>CM057459.1:335955000-337300833 GCA_016271365.2 Neoceratodus forsteri
CTAAGGGTATTCTCCTCCTAGCAGGCAACTTTAATATGGTGCTTAACCCACAAATGGACACTTCCGCATCTGCCTCTCTTGTCAAACTGCCTCACAAAAATACTTAAAAAATATAAGCAAAGAGCTGGCCCAGTGGCACAAAGGGTTGAGGCGCTGGATGCCACATTTCAAGCCACGCTGGCAACCCGAGTTCGTGAGCACGCTCGGGCCACCAGGGGTCGACCGGGGAGGGGGAAGGGTGAGGAGTCAGGATTGAGCAACTGCAAGGCATCTCTCCTCTCCTCTCCGGGGTGGGATGAGAGGTTTCCCCAACTTGTGGCTGCTGCCCAGTGGGGGCCAGGTGGCAGTGCCAGGCCAGGGGGAACCTAGGCACTAGGCTGGGAGGGAGGATGGGGCCATCACCAGAGCCGTGGGATGCATGCGCATCTCGACATGCAGGCATGTCCATGTACCAGGATCCCGGGAACAGGGGAGAAAATACAAATACCATCTCTCCCCTGGTGCCGTAAGGTGGGAGGGGTACCGGGGGAGCACCAGGCTAAGTTAAAAAAAAAATATATATATATATATATATATATAAAACCAAGGAAATGGGGATAACGGATGTGTGGCATATCCTCAATCCCAGAAGTAGCGGGTATTCTCATTACTCTGCTGTGCACTACAGATATGTTAGGATAGATTGCTGTTTTACACAAGTCAAACATCTAACTCGTGTGACCTCTAGCATGACTGGGGACACTTTCCTTTCTGACCATGCCCTAGTCAGTACCTACTAGGAGTGTGGTTTAGAAAAAAGATCTACACACTGGTGGCTTATTCTATATCTCCTACAGTCTCTGCAGTTTCGTACTTATTTAAAGGACACATTACTGGAGATTCTACAGAATAATCCTCCTGAAGGAATTTCTTCAGTAATCTGCTGGAACACTGTCAAAACAGTCCTAAGAGGCCATCTTATATAGTATGCAGCACATCTTAAAAAGCAGTGACAGGAGCAACAATTACAGCTGGAAGACACACTACACTTCCTGCAGCAGACCCATTAGCAAGGTGACCACTCAGTCTCCCCACTGTTGGCCCAGGTGAAGGTGGAGTTAGATAATCTAGCCCTTGAAGAAACGAAGATTGCGCTCACATTCTTGCATCAACGATTCAATGAGATAGAGCCCTGGTCCTTCCACTTATTGGCTTATCAGCTCTGTAAGCAGTACTGCCTAGTGACCATAACTGTGATCTCTCTCCCCCAAAATGGGCTCCAGACTAACTCAATATCAGGACATAGCCCAAGCCTTTCAGGCTTATTATGAAAACCTATATTCCCCTCACCACACTCCCACCCAGACAGAAATTGATGACTTCTTGTGCAACTTGACCTTATCTCTACTAACTGTGGACCAAGAGCAACACTTAATGCGACCTATTACCCTAGAAGAATTAGACACAGCAATTAGTTGTTCCAAAACTCTGAAAGCCTCTGGCCCAGATGGATATGGTGCTGCATTTTACAAGCTAACTAAAAAACACTTGTAGCCCCTTTAATTAGCAGTATTTGATGAGGTATCGAAAGGGGAACCAATACCACCCATGTGGGCGTATACTTCCATCTCAGTAATCCCAAAACCCTGTAAATATTTGCACCAGTGCTCCTCATATTGTCTCATCTCGGTATTACATACTGACCATAAATTATATACTGTATGTCCATACTTGCTCAATGAACAGATGGTCTAATACCTACCTTGCTCCACCAGGATCAAACTGGCTTTATTCAGGCCCAACCACAGCAGATAACATCCTCCGCACCCTAGATATAATCCAGCATATGCAACATTCTCCTTTCCTCTCAATGGTAGTAAGCCTTGATGCAGAAAAAGTCTTTGATCGAGTATCTCGACCTTTTCTTTATGCTCTCCTCGGTCATTTCAGGTTTTCCCCCATCCTTCATCTCACTTTTGCAGACTATATATCATTCTTCGCAGACCTGTGTTAAGATCAATGGTCATCACTATCCTAAATTTTTTCTCCGGCAGGGCACTAGCGAGGGCTGTCCATTGTCCCCTTTACTTTTTGTGGCCTATATTGAACCTTTGGCCCAAGCGATTAGGGAATCAAAGGCTCTTGAGGGGATCACTTTAGGTGGGGAAGAACACTGAATAGCATATGCAGATGATGTTTTACTTTACCTCTGGTGCCCAGAGGACCCTTTAAAGGGAGGTTTTGATAGTATCGCCCAACTTAATAGAATAGCAGGTTATCATTTGAATACAGCAAAGACAGAGACTCTCAGTTTTCATTTTGTGCCAAACTCAACCCTTAGAGCTGAACACCCTTTCTGCTGGGACTTACAGAAACTACAGTATCTGGGTATCTTCTTAACACTTGATGCATCCCAATCCTTTAAACATAATTATATCCCCTATACCCAAAACATGATGCAAGATTTCAAAACTTGGGGAACATTACTCCTCTCTCTATCCAGATGAGTTGAGGTTGTCCGTATGGTAACTCTCCCTCATGCCCTATACTTATTTCAAAATGCTCCGACAGAAATACCTGCCTCCACCTGGTGGTTGTGGCATAGAGGAATTTCCCCCTTTGTCTGGGCCAGTCAGAAATCCAGAATAAAGCTACAAACACTAACTCCGGCCAAGAGTATGGGTGGCCTAGCTCTCCCTTCCCTTAGAATATATTACTGGGATGTGCATATCTGCTTAATTTAACAAAGGTATCTAGAGGAGAGGCATGGCTCCTGGCTTGATATAGAGTGGGCTCTATTCTCCACTCAGCAGTTTATGCAGGTGAGGTATCACACAACCACAGTCTCTGAGCATGCGCTGCCCAGTAACCCATGGTTGATATTTTAGAGCAAGATATGGCTCTCTATACGACGAATACTTCATCTTACCCCTTTTCTCGCACTTTTATGCCCTATAGCTCAGTTGGATCATTTTGCTCCATTCATACAAGACGACTGGTTTCATTTATGGAAGAGGCTTTCATTGAAGTATATATACTAGTTTCGTAATGGAGCAGTAATACACTCCTTTGCTGATTTACGAGTGAAACATAATTTGCACTGCATAGATTTCTACTGTTATCTCCAAGTCAGGCATTATGTTACATCCCTACCCCTTGGTGCCCACAACCCAATTAGCCTTCCTCAGATTATCTCCTACTATATCATCATTTTTTAGTCTGGATTACAACCTTACATGATTTCTCAATTGTACCAGACACTACAGACTACCATAGGAATTTTCTCTTTGGCTGTAGCCCAGAGGTGGGAAACTGAGATGGATTGCCCAGTAGATGTGGAGACTTGGAAACGAGCCTGTCATTACTCTGCAAAGGTTACAAGCTCACATCAGTGGAGGGAGTATATATGGAAGCAACTCACTGGATTTTTTAGCACCCCAGTGATTACTGCACACTTTAACCCTACTGCTTCCTTCTCTTGTCGGAGGAATTGTGGAAAACATCTAGCGACTCACTATCATGTAATGTGGGACTGCCCAAAAATTAAAAATTACCTAAACAATATTCAAACTGAGTTAAGGGAAATATTCAACCCATCCCCTTCAACTTACTCTACAGTTATATATCCTGTTACAGTACCCTAGGGGATATAGAAACCCTTTGTCTCGCTATCTTATGGTAATTCTAATAACTGTGGCCAAGAAAGTAATCACTAAACTTTGGTTAACTCCAGCCCCCCTCCGCCCAATGTGGCTACCTGGAGGACACTAGTTAATCAAATATATCAAATGGAGAGACTCACGTTCTCCCCTAATGACTGCACAGAGCTATGCTCTAATCTAATGCAACCGGGATTAGCTACATAGAAGAAAGCACAATACAGTCATCATACATAGTCAAGAAATCATATCAACAGTCGCAAGAAAACATTTAGGTCTATGCATGTACATATTATCTTATGGAGGACACTACAGGCTATAGGATACTGTATCTGTCTGTTTATTTATTTGAAATTGATTATTTATCTATCTTAGGTGGACTGGGGTACCCAACCCCGGTACTGCTACTCTCTACCCTCCCTCCCTTCTATGTCACCAGCCCCCCCTTCCCAACATATAAATTATCACAAAAATTGGAGATGGTCATCTTTTATTAAATTTAATTTATTCACATGTTTTACTAGTTCATTTACATTTAGAGACTTCCAGTTCTAAACTAAAGCGTTTCAAATAATGGAAGGTTTTTCTAGCAATATGGCGAATTGTTCACTGTGAAACATGAATTGTAGAATGGTAAGTTTCTAAAATCCCTTTTTTAAATTGAAATTGTTTAACTTGCCTGGCACCAACATATCAGTTAACCCAGCTGGTTATTTTTTTAAACATTGGGATGCTAGGTGCATTGTGCAGTAGTCTTTCATCGGTGCAAGTCCAATAATGCACATCGACCCTGACGCCTTATACGTTCGAGCTCAGCAGAAGTGAAGTAAAGGAGGTGAGGGGTGGGGAATTGGTGAATAAAGATGTGTTAGCACTTATTCTGGGCAGAATGACTAACTACACAAAGGCACCAGTTTCTCAGCTGTAGTTTGGAGGTGGAAATAATTATGTGTTTTTACTATTAAATGTTACAACTAACACATCGAAATCTGGCCAGTGGAAAATTATGTACACAAATGCTCTCAGTCTGGGAAACAAGATCCCAGACCTGCAGGTAACAAGGACAGAGGCTAAACTGGAGATAGTAGCCATTAGCAAGACATGGTTCACCAGTAACCACACTTGGGAGACTTCAGTATTCGGCTATGTACTGTTCAGAAGAGACCGAGGTGCAAAAAGGGGGGGGGGGTGGAGTGGCCCTTTATGTCAATGAAAATATCAAAGCTACAGAAATTCAGAATACACATAAGGAGCTAGAAGAACTGTGGGCCAACCTGGAAACAGGAAATGGGACAGCCATATGAACTGGGGTTGTTTACAGGCCTCCAGACTAGGGGGAGGGCATAGACACATTACTGTTAGAAGATATACAAAACATGACAGCTAAAGGGGAGGTTCTGATAATGGGAGACTTCAACATGCCAGATACAGATTGGTCAATACCAGCAGGAACATCTGCCAGAACTGGACACGTAGTGGATTATCTGCAGGGGGAGGGCCTCAAACAACTGGTAGAACAACCCAAAAGAGACAGGTCTACCCTAGATCTAGCACTGACTAACGGGGAAAGGATCACAGATCTCCAGGTAGAAGGTCACCTGGGGGCCAGTGACCATCACATGGTATGGTTCAATTTGGCCACTAGAAATAAATCATCCCATTCCAAGGCAAAAATATGGGACTTCAGAGGAGCTGACTTTGATAAGATGGCCAACAGAGTTAAGTAGCCCTGGCAAGAAGAAATACAGGTGAGGGGTTACAGGCAAAGTGGGCAAGCAATAAGGATGCAATACTTGAAGCAACATCCCATTGTGTTAGAGAGAAAAGCAAGAGCAAAAGAAGGAGGAAACCACTTTGGTTCTCAAGAACAGTAGCAGAAAAGGTCAGAGCCAAAAGGCTGGCCTTCAGGAAATATAAGGGAACGCAGTGGGATGAAGATAGGGAGGCATATCAAACTTCCCTAAGGGCAGCAAGGAAGGCAGTAAGGCAGGCAAAGGCCCAAACTGAGGAAACACTAGCACGAACAGTAAAAGAAGGTGACATGACTTTCTATAGATACGTTAGTGAAAGGAGAAAGTCCGGGGGGGAGTATTGCTAAGATCGGAGGGGATAAGGGGGAGTGTGAGGAGGAGGAGGACCAAGGAAAGGCATCTATCCTAAATAGAAAATACAAAATCACACATGCCCCCACAATGCAAAGCACCATGGGCTACATATGCAAATCACCACAGAATGTTATGCTGGTCCAACTTTAAGCAGAATTGCATGGTGCCGAAAGGCCTCTCACACAGTTTGCAAAGGGTGCTAACAGAAGACATAGACACGTGTTTTGTCCTACCAGGACTCATCAGTATGCCTCATCTGTTTGACACCCCAGTGGAATGGACCAACTACCCTTAAGGCAGTGTGCCTTGGATATATTGTGGTGAACCCATTAAAATAAAAAACTAGTCAAAAGACAAAGAACCTCTGTGTGCAAACACTGAGACAAGGGTTACCCCAAAGGGCATTTGGCTGGGAAGCCAAGTTTCAAGAAAATACAAAATCACACATGCCCCCACAGTGCAAAGCATCATGGGCGGCATATGCAAATCACCACAGAATGTTATGCTGGTCTAACTTTAAGCAGAATTGCATGGTGCCGAAAGGCCTCTCACACAGTGCATATGCAGCCCATGATGCTTTGCATTGTGGGGGCATGTGTATTTGTATAAAAACCTGGACTCCATAGGAGCACAGGATCCCAAGATAGCATGGGTTTACAACAGGAAGGTCCTGTCAAACTAATCTCATAGATTTCTTTGACTAAGTAACCAGAGTGGTGGACAAGGGGAGCAGTTGATGTCACCTACCTTGACTTCAGCAAAAGCTTTCGATATTGTTCCACATAGAAGATTGATTAATAAGCTGGGTGAGGCTTAGGCTGGGTCAGAAGTTGGTCAACTGAATTAACAAGCTGAGTTGGCGGGGCAAGAAAACAGAGAGTGGTGGTAAAAGCAGTATACAGTCAGAAAGATGCAAGTCACAAATGGAGCCCGGTCCTCTTCAGTATCTTCATCAGTGACATTGCAAGCGGACTGGAGGTAAGGTTTGTCTGTTTGCAGATGACACTAAGATCTGCAGCACAGTAGATGATCCAGATGGGGTGGGTAGAATGAGAAGAAATCTGGATAAAGTGGCAAAATGGTCAAAAGAGTGGCAAATGGGGCTTAACGCAAAGAAGTGCAAGATCATGCACATAGGGAAGAGAAACTCTGAAGCCACCTATAGGTTGGGAGGGGAGTTGCTGGCAATCACAAGGGAAGAAAGAGACTTGAACATCATCATCACGGATGACCTGAAATCATTCAAGCAGACCACTAAAGCAGTAGGTAAGGCTAGAGGGATGTTGGGGTGTATTAGTAGGGGTATTACAAATCATAAGAGGGAGGTAATAATCCTCTTTACAAGACACTAGTTAGGCCCCATCTGTAGTACTGTGTGCAGTACTGGAAGCCACACCTACCAAGGACATTAACAAAATGGAGGCAGTCAGAGAAGGGCAACCAAATGGTGCAGGGACTGCATCAGAAAACTTATATTGGGACAGATTAACGGTTCAATATGTATACCTTAAGAGCAAAAGGAGGAGAGGGTGATGTGATTACAGAAACATTCAAACACCTTTATGGCATTAACAAGGTGAAGAGTCTAACATGTTTCAATATAAGAAAAATAACAGGACAAGAGGACACAGCATGAGATTAGAGGAAGGCTGATTAAGGGGGAATGTGAGGAAGTTCTTTTTCACAGAAAGGGTGGTGGATGCATGGAACGGCTTACCTCAGGAAGTGGTGGATATGAATACAGTGCAGGGTTTCAAACAGGCATGGGATAGGCATAAGGGAGCAATAAAGATGAGTATGAATAGATAGGCCATTGACAGAGTACAGGCCTATGGCACATTCATAAGGCAGAAAAATGGGTAGACTGGATGGGCCTTGTGGTCCTTATCTGCCGTCAACTTCTCTGTTTCTATGTTTCTGTATCTAGCATGTGTATCCAAGTAGAAACATAGAAACATAGAAGTTGACGGCAGATAAGGACCGCAAGGCCCATCCAGTCTGCCCATTTCTTTTTCTACCTTATAAATGTGCCATCGGCCTTTGCTCTGTCAGTGACCTATCTATTCATAGTCATTTGTATTGCTCCCTATGCCTATCCCATGCCTGTTTGAAGCCCTCTGCACTGTATTCATAGCCACCACTTCTTGTGGTAAGCTATTCCATGCATCTACCACCCTTTCTGTGAAAAAGAATTTCCTCATTCCCCTCAATCGGCCTCCTCTAATCTCATAACTATGTCCTCTTGTCCTGCTATTTTTCTTATATTTAAACATGTTAGACACTTTCACCTTGTTTATGCCCCAAAGTGTTTAAATGTCTCGATCATATCACCTCTCCTCCTTTGCTCAAGGGTATACATATTGAGCTCCGTTAATCTGTCCTCATATTCTGATGCAGTCCCCGCACCATTTTGGTTGCCCTTCTCTGGACTGCCTCAATTTGATTAATGTCCTTGTGAAGGTGTGCGCTCCAATACTGCCACTTGATACTCCAGATAAGGCCTAACCAATGTCTTGTACAGAGGGATTATTACTCCCTCTTACGACATTGTGATACCCTACTAATACACCCTAACACCCCCAACCTTACCTACTGCTTTAGAGGTCTGCTTGGATGATTTTAGGTCATCAGTGATGATGATGCCCAAGTCTCTTTCTTCCTTTGTGACTGCTAGCAACCCTCCCAGCCTATAAGTGGCTTCAGGTTTCTCTTCCCCTATGTGCATGATTTGCACTTCTTTGCATTAACTCAGTTGCCACTCTTCTGACCATTTTGCTAGTTTATCCAGATCTCTTCATTCTGCCCACCCCATCTGGATCATCTACTCTGTTGAGATCTTGGTGTCATCTGCAAACAGACAAGCCTTACCCTCTAGTCCATCTCACGAGGTCACTAATGAAGATGTTGAATAGGACTGGCCCCAGGACTGATCCCTGAGGTACCCCACTTGTGACTTGCATCTCTTCTGACTGTATACCATTTACCACCACTCTCTGTTTTCTGCCAGTCAACCAGTTTGCCACCCAGTTGACCAACTTCTGAGTATATCAAGCATATCAAATAAATCCATTGTTTTAATCAAGCTTGTTGAGTGTCATGCGAACCTCATTAACCAGTTAACGACTGCCAAGACCTAAAAGCCACCTGCCCAAAAACATTGGCCCATACAAACTGTTGTAGTGGTATTGTGGACATCACCTTTTGAGTGCAAGAGCAAGTGTGGCTCAGAAATTGCAAACTGCTTCAAAGTCACTGGTGCAGTGAATCTCGGTGCAGTGTGGTGCAAGTAACTAGGGTGCCCAGTCCCCATCCTCCAATAAATCAGCATGTTGACTGCACTCAGGGCAAGAAGCAGACAGGACAAAGAACTGCTGTAGCTCAGTTTATTTTAGTGGCGCAAACCGCGCTTCAGCAGTCACAGCAGCATACAGTATATACAGATTACAAGTGCAGAAGAAGACAAAACAGTGAAACTATAAATAGCCCTGCTACCAAAAGTAGCTCCTGTATCCCATAAAGCCCTGGCCCTGGTGCTTTAATGCTGGGTAGAGTCTTCATCAGGGTGCGTGGCTACTAGAAGGCATTGCAGCATTTAAATATAGTAGGCTCAGTGACGTCAGTGCTGTTACCATGGCAGTGAAATGAACAAAGTGCAGTCAGTATCAAAGCATGTGCTATACATTAAACTTCTGAAAAACACATTTAAAAATTGCATAGCCTAAACAGCATTAAAGGTGGGGATGGGCAGACCCGAAAAGGTCCTGTCCCTTATTATCAGGATCAGGATCAGGATCCAGGCCAAAGTCCTGATAGGTTCTGACTGGTTCTGATTCAAATCAGAACCTTTTGGAAATGACTGTTAATACAGGAAAACAATCACAGGATGAACTGAACACTATTTATTTATTTATTTTTTTGCTTTTGGTAACCGGGTGGGTGCACTAGGCATAGAAATGCTTATTTTCAGGCACGACCCAGGAGGATACAAGTTGACAAAATACATGAGTATACAAATACAATTGTATATATGTGATGCAGCACATGAGATATGGGACACAGGGAGGAGAGGGATTTACATACAATCAACTTTAGGGCTGGGGAACATAGTTCAGCATGTTTAAATTTAAATACAGTTTGGACAGTGAAAGAACACAAAATGAAGAAATAATCACGTGAGAAGAACAGGCATTTCAAAGAAGTATATACACTATACAATAAGTGCCATTATGTGGCCTTAGGCATTAGGAGAGTAGAACAGGGAGGAGAGGGGATAGTGGTGAGAGGCAGCAGAAGAGGGTAAGGGGTGAGAAGCATTTCAAGGAGAGCATGAAGAGAAGTGGGAAGAGGTGTAGGAGGAGTAGTTGCCTAGGGGCACGGAGGCAGGGAGAAGAAGGGTGTAAGGTGGATGAAAACAAGTGCAGGTACTGATAGCACGCAGGTGGTCACGGTGAAGTTTCTTGAAACTAGCATGGGTTGGAGCACGATGAATAGTTTGAGGTAAGGAGTTCCAGTACTTTGGAGCTGTGTATGAGAAAGCCCATGCACCCATATTGGTTTTACATCTGGGGATATGTAGAGGGGCTTGGTCAGTAGATTGAAGCCCATAGGAGAGGGGTTGCGAGTGAAGCAGAGAGGTGATGGATTGTGGAAAGCCTGATCTTGCAATACCGTTAATTAGAGAGCCATAGGACTGGAGTTGATGGGCAGACAGTCAGGGCCATTTTAGGTCAGCAGAGAGCTGACAATGGTATTTGTATTGTGGAGACTGAGAGGCATAGCGGCAAATTATATTATAGGTGGTGTCCCATTTATGGAGGGCAGATTTCGTGGCAGATAGGTAGATGCCTGAGCCATAGGCCAGGGCTGGGAGCAGAAAGCCTTGTGCCACAGCTAGTTTAGCTGATGGGGTGAGGGCATAGCTGGTGCAGTAGGCACCTCCTGTCTTAGCATTGACAGATTTACAGGTGGTGGTGATGTGCAGATCAAAATCCAGAGATTCTTCAAGAAGAATGCCCAGATATTTAAAGGAGCTAGCGCTGACCAGTGGAGAGCCATCAGTACATGATATTTTGAGGGCGTTTTTGTTTGCTTTAAGTCTGACAAAGAGCCAAAGAGCATGGAGTGAGTCTTGCTAGTATTAAGAACAAGGTGGTTCTCTGTTAACCAGGATTGAATACTTAAGAAATCCAAAGCAGAGAGTGGTTTATGTCAGAGATATCTCTTGCACTGTTGTAAATGGCAAGATCATCCACATAGAGCAGAGATGAACAGGTAGGTGCAAGCAGCGGAAGGTCATTAATGAAGATTGTGAAAAGCAACAGGCCAAGTATGGAGCCCTGTGGAAGGGCAACGTGTATAAACAGGTCAGATGTAGCTGAGTTGAAAACTACAGCCTGTTTCCTGTTATACAGATAACTAAATATAGAAACGTAGATTGTATCAGCGGAAAAAGAACCAGAGGTCCATCCAGTAAGCTGAAAATAACGTGAAAATAAAGTGCTAAAATAAACTAAAGTAAAAATAAAGTATTTTTCTAACCTGAATAGAAACATAGAATTCATTGGCAGAAAAGGACTACGTGGCCCAACAAGCCTGCCATATCTGTTTCTGCAGACCCTAACAGGTCTCCAGCGACACTTCCCCTCCCTATCTATTTACTGATAATTCCCCTATGTCTGTCCCATGCATGCTTGAAGCCTCTCCACTGTTTTCACCTGCACCACTTCTGCTGGAAGTCTACTCCAGGTATCAACAACACTTTCAGTGAAGCAGTACTTCCTCACATTTCTCTTACACCCCTCTCCCCCCCAAACTTCAGGTCCTGGTTCTCTTTCTCATTTGAAAGAGACTCCTCTTATGCACCCTGTTCGCCCCTGTGAGGTACATGTAGGGCTCTATCATGTCCCCTCTCGCTCTCCTCTCTTCCAGGGTGTATATGCTGAGATCCCTCAGTCTCTCCTCAAAGGGGCTACTCAAGCATCATTTCAGTTACCTTCTTCTGGACTGACTCCACCTTGTCTATGTCCTTTCTGAGGTGTGGCCTCCAAAACTGGACACAGCACTCTAGGTGAGGTCTCACCAGTGAGCAATACAGTGGCAACACCACCTCCTTCCTCCTGCTGGAGATCCCCCTCCTAGTGCACCTTACTAGATCTATCAACTGCTTTGTCACTCTGCCTGCCACTTTGAGATCCTCAAACTGCTTTGTCACACTGCCTGCCACTTTGAGGTTGTCAGTTATGATAACCCCAAGGTCCCCTTCCTGCTTAGTGACTGTCAATACCTGACTGTGTTGGTCTGGGTTTCTGATGTTTCATCTTTGTCTCACAGAGAATAAGTATTATGTTCCATTGTTTGGGGGCATGGTATCACTGATGAACACATCTGCATCCTCCCAGCCCCAATGCATCTTAAACTCCTCCTGTCTGCTGACAGACTCTCCACCTCAGTATGCAGATCATTGATCCCAATGCTATCTGTTGATACCCACTTTGCCCCAGTAGTGTTCATATTCCTGCTGCTCTGACCTTGCCATAGTATAGATGACATAACCAGACACGCACACGCATGCACCACCACCACCACCACCCCTCTAATCTGCTGACACCTGATCTCTCCCAAGATACTCACCCTTGCCCCCTCACCTCAGCTGACACCAACCCTGACCCTCTATCTTATGATAACCACCCTGTTTTCAAAAGTAATTTATTTATTTATTTCCTGAAGAGTTTCACCAGAAAAAAACATGTTGAGCAACAAGTCGTTCATCTCACGGTGTATCCTGGGGGAGAGGGGAACATAGGCAATACAGTACAGATAAATCAAATGTACATTTTCAATTACAGTTTGGTATGACATATACATAGCAAAACAGTGCAGATAAAGTGAATGCACATATGCAAAAATGGTTGGATAAGACATAAACATAGGTAGAAATGAAACAAATAGTTTACAAGGTTATACAAATACTACAACAAAGCAAAATATGCTTAAAGTGCAAAAAACATTGTGAAATACAGCAGAATCTTTGTTGACAAGTGCAGTTCGAGGAGTAAAAGTTGTGTAGAGCCTGGGAGATGGAAGAGTGGGATGAAGAGTGTTGGATGGGCATAGGTAGTGAGTTCCAGAGTGTTGGGAAGCGATAAGAGAAAGCTCCTTGGCTGCTTGTAGTAGTACGTCATGGAATAGCCAGAGTGTGAGAGTCAATAGATCTGACAGAATGATGTTTGGGAGGCAGAATGGAAATGGAGGAGGATAGGTAAGAGGGGAGAGAACAAATCCAGAATTTAGAGGTATATTTCACACAGTGCAAGGGTCGTCTGCACTCCAGGGAGGGGAAAGCAAGGAAGTGGTAGAGAGAGCAGTGGTGGGTACGGGAGGGGGGGGAGAGTCAAGAGCAAAGCAACAAAAAGCATTGAAAAGGGAATCTGATCTGGATAGGGAAGACTTAGGAGCAGCACAATAGAATAGTCAAAAATAGGGAGAATCATTTTCTGAACAAGGTCATGCCTAGCTGACAGAAGTAAGCAGCTGTGGTTCCTATAGAGGGCACCAAGCTTGGGGCGCAGTTTCTTCAGGATGGTGTCGACATGTTCAGAAAAGTTTAGGTGTTGATCAAGCCAAACACCTAAATATCTGAAAGAGGTGGTATCCTCAAGTGTGGTCCTGTCCAGGGTGTGGAAAGTGGGTAGGGAGGGAAGCCTAGAGAGTCTTTGCCTTGTGCCAAAGGTCATGGAGACTGTTTTCTTGGTGTTCAGGAAAAGGTGATGTGACTTAAACCAATGCTGAACATTACTGAAGTCAAGCTGGAGGCTGGCGGAGACATCAGAGGGAGAGTGGCCAGATCTGAACAAGACCATGTCGTCAGCATACATATGGATAGAGGAGGAGGAACATACTGATGGCAGGTCATTTAGGAAAATAGAGAATAAAAGTGGGCCAAGTACAGAGCCTTGAGGCACACCAGTTGAGATGGACATTGGCGAGGACGTGGAATCAGCTATTTTAACTGATTGAGTTCTTCCTACCAGGTAGGCTTTAAACCAGTTACAGGCCAACTGAGATGGGCCAGCTGAGGAGAGGGAGGGTGTGGGAAACAGTGTCAAATGCCTTGGCAAGGTCGACAAAGATGGCAGATGTGATATAACCGCTATCCATGGCAGAAAGGATAGAGTCAGTTAGCTTAAGTAGGGAGTTGGTGGTGGAGTGGTTCTTCCAAATTCCAGACTGGAATGGAGTGAAAAGCGAGTCATCATCCAGGAAAGAGGATAGCTGTTAAAGAACCAGGTGTTCCTGAAGTTTAGCCAGGGTAGGTAGAAGTGAGATGGGGCGATAGTTCACTGGAGCAGAGGGGTCACCACCTTTAGGCAGAGGAAGAACAATGGCATGCTTCCAGGCATTAGGGACAGGGGACAGTGGCCGTGAGGAAAGATAAGTTGAGTAGATCAGTTAGGGGGATGTAGATAGGAAGGGCAGAAAGGTAGAGTAGCTTGTGGTCCAGGCCATCAGACAAGTTGCCTTTTGTAAGGTTTAGAGAGAAAAGCACATGTAGGGTGTCATGTGGAGAGATGGGATAAAAGGAGAAACTCATGGCTGGCAGTTGTGGTGGGGGGTTGGGTAGGTGTAGCCAGGTATGTATGTGGCAAGGATAGGGAGGTTAGCAGAGTTGCGGCACTGGTTGTAAAACAGGAATTAAATTCTGCCGCTGCAGCAGGGTGTTCAACTATGAGCTGGTTGTTTATTTTAATGACAGGAGGTGGTGGTTTATTATAGGGGAAGAAGAGGAAATGGACCACTTTCCTGAACTTAGAGGGGTTATTTATATTTGAGTTGAAAGTGGATTTGAAATATTCTGCTTTGGCAAGCCGGATGGCCTTAGTGCAGGAGTTCCTGAGCGAGCAGTAGATAGAGAGATCTCGAGGAAGTTTGGGGGATTGTGGGTCTTCCAGGCTTGGTCTTGAGCACATTGGCAGGCCAGTAACTTGGGTAATCCAGAGGAGGTGAGAACCCTGAACTCTCACTTGCCTTAATGGAGTATGTTTGTTCCAAATACAGAGGAGGGTGTCTTTGAAATATGCTAAAGCATGATCTATGGACTGGGCAGAGGCTATCGGAGTACAGTTAGCATGAGTGAGGTCGTGGTGGAGCAGAGCAAGGTCCAGGGAGTTGTAGGATCGGATAGTAAGGAGTTTGTGGGAGGCCTTAGGTCTGTGGACTTTTCTAACTAGGTAGATCATGTGATGATCACTGAGCGCATCTGATAATAAGCCCAATTGGACAATCCTGTTGGGGTGGGAAGTGAGGGCCCAGTCTGAGAGAGTGTGGTTTAGTGTTTTGTGATTTAAATGGGTGGGTTCAGTAATTAATTGGGACAAGTTGAGGGCAGTAATCTCAGCATGTGGTTTAACTAGGGAGGGCGACAGCCAGTTCAGGTTGAGGTCACCTAACAAATAAAGCTTGCCAGAAGAAGAAAGGGACCTTATTGTGTAACTAGGTCAGTGGCTGTGGAGTGGTGTAAACCTGGCCGGCAGTAAACCCCGGCTATAAAAATCGGCAAAGAAAAGGGGAGGGTTAGTTGAAGGACAAGTGCTTCATAGGCACCTGGGACTGAAGTGGACAGGACCATTGAGATTTGGTTTCTGGAGGAGGAGGAGTAGATAGCTATACCCTCCCCCCCGCTAACTCGATTGTGGCAAGTAATAGAGTACCCAGGGATTGTTAAAGATGCATCAGAAACTTTGTTTGTTAGCCAGGTCTCTGCTAAAATAAGGATGTCAAGAGTGAGGGAACTAACTTGAGGGAGAAGGAGGTTGAATTTAGGAAGGAGACTATAAATGTTAAGGTGGAGGATTTTTAGGCCATGAGGGAGGGTCAAAGGGGAGTCTAGGGAGGTGGAGGAAGGGAGGAGGATAGGATGGGGGAAGTTGCCACTGTAGGGCCTGGGTTGGGATTAATATCACTAGCAGAGAGAAGTAGGAGGGAGATGATGATAATAAGATGCATCTTGGTGCTTTTGTACCAGGGCTGGGTGGTGGAGAAAGGAGAGTGTGGTGATAGGATGGTGCTATGGGGGTGATGAAATTTAAGAAGTGCGAGAATAGCAGGAGAGTAAGGTACAGAAGTAAGAGAAGAAGATGGCCGTAAGGGAGAGTGGGTCCATGATAAATTAGGAGAGGTGGGGGGTATAGCAAGGCTGTTCCTGGGGTGGATTACAACTGGGGGGCTATCGGCAGCAGTCTGGCAAGATGGAAGTGTGATAAGGGTGTGGGGGCACAAGTGACACCAGGGTTGCAAATAGAAGGAGGAGGTGTAGGGAGGAGAGCCAAGAATAATTCATATTGGACTGTGCAGTGTTATGTAGGGAGTTGCAGAAAAACATACTGTGTAGACCAGTTCTTGCTCCTTAAGACTCAGGAGAAAGAAGTGCTCGAGGGAGGCCACTAGTGGAGGGACCTTGCAACAAACAAGTGGTGTTTAAGCATCTAGGGCTGTATTCACAAAGCTTTCTGAAGGTGCAAAACCTTCCAGAAGTCCCCAAAACTGCTGTAGCTACGGAAAAAAAGGGGAGATTGCTCTGAGTGCTATTCACAAAAACCTCCGCAGTTGAGGAAAGAAAACACTATGGACTGTGGAAAAAAGTGCAGCTGCGGAAGTCCCTGAAGAAAAAAGGTGATAGATAAGTAAGGCACAACCTCTCAAAGGCTATTCTCAGCCAGTTTTGTTCCGCAGTTGTGGAAAAAATTTTACACACATTGGACTGAGGTGTAACTCTCCCTCAGCAAACTGCAGTAGTGCCCCAACAGTTGAAATCAATTAAGGTGGAGGTGACGCACAGCTAATAGCATCCCAGTGGGTATAGCAGTGGCTGATGTTACAGCAACAACAGCACACACTGCCATGACATGGCAACAAGCAACAACCACCAGACCCAGTGCAGCCCATGACGGAGCCCCACAGGCAATGGAGCCTGACCAGCCAGCAGCGAGTGCTATCCCAGCAGGCAACAAGAACACCCCAGGGAGGGACAGCCAGCAGTGACAGTCGACCACTGTGGTGCCATGGTAATGCTGGTACCTGTGGTGCTGCAGTGGTCCCAGTTGGGGAACTGGTTGCTGGTCTCTGTGTGTGTGTGCTTACATTACAGCTACATGCTATGGCATACTGTGTTAGACTGCTGCTCCAGCTAATTCGGGTCACTATTGTTGTTGCTCCTCAGCCATTCCCGCAGCTGCGGATCTGCAGATGTGGCTGTGCAGCACTTGCGCAATTTCTGCAGCTGCTAAATTACTGCACCTGTGGCACTATTTGTGGAAATTCACAGCTGCGCCGATTTTCTTTGTGTATACCGTGCAACTGCATTTCCACAGTGCTGCAGGCCTTTTTCCCACAGCTGAGGGATTTCTGGCTTTCTTTGAGAATCCTGCCCCTAGAATATAGAGGGAAAGTGCTAGGCAAGGTGGGGAAGGGGTGGAGGTTCAATGACAGCAAAAGCATGAAAAGAGTAACACTGTTAGGATGGCCAAAAGGAAAGAGCAACAGCTGGCAGTGAGGCAGAGCTTTGGAGGGGCAAGAGTTCAAGACTTGCAGGGGGTTAGTGAAAGGATTTCTAAAAGGAAGATAGGGAATTAGTAAGGGCTGCAGGAAGAGCTTGCTGAATAGTCCTACCACAGTATGCACCCATCTGCTAGCCCCCATTCTACTCCATGTGAACACCCTTGCTCCAGTATATCATCCCCAACCCCACTCACTTGCTGGCAACCACCTTGCACCAGCCTCAACACCCTACCCCAATCCAACTGCTGTCCCAGCCTCCCCAGTTCAAACACCCCTGCCCCATTCCATCTGCTGCATCGACCCTTCCCAGTATGAACCCCTTGTCCCAGTAAATACAATGTAGTAGAAACATTGCACGTACAGTAGTGCACAGTACACCCGATCACACCTAAAACCAAGACAGTTGCAATGTATTTTGATGGGACGTTAAAAATGTCACTCTTGGTTCCTCTCATTTCTCTCTCTCGATGTGTTCACCTTTGGCCAAAGCCTCTCAGCTCAGATGCCCTCCAAAATGACAGTATGTGATATAGTTCTTTCTACTTCCTACTGAGTCCTCCCTGTGGTCTGTGACAATGTTGGGCAGATTATTCTTAAAGCTGCTGCTCCCACCACAAATGATCCAATTCCTCAGTCATCCATTGTCATTCCAACTCAAATCATGGGCCCTAATGCAGCAGCCTCCTGTGGCAGGTGGTCCATTCACATGACTCCCTAACTCCTTGCTGAGTGTGTACTGCTGCAGGACAGTTGGGAAATCCTAACCATCTTGGCTCAACGCAGCTGTGACTCACAACCCTCACATTGTGCTGAAAACCTGACATCATCTCATGGTCTATTGCTGCATCAAATACTGAAGAAAGGGTGCCAAAGTTAAGCACAACTACACACTGCAGGCTCACTCGCTTGTGTTTTAAAATGCATCATCCCTCCAGATGGCCAATCGGATGGCTCTTCATCTGTGCCGTATGGGTCTCTGTTCTCACTGTGGGAGTGAGGGAGCAGTAGCACTGCTGAATAATTTTTTTTTCCGCGATTTTCATGGGCTCAGCTACATTTTCAAATAGGAGGGGCATTTTGATCCATTTGTAAAAATAAATAAATAAACAGCAAGTTGGACCAGTACACTCAGCAGCAGGGCTCCTGATGTATCTGGGTCCATTGGATCTTCTAAGGTCCTGGGGTCAGGTTCTGATTTCAAGTGGATCGACCTGCCCATGCTTAATTAAAGGGTTTCACAAAATTGATTCATAATACAACACATTATTTAGAAACCATAGCAAACTGTAGACAGTGAAACTAATACTAACCAGCAAGTAAAAAAAGCAAAGAAACAATAACTCTAGCAGTTTTTGAAGTTGTAGCCTAATTAAAGGAGATGTTGCAATATTCATTTCGTATCTTAAAAATAAACACATCCTATTCTCGATCCTGTGAGCAACCTTAACATATTTAAAATCATGGTAACTGCCAATACTGGGGGATTCACAAGGACCAGAAAGGCAGGCTCAGAAATGTTTGCTAAAGTCTATCAGATTGTTACGCCCACAGTCCTGCAGTCACCACTTCCGGGCTTCAATTCATTGCAACTAGCAAGTTTCTAGTGAGGATAGTGCATCTACATGGACCACAACACCAGGATCTGGAGTAGTGTAGAACAGATGGAATCTGGAAAAAAAACACAAAAAGGAGAAATATAATAATTAGGCATACATCTTTTGTAAGTTTCATAAGAAGCATCACAATCAAAACTTTTCAATAGAACTACTACATAGAGAACCTGTAAGAAAGATATTAGGTCCCATTGGTCATTCAGACCGTGAGGTTTTACACTATTTAATTTGATAATCCAGGCATGTTCTTTTTTGAGGAGAGCATTCAGTCTGTCGCTAGCTGGGGATGGTGCCATTTCAGTCCCCATGAATTTCACATTTCAATCCCCATGAATTTCAGAGGCCTGCGATCTGTACCATGCTTGTCAGTGAAATGAGAACCCACAGGCGTGCCAAGTTTCTTGTTCACAACAGAGTGAATATGCTCCTAAATACATACCTTTAAATTTCTGATGGTCTTCCCTGCATGAACAAGGTTACAGGAAAACCAGGGCACATAAATCACAAAATACGTGCTACAGCTGACAAATTCTCTAATGTTGATAACTGTGGTGTGTCAGAGGGATGTACAAAGTGCTTACCAGGGATTGCATAAGTAGAAACATTGAAGTTATGGCATTTATAAAAACCGGAGGTTTTTTTAGAGCCAATTCCCAGAGCTGGCCACAGGTAATGGTTCAAAGTGGCTATGGACAAGGGAGTTCCTAAGGCTAATGGCCTTGCAGAAAACTTTATTTATTTATTGAATTTTGTTCACCGGGTAGGCCCATTGAGACTAGAAGTCCCTTTTCAGGGGCGATCCTGGGGGAATATAGAGGGTAAACAACTGAAACTGAACCAGATTAAGCTGTTAGTGGTATTTGTAGTGAATGGGGAAAATTGGGCCAGGACACCAGGGAAACTCCCCTACGCTTTTTTCGAGAAGTGCCATGGGATCTTTACTGTAACATCCACCTGAACAACCACCAGAACAGCCAGTTGAGACCTTGATTTGACGTCTCATCTGAAAGACGGCACCTCAGAAGTGCAGCACCCCCCCCCCATGCTGCACTACAATGTCAGTATTGGGATTTAAACCAAGTGCCTGGTGTGGGGATAGAACCCATAGCCTTCTGATCTTCCTGTCTCAGAGGCAGGTGTGCAACCTGCTGAGCCACTGACACTGCAAATTATACAGGGTGTATTACTTACCACTCTAGCCACACTGTCATCGCCCAGTAAAATGGGCCAATTCCTGTAAATACCATTTCTTATTTTGCCTGCAATGCTATTACGCTCTGTGATGAAAGTCACTGGGCCTGAGAAAAGTTTTTTATTTGTGCATTTTTATTACTATATAGTAATGTATGTCTACTCAAATTCAGGGCCCTATTACGTGATTTATAAAGGAGGTTTCTGTCATGACCCCTAGCCAAAAACCTATTTGTGAGGTCAACTGCTTGTTCCTTAAGCTTCCAGAGAACTACAATTTCTCTTCAGTCTTACTGTATGGAATAGATTGTTTCAAGACCTAAGGATGTGCACTTTTGATCTGAAATACTGATTTGGTAACAGTTTCATTATGGAAGCACTTGATCTCAACTTTACTTGTTTCCTTACTATTGTTACTGAATAATGTGATATCAAGAACATTTAAGGTGTTTTCGCCTCATGCTGCACTGGCAACCTGGGCTCAGGAACGAGCCTGGGTTGTCGGGGGTTAGTCAGGGGGAGGGTGAGGAGCGAGAACGAGCTGCTGCAAGGCAGCTCTCTCCTCCTTGGAGGGACTGGGGGCTCCCCAGCCACTGGTCACCACTAGGTGGAGGACAGTTGGTGGCGCCAACCTGAAGGAGCTCTGGCATTAGCCATGGGGAGGGGTGGAAGGGGCTGAGCCGGCTTCACGGAGCATGCATGCGCCTCCATGCACGCACATCTCCCGTGTGCTGGGGTGCCGGGAAATGGGAGAAAATGGTACAAAAAACAGAAATTGCAAATAAGAAAAAAAAAATGTAAGGTGTTTTATTCACTGTGTGAGTGAACCCCAGATTTATTTTCATGGAGCCATGATATGAATAAATCAGTGTCTTCTGTATCCCCGTCCCCCACACAAATCACATTGGGCCCTATGCACTATGCCAACATGCCACGTAATCCAGGCACGTTGGCATAGCTAAGTCTGAATGCTGCATAGCGGGGTCCCACAGACCCCATGCAGCATTCACAAGGGGAGGGTGCAGAACAGGTTCACGCCGATCCCCTGGCCATGCGGACAGCATTGTGCCAGGGGTGTGTCAGGGGGGCATGCCTGCACTCCATGCCATTCACAAAGGTGCGGAGTGTTGGGCACGGGGGACACACCTTATGCCTGGGAACCCCAGCCGTAAGGGTTACATGCCCCTCTGGATGCCACTGCTGGCTGCAGCCAAGATATTGGGGTGCAGCAGACCCATGCGACATGCCGCCCCCGCCCATGGGGGCCACGAGGAGGGCTGGGGTGGCCGGTCAGGCATCCTGTGGCAAGTATGGTTGGCGCACTGTGTACCGGCAGCCAGCATCCACGCCTCATAGATGCAAGGGATCCACTGGTGGACCGGGTCTGGACATCCCGTTGGATGTGTGCCTGGTCCAAGTAACACCCCTCTGTGCATCTGCGCATTGGGGGGGTGGGGCCTCCGGAGAGGTGGCCAGCGATAGTGCAGCTCTGCGGGTGGGGTATGCACATTTCATGCGTACCTATGCCCCATTGGTGCATAGCACCCATTGTCAGTGTATCTAAACCAGGTTTTGATGTTTTTTAAAAAGGGGTTCACTCCCCGGTTAAGTACAAATTCCTCTTCCTACAGTCTAAGAAACAGGTTAGTTTAAGATGGCATAATGGCTGCCACCATAGCTGTAACACACGCTTGAATAAAGAACCTCTCCTCAAATTCATAGCTAATGAGTTCTATTATAAATTCCTAAGCAGATGTTATGAATTCCACAGGCATTTTATCCCTCTGTGGGTGTTCCTGCAAAAATATCTACTGGTACTCAACCCTAGTGGTGCCTGAAGGAAATGTACGATAACTCCAAATCAATACCTTTCCAATGCTAGGTATTTTTCCATTCTAATTTTTAGGATTTTTGCAGAGCATCCCTGGTGTCCTTTAGGTAAGATGGAAGCATTTGTAAACATTTTTGTAAGAACAAATCTACAAATCTGCCCAAATTTTCACTTACTGAGCCACATCCTGACATGATTGATCAGGCTGGTGGCATATTGGTATGAGTCTTGGGGGGAATGTAGAAAGTTGATGTAATAGGATTTTCTCGCCAGGGGCCTGATATTCAAAAGATTGCACACTTGCGCAAAGTGATTGTGCTGTTATTGTGTGTGGTTTACCCCAAAGTGCAATATTCAAAGGGGTCCTTAGTGTGTGCTAATGGGATTGGTGCACAGACACTCACAAAATGTATGCAGTTTGCAAAGGGAACCAGCACAGTACCATATTCAGCATGGTAGTGCTGTGCAAAGGGGTTAGTGGAGGACAGATAGTACAGCATAAATACCACCTATAAAAAGGCCAATTTAAAGCCAGACAAACCCCAGAGGTGGGTGGAGACACTGCAGTCACACATCCAAGATGGCATTCAGGGCAACACACCTGCTGTACATGTTGCAGGAGGCTGTACAGCAGGACAGGACAGATGCCAACACTGGGCCCGTACATAGGCCTCAGAGGTGCTATGCTGCACACAGACATTACGAGCATTGGGAGAGGAATAACAAGTAGAAAGAGGGAGGTCATTTTGCCCCTATATAGGTCACTGGGGAGGCCACACCTCGAGTACTGTGTCCAGTTCTAGAGGCCCCATCTCAGAAAAGATATCAACCAGGTGGAGGCAGTGCAGAGAAGAGCTACCAACATGGTCCAGGGCGTGCATCAAAAAAATTATGAGGAAAGGCTCAGAGAGTTAAATATGCACTCTCTGGAGCTAAGAAGGGACAGAGGAGACATGATAGAAACATTCAAGTATGCCAGAGGAATAAATAAGGTAGGGGAGACCAGCTATCTGCAGAAAAGAATGAGCAGTAGGACTAGGGGTCATGGTATGTGGCTAGAAAGGGGGGGGACTCAGAAGCAATGTGAGGAAGTACTTCTTCACGGAGAGGGCAGTTGAACCCTGGAGCAGGCTACCAGAGGAAGTGGTGGGGGAAAAACAGTGGGGGCATTCAAGCATGCATGGGATAGACACAGGGGACTAGTGAGACTAGGACAGAAGGGAAGAATGGAAACAGGGCCAGCAGGATCTGACGGAAGGAAGCAAGACGTCTCTTAAAGCTAAACCAGGGCAGACTGGATGGACCTGGAGGTCCTTTTCTGCCAACAACTACTATGTAGCTATGTAACTATATGTGCAGCACACATGATGCACTGTACAGTGCAACCATCATGCCAGCCTGCACCAGGAAGCAGCATGCCTAGCTATTCCACAAAACACTACTGCACCAAACAATGGCTGGCAAGCATTGTAGGGCAGTCATGCAGCATGACCAGGGCTGGTCCAAGGTGAAGCTGGCCGACCTGGTCAACCTTGTGGTCAACAGGGAGGATGAGCTCCTGGGGGAGGCAGTGGTGATGGACAGGCCCTGTTGTGAAGTGTGGGCCTTCGTAGGGGTGACACCTCACAAAGTACACTGGAGTGGTGTGCACCAGGGACCAGTGCTGCCACCAGTACACTGATCTTCAACAATGGGAGCAGCATCACCTGTAGTATATGTGGGCCATGGTTGCCTGGGGCACAGTCCCCAGACCAGGTGAGTGTAGCATGGTGTATGGCTGGTGCGTGTAAGGGCACGTGGGTAGATGGGTATCATGGTATGTGCATGACAGGGTGGCCACCCACTGATGCTGTGGCATCCAGTGGGGACCCCCAAAATGGTCTCATGGGCATGAGACCTCCATACTGGCCACATGCATTACTCAGGTACCCCATGGTACTGGGATGTCCCTGTGCTGATGTATGGCTATGAACACCTGAGCTGCTCTGTGGCACAGTAGATCCTACCGTACTGTGGGGGACACCAGTACACCTGTATCAGTGGCATGAGTCTGGAAGTCCTTATCCAGTGGTACCCCATGGAAACCATACCCAGGCTGGCAGGGGACGTCACAGCATACATGGTCATGGTGTGGCCCACGGCCTGGCAGGGTTGCTGCCACCCTTGTGGCCTGGCCTCCCAACCTAGGGGTTCCACATTGCAGGGCCCTGTACCTTCCTGGGACTACAAGGCATGTGGGTCCACCCTTTGCCACATAGCTGTGTCCTCGCATGTGCCGTGTGCCACCTGGGGCATGTGCTGTGTGCACATGGGCCACCCTCTATAACACACTGTGCTGGCACATGTCTTAAGTATGTGCCAGTCATTTCTGCAGTGCTTGTGGGCCATGCCACCATTATCGTGCAGCAACAGCCAAGCCATGCATACCCACATGCACAGTGCATGGACTGGGGCCATGCCCACAATGCCTAGGTGCCACCACAAGGCAGTTGGGTTGGGGCCCCATATGGTGGTCCACACGATCCCCAGTGTCAACACCCCGAGGGGGGACCTGATCCATGGGGAGCATCCCACTCCAAGCCATACGTGCTCCTACAGTTGGTGACATGGGTGCGCTGTGGGGCTGCCCTGCATGCCCTTCCATAACTACCATGGGTAGCAGGCAGTCCCTATTGGGTTCAGCCACACAGATGCCTTGGTTGTGTGACCTGCACAGGGCACACTGCTGCAGAGTGAGGGTCTCGCCACATCTCTGTCTCCCCTACAGATCTCAAGGGCCAGGCAGACTGTCAGCAGCAGCTCCAGCAGCCACAGCACCACCAGAGGAGAGTGTAAGTGAACCAGTCCCACGGCTGTTGTGGGGCCTATGCAAGTCACAGTGGGAGATGGCAGTCAAGTGAGTGCCCTGTGTTGTGCGTGTCCCCCAGGCCTACATGTCTGTGCAGACATCGAGAGACACCATTATGCATCGATATGCATGGCCCACACACCTTTACTTGTCTCTGAGTGACTATCCCTGATGCTCAGTACTGTACAGGTTGCAAGGGTAGGCTACTCCCTGCTGACACCACACATGTGGCCAAAGAGCAACTAACACGGCACCATCTCTGTGGCCTGACATGTGGTGGCAGCACTGGGGTCCCTGGGGGTTCACGTGGGGTTGGCTGGTGTGCCATTCCCTTGGGACATGGCATCTTGGCCAGTTGGGGAAGGTGGGTGTGCCAGGCCATGGAGGTGTGCATGGCACAGGGCACCACTGGTGGGTGTGTGGAGCTGCACACTGCCCAGGTGCACCCACTGGGGCTGGGCCACTTTGTGCTGACAACGTCCGGTGGTGGGGCATATGCCCTACCAGGTGTGGCTAGGGTATGGGCGAACCTGTCCACCACACAGGTCTATTCCACTACCATTATTGTGGTCTGGCACCAGGTGGCTGGGGCCTCCATGCTGCAGGCCCTGTGTGGGGCTGTCATCCCAGGGCATGTGATGGTGAGCACTGGCCCTGCTCATGGGCTGGTGGGCCCACAGTGCCTTCAGTCTGTGTCACAGTGTGAGCCATCCAGACAGCGTACATTTGTGCCAGCGGATTGAGTACTGCTGTTTCTCTGCCATGCTGCACTATGACCTCTACCATGATGGCTCATGGCATGGCTGCTGCTAGCTCCCCCCATGGGGAATAGTGGCAGTGCACACCACCTCAGGGGTAGCTTCCGCACCGTTGGCTGGGGCCATTGAACCCACAGCCAGGCCTGTGTCTGGTGGCTGCCAATGGGTTTATGGCACCTGTCTGTGATGTTACTGTGGCCAGCACAGTGGTGCAGATGCCCTTTGTGGGTGTTAATGTGACAGTCACCATCGTCTGTGTTACTGGCGGTGCATGGTGTGCCTTGGAGAACCACTTGGAGCCCTCAGTGCCGACATAGTGGGGAGGACCTTTGGACCACAGCTACATGGTGTGGGTGGGACTCTGTGCATGTTTGCTTTAGGCCATGGGCCAGGATACCCACCACAGCGCCTTCACAGGAATGGGAACTCACAGTGTTTCCAGGCAGCCTGGCTGTACAGGCAGCCATCACAGGACCTTGTAGCCTGTGACCTGCAGGGTCCTGTCATGGGGCACATTCCCCTGGACTGCACAGTGAGCGAGGCCACGGCAGACTGATGGCTACGGGGGCCACCGGGACATGCACTGGGGGTGAACCCAGAGTACTGCATGTGTGTGCAGGCTCAGCATCACTATGCAGCCGTTGTGCTTGCGTGGCACCATTCTGGGATGGGTGGAGGCCTGTCCATCTCAGGCAGGGGAGTACAGCTACAGCATGCCATATGTGGCAGGGTGGTCCAGGTGGTGGGGCTGCCATGTCTGAGACCCCTGGGAAATTAGTAAGTATCTTGGCAGCTCCACATGCCCCCAACCAGGGTCTCTGTAGGGTACTGTGGTGACCATGGAATCGACGGCTCATTCCATCTGTGACACAGTGTCACCCAGTGCTGTGTTTATGGTGCTGAGTATGTGCAGCACCCTGTCAAGTACAGCACCACTGCAGTGGTGTACAGCATGGCTGGCCCACACCATGCCAACCTTCTTATCCTAGTCCTGTGTGTTGCTGCTGTGTCACATGTGTGTGCCTGTGTCCTGTCCCACCAGTGACACACAGTTGGCCTTGCCTGGACTGTTCTGCATGCCGTGGGTGGGATGTGCACATGTGTCTCCATGCACAGCCACAGATTGTCTGTGCATCCCACCCTACTGCTCGACACATGCCACTGCATGGTGACCTCTTTCATGGTACTGCTGCATCTGCATGTACCACACACATACCACTGCCACGTCCGCTGCTGTTGTGAGTGCATGCCTTATCTGGGCAGCCCTGCCACAGCATGGGGCCATCCCTGCATGTGCAGCTTACCAGTATTTGGGTCCTTCATGCTGTCGCTGGTCTGCCACATCCAACAAAGTACAGGATTGGACATAGGGGCACACCTGGACTGCTGCTACCTGAGCCTTCCAACCACATCAGGCTGTGAAATCCCAGGGTGGCACAGTGTTCACCATATGACACTTACTTTTGTCACAGACATGACATGTGCATCTTCCCTGTCTTGCAGTGCCCATGGGCCCCTTGTCCTGCAGACTTTAGTGGCACCTGCACATCTACCTTGTGACAACATGGTGGCACCATCCCTACATGGGTTACAGCTGCACATGTCCAGGTATTCAGCTGGCATGGGCCATCACCACTCCACAGTGCCTGTGCACCAGCCATGTTCCCTTTGTTGCATGTTGGTGCCTGTGCTGAGTGGCTTCCCTGTGGCTGCATATGATAGGCAAAAACTGCATGCTCTGTCCAGTGTGCACAGTAGGTTGAGCACATAATATTTCTGCCCATAGGTGACCACAGGAGTGCAACCAAGGCCCGGCACCCAGAGGCTACAGAGGGCAGAGATGACCAGCTCCTCCACCTTGTTCAGCAACAGCATATCATGATGTGGTGGTTGGAGGGAACTGAAGAGGCCACAGCACAAGTGGTCACCATTCTGCAGCAGCTGCAGAGAAACGCTCCCCCTCCAGCACAAGCCCCTCTACCAGCGGCACCATAGCAGGTTCTGCCACACATCCAGTGTATCTTTTGTTGACAGTTTTTGCATCCCACACCTGGTTTACCTTACCCCTTTCCTGCTGTTATGGCCTATTGTCTTGTGTTCTGATTAAAGTTTATTTCTGATACTGTTGAACCTGTGTTCTGTCTGTTCTTGCAGTGTTCCACCTTTGTACTGTGTCCATTCTTTATGCCCTCACCGCCCACCCACAGCCACCGCACTGTGATGCTCACTTCTCAGTACCATGCCCAGGACTCCACCACTGTGCCCCCTTCCTGGCCTGTGCTATACTGAGTACTGTGCAGGTGTAGTGCACTGCACTTCTGCCTGTCACTTGCGCACCATGCATTGCATCCTGTATTCAGAGGGCGTAGTGCCAGTGTTATGCCTCTGAATATGGCAGACTGCAGGACTACTGCAAGCACAATCTGGCGTATATTGCAATCTTTGCACATGGGCAATCCTTTGAATATCTGGCTCCAAATATATTTACATTCACTGTCAGAAGTGCTTCCATCCAGAACTGTGTGTTGTAACAATGCTAGCAGTAGCTTCTTGAATGTGGATATGGGGCTAATAGGTATTTCCCTATAGTTATTACCATCCTCAAGTAATGACAGTGCAATACTTCTATAGTGATCTCTATCAAGAATCACCACATCTCCCCTTATTGGCTGTGCAATACTTCTATAGTGATCTCTATCAAGAATCACCACATCTCCCCTTATTCGCTGTGCAATACTTCTATAGTGATCTCTATCAAGAATCACCACATCTCCCCTTATTGACTGTGCAATACTTCTATAGTGATCTCTATCAAGAATCACCACATCTCCCCTTATTGGCTGGTTTAATGACCAGACTCTTGTTGTCACTTAACTGCTTAAGAGCTATTTGCTAGTTAGGGGTAAGATTCAGATTGTGCCTTGGTGCATTTGTACTCAGTACTTCCTCCACCTGCCTTGGTACCATCCATTCAAAAGAATGAATGACATTATTGTATGAGTTTGGACAGCAGGTAGATATTTCTCTGAACAGTATCTTCCTCTGTTCGGTCAGGTCACAGTTACCCACATTCGTAGTACCATCTGGATTACCTCAATTAACAATGTGCTCAGCAGAATCACCGTCCGTATGAAAGTCCTGATTAGTTTCAAGTACAGCCTCAAGGTTTTGTAGATTTGCAATGTCATGGTCACTCCACTGTATATCAGGTTCAAGTCCCTCCGTTGGTGGGCCCATATCATTTCCTTCATTCAAAATTTCAGTTATGAGAAAGTCTGAGTACTCTGGGGCATTTTGCAAATCCAGATTTTCAACAGTGTATCCCATGGCTTCAGCAGTACTATTTCCTTTAAAGAAGTGGTGTTTAAGCTTAACTTTTCGAAAGACTATAATAAATATCTATGTGTATCTAGAATGCATTTGGTTTGGGGTCAGGTACAAAGGTGGAGAACTGCAATCTGACCTTGTGTTGAAACTTCCTGGGATAAATTCAACACTTGTAGTTCTGTGTTTTTTTCTCTCTCATGGCTCTGGTGCTGTTTTCTCCTTCTTGTTCATCCTCTCTTCCCCCTTCTTGTTTTTTTCTTTCGTTTTTGTCCCTTTCTTTTTTTGGAATCAGTTGTAATGCCAATTCTGTCTTCATCACTGTCCGTCTCCTGTTTTTTTTTTTTTTTATTTGCTTTTATTTTTTAGGAAAATCTTACTTTTGAGCGTCCCCTGCTCTTTGCCCTTTTTTGCCCCCAGTCAGATATTTGGTCTTTGTCATAATCTCCTGGTCTTACAGCAGTTTGTTCTGTTTGCATTCCGTTAATTCATTTTCATATTTAGTTAGCTTTTTCTGCAGTGCTGCTTCGAACTCCTGAACTCAGTTTCTTTTTTGTGTTCTAGTATTGCTGCTTTAGTCTCCTTGATTGTTTCAGACAGCTCTTTGTGTTTCTTTACATCTTCTTTAGTTATTAGATCAGTGAATTTTTTAGAACAAATACTGGCAGTTTCTTTCCATTCATCACTATGTTTAAAACTATCCAGACCACGTGAGGGTGTGACAATCAGTCTCAATCCTCACGGTGCTTGCCCTTCTCAATATATTTGTCAGTAGTGGTTGTATTTTAAGTTAAGTCTAATTCTTTTAATATTAATTTTTCCTAACTTGATGAAGAGGGGTTTTAAGTCCCCTGAAGTTGTGGATGATAACTCTGTTGTTTGCAATTCCTCTCTTGCTTTTTACATCCGACTGGTCAGCATTTCAACCTTTTCCCAGCTGAAGGTCCCTTGAATCCTGGAAGTA
Organism: Neoceratodus forsteri; assembly: GCA_016271365.2. Classification (NCBI taxonomy): domain Eukaryota; kingdom Metazoa; phylum Chordata; order Ceratodontiformes; family Ceratodontidae; genus Neoceratodus; species Neoceratodus forsteri. The sequence continues at coordinate 335,984,826 of CM057459.1, forward strand.
AACTCTTCTCTAGCTGATTGCACACTTTTTGAATTCTGTTGGCTAACAGGACCTCTTGTGCCCCCAAAAATGGTAATCCAAAGTAAGGGATGATAACAGCCAAAAACAGAACAGGAGCAAAGTCCAACCTGCCAGACCCACAATGCCAAAGGCACCCGATTTCTGCAGCTCCCAACTGGCACTACAAACTACTTAAAAGTCACTGGTGCCACGGACCTTGGTGCAGGGCAATGCATGTAACTGGGGTGGGCAGCCCCCAAACTCCAATAGATCAGTGTGGTGACTGCACTCAGGGCAAGAAGCAGACAGGACAAAGAAATGCTGTAGTTCAGTTTATTTTATTAGTGCAAACTGCAGCTTGCAGTCACAACAGCATAGAGCATATACAGACGTGTTTAGATGAAATACAAAACAGTGAAATTGAGTAAATAGTCCCTGCTGCCAAAATAACTCCTGTATACCATAAAGCCCTGGCTCTGGCACTTCAACTCTCACTAGAGTCTTTGTCAGTGGTGTGGCTACTAGAAGGCATCGCAGCATTTAAATATAGTAGGATCAGTGACGACAGTGCTGTTACCATGGCAGTGAAATAAATAAAGTGCAAGTCAACATCAAATCAAGTGCTGTACATTAAACTTCTGAAAAAAACGTTTACAAATTGCTTAACCTAAATAGTGCTAAAGAGTTTTACAAGATTGATTCATAATACAACACATTATTTAGAAACCATAGCAAACTGTATAGTGAAACTAATACTAACCAGCAAGTAAAAAAGGAAAGAAACAATAACTCTAGCAGTTTCTGGTGTTAGAGCCTAATTATAGCAGATGCTGCAACATACATTTTGTATCTCCAAGTCCCACACAATTTTCAAAAAAGACTTACTTGGTTAGCTCAGATCCTCTGATAAATGCTCTTTGCTCATGGCTTCATCTAAGCTTACTGCCTATTTCTTGTTCCTCCTGCTACTATGCACTGTCTCCCACACCTGTCCATTTTCCTGGATAAGAAGCTAAATCTTTGTATGAGTAGGAACCTGGTGTGCACACTTATTTGTAATCTACCTTATCTATTTTGTACCTAAATTGGTGTGTGTCTTTATTGTTGTGAAAAGCCTAATCATTTTTTGTTTTATTTTAGGTACCATTAATTGTGTTTCCCTGCCACTGTTTTTGATCTATTTGTCCCTACCCATATTTAGTTAAAGTTGTACTAATGTCTCTACATTGTACCTACTAGACGGTTACAACTGTATGCTTTTTCCCTACTATTTTCAATCATTGTATTCTGATCTGTGTACAATTGTTGTTACATGTAATGTACTCTCCCAGGTCGTACCTGAAAATAGGTTTTTGTCTAGTGCACTTACCTGGTAAACACAATTTTGTCTAGTGCACTTACCTGGTAAACAAAAGCAAACTAACTAAATAAATAAATATATTAACAAGCATTTGTCAATACTGAACATTTGCTTACATATATGTGCCATGCAGATGTTTGATACCAATAGTGCACAGATGCAGATGCCCTGCACCAAGGAAAAACTGCATCCAAGGGCCCTGCACTTTTGTGCAGCGACAGATGTGAATAATTCATGGGGTTGTCTGCGCTTCCGTGTGGCCACAGATACAGATGCACAGAGCAAAGAGTCCATCTGCCAGCCAATGCACAAGGCACTCTGCCACCCACGGACGGAGAGCTGCAGGGCTCTATGTCAAGAGGACAGTTGTCTTCGCTATATGGTACCCAAGCCCATGAGGACAACCTTGCACCTTTCAGTTCCCTGGCTGGAGGGGGGGACACTTAACAGTGCCATTCCCCATTCAGCTGGGTCACTGAGCTCATCCCCCCCCAAATCAGCTTACAGGCACGGGATCACAAGGCTTGGCCGCTGGGGTGAAGACTGGCAGTACACATAAAGGTTGTCAAACAAGCATAATTTTTCTTTTTAAATTCTGACCCCAACTTTTCAAGATCCAGTACTTGTTTGATGATTCGCGTTACTAACATGACATGTACCATTTATAGTATATTGGCCAAAATGTCATTTCGCACCAGAGGTGCTAAAATATGTCTCGCCCAGGATTTATAAAATGTCACATGTCACATTTATGAGGTGGTGTGGAAAAATGATTCTGTTGAAAGTTTAGATTCAGAATATTGAAAATTAGCGAAGTCATGAAGGAATGCTGAAATACTGTAACGTTCAGTCATAACCTAGGCATTTTATCATATTATATACCAAATTTTCAGCATAGCCTTCTTATTACCCCAACTCATGAACCCGGAAGGTGAACATTTTAAAATCCCCACTAAAACATCATTCTGTGCTACTGAAATGTCATTCTGTACAAAAACACATTCTGTTCAGGATTTAAAAAATGACAACTGTCATATTTGTGAGGTGGTGTGAAAAAATGGTTGCGTTGAAAATTTGGGGTCAGAATATTTAAAACTACCAAAATTGCGAGTGAACGGAGAAAAATTTAAATGTATGCACATAATTTTGCCATTTTCACATATTTTGACTCCAAATTTTCAACATAGCCTTCTTGTGCCTACACCTCATGAACAAGGGTGGTAAAAATGTTCAAATCCTGCCCGAAAGGTGATTCCACAACACAACCGTGAAATCACCTTTTGGGCCTGATTTGTATAGTTCCACCACACTGGTCATGAGGTAGGGTCACAAAAAAGCCTTGTTTAAATTTTGGGGCCAAAATATGCAAAAATGACAAAGATATGGATCAAAGTTCAAAACCTTATTGAAATACATTGAACTGTACTTACCTTAGCTTCTCATATTGCAGTCGGCAGTTATAACAGCAAGACGTCTCTTCGATTGGAGAGTGAATCTTCACCATGGGACATGTTCAGGTGACACAGTGTGTGTGTGTGTGTGTGTGTGGTTGGTGGGTGCTGAGTGGGCGGTCAGGACAGGGTGGATGGGGGTGTGTGGGGAGCAGATCGTCGAGGGACCATTTTTTGTTTTACAGGTTTAAAAAAATAATCAAGGGATTTTTTTTTATTTCAGGGATATTCCGACAGTGTGGATTGGGCTTGGTAGTGACATACCTCTCAAATGCTGTTTGTTTTAACAAAACGATTCTTGTGCATGTGCATGCAAACCTAAATATGAGCACGTCCTGTTCCCAGTCCTGTGATCAGCCTTAATATATTTAAAATCAAGGCAACTGCATGTTGCAGCATCTGCTTTAATTAGGCTGTAAGATCAGAAAAGAGCAGTTACGTACTTACCATGCAGATCTTCAAGAGAATCTCTTTCATCAGGCGACACCTGCATAGATACATAGGATTTGATGGCAGATAGAGACTGCTAGGCCCACCTAATTTGCCCATTTTCTCTACAGCTGCAAAAATCAAAGACCCTACTTGATCTCTGACTTTATTCTTCTACCTATCCCTAGGGAACCTCTATGCAAATCCGACACATTTTTGAATTTCCCTACTGAATTTGCCCCCACCATCTCTGTTGGGAAGCTGTTCCATGCATCCATCACCCTTTCTGTGAAGAAATACTTCCTCACGTTACCCCTTAATCTACACCCTTCCAACCTCATGTCATGACCCCTTGTTCTAGAACATCTCTTTTTCTGAAAGATGCTACCCTCCTGCTTCTTACTTATGCCCTTGAGATATTTGAAGGTCTCTATCATATCCCCACTCTCTCTCCTTTCCTCCAGAGTTTACAAATTGAGGTCCTCCAATCTCTCCTTATATGACTTTTGGTGCAGGCCCTGCACCATTTTTGTTGCCCTTCTCTGAGCTGTCTCCACCCTGTCTATGTCTTTACATAGATGTGACACTTCCTGGATCGGCAGCCGCGGCTTGAAGAGCCAGCCGGCCACGCTTCTTCTACCCAGACCACGAGCTCCCTTGCTGGGAGTCCTCGACTGGGTGAACCAGACATTTCCTGTATTGGTGTCCGCGGCTTGAAGAGCCAGTCAGCCACACTTCTCCTTTTGCCCAGACCACGAGCTCCCTTGCTGGGAGCCCTCGACTGGGTGAACCAGACACTTCCTGGATCAGTGGCTGCGGCTTGAAGAGCCAGCTGGCCGCTCTTCTCCTTCTGCCTGGACCACGAATTCCCTTGCTGGGTTTGTCTGTTCGTCTGCCAGAGGTTGCAGTACTGGACTTGGATTGGCTGCTATCCTCTTTTCTCACCTCCTACTGGCTGCAGCATTTCACGACTTTTACTCCCATTGGACAATCAGGATCCCCTGTTGTCTCCGAGGGATTTTCAACTGCTAGCCAGCCAGTTTGTAGTCATATTTTGCGTCTGTCTGTATTTTCATTTTGGGACTGCATTTTGGGATTGCATTTTAATTACTGTCTGTATTTTCATTTTGAGGCTGCGTTTTGGGACTGCAGTTTAACTGCTGTCTGTATTTTTATTTTGGGACTGCATTTAAACTGTTGTTATACCCTGTTTAACTGTTATTTTAAAAACTGGGTTACTATGCAAGAGTGAACTATTGATGCTAAAACAGTGCTACTGAGTTAGTTTAAGATCATTGCTGTGCATGTTTAATTTTAGCCTCACTTTTCATTCTTGCTACTAATCTTTCCCTTATTCATTTTTTTCTCTTCAGTCTCTCTCTGTCCCTCTCTGATCTTCTAGCCTCGCCCTCCCCCCCCCGACACCTTTGATCTACTGTCTACACTGTGGCACCTGGACTCAAATTGCCTAGCTGTCTGGTTCATGCCACCATTTCCTACATACACTATCTCTTTGTCTTTCCTCTCCCTTGCTCCCACCCCCCAATTTAGCCCCTCGGCTACTCCTTTGTTCTCAGTCTCTTAACTAACCCCACGCTCCCATTCTGTCCCCACAGGAGACCTTGACCGGATGAACCAGACAGTTCCTGGATTGGTGGCCGTGGCTTGAAGAGCCAGCCGGCCGCGTTCTCCTTCTGCCCGGACCGCAAGCTCCCTTGCTAGATAAGCCTGTTCATCTGCCCTAGGTTGCAGTACCCACTTATGCATCCTGGGCTGTGACCATCTGAGCCTGTCTGCCAAGACATTTTGGACACCTGGAACATGTACTGCTGATAGTTCTAGACCATGTTCTAGAGCCCAATATCAAACCCTTATTGCGGATAGGAATGAGTCCCCCCTTGTTTGTTGATGTAGTTCATTGTTGATGCATCACACTGATATTGTCCATCTGTATTAAAAGAGGATCTGGGAACAACTGATTCTGGGAGTCCTGGAGTCTGTACAAAATGGCCTACATTTTCAGAACATTTATGTGCAAGGCACTCTCCACTGGATTCCACTTGTCCTGTATCCAGTGAGGACCCCAGTCCATAACCGAAAAGCATCTGTGGTGAGGATCTGCAGAGGGAAGGGGATCAGGAAGGGAACCACCATGAGCAAGTTGCTGGGTTCCATCCACCACATGAGCACTTTGCATACAGGGAACGTGACTAGAACCATCAGTTCTAGGTCATCTGTGAGCTGATCCTACTGGACTCCTAGGGTCCATTGAGGAATCCGCATGTGCAGCCAGGCCAGTGGTACAGCAACAATGGCCATGGGCATGAGTTCCAGAAGATGACAAAATGTCCTTTCTGAGAAATAATGGCTGTCATGCACTTATTGTGCTTGGGCAGTTAGATGGTTGGTCCTGTCCAAGAACAAGAAAGCTAAGTTCTGGTCCCTGTCCTGAACTGCCCCTATGTACTGCAGTTGCTGGCAAGGTATCAACACTGATTTTGGTATGTTGGCTGACACCCCCATGACATCGAGCACCTGTCTGGTTCAAGCTAAGGTCTTCAACAACTGGTCCTTGGAGTGGGCTTTAAATAGCCAATTGTCCAGGTAGGGGAAAACATACAGGCCCTGCCTGTGAAAGGCTGCTGCTACCACTGCTAAGCATTTGATAAAAACCTGTGGCACAAAAGACAAGCCAAAGGGAAATGCTCTGAATTGGTAATGTTCCCTTTGGAACAGGAACCTCAAATACTTTCTGTGAGGTTTCCTGATTTTGATATGGAGGTATGCATCCTTCATATCAAGAGAACATATCCAGTCCCCTGTTTACAGCAGTGGGAGGAGACCCTGCAAAGTGACCATTCTGAACTTATATTCAGTGAAGTTTAGATCCCTGAGATCCAGAATAGGCCATAGGTCTCCTGTCCACTTTGGGACAAGGAAGTACTGGGAGTAAAAACCTGTGTTCCTCTGTTCTAGAGGCACAGGTTCTATGGCCTGCTGTTGCATCAGAGTCTGTACTTCCTCCGGCAACAGGGGCAAGTGTTCTGGCAGATATATTGTTACAAGTGGGGGATGACCTAGAGGGTTGTCCAGAAGTTCCAGAGCATGACCCTTTTCTATGATCTCCAGAACCCATGCATCTGTAGTTGTCTCCTTCTACTGGTTCCACTGGTTTAAGTGGAGGGAGAGGCAACCCCCTACAACCACCCCTGGAGGTAAAGGAGGTTGGGGGTTGTGTAAGGAGTCAGGCTGAGCCAGTGGGGGTGGCTGCACTGGCTCCACCACTTCTAGGGGCTTTTGAATAGGTACCTGGAGTAGTACTGGGGACTGGCAAGGCCCCTGCTCCTTTGCCTCTGCCCTGCTGTCTAGTGGCTGGGTGCTGTCTAATACCAGCTGGATGAAAGTGACCCTTGCTCCTACCACTGGGATGGGTATGATACAGGGAATGCACAGACTTCAGAGTCCTACCTGACGCCTGAAGAGCTGTCAGAATCTCTTGGACCTTGGGACCAAACAATTTCTGCCCTCAGTATTGGGCATTAAGAATGGACTGTTGCACATATTTCACAAAGCCTGCCTCTAAGCCCGGAATATCTCCTGAGACAGATGCCTGAGGCTGCAGCCCTGGCAGAAGCATCTGAGACATCACAGGCTGTGTGGAGCAAATGCTTGCCACATCAGCTTGAGCAGCGAGAGCTTTCAGTAGCTCCTGTTTTGAGGTACCCTCAGACAAGGCCTGTGCAGCTGCCTTGGCCTTTCTCTATAGAGTGTTTTGATACATAGAAACAGAGAAACATAGAAATTGACAGCAGATAAGGACTGCTTGGCCCACCTAGTCTGCCTATTTTCTCTGCCTACTGTAACACCGCAGACCCTACTTGATCTCCGGCTTTTCCACCCCTTTCCTTACCACTAAGGTTCCCTTTTGCCTAACCCATGCCTTCTTGAATCCCACTACAGTTTTTGCCTCCACTACCTCCACTGAGAGGCTGTTACAGGTATCCACCACTCTTTCTGTGAAGAACTACTTCGTTACATCTCCCCTGAGCCTACTCCCCTCCAACCTCATAGCACAACCTCTTGTTCTTGGCATCTTTTTCTCTGTAAAATGCTTCCCTCTTGAACCTTATTTATACCCAGGAGGTATTTGAAAAGTCTCTCTCATATCCCCGCTTTCCCTACTTTACTACATTTATGGGCTCCATATTATAAAGAAAACCCCATGGATGTTCTGGACACCCGAGCCATTGGAGCCCATAAATGTCTTGAGAAAGAAAAAAGTTGGCGTTATTTATGATTCTAAGGGTAGGAATGATTTAAATTACCCCCATTCTATAGATATTCACACATAAAAAAATGCCTGTCATGTGAAATTTGGGCTAGATATTTAAGTGCTGTGTTTCTTTGATTTTTTTACAGAGAAACAAACAGAAAGGTCCTTATTGAAGATGTAACATGAGTTATGGAGCTTTGAAAAAAGTAAAAATGAATATTTTATTATTCGCCTCATTTTTCTCAAAGTTATCTATGTATGTGGGATTAATTTAGATTTATTTTTCAACAGAAGTAAAAAATAACCGCATTGAAAGAAAAAGAGAAATGTACCCCCGGCCCCACGGCAGACACATGTTGATATGCTAGTGAATTTTGGGCACGTTTATTTGTAAGTTTCAGGCTTGTTCCCCTGTTTTGATACTTATGTTTATTGATACAATGATTTAAATTAGTTATTTATAAATCAATGTGCCTGTATTTATAACAGATTATAATTAGAACATTTTTTTTATATTTACACAGAATGCTCCAATTTGTCTGATGAAGGAATATTTGTTCTGAAACGTTACAATTATTATTGAAGGAGCAGTGCTTTGAGATATTCCATGAATTAACAACCATTTGAAGAAAAGAATAAAAATATTGGATTATAGGTTGAGAAGGTGTTTTCTTCTTTTGTGACTTTGCTACTGATCCGTTTTCACCTTCTCCATTCACTATGCTTGGTGTCCCATATGCTGTATGCTGTATCACCTAATGTCTATGCTGGAGACTCCTGTATGTTATGACTCTGTATGATGTGTTGTATGTACCCTGTCACCCTCCCGGGTCGCACCTGAAAATAGGCACTTGGCTGTCTAGTGTGCTTACCCGGTAAACAAAAGCAAATAAATAAATAAATAAATAAATAAATAAATCGACAGGCACTTGGAGAAATTTTTCTGAACTTTGAAAAAGGAACCTTGGGAGACTTTTTGTTTGACTTTATTCCTTTGACTTTCTCAGCAACTGTGGCTTCACAACAAATAATACCAGTGTTCCCTAACTCATCAGAACTTTCTTCGGTTTCAGTGTTATCCCAGCACTAGGAAGAATCTATTCCAGTATCAACACCTGGTCTGCTGGCACTGTCTTCGAGGGACATTGGATTGTACATAGACAAAAGGCTTAATGACTAAGAATGCAGAGATATTCTGATGCACACCTGGGTGCCAGATCGCAGTTATGTCATGCCCTACTACATCAAAACTATTAAAGAAAGTACCACTGAGAAACAATATCTTCGTCGTGAACATCTGCAAAAGTATGAATGAGTAGCTAATTCAGATGTGCAGAAAGGAGTCTTTTGCAAGTTCTGTGTTCTTTTTGGGCAAAAAGAAGGTGGCCATGGTTTACAAAAATTAGGGGCACTGGTGAAAAAGCCTTTAATAAACTTCAGTAAAATGCTGGAGATACTCTCTACTCACAATAAAACAGAATATCATCAGAAAACAACAGAGCTGGTGAGGAATTTCCTGGCAAACACTAATAAAGGATCAGACATCTGTACTCAACTAAGTCACATCCTCCGCAATGAGATTGAGTGAAACAGGAATATTCTGTACAAGATTGTACGAGCAGTACTTGCTCTTTGGCACAGTGGAGCACCATTCTGTGGTCACCGTGATGACGGTCCTATCTATGTGACTGACCCAACTCACAATAATGGACTTTTATGGGAGATAATCCATGCATTTGTTGACATTGGTGAGAAGGATTTGGAGAATCGCCTAAAATTTGGACCAAAAAATGCTCAGTATACAAGCAAAACAATTCAGAATGAACTGATTGAGATCGTTGGTCAGCAGATACATGAAAAACTTGTACAATGCATCAACAGTGCAAAGTTTCTTAGTGTGATTGCTGATGAGACAACAGATAATGGGAAGAAGGAGCAAATGACCCTCGGTTAGGTACTAGCACAATAATGCCATCTGAGAAGACTTTCTCAAATTTTCTGAAATAAATGACTTGACTGGCAGAGGCGTAGCAGACAGCATATGACTTGAGCTATGAAATGCAGGAGTAGATCTCATTGGACTAGTTGGTTTGGGCTTTGATGGAGCAAATGCAATGAATGGGGCTTTCTCTGGAGCTCAAGCTGCTATTCATAGGGAGTACCCAGTTGCACTATATATCCATTGTGCAAGTCACTGTCTAAAATTGGTTATAAGTAAATCCATTGAGGTTCCTGCTATTTGCAATTGTTGAGGTACAGTTGCAAAGACAACAACTTTTACTAATAGCTCCGCTAAAACAGTGGCATGTCTAGAGCATCATTATCAAGACTGCTTCTGATGACACAGCAAGTAAATGTCTCCGCACATTCACAGACACTCGATGGGTTGATAGACATGATGCTGTCATTATTTTCCACAAACTGTACCCATGCATCTTGGAGACTCTGGAGATTAGTGGTTGGAACACACCAAGAGATGCCAATATGCTACTTCATAGTTTGCATATTACTGAGTTTATCCTGGCACTTAATGTTCTTAAAGCTGTGTTGCGTGAGACAAAAAGCATCAGCACAGGATTGCAGCTTACTGCTATCGATTTGCTTGTGACCAACAAACACATTGAAAATGTGAAAGAGATCTTCCAAGAATGGCGTCACAGTGAAGAAGAGTTTGAGATGCTCTTCAGAAAAGCAGAACAAATGGGAAGTGATGTTGGCATTGCTCTTTCCATGCCACGGATTGTCAACCGCCAAAAAAACTGAAATAATATTCCATCTGACTCTGTAGAACAATATTATAAGCATTCACCCTTTATCCCTTTTTTGGATGCTTTACTAATGCAGCTAAATGACAGGTTTGGGGATCTCAGTGACATTGCCAGTGGTTTCGTTGTTTTGCTTCCTGTGTATTTCAAGAAATACAACTTTGAGGAACTAACAAAATCAGTGAGACATTTTTTGCCATATCTAGATGATGACAAGGACCAAGTCTCCACAGAGTATCAGCAATGGAGGAGGCATTTGCAAGGAAAGGATACCACACCCAGTACTGTTACGGAAACTCTGGATCTGTGTGAGCCAATATTCTTCCGCAATATCCATACATAGCTAAAGATCTTTGCCACTCTGCCAGTGACATCAGCTACTGGCGAACATTCTTTTTCCACTCTTGCTTACTTGAAGAACTATCGACGTGTCACAATGACTGAGGACCGTTTAAATGGTCTAGCATTGATGTTTATTCATCGAGAGTTGACCAATGACATAAATACTGTAACTGAAGACACAATTGATCGCTTTGCAAGGCAGCCTGGAGGTTGACGATTGTTACTTGCATAATGCCCCTGTTGATGTGTAAAATCTACTATTAAATGTTTAGAATATGATGGGGGGTCGGAGATGCTTGCTTGCCTTTAATGGCAAGCTGATATTTTGAATGTTATTATGTTTCCTTCACAAAGTTGTATATGTTTTGCACAGTTTGCACCTTTTGTGTTTATTAAGGAGTGGTGGCAAGTGTGCCCAGGGTCAAATGGTTTGAATGAAAATGCATCGTGCATTTCACAAGGTCCCTGTTTGTTACAGTTACATATTCCATTTATGCATTAGGGTCCTTTACAATAGTGCAAGGAGTTTGTTTAAGATTATTTATTTATCGTATAAATGTAAACTTACATGAAGATTTTGTGTTTTTACCAGTGTAGCTCCACTTAACATTTTGGTTTTAAAGCAGTTACTTTGTATACTCCAACTATACATTAAAAAATGTTTCAACTTTACATTAAAGAACATAATGAAAGTTTGCAGAAATGTATTATGGTTCTGTGGAGTAGTAGGTACTTGCGTTGTGATGCTCTCTGTTGTGTTAACATTTAAATATAGAAGTTTGATTCACAATTATTTTTTGTTTTGTCTTTTTATTGGGGGGCTGTAAAAAGGTATTAAAAATTGAATATTTTGCTATTTCTGGCTGAAAAATCTAAAAGGTATCTATAAATGAAAGAAGACTCATTTTGTAAATATTTTTTGATGAATAACTCATGCTCAGATTACCATATTAAATTTGCATTGAAAGTTATTTACATTTGATTCCAATATAGTTAGTACTGCTACTGAGGCTGAACATTCTAAATGAATTCAGAGTGAATGTGCATATCAAACTCCGCCCCAAGACCCACCTACTGCTCCATACATTTGCATATCAAGCTCCGCCCCAAGACCCACCTACTGCAGCCCATTCCAAAATCCTAGGTCCGCTACTGCCTGTGTAATGATACCAATAGCAAATAACATCTCCACAACATATACAAAATATGTAAATACAATTATTTTGATGTGAACATAATATCAAATCTCATTTCACACAATGTCAGTTTGCAGATGTATATAAAGTGCCATAACATTTATAAATGTGGTGGCAGTTCCACCTTGTCATTTAAGCCAGCATAACATGTTGCCCATAGCTGGTATATCCAAAAGTTTTCCCTGCAAGCAAGTTTATTATTCAGGTCCCCTCTCTCTGACCTATTTTAACTTTTTCATTACCTGTGAACTGCCATTCATACAATGCTTTATCATGTGCATAAAAATGTGGTGTGCTGTAACATATTCCAAGTTCTGATTATTCACTGCACGTAAGTGCTCCCCCACCCTCTCTTTAAATTTTCTTTTTGTTCGCCCAACATAATATGCACCACATTTACAGGATGCTAAATAAGTAATGTAAGTAGTTTCACAGTTGATAAATGCATTAATATCCAACATCTTGCCATCTGCTGGGTTTAAAAAGTTTTTTGTGGCATTCACATTGGTGCAATACTTGCTCCGTTGGCATTTAAAATAGCCATGTGGGAGGGCAGGTAACCAATCAGCCCCTCTGGCAGTATTTTGAACTTGACCAATGCAACCTGTCTGTGCAGTCTTATGTTGTGCATCTGCACACACATCAAATGCCACATCCAAAGGTCATGAGGGTGGGGATACAGCAAAAGGTTTTATATTGTGTTTTCACTATTTAAGTAAGGTGTGTTTTAGTGTTGCCTATCTCTTGACAAAGAGCAGTGCGCCTGCTCAAAATGTTGAGACCTTCCTGTTTGGTGTGGCGAAGGTGTTGGTGCTGCTGCTGAAGAATTTTCAATAAAGGAACTAAGCAGTTGTATCCTAAAGATGCCTCTTTCTTCATGCATGAGTGTGTGCATAGGTTGAATGTAGTGTCTTGTCCTGTACTTTTTACCAGTAAGCAACACTAACTGAGAGTGGCTCTGCTCCTTGTTGTTTGACCTCTTCAGTATTCCCCACCCATGTGATTGCCTGGTGCATGTGGCGTGTGCGTGTGTGTGTGTGTGAGTGTGATCACATCTGCCAGACCAAATTGCCTTTTTCTCACCTCATGACATCCTCACTCACAGCTGTATGACCCTGTTTACATTCTGGCTGCTTGGATGTCTTTGTGGGGAAAATAACACCCTCCCATCTGGCAACTGTTTTTCTCTTGAGGTTTCACAGGGTAGCTACTGGGATATGTGTCCTGCACTCCATTTTGTCTGACCAGTGCCATTCCAAACAATAAGACTTACATGATAATAAGTAGAAACAAAAATAATTGCAGTACCCAAAAAGGAGATTGCATTACGTGGTCACATTCCTGTCACATACGGTATCTGGTAACTGTGTCTGTGTTTCATGGTAGGGTTAACATTATCATCTGATGACATACCACAGTAGAAACGGAGAAGCCAATTCCTTATTCAGGAGTTTTTTTTTTAAATAACTATTAATCAAAGAAATTAATTAATTAATAAACATTTAAAATCACATCAAAATGATACACAGACTTGTAATATATTAAACCAATGACTGTCGGGGGTGCTGCTGGAGCAGCCATTGGAGGCAGAAATATATACTTCGAGCTCCATGTGTGATCTGTAAAACTTTTATTATAAATCTTGGAACAGAGTTTTTTCTTTACATTTAAACTGCTTCTACCTGTGCACTACCTATTCAGTGATAGAGATGGCACTGAAAAAGCAGCAACAAGATCTGCAGGGAGTTGATGTGTACTTTGGAGCTCCCACCTCCAGCAATGGATATAAGATGGCTGGGCCTTCCCAGCCTGGGAACCCTCCCGGAAATCCTCAAGCAACACAAATACTGGCTATGCTGCAAAAATACAATGAACAGGGGAAGAGATGAACCGGAGGCTAGCGGCGGTCAAACTGAAACTAGGGGATTTGGATGGCTGCATTATTAAAAATAGAACTGTGATCACAGACCTGCAGCAGAAACTGAGAGGCAAGTGGCAGTAACTAACACGCTTGTGAAAGACATGAATTTCCTAAGGCTGAAGCTGGAATCTCTTGAAAACACCCAAAGGCAAAGCAATGTTTGTGTTATGGGTTTTTCACTGTGGCGCACTAGTCGGGGGGAACTGACCTCTGCTTTGGATCATCTCATATTTACTGACCTTGCCTTATTTCCCCAGGACTCTGGAGTTCAAATCATAAAAGCATTTGCCATACTTGTCCATTCAAGGCCTAGAGAGGGGATGGCTCAGAGACCACTTACCATCATAGTTACCTTGTCCTCTTCTGAAGCTCGTATTCCGCTGCTACAAGCAGCCAGGGCCCATGGTGATATTGTGTGGGAAGAGAGCAAACTGGGTTTCTTCCCGGATCTTTTGGCCCAAACCCAGGACAGAAAGTGTCAACTTTAGGCTGTAAAGAAATCACTGTTGGAAAAAGGACCTCAGGCACAACTTTTGTTCCCTGCCAGGCTCCATGTCAATATAAAAATAAAACAAGCATTTTTACTGATCCCGAGCAGGCCAACCAATTTGCTGAACATATTAACACCCTCAGAGAATCCGGAGCATCAGGCGTCCGATGGTGAAGCTGACTGACCTTCCATTTTGTCTCCTGTGATATGGGACTGCGTATATCTAGCCTTGTTCTTTTTGTTATGTTCTTCTCTATTTAGAGCTCTTTCAACATAGTTGAATACTATATCGTGTTACAGGTTGAAATCTGATGGTTGTTCACTGTAAATCTTTAAGTACTAGGTTAACTTACCTACGCAGCCACTGATCATTTACCATTACAGTAATATATGTACTCTTATGTGTGCAAGTGCACACCTCTCAGTTTGTGGCCTATTACAGAAGTTTATTTTCAAATAACCTGTTCCTAACACTGTACCCTGGAATGGTATCTGAGAGTGCTAGGGGACAATCTTAACTTAGCTGAGCCCAGGCTATCTTTATAATTTCTGCTCTTACTGTACATGGGTCTCAGGCCCCCCTCATCTAATACCTGCGAGGAGCAGGGAGATCCGGTATATTGATTTATATTCTAATTGTTTTGTGGTGAGAGTGCGAGGTTCTACAGAGTCACCTGTCTAAACTATTGCATCCTTTAACTCATTAAGGGACTAATGCCAAATAGCTGGGTTAACTTATATGCCAGTGATGTTTGTTAAACATTTTGTATGGCATAGGTATGTGATTTTTGTTGATGCCCTGAACCTTTGTACTTGTTTGTAAAGTGAAGAATTTCATAAATAAAAACAAAATGTCAATAGACTGAAGAACACAGAAAATGCATGCAAGTTTGAGGGTGCTTATACCATAACAGTTTTGAACACGCTAGACTTTAATCTTGTTTTGACTTGAACATGACTGTCTTCTGATGTTATGTGTTCACTAAAACTCTCTGGTTGATTTTCCTTAGGTACCTCAGTTTTTGTGCCATGAATGTAATGGGAGCATGACAATTCGCTCCCGACTATTCACTCCTTAACAACTCACTCCCGACAACTCGCTACAACGACAGTTCGCTCCTACAACATTACGCTGCTGCGTCAACTCGCTCCCAATTGCAACTACTCGCTCCCAAACAGCTTGCTCCCAACATTGCATTTCAAATTGACTTTTCTCAGGTAAAGAGCTCTCTCCCAACATTTCATTTGACTCAGTTCTCAGTTTTACAGCTCACTCTTACCTTAAGACCTTAGAAGTCTCCATTACTCCGGGACTACAGGACAGGAAGTGAACCAGCAACCTTAGTTACCATCTGTAGACAGGAAGTGAATCAGTCACCTTAGTTCCCCTTAGTAACTGTCTGTATACAGGAAGTCAGTAATTCAGTTCTTCAGTCGTTAAAAACAATACTTTATTAATAAACTGTTAAAAATCTCCTTTGCGTGAAGTCTAATATTCAAAGCTATGTGCAATGCCGCTCAAAAACTCCTCAGTAGTTCGCTCCTCCATTTTAGCAGTAATACAGGCAAGACATTCAACATTGTCTCGATACACCCTTCGAGGCATGGTCGGGGCATTACCAGCTATCAATTGTTCTAGCTCTGCATCCCTTTTTCGCTGTACGCCTTTTAGACCATCAATGAACTTCCACAGAGTGGGATGCGACATGCACAGAATAGTCTGCATCCCTCGGTGGAAAGCTTCAACCACATTATTAGTTTTTGCTCGCCCATCACTGACACTTTCAGGTTGATTCCATAAGGCAAGCTCAAACTGGGGCTGTCTCCTGCCTGTGCCTCTCCTATTGGGGCGCCCTATCCAGATATCTTCAAAGTAGTCTATCACAGGTAGCAAATCCTCAGGAAAAACATTATGTTGCTCGTCAGTAATTTCCTCGAAGTGTTTAATAACTTGATCAGTCGGATAAAAGGCAAGACAGGGCAAATATTTACATTTCAATGCAAATTCTGGCTCTTGTGCGTACTTTACAGCTAGTCCTTCCATCTGTATCTTTCGATATACACACTGTGTGAAATGGAAGAAGCATCCCACTTGCTTACTGTGAGGATATGCTGTTTTGAATGCGTTAATTGTAGCCCTCTCGAAGTCTGTCATCACAATGTCTGGGGATAGATTTTTGCATAATTCTTTCAGAGCTGTTAGCATCCTGTCATAACACTCCCGTCTTTTACTCGGTAACAGAGCATAAATAGCAGGCTGTACTTTCCCAAAGCGCTCACCCATAACAACATATAACTGATTGAAAAGTGGAGGAGCAACACTGAAAGTGCCATCAGCGTGCCATACCTTGGATCTTTCAAGGAAACATAGATTTCTTTCTGTACCAAAAATCAATATCCTGTTGTTCCCAGGCCCACTGTCATGTAAAAGAAATGTAACACTATCTGTGTCAGAGTTCTGAGAGTATGTTTTAAAAGTGTCAGGTATAATCAACTCAACCAGATCTTTTGGGTTTGGTGGGGCACCATGAACCCGGACTCTCTGCACAGTTCTTTTTAAGTTACGGTCTATCAGCTTTCCAGTGACTGCTAAAGACATATTCAGTTTTGCATGTAGTAATACTTGCATAGTTGTATCCTGGGTTGTTGCTGCTCTTTCTTTTGCTATACTAACAGCAACAGATTTCTCCACGGCACAGGGGTCAGGTGCATGACTGTGTGTAGAAAACCACTTTATTATAGTTGGGTCATCAATTGAGACTGTGTGAACGTGGGCATTGCATACCTTAACCTTTTGAACGGCATGCTCACATTGCCATATCCCTTTATCCTGTGCTCCCCATTTGTGGAATGTATATATAAAATTATTCTCATCCACAAGCTTTTGTTTTTGGAGCTCTGAGGTGATGAAGTGGCAATTCATTATCACTGATGGCGGTTGCAAACAGAACCTCAGACACAGGCTAGTATGATTTATACTAGTAGCCACCCATTCCAGTTGGCCCGTATCATTGCAGGTAAACATTGCCCAATACTGAGGCTTAATGTAAAACTGACATGCGCTGTCAGTAGGTGAGTTTAAGCTGTCTGTCGCTTTTACTCCCCAGGCTGTCAGGTGAGTGTAACCGATTGGTAATTCAGTACTTTGGGTCCCTATATACAAGCTAGACTAATTAAGACTCCGTGTAGTGCTCTAGGACAGTTATTGAACATACAGTGTACTGTTTGCGTTTTCTGTTCCTAATTCAGTTCTGCTAAGCAGTCAGCTTTAATTTCTAGTGTAAGCTTTAAGATCACAACTGGGAGTGAAATCGTTAGGAGCGAGAAACAAACGGAGCTAATTTTCATTGGAGTGAATTGCCGGGAGCTAATATAGCGGGAGCGAATAGTCGGGAGCGTATTGTCATGTACCCGAACGTAATATACAGGTCGGACCTCTGACCACTGTCTTTACCCAACCCTGCTTGTGTTATATGATGCTGAAGATAACTGTGGGTATGGGGGGATTGATTATTTTATTTTAGGAAACAATATCAGAAAAAGATTTCAGATTCACCACTTTATCATGATGAAGCACTGTCTGACAATGGGAGGGCTTTAAGCCCGAGGTTCAATGGGCAGAGCAACAACGTCACTCCCCCATTGAGCTTAAAAGTTCTCAACATCCTGGGCCTCTCCAGGATTCTTTTCATTGTAGCCGGAGGCTAAGTTGGCTGTTTCTGCTCTCTGCCGTTCCTTGTTGCTCGCCTACTCACTATCCGCCCCATTGATCAGTTCGGCGTCCTTCTCTTACCCGACTATAGTCTCCTATCCTTTTCCCTTGCTCCCCTCTCCTTGTGGGCTGCTGCTCGATTCCTTTCTCGGTGCCTCGGTGCATCTCTTCTCACTCCTGCTGCATTGCCTTGCATTTCGGTCACCTCTCCTCTCCCCCCACTGCCAGTTTGTGGCCCCTTTGTCAGTTCCTGCCATGCTCCTCCATTTCCTTCATCATACTTTCTGCCTGCTTGCTCCTCTGGGCCCTCCTCCTCCCTGTCCCATCCCTTTGCTCCTCTGTGTGCTCCGCTTACCAGCCGTTTCCCCTGCCACTTCTCGCAGTCATCCGGTTGGGATGTTGCTTTCCTTCATGGCATTTTGCATTCTCCCTTTTTCTCTGGTGGTGCTTCCGATTCTGGGAGCTGCTGTTGCAGTGGGGGACAGGGCCGTTTTCAACTCTCTCATTCTGGACTCCCATTTATTCCCTCTGCCTTTTCTCATGGTTCTCTGGTTTCATCACTCACTGCCTCATACTCCCCGCCATGCTGGTTGTCCAGCTGTGTCGGCTTCATGCGGCGCTCTGACACTCGCTCAAGGCTCGAACTGTGGGTCGGTATAGTCCTGGCCATCTCCTTCCTCTCATGTGACCTCCTTGATCGCTCGCTACTGTCTTATCGGATATTTGGCTCCCTTTCATTAATTTCCCCTGCTACTCAGCAGTGCTTTTCTGTTCTTTTCGTCTTTGTATCCTGGCAGTGCTTTGGCCCCTGGCTCTACTCAGCTCCCTTAACCTGTGCTTTTAGGCTGTGCTGGTGCTTTCTCCACCTAGATTCATTTCGTTGCCCACCATCCGCCTCTACTAGAGTCTGCTTCTGCCCTCCCTATTGCTGGATCAGATCCCCCACTCGCACGACCGACGGATATATTGTCACTCATTTCGCTCACGGGCGGTTTCTCCTTCTGTCCGGTGGGTGGCGCCATTTGCCCATGTTTGATCTGCTTCTGCCATCTGACGTTTCCTACTTGCCCTTCCCTGCGGGCTGTGTCTCCACTCCTCCGTTGCAGCTTCTGCTCCATTTCAGGACCGCTCCTTTGGCACTCCTGCTCCCATAGCTTTTTCCATTCATCGCAGGCTCTCGCTGCCTTCCTTGTTCAGAGCCTCTTCCTGCTGTACTCCTCATGATGCTGTCCTACCTTGCCCGTCCTAAGCTATCCACTCGGGAATTTGGCCCTGATTCTTTGGTGAGGATCCATTTTCCTGCTCATGCTGGCTGTTATGGGTTTGAATTGACATGGAACCCATCTCAGGAGCGATCCGCCCATTCCTTTCTTCCTCCAGCACTGATAACTTTCAGTGGTATGTACATCTTGTACTTCTATCCCAGACCCACATCAGGATTTCAAACTGCTTTCTCCCATCGCCTGCAGCAGTCTCTTTCCCAGTGCTCCTTCTTAGTGTTATTATTTAGTTCTTGTTCCTTACACTGTACATGACCCTCAGTATTCTCTTCAGTCTACTTAACCTGATGATGGCGCTTCATACGTTGGTATATCCGTTCCGTAACTATCTGCTATCATGCCGCAGTTTCTCTCTTCACCGTCCCTCTGCCTGCCAGTTCCTTCCCTCCCTTCCTCTTTGGCTGCCCTGGCCTCTTGGGAGGTTCTCCATTTCATGCCATCAGCCTTGGCTGCCTTCGTCCAGCCCGTAATCAATATTTCTTTTGGACACACCTATCGTTATTCACATGCCTACCTGATGGACCCATGGCCCTTATACCGCACATATCAGGTTTCTAATTCCATCCATCTTCAGTCATCAAGGATTCCCTCCGGTCGTGGCTTCTCTTTCTCATGGTGCCACAGTTTCTCCATTCGCTTGCTCTGCCATTCGCACTGTTCAGCCTTCCATGGTGACTCTCTGGCCTTCCATTAAATCTGGCCCGCCTGTGCCCTCATCTGGTCCCCACTACTGCCATACCTCTCATACGATCTTATGCTGCCTAATCTGATTCCCTCGCGTAGTTCTCCTTCTGTACTAGCTGGGTCCTATTCTGCCCTATCGACCTCCATACCGTCCTTCGTCCTTCCATACCTCATTCTCTGGTACCTGCCTCCACAGCGTCACTCCCTCATTGTATCTCTTCCGTTTTTGCTACCTTCCCCAGCCTAGTGCTTCTTCTCATCCTGATCATCGTTGATTCTTTTCACTCCCGGCTTCCCTCCTCATCGTACCTCTTTCCCTTGGACTTCCCTAGATTGCATCCTAAGCTTCTCCTCTGGTTTGCGTTCCCCTGTTTCCTGGCACTCCTTTTTGGCCTTGGAGTCTGCCTCCATTCGAGGAGCATCATCATTCGCATTGCTCCATTTTGCATGCTACCTTTTGTTCAAGTTCTTTCAAGTCCATTCCCATCTCAGCACCAGCTCTTTCAAGATTCCTTCACTCATGGCATGCACATTGATATTTCTTTTGGGCGTCTCTCCTGTACCTCCTACGCCACCTATCAACCGACTGCCATCATGCCACACGTATCAAATTCATAACTTCAGTCACATCGAGTTCATACATCCAGTCATCATTCCCTCAGTATTCATTCAAGGTTCATCCATTCACTTCGCTCACTCAAACTCTCCTATCATTGAATTCCACACTACCTCTAGATCTAATCATGCTGAGTCCCATCATTTCCATCGTACACTTAATCTTGCCTTTTAACTTCAGTTTCCACTCATTTACACCGCACAATCAAGCTACCATCTCTGCTCCTCTGATCTACCACATCCTGAATCTCCTGAATTCCATATTACCTCAGGACTTAATCATTGCAGAGTCTAACCATTTCCATCGTATAATCAAATATGCCTATTCAACCTCAGCTTCTACTCATTTGCACCACATGATCGAGTTCCCATCCTTGCTCCTCCTATATACCATCTCTCATTGACTACTTGAGCACACCCTCCTTAGGTCCCCAGTTACCTCCCGTTCCTCATTTCATCTATGTTCCTATTGAATTTCCATTTCCAGTTTGCTATCCTTCCTACCTATATTTCTCATCCATGAACCATTCTCTTCTCTCATTCCCAAATCATTCTCTTTACTGACATGAGTCCTCAAAAATAAAAAAATTATATTTTCCGTCTGTACCGATTGTTTAGTTGAATTTGTCTCCTGAGGCATGGTGCACTGCGTTCTTTCTACAGCTTGCCGCCACCTCACTCAGTCCAGCTCCATCACACTGCACTACCTGTACTGTTGATGGTGATTCATGGTTCACCTATGCCTGCAGCGAACTCCACTGCATTTTGCCTACCCTACTGCAGACACTTTGACCGCTTAATCTCTGCTAATTTCATGTTCGCAGTTCCTCTCCACATTCCGTCATGTCCTGCTGTTCTCCCATCGCCGCCTCAAGCCTTCACTTCACTCCTGTCTACCCATCGTTCTGTCCTCCCATTGCCCACTTGTGGCCTTGTACCATCATCAGCAGTCCAGGATTCACTTTGCCCATAGCCTCCCTCTTCCTCTATCTCCACTCGGTCATGCCTTCCCATCTGTCGCCCTTGCTTGGGGCTGGCCGGTGGCTCTCCACCATCTTTCCAGTCCTCTGTTCAAGTTCCTTTTCGATGTCTACCTCCTTTCCAGGCCTCTACTTCATCACATCTCCCTATCAAGCTCTCCTAGGTCATTCCGTCCATTGTCCTTTCCTGCCGCTCTTTATTATCCATCATTCGATTCTGCTCACTCCTTATCGTACCTCGACCTGTTTTGCTCTTCCATTGCTCGAACTCTCACCTCTGGTTCCGGACCTCCACTCTTGACCTCGGAGTTCACCTCCTTTCAAGGAGCCTACTTCATTTATTTCCTTCGTACAGGATCATTTCAAAGGCCTGCCTTCGACAATTCTTTTGAGCTGGGTCCCATGCTACCCGTTGGCCTCCCTATATCCTTGTTCTTTCCTATCTTGCTTTCATGTACCTGCCTCCATGGCTTCCATCCAGCATCATACCTCATCTGTTTCATGATTACGTACTCCGTGTCCCTGTTCATTCCATGTTCCTTCCTGTCTCCTCCTTCCCCAATTCTGTACCGGCTATCCATGATTCCCTCCATTCGTTGCCGTCTTCCACATTCTTTTTGGGCATACCTACTATAACTCCTATACCGCCTATCAAACCATGGCCATCCTGCCGCAGGCTTCGAATTCATACCTCCAGTCATTATTCACTCAGCGTTACCTCAGGCCTATCTATCACATCGCTTACCCAATCTTTTCTACAATCAAATTCCATATTACCTCAGGATCTAATCATGCAGAGTCTAATCATTCCATCGAAAAACTCAGTATTTCTTTTCGGCGTACCTACCATAACTCCCATGCCATCTTTCAACCGCGGCAATCCTGCCTCATGTATCGAGTTCATAACCCCAGTCATATCGAGTTCATAGATCCATTCATTCAGCATTACCTCAGGTCTTCTACCCTTATATCATTAACTCGAACATCTCCATCATAGAATTCCATATTACCTCATCGACTACAACCTCAAGGTCTAATCGTTCAGAGTCTAATCGCTTAATCGAAACATGCCTCTTCAATCTCAGCATATGCTCATTTGCATCGCTCAATCAAGCCCGCCTGCATTATCAGTCTCCTTACCAGCAAATCTGGAATCTCCTCATGAGCACATCTGGATACCCCTCGCTCTTCAGTCTCATACATGGCTTTACTCCATCCCAGCCTTTCTCCTCTGATATACTATCTTCCATCGACCACTCCAGCGTATCCTCCTCGGGTCCCCGCTACAGTACGTTCCTCATTTTGTCCATGCTTATCATGAGTTTTCCCCATCCTATCACAATCTTACCTACTCACATCCCTCATCTAGGAACTATTCTCTCTACTAATATAAGTCTTCAAAATCAAAACGTCGTCAGCCTGGAGGGAAGGCGACCTAGGCCTTAGATCCACAGAGGTGTCCTCCTACTAGGGTTTTTTTCCTCTCCTCCGTGACAATGGTCATAATATTAGTTAGAGTCAGTGCTTTATTCTCATTAGTTCATTGGGTTCCACTGTTGGATGGAGGTGGATGGTGACCCGGCTTCCCCTCTCTCCAGGAAGTTAGCCCTTCTTCACAGAATTCATTCTCCATCCTCGCCTCTTCGAAACTCGACTTCTTAGGATATTCTTTTTGGGCTTCTTCCTAAACTACCTTTAGCCGATGCATTCATTTCCGGCACCTGTGGGAGGGGACCCTCTCCTAGGGTTCCTCGCGTCGTACCCCTACAGGGTGATATATCTCATGGATAGAGAGGCGGAAAGCCACAATCAAATCAAGTTACACAAGCATCATAATATACCTTATCCAGTTGTGTAAGCACATTGAACTTTTTTTAATTAAGGAGCTTGTTCTGATGTTCTGTAAAAATATGTGTTCTATCCTTGCAAAGCAGACTGTACAGTGATAAATGTAATTACATCTGACAGTAACTCTACCCTGATGAAGTCTATAGTTATGCACAATAAGTAGGAGTTGGATAAATAAGCCTGTAGTCAACGTGAGTTTACTGAAGCTGGCAGAAGAGATTTGAACCTGCACAGTTGGCAGATGAGATTTTATCCTGCATACATTCAGCAATAACACACTACAGTACATGATAACCTGATCAGATTGTAACTGGCTCAGAATTCCAAAGACAAGTGCAACAGCAATAAAATGACTTAAAACCAACTGATGAGACATGGTGATAAGCTGCATAAAGCAACACTAGAAATAAAGGAAAAATAAATATTCTGATCACGTCAAGGTTTGAAACACCGTAGATGTGTCACACTGGACTGCTTGTTAACAAAGTAGTACAGTTCACTGCTTATGTGTTAAACACCAGTATTGCTGACAAATACCTGATGAATTATCAGCACCTGCAATACAGTTGCACAACTGCATACTCACAGAGGGCCCTATTCATGAAGGGCTGCCACTACGTGTGAAACCGTCATAAAAGCAGGTGCACAGCTGCACGACATGTAGCGAAACTGAAATATGCAGTATGCACAACACAGCCCGACACGTCCCCAAAAGGCCAGGGTGGTGACAGAGCAGGCATGCAGCTATGTGTTGGGGTGGGAGAGAGCAAGCAAAGAGATGATGGTAATGCCCCTTTACCCCACCATATAAGGCAATGCAGAACTGCTATGCACCAGCGATATGCACAGTGTGGAAGAGAGATGTCCATGGAAAATGGCAGCAGCAACTGCGCACCCGAGAAGCATGCAGGGACAACCACCAAGCGCCCAACCGGCACTGCTGGTGGATGTGGCACGGGGGTGGTGGTGGCAGGAGGAGGCAGTGGTCCCTGAACTTCATGGAGGCACAGGTGGCCATCCTCATCACTGAGATCTGGCAGCACTATGACATGCTGTTTGGGCGGAGGTCACTGAGCACCCCAGCCAAGACCAAAGCCCGTATTTGGCTGGACCTGCAGGTGGCAATCAATGCTGCTGGACTGGAGGCATGCACACTGGTGGCCATCAAGCACAAGTGGCATGACCTCCGGTCCCAGGTGAAGAGATGACTGAGCAGGGTACGGCAATTGCAGGGTGCTACAGGAGGTGGACCATCACCCCTGATGCCCATTGAGCAGCAGTGGTGGACACAAGTGATGTCCTCATGGATGATGAGCCAGACAGGCTGGACAGCATGCCAGGTAAGCACTATGTGGGGGTGCACAGAGCTCAACCACAGTACTGTTTGTATGGCAACAGTCACTAGCCACCTGTCCCGCTCTGCCCCACAGTGCAGGATGATGACAGTGTAGGAGAGGGACCATCCGGCATTGGAGGAGGAGGGGGATAACCACTGAGGGCAGGCAGTGAAGGTGGATAATGTCAGCAACATGGGGCATGTCACTGCCCATGACAGACATGCAGGCATTCTAACCGATGTCCCCCCATCCCCCACAAAGGGACGCAGCAGCATGGAACTGGGGACATGCAGGAGGAAGACTCCCAACAGTCCACCACAGCCAAAGACCACCATGACGGGGACAGGGGACAGACCCCAGAGCGGCAGCTGCAGGAGGATGAGAGCAGCCCTGGCCAAGGCCATCCCACACAGGCGACCGATAATGGGGAGACACAGAAGAGCAGCGCTGGTGCAGAACAGCCATTGTCTGGACCAGACCACAGCAGCAAGGACATCCCCAACCCCCCGAGGACAGCTGTGCTGCAACCACAGGCACATCGGCACCTGCCACACTGCCCGACACACAGGAGCTAGACACTGGTACCACAGACAGGGTGCCAGTACCTCCCTCCTAGCCAGCTACTACCCCGACCTCCGTGGGCTGGAGTGGAACCACCTGCAGGTGACCAGGGAGTGCATGGAGGCCATGCACCACCTCACAGCAGTCATGGCGGGATCCGTGCAGGAGCAGGAAAGGCTCTCAGAAGGTGTGGCCATGGGCATGAGGGCACAGGAGTGGATGGTGGAGGTGGTGGCTGCAGGTGCATGTGCCCAGGAATGCCTGGTGGATGAGGTGGCCATGGGGGCATGGGCACAGGAGCAGACAGCAGGCACCCTCCTGGCCACAGCCGCCCACCTTGCTGCCCAACAGGGATGCCTCACCATGCCTGCACCTGTAGCACTGGCTGAAGATCACCATGGCGGGGACAGGGGACAGACCCCAGAGCAGCAGCTGCAGGAGGATGAGAGCAGCCCTGGCACAGGCCAACACACACAGGTGACTGATGATGGGGAGACACAGGAGAGCAGCGCTGGTGCAGAACAGCCATTGTGCAGACCGGACCACAGCAGCGAGGCATCCTTGCACCCTCTGAGGACAGCTGTGCCATGGCTGCGGGCGCATCAGCACCCACCACACTGCCTGCCACACAGGAGCCGGACACGGGTGCCTCCAAGGGCACACCCCCGCAAGGCGCCACAGACAGGGTGCCAGCACCTCCTTCCTAGCCAGCTACTACCCTGACCTCCATGGACTGGAGTGGACCCACCTGCAGATGACCAGGGAATGCATGGAGGCCATGCACCACCTCACAGTGGTCATGGTGGGATCCGTGATGGAGCAGGAGATGCTCACAGAAGGTGTGGCCATGGCCATGAGGGCACATGAGTGGATGGTGGAGGTGGTGGCTGCAGGTGCGCACACCCAGGAATGCCTGGTGGATGAGGTGGCCATGGGGGCACAGGAGCGGACAGCAGACACCCTCCTAGCCATAGCCACCCACCTTTCTGCCCAACAGGGACATCCTGCTGTGCCTGTGGCACTGGCCAGTGCACCTGACCCCACGCCCGTGGAACCACAGGCAAGGTGTGATAGTGCCAGACAGCACACCCAACCTGTGGCAGGCAGGATAGGGCTGGAACCCAGAATGAGCTTTGGGACACATCAATTGCACTGTGTACAGGTGTCACACGACAGTGGATGGAAGGGTGTGCAGCCAGGGTGGGCACCAACCGAGGCCAGTGACACAGTGAGATGGTGTGGATAACACACTCGTGCATGTTACCGCCACAGACACAACACCACCACCACCACTGAACACCCCCACCACAGCACACACTCTGGTCCATTATAACACCCCATGGACTAGCACTGCCTGGAGAGGGTGCCGGTCACTGATGCCACAGGTCCATGCACCACCCTGGCACACACCCCCACACACCTATCATGCAGCATGTACATGTGGAATGTACTGCCCACAGCAATGTGCCCTCGGTGTGGCCCATGGCACACAACCCACACATGCAGTGCATGGTGGACTGCGTGTGCGGTGTGCATGCTGGTGGCACATCGGGTCCGTGGCCACACCATGGCATGCATGCCACGCACATGCCAGCTCAGTCTGGCACACTCATCATTACCAGCATGTGCTCCACCTTACCTGCCGATTGTGCCATGGGCCACATCATGGTGCATGGCCCACACTGCCATGCATCCCTTTGCGTGTTTGACCCTTGGCAGCACCCTGGTGCCCTCCTCAGGTGGTGCTGGTCCATGGGGTTGCTGTAGTGGTTCCTTGCTGTCCTCCTCTGAGTGTATACTAAGGGGCTCCAGCAATATGCAAAGCATGCAGATATTGTACAGCATGGCACAGACGTTGAACACTCTGCACAGCATACCTGATGCAAGCATCACTGTGCCACCTGTATGGTCCAGGCATTGGAAACACATCTTAAGCAGTCTTATGATGTGTTCCACGATGCCATGCACCCGTGTGTGTGCTGCATTGTATGCCTCTTCAGCTAGGTGCCCTGGAGTGAGATACAGCGTCAGGAATGCCATCTTCATTGGGTACCCGCTGTCACCTATGGAAGTGGAGTGGAACAGATACGTTAGTGTTGCTGGGGAAAACATGCAGCTGATGTATCCACATGGGGTTACGGGGGCTCACCCAACAGCCAGTTGTAGCCCTCTAGTTGCCAGTCCAAATGGCTTCTCAGGGTGCTGTTCTCATAGACGTATGAGTCGTGGCACAACCCTCGGTACCATGCCAGGATGTTGGTCAGAATGCCTGTGGCATCACAGATGACCTGACAGTTGATGCTGTGGAACCCCTTACAGTTCCTTTAGGTCTTCTCATTGATGGGCAGGGTGAGGACGGGCACATGTGTGCAGTCGATTGCACCTACCATGTTCGGCATGCCGTACATCTCGAGGAACACACCCTTAACGACCCTGAGCCCTGCCTCGTCCATGGGGAATGTGATGTGCTTCTCCCGGTGCCTCACCAGGGCATCAGTCACCTGGTACAATGCATGCAACATGGACAACTGACTCACCCCAGTCATGTCACCCATCACCTTCTGGAATGTGCCCGTGGCACAGTACTGCAGGGTGCACAGCACCTTTGTCTCCACGGACATTGCCATGGAGCACTCGGTGGCCAGTCGGATTGCATCTTCCACCAGGCCACAGATGTACCATAGTGTGCCGTGGTTGACCCCATACTGCTATCAGATGTCAGTGGGGTGCAGCATCTGGGAAATGAAACGTAGTCTGAATGCCCGGGAATGGCACCTCAGTCTGCCATGATGCTCATCATTGGCCTCCTCGAGGACCAAATGTAGTAGTGCCCCCAGGCACATCACAATGCCAATTTGTGAACCACTCCCAGTGTTCACACGGTGGTGTTGCATGCCCACACATGTGTCCCATGCATGCCATGTGGTGTGTCACACATGCCCTTAAGGATGTGGCATGCACATGTGGTGTGGGCATGTCTGCCATGGCCTGCAGTTATAGTTGTGGATAAGATGTTGGCAGCAGCTCCACCCATTGTGGCAGGGGAGGTCCATGGCAGGCTCGCCGTGCCATGGCATCTGTACTGGGTGGCGGATGACACATAGCAAGATGAGATGCTGGCAGGGGAGATATGGGAGGTGACAGAGAAGAAGCAGGTAGGTTCTGCAGCCGGTATCTGTGGCAGTGTTTCATGTGTGTGTTTGTTTGGTGGGTTGGGGCCTGTGCTGGGGCATGTCTGCTAATCATGTTCCCTGTGTTTCATTGCAGGGGAACCGGCATCGGAAAGCGGTGCTGGTCCTGGAGCACCGGGAGGCGGGTGGACCAGGCCCTGCCCATGTGGTAACCTCATGGCAGCAGCTGCGGCATGACCTGCCATAGCACTTTGAACTGTGGAGCAGCACAGCTGACTATGTGTACCAGTTTGACCAGGGGGGACCTATGGGCCATCTGAGCACCCTCAAAGGTAGGTGGCCTTTGGCTCTGTGTGTGTGTGTGTGTGTGTGTGTGTGTGTGTGTCATTGCTGGGGCAGGGGCTGTTGCATGTTACTGCATCACTGACATCAGTCCCCTCTGTCTGCTCTTATCATTTCAGCACTACCGTGGCCCTATCAGTCAGTTTGTCCTTGAAGAGAGGGAGTTCACCGACACCCCCCAAAAGCTGACCCCATCCACCAGCCCAGAGTTGCCCTCGGAGGAGGACTGTGATTGATGCAGAGGCCTGTCCATGGTGTGGAATCCCCCCATGCCCTATTTTTGTTGCTGACCCTTGTTTTAGATATTGGGTACCAGTAAAAGCATTTGTATCCAGCTACGTCTGTGTGTCTCGTTCTTCACTCTGGCATGGTGTGCACAGGTGGCCGTGTGTGTGTGTGTGTGTGTGTGTGTGTGTGTGGGGCTGTACATTCTACATGGTTCCATGACTGGGCCTTGTGGCATGCTTGGCATGTGTGCCTGCTTGTTTGCAATGGTATACCATGCTGTGCATCCACTTATGGAGGTGCCTGCTGGGTGGCATACAAGCTGTGCTGGGGCAGGCCATATGGCCTGTGTTGTCACACATGGCAGGTGGCTGGCACATGTGTTGGCTCTGCTGACATGCCTTGTGTCGCTGCATGTGTGGCTGGTGTGTGGTGCCTCTGTGGGCATTGCCAGACCCCCTCCAGCTTGCTTTGCTGGCCACTCCTGCCATGTATATGCGATGCGTAGGCTATTTATGGCTGCCTCCAGAATGCTTATCGCATAAGCGGGGACACAACGCACCTTTCTGACATAACATATGTCACACATTCATGTTCAGAGTCCCATGCATACCGGGTACACAGTAAAGCCCCTGGGTGACCGCATACCCACAGTGGCATGCATGTTCACGTGGCGCCTCTGCACATGGCCCTGTGCATGTGTCGTGCATGCTGCGCAGGGGCTGCTTATCCGTTTTCCATGCATATCGGTCTATGCACGGGTTTTATGCACTGTGCGTAGGGCTGTGCAGCTGTTATGAATTGGGCCCAGTGTGAAATATGTGTATGCCTTGCAAAGTTACTTAAGTGCAGACAGTATTGTATTTCATCTCCATTGTCTCTGGAGCAAAAATGCTAAAAATATATTATGTTTACACTGGATGTATAAGAAATATAAGGGAAGGGGGGGAATTGTTTAACCAGGAAAGCACTCTAAGCCAATTTGTCCTGGGAACACAAGGGAAGTTAAGTGACTTGCTTAGGGTCACACAGTATGCAAGTTGGGGCTGTGGGATTGAAACCCTAGTCTCCAGTTTTGTAGCTCAGTGTCACTGGGGTGTCAAACAGGCGAGGCATACTGATGAGTCCTGGAAACACGCGTCTATGTCATCGGTTAGCACCCTTTGCAAACTATGTGAGAGGCCTTTCGGCACCATGCAATTCTGTTTAGAGTTGAACCAGCATAATATTCTGTGGTGATTTGCATATGCAGCCCATGATGCTTTGCATTGTGTGGGCATGTATGATTTTGTATTTCCTTGAAACTTGGCTTCCCAGCCAAATGCCCTTTGGGGTAACCATTGCCTCAGTGTTTGCACACAGAGCTTCTTTGTCTCTTATATATATATATATATATATATATACATATACACACTCACATACACATACACACATATAAACAGTAGAGTCATCAGTATCATGGTTGCAAAGCAGCTATGCAATGAATTTGGTGAAAATGTGACCCTACCTTTTTTCATCACTATAAAAGATTCCAGCCACCTCCCAGTTTTATTTGGTGGTAACATTTTCTAGTTCTTACAAAGTCTGAGTATTTTATTAATGTTTTAATTTAGTTTCTTCTCAAGAAAAAAGATAGCCCCACATTTGACTTAGAAAAAACATTGTAAACCTGGTAAAGGTTAGGATCGAGAAAATAAAAAAAAAACTTATGCTGCACAGCATAGGAGGTACCTTCAGAAGTAGATTTGATAGGTATGCTAAAGTTTGTATTACCTGTAGCTGAAACTAACTTTTTGGGGAAAAAAAGCCATTGTGTTATTACCTTATAATTAGGATGCCGGCTTGTACTGTTGTTATGCACCATTGTTCCCTGTATTAACTCTGTAAATACCCAACAAATAATACAGGTACATAGAAAACATTAAGCTAAGAAACATAGAAGGATTTTTAAACATTACCTTTAATGAACTTTTTTTTAAATAGCCAAAGTTGGCTCCATTTCCCTTCTATTTCAGGTTTTTTTTTTTTACATTTAAAACTGTCTTAACTTTCTCCTTTCAAAAACGGAGATGCAATTTGGGGATGAGTGTGGGTTCATTAGTACTCTCGTTCTCTTCTATGTGGATCAGTGTTGGATTTTACATACTCATCCTATATGTTGTCTCATTACATAAGGGAAAAGAATGCACTTCCTCAAAATGTTCTTGTTAGAATCGCTTTGAAGACTGATGCAAAATTATCTAGGAACCTTACTATGAAAACAAAGTATGGGAAATGGACCAGGTACTTTTTTGCATCAGAGCAGTATGCTGGGTTCAGTAGAATTTGAGGTGGTTAAGAAACCATGATACTAGGTTTGACTCCCACTGTCACCAGGGAGATAGATATCTCCATATCAACAATACCAGAAAAAGATGTCAAGAAGTCACAGGACAAGTCAATGGCTTCTGTGTGCCCTGATGCTTCCTCAACTTCTTTTCCATGTGCAGGTTGTGAAAAGCAAATCTGAGGGAAGCAGTTTTCAACTGAGGGTCCATTACACTGTTCATCTTCTTTTCAGATAGTCAGCTAACCCCGTCTGTCTGAGATACAAGCATGGCAGTTGGGAACAATCAGAATTTTCTGTTGCCTGCAAATGCAATTTTCACAGACTCTATAAGTGGGAAACTAGTCTCTGTTTAAGGCACCGAATCACCCTCCCCAAGTACTCATCAAGGGAGGGCACAGCATCTAAACGTAAAAGAGTAGATCCTTCCTGCCCTCTGTGTGCTGGAAACAAGTGCTGCTCCTAATATTACATTCGAGCAGCTTCAGCCCCCTTTCGCTTGGTGCTACCATGTTGCTTTCCCCTTTGATAAGTCTTACTAACAGATCAGGCTGGTCTGCTTCCCTGCTGTCCTGATCCCCACATCTTTATAACCCAGCTTGTGTACTGTGCATCCTTCAGCTGTGATTCATCTTCTCAAGTTCACTGACTGAAATGGGTGCAAAAATGCTGCTGGCAACTCTCCCTGCCTGAGCTTCATTTTATTAAATTAACCACCCCTCCTAGCACAGAATGCCCTCCCTTATCCTGCTGAATCCCCATTTTATTATAGTAACCACCCTGTCCCAGGATGCCTTCCCTCACCCTGGAGAGCCTTCCCTCACCCTGGAGAGCCTTCCCTCACCCTGGAGAGCCCAGTTATTTTATGATAGAAACCCCTCCCAGCTCAGGATGTCCTCCCTCACACATTCTCCCACCCCCTCAGTTGGCTGCAACAGCTCTGTTGAAAATGACAACATGCCTGTCATGTTTTGCTAAAGCAAAAATCCGTTATGTGTTGTTATTAACATCTGAACGGATAGACAGAGAACTAATTTGTGGTTCTAAAATATTTAGCTTGTTAAATTAAAGGGTGTGATGGGGGACCCACGTAATAGTATCTACTATTAAAGTTGAAATAGCAGACACTATGACAACTCATCCAGCTTTTAAATATATGACTTCAGTTTGAATATTACAGTATCCATTAATCCAAAAGCATGATTTCCTTTAAAAATTGCACAAGATCTAGGCATGGGCAGTAATACTGTAAAAACCTACCACCTCAGTTACTAGAAACATTTTGTTTTGGATACTCAAATAGGTAGTGACGGCAGCTGTTTTCTAGATTTGATACTGAAGAATATATTGGACCATGGGCAAGAAGCATGTCATCAGTTGCTTCTTACTGCACTGGACAAAGGATTCCTGAGGAGGTCAAGCACTGCCAAAATACATTTTTTTTGTTGTAGACACCAATGACAGCTTGCCTACATTCAGCTATTCGGTATACAAAGTTGCCTTAAGGCAAAATGCACCAAGAGGTACTTTGTTACTTAAAGTCAATGCACAGGATTTAGAAGAATGCCCCAGCAGTGATGTTTCATATGCTTTTAGCAGGAAAACTGCAAATAGCATATGTCATCTGTTTCACCCAGACGCGAAAACTGGGGAGATTAGATTGCTGAGGGAAGTGTATTCACACCATAATCCTTGTTATGAAAGGTATGGTATCGGTATCAAGACTTTGCAAACTACTAGTGGAAATCATCAATGCCAATAAACAACAACATGAGTTTTTTAATGACACCAATCATTAGTCCATCTCCTGAGGATGATTTGCCTGGAACTGTTGTGATTGATGTTCCAGATAGTGTCTAGAAACAAGTGATGACATGAACACAGTCCTTAAAAGTTAGTGTTAACTTTTATTGATTGGTCATTGATGCAGGTCTTGCTTGTAAGATGATTTCTCAATATAATATCATTCACATTCATGGCTTCTGATGCTGGCTGCCCATCATTTTCTACACAAGAGATGATCACTGTCCAGATTTGTTTTGTATCATATCTTTATTAAGAACTTCAAGAAAGGCAAACAAAGCACAAATCAATTGCACTTATCCTCACATCACAGCTAATAAGACTGTCTCATTAATTCTGAATAAAGGGACTGTATAAGCTGTTGTTCATTACATAAAATTGCAATCTTTTCCCAAACTGGGCATATAGTCCATTTGCTGTCAAGCCCAGGAAGAAGTCCATTTTGTTCTTAGATATTATAATAGTAATTTAAACATCAACTTCTTAAATGAAGCCCCCCTTGTAACAGCTTTATACTTATACTGATATACATTACAGGAAATTATTTGAGGAACAACCAACATATTGCAAATAGTTATAGACTAACAAGAGCTTAGATGACAATAAGAGAAGAAGATAGAGAGAAAATACGTTTTGCTTAATATAACAAAAATAATTTCAAGAAAGTGTTCCATGACCTCCTATGTGTCTATTGATTGTCTTGGGTAGTACCGGCAGACGGAAAGGTCAGTGCTACAGATCCCCTCACTGGTTGGGTTTGTTCCCTAAGGAAGCACTAACTAAAAAGCACCAGCATTTCTTTAACATTGTACTCCCTCTCTTAACATCTGTGCCTCCACTGGAGGTAAGAAGCTTAGTAGCCTTTCATATTCAAGTAGGAAACATATAGGATAGTGCATGAGTACCAATTAACAACAGGGCTATTCTTTCACTGAGTTGGTACTATGACGACAGATTACCCCGAGAGCACAGCTCGAGAGGTAATCAGTCATTATAGTACCAACGAGGTGAAAGAACAGCCCTGCCGTTAAATGGCACGCATGCACTGTTCTGTATAGTGGAACATCGTTGTCTCAACAAAAAAAAAATACATCTTTCTTTTTAAAATAAGACTGTCAGATTGCTGCTCGAGTACACCATGTGTGATGTCCGCACTGCAGCAGAATGACTTGTTCTGCTGTCCCGTGGACGTAATTTTTTGGTTCTGCTGCACTACAGACATCACTAGTGCAGCAGAACAACATTCTGAGAGTGCTAGATTTCAGTGAACAACGATGTTCCACAATACACTATATTCTTATCTTCCCTTGAGTGCATAAGTTAGTCTGTCCATAGCTAATGTTGTTAGTAATAAGCTTTTCCACATTCCTATTGTAGGTGGTGCATAGGAAACCCATGTATTGAGTATAATCTGCCGGACCACCACTAACATTATTCTCACCCATCTAGGATACAGATCCCAATCCTCCTCCACATTCCTCTCCACTCCAAAGAGATGAGAAAGAGGTGAGAATTCCACAAACCTACCCCACATGTTGGAAACCTTGAGAGTTATGTCCTTCCAATATGTTTGGCAAACTATATATCCTCAGAAACAGTGAAAGTATCTGCCTCTGGCCGCCAAACACCTTATTTTTATTTTATTTTATTGAAATCTAGGATTACAAGTACATTTGAGCAGGAACTGCTCATTTACAAAGGTTCCATGACGAAGGAATGGG
This sequence comes from Neoceratodus forsteri, assembly GCA_016271365.2. Lineage (NCBI taxonomy): Eukaryota > Metazoa > Chordata > Ceratodontiformes > Ceratodontidae > Neoceratodus > Neoceratodus forsteri. Next base: position 336,019,618 of record CM057459.1, read on the forward strand.
GAGTATACATACATACAAAGGTCAAAATAATAATACATAGTTACACAATAAAAAGAAGTAAGAGACTGAGGCTTAGGAAATTCCAATAATTCAGAATGTGCCAAATGTTAGGTTGCAAGACATACCAGCCAAGGGCAATCTTAGAAATAAGCACTGCAGGTGAGAGGGAAAGGGGGTATGCAGGCAGGAAGGCCATTGTCAAAGGATAGAGGTGAGGGTAAGAGCTCTAAAGGGGAGGGAGGGGAGGGATAAAGTCAGGAAATCTCCGGGGAGAAAAGGGAGAGGGGCAAGGGGTAGGCAGGTAGAAGGGGGCAAGGCGGGGAGAGGTAGCTGTCAAGACTGAAGTGGAGGGCAGTGAGCAGTGGCCCCTGATTAGGCGAGGCAGTCACAACGATCAGTTGAAATGAGATGAAGTCAGAGTTGTCTCTTAAAGGGCCAAGAGCAGCAGCAGTAAGAGTTTCTTTGTTGAGAGTATTGTACCACTGTGGTGCTCTGGGCAAAAGGCCCTCTGGCCCATGGTAGTCCGGCATCTGGGGACAAGGAAGGTTAGTTGTTGTGAACTTCTAGTTCGCTGGGTGCTGTGGTGGTCAATGAGGAGCTTTTCAATGCCCGGGGGAATGACCCCGAGGAGGACTTTTTTGGCTAAGAGGCAGGTTTGATACTGTATCCGGCTGATGAGAGGAAGCCATCCTGCCCGAGTGTACAGGTCACAAGTGTGTGTAAGTCAGTCAGCCCCAGTTAGCAGCCTGCATGCTTTGTTGAGTGCAACTGTAATTCTGCGCAGGGAAGAGGCGAAGGCAGAGTCATAAATTGCTAGCCCGTAATCGATGATGGAGGTGACAGAGCTGTTGATAGCCAACCGGAGAGTGTCAGGAGTCATGCAGTGTTTGTGCCTGTAGAGCAGGCCTATATGGATGCTGATGGCTTTGGTGACAGAATCTATGTGCCGATGGTAGGAGAGTGAGCTGTCCAATGTGACACTTAGGTATTTAAAATCAGGAACGTGTTCAAGTAAGGTCCCTTTTGGTTTAGGATGGTGAGGTCACGGGATTTGTACTTGCTCCTGGCATTGTAGAAGGTCATAACCTTTGTTTTGCTGTAGTTCATGACCAGTTTGTGTGTGACTTGAGCCATTCTTGGATGCGCATGAATTCAAGCTGTAATTGTTTCTCAAGGAGCTCTGCGTTTTGGTGGTTGGTGAACATGACTGCGTCGTTGGCATAGAGCAGTAATTTCTGGTGGCAGACACTGGGAAGGTCATTGAGGAAGAGGCTAAAGAGTAGTGGCCCCAGGATGGACCCCTGTGGGACCCCTGAAAGGACTGGCCTTTCTTCCGAGGTGACATCGGCAATCCTAACCCACTGGACCCTCTCCCCAAGGTAGCTTGAAAACCAGAGCAGCGCTTCATTGGAGAGCTCAATGTTTGATAATTTCTTGAGTAGGAGTGGGTGGTTCACAGTATCAAAGGCTTTCATAAGGTCGATGAATACTGCCCCTACACAGTTTCCTTGATCGAGCGTGGTATGGATGAAGCCCGTGAATTCTAATAGTGCAGTGGTGGTACTGTGCCCTTTTCGGAAACCATGTTGCTCAGGACACTGGATGTCATATTTTTCCAGGTACTCGACTAGTTGGTCTGAGGTGATGCGCTCCAGGGCCTTAGACAATGGAAGGAGGATGGAGATAGGGCTGTAGTTGGAGTGCAGTGATTTGACTCCACTTTTGTGTACCGGTGTGATGGTCACCTGTTTCCAGTGAGATGGGAACTGGGACATCCTTAGTGATAGATTGAGAACATTTGTCAGGGGTTCAAGGACTTCTTCAAGGACAAGTGCTAACAACTTCAGGTCAAGGGAGTCACCACTGTAGCCTGCATTGTGAATGGCCTTCCGAATATAGGTTCTGGTTTCATGCACTGGGATCTCCTTGAAGTAGAATTGTGGGGCAGGGTGTAGGAGAGGAGTAGTTGCAGGACGGTTACTACCAGAGAGGGCATCAACGAAATTAGAAGGGAGGACACTATCCAAGTTGGAGAATGCATTGTTAAAGGTGTTGGTGATTGTGTACAGATCAGATGTTGGTGTTCCATTTATGTTGAGCATGGTGGGTGGTGACTTAGGGTCCTTGCCTGTAAGGTCTTTCAAGTAACTCCAAAATTTTTTTCCATCACCCCAGGAGTTGGAGAGAGCTTCCTTGAAGTATTTGCTTTTGACGCTCCTAACTGCCCACGTGCACTCATTTCTGGCAGCTTTATACTTATGAATATCCCCAGATTTGGATGTTGCACGGGCACAGTGCCAGAGATGATCACTATGTTTGAGTAAAGTGATTAGATCGGGGGTTATCCAAGGGTTAGCTCTGCCTCTGACCTTCAGCTTTTTGAGAGGTGCAAAGATATTGCAGGCTGCAGTGAAGTGGCTGATGAAAAGGTCTATGGCTTGGTTTACATCAATGGCAGAGTCAATTGGTGTCCAGTCCAGGTGGCTTAGGTGTGTCTTTAGTAGCTCAAGGTACCCCTGCTTTAACACTCTGGTGTGGATTATTTTAGGAGGGGGCTTAATGAATTTGTTTGTCCAGGTACATGTGACCAGTGAGTGGTCACTGATCCCATCAGGGAGCACTGAGACTTTTGAGATTCGTTCAGGGTGATTAGTAAGGATCCAGTCCAGAAGTGTGTGCGACCCTGTCCTATAGTTGCATCTGGTGGGGGTGGTAACAAGCTGGGTGAGTTTCTGTGATGTGACAGCATCCTTGTAGTTTCTGGCCTCCAGCGATAGCCAATTTATGTTGAAGTTGCCTAGTACTATGAGTTCAGAGTTATGGTGTATTCCTTGTAGGCTTTCCAATATGCTCATAAATCCATTGGGCTGATCTTTAGGGGGTAGGTACACAGAGGCAATGGTGAGCTCCTTGTTGTGCACCCTGAGTAGAACTTCAATAGCGGGAACCTGCGAGGGTGGTTTAGGGTTTGAGAACGGGAAGACTTGACCCAGATAGGAATTCCTCAGGTAGATGGCACAGCCTCCACCTCGTTTGGAAACCCTGTCCTGCCTGAATATAGAGTATCCAGGGATGGTGACTGCAGCTCCAACAATTGGGAGACACCCCTGGGTAGAACTTGTGAACCATGCTGAGAAGGTAGAAGAGTCTATGTATAAACTTATATTGTGTTTCTTTAAATCTATTGCATAGGAGTAGCCCTATATGGGAGGTGATTAGTATATGCCAATTTTCTTTCATAATAGGTGCCCCAAATCTGTCACCCAATGGGATTTCAGCTTCCCTGAAGAATCTGGCATTAAGGCCCTGGGCCCGATTCTAGAAAGGGTTATGCCTGGCGTACAGTGACTTGCGCCCCCAAAATGGTGCAAGTAGCACTTTACGGCAGGAGTTGCGACATTTGCAATTCTGCAAAGCAGTCTGCAACATGTTGCAGACTGCTTGTGCCAAAGTGGACTTAGGCAACCAGTTATTCCATAAACCCCCTGCGACATGGCACAAGGGGGTTTAAGGCAACAGTTGCGCTCAATACAGGAAGGACGGCTGCCAGATCCCCAAATTTGCAATTGTAAAACAACCCCCAGAGGACATCTGTCAGAGTACATTTACACCAGCTAATAGTTGGTGTAAGTGTGCTTTGCGTCCACTGGGGGCTGCATAATGTGCCACAAGCCTCAATCCCCCAAGCAGTGGAATAAGCCCCACAGGGCTTTGGAACCCCCCCCATGCCCCCAATCCCCAAATGATGTGTGGCAAAAGCGCCACAGGGCTAGAACCCCCCCATGCCCTGAGCCCCCAAACATGCTATAACAAGCCCCACAGGCCTAGCAGACACCAGCATGCCCCAATCCCTATTAATCAGAATGAAGCTCCACAGGGCTAATCATGCCCCCCAAGCCCGATCCTCCAATGTATGTGTAAAGCCTCTGGGCTAATCATGCCCCCAAGCCTGATCCCCATTGTATGTGTGAAAGCTCTGCAGGACTAATCATGCCCCCAGACCCAATCCCCCAATACTTGTGTATAAAACCTCACAGGAGCTAATCCTCCCCCCAAGCCCCAATCCCTGATCGCCAGCCTACCCACAAATGGCAAATGTTGTAAATAAATACAAAATCCATAACCCATTATCGCTGGTAGTCCTCTACCCCCCATCTGGCAGTGCCAGTTCACCCCACTCCCCCCGACCCGTAGCCAGTCGGCGACTGGCACAGCCCACCTCTCACCTCTGTGACCAGCTGCCGACCGAGCTCCTTCTGAGTGCGTACTACTGTATATAGTATGTGCTCAATGAACGAGCTGTCATTCGTTGAATGCATACTATATACAGTAGTATGTGCTCAGAAGGAGCTCAGCCAGCAGCTGGCTGCGGAGGTGAGAGGTGGGCTGTGCTAGTCGCCAGCTGGCTACGGGTCAGGGGGAGTGGGGTGGACTGGCACTGCTGGTTGTGGGGGGTTGGGGAGCCACTAGAATACCAGGCATAATGGGTTATGAATTTTTGTTTATGACAACATTTACCGTTTGCGGGCAGGCTGGCGATCGGGGTGTGGGGTGGTATGATTTGCCCTGTGGGGCTTTAAAGCATACATTGAGGGACTGAGCTTGGGGCACGATTAGTTCTGCAGGGCTTTAAAACATACAGAGGGGGATCAGGGCTTGGGGGGGGCATGACTAGCCCTGCGGGGCTTTAAACATACATTGGGGGATCTGGGCTTGGGGGGATGGGCATTTCTACCCAGGTAGCAGCCTCACCTCCATTTACCCAATTGTGAATGTATTTATGTTGTACTGCTAAAAAATATCCCTTCAGATCCAGAAAATCTAATCCTCCCCTCTCCCTGTTCACATTTAGTCTCGACAGTTTCATCCTAGACTTTTTCCCTTGCCAAATGAAATCATTAAAGCCTCTTTCAAGCTGTTTAACATCCTTAGAAGTTGGGCCAACTGGGTCCATTTGCATAAAATATAATATCCTTGGCAGGATGTTTATTTTCAATAAGTTTATTCTACCTAGCCAGGAGATCGGGAGGGTCTTCCATCTGGCAAGATCTGCCAGGAAAGTATCAAATAAGAGGGTGTAATTAAGCCCATATAACTTATTAATATCCTTCCCCACCTTAATGCCCAAGTATGTGAAGCACTCTCCCACCCACTTCAGGCCCCATGCACAGCGTGCCAGGCCAGTTTCTCCCCCATCTAAGAATAACATTTCTGATGTTTGGAGGTTTAGCTTATACCTGGAAAACGAAGCAAACTCTGCTAAAACTCGGAGCAGAGCAGGCACTGACTCTTCCGGCCTTGTAACAAAAAGAAGGAGGTCATCCGCATATAGGGTGATTCTATGTTGACCCCCTTTTGATTCCAGAATCCCTTTTATTTCCTTGCTCTCCTGACTATGGAAAGCTAGAGGTTCTATACCTATAGCAAAAAGAAGGGGGGAGAGGGGGCAACCCTGCCTCATGCCCCTGAACAGCCTAAAGTCTTGGAGGGAATACCATTCACCAACACTCTCACTTTAGGATCTTTATAGAGCATTTTAACAAGGAAAACAAACCCATCTACCAGCACAAAGTGACTCATGGTCTCAAACAGATAATCCCACTCAGCCCTGTCGAAGGCCTTCTCGGTGGCCATGGAGAGCACGCAGGCCTGTCCAGGATGCCGAGAGTCCCACCACAGTACATTAAGCAGACACCTCATGTTATGGTAGGAAAGCCTAACCTGAACGAATGCCGTCTGATTAGGGTGCACAATCTGAGGCAGCACCATTTCCAGTCTTAAAGCTAATACTGACCTCAAAGGTAGAGAAACAGTGTGACAAGGCAGCAGGTAAAGCAAATAGGATGCTGGGATGCATAGGCAGGGGCATCACCAGCAGGAAAAGGGAGGTCATGATTCCACTATACAAGACACTAGTGAGGTCCCACCTGGAGTATAGAGTACAGTTCTGGAGACCTTACCTACGTAAGGACATAGACAGGGTAGAGAAGGTTCAGAGGAGGGCAACAAAGATGGTACATGGATTGCATCACAAGTCCTATGAGGACAGGTTGAAGGAATTGAATACATACTCCCTGGAGGAGAGGAGGGAGAGAGGGGACATGATAGAGACATACAAGTATCTTACAGGGAGGAACAGGGTGCAAGAATACACTATTTTTAAGTGAAAAAAGATGTTCCCGGACTAGAGGGCATGGGATGAAGTTGGAGGGAGGACGATTCAGTGGAAATGTGAGGAAGAATTTCTTCACAGAACGGGTGGTGGACAAGTGGAGCACCCTGCTTGAGGAAGTGGTGGGGGCTGAAATAATCACGGGATTTAAGAATGCATGGGATAGACATAAAGGAATTCTGGAGGTCAGGGGTAAGGGGCAACAGAGTTCTAGGAAAACATAAACTGAAGTTACAAACTCAAATGGGCAGACTAGGCGGGCCATAGGCCCTTATCTGCTGACACTGTCTATGTATCTATGTATCTATATACTTTGGCCATTATTTTACAGTTGTAATTGAGGAGGGAGACGGGTCTATAAGATAAGCACTCCAGGGCATCTTTTCCAGGCTTCAGCAAAACACATATATTCGCCTTCAGATAGGTCTTGGGAAGCCTACTTTCCCCTCTAGCTTCCTTCATAAGGTCTCATATCGGACCCACTAGGGCATCTTTCAGTTCTTTATAATATTTGGCTACAAATTCATCAGGACCTACTGCCTTCCCTGGTTTGAGGTTTCCTATGGCTGTAATGACTTCTGCCGTGGTAATTGGTGCCCCAAGCAACTCCCTCTGGTCCTCATTCAGGACTGGAATGTGGACACATCCAGAAATTTCGTAGCTAACAGTTCCATACCCACACATTCTGCTTGATACAGGGCTCTGTAGAACTCCTTAAAGCAATTGCGGATAACTTGATTTCAATGGGTACTCTTACCCAACTTCTCTCTGATTGCCACTATTCTACTTGATACCTTTCCCCCCTTCATGAGCTTTACTAATAGAGGTCCAGGTTTATTTACCCATTTGTAGATTTTTTTTTTGTCTGCAAAAAACAATCTTGACTTAGCCTCTTCTGTGTAGCATTCATTGAGAGTTTCTCTAGCTACTAACAACTGTCTCCTGATCTCATCCTGGCCACCCCCAACAACTTTTCATTCTAGGTCCATCACAGTCTGTTCCAGCTGACTTATTCTGTTTGTTCTTTCCTTCTTGATCCCAGCTGTATGATAATGGCCCCCTCATAAAAGCCTTTCCGGCCTCCCATAGAGTCCCCTGTGAGCCCACTGACCCCTTATTTGTGGCCATAAATGTTTACCATTGTGTTTTAAGGCATTTCCTGAAGTTTTCCTTGACTAGTAAGAGGGGAATCGCCAGCCACCCTCGTAGGTCTCACTTCTCCCCAGATGCAGTTCCAACTGCACCATGGAGTGATCGGAAGTAAAAATCGGAGTGTGGGATATCCCCACCACCCTACGATATAGGGCATTGGGGAGAAAAAGATAATTGAATCAGGACCACGATCCATGTGGGCTGGAATAAAAAGTATATTCTCTTGCACCTGGATTCATTGCCCACCAACTGTCCACAAGGTCCAAATCCAGCAAACCTGTAGACCAGCCCGCTATTGCTTTGTTAGTTCTATCTCTATTGCCAGAATAGTCCAACGTTGGCTCCATGGTGCAGGTGAAATCCCCTCCCATTATCAGGCTGGGAAATTGCTCGCTATCGATCACATCTAGTATTTGCTGGTAAAATTCAGGATCATAGACCGTGGGAGCATAAATACTCCCAAAGGTCAGCGCCTGTCTTCAAACCACCCCTACCACGAAAATATACCTTCCCTCAGATGGGTCATGCACAATCCTAGTTACCTCAATGAGGAAGTTCTTAGGAAAAAGGATGGCAACCCCTTGCTTATGGGAGGAGTAGGAAGCAGCATGACAAGACCCCACTCACCCCACCCACTAATTTTGTGTGTTCCTTTGGAGACAGATGTGTCTCCTGCAATACAGCGACTTGGGCATTCTTTCATTTTAGGGCCATTAAAATTCTAGACCTTTTAACTGGGGAGATGAACCCCTTAACATTCCAGGAAATTATTTTTTCTGGTTGGTAATTAGCCATTAGGTAAGAATGGGGACCTCCTTGCTATCAGTATTGACTGTGCGTGTCCCATGGTACGACCTCTTCGGTCATAGAATACACTTTCAGAACTTACAGCAGAATGTAGGAAAATTGAAAGAGTGATTATCAACAAGCAATATAACTTGAGGAAATACGTAATTACAAAAACCAACAAGAACATTAAACATACCCCAACTCCCCCCCTTCCTCCTACAAAAAATACAACAGTTGAGTAGAGCACATTGTAGTCCATTCATGTTGTCTGAAGAGATTTCCCTCTTTAAGAGTGAAAAAAAAACCGTCTTAGATTCAAATTGACAGTGTCCCTTAAAAAATTCCTCTCCACGCCTCTCTCCGGCCACTCCACATAACAGACAATAGTAAATTTGCAGAACAAAATACAGTACATAGTAACAGCTGCCAATTAATCAGAGGTCTTGCGGGAGAGTATACTTCTCACCCACATATGTGAAGTCCCTTCCCACACTTCCTATTTACATGGATGGGATACATACCAGTCCAGTCCGTCCCCAGGTGTCCCACACCATTTTAATCCCCCCAACCCCCGCCACTAGGTAGGATTGATTGAATGTGAACCTAGGAAAAGTAGCAGCAAGGCCTGTAACATCAGATGGAGTCCCCAGCAGTATGAGATGCTCCAGACCTAAGGGTGATATAAGCAGCCCACTTCCTCTGATTCCTATGCTGCTTACCCACAGGGAATCCCCTTCCATAGTCTCAAAAGCAAGCCACTCTTTACCTCCGACATTGCCCTCCCAGATGACCCCAACCCCTCAGCCCACAAGAGACCCCCCCCCCATATGCAAGCATCAGTTAAGCTTTCTTATTAATGGTACTGTCTCCTCTCAAGGTCCCAGGGCCATAGAGTGAAGATGGCATGGGCCCCATATCACACATGCTGGCCCCCCTGCCCCACTGACATGGCTGGCATTGGTAAGATGCTGTTCATCAGATGTCCTGCCACAGACCATCTCCACCAGTGTCTTATTCCACGCTTTATATCTTCATGAGGCTTCTGTATCATCCCTCCCAGACAAGCTTGACATGGTATGCAATCATGGTCTCCATGCAGAAGCATCTGCAACAATAAGGAATGAAAATACACCCTCCCCAGCCCATTATACTTGGTAGTTGCAATACCACAGAGTCAGTACATTGGAGATTCAAGGAAGGGAGTCTAGTGCCACTGTCATGCTGTAGCGTTAAAGTCCGGGTATATATTCCAGGGCCATGGGGACTGCGGTGCTGCTCGAGGGACCTTCCCAGCATGGACGGACCTCTATAGGAAGCTGAGCAAAAACAAAACAGATTTAGAGTGAGTGGGCTTCACAGTCACTTGTCAGTGTTTTTCCGATCCCATTCTTCAATGAACAATTTTAGTTTCTCTGGTTCCCAGAAAGAGTAACAGGCTCCCTCTGATTTCACTCACACCACTGCAGGATAGGCCATGAAGAATTCTAGTTCCCTCTCTCGGAGCATATTCATGCCAGAATTAAAAAGCTGCCACTTCTTCTGGATTCTTACTGATAGGTCCTGATGTATTGTCCGGTGCGCTCCCTCATAAACTAGCTCTTTCTTGGCTCTAAAGGCTGCCATGACTGCTTGTCTGTCTCCAAAATGATACAGGTGGAAGATGATCTGTTGAGGGGGCTGGTCACTTGGGGGTTGAGGTGCTAGTGCTCTGTGAGCCCTCTCGATCTTCAGGCGCCCATGCTTTACCTTCATGCCAAGTAACTTGGGAAGAGCATCCGCACAAAAATCCACCATGCTTTTACCCTCTTTACTCTCATATAAACCACGTAGCAGTAGGTTGCTCCTACGATTATTTATTTATTTTTATTTAAATATTTGTTGACCGGGATAGGCACACTGAACCAAAGCTCATTTCCAAGTGTATCCCGGGGGAGGGGGGAGAGGGAGAACATACAAAAATCATTTGGTTCTCTTGGTAGTCAAGGATATTTTTGAGGGCTTCCAGTTCTTGCTCCAATTGCGCCATTTTGTCAGGAAGCGGTTTCGTTATGTCCTCAACGTTGGAGACTTGTTGGTCTAATTCCGAGATACGCTTCACCTGATGACCAAATTCAGCAGTGATCTCAGTGATTTTTTTTTATTCAGAATGGTCCAAACGAGGGTTAAGACCCTCCAAGACTTGTTCAGTGACCATTCTGCTAAGTAGCGTTAGCTCAGCGGTTGAGAGGGAGATAGGGCCCAGACCGCTGCTTGAGGTGCTGTCCTGAGGTGCATTTTTCTTCAAGTTTTTGTTGGCTTGTTGTGCAGGTTTTGCCAGATCCAGGTACTCATCCATGTTAGCAACAGTTTTTTGTGCCATTTTACCGATGGGGCTAGAACTGATTCTGCAAAAATATAGAATTTTTTGCCGTGTGGAGTGGAGCTCTGGGAGAGCGTGTCAGATCACTTTAGCTGCTCATGAGCACCCCCAGACTATGTTTTTGAGTTCAGCAACACCAAACATCTAACTCTTGACTAATCTGTCCAAATTCTGGTTAAATATGATAATCTACCACTCTTCCTCAAGCCTTCATATTATGTATTTGTAATTTCTGACAATGAGAAGTGCACTAAGCTGTGACAGCTTGCTCCAGGTGAGTCTTCAGAGGGGGGTTGCATGAAACATTTTTTAACTGATTTGCTTTCCATGTGATGGAAAACAATGCACTTGGTGTTTCTTTTTTTCCCCCATAATCTGTATATGCTCTGAGGACATGATGGGGCTTGGCTGCCATGAATCCTGGCCCCACTGACTTCCACTGTCCATCATCTCCCCAGACTTACCTGTCAGTTGGTACCCCCATGGATTACCCCATGTGGTGGGATCAGGATGGGTAGGACCTTCCTCCCTCTGATGCTTTAATCCAGTGTTTGCCCACAGGGTCGCCTGGTGATGTAGCAGGTGGAGGTGCAGTGTGTGGGTGTCATGCATCCCTGCCATGTCTTCCTTTTTCCTCCTGTTTTTCTCCCATCCCTTCCCATAGCCACAGCATATTCGGTGGCACATGTGCATGGAGGTGGGCATGCATCCTGGGTCAGCAGCTCACTCCCCCACCCCTGACTGTTTCCTGCCACCCAGAGCTCCCATGGTTACCACCACCCCTCCACCTGGTGGCAGCCAGGAGCTGAGATGGCAAAGCTCCCCAGTCTGGGAAAGGAGAACTTCCAGGCGGCCACTTGATTCTCTCCCAGCTGTCCTGCTGGCTGACCCCTGGCAACCCATGCTCATTCATGAACATGAGTCACTTGCATGGCAGGAGGTAAGGTGCTCAGTGCCCTAGCCCTCTACACCACTGGGCCAGTGTTGTTGGTGTTTCTTTATTGTCCGTGACTGTGACAGACAAAAATCTGTATGAGAGTGGTCAGGTATCCTATTGTACTGTATTACTGAAACTAAAATCATTGGAGTGTCAGTCTTTGAATGTGTCTCCATTAGCTCTGACAGTGGAGAGATATGTACTTAAACAGTGCTCGAATTCAAGGAGCTAAGAGAGTTTGAGATCCATGTAGAGCCTCGAGACCATGGTTCCCCTGTACTTTCCAGCAGTGTTAATGTGAATGTTCATATTATGCATCAGAGTGACAACATCATACATGTGATCTCTCCCGTTTTGCCCGGGAGAGTCCCATGTTTTTAACTACACTCCCGACCCCCGATTTACATAGTCAGTCAGTCAGCAATTATCACCTCCGATCTCTAAGTTTCAGTCCGTCGGTGCCTCCTTGTTTGTGCTGCCAGCCTCGATGCATCTACATTTGCTGTAGGGACTGGAGGTGCTGTGTAGATAAGTTAAAACTGCCAGCCTAGTGGTTTGCAAACGCTGCAATGCCTGTGTGAGCTTTCGTGCAGGAGCCGGCGGCATGTATGTGCGAGCTGGCGTCTTGCTGTTTCGAGCGCTACAGTGCTGAATGTAAAAGCTACTCAGGCAGCTCAGGTCCATTTGTCTCTCATGTGCTTTGACCCCTGATCCTTCTGCCACACTAATAGGGAGTCCAAAACCACACCATGAGGGGCAAAATAAAATGATGGTTGGAAGGGAAAGAACTCACTTGTACATTCCTCCAAGGCGAGTTTGTGAAATTAGAAAGTATTTATTATTGACATATCAGTGTGGATTTTTACAATTTGTATTTATTTCTGTATAGTTTTGTTCTAATTGAATTAATAAACTGCATTTTATGTATGTACTATATATATATAATACATATATATATATATATATATATATATAGTTCCCATTACGTAATGGCAAACTTGGTGCGTTTACGCATTCTCCCTCCTAAAAGGCCAATCTCCCTCCTAACTTCACAAAACCTCCCTCTTGCACAGTTTTACATTATCACATGTATGCAACATACCTGTCTTTCTTTACCTCATAACACACAAGAGTCCCTTGCCAGTGGAGATGGCACCTTGATCAGTGGAGGCGGGGTACTTGGTATTAAAGAGATTGTTGATGATGCAGACTCTGGACAGAATGCTTGGCTCACGTATCAACTGTACCAGTCTACAGACCCCAGCCTTGTCAGAATTAAACTACAGACTGGAGAAAATATGAACTGCTTGTCCTCTTAAGTCAACAGATTCCACAATGCAAAAGATAGTTATTCTTGTAAGACAATGGGTCAACCCCTTTTTCAGCTACTGTTACTATCTGGGTTCTGTTTGTGGAAAGTCATTATAACAGTTGTTCGTACACTAGTATCAATGGACTTCACCATAGCAAATTTAATATTCAGATACCTGTGGTGAATTCTACCGCCAGGCTTCCTGGAAGTAGCAGCAGTGGGATCTCCCAATCAGTGGCAGCAAACTAAGTGTTGCTTGCCCATAGATTTTCCAACTGTAGTGCCCTGTTGTTAAGAGACTCGAATTCAGTAGAATTTGGAAGTAACATCAGTACATGGCAATGAAGTATGTCTCACTAGTGGTATGTGGACATACAAAAACCTATAAATAGTCAGACTAATGCTACAGATAAGATACGACATCCATGACAAACATCTCTTTGGCTAAATGTAAATGTTACCTTTCAGAAAATATCTGTTTATTGAATTTTCTGAATTAATATCTCTTGTCTTTTCAACTGGGCTGGCATCATAGGGAATATTACTTATTTTTATCCCTCTTCATAGAAATATTACATAAGTTCAGGTAAGATGACTGATGCTGACTCACAATTACAAAAGCACTTTTCAGGGGTGCTGATGAGCAGTTATCCAACAGGACGCTCCTAGCTTGAGCTCCATCTTCACGTGGGTTCAACAGTTAATAAACCACAGTTCTCAACCATTTATATTCACTCATCCATGGATAAACTGTTGTACCAACCTGTCATGGATAAGTATCAGACCATAAGAATATCATAGCAGACATCTCCATAGGCATCAAGATCAAGAGCAAGATCAGTCTGTTTGCAGATGACACCAAGATGGGAACAGTACTGGATGACCTAGAGGGGTGGCAGGGGTGCAGGATGATCTGGCGAAAATGGAGGCCCGGTCAGACACTTGGCTGCTGGGGTTCAATGCTAAGAAATGCAAGGTGCTATATTTCAGAGCAAAAAACCCAAGAAGGCGCTACCAGCTAAGGGGTATTCAGCTGACCAGGACAGAGGAGGAGAAGGATCTAGGGGTGATCATAACAGGAACAATGAACAACTCCACGCAGTGTAGAAAGGCAGCTGCAAAGGCTAACAAGATACTGGGTTATATTGCCAGAGACATATTCTCCAGGAGGTGATCCTGATGCTGTACAGGTCTCTGGTTAGGCCACACCCAGAGTACTATGTGCAGTTCTGGTGTCCATACCTGAAGAAGGACATTAATTTACTGGAGGCAGTGCAGCGCAGGACAACAAAAATGATCCAAGAGCTAGGGGACTTACCCTACCAGAGCAGGCTGAGGGAGTTGAACATGTACTCCCCAGAGGAGGGATGGAGGGACGTGATTGAAACCTTCAAGTACATGAAGAGGATAAATAAGATGGGCACAGAGGGGCTTTTCCAATTAAGGAGGGGGGAGGGACACCTGAGGGCATGATCTGAGATTGGAGGGGGGGTAGGTTCAGGAGGGAAATGAGGAGACACTTTTTTACGTAGAGGGTGATAGGTTGGAACGCATTACCAGGAGAAGTGGTATCCTGTAACACAGTGGGCAACTTCAAAAGGAGATGAGACAGGGTAAGGGGGAGGGTCACTGGAGGGGAGGAGGGGCAGCTTCAGTATAAGGGCTGCTAGCTGCACATTTGAGCAGACTCAATAGACCATAACGCCTTTATCTGCTGGCAGGTTTGTATGTTTCTGTTCGTATGTTCATAATATTTGGCATCGGCCACTGGGAAGCTCACCTGGGGAGCACCGAAAAGTGCAAGGAAAGGTACGCCAGTGGGATGGGGAAGGCCATGGAATGATCATGCTGTTGGACCTAGAAATGGAGGTCTTAGGTCACACAGTGTCAGAGCAAATTTTGATCGCTCTTACTCTGAAACTGGATGCGGTCACTGGCACACTGACGGAGTTAGTGGAGCAGGCCTCAGGCCAAACCAAGAGACTTGCTGAGGTTGAACGTCAGGTGTTCAGGACTGAAGACACTCTAAACCTCCTACCTGAGTGCATTGATAAGCTCAAGAAAGAGCTGGAGGAACTATGTGATCAGTTGGATTATCAGGAAAACTACCATTGATGCAGTAACCTCTGCATTCGTGGACTAACAGAGGGCATGGAGGTATGCAGTGTGGAGGAGTTTTGTACTTCAGTCCTGCTGAGTCTTCTGGGCTACAGCTGAAGGGGAGAAGATTCACAATTGAAAGAGCACACCAGGCTCTCACCCCAAAGCCCGCCCTGGAGAACCCTCCCTTGGCAGATCATCTTTTGGCTCCATAACTTTGGAGACCACCAGGCCATCTTTACTACTTACAAGAAAAAAAAAAGGAACTGGAGTATGAGGGCACCTGTTTATACATTCACCAGGACTTCTCCCAGAGCCTTCAGAGAAAATGGAAAGCATTCTACTAAATTCTGGATGTCCTCAGAGAGAGGAAAATTGAATTTCAGTTTGCCAACCCTGCTGTTGTTCGCATCAGCTGGAGAGAGGCGACCTACAGCTACTGGGAGGTCAACAGAGTGAAGCAATTTGTGGCAGACTGGGATAAATGGCAAGGCTAAAATGCTGGGGCACATTGGTGGCTTGGGTATTCTGGGCCAAGTAGTCCTTGGGCTGTTTTACCCTTGCCTTCTGTACTCACACTATTACATCGATTAAGGGGATTAACTGAAACAGAGCCTTTTCATGTGGAACCTAGTGATGTTTTGATTTCCCCTTTCCTATGGACACTATAATGACTGATCAGCTTGCCCTTTCCAGGATACTATTGCTGGAAAGTGGGCCCTCACTTTTTTCTGGACTCTCACTTGGTATACCCAAATTGAGACATCATGCCTTCCATCTTGGCTACAGTGGAGCATGAGGATGTCGGATTTAACATGGCGCCAGCCATGCTGTGTTGGGAATGGCTGGTTGAAGACATAGCTGGGAGGAACTGTTGCAGCAGAACTTGACCACCACCGTCACTATATGAACTGATCCGACCACAGGCATATTTGAACTAGAAGCTCTGCTATGAGGACATTTGCATTAAAGAGATGAAACAGACCTGTGCGGCAACTCAACAATGAGACGGTGGGATCCAGAACTCCAACTGAGGCCTGTCAAGAGGCATCAGGCAGGGTGGGTGTGGGGTCTGGAGGAGAGGGGTATGGATGTTTGAGGGTGCCTCCCACTCCTGGCTTTCCACACCTAGCCTCATGGTGGGTCCCAGCATTGGCAGTGTATTGGTGAAGGGTGGGGACTGGGTGTTCTCATCCCTGCTGGACACAATCGAACTATCGCCAAGGGGGAAGGTAATTGGGTTCAGTGGTGGGGGACCTGTACCATGGGAGGAGGTTTCCACACTAGAGGGTTCTATGGTTGGGATTATTGAACAGGTGTACAGGTGGGGGAGGGTGGAGCCTGGAAGTTCATTTGGGGGAGTTTTCTGGTTCGCCTGCACTAGGGGGGGCACTAGACTCATGGGTTATTAGTTTCCTGGGCCCTATTACACCTTGGCTTGGCTTGACTAGCTGCCAGGGAGAGGGGGCAATTTCCTTCATGGTGTGATGGCAACTGCCCCCCAGGATAGCTCTTGTGTGTGGTGCAACATGGGGGAGTTCATGGAAATTGTGCAGTTTGGTCTGATTGATGGGGAAAATACTATTTCAGTTCAGAGTTTCAGAATAGTAGAAGTAGAGATGGGGAGAAGGGGGATGAACAAAACAGGAGGTGAGATAGGGACTGCAATAAGCTTTCTTTGATACTTATTTAATATTGGTTGTTGTATTAGCTTCAGGGGGCAGTTGACTGGTTTACTATACCCTCAGCTGGTTGTGGGGGTTGCATGTTTTTTGGGGGATCTCCACCGGTTGCAGAGGGCCATGGGGTTACTGTTTTAGGTTATCTACATGTCCCATGTGTGTTATGTGTCTTAATGTTTTTTTGGTACTGTAGCCTATCTGTGACCAATGAAATTCTCTATCTGAGTATCAGGATGGCATGGTGGGGGTTATCTCCGTTTGCCACCAAACATTTTATCCAGTATCATGGGTTCTACCATGACTGTAATTTCATGGAATGTGTAGGGGTTTTCTGACCCTATTAAATGTAAAAAGGTACTTACAGCTTAGGGTTCCACCAAGCCGCATCGACAAGAATTTTGTCGATTGGCATTATAGCAACAGTACAATGCCAACAGTTGGCATTGTGCCATCAGGGGAAGCAAGAGTTTTTTGTGGGGGCTCTGCTACCTGCACCTACCTGCATTATAGATTATCAACTCCGAGTCAGAGTTGTTTCAGGGATGGGTCAAAATCCACGGAGAAAGCGGTGTCAGCAATACCATGGACCATTACAGCGAACTGTCGATTTTGTCACTGTAATAGTCTTTGCAGTATTTCCATCGCTGTGGCAATGGTATACGACAGCTTTGCAGGGCTGAGCTGCTGGAGTGGCCCTACTTCAGGAAATGCACCTTATCTAAAGAGGAGCATAAGAAGCTGGTGGTGGGCTAGGTGGTTTCCTGCTATGCTGCCCCATAGACCTTCCACAAGAGGGGTAGCTATTTTAAGTTATAAGAATTTTCCACTGCAGGTGGAGAGAGTGGTTGCAGACCCCTGGTAAGGCAGGCATGTTTTTGTGCAGGGAAAGTATATGATACCCCTGTGATGTATGCAAGTATATATGCACCTGCCAGATTTGACGTGGGGTTTTGCCAGAGGTTTCTAGATATTCTGCACAAGGAACAGTTTGAAAATTTGATTATATTGGGATTTCAATTGTCCAATGGAGTCCAGCCTGGAACACTTGGTGGGGATCGCTAGGCATGAAGGGGTGGTGCAGACACAGAGACAAGGGATGTTGGACATAGACCTCTTGGATGCTTCAAGAGCAGCTAATCCGGGTGCCACAGAGTTTACTTTTTATTCCCATCCCCATGGGATGGGGCCTAGGCTGGACTACATTTACATGCCCCACAGGCGGTATGTCCAAGTGCGGGATGTCTCACACAGCCCTATTTACTGTATGTGTCGGACAGACACTATGATCATTCTCTCTCTCTTTCAGGGAGGGGAAGACCAAGGCAAAGTCAGGATGGAGATTTCCTACCTACCTTATTGCACGTGATCAGGTTAGGAAATACATATGAGAACAGTAGGACATCTATAGTGGTACTAATAGGGGCACCGACTCATCCAAAGCAGCATTTTGGGAAGTGGGAAAAGCGTGTATGGGGCATGATAGTGAATTAGGTATGTGGCTACTTATAAGAAAAAAAGGAGGGAGAAGCAGCAAGCCCTTGAGAACACATTAAAAGAGTTGGAAAGGAAGGTCTTGGCCAACCCTTCTGTGGCTCTGCAGGGTGAGATGTTGGTGGTGCAGGGGGCTCTTAACCTGCTGCTCACAGGATTGGTGAGCACCTCATTGTTATTAACTAGACAGTGGGTTTGTGAGTGGGGGAACAAGCCTGGAAGGCTCCTGGCAAGGCTGACACAAGGCCAAAGGGGCTCAACTGTAATCCCAGCTTTAAGGCTGACAGTATAAGCTAGAGGTTAGAGGAACAAGGCGTGAATGAGCTTGGTACATCCAGCAGACCAGACCTGGGTTTGATTCTCACACACTCCACCTGCATACTATATGACTCTGAGCAGGTCACTTAACTGCCCAGTGTTCCCAGGTTGCCCCTGAAAACAGGCACTTTTGCCTAGTGGGCCTTACCCGGTTACCAAAGACTAAAATAAATAAAAAAATAAAATAAGGGGAGCTAGCAGGAAGGTGGACAATAAGGGGGACGTGATTAGGGAGACTTTTCAATCTTTTTATCAGAAAATACAGCATGCTGAGTGTACTGGAACAGAGACACAGGCTGCTGAGTTACTGGACAGAATATGGATCCCAACGCATACTGAGGAGCAGCAGACTATCTTTGGGGACACAAATAATGCCAGTAGAGTTGGGGAAAGCTATTAGGGTGATGAAGAAAGGAAAGTGGGAGGCCTGGATGGGTTCGTTTTGGGGGGACCTGGTGGATCCTTTAGCAGAAATGCTAGAGGAGGGATACTACCTGCTTCATGTTTAAAAGCCTTGATCTGTGTCTTGCCAAACCCTGGCAAGGACCACCTGGATTGTGCCTTGTACTGACTCATATCTGTCTTAAACTGTGATATTGGCTCAGAGG
Organism: Neoceratodus forsteri; assembly: GCA_016271365.2. Taxonomy (NCBI): domain Eukaryota; kingdom Metazoa; phylum Chordata; order Ceratodontiformes; family Ceratodontidae; genus Neoceratodus; species Neoceratodus forsteri. Next base: position 336,038,538 of record CM057459.1, read on the forward strand.
TTGGAGAATTTCCTTCCCTTGATAGTTCACCTGGATCAAACTGGATTTATTAAGGGATGCTTGTCCTACCATAATATGAGGTGACTTAAATGTAATTCATTGGGATTCTCAACATCTGGGGCAAGTGGTACTGCTGTCCATGGATGCCGAGAAGGCCTTCGATCACATCGAGTGGCAATATCTGTTTGAAACGTTAAGGAGCTTTGGGTTAGGCGATACCTACTTCGACATGGTGAAACTCCTCTACTGGAACCCGCTAGCACAGATCCTGGTAAATGGGGAGTTGTCACAAGATTTCATGTTACAGAGGGGAATGAGGCAGGGATACCCCACTTCCCGTTACTTTTGGCATTGGCTATTGAGCCGCTGGCTATTAGGATCAGAGAAGAGCAGAGAATTAAGTGGGTCAAAAGTAGTCCTGGTCATAAGCATAAGATAACAGAAACATAGACAATGATGGCAGAAAAAGACCAGAGATCCATTCAGATTGCCAAAGTTCCCTATAATCCCTGGAACCTACTGTTCCTCCAGGGTACTAACCCTCCCTGTCCCCTCTCTCTATTCTCCTCCTTGGTCCCGTTGCCCCCAGTAAATACTATTCCCTTCATTGTGTCCCAGCTTTGCTTGAATCCCCTGACTGTTTTCACACCCACCACTTCAGCAGGCAGACTGTTCCAAGGTTCCACCACCCTTTCCATAAAGTAGTACTTCCTCATATCTCACCTGAACCTACCTCCTGCTAGTTTCCATTCGTGTCCACGTGACCGTGAATTAATATTCAGGCTAAATAGTTCCCCACAGTTCACTTTGTTAATTCCTTTAAGAAACTTGAAGGTCTCTATCATATCTCCCCTCTCCCTTCTGGTTCCAGTGAGTACATATTTAATGCCTTGAGATGCTCCTCATAGGATCTGCCCTGCTAGACCTGAATCACTTTTGTTACTCTGCACCGCACTGTCTCCAACCTATCCTTATCCTTTTTGAGGTGAGGACTCCAGAACTGAGCACAATACTCTAGGTGAGGCCTCCCCAGGGATTTGTAGAGGGGAAGTATTGCCTCTTTTCTTCTGCTATCAATACCCCTCCCGATACATCCCAGCATCCTGTTAGCCTTGCTATAGGCCATGTTGCACTGACTTGATTGCTTAAGTGAGTTGCTAATGCTAACTCCCAGATCCCATTCCTCAGCTGTAGTGCTAAGTCTCTCTCCTCCCATCCAGTTCTCTGTCTTGGGGTTCTTTTTCCCCTAGGTGAATTACCTTGCACTTTCTAGCATTGAATTTTAACTGTTAGACCTTTGACCACCCCTCTGGCTTTTGTAGGTCTCGCTGTATTTCTCTTATTTTATCATCACTATCCACCCTCCCACATAGTTTTGTGTCATCTGCGAAGAGACCCAACCTGCCCTGGATTCCTACTCCAGTGTCACCAATGAACATGATGAAGAAGACTGGACCCAGGACTGATCCTTGTGGAACCCTGCTCATAACCTCCCTCTCCTCTGATTTAGTCCCATTGACAACCACTCAACATAATGTTGCATGTTGATGACCTCTTAATCTATGTTACGGGCCCAGATAAAACTATTCCAGCTTTGCTCCAAGTGGTAGGGGATTCTGGGTCCTTTTCAGGTTATAAGCTGAACGTGTCTAAATCTAAATTTTTTAAGATATTGAGGGGACGAGAAGTAGGCCTTAGTAACACTTGGGGAGTCAAGAAAGTAGAGAATTGTTTTACCTACCTGAGTATCAAGGTAGGCAATGATGTGGAGGGCTTATACAATTTGAACTATAGGCCCCTAGTGCAGGACATTCTGGCAGATCTGGATAGCATTGAAGAGCCCTACCTATTTCCTGGTTGGGCTGTATCAATCTTATAATGATTAATGTTTTACCACCTATACTGTATATTTTACAGATGTTGCCAATGGGTCTTACAGGGGAGGAAATCAAAAAGCTGGAATGGGAATTCAGTGAGTTCATTTGGCACAATAAACTGCCCAGGATGAGCCTCCAGTGCTTGAAGGGTTGCATGGATAGGGGTATGTGAACTTCCCGAACCTCAGGGGATGTTTCCTATTCATACAGCATAGGCACATTCAAGATTTGGGCAACAGAAGGGAAGCAGCTAGTTGGGTGGACCTGGAAGGAGGGGGAGCCCCAGCTATATAAGCAGCATACTTTGACCCCGGTGGTAGATGGGTATATGGTAACAGTAAGCACAAGAACTCATTGGACAGCTTGACCTCAGAGGCCTGGGAGCAAGTTAGGAAGCATAGGGGAGAAGTGGAGGATTTGTCCCTGTTGGTCCTGGTAGCAGGTAACCCACCATTGTTGCCAGGGCTACAGGACCATGATTTTTAAGTGTGGGATGCTCAGGGGGTGCAATGGATGGGGATTTGTTCACTCAGGACCAGTTTGAGGCCCACAGATATATGTATTTCCAGCTGTGGGCTTTTGGGAGGAGCAGGCACAGGGATCCACTGGACATTTCAGCCTTATACCCCTTGGAGCAATCTGTTTTCTGAGCTCGTACCACCCCACAGGGAGTAACTGAGTAAATGGCGAAACAGGATAGAGACACATTCCTGAACCTTTCACTAGAAGTGAAATACATGTGGGAAAAATACTTGGGGATACCAATTACAGATGACAAAAGGGTCAGTTTACTGAAGATATACATGGGACTTGCAGTCTTTAATAAATTTAAAGTATTGCAATTCAAGTTCCTACATAGACTCTTTTGCACACCAGCCATAGTTTCTAAATTCCATCCCACGGTCTCTCCCAGATGTGGTCGATGTAACAGTGCACTTGGCTCGTAGATACATTGTTTCTGAGACTGTTCTGGTCGCTGGTTGCACAGGAGCTGTCCCAGATTTTTGCTATACAAATAGCGGATACATCTTTTTCCTTACTTTTTGGGGTAGAAGATTTGGGTGAAGAAGGGTGGTAACCATAGCCTAGACCTATCAGGGTCTTGTTAGTGTTGGCCCAGCAGTGTATACAAATACTTGGGTTTCCCATATTAAACCCATGCTGGACCAATGGAAGCCTTTAGTGTTGAATATGCTGGCTTTGGAAAAGTTAATGTATATTTTGCATGACAGGGAGGAACTCTTCCTGGGGGAAGTATATTGATGCCCTCACCATGGTGAAGCCAACTCTGTTGAGAGAGGGGTTGATTTAGGTGGTAAGGTGTAGTGTTTGATGTCACTCTGGGCTGTTAGTTCTCCCTAGGGTCTAAGGATGTGTATGCAAAGACCTTCCCCCACTCATGCCACTATTATTTATTTATTTAGTTTTTGTTAACCAGGTAGGTACACTAGACAGCATAGCTGCCTATTTTCAGGTACGACCCAGGAGATTACAACAAAGGGTACGTAGACAATAGTAGATGCAAGAAAACATTGTGGGAACAAGTAGAAGTCAGACATAGTACACTTATACAAAATTTCAGCAATGACAGTACATTTGTAAGACTCTATATGTAGTAACAAAACAGAAATATAAGTGCAAATAACTAATAGTCATAAGTCATACAACTAGTGAATAAGTGCTAGAAGAGAGGAAATAAAAAGATAGACAGGTTTGAGAGTAGTAGAGGTTGGAGCCGGTAGGCAACTAGGAGGAACCAGTACAGGAGTGCGTGGATAGAGGACAGGAGCAGTGAATAGTGGGAGCCATTTGCTGTAATGTCTAGAAGGAGGGGGTCACTGGTCAAATATGTTTGGGTTGGTTTTAAGTTTTATACATATAAGTTATGTGTGTGATATTATTTATGTGTTGCACTTAGATATTTATTGTCAAGTTTTAGTCATCTTCAGGACTACGAATGGGGGTCACCATGTGGCTAGCAGTTTTTGATCATGACACTGTACCATTTTAATTTTATCTTGTAAATTGTCATTAGTGTTTTGCCTGTGTTTGCTTTCCTGTCTGTATGTTATCTGGATTGTCATTTGTCAGTTTGGAAAACTTTAATAAACATATGAAACAAAAAAGTCCTTTAAAGTCTTCTATTTTTAGGTGGCTAATGACTATGATTGCGTATGCTATGTAGTAGGGTTACGTTAAATGCTTAGTGAGCTTGATGGTATGCTGGGCACCAAAGGCAATGCTCACTTGACGTATGCAATTTGTTGATGTGTACCAACTAGAATCATGTTGTTTTATTTGGGCTTAGAACCATGTTATTTTCTATATACTGCAGGCATAAATAGAAAGTAAATGTAAAACAGTTTACAAAGACACCATGTTCATACTCTTTATAGTACAAAACAGTTTGGAGTGATTGCTTAATGGGGTTCATGGCAAGCCCTCAAAAAACTTCATGATCTGTTTTTAGTTCCCCCCTCTAGATTTTCAGCAGTGTATAGAAAATAATGAGGTTATGCTATGTGATACTCAACTTGCATAACTTGTCCTTGGCATTATAGCACAGTTTTTTTTATATTTCTTTATGCTCCTCCCTGCCGATCAGCCCCCATCCAACTGACCCCCCCAGCCCCCAGAATCACCGGCTCTTACCTGCCCGGCCCAGGAGAGGCGTCTGCAGGGGGTTGGTCTTCACCCTGCTGACCGCCATTTTTTCTTCTGAGTGTTTTCTCCCAGAGGCCCCAGGTGTCAGCACGCATGTGTGTGGTGGCGCGCATGAACTGAACAGCCCCGGTCACGGCCTCCTTCCCCCACCCCAGGCCTAGTGCCTAGGCCAGCTCAGCCCGAGCTTCCTCTAGCCGCCACTGGGGGTTACCCATCAGCTGAGGGATGCCGTACTCTCTCCCCAGAGAGGAGAGCTTGCCTGTCAGCAGCTCCATCCAGCTCCACCCTCCCCCCCATGCCAACCTCCGATGCTTCGGACTCATTCTCGAACCTGGGTTGCCGGTGTGGGTTGAAGTAAGGCACCAGCGCCTTACTCCTCTGTGCCACTTAGCCGGCTAGTGCAACATTTTTTGATATGCCAAATAAGTGTGTATTAACCATATAGGCCCATATATTCAAAGCCTTGCGCTGGACACAAAGTGCTGTGCCCACACTGTGCATGTTATTGTGGCAGAATCCCATATTCAGAGGGCATCACTGTGCATGCTGTTGGTGCCAGTGCACTAGCACAGAGGTAATGTATGTAGTGCCCAAACGGGGGTTGGGTGGTATTCTGCATAACATGTGCACTACATGTAATCTACCTACTGCCCAAATAGGGCCTTCCTATTCCTTGGATGAAATCCAGTCACTGGACCAAATTATTGGCTGTATTTTGGCATTCCAATCACTGGAGCAAACTGTCGATGATAGTCTGCTGGTTTAGCCATGGGGGGAGGCTATTGGAGATGGTTTGACACTCCAACAAGCTATTGACAGTGCTTTGGGGGAGCACAGTAATGCTGATGAAATAATGAGGGACCTAATGGCTATTACATGCAATAGTGCACAGATCAGAGAATAAAAGAGAGTTTAAAATTCAAGGTACAGAGATTTGGCTACAAATGAACTGTATTCTGCTCTCTTGGTATGTAGGCTAAAGTTGATAAGAAACATTTTGTGCTGTATTTAGTATGGTTATTCCTCTTTTCTATGCTAACAAATCAGAAGATCAAGCTACAACCCATCATATCTATGAAATGCATATTTTGCTTACAAAAGTAGTTTTGCTTCTACTGCTTGTAGGGTGCTAACTGTCTGATAAAAGAGAACATGGCAAACCACAAAGACAGGTGTTGTGTACTTAGCACAACTTGGATAGAAACTTCAAGGCCATAGCATTCAGTGTATCTAGAGGGCACAGACTATGAGCCAAATCCTGAATTCTCAGCTTGTTTACTTTCATACAGGATAACATAAAACCACTGATTTGCAGTCAGTGCACTTACTGTGCTGAACAGAAAAACCACCAGCTTAATTTTTTCCCTATATAAGTTACCTTGAAGATACACAAGGTAGGAGACTTTTCTACAGGATGTTCAGCTTGGCATAAGAGGACCGGCTGCAAACAGAAAAGAACTCTAGGACTTCATGTAAACTGAGATCTAGTTTTGGTCTGATGGTGGTAAGGAAGTGCATGTTTTTTCCTGGCTATAGGAACAGGGTTGCTTGCATAATTTTATTTTTCTGTATTTTTATTTTTGCATCTATAAGGAAGGGGATGCACTTCCATCCCCCGTCATGATTATATTTTGCTTGTTAATTCATTCTGCATGAACTGCTGTCAGTAAAAAGCTGCTTTAATAAAACATTATTGCTTTGTCATGGAGGTGACTACTCATTTTGGAGTTTTAGAGAATAGAGTAACTGATTGTCAAACAAAAGATAGAGGTGTTTATGATTATTGTTATATTGGTCATTTGGGTACATTAAAACTAACTGTAGAGGCATATAAACATGTGTTAGCCTGTATAGACCCTAATTGTTCTGTCCCAATTCACAAATTTATTGGATGGTGTAAACTAGACTCAGGGCCCGATGCCACTGGGGCATGCGAGATATACAATTGCCCGAGGCATGGCAACAACAGTATAGGCTGTGTGGTTATTAGAATATTTGTATACACAGGCCAGGACCATTGTCCCTCACCATTTTCACATAAGTATAAGCACCAAGGGGATTTTGATGAATATGACATATACTCACACAAGGGTAAAATACTTCTAATTAGTAAAGATGAACAAGACATTATAGAAGCAGGAGATATAATAGGCTCAGAATATCACAAACTACAAGCCCTCTGTATAGCTACCCCGGTGTGGTTATACCCTAAAATAAATCAATTATTGGCCATGTCTGCTTCTCCCAAAGGTCATGAAAGCCAGGAAACTGACTCTCATACACACAGAGAAAGCTTGGAAAGTCATGAGCAGGAAACAACAGCAAACCCCGGGCAAAACAAATGGTGACCCAGACGTTAAAATGTCTCGCACCGAAGGCTGTTGTCTAGCTAAATCCCTGTCTTCCACTTGCTCCACCAGTTTACCCCCTTCCATTTCTAAAATTAACACAAACTGTTATGGCAAACCTAGCAAGGACAAAGGTATTGTTGGAAATCTAGAGTTTCTTACATTTAAATAGGGATAAAACACGACTTAAATCCCAACATCCCCTCCTGATGAGGAATCTCACTTACAATTCCACCAACCAACTTCAGAATCAGAGTCCTCTGACTCTGAATCTGATACAGCACAGGACGAACCTTTGAAAATAGGTACAAATACACCTAACCTCCCCTCCAATCACGGCTGTTTACCAGCTGTGAATTTTAAAACCGCATCTCTTACCCCTCAGACAATTACTGAGGCAGTAGTAGTAATCCCTGAATTAAATCATATTGTAATGGAGCGATTAGATTTAGAATTTCAATATAATCCTGACATAAAAGACATACTGCAGCAAAACATGCAATGGAGGCTGGCAGTTTTTGATTTATATAAAGGGAACAGAATACACCTTCCAAGAGTATTAGCTATTTATATGACAGTGACAGAACTATTATATCAGCATAACACCACTCTTCAGGCTAGGTGTACTCAGTTACAGCAAAAAATATCTACTACCCCACCCCCCAAACTACACATCACCCTGCGTCTGTTCAAACTGTAAAGCCTACAGCTCAAACACCAATGCACAGCAATACACCACATCCTATATTCCAGTCTACACCTAATCATCCCACAGGCACTGCTTCTGCACCTTTGCAAGCACCATTATTCACTGCCCAGGGGACAGCAGGACCCCAACATTTGTTTTCCCAAATACAACCCACCCCTTTACAGACCATATTTCAGTCCACACCTAATAACCCACCAGTCCAAATGCCAATACCACAAACTCCAATCCAAATGCTTCCACAGCCTGCTAGTAATACCACCCCATTCCCCATAACAGTATCTCAAGCCTCCATGTCACTCCAACAACACCAACCAGCAATGGTATCTAACCAAATTATACCAAGTACAGATGTCCAATCAAGCATCAGCACACCTATGCCTCAAATGCCACTCCAACACCAACAGCCATTACATGCTGAAGTAGCACAAAACCAAATACCCAACCTAATGCTAATGTCCCTATGCAGTCCCTCATCCCAGCATCTAAAATGGAAAAACTTAAAATAGTAAAAATGGTAAAAGATTAAATCTGGTTAAATGATGGAGTTCATTCAAATAACAAACATAAATTTGCTAGACAAATAGATGATTTGGCAGATGAATATGGGCAAGATATTATGCTTGAAGTTCTTAAACAGTCCATGGACCCAGTTAAATACCAAGTCTTTAAAAACTACTATGATGCAGGCAAAACAGTTATTCACTGTTTAAGAAAGACTTATGATCTGCAGGTGGAAGATGTCATACAAAAAGCCACACGCTTAGGGTTAACACCTAAACAAGACTTTCATATCTGGTTATATAATTTACAATGTGAATTTTCTGACTTGGAAGTGGCAGATTTGTGAACTTATTTAAATCCACACTTACAAACACAATTTGACTTACATGCCATACAACATCTACCTTGGGAAGAAGCAACCAGAAAGTTAGCTCTGTTGCACCAAGCTCAGAAGGGGGCAGAGCAGGAAAAGTAGCATTTTTGTAAAGAAGCAGACAACAGAAAGGACTGGTCAACCCAACCAAACAATAACAAAACCCTGCCATTTCAGGAACAACCTCGGTCTGGACAGGCAGGTGAACCCCGAAAACAAAATTCAAGGGCCATTGAGTATGACCTTCGCCCTCGTGAGAGTCTCAATTGAGGCAGAGGGAGACCATACTGGGGCAATAGAGGCAGAAGAAATTTTACTCATTGATACCGGTTCTATCCACACTGTACTCCCCCAGCAACACTTCCTTGTTAATTTTACTAAATACCCCCTGAAGACATTATTTACAATTGCAGGACACAAAGCAATATCAGGACCTTTAGTCCCTATAAAAAGTAATGAACAACCCACAGAGGCAATCATAACTGATATTCCTATACATGGAGTCTTAGGTTTGGCAGAGGCATACTGTCTGGGCTTCATCAATACACTTGTACAAACATTGTTAATTGCCACTGATTTACCAAAACAATATACAGTATACCCAAAATACACAACCTAGTTCAACAAACAAAAGAGGAGTATGCAGGTCTAGTATAAACACAACCAGTCCATATCCTTGGCACTACACACCCACAACAAAAGCAATAAATCACAGAATTTATAGGTACAATATGTATAGGAGACACTGTACAAGTGGGAATTTGATACCAGATTAGTTATTGAAAAGATCAAATCTTTAAAAAATTAAACTTTGACAGGACCTAATGATATATCATTTAAGATGTTAAAACTGAAGTCACATAGTATTGCCACCCCCTTGGTCATGTTATATAAGAAATCCATTCAGGAACAAATTGTACCACCAGATTGGCTTACCACAATAATAATACCTATTCATAAAAAGGGTTCCAAAAATGATTGCTGTAATTATTGGCCTATCAGTTTAACTTTGGTAACTGGCAAGATTCTTGAATCTATAATTAAAGATGTCATGTATAAGTATATAAGTGACAAGGGTCATTTGGATCCAACTCAACATGGATTTAGACCCAGTAGATCATGTGTTACCAATCAGTTAAGTTTTTATGAGAAAATCTCGTACGCTTTGGATCAGGGATTCCCCGGTTGACTGTATCTATCTGGACCTGTCAAAGGCTTTTGACAGGGTACCACATCAAGAAATTATTAAAGCTTTGATAGATTTCAATATTGATAATTGGTTAATAAGGTGGATAAATAGCTGGCTCAAGGACAGAACACAGCAAACCAGTATTAATGGATAACTGTCATCTACAGCCCAAGTGACTAGCAGTGTACCTCAGGGGTTGGTATTAGGCCCTCTTTTATTTCAACTTTTCATATCTAAACTAGGACAAAACAACGAAGTCTGGGTTAGCAAATATGCCAATGATACAAAACTGGCATGTGTAGTTTTGAATAATAATGATCAATCAAAACTGCAAGTTGCAATGAATGGTATAGTTCAGAGGGCAGAAGAGGTAGGCATGTTATTTAATTCTGACAAGTGCAGTGTGATGCACATAGGTAAACATAACAGGGAAGCACCCTACTACAATATGTGAATACTGTCCCATTAAGGAAGGCCTATAAGGAGAAAGATCTAGGAATAACTATATATACTAAACTGACCTATGATAAGCATTGCCAGGCACTAGTAGTGAAGGATAAATGCATCCTTGGGACAATAAAAATAAATTTTTCAAGTAGAGAGGCAAACATAATTATGCCCCTATATAGAGCTTACATTAGACCTCTCCTAGATTATGGGAGCCCTTTGTGGGAGCCAATCAATGGATCTAATAGGAACATAATAGAAAAAGTCCAGAGACATACTACTAAAATGCTCTATGACTGCAAAAACCTATCCTTTGAAGATAGATTGCTTAGACTGAATCTCATGCCTCTCCTTACTATTTTGTTTACCCTAGGAGTACTGTCCCCTCCTTTTGATAGATCCTACATGCTAGGTTTTTGCTGGGTTTAAGGTATTGTAATATCAAGGGACTTGAGTAAGCTGCTATTTATTGTCACATTTCTGTATGTTTAAACCAGAGTTTTTCTAAAACAGATGACAGGATTTTGTATAATGGGATAGCTTTGATAAGGGAATGGATGCTAGCATATTACTATAATTTATAATGGGAATAGGTGCAATCTGGGTTCCCCCTTATATCTTCTGTGTACCTTAGGAGTAACCCCTTTTTTTATTTAAGATAGATTTTATATGTTTAGTCCAGGTTAGGAGCAAAGTAAATTAGAAACTCGGGACTTTTAGTAATCTGAATGCCATTCAGTCCTTATTTATTGTTATATTCTGTATGTCAATCTGTGTTTTTCTAAAACAAATTGAGAACAACTGTCCCCTCCCTTTGATAGATCCGACATGCTAAGTTTTTGCTGGGTTTAAGGTATTGTAATATCAAGAGACTTGAGTAAGTTGCTGTTTATTGTTTGATATGGGAATGGATGCTAGCATACTACCATTGGAAGTTATAATGGGAATAGGTGCAATCTATGTTCCCCCTTGTATCTTCTGTGTATCTTAGGAGTAACCCCCCTTTTATTTAAGATAGATTTTATATGTTTAGTCCAGGCTAGAAGCAAAGTAATTATAAAATCAGGACTTTTAGTAAGCTGAATGTCAATAAGTTTTTATTTATTTTTTACTTTGTACGTCAATTTGTCTTTCTCTAAAACAAATTGAGAACAAATTGTATAACAGGACCATCTTGAAAACAGGCCCTTTGGACATAATGATGTAGAATGTCAACTTCCTGTATAAAAATGAACATTTTACTTGCTAGAAGGATAAGGGGAGATATGCTCTTATGTTATAACCTAGTGAAAGACTCTGAACTCTTTTTGTAACTAATTCTTAGCTTTAAAACTCATAACAAGGGTACAAGAGGATGGTATGCCATTGGTACAATGAACCCCCTAGTGCAAAGACCATCACAGCAACAAGAATCATGTGAAAACCTTGTGTCGCTGTGATGGTCTCTGCTGACACCGAGACTGCCTCCCCCGATGTATCACTCCCTCCTCCGGGACAACTCTGACTCAGAGTTGTATCCCTAGAGACCAGGGTGTGTATGGGGTGGAGCCCCTCACATAGGGGGTTCAGGGGCACAGCCTCCCAGTAAAAACACAGAGGCATCCCTGACAGTGAAATGCCGACACACTGCATTGTGGCTGTCGCTGTCGGGAATGTTGATGAGCAGGATGTCGCAGCGGCATAGTAAAGCCCAAGAGGACATAAGTTCCAACTAGAAAGTACTAAATTTAATAATGAAAGATGTAGAGCCTTTTCTACCCAAAGGATGGTTAACCCCTGGAATGATCTTCCAGAGGAAGTAGTCTTATGCAATGATAAGATTCAATTTAAAAATAAATTAGATCATTATTTACTTTATGGAAAGGTCTAGCATATTAGGTACAACCAGGGAGCATATATGGGCTAAAAGCCTTTCTTTAGCTCCTAGATCTTGGGAGGCAGTATAGCATAGTGGTTTAAGGCTCCGATCTGTAAATCTGGAGACACTGTAAATCCCACAGCCCCCACTTGCATACTGTGTGACCCTGAGTAAGTCACTTTACTTCCCTGTGCTCCCAGGTCACACCTGCAAACAAGCTTTCAGCTTAGTGTGCCGCTCCTGGTTAAATAATTGGATAAAAAAAAAAGATCTTAGTATGACTCTTAGTAGTAGGAATACCCCTTTAAATCCCAATATAAATATGAACTAGACAAAACCATTCAAATCTTATTGAAAGATGGCATAATCAGGCCTTGTATTTCTTCCACTAATTTAGATAATGCAGTGCAAAATATTGACATGCTACAACAGTGGGAAACACTTCCCATTAAGACATATAAAACAGTATTGGATGTTTCAAATGGCTTCTTCTCTATTCCCCTGCATAAAATGGACCAATATAAGACAGTTTTACAGTAAATGATCAACAATATTGTTTTACAAGATTACCCCAAGGATTCAAAAATTCACCAAACATATTTCAATCAATTACAACAAAGGACCTTGCTGCTATTCCCAATATTAGAATTTACATAGATGATATATATTTTAGCCATCATGACCCCCAGGAACATTTGCAAACACTGCAACAGGTGGCAACAACATTGGCAAACACAGGTTACAAGATTAACTGGGAAAAAAGCCAGGTAGGATTTAAAAGGGTTTAATATTTAGGAAAACAAATACAGGATGGAGTTAGGATTGCAGCAAAGAAATCCTACATGTGCAATTTGTGTTTCCTTAACCTATCTGATGAATACCTATAAAAAGTTCAACAGATGAAAGTACCACACACTAAAAAAAAAGTTGAAAAGTATTTTAGGGTTATGCAACTTTTCCTGCAATCATATGCCAAATTACTCAGCACTAACTAAATCCCTCTATCAGGTGTTACAACATTTTTCATGGGATCATGAAAAATAAAAATTATTAGTTGAGTTGCAACAAGCAATCCTGCAGCATCATTCCCTGACATCTTTAGATTTAACTTACCCATTAAAAATTCAAATGAACACAACCCATGACAGTTATTCGACAACCATAATGCAAAACAAAAAACTGACCTCTTATTGCACAGGTACTTTTTCAAATACTGTAAGTGCGTTCCCCAACTCTATCAAACCCTTATTAGTACTACATCAAATAATAAAACGAGTACCTCATTTGCTGCAAGCCCCAGAAATTACGGTACATATATCAGACTCTAACACTTTAGCTCTTATTAAGAACCCAGTCTTACACCAAATAAAGCATGTCCTTTACATCTTAATGCCTTATTGAATACAGAAAAAAATCACTTTTGAAGTAGACTCACAAAATTACACACATCACATTGAGAATAAGGGCAACCCACCACACCTTAAATACTGTACATCCCTTGGGTGGATATTCCAACTGGATGCAACATTGCTTAAGCAGATTGTAGTGTACTGCACATTGACGGAATGCATAGAGCAGGTATAGGACTTATACTTGGTCAAAAAACATTAGAAGGAGATTTTCTCATCACCCAAGAAGAATCTATACCGTCAAGGCAAAATCTGCACAACATGCTGAAGTATTAGCACTAAAAACGCCTTACAGCACGAGCCTAATTTTATTTTTGCTGACAGCAGTTATGTAGTACATATTCATAATGCACTCCAACATCATGTTGAGGCTTATTTCTCAGACTGGGATGCCATTTGGCAAACAAGTGACCTCTCAAATCCTAGACCTGAGGTTTCTCACATCCGAGGGCATGGGATAGATGGTATACATTCCAAGCACAACCATAACAGTTCGGCAGCAGATAAAATGGCAAAACTTTCATGCACCTTGCCACTGCACCACCAACTCAGCTAAACCATGATGGAGGTCAGTTCTCAGACCCAGGCAGTAGGCCACTAGTTGGGTAATGAGAATTCTCTGAAAATGCAGGAATGGGAGTCGGGAGATAAAATTCACAAGTTAACCAGAAACACCTATGTGGTTCAGGATGAATCCTACAAGCAGGAGCTGGTCCAAATGGCATGAGGGTACAGGACATGTTTACCCTGGGATTAAGACCACATCTAGATTGATTAGACAAGAATTCCCTTGGCCATCAATAATGCATGATGTCACCAAGCATAAGCAAAATTGCTCAATATGTCAACAATATAAGAATGCCTCAGTCCTTCCCACTCCTAACCTGCAAGTAAGCTCTAATGTGCCCTGGGAGAGAATGTATGTTGATTTTGTGGGGCCATTACCCCCCAGCGAAAATTAAAAATATTTACTTGTTAGAGTTGATCATTTTACTCAGTATGTGGAGGCCTTTCCAGCCACGGCTGCCATGGCTAAGTTTGTGATAGATACATTAACAAAATAAATCTTCCCACGTTGGGGAATACCTAAACACATTCATTCGGACCAGGGTTCACATTTTAAAAATCAGCCTGTCAGCCCTGATACTTAAATATGGTTTCAATTGGCATTATGGCACTCCATATCACTCCCAGTCACAAGGTCTGGTTGAAAATGTTAACAAGCAGCCAAAATAGTGCTTGAGTATGGGGCAAAATAAATTATGGACTAGAAACCTCCCCATGGCATTAATGCATCTGAGAAGTACGCCATTAACCAAACATGGTTTATCCCCCTATAAATTGCTGACTGGGGCTCAAATGCATATGCAAGCACCACTTGATGCCTCCACCAGGCACGACCCACAAAAACTAAGGGCACAGGTTGTGCCCCCAGTAAACCCATATCAAATTGGAGACTGGGTTTGTTGCAAAAAGATAGTAACCTCCCCAGTGGGGTCTAAATAGTCAGTGTCAGTGGCTCAGCAGGTTGCACACTTGTCTCTGAGGTGGGAAGATCAGAAGGCTGTGGGTTCCATCCCCACACCAGGCACTTGAGTTAAATCCCAATGCTGCACTGTAGGGTGGTGCTGCACTCCTGAGGTGCCATCTTTCAGATGAGATGTTAAACTGAGGTTCCGTCTGCCTGTTCTGGTGGTAGTGCAGCTGGATGTTAAAGATCTCATAGCACGTCTCGAAAATACTGTAGGGAAGTCTAGTAATATGTAGAAAAAAATTAAAAACTTGTACTAGCTCTGTTGTAAGCAGCAGAAAAATAATTTGGTAAAACTCGCTTGAGAGTTCATCTGGACCTGGAGCAGCTCCATATCTAAGTTGTTTAATTACAAATTGCAGTCCTATCTCCGTGATCTGTGAAATGAGAGAACTCTTAAAGTCTGGTATCTGTGGCAAATTACAAGTTTTTAACCAGTGTGCTATGTCGGCTTCTGAAAGATGATTTTCTTGAAACATTTCTAACACATTGGTCTCTATTTCTTTTAGAATTCCATTTTTGGAGTGTACTTCTTCTCCTTTTATATCTTTTAAATGTGATGTTATTTTATTCTGCCATTGTTGTGAGCATGTATCATAAGGGTTCACACTTCCTTGCTATCCCTGAAATCCCAATTTGCTGCTTTATCTCTAACGTTTTCATTCTATTATATTGTATAGCCATCATGGCTTCTTTAATTTCCCTAATTTGATCGACATATGACACATTTTCATCTCTTTGTAACTGGTGCAGAACTAACAGCTGTGTCCTTAATTCAAAGTATTTTTCTTTTTTTTTTGTTTCCCATTCAACTTCCCCATCAATTGGAAATATTCTCTAAAATATCCTTTGCTATCCTCCCACCATTCATCCAAGTTTTCATACAGGAATAACACTGATTTCCGGGCATCAACTAAATAATGGAAACCATTCATTATTTCCGGATTTTCTAACAGGTTTAAATTTATCCTCCAATATTCTTTATCTTTAGTAGTTTCTTCATAGTTCGACAAAATAATGCTTAGCAAACCATGATTGGATGTGGCTGCAGGGGTAACTGTTTTATTTCTAACAGGTAAATTAGGGGAAATACACCAGAAATCTGTTCTAGTAGAAATTGATCCCCTACAATAAGTGTGAGAGGCTTTTTCTTTATCTTCAAAAACATCTATTAAACCTATGGTGCTTAATAATTAATTCAGATAGGAAGAATCACAATACATTTTAGTGATTTTCATCCCCTGTCTGAAAGAAATCTGCTCATATTAAAATCTCTGCCAAATAAGATATATCTTGATGTAAATAAAAAAGGTTGTATTTTTTGTAGCAGTTCTATTCTGGCTGATTTTAATTGAGGAGCGTATATGTTAATTAGGTGAAAATCTATCCCCTAAATCTGAACATCTAATAGTAAATCCCTTCCAGGTTCTATATCCACAATGTGTGAGATTTTTATTTTATGTTCCATAAAACACATGCCAACACCACTACATGTATCATCTCCCCCTGACCAGTAACTAGAGCCACAAACCCATGCGTTACTAGCTGTGGTGATATCAGATAAAGTTGCCAACCTAGTGTCCTGCAAGAAAACCACATCAAAAGCATAATCTGAGAATAAAGCAAAGGTTGCTAGAGGCTTTTTTTCTGATAAGATACTATTTGTGTTTAAGGCGGCTAACTTTATTTCATAATGCCTCATTTAAAAGAAAAAAATCATGTTCCATTTTGTTTCCTGTATGAGTCTCTGGGTCCCATCCATCTTCTTTTTTGTTTACTCTTCTGGTGCTTTTTTTCCTGAATCGGAGAATACCTCTGCTTGGGAAGAGGCCCAGGAAGTCGTATTGGAATCCACCTCTTTATCTGCTGTCCCTTTTTTCAATATTGAGAAGGGGTTGGATGTTGGAATAGGGTCTATTGGGGCAGCCTGTGCCTCCTTGACAGCTTTCCCCTTACCTTTATATGGTACAGATTTAAGCTCCATTAGTCTCTCCCCAAAATGTGTGTGTGTGTGGGGGGGGGGGTGGCATAGCCTCCTCTAGTCATTACCACTTTCTTAGAAGAGGATATTGTTGTCCGGCTGGAATGTGCATTATCCATTGAAATTCTTTCAGGAGTAATCGTGTCTGGTATAATGTCTGACCAAGACTGTGTATTTGGGGCTTCATTGGGCTGTTGGTCCCGTGAACTCTTACATTAAGCAGATTGAGGAGGATTTTGAGAATTCTCTGTACGGCTCGTCATATTACCCTCAGAAGATACTGTAGAGGATTTTGAGAATTCTCTGTACGGCTCGTCATGTTACCCTCAGAAGATACTGTAGAGGATTTTGAGCCTGACCCAGTGGGGGCTTTTGGATTTTGATCAGTTGTTGTGGTTTCAGATTTAAAAAAAAATTAAAGTCTTGAATCCCAAAGTCTGCATCCTCTGTGTTACAGGGGGCCCATGGGCAGTCCATGAAAGAATGATCCCCCTTTTCATACAGATTACATTTTAAAGGATTCTGGCAATGGTAACCTGCATGCCTTACTTCCCCACATTGGGTGCATTTTATAACTTCACAATTTGGACTAATGTATCTTGCTGACCCACATTTAAAACATCTGCGGGGTTGCCCAGAATAAAAAATGAAGCCTTTGTCTCTGCCTATATAGACACAGTTAGGCAGATGTTTCAAGTCTGTACTGGATGTACAGGATGGGTTTGGAACAAAAGAAGGCACAAAGCCCATCGAGATTGTCCCCCACAACAACAGTGGATCATTGGTTACAATGATATTGAGAGTTGAGCCTTAAATCTAACTGGGATCTGAATGATTCAAAGTTAGCTATATCAATCAAATCCTTTGGTAATGAATTCCAATATTTGGCAACTCGCATAGAAAAGAAATTGTCATTTGTTTTGTATTAGCCCAATCTACAACTAATTGTTGGTTATGGCATCTGCCCACTATGCGTTTGTCTGCTAAGGTAAGTCCCATTATTCCCTTAGAATGGGAAATTTAAATAATTTATACTCAAAAAGAATGTCCCCCCTATATCTATGTACATCTAAGGGAAAGAGACCTGTTTCTCTTAGACAAGATTCATAACTGAAGGAATTTAGGCATGGTACCATTTTAGTAAATTGTCTCTGAATTAACTCCAAATGGTTAGTGTTTCCTTTAAGATAAGGACTCCAAAAAGGTGATCTATAGTCCAGCTGAGGTCTAATGTAAGCCCTATAAAGAGGTAATAGGCAGTGCTCAGACTTACTGACAAATGTTCTTTGAATTTGTTTCATTACAACATTAGCAGATCTAATCACCTTGTTGTAATGATAATTTAGAGATAACTTATGGTCAATTATGATACCCAGATATCTTTCATTAGTGGTTGATTTTAACATGATGTTATTAAGGTAATAATTAGTCTTTGGATTTTTAATACCAAAATGGAGGACCAAACACTTGTCAGTATTAAAAAGCATTGAGTTAATCTGTGCCCAAGATTCGATACGAAGAAGATCATTTTCAAGAGACTTTATGGCAGATATAGTATCGACCCTACCACCCAATTTTGTATCGTTAGCAAATTTAGACAGATGACTATTAGGGGAAACATGCATATCACTTATAAAAATATTAAATAATAGTGGTCCCAGCACAGAGCCCTGTGGGACTCCACTAGTAACTTGACCTAAAACTGAAAAGAAACTATTTATTTTTACTGTTTGAGACCTATTTTTCAACCAGCTAGCAGTCCAATTAACAAGACAAGATGAAAAACCAAATTTATATAATTTATTGATTAAGATGGAATGTGACAGTTTATCAAACGCCTTGCTAAAGTCAAGTAGTATGACATCCGATGGAGTTTCAACGTCCAAATATTTACTTATATGATTATAGAAGGAAACTAGATTCATGGAACATGAATGGCCTTTTGTAAAGCCATACTGTGTCCTATCATGGATACCTAGATTGTCCATTTCTTTTTTCAAACAGAGCCTTAATTAAACGCTCCATTACTTTCCCTATTATTGAGGTGAGACTAATAGGCCTGTAGTTTTGTACATTTAATTCATTACCTTTCTTGTAAATGGGAACTACAATGGCAGAATGCCAATCATCAGGAATGTTTTTCTCAAGTAAGGACTTGTTAAACAATAACAGTAATGGAAAGGCCAATGATTTAGCTGTTCCAAATATAAACCTTGGGTTTATATTGTCAGGGGGCCTGAACTTGAATTTTTGTTTATTTGTAATAATGCCTGAAGGATATCATCATAAGTAAAGGATGGAATATGGGACATATCATTATCTATTACAGGGCATGCCTCTGGTGGATTATAAACTGAGCAAAAATAGGTATTAAAGTGATTAGCTGTTTTAGCATTCGTTTTAATAGGGATCCTGTTGTTCAGTATAGGGCCTAAAGTTTTATTGTTGCTTTTCTTACTGTTAATGTAAGAAAAAAGTGATTTGTGACTAGTCTTTGAATGAGCCAATTTAAATTCAAATTTTAACTTTGCATGTTTAATTGACGATTTAAGTGAGGAAACCACTGTTTTATATTGATATTTAATATAAGGATTTGAAATTTTTTTTTAAGTTTTTTAAACAAGATGTCTTTTCTTTTAATTAATTTCTTGATAGTTTTATTGAACCAAATGGGAATTTTACCTTTGTTATTGTATTTCTTTTTGGTAGTAACAATCTTCCTTTCCAATTAGTATATGAAGTCTTTTAATTCAGTCCATGCACTAACTGTTATGTTCCTGAATTTTTCCTCCCAATCAATTTCAATAAATTTGGTGTTGATTAAATCAAAATTAGCATTATTGTAATCCTTATATGTACTAATATTACAGGGTTTAGGATTGATAATATTTATATTGAAATTAATTTTATTGTATTGTCCAGAAGGAGGGAAGTGATACTCCCTCTATATAACTGCTTGGTGAGGCTGCACCTCGAGTACTGCGTGCAGTTTTGGAGGCCACACTTAAAGAGGGACATTAAACTCCTGGAGAGGGTCCAGAGGAGGGCAACCAAAATGATTTGAGGCTTGGGGGACAGAACCTATGAGGAGAGGCTCGAAGAGCTAAATATGTACACATTAGAAGAGAGAAGGGACCGGGGGGACATGATAGAGGTCTTCAGGTACATGAAGGGGGTAAATAGGGGAGGAACAGTCAGGGTGCTTTGAAGGAAGGAGGAGGGGGCCACTAGAGGGCATGGGTGGAAGCTGGAGGGGGGAAGATTCAGGGGAGAAAGGAGGAGGTGCTACTTCACTGAGAGGGTGGTGGAGCCATGGAATGTGCTGCCTAGGGGGCTGGTGGAGGCAGAGATGGTGGAGGGGTTCAAGAGGGGGTGGGACAGGTACAGGGGAAGGGTTCTG
Source organism: Neoceratodus forsteri (assembly GCA_016271365.2). Taxonomy (NCBI): domain Eukaryota; kingdom Metazoa; phylum Chordata; order Ceratodontiformes; family Ceratodontidae; genus Neoceratodus; species Neoceratodus forsteri. The sequence continues at coordinate 336,058,825 of CM057459.1, forward strand.
GAAGCAAAATCCAATGCAGCGAGAATATCCGGAACTGGGAAGGGAGAAGCCAGAGAAGGCGAGGGGGGCAGCAAGGTCAGCTCCTAGGGTGGGGGGCCGACCAAACGAGCAGACGCGAAAGACCATTAGACCTATTCTGCTGGCATTTTAGTATGCTAGTATGTTAGTATTATGATCGTTATTACCAGTTGGAGCTGATATTTCCATGTCAAAAATCTTGTTCTCAATATTAGTAAGAACTAAATCAAGTAGATTTAACCCCCTCGTGGGGGAATCCACCAATTGTTCAAGTCCATAATCTACACATGTAGTGACTAATAGTTTTTCTTGTTCTGTACCATCGCATTGCAATTTTATTTAAATTCTCCAGCCACCATTCCAAAAGTCTTCTTCATCCATTATAGGCTCAGGAGTACCTTGTACACTGCACCTTTTTCTAACCAAAAGAGAATATCAACTATATGAACCCCTTCATTCCTGAAGAGGACTGTGATTACTCTGCATGACTGTTTGGTTAGAGGGATCACTTGAAAAGGCGACCAGAGTGGGTTTGTTTTCAGTGTCATGTATTTTCCCCAGAAGATTTCCAATAGTTCTGGGGTCCTAAAACTGATGTCGAAGGTAGTTTCACCTGGGGCGTGTATTAAGGCCCACACGTCTGATGGCAAAAAACCTAATGATTGCTTAATCAGGCTCTTACCCATGAAGAACCTGTCTGGTATTTCCATGCCTCCCAAATACCAGGGGCGTACTGTGTTTCTGAGCTTTGCAAGTTCTATTGGTTTCCTAAAGAAACTTGCATATGTAGGGTTAGAGTTAGATCCTGTAGGGTTTTGTATTGCAAAGTCAGGCTGTTCCTCACTTCTTTCTTCCATTGGGGAGGCCTCCGTATTAGCCTCAGATTCTTGGGTATTGTCTATGTGGGGAGAAAAGGAAATTATACCTGAAGTCACAGCTTGTGACTGTTGAATATCTTCAGTTTCCATTTGTTCAGGGTGTGAGTCAGCCAAGTTCTGTTCTCTGGGTAAAGAGTTATCCGTGTCTGGTGTTCAAGTGCCTGAAGCTGTTAGGGTCCATCCTACATTCTGTAATACCTGCTCGGGTGTCCATATGGTGTTGTCATCAATGTGCTGCCAGATGTCTGTGTTTACTGGAGAAATTGGCATCAAGACTGTATCCTCTTTGTGGGCTCCAAAGATGAAAACCTTGGCCGTGGATTGTTCGGACTGAGTTGGGGATTGATCCACCATTCATTTTCTTTTCCGTTCTTCTTCTTGCTGAGCTTTTTCCTCATTTAGCTGCATCTCAGTTTTTTTTTAGTTCTGAGTATAGTATTGCCTGCTTTTCTTTCAGAGTTAACCCACACTCCCAACGGAGTGCACAGCAAGCATCCAGGAGCAGCCTGCAAGTACCACTCAGAAGGCTACTCCATATTCACCCACCCTCCCAATGGAATGCACAGCAAGCATCAAGGAGCAGCCTGCAAGCACCGCTCAGAAGGTATTGAAAAACAACTCCCCTACTGCTGGAGCTCACTAGTTGACCATGTTACTAAATGTTTAAACAGTCAGCAGACCAGTTTAGATTGATTATTTCTGCTGTTTGTTCATGCAGCCTGCATCTGTAATTGGACTTGCTTCTGCTGTTACCTTAATTTACTGCAAGTGTTGTGGTGCTTGTTTCTACTCGTTTTGTACTGTTACCTTAATTTAGCCTCATGCTTAGAGCTGCTTTGTACTGCTAGGATGTTATTTTGGAAGTAATTTTACCTGCTTTCTAATTGGATTTTGTGTTTTTCTGCTTGATTCAGTTTCTCTGCCATTCTTGCTGCCTCATGGAACCTGCGCATGTGCAGTTCACTCCCCCAACCCCCCATTGTCTCCTTCTCTTCTAATCATCTTCCAACTGAAATCTTTGTGCTTCCCCTACAGGCTGCTCCATATTCACCCACACTCCCACCGGAGTTCACAGCAAGCATCCAGGAGCAGCCTGAAAGCACCGCTCAGAAGGTATTGAAAGATGACTGCCCTACTGCTGGAGCTCACTAGCTGACTGTGTTAGCCTGTTGATACTTGCGTTGAAGACCCCACCCACCCACCACAGCTCGGCATTTGATTTATGCTCATCAGGGTCATGTGACCTATCACATGACCAGGTGCTGGTTAGAAACTAAGCCCCCACTTTCCCACTACTTTGTTATACTTCTTCACCACTAAGAGTCACCCTGAGCCCACTAATACTGCACCTGTTACTGAGCGAACTGACTCTCCCTCCTGCCTTCTTTCTCTCCTCACCTGGCCTTCTCTTTCCTGGCTTACCCACTCCCTGTTAGCATTCCTTGTTACCTCCACTACCTGGCCTTCCTGGATTTGAACCTATGACCCTCTACACTGGGGGCAAACACCCTGGCCTCTATGCTATTCTTGGGTGCTACTGCTAACTTCGTTTCTGCATCCCTATCTGTTGACACTGAACTCCCGTATCACTTTTTGACTTAATCTCCCCACCGACCAAGTTTCCATACTCAGTGTCTGCCCCATTTTCCAGCATCTGACCACTGAGACAATTATGGCACTGTATTATTGTGCTTTCCTCAGTGCCCTGCTAACATTATCTTGGTCGCTAAATTCTGGCAATGACACTGTACCCTTGATAGGCATGCCTTCAGCACTCTCAAGTTTCACAACATCAGGCACCATAACCAATCTTTCTAACCTGGCCTTCAAGCCAGCTACATCACCTCCCTTACTACTCACCTGCCATCACACAAGGCTCACTGTCTATTCCCTCATCTCAACACTATAACACTCCCTATGTGCTCCCCTAGGCCTAACATGAAAATGCCCTACTCAAAATATAAGCTCCTCAAATACATCCTGACCAGGCAGCTACTTTTACTAATACTGCTGTCAGGAAACATGCATCCTAACCCAGGGCCCCTACAGATGCCATTAATTAACAATGATAGCACTTCTATTAACATTTGAGGCCTTCTGCCAAAGCTAGATCAACTCCAAGTCTGGGAGCTACAGCACAGACCTGACATCCTCTCGATAGCCGAAACCTGGCTCTCCCCTACGGTACCTGACACAGCTGTCACCCTAAATGGCTACACGTTATATAGATCAGACAGGTTAGATAAATGAGGGGGTGGCTGCACTCTGTTTATCTCGGATTCACTAAAATGTCAAGCATTTCCTACACTGTCCCCTGGGGATGGTGCCCAATAAATAGGGGTTAACATTACGCTAGGCAATAAAAGGAAATCTATTCACATCCTCTTAGTCTACATTCCACCAAAGGAAACTCACAAGGGTTTCTAAACAGTTCTTGACCTCGTTGCCAATCTGCCTAATGGTTCGGAAGTCATTGCATTGGGTGATTTCAGTATCAACTGGCTGTCACCTGATTCTAATGCCTGTTAGGATGCAGCTACAGCCCTTGACCTCTCTCAGATTGTCTCCTCTCCCACTAGAATAAATTACAGGACCGGTACTGGCATCCTAGTTGATCTCATTTTCACTAACCACCATGAGAGTATCACCGACACCACAGTGTTACCTGATGCCCTGAGTGACCACTTACCTATCACTTGCTGCTGGTCCAATAAGAATCCTAAATGACTGTGCAGAACATCCTATCAGCAGGTTCTCAAGAAAGGGCATCAGGAACATCTCCAAGAGTATCTCCACAACTGTGATTGGTCCCCAGTCTTCCGGGCTGATAGCATTGATAAGGCACTAAGCCTCTTCATTACATGCTTCAGCTCAGCCTGTAGTATATTCGTTCCCCTCAAGAAGTATAAGGTCAAAGGGGTCTCTAACCCATGGATCACACCTTCTCTCCTGCAACTAATGGCCTTTTGTGATCACCTTTGGAAAGTGGCATATGCCACTGGCAAACCGAATGACTGGCAATGCTACAGGACCAACAGAATTAATTGCATCTGGGTTATAAGGCAGGCAAAGGCCACATACTACCAAGGCATGTTTCCTAGGATAACAGCAAAAAATTCTGAGACAATATTAAAAACCTTAGGGGAAAACCCAGCCAGTCCCCTCCCACACCCCTCAACCACAATGGGCTCACCATTCACGACCCCAGTGAAATTGCTAACATTCTCAACACTTCATTCACTGAACTGAGTGGAGTCCTCCCCCCAACTTCTTCGATGAACCATCCGTTAATGACTTTGCTTGCTACAGGGACCCCCCTTCAAACTCTTCCCAATTCTACTTCAGATCAGTCATTCCCTCTACCACCAGAAAACACCTTATGAAGGTGCTTGTCAAGTCAAGGCACAGCTCCGACAACCTTGACCCCAAGCTACTTCACCTCTCCATTGATGCTGTCCTGACCTACTCACCTGGATCCTGAATCTGTCCCTATGCCTTGGTCAATTCCCATTGATCTGGAAAGCTGCAGTTGTGACACCAATCCACAAGAGTGGTGATAGAACAAACCATGCCAACTATCGACCCATTTCTATCTTACCGCCCCTTTCCAAAGCCCTTGAGTGAATAGTGGCAGAACAGCTAACTACATTTCTCTCTGCTCACAGCATCCAGTGCCCACAGCAGCATGGGTTTAGGAAGGATCATAGTACTCCCACTGCCCTATATAGACTTCATACATAAAGCCCTTGACTGTGGTCACCTTGTAGGATCTATCTACACAGATCTTACAAAGGTCTTTGATATGGTCAGTCACTCCCTTCTGCTTCTGACCTTACCATTGCTAGGACTCTCTGAAGATGTCACCACCTGGTTCAGATGTTACCTAGGGGGCAGAACACAGTGTGTAAAAATCTCGGACTCTCTGTCCACTAGGCGTCCTGTACTATCTGGTGTTCTGCAGGTATCAATCCTTGGCCCCCTCTTGTTTAGCTTCTGCCTCAACACTCTCCCCCTAGCCTGCCCCAGTAACCTACTCCTATATGCAGATGATGCTGTGATTTACACAAGCCAGCTTGATACTGCACCCCTTACCTGTGATTTGCAGCACAACTTCACCTCCATAGAAACATGATTTGAGGAACAATGATTAATTATTAACTATAAGAAGACCAAATCCATGATCTATGCTGGACCATATAACAAAGTTAAAACAGCCCAACTACTCATCTACAGCAACATCAGCACAACACTTGGACAGGTATCCAGTTTTAAGTACTTGGGCATCACTCTAGACACACTCTCCTATCAAGAGCACATCTTGAACATCTCCAAAACAGTCAATATCAGACTTGGTCTCCTCTATAGGCACCGGCACTGCATGACCCAAGAGGCATTATGCTTTGTTGTGTCCAGCTCCATACTATCAATCATTGATTATGGTCTTGTATTCTATGGTACTACCTCTGCCACTTCCGTCAGAAGGATTGGGGTCACCCTTAACAAAGCCTGCAGGCTACTTACTGGTGCTAGCCGGGACACTCACACCTGCAACCTGTATGGGCAATCCAATTGGCTCAACCTTCATGACAGAGTCCACTATCACACCTGTTTCTTACCCAAAAAGATCTCCTTAGGGTAAGCCCCCCATCTATCCTGCAGCATCTGAAGAGGGCCCCGGCTAACTCGCACAGTACTAGACGCTCACCTAATCAAGCTCTGCAGATCCCGCTATGCAGAACTTCCCAAGAGCAAAGAGCATTTATGTACAGAGCACCCTTCTGGTTTAACAGTCTATGAGCACATATCCAATCTTGTCCCAATAGTGGTCCCTTCAAAAACAGTCTTTGACAGCACCTAGTCAACCTTAGCAACTGTGACTGTCACACTTAGCCCTTATGACCCACAGTACACAACTCTGACTACAGCCCTCCACTGGCAAGGCCCCCTTGGGCCACTACTCTGTGTAACCATTATGCCTCCGGTCACCCTCATCTTTCCCATAGTATTTTGGAAATTACTACCACCTTTCTTCTAATTAGGGAGCCTCCCACTCCTGCTCTACCACCTTCTTCTCCCTCCTTTAATGCCCAGTAACCTCCACTCTCCTTTCTACTACTAACACACTATTACTCAGGCCTCTTCTGCCTTTAACCTGACCACTAGCTTATGAATTCTGTCTTATGTATTGCACTTAATATAATTTGTTAAAGTTAGTATGCTAGTTTGTTCAATTTATTTTCAGCTTGTATCTCACCATGCCTTTTTATCTTGTACCAATTGTACCTGTGTTTTCCATCCTCTGCATAATTCATTTTTGGATGTGGAGCCTTTGTAAATGAGCCCTTGGCTCAAAGGCCTTAATTCCGAGATTCAATAAATAATATAAAATAAAATAAAATGAAAACCATATCTGAGTCGGCTGCTTGATCTGACTGCAGTTCACTAGGAGCATCTTCATAAACGTCTGGAAAGTCTTTTTCCGTCATTTCCATTGTGGTAAAAAAAAACAGCACCTGGAGCATTAAGAACTGCACTTCCATCTCCTGCAATCACCTCTCCTGGACTGGAGTCCACCATCTCCTCGCACAGCAACAGCATCCCCTGTGAAAATAGTAGGGGAATTTCCCTGGTGTCCTGGCCAAATTTCCCCATTTACTAAAAATACCACTAACAGCTTAATCCGGTTCAGTGTCAGTTGCCATCCATCTGTATCCCCTCCCCTGGGACAAGGCTGAAAATAGGCAGAATTGTCTAGTCCTCCTTTCTGGTCAACAAAAACTAAACAAATAAATAAAAATAAAAATATACTAAATCTATGCAAATTAAGCAAATTTCAAATAATGCCATCCTGGTGGAACCTAAGGGAAGTCTAAATGGGTACATATCTCTCAACTGAAAAAATGTTATGTTGCAGATGAGTGAGGCACCACCCAAATCTCAAACCCCTTACGTTCATATTGAGGAGCTACCGGATAACCTGAACCCATGAAAAACTCGGGAGAGTCATATCTATAGAACTTCCTTGTAGGGCCAGATCCCTGAATGAGATTCTTGACATAGAGGAAGAAAACAACCACTTCAAAGCAGAAAGAAATTTTGCTATTCATCTGAAATCTAATGTGTTTCTTGCTTTATTAGCAGCCCTTGGGTTTCTGGGCATCTGTTTGGGATTTACATTGGCTAAATTATTGACTTAATACACTGCTGTATTTTCTTTTATACCGTATGTCCTAAGGTGTGTTTAGGAAGGTTGCACTAAAAATGTGCAATAAATCTTAGAAATACCATAAACACAGAAAACTTAGAGCAAAACATAGCTTACCTGCTACAAGTAAAAACAACTTTGCAATTTACTTATTGTTCTGTTTGCGTATATTATTACTGATTTATGCACTGTGTTTTTAGCACTACTCTTTGTATTATGACTAAACAGAAAATCAGGAGGGATGAAGATAAGCCATTCTTTCATAAAAAAACATACTGTCTGCACTGTACCTGAAGTTCCAATACATGATGCCCGGGTACAGTGTAGACAGTCAATTAAAAAAGACAATCACATAACAAAGGAGAACGCTCACATAAACCTTTGAAATGCTTGCAGAAGTTCATTTACTCTCTTCTTTTACTGATAGTAGCTGCTTGTCTCATCTATATGGCATATTTATCACAAACAGATGCTTCCCTCACAACACTTCAGACCTCATACATATCACCACTGACTGGGGACACAGAATCTTTCAGCACTTCATACATAGTTCCATTAACTGGAGACCCACAGCTGTTCAACATCTCACACTTACAATATCCTGACACTTTTCACCAGATCACCAGCACAACTATGGAAACCCAGACAACAGCACCATCAGTCCCTGAATCTACAATATGTATCCCTGTGGCAGTTGAACCAAGGCTGTACTGGTACAACCTCTCTATGGACATAAAGCATTATGTGAACTTGTTACCGCCCCAATATCATATTCCATTGATGAAGAAAATACAACAGTTCCTGAGGAAATTCAAGGTCCAGTGCAACCAATGTCATCAAATGAATTATTCCCTGCCAGTTATGCAAGTCAACTTTACTGCTTTTTGGTGTGACCTTACCAAACAGGAAAATACAAGATGGATGAAGAAATACACAGGTGTTCACAACTTTGCTCGAGTGCATCAAAATTTAACAGACAAGCCACTGTTGTTACAGAAGTGCCCTAACTGTTATTTACCTTACGGACATTTTCTCACTATGAGGCATATTGGGCAGTTTATTAAGAAAGATGGAGAATTTTATCAGTTCACTGCTATGTACATTTCATATCAAGATGCCTTCCAACAACAAGATGCAGCAGAAGCACAGGGCACCTACCTAGGCAGAACATGCCTAAATCAGGGAATTTCAACTAATTACAAAATGGCCCAGTAGAAGCCCATGCATCATTGCAATCAAGCAAGTCAACAAGAATCCTACTACTACTGATGTCCTGGCTTGCAGAAAACTACAACCTCTAACAGGTGTTACTGACTTTCAGAATACTTCGCCGTATTGCCTGACTCTCTCAGTGACCATTCCCCTGTCAGCTGCACCTGGTCAAACAAATTCTGGAAATCTCCACCAAAGGTCATCCTGAGCAGAGTCCTACCCCATGGGAAGCTAACCCACCTAAAATCACACCTACTACTAAATCAAGACTGGTTCCCCATCAACCTGGTCCCCGATGCACATACAGCCCTTGATCAATTCATACGCATTTTCAATGAAGCTTGTAACATCTTTGCCCCGCCAAAAAAGCAAAAAATTAAACCCCTCTGCAATCCTTGGCTCACGGGTTCCCTCTTAAAGAAACTGAAACACAGGGACCATCTTTGGGAACTAGCCAGAGAAACAAGAAAACAGGCGGACATCCAAAACTTCAAAAGAGCTAGAAATGATTGCACCAAATCCATACGCCAACAGAACTCTGAATACTACAAGACTGCACTCGCTGACACCTGGGGAAATGCAAAAGCACTCTGGAATAACATTAAAGATGTTACCGGGAAGGAGTCCAAATCACCCCCTACTGCAATCACAATAAACGGGAACACTATCCTGGACCTAAAAGTCATAGCCAGCACTTTTAATGATGCCTTCACTGACCTCAACAGCATCCTCCCTCCTGACTTTTTCAATGACAGTGACCCCCCTCTTTCCGCCCATCAGTCATCACCAAAAAATTGTCCCCCTTTCTACTTCAGAGCAGTAAGCAAAAATACTGTCAGGAAATACATTTCCAAAGCCATCAAAAATACTAGAGCAAGTGCTGACACACTGGACCTCAAACTTCTGTCCCTCACTCTAGATGAGGTTCTGGGGCCTCTCACCAGGATCTTTAATCTCTCCATCTCTCTCAGCCAATTCCCTGACAAATGGAGGCAGCGACTGTCACACCTATCCATGAGTGGTGGCCGGTTCTCCCATGTCAACTACCGACCCTACTGCTCTATCCTGCCACCCCTCTCTAAGGCCCTGGAATGGATAGTAGCAGACCAGCTCACTGATCATCTGGACAAATACAACATCCTTTGCCAGCAGCAACACCAGATTTAGAAAAGGGCACAGCACTGCCACGGCACTTCTTGAGCTTACGGGAGCCATATACAACTCCCTTGATCAGGGTCGCCTAACCGGAGCTACATTCATCGACCTGTCAAAGGCTTTTGACACTGTCCACCACCACCTCCTGCTTCATCGGCTACTGAACATTGGCCTCTCTGCGGAATCAGTGAAATGATTCAACAGCTATCTTGACAACAGATCCCAATGTGTAAAAATATCAGGCATGGTCTCCGACACTAAACAGGTTTGCTCCGGTGTCCCCCAAGGCTCCATCCTGGGCCCATTGCTGTTCAGCCTGTTCCTCAACACCCTCCCCGACTCCACCTCTCAGCAAGTCATACTCTATGCAGATGACACAGTGATTCTTGCCTTTCATCATGACCCAAGCCAGCTGCAACAAACCCTCCAACTCGGCTTCACCTCTGTTGAAAGCTGGTTTAAAGAACATAAGTTAAGCCGGGCTGGTGGCACTGAGGGTTGAGGCGCTGGACGCCACACCTCGCGCCATGCCGGAGACCCGGGTTTGGGAACGGACCTGGGTCAGCGGGGGTTGGCCAGAAGAGGGAGGATTGAGAGTCCCAACGGATGCTCTCCTCCCTCAGGGGTGGGATACCAGGGGTGCAATATGCACCCGACATCCTGAGAGAGCCGGTGGGAACACGGGCTCTCAAGGGGGCTGGCGGCTCTGTTCACGCGAGTCGGGAGGGGGATGCTGTTGGGTGCTTGAGAGAGGCGATGCGTGGCATGTCGCCTCCTCTGGACGCTCGGCCCCTGCGCCCGAGTCCTCAGGGGCTGGGTTAAAGGGGCACAGAAAACGGATAACCTCGGTGGTCCTAGATGACGACTGCTCCACCCAAGACCACCAATTCCAGGACAAACCCCACTGTGCAGGATAGGAGATCCTGGAGCAGTGGTCTGGAGGGTACGAGCAGTCCAAAGGAGTGGACACCGAGGTAGGAAGGCGGGGTAAAAATAGAAAGTACAAAAAAAAAAAAAAGAACATAAGTTAATCCTTAACCAGAAAAAAACGAAGACCATGATTTTCACCAGCCACCAAAACAAGCACAAACACCACCAACTCTCCTTAAACACCTGCCTCAGGGACTCCCTGGAGCAGGTTGACTCCTTCAGATACCTAGGAATCACCCTACACCCACACCTGTCCTTTGGAACCCATATAAAATGTGGCTAAAACCGTGAATACTAGACTGGGCTTACTCTACCGACTTCATTGGCACCTGACTAAAGAGGCCCTCTTTGCCGCAGTTCAAAGCTCCATTATCACCCAGATTGACTATGGTCTTGTCATCTATGGCACTGCCACTACCACTGCACTCAGAAGGATTACTACCACCCTAAACAAGGCCTGTCGACTCATCACTGGGGCCGAACGGCTCACACACACCTGTGACCTCTACTCACAAGCTAACTGGCTTCAACTTGATAATAGAATTCAGTACCAAACTTGCATGGTTACTAAGAAAATACAGTTGGGAACTGCCCCTCCCGGGGTCTGTTCACTCCTTCAAATGAAAACCAGCTCCAGAATTACCAGGGGATCAAAGCCACAACTTTTCCATATCCCTCACTGCCGCACAGCCATTGGCCAGCGTTCATTCACATACAGGGCACCCACTTGGTTTAATGGTCTTGCCAATGATACTATCAATACCGCTGGGCTAGGGGCCTTCAAATCCAGGCTCCGTAACACCCTGGTCGCTTCCAGCATCAGTGACTGTCATGGATAATGTCTATGCAACTCCACTCCGGTACCGCTCTTTCCTGTATCTAGCTCCTTACATAACGCACTTGCCCTACTTTGGCCTCTGCCTCACACGCTCTACAGCACCTGGCAATGCCACCTTCTTGGCAGCGTCACCCCACCCCCCCTCCTTATCCTTACCTACCCCCCCACCTCTCCTCTCTTCTCATTTTCTTACTCCCTTGCCCTCTCATTTCTTTCTACCAACCTCTATTGTCCTCTTCCTTTCCACTTTACCCTCTCCCATGTCTGTTCAAAATTAATTTGATATTATTTATCCTTATTTGTGTAACAATTTTGTATATTGTCATGTGATAACTATGTCTTGACGTGGTACCTTTGTAAAAGAGCCCTGGGCTCAAAGGTAATTGTAATCCTAGAATTGAAATAAATAAATAAAAAAAATACCTACTACTGCTTTTCACAACATAACATACTGTCACTTTATCAGTCAACTTTCTTAAGGATGGGAACGTATCTATCTGCAATATGCCCCCTGCGATCAGACCATCTACTATACACAGCCACCTCCCAACAAGGTTACTTACATGTCATGTGGTGAAACAGTGGCTATCAATTGTCCAGCATCAATTTTTAACATGCAGTTCTGTGAAACAGACTGGTTCAATGAACTTAAGTTCAAAAGAAGTAAGGGTCCAGCCCAGCCACCTCGGTAAAAAACCAAAAACATTTTTTAGGGAGGAGCCAATACCAGTCAAAACTAGTAATCAGAAAATTGCAGATTGGTGAATAAAGGCCCACTCACCCAGTATATTAAGATAATTTAATTTATTCAAAATCTCATATATCTCAAGATATAGTACCAAGTACTAAAACATAGTACTGTGTAAACGTTTCGGACTAAACCTTCATCAGTACAGTACCATATCTTTAAAATATAACGTAAAGACTATATTAGGTTTACTTGTAATTAATACATTATTTTTATATTGACAATTTCATACTAAGAAGAATTGCTCACCAAAAAGGCACCTGTCAAACACCTGGCAATTGTGGTTATAATTTAACATTCCGTTTGTCATATTGTGCCTAAAAATATACAAAGGCACAAATATTTTTATTAGTAATACTTAAGGTGATACAAAAATAATTCCCATAGCCCATGGTGATTGATTTTTAGATTTCACAAATGTTTGCACTTACCCTAAAACATGCTCATTTTCTTTCGGATTCTGTCATATATTCAGATTTTCATATTTCTTTTTACTGCGTGATGTTTATCTGAAAAATACCATTTATTTTTAGTGTGCACGCTACCAGACCAAACTTCTTCCTTGTAAAGCTAACTACGAAGAATTATGTTTACGCAGCGCATCAACTAACAATCTGATTGTTAAACTATCAGTTAAACAATGCGTAGTGCACAGACCTCGATCTCTCACCAAGAGGTTCTGTGCCACCTGGATGCTGCGCCTTGAATAATATGGGAATCGGCATTGAGCTTGTACATCACTACACGCTGAAAGACCTTCCCACGCAATAGCAGCAATCACTCTGTGTGCCCGACCTGCTTGTAATAGCAGCACCATACACTTTTACGGTGTCCCATTCACTTTAATATAAACAGTAAACTTAAATGTTTCAATCAGATATACAAACAACTTTCTACGATTAAATTCTTGAAATCAATAATCATGGTCATTATTCAATGGTAAATGTGAATCATTTGGTTAGAGAATTCATTCGCTTACTTTAATATCATGGTCTCAAACTGAAAATACACCCTTTAAGTGACCATTACAACCTCACACTTATGTAGTGTTTTATTTAACTTTAAGGACTCTATTTCTCTAAAATCTCTTGACTATCTATATAGACTGCTGCTTGTCTCTCGGTTTTCAATATATCATTACTTACATATATGTATATCCCACTCTTTCTCTCAATAAAGCATACATTATCTGAGTTTTGTTAAAATCCTACAGCAATCTCCCGTTTTAATACATGTACTCACATATCTCTGCCTTTCTCTCACTCTAGGATACAAAAGTGTTGCGCCGACTCAATACCACATTTTAAATACCGCGGGGTTCTGACGAGAATTGTATACTATCACATGAAAGTATGAACTCTCTCGTATCTGTACTTCTCTCTACTCGCTTACCTTATGCTTTTATTATCAATTATATTTCTGTAAAACTGGAGGCAGTTGCACTACCTGTAATGTATCTGTGGCCCAAATGGGTCCTTCCTATTCCTTGGACGAAATCCAGTCATTGGACCAAATTATTAGCTATATTTTGACATTCCAATCACTGGAGCAAACTGTCGATGATAGTCTGCTAGTTTATCCTTGGGGGGAGGCTACTGGCGATGGCTTGACACTCCAACAAACTATTGACAGTGCTTTGGGGGAGCAGAGTAATGCTGATGAAATAATGAGGGACCTAATGGCTATTACATACAATAGTGCACAGATTGGAGAATAAAAGAGAGTTTAAAATTCAAAATTCAAGCTATATTCTGCTCTCTTTGTATGTAGGCTAAAGTTGATAAGAAACATTCTGTGCTGTATTTAGTACGGTTATTCCTCTTTTCTACGCTAACAAATCAGAAGGTCAAGCTATAACCATTCATATGAATTCCATTGTGCAAGGTCAGCTCTGACTGGACAAGCTAATAAAATTCCTGGTTTTACCAATCTTGTTTTATTCTCTGTACTACATTGTATATTATTGCCATTATTGTTTAACTCTCAGTACTACATTGTATATTATAGCTCTGTATATCTGTGTTTTCCATGGTAGACCCGGGGTACTTCCACTACCCTCAGACTTTATTGTATCAAATAGTGTTCACCCTGTTGTACATGATTTTCTACTCGTTGTTTTATTGTTATATTGACGTGGATCCTTTGCAAAGGAGTCTCTGACTCAAAGGTTTGTAATTCTGATTCTTCTAAAAATAAAACTATATCTATGAAATGCATATGTTGCTTACAACAGTAGTTTTGCTTCTACTGCTCATAGGGTGCTAACTGTCTGATAAGATAGAACAAGGCAAACCACAAGACAGGTGTTGTGTGCTTAGCACAACTTGGAAAGAAACTTCAAGGTCATAGCATCCAAAGTATCTAGAAGGCACAGACCATAAAACCACTGATTTGCAGTCAGTGCACTTACTGTGCTGAACAGAAAAACCACCCGCTTAATTTTTTTCCCTATATAAGTTTACCTTGAAGATACACAAGGTAGAAGTCTTTTCTACAAGATGTTCAGCTTAGCATAAGAGGACCAGCTGCAAACAGGAAAGAACTCTAGGATTTCTTGTAAACTGAGATCTAGTTTTGGTCTGATGGTGGTTAAGAACTGCATGTTTTTCCTGGCTATAGGAACAGGGTTGCTTGCATGATTATTTTTCTGTATTTTTATTTTTGTGTCTATAAGTAAGGGGATGCACTTCCATTCCCCGTCGTGATTATATTTTGCTTGTTAATTCATTCTGCATGAATTGCTGTCAGTAAAAAGTTGCTTTAATAAAAATTCATTGCTTAGTCATGGAGGTGACTACTCATTTTGGAGTTTTAGAGAATAGAGTAACTGGTTGTCAAACAAAAGATAGAGGTGTTTATGATTATTGTTATATTGGTCATTTGGGTACATTAAAACTAACTATATAGGCATATAAACATGTGTTAGCCTGTATAGACCCTAATTGTTCTGTCCCAATTCACAAAATTATCAGATGGTGTAACCTAGACTCAGGGCCCGATGCTGCCGGGGCATGCAAGATATACAATTGCCCGAGGCATGGCAACAACAGAATAGGCTGTGTGGTTATTAGAAAATTTGCATACACAGGCCAGGACCAGTGTCCTTCACCTTTTTCACATAAGCATGAGCACCCAGGGGATTTTGATGAATACTCACACGAGGGTAAAATACTTCTGATTAATAAAGAAGATCAAGACATAGAAGCAGGAGCTGTAACAGGCTCAGAATATCATGAACTACCAGCCCTCTGCATAGCTACTCCAGTGCGGTTATACCCTAACATAAATCAATTACTGGCCATGTCTGCTTCTCCCAAAGGTCATGAAAGCCATGAAACTGACTCATGTACACAGAGAAAGCTTGGAAAGCCATGCACAGGAAACAACACCAAACCTGGGCAAAACACATGTGCAGCATGATATTCAGCTTGATATTTATTTATTTATTGAACATTTCGGAATTACAAACCGTGAGCCAGAGACTCATTTACAAAGGCTCCACGTCACATGACAATTTACATAGTAAATGAGACAGACAGGAACATAAAGCATACAGTAAGGTTACAGGACAACAGGCATTAATGGCTACAACTATCAGGCACTTGGCCTAGTCACATGGCCAGGTCGTGTCAAGAGATGACTGACTAAGGGGTGGGAGTAGTGTCAACAGAGGACATAAGAGGAGAGGGCAGGGGGCTGGCAGAAATGAGGAGGTCAATAGATGGATGAGGATGAGGGGCTAAGGGCTGTCACAGACATTAGCAGTCTGAAGGTGATCCCTGAGAAGAGTTTTAAAATGGCTGAGTATACATTTGGAGGTTATGGAGCTGGGTAAGGAGTTCATCCAAAGGGAGTCTCTATAGGAAAAGATTCTCTGCCTCAGAGCTGTCCTGAAAAGGGGGATAAAAAGGCGGATTTAATGGAGCTGCAGGTGATTTTGGTTAGAGGGGCCAGTTGCAGGAGGGCAGAGAGTCCTGGGGAAGTCAGGCCAGAAGAAATCTTTTTAGCCATGCAGCAGGTATGGTATCTGAGCCTATTGTCAAGGCTGAGCCAGTTGGACTGCCAGTAGAGGATACAAGTATGAGTGGTACGGTCACACCCAAGGACAAGCCGGCAGGCCTTGTTGAGGGTAACCCGGACTCTATGGAGGGACAATTTGTTGGCAGCACCATAGACTAGGATACCATAGTCAATCAGGTGAGGATGGTGGAGGAGAAAGCAAGTCAGAAAGCATCTAGGGTGAGGTAGTGTTTGACAAGGTAGAGTAAACCGATGTGGGTATGAACTGCTGAGCAGAGGTGGTGTATGTGATTTTGGAAGTTAAGAGCAGGGTCCAAAAAGATACCAAGGTTCTTAAAGGTGGTAACCTGGTCCAGAGGCTGCATCTGGGTGTCAAGGATATGGAGGGTAAGGTCCTTGTGCCTGCTCTGTGGGTTGGCAAATAGCATTACTTTCAGTTGAAATGGAATTGCACAGGTCACATAGCGTGGCACAAATGTCGTCTATAAAAAGGCCTTCTTAAGCCAGGGCAAACCCCAGAAACAGAAGCTGACACTGCAGGCCCCACACCAAGATGGTGTACACATTGTGTACCAGATGCAGGAGGTAGCCGACTCGGTGGCACTGTGGTTTGAGATGCTGGACACCACACCTTGCGCCACGCTGGTGACCCAGGTTCAGGAACAGACTTGGGTCACTAGGGGTCAGCAGGGGGAGGAGAGGATCGAGCATCTGGAGGACTGCTCTCCTCTCCTGGGGGGGTTCCAGGGGAATCCATGCCTGGTAGTGGCTCCTGGTGGAGGCTGGGAGGCACAACATCTTAGGCAGGGACAGCCAATGGGAACTGGTGTCAGCAGGCATCTGCGGGAGAGGGGGGTGTGCTCCCTCTGAACGCTGACTCCATTGAATGTCTGCACCAGGGGGCAGAACAAGGAGACTGGCTCTAGCTCCTGGTAGGCAAAGGTGGGTTCAGTGGGCAACCCCCATGCCCAATGCTGGGTCCCTCTAGTATGCCTCTGGTTCTCCTCCATGCCTGGTCACTCTGTCAGATTCTAGATAGTGTGCCAGAAGGAGTCAGAGGTCCCACCTCAGGGGACTCAGAGCCGGGGGTCGAACAGTCAGGTTGCAATGGAGTGGGTGCAGCCGGAAGTAGGTCTGGGGGTCTTTAGGTGGACAGGAGATGGTTGTGCTGAGCAACCCACTGGAGAGAGCACAGGAGCTAGAGAGGAGTATAAAGAGAGTTAAAAAAAAACAAACATGCAGGAGGTCATGGAGGATGAGGAGAGTGCCAATGGCCACCCTAAGCCCCGGCATGGGCCACAGTGGCACTATGCTGCAAACAGACAGTACTGTCTATGAGTCACACTTGAAGTCCTCAGTGAAGACCAGGTCATGGGCTGGTACTGGATCAACAGGCCCATGCTCAGACAACTGTGTGTCATCATCTCTGTTTGGTCTCTGTTTTGTTGTCCCCCTTGTTACAGGTGGTGGCCCTTATTTTTGTCCCCCCCATTTACAGGTGAATGCCCTGTTTTGTTTTTGATACCCCACCTTTGTATGGGTGTTTACCCTTTGTTTTGTTGTCCCCCCGTTATGGGTGGTTGCACTTATTTGTGTTCCCCCCATGTATGGATGGTTGCCCTTTTTATTTTTGTCCTCCCCCTTGTTATGATTGGTTGCCCATATTTTTGTTTCCCCCGCTTTTACAGGTGATTGCCCTGTATTGGTTTTGATAACCCCCTTTTGTACGGGCATTTACCCCCACCAACTGTTGTGCAGATATGCCTTTGCTATCCTTGTCATATGTGACCTGGTGCACCTCATATATAGATACATACTATGTTATGTACAGGGCCTGTAGTCAACATGAATGGGTCTGTTGTACTGGGGCTGGGGGGATGGCAGGAAGTGGGCACTACATGGGGCAACATATACTGTACATAGCCATACGTACCACACTGGGATGTATCATACCTGCTGTACCTGGGCCATGGCATGCATGTGTGTGGACCGCAGCTGTTCACAGTGGAACCCTATAGCCCTGTTGGACCTGTCCATCCACAACATGCACATGTGGCATCTGGGGCACAGTACAGGCATGTGGATGTGTATACTGTGTAGGGTGTATATAACAGTGCACTGTGTTCCACTGCATGATATTTATCACAGCTCCCTTTTCCTCCTTTACAGACCTCAGTGAACAGGAGGCCTAGGCCAAGACCAACATCATAGGGTTGCAGGGAGGACTAGCCCAGAGATTCGCCAGGCCATGATGAGGCCCAGCGAAGCAGGTCAACAGACAGGCATCTATGTAAGTACCCTGTGTTGTGTGTCACACCCGAGGTTACATGTATACATTATGTTGCATGCCTCTGTAAGCTGAGACGGATGTCCATGTGTGGCCTGCCATGCAGCCTGCATGCCTGTGGAGGCTTCATCCATGCAGCTGTGGTAGGGAACACTCATCCTGCACTTGGGGCATTGTCCCACCAATGATAACTGGGATGTGTCATGGTCTGTCCAGTCTACAGCTGTGCACCTTTGTTCGACTGGCATGGTGCTCTGTGTCTGTCTACCATGCCGTGACATGCCTAACACTGTGCAGTGCCCTGTCCCCTGTGTCGCCAGCCTGGTGCAGCAGGGAGCTGGTGGTAATGCTTACAGCCCCAGTTGTCAAACCTGTCAGTGTCAGTTGGGTCTGCTGTGCCACATGCTTGGGACCACGTGTGTGTGCCTCTTTTCCAGAGGTAGGCACGGGCTACAGCAGTGCCAGTACACTTCTGTGTCATGCCATGTGCATCATACAGCAACTGTGGTAGTCCACATGCAGCAGTGCCATCTCCAGGGCCATAT
The DNA here is from genome assembly GCA_016271365.2 of Neoceratodus forsteri. Classification (NCBI taxonomy): domain Eukaryota; kingdom Metazoa; phylum Chordata; order Ceratodontiformes; family Ceratodontidae; genus Neoceratodus; species Neoceratodus forsteri. The sequence continues at coordinate 336,077,661 of CM057459.1, forward strand.
GCACTATGTGCTATGCCTTTGCACCTCAATGGAGCCTGGCATATATGGCATGATGTCAGCAGACAGAGGGGGCATTGGTGGGTGGTGCATGCACAAACATACGAATATATGAAAATTGGCAGCATAGAAAGGCCTCAGTGGTCTATCAAGTCTGCTCATGTGTGCAGCTCAGTCTATTTAACTGGAGCTGCCCCACCCTCCTCTTGCCCCCCCCCCAGAGTGAACCTCCCATCCTCTCTCCCCCATACCCTTCCTCCCTCCCATTGCCACTCTCATTTTTACCCTGTCCTACCCCTCTTCAAAACTCCCCACTGTTGTCAGTGATATCACCTCATCAGGCAGTTCATTCCACTTTGAGACCATCCTTTCTGTGAAAAGTACCTCCTCGTTTCCTTTTTAAATCTACTCCCCACAAGTTTCAGACTGTGGCCTCTAGTGGTCCCCTTCCTTTTTAAACTGAAAATGTCCTCCACTCCAATCCTGTTTATATCCTTTAGATACTTGAAGGTTTCTATTATATCACCACTTTCCCTTCTATCTTCCAAGGAATACATATTGAGCTCCCTTAACCTCACATTATATAGTTTGTCTCCCATGCCCTGGATCATCTTGGTCACCCTACGCTGGGACCCCTCAAGTAGTTTGATGTCCTTCATCAAATACGGACACCAGAACTGCACACAGTACTCCAAGAGTGGTCTAATCAATGACCTGTACAAGGGCAGAATGACCTCCTTCCTCCTTGAGGTGATTCCTCTGGAGATGCATCCCAGCATTTTATTTGCTTTGGCTGTAGCTTTATAACACCATGCAGAGTGCTTCATATCACCCCTGCCTAGCACCCCTAGATCCTTTTCCTCCTTTGAGTTGGACAGCTGTACACCCCTCAGTAGCTGGCCCCTGGGTTCCAAGCTCCCAGGTTCATGACATAGAAACATAGAATTTGTCGGCAGATAAGGACCGCTTGGTCCACCTAGTCTGCCAATTTTCCTACCTAACAGATAAGCTGCAGATCCTAACTAACCAACAGCTTACTTCCTCCTACCCCCCCCCCCCACTAGGACTGCCTTATGTCTGTCCCATGCATTCTTGAATTCCCCCACTGTTCTTGACTCCACGACCTCCTCAGGGAGGCTGTTCCATGCATCCACAACCCTCTCTGTGAAAAAATACTTCCTCACATTACCTCTGAGCCGTCCCCCCTCTATCTTCAAATTGTGCCCCCTTGTTCTTGCACATCTCTTTTTCTGAAAGATGCCACCCTCTTGGACTTTGTTGATTCCCTTGAGGTACCTGAAAGTTTCTATCATGTCTCCTCTCTCCCTCCTTTCCTCAAGGGTATACATATTAAGCTCCTTTAGTCTTTCTTCATATGTCTTCTGGTGCAGACCCTGCACCATTTTGGTTGCCCTTCTCTGGACAGCCTCTGTCTCTGTCTTTGCGGAGATGGGGTCTCCAGAACTGCACACAGTACTCCAGATGGGGTCTCACCAACTGTCTGTACAAAGGGATAACAACTTCCTGTTTTCTACTATTGAGGCCTCTCCCTATGCATCCCAATATCCCCCCAGCCTTCCTTACTGCCTTCTCACATTGATTGCCCACCTTTAGGTCATCTGATATAATTACCCCCAGGTCCCTTTCTATTTTTACTGTTATCAGTATATCTCACCCCCCATTGTGTACTCTTGTCCTGGGTTTTTGTTTCCCAGGTGCATTACCTTGCACTTCTTTGCATTGAATCTGAGCTGCCATACATTTGACCATTCCTCCAACCTTGCCAAGTCCCTTCTCATCCTTTCCACTCCATCTGGTGTATCAACCCTGTTGCAGATCTTTGTGTCATCTGCAAAGAGACATACTTTTCCTTCCAGTTCCTCTGCAATACACAGATACACAGAAATGTGATGGCAGAAAAAGGCCCCATGGCCCATCTAGTCTGCCCAACACCCTACTCCCCCTTCTGTTATGCTTCCATCCTCTTTTTCCAACCCCTTGAATCCATCCCAAACCCTCTGGAACCCCTCCACCATGTCAGCTGCCACCACCTCTGTCGACAGTCTGTTCCAGGTCTCCACCACCCTTTCTGTGAAAAGCCGCCCCCTGACATTTCCTCTGTACTGCCCACCTTCCAGTTTGAGGCTATGTCCCCGCGTGTTCACTCCCGTCTTCAATTTGAACAAATTATCACCCTCCACCTTGTTTATTCCCTTCAGATACTTAAAGGTCTCAATCATGTCCCCCCTCTCCCTCCTAGTCTCCAGAGGGTACAAATTTAGCTCTCTCAATCATCTCTCATAAGGTACATCCTGCATCCCTCTTACCATTTTTGTTGCCCTTCTCTGTACCCTCTCCATCAACTCATCATCTCTGCGTAGATGAGGCCTCCAGAACTGTACCAGATATTCCAGATGTGGCCTGACCACGGTTCTGTATAATGGCATTAACACCTCCCTCTTTCTGCTATTAAAACCCCTCGCAATGCAGGCCAACATTCCATTTGCCTTTCCCACCGTCCTACTAAACTGGCTGCCCACCTTCAGGTCACGCGATACCATAATCCCCAGGTCCCTTTCTGTTTCCTTCTCCTGAATCACTCCCCCCAAGGGAATAAGGTTCCCTCCTATTTCTCCTCCCTAGGTGCATCATCGAGCACTTCTGTGGATTAAACTTCAATTTCCAGGTGTCAGACCACCTCTCCAGGTCCCGCCTCATGGCTTGCACCCCACTAGGGGAATCCACCCTATTGCAGACCTTTGTATCATCCGAGAACAGGCACACCTGTCCCTCCAGACCCTCCGTTAGGTCATTAACATAGATGTTAAAGAGTATGGATCCTGGCACTGACCCCTGTGGCATCCCACTGGTCACCATCCATTCCCTGGAATGTGTCCCGTTTACCCCCACCGTCTGACTCCTTCCCGTCAACCAGTTTTCCATCCACCTGGTGATCCTGTGGTCCACCCCTAGTCTGTCCCGCTTTTGCACCATTCCACCATGCAGAACGGTGTCAAAGGCCTTACTGAAATCCAGATAAGCCACGTCTGCTGCTCCTCCCTGGTCCACTATCTGTGTCACCCCATCGAAAAACTATTAGGTTAGTCTGACAGGACCTTCCTTTGGTGAAGCCATGCTGCCTATCATCTTGCATGCCATTAATCTCCAAGTATTCAAACAATCTCATCCTAAGTAGTGTTTCCATTACCTTCCCCACCACCAAGGTAAGAATAATGGGACACAGAAACATAGAAGTTGACAGCAGATAAGGACCGCAAGGCCCATCCAGTCTGCCCATTTCTTTTTTACCTCATAAATGTGCCATCGGCCTTTACTCTGTCAATTGCCTATCTATTCATACTCATCTGTAGTGCTCCCTTATGTCTATCCCATGCCTGTTTGAAGCCCTGCACTGTATCCATATCCACCACTTCCTGAGGTGGGCTGCTCCAAGCATCCACCACCCTTTCTGTGAAAAATAACTTCACATTACCCCTTAATCAGCCTCCTCTAATCTCATGCTGTGTCCTCTTGTCCTGCTATTTTCTTACTGTGAAACATGTTAGACTCTTTCACCTTGTTAATGCCCTTAAGGTGTTTGAATGTTTTCGATCATATCACCTCCCCCTTTGCTCCAGGATATACATATTGAGCTCTGTTAATCTGTCCTCATATGTTTTCTGATGCAGTCCCTGCACCATTTTGGTTGCCCTTCTCTAGACTGCCTCAATTTGGTTAATGTCCTTGTGAAGGTGTGGCCTCCAGTACTGCATGCTGTACTCCAGATGGGGACTAACCAGTGTCTTGTAAAGAGGGATTATTACCGCCCTCTTCCAACTTGTGATACCCCTACTAATACACTCCAACATCCCCCTAGCCTTACCTACTGCTTTAGTGGTCTGCTTGGATGACTTCAGTTCATTGGTGATGATGATGCCCAAGTCTCTTTCTTCTCTTGTGACTGCCAGCAACTCCCCTCCCAGCCTATAGGCGGCTTCAGGGTTTCTCTTCCCTATGTGCATGATCTTGCACTTCTTTGCATTAAACCCCAGCTCCCACTCTTCCGACCATTTTGCCAGTTTATCCTGATCTCTTCTCATTCTGCCCACCCCATCTGGATCAGCTACTGTGTTGCAGATCTTGGTGTCATCTGCAAACAGACAAACCTTACCCTCCAGTCCATCTGATCTGCAATGTCACTGATGAAGATATTGAAGAGGACTGGCCCCAGGACTGATCCCTGAGGTACCCCACTTGTGACTTGCATCTCTTTTGACTGTATACCATTTACCACCACTCTCTGTTTTCTGCCCGTCAATCAGTTTGCCACCCAGTTTACCAACTTCTGACCCACCCCGAGCCTACCCAGCTTATTAATCAATCTTCTATGTGGAACAGTATCGAAAGCTTTGCTGAAGTCAAGGTAGGCAACATCAACTGCTCCCCCTTGGTCCACCACTCTGGTTACCCAGTCAAAGAAATCTATGAGATTAATTTGACAGGATCTTCCTTTTGTAAACCCATGCTGTCTTGGATCCTGTGCTCCTACGGTGTCACTTATAAAGACATTAAAAGGACCGGTCCCAGTACTGAACCTTGCAGTACCCCACTAGTAACCCTCCTTTCTTCACTGTGGACTCCATTTACTACTACCCTTTGCATCCTGTTGTCTAGCCAATTTTTTATCCAGGCTACCACCTTGGGACCCACTCCAAGGCTGGCTAACTTGTGTATTAATCTTTTGTGTGGGACTGTATCAAATGCCTTGCTAAAACCTAGGTAAGCCATGTCCACAGCCCCTCCCATGTCTACTACTTTGGTCACCCAGTCAAAGAAATCTATTAGATTCGTCTGACATGACCTTCCCATCATGACTCCATGCTGTCTTGGGTCCTATGCCCCACTGGCCTCTAGGTACTTAACAATTCTTTCCTTCAGAAATGATTCCATCATTTTACCTACCACTGAGGTCAAACTAACTGGTCTGTAGTTTCCTGCCTCTGTCCTGCTCCCACTTTTGTGAAGAGGAATCACATCCACCCTCCTCCAGTCCTCAGGTACCACCCCATCCTCCCATGATTTGTTAAAGAGAGTAGTCAGTGGTGTCATTAGTTCTACCCTTAGTTCTTTTAGAATTATTGGGTGAATCCCATCAGGCCCCATTGCTTTGTCCACCTTCAATTTTATTAGTTCTTTCAGAACCCTTTCTTCTGTAAATGGACTGGTATCGACCCTCGTCTTCAGAGTGTTTCTCTTGTTTTGGTTTGGGTGCCACCCCTCCTCTTCCTTTGATACTGGGCAGAAATATTAGTTCAGTATCCCTGCTTTTTCATTGTCACCTCTCCACATTCCTCCCTTTATTAAGCCTTTGTGGTCTTTTCTTCGTCCCTAATGTACCTATAAAAGGTCTTATCCCTTCTTAACAGAGTTGGCTATCCTTTCTCGGTTTGGGCCTTTGCTATTCTGACTGCCTTCCCAGCCTCTTTCTGCTTTTAACTGATAAAGTTATCTGTCCTTCTCCTTCTGTGTTTCCTTATATTTCCTGAATGCTATCCTTTTCTCCTTAATCTTTCCTGCCACCTCTTTTGAGAACCATAGTTTTTCTTCGTTGTGTTTTGTTGATTTGCTTTACACAAGGCTTGTTGCCTCTGTGATGCTGTTTTGATTACTCTCCATTGTTCCTCCACCCTCCTTCTTGCCTGTTTGCTAGTGCTTTTCTGAGGCACTCTCTCATTTCCCAAAGTCAGCCCTCCTAAAGTCCAATACTCTTGCTTTTTGTAGCTTGATTGTATGGTTGTGTTTATCATGAACCACACTGTTTGGTGATCGCCTGTTCCCAGATGGCTACCCACTTCTAAATCTGAGATTCTTTCTCCATCCCATTTAGAGAGTACCAGGTCTAGATTGCTCCTTGCGGTGGGTTTCAGTACCTAGCTGTCTGAGGCATGCCCCTGTGAGGGCAGGGCCAATGACCCTGCTCTTGGATGTGCCTGCAGAAAAGGTGCTCCAGTTAACATCTGGCATATTCAGGTCCCCCATCAACAATATCTCCCCTTTTTCTGCCATTCTAAGGAAGCCTTCTATCATTTCTTTGTCCATTCCCTTCCCCTGAGATGGAGGCCTGTATACATCCCCCATGCAGATTGTGGTGCCATTTCCTGTCTCCAGGGTGACCCAGAGTGTCTCATCTGCTCCCTGTTTACTCTTTAGTTCTGTTGCTTTGATCCCTTCCTTTACATAAAGAGCTAGTCCTCCTCCTCTTTTACCCTCCCTGTCCCTCCTGTAGATTGTGTATCCTGGTATGTTGACATCCCAGTCATGGTTCTCCGTGTACCATGTTTCTGTGACTGCCACAATATCCAGGCAACCCTCTTCCATCAAAGCCATTAGTTCAGGGAGCTTGTTACACAGACTACGGACATTGGTACTCATCACTCTCCACTGTTTGATGGCCTTACCTCTTTTAGCCTCATTCCTGTCCTTACTGTCTTTGCCTTTTTTTACATTTACTTCTGGCCTGCTCCCTAATGACTTCTCTACCTTGGTGTTTACCTCACTAATTACTGTTGTTTTTGGGAGGCTGGGATTTCCCTGCTCCTTTTCAGTGCCTCCCCCTTGGCTAGTTTAAATGCTTGCCAATGAAGCATTTAAACCTTCTTCACCTAGATCCTGGTCCCCGGACAGATGTGCAGACCATCGCCAGTATAGGTCTGCATCCCTCCAGGTGGCTCCCAGTCCCCAATGAAGCCAAACCCTGAGCTCCACACCGTTTTCAACCATTCATTGAATTCCCTGGTGAGGAGTACCCTAGCATCACCCTTTTTGCTATAGACAGGCAGCACCTCCAGAAGGTTACTGCATGCACCACTTGTCTAAGGCCCCTCCCAAACTCTACAAACTCCTCTTGCACTGCTCTGATCCCATTCCTAGCCAGGTCATTTGTCCCTAGGTGGACAATAACATCCAGCTCCCCACCTCATGCAGCTGCCCCATGATCCTGAGGATTCGCTTCCTGTCCCTCCAAGCTGTGGCGCCAGGCAGGCACCTTACCTCCCTCTTCCTTCCCCACCTAATGATTGAGTCCCCACCAGGAGTTGTTTTCTTCCCCTATGGGGTCTCATGCCACCCTCCTGTGGGTCTCCTTTGTGAAGGTTCCCAGCATCCTCCTTGGTCTCCACTGCAGGTGCCTCCATAGAGGAACCACTATCCACCAGAAGATCGAATGGATTGTGAGAGGTACAGCTGGAGGGATGCAACTCTGTTCCACCACCTTCCCTCCTGAGCCCACCCTGGTCCAGCCCTCCTCTTTCTTGGCAACCTCTGAGGTAGTGGCATTGGCCCTGGTGGTCCCTGGGTGGGGGAGGAGGTTTCATGAATCCTTGCCAGGTCAGCCTGGAGACAGGCAACCTCCTCCCTCAAACCAGAGAGGTGCCTGCAAATAGGACAGCATCGCAGCCTCCAGAATGTCTCCCGGAACACTGCCGCCCCACTGATATTGCACTGCACCACTCCTATCATGTCTTATTTTGTGTCCCCTCTTCTGTTTCTCTGTATGCTTACTCTCTCCTCTCCTTACAACTCTCACCCTTCCTGTTCTGGGACAGTAACTTCCTATATTCTTCTGTAGCCTCCTTCTTCCTTACTCAGTGTCAGACCACCAGCAACTGGGGGGGAGAGTGAGCTACTTTTTTCCTTTAGGGTTGACAGAACCAATGTTTCTCTATGATCCTTTCCTTCCTACTGCCAAACAGGAAGTTCCTGTTGACAGTCAAATCCAGTGGCTATAAAAGTAGAAGTGGCTTAGGGTGGGATGGAGGGCAATTAGTAAGAAAAAAGGCTAGCAAGAGGAAGTTGTAATTTGAGTCACCTGCATTTATAGTGTCTAAACCACACCCCCAATTAAGCTCTCTCTCTCCTCCTACTGGTTTAGCAAAGTAAACTGATACAGAACCCTTCCCAGCACAGAACACACACTGACTTTCTTTCTTTTCTTTCTTTGTTTTTAAACCCTAAATAAGGCCCCTTCTACTTCTAATAAAGTATCTGTTTGCTTAAACTCAACAGACACTGACTCCTGCTAAGATATCAGTGTTAAATTAATAAGAAAATGTAGCTTCTTTTAGTTAGCTGCTTTCTGCTCTACAAGCAAGGCTAGCAACAGGTACCTTGACTAGCTAGCATGACCTTGCACTTTTTGGCGTTGAACCCCAATTGCCAGATTAAAGACAGTTTCTCTTGTCTGGCCATATCCTTCCTGAGTTCCTGTCTTTCTTTTTCTATGTCCACCATCCCACAGATCTTAGTATCATCTGCAAAAAGGCAGGCCTTCCTTTTGACCCCTACCACTATGTCACCAATAAAGATGTTGAATAACACTGGACCAAGTACCGATCCCTGTGGTACCCTACTGATAACAGGTCTACACTTGGATAGTTCACCCCCACCATCACTCTCGGTTTCTTTCCTGCAGCCGGCTCCTCACCCACCCCAGCAGCTTGTCCCTGTCTCCCAGGTTACTCAGTTAGTAAAGCAACCTTCCATGTGGCACGGAGTCAAAGGCCTTACTGATGTCCAGGTATAGTACATCCACTGCCTGGCCCTTGTCTAATGAACTTATGACCCAGTCGAAAAATTCTATCATGTTCGTCTGACAGGATCTCCCCTTGACAAACCCATGCTGCCTATCGTCCTGGAGACAGTTAACCCCCAGGTAGTTTACCAGCCTTTCTTTTAGAATGGTCTCCATTAATTTGCCAGTAATGGATGTTATACTGACCGGTCTGTAGTTGTCAGGTTCAATCATATGTAGTGTACCATATTTGACTGACATTGTGATATAGGGCCAGCAGTGCCTAACCAACACAGGGATGAGGAGGGAATGATTACTGCACTGTACATAGGTAGGGCAATGCATACATTCAGATATGACTGGGTCTTTTTCAGGGCCAATGTACTGCACTGGCTCAGTATGAGTGTCAACACTGAACCTAGTGTGGTGACGAAAGCTTCAGGGTGGGGATGGTGCCTCTCGGCGAGTCTGCATCGCACACCAGTGCCCCACCTGCAAACACAACTGAACTCACATGTTACCTTGGCTGCTGCACATAGTGCCCACCTGTATACAACACCACTGAACTCACATGGTACCTTGGCTGTTGTGCACAGTACCCCACCAGCGTACAACACCACTGAACTCACATGTTCACTTGGCTGCTGTGCACAGTCCCCCACCTGTGCACAACACCAGTGAACTCACATGTTACCTTGGCTGCTGCATACAGTGCCCCACCTGCACACAACACCGTTGAACTCACAATACCTTGGTTGCTGTGCACAGTGCCCCACCTGCACACAACACCACTGAACTCAAGTTATCTTGGCTGCTGCACACCTGCATACAAGAGCACTGAACTCACATGTTACCTTGGCTACTGCGCACAGTGCCCCACCGGCCCAAAACACCACTGAACTCACGTGTTACCTTGGCTGTTGCACACAGTGCCCCACCTGCACACAACACCACTGAACTCACGTGTTACCTTGGCTGCTGCACACAGTGCCCCACCTGCACAAAACACCAGTGAACTCACGTGTTACCTTGGCTGCTGCACACAGTGCCCCACCTGCACACAACACCACTGAACTCACATGTTACCTTGGCTGCTGCGAGCAGTGCTCTGCCTGCAAACAACACCAGTGAACCCACATGTTACCTTGGCTACTGTGTGCAGTGCCCCACCTGCACACAACACCACTGAACTCACATGTTAGCTTGGTTGGTGCACACAGTGCCCCACCTGCACACAACACCACTGAACTCACATGTTAGCTTGGTTGGTGCACACAGTGCCCCACATGCATACATCACCATGGAACTCACAAGTTACCTTGGCTGCTGCACACAGTGCCCCACCTGCACACAACACCACTGAACTCACATGTTACCTTGGCTGCTGCGAGCAGTGCTCCACCTGCAAACAACACCAGTGAACCCACATGTTACCTTGGCTACTGTGTGCAGTGCCCCACCTGCACACAACACCACTGAACTCACATGTTAGCTTGGTTGGTGCACACAGTGCCCCACCAGCATACAACACCACTGAACTCACATGTTACCTCGGCTGCTGCTCACAGTGCCCCACATGCATACATCACCATGGAATTCACAAGTTACCATGGCTGCTGCGCACAGTGCCCCACCTGCATACATCACCACTGAACTCACACTACATTGGCTGCTGCACACATTTCCCCCTGCAGCATAAAACACCACTGAACTCACATGTTACTCTGGCCACTGCACACAGTGCCCCACCTGCACACAACACCACAGAACTCACAAGATACATTGGCCGCTGCGCACAGTGCCCCACCTGCACACAACACTACTGAACTCCCATGTTACCTTGTCTGCTGCGCACAGTGTCTACCTGCACACAATGCCACTGGACTCGCATGTTACCTTGGCTGCTGCGTAGAGTGCCCCACCTGCAAAAAACACCAGAGAACTCACATGTTACCTTGGTTGCTGCAGAAAGTGCCCCACCTACACAAAATATCAGTGAACTCACGTTACCTTGACTGCTGCGCAGAGTGCCCCACTTCCAAACAACATCAGTGAACTCACATGTTACCTTGGCTGCTGCACACAGAGCCACACCTGCACATAACACCACAGAACTCACATGTTACTTTGACTGCTGCGCACAGTGCCCCACCTGCACACAACACCACTGAACTCACATGTTACCTTACCTGCTGTGCACAGTGCCCCACTTGCACACAACACCACTGAACTCACACGGTACATTGGCTGCTGCACACAGTGCCTCACCTGTATGTAATGCCACTGAACTCACATGTTACCTTTCCTGCTGCACACACTGACCCACCTGCATAAAATACCTCTGAACTCACATGTTACCTTGGCTGCTGCGCATAGTGCCATCCGCATAAAAAAACAATGAACTCAAAAGTTACCTTGGCCACTGTGCACAGTGCCCCACCTGCACACAACACCAATGAACTGACACGTTACCTTGGCTGCTGTGCACAGTGCCCACCTGCACACAACACCACTGAACTCAATTGTTACTTGACCGCTGAGCGCAGTGCAGCACTTACACACACTGCTGAACTCCCATGATACCTTGTCTGCTGCGCACAGTGCCCCCCCTGCACACACCAGTGAACTCACATGTTACCTTGGCTGCTGCACACAGTGCCCCACTTGCATAAAACACCACTGAAATCACAAGTTACCTTGTCTGCTGCACACAGTGCCCCTCCTGCATACAACACCAGTGAACTCACAAGATATCTTGGGTGCTGCGCACAGTTCCCCACCTGCACACAACGCCAGTGAACTCACATGTTACCTTGGCTGCTGCGCATAGTGCCCCACCAGCATACAACAGTACTGAATTCACATGTTACCTTGGCTGCTGCACACAGTGTGCCACCTGCACACAACACCACTGAACTCACATGTTACCTTGGCTGCTGCGCACAGTGAGACACTTGCATAAAACCCCACTGAACTCACACGTCACCTTGGCCACTGCACAGATTTCCACAGCTGCATACAACACCACTGAAGTCACATGTTACCTTGGCTGCTGCGCACAGAGCCACACCTGCACACAACTCCACAGAACTCACTTGTTACCTTGTCTGCTGTGCATTGTGCCCCCCCTGCACACAACACCAGTGAACTCACATGTTACCTTGGCTGCTGCGCACAGTGCCCCACTTGCATAAAACACCACTGAAATCACAAGTTACCTTGTCTGCTGCGCACAGTGCCCCTCCTGCATACAACACCAGTGAACTCACAAGATATCTTGGGTGCTGGCACAGTTCCCCAACTACACAACGCCAGTGAACTCTTACATAGTTACCTTGGCTGCCAAGATAAAACCTCACCAGCATACAACAGCACTGAACTCACATGTTACCATGGCTGCTGCGCACAGTGTGCCACCTGCACACAACACCACTGAACTCACATGTTATCTTGGCTGCTGCGCACAGTGAGACACTTGCATAAAACACCACTGAACTCACACGTCACCTTGGCTACTGCACAGATTTCCACAGCTGCATACAACACCACAGAAGTCACATGTTACCTTGACTGCTGCGCACAGAGCCCCACCTGCACACAACTCCACAGAACTCACTTGTTACCTTGTCTGCTGCGCATTGTGCCCCACCTGCACACAACACCATTGAACTCACATGTTACCTTGGCTGCAGTGCACAGTGCCCCACCTGCCCAAAACACCACTGAACTCACATTCTACCATGGCCACTGCGCAGAGTGCCCCACATGCATACAACACCACTGAACTCACAGGTTACCTTGGCCACTGCGCACAGTGCCCCACTTGCACACACCACCAGTGAACTCACATGTTAACTTGGCTGCTGCGAGCAGAGCCTCACCTGCACACAACACCAGTGAATCCACATGTTACCTTGGCTACTGCGTGCAGTGCCCTACCTGCACACAATACCACTGAACTCACATGTTACCTTGGCTGCTGCACACAGTGCCCCTCCTGCACACAACACCGCTGAACTGACATGTTATCTTGGCCACTGCACACATGTCTCCAGCTGCATACAACACCACTGAACTCATATGTTACCTTGGCCACTGTACACATTTCCCAGCAGCAGACAACACCACTGAATTCACATGTTACCTTGGCTGCTGCACACAGTGCCCCACCTGCATACAACACCACTGAACTCACATGTTACCTTGGCTTCTGCACGCAGTGCCCCACCTGCACACAACACCGGTGAACCCACGTGTTACCTTGGCTGCTGCACACAGTGACGCACCTGCATACATCACCACTTAACTGACATGTTACCTTGGCCACTGCACACAGTGCCCCACCTGCACACAAAACCACTAAACTCACATGCTACCTTGGCCACTGCACACAGTGCACCACCTACACACAACACCACTGAACTCCCATGTTATCTTGGCTACTGTGCATAGTTCCCCACCTGCATACATCACCACTGAGCTCTCGTTACCTTGGCTGCTGCACACATTTCCCCACCTGCATACAACACCACTGAACTCTCATGTTTCCTTGGCAACTGTACACCGTGCCCCACCTGCACACAAAACCACTGAACTCACATGTTACCTTGGCCACTGCGCACAGTGCCCCACCTGCACACAGCACCACCGAACTCACATGTTACCTTGGCCACTGCGGACAGTGCCCCACCAGCACACAACACCACTGAACTCCCATGTTAGCTTGTCTGCGGTGCACAGAGCCCTACCTGCATACAACATCAGTGAACTCACATGTTACCTTGGCTGCTGCACACAGTGCCCCACCTGCAAACAACACCTGTGAACTTACATGTTACCTTGGCTGCTGCGCACAGTGCCACACCTGCACACAACACCACAGAACTCACATGTTACTTTGGCTGCTGCGCACAGAACCCCAGCTGCACACAACACCACTGAACTCAAATGTTACCTTACCTGCTGTGCACAGTGCCCCACTTGCACACAACACCACTGAACTCACTTGGTACATTGGCTGCTGCACACAGTGCCTCACCTGTATGCAACGCCACTGAACTCACATGTTACCTTTCCTGCTGCACACACTGACCCACCTGAATACAACACCTCTGAACTCACACGTTACCTTGGCTGCTGTGCACAGTGCCACCCGCATCAAAACCACTGAACTCACATGGTTACCATGCATGCTGCACAGTGCCCACCTGCACACAACACAAGTGAACTGGACGTTATCTTTGCTGTAGCACAGTGCCCCACCTGCACACAATACTGCTGAATTCATGATACCTTGCGCCGCTGCGCACAGTGTGCTCTGCAAACAACACCAGTGAACTCACATGTTACCTTGGCTGCTGCGCACAGTGCCCCTCCTGCATACAACACCAGTGAACTCACAAGATATCTTGGGTGTTGTGCACAGTTCCCCACCTGCACACAACGCCAGTGAACTCACATGTTACCTTGGCTGCTGCGCACAGTGTGCCACCTGCACACAACACCACTGAACTCACATGTTACCTTGGCTGCTGCGCACAGTGAGACACTTGCATAAAACACCACTGAACTCACATGTTACCTTGGCTGCTGCGCACAGTGAGCCACTTGCATAAAACACCACTGAACTCACACGTCACCTTGGCCACTGCACAGATTTCCACAGCTGCATACAACACCACTGAACTCACATGTTACTTTGGCTGCTGCGCACAGAGCCCCACCTGCACACAACTCCACTGAACTCACTTGTAACCTTGTCTGCTGCGCATCGTGCCCCACCTGCACACAACACCATTGAACTCACATGTTACCTTGGCTGCAGTGCACAGTGCCCCACCTGCCCAAAACACCACTGAACTCACATGTTATCTTGGCTGCTGCGCACGGTGCCCACCGGCATAAAAAAACACTGAACTCAAAAGTTACCTTGGCCGCTTCGTACAGTACCCCCCTGCACACAACACCACTGAACTCACATTCTACCATGGCCACTGCGCACAGTCCCCCACCTGCATACAAACCACTGAACTCACAGGTTACCTTGGCCACTGCACACAGTGCCCCACCTGCACACAACACCAGTGAACTCACATGTTACCTTGGCTGCTGCAAGCAGTGCCCCACCTGCACACAACACCAGTGAATCCACATGTTACCTTGGCTACTGCGTGCAGTGCCCTACCTGCACACAACACCGCTGAACTGACATGTTACCTTGGCCACTGCACACATGTCCTCAGCTGCATACAACACGACTGAACTCATATGTTACCCTGGCCACTGCACACATCTCCCCAGCAGCAGACAACACCACTGAACTCACATCTTACCTTGGCTGCTGCACACAGTGCCCCACCTGCATGCAACACCACTGAACTCATATGTTACCCTGGCTTCTGCACGCAGTGCCCCACCTGCACACAACACCGGTGAACTCACGTGTTACCTTGGCTGCTGCGCGCAGTGCCCCACCTGCACACAACACCAGTGAACTCACATGTTACCTTGGCTCCTGTGCACAGTGCCCCACCTGCAATCAACACCACTGAACTGGCATGTCATCTTGGCTGCTGCGCACAGTGCCCCACCTGCAGACAACACCACTGAACTGACATGTTACCTTGGCTGCTGCACACAGTGCCCCACCTGCAACAACACCACTGAACTGACATGTTACCTTGGCTGCTGGGCACAGTGCCCCACCTGCAGACAACATCACTGAACTCACATGTTACCTTGGCTGCTGCGCACAGTGCACTACCTGCATACAACACCAGTGAACTCTCATGTTGCCTTGGCTGCTGCGCAGAGTGCCCCACCTGCATACAACACCATTGAACTCACATGTGACATTGGCTGCTACGCACAGTGCCTCACCTGCGTACAACACCAGCAAACTCTCAAGTTACCTTGGCTGCTGCGCACAGTGCCCCACCGGCATACAACACCATTGAACTCACATGTTACCTTGGCCACTGTGCACAGTGCCCCACCTGCACATAACAGCACTGAAGTCACATGTTACATTGGCTCCTGCGCACAGTACCCTACCTGCATATAACACCAGTGAACTCCCATGTTACCTTGCCTGCTGCGAACAGTGCCCCAACTGCACACAACACTGGGGAACTCACTTGTTAACTTGGCTGCTGCGCACAGTGCCCCACCTGCACCGAACACCACTGAACATGCATGTTACCTTCTGTGCTGCGCATAGAGCCCCACCTGCACACAGGATCACTGAACTCACATGCCATCTTGGCTGCTGTGAAATGTGCCCCACCTATACAAAATTTCAGTTAACTCACACGTTACCTTGGCTGCTGCGCTGAGAGCCCCACCCATAAACAACATCAGTGAACTCACATGTTACCTTGCCTGCTGTGCATAGTGCCCCACCTGCACCCAACACCACTGAACTGACATGGTACATTGGCTGCTGCACACAGTGCCCCACCTGCACACAACACCACTGAACCCACATGTTACCTTGCCTGCTGCATACACTGCCCCACCTGCATACAATACCACTGAACTCACATGGTACCTAGGCTGCTATGCACAGTACCCCACCTGCATACTACACCAGTGAACTCACATGATACCTTGGCTGCTGCGGACAGTGCCCGACCTGCAGACAACACCACCGAACTCATGAGTTACCTTGATGGTGTGAACAGTGTCCCACCTACATACAACACCACTGAACTCACGAGTTACCTTGGCTGCTGAGCACAGTGCCCCACCTGCCTCCAACACCACTGAACTCATGAGTTACATTGGAAGTTGCAGACAATGCTTCACCTGCACACAACAAACTGAACTCACATGTTACCTTGGCTGCTTCACACAGTGCCCACCTGCACACAACAAAAGTGAACTCACATGTTACCTTGGCTGCTGCACACAGTGACCCACCTGCACACAACACCAGTGAACTCACATGTTAGCTTGGCTGCTGCACACAGTGCCGCACCTGCACACAACACCACTGAACCCACATGTTACCTTGCCTTCTGCATACACTGCCCCACCTGCATACAATACCACTGAACTCACATGGTACCTAGGCTGCTATGCACAGTACCCCACCTGCATACTACACCAGTGAACTCACATGATACCTTGGCTGCTGCGGACAGTGCACCACCTGCAGACAACACCAACGAACTCATGAGTTACCTTGGTGGTGCGAACAGTGCCCCACCTGCATACAACACCACTGAACTCATGAGTTACCTGGCTGCTGCGCATGTGCCCACCCTGCCTACAACACTACTGAACTCATGAGTTACATTGTGTTGCAGACAATGTTTCACCTGCACACAACACCACTGAACTCACATGTTAGCTTGGCTGCTTTGCACAGTGCCCACCTGCACACAACAAAAGTGAACTCACATGTTACCTTGGCTGCTGCACACAGTGACCCACCTGCACACAACACCAGTGAACTCACATGTTACCTTGGCTGCTGCACACAGTGCCCCACCTGCACACAACACCAGTGAGCTAACATGTTACCTTGGCTGCTGTGAGCAGTGCTCACCAGCCCACAGCACCACTGAACCCACTTGTTACCCTGGCTACTACGTGCAGTGCCCCACCTGCACACAATACCAGTGAACACACATGTTAACTTGGCTGCTGTGCACAGTGCCCCACCTGCACACAACGCCACTGAACTCACATGTTACCTTGGCTGCTGCGCTCAGTGCCCCACCTGCATACATCACCACTGAACTCTCGTTACCTTGGCTGCTGCACACATTTCCCCAACTGCATACAACACCACTGAACTCGCATGTTTCCTTGACCACTGCACACCGTGCCTCACCTGTACACAAACCACTGAACTCACATGTTACCTCATACTGTGATAGTGCCCCACTGCACACAACACCACTGAACTCCCACAGTTAGTTTGTTCATGTGCACAGAGCCCTACCTGCACACAACATCAGTGAATCTCTGATGTTACCTTGGCTGCTGCACACAGTGCTCCACCTGCAAACAACTCCAGTGAACTTACATGTTACCTTGGATGCTGTGCACAGTGCCCCACCTGCGTACAACACCACTGAACTCACGTTACCTTGACTGCAGCGAACAGTGTCCCACCTGCATTCAACACCAGTGAACTCATATGTTACCTTGGCTCCTGTGCACAGTGCCCCACCTGCACACAAGATCACTGAACTCACAAGTTACCCTGGCTGCTGTGCATACGGCCCCACCTGCACACAACACCACTGAACTCACATGTTACCTTGGCTGCGTGCATAATGCCCCACCTGCACACAACAGCACTGCACTCATATGTTACCTTGGCTACTGTGCACAGTGTCCCACTTCCACTAAACACCACTGAACTGACATGGTACCTTGGCTGCTGCACACAGTGCCCAACCTGCATACAATACCACTGAACTCACATGCTACCTTAGCTGCTAGGCATAGTACCCCACCTGCATACAACACCATGGAACTCACATGCTACTTTGGCTGCTGTGCACAGTGCCGCACCTGCACACAACACCACTGATCTTAATGTTACCTTGGCTGCTGCGTATAGTGCCCCACCTGCACACAACACCGCTGAACTCACATGTTACCTTGGCTGCTGTGCACATTGCCCCAGCTGCACACAACAGAACTGAAGTCACATGATACATTGGCTGCTGCACACAGTGTCCCACCTGCACACAACACCACTGAACTCACGTGTTTCCTTGGCTGCTGTGCACATTGCCCCAGCTGCACACAACAGCACTGAAGTCACATGATACATTGGCTGCTGCACTCAGTGTCCCACCTGTACACAACACCACTGAACTCACATGTTACATTGGCTGTTGCGCACAGTGCCCTACCTGCATACAACACCAGCGAACCTCATGTCACCTTGGCTGCTGCGCAGTGTCCCAGCTGCATACAACACCAGAGAACTCACATGTCACCTTGGCCGCTGTGCACAGTGCACCACCTGCACACAACACCACTGAACTCACACTTTACCTTGGCTGCTGTGCATAGTGCCCCACCTGCATGCAACATCATTGAACTCATATGTAATCTTGGCCATGCACACAGTGCCCAACCTGCATACAACACCACTGAATCCTCGTCATTTCGGCCTGCTGTGTTCAGTGCCCCCCATCAGTACAACACCACTGAACTCAAATGTTACCTTGGCTGCTGGGCACAGTGCCCCACCTGCATACAACACAGCTGAACTCACATGTTACATTGGCAACTGCACACAGAGTCCCACCTGCACACAGCACCACCGAACTCGCATGTTACCTTGGTTGCTGCACACAGTGCCACACATGCATACAACATCAGTGAACTCACATGGTACGTTGGCTGCTGCACATAGTGCCCCACCTGCTAACAACACCACGGAACTCACATTTTACCTTGGCCACTGCACACATTTTGACACCTGCATACAACACCATGACATACATATTACCTTGCTGGGCACAGTGCCCCCATGTGCACAGAACACCATGGAACTCACATGTTACCTTGGTGCGCTGTGCACAGCCCCACGCACACAACATTCATGGAACTCACATGTCACCCTGCTGCAGGACACTGCCCCACCTGCAAACAGCACCAGAACTGACATGTTACCTGTCACAGAGCAGAGTGACGCACCTGCACACCACCACATAAATATTCCTATTGCTGTGCACAGTGTCCCATGTGCACGCAACACTACTGAACTGCCATATTTTTGTGGGCTGCGCATAAGTGCCCCACCTGCACACAACCCCCCTGAACTCACTTGTGTTTGTGTGTCATGATTGTCTGCCCTCACCCGCACACAACACCATTGGTACTACATGTTGTTTTGGCTGCAGTGCACAGCGCCCCACCTGCTCAAAACACCACTGAACTCACATGTTACTTGGCTGCTGCGCACAGTGCCCCACCTGCCCAAAACACCACTGAACTCACATGTTACCTTGGCTGCTGTGCACTGTGCCCACCGGCATAAAAAAACACTGAACTCATAAGTTACCTTGGCCGCTTCGCACAGTACCCCCCTGCACACAACACCACTGAACTCACATTCTACCATGGCCACTGTTCGCAGTCCCCCACCTGCATACAAACCACTGAACTCACAGGTTACCTTTTGGCCACTGCGCACAGTGCCCACCTGCACACAACACCAGTGAACTCACATGTTACCTTGGCTGCTGCAAGCAGTGCCCCACCTGCACACAACACCAGTGAATCCACATGTTACCTTGGCTACTGCGTGCAGTGCCCTACCTGCACACAACACTGCTGAACTGAGATGTTACCTTGGCCACTGCACACATGTCATCAGCTGCATACAACATGACTGAACTCATATGTTACCTTGGCCACTGCACACATCTCCCCAGCAGCAGACAATACCACTGAACTCACATGTTACCTTGGCTGCTGCACACAGTGCCCCACCTGCATACAACACCACTGAACTCATATGTTACATTGGCTTCTGCACGCAGTGCTCCACCTGCACACAACACCGGGTGAACCACGTGTTACCCTGGCTGCTGCGCGCAGTGCCCCACCTGCACACAACACCAGTGAACTCACATGTTACCTTGGCTCCTGTGCACAGTGCCCCACCTGCAATCAACACCACTGAACTGGAATGTCATCTTGGCTGCTGCGCACAGTGCCCCACCTGCAGACAACACCACTGAACTCACATGTTACCTTGGCTGCTGCTCACAGTGCACTACCTGCATACAACACCAGTGAACGCTCATGTTGCCTTGTTGCCGCGCAGAGGCCCCACCTGCATACAACACCATTGAACTCACATGTGACATTGGCTGCGCACAGTGCCCTCACCTGGTACAACACCTGTAAACTCTCCTCGTTACCTTTGGTTAAGCACAGTGCCCCACTCGCATACAACACCATTGAACTCACATGTTATTTGCCACTGTGCACAGTGTCCCACCTGCACATAACAGCACTGAAGTCACATGTGCATTGGCTTGCTCGCGCTCAGTACCCTACCTGCATATAACACCAGTGAACTCCCATGTTACCTTGTTTGCTGTGAATAGTGCCCAACTGCACACAACACTGGGGAACTCAATTTCAGTTAACTTGGCTTACGCGCACAGTGCCCACCTGCACCAACACCACTGAACATGACAGCTACCTGTTCTGCTCAGAGCCCCTACACACAGGATCACTGAACTCACATGTGCCATCTTGGCTGCTGTGAAAAGTGCCCCACCTATACAAAATTTCAGTTAACTCAGCACGTTATCTTGGCTGCTGCGCTTGAGTGCCCCCACCCACAAACAACATCAGTGAACTCACATGTTGCCTTGCCTGCTGTGCACAGTGCCCCACCTGCACCCAACACCACTGAACTGACTTGGTATTATTGGCTGCTGCACACAGTCCCCACCTGCACGCAACACCACTGAACCTACATGTTACCTGCCTGCTGCATACACTGCCCCACCTGCATACAATACCACTGTACTCACATGGTACCTAGGCAGCTATGGCCAGTACCACACCTGGCTACTACACCAGTGAACTTGCTGATGCTGCCTTGGCTGCTGCGGACGGTGCCCACCTGGAACAACACCACTGAACTTCATGAGTTACCTTGGCAGCTGCGCACAGTGCCCCACCTCCATACAACACCACTGAACTCACGAGTTACCTTGGCTGCTGTGCACAGTGCCCCACCAGCCCCCAACACCACTGAACTCATGAGTTGCATTGGAAGTTGCAGACAATGCTTCACCTGCACACAACACCACTGAACTCACATGTTACCTTGGCTGCTTCACATAGTGCCCACCTGCACACAACAAAAGTGAACTCACATGTTACCTAGGCTGCTGCACACAGTGACCCACCTGCACTCAACACCAGTGAACTCACATGTTACCTTGGCTGCTGCACACAGTGCCCCACCTGCACACAACACCAGTGAGCCAAAATGTTACCTTGGCTGCTGTGACCAGTGCCCATCTGCCCACAGCACCACTGAACCCACTTAATACTCCTGGCTACTACGTGAGTGCCCCACCTGCACAAATAATAGAGGAACACAGGAAGACTTTGACATTGAGCACAGTGCCCCACCTGCACACAACACCACTGAACTCACATGACACCTTGGCTGCTGCACACAGTTCCCCACCTGCATACATCACCACTGAACTCTCGTTACCTTCGCTGCTGCACACATTTGCCCAACTGCATACAACATCAGTGAACTCAAATGTTACCTTGGCTGCTGCACACAGTGCTCCACCTGCAAACAACTCCAGTGAACTTACATGTCACCTTGGCTGCTGCATACAGTGCCCCACCTGCACACAACACCACTGAACTCACATGTTACCTTGGCTTCTGCACGCAGTGCCCTACCTGCACAGAACACCGGTGAACTCACGTGTTACCTTGGCTGCTGCGCGCAGTGCCCCACATGCACACAAGACCAGTGAACTCGCATGTTACCTTGGCTCCTGTGCACAGTGCCCCACCTGCACTCAACACCACTGAACTGGCATGTCACCTTGGCTGCTGTGCACAGTGCCCCACCAGCAGACAACACCACTGAACTGGCATGTCACCTTGGCTGCTGTGCACAGTGCCCCACCTGCAGACAACACCACTGAACTGAATGTTACCTTGGCTGCCAAGACAGTGCCCCACCTGCATACAACACCATTGAACTCACATGTTACCTTGGCTGCTTGCAGGCAGCCCCACCTGCACACAATACCACTGAACTCACATGTTACCTTGGCTGCTGCGCACAGTGCCCCACCTGCATACAACACCATTGAACTTACATGTACATTGGCTGCTGCGCACAGTGCCCCACCTGTATACAACACCAGTGAACTCTCATGTTACATTGGCTGCTGCACACTGTACCCTACCTGCATACAACACCAGTGAACTCACACGTTACCTTGGCTGCTGAGAACAGTGCCCCAACTGCACACAACACTGGGGAACTCACTTGTTAACTTGGCTGCTGCGTACAGTGCCACACCTGCACACAACACCACTGATCTTACATGTTACCTTGGCTGCTGCGCATAGTGCCCCTCCTGCACACAACACCGCTGAACTCACATGTTATCTTGGCTTCTGTGCACAGTACCACACCTGCACACAACAAAACTGAACTGACATGTCACCTTGTCTGCTGCACACAGTGCCCCCTGCATACAACACCATGGAACTCATCTCTACTTTGCTGCTGTGCACAGTGCCCCACCTGCACACAACACCACTGATCTTATATGTTACCTTGTAAGCGCGATAGTGCCCCACCTGCACACAATACCGCTGAACCTACATGTTACCTTGCTTCTGTGCACAGTGCCACCTGCACATAACAAAATGAACTGCGTGTCACCTTGTCTGCTGCGCACAGTGCCTCACCTGCACACAACACCAATGAACTCCACATGTTTCCTTGCTGCCAGCACATTGCCCCAGCTGCACACAATAGCACTGAAGTCACATGATACATTAGCAGCTGCACACAGTGTCCCACCTGTACACAACACCACTGAACCCATAAGCGCATTGGCTGGCTGGCACACAGTGCCCTACCGGCATACAACACCAGCGAACTTTCATGCTCACTCCTTGCTGCCGCGCAGTGTCCCACCTGCATACAACACCTGAGAACTCACTTGCCCCACCTGCATGCAACACCAGTGACCCCACATGTTACCTAGGCTGCTGTGCACAGTACCCCACCTACATACAACACCACTGAACTCACATGTAATCTTGGCCAGCACACAGTGCTCCTACCTGCATACAACACCACTGAACTCCTCATCTTCCTTGGCTGCTGTGCACAGTGCCCCACTGGCACACAACACCACTGAACTCAAATGTTACCTTGGCTGCTGAGCACAGTGCCCCACCTGCATACAACACAGCTGAACTCACATGTTACGCTGGCCTACTGTACACAGAGTCCCACCTGCACACAGCACCACCTGAACTCGCATGTTAACTTGGCTGTTGCACACAGTGCCTCTCCTGCACACACAACACCTTGAAGTCTCATATTATATTGGCTGCTACACACAGAGTCCCACCTGCACACAACACCACTGAACTCACATGTTACCTTGCCTGCTGCACATAGCACCCTCACATGCATACAACATCAGTGAACTCATATGGTACTGCATTGCTGCACATATAGTGCCTCACCTGCTAACAACACCATGGAACTCACATTTTACCTTGGCCACTGCACACATTTTGACATCTGCATACAACACCACTGACCTTACATGTTACCTTGGCTCACTGGGGCACAGTGCCCCATGTGCAGAGAACACCATGGAACTCACAGCCACCTTGGTCACTGTGCACAGTGCCCCCCGTGCACACAAACCATGGAACTCACATGTCACCCTGGTGGCTGCCGACAGTGCCCCACCTGCAAACAGCACCACAGAATTGACATGTTACCTTGGTCACTGTGCAGAGTGACCCACCTGCCACAACACCAGTGAACTCTGTGTTATCTTGGCTGCTGTGCACAGTGCCCCACCTGCACACAACACCACTGAACTGCCACATTATCTGGGTTGCTGCGCATAGTGCCCCACCTGCACACAACATACTGGTGAAGTCACATGTTACCTTGGCTATTGCGCATAGTGCCCCACCTGCACACAACAACACCAGTGAACTCTACATGTTACCTTCTCTGCTGCACGGTGCCCCTCCTGCATACCAACACGACTGAACTCCACATGTTACTTTGTGCTGCTGCTCAGAGTGCCCCAGCTGCAAACAACATCAGTGAACTCACATGTTACCTTTGCTGCGGGCGCACAGTGCCCCACCTGCATGCAAGACCATTGTACTACATGTTACCTTGGCTGCTGCGTACAGTGCCCCACCTGCACAAAGCACCACTGAACTCACATGTTACCTCCTGGCTGTGCACAGTGCCCCACCTGCAGGGAAACACCGCTGAACTCAAATTATACCTTGGCTACAGTGCACAGTTACTCCCACCTGCACGCAACACCACTGAACTCACGCTACCTTTGTTGGCGCGATAGTGCCCAACCTGCATGCAGCACCACTGAACACACATGTTACTTAGGCTGCTGCACATAGTGTCCCATGTGTGTAAAAAACCACAGAACTCAGATGTTACCTTGGCTGCCACACACAATGCCGCACCTGCACAAAACACCACTGAGCCCACATGTTGCCTTGGCTGCTTCGTGCTGTGTCACATCTGCACAAAAACACAACTGAACTCACATGTCCTGCTGTGCACAGTGCCCCACCTGCACAAAACCACTGAACTCACGCGTTATCGCGTTGGCAAGGTGCACAGTACCCCACCTGCATGCAAGACCACTGTACTCACATGTTACCTGGCTGCTGCGTACAGTGCTCCACCTGCACAAAGCACAACTGAACTCACATGTTACCTTGGCTTCTGCACACAGTGCCCCACATGCAAGCAACACTGATGAACTCACATGATACCTCATGCAGCGCACAGTGCCCCACCTGCAGACAACACCAATGAACTCACATGTTACCTTAGTTGCTTCGCAGGTGCCCCACCTGCACAACACCACTGAACTGATATGTCACCTTGCTGCTGTTGCACAGTGCCCCACCTGCAGAGAACACCACTGAACTGACATGTTTCCTTGGCTGCTGCACACACTGCCCCACCTGCACACAACACCACTGATGTCACATATTACCCAGGCTGCTGTGCACAGTGTGCCACCTGCACACAACACCACTGGAACTGACATGTAACCTTGATTAATGCGCACTGTGCCCCACCTACACACAACACCACTGAACTCACCTGTTACCTTCGGCGTGTGCCACAGCAACTCACCTGCACACAACACCACTAAATTCAGAAGTTACCGTGGCTGCTGCACATTCAGCTCCACTTGCATGCTGCACACAGTGCCCCACCTGCACACAACGCCACTAAATTCAGAGTACCTTGGCTGCTGCGCATTGTGCCCACCTGCAGACAACACCACTGAACTCAGGTTAGCTTGGCTGCTGGACACAGTGCCTCATCTGCATAGAACACCACTGAACTGCCACGTTATTTTGTTCTGCTGCGCATAGTGCCTCTACCTGCACACAACATCAGTGGGTCACATGTTACCTGGCCACTGTGCACAGTGCCCCCCTGCACACAACACCAGTGAACTCACATGTTACCTTCTCTGCTGTGCACAGTGCCCCTGCATAATACCACTGAACTCACATGTTATTTGGCTGCTGCTCAGAGGGCCCCATCTGCAAACAACATCAGTGAGCTCACATGTGACCTTGGCTGCTGCGTACAGTGCCCACCTGCATGCAACACCACTGAACTCACAGGTTACCTTTGCTGCGGCACACAGTGCCCCACCTGCCTGCAGCACTACTGAACTTACATGTTACCTTGGCAGCTGCACAGAGTGCCCCACCTGCACGCAGCACCACTGAACCCACATGTTACCCAGGCTGCTGCACACAGTGTCCCATGTGTGCAAAAAACTACAGAACTCACATGTTACTTTGGCTGCTGCACACAGTGCCCCACCTGCACAACACACCACTGAGCTCACATGTTGCCTTGGCTGCTATGCGCAGTGTCCCATCTGCACAAAACACCTTGGAACTCACATATTATCTTGGCTGCTGCGCACAGAGTCCCAACTGCATGCAAGACCACTGTACTCTCATGTTACCTTGGCTGCTGCGTACAGTGCCCCACCTGCACAAAGCACCACTGAACCTACATGTTACCTTGGCTGTTGCGCACAGTGCCCCACCTGCAGGAAACACTGCTAAACTCACATTATACCTTGGTTATAGTGCACAGTGCCCCACATGCAGGCAACACCAGTGAACTGACATGTTACCTTGGCTGCTGCTCACAGTGCCCTACCTGCACACAGCACCACTGACATCACATATTACCCAGGCTACTGTGCACAGTGTGCCACCTGCACACTACACCACTGAACTGACATAAGTAACCTTGGCTACTGCGCAGGTGCCCCACCACCAACACAACATCACTGGAACTCACATGTTACCTTGGCTGCTGCACACTGCACCCCACCTGCACAGAAAACCACTAACCTTAGCACTTACCTTGGCTGCAGACTCAGCCCTAACTGCATGTTGCACACAGTGCTCCCACCTGCACACAACACCACTGAACTCACAGGTTACTTTCTGCTGCACACAGTGCCCCACCTGCATACCAAACCACTGAACTCACATGTTACCTTGGCCACTACGCACAGTGCCCCACCTGCACACAACACCACTGAACTGACAAGATACCTTAGTTGCTGTGCACAGTTCCCCACCTGCACACAACACCACTGAACTCACATGTTAGCTTGGCTGCTGCGCACCGTGACCCATCTGCATACCACACCACTGAACTCTCATGTTACCTTGGCTGGTGTGCACAGTGCCCCACGTGCATACAACTCCCCTGAACTCACATGTTACCTTGGCTGCTGCACACAGTGCCCCACCTGCACACAACAGCCCTGAACTCCAATGTTACCTTTTCCACTGCACACAGTGCCCCACCTGCAAACACCACTGAACTACCATGTTACCTTAGCCACTGCACTCAGTGCCCCCTGCACACAACACCAGTGAACTCCCACGTTACCTTGGCCGCTGCCCACAGTACCCCGCCTGCACACAACACCAGTGAACTCACATGGTATATTGTCTGCTGTGCACAGTGCCCCACCTGCACAGAACACCACTGAACTCACATGTTACCTTGGCAGCTGCACAGAGTACCCCACCTGCACGCAACACCACTGAATTCACATGTTACATAGGCTGCTGCATATAGTGTCCCACATGTGCATAAAACCACTGAACTCAGATGTTTCCTTGCCTGATGTACACATTTCCCCAGCTGCATACAACACCACTGAACTCACATGTTACTTTGGCTACTGCACACTGTGCCCCTCCTGCACACAACACCACAGAAGTCACATGTTACCTTGGTCGGTGTGCACAGCGCCCCACCTGCACACACCACCACTGAACTCCCATGTTACCTTGGACGCTGTGCACCGTGCCCCACCTGCACAAAAAAGCATGGAACTGACATGTTACCTTGGTCGCTGTGCACAGTGTCCCACCTGCACACAACACCACTGAACTCCCATGTTACCTTGGCTGCTGCACACAATGCCCCACCTGTACACAGTGCCACACCTGTACACAACACCACTAAACTCCCATTTTACCTAGGCCACTGCGCACAGTGCCCCACCTGCACACAACACCAGTGAACTCAGTTGCATTTGGCACTGCGCAACAGTGCCCACCTGCACACAACACCACTAAATTCACATGTTGTCTCGGCTGCTGTGCAGACTGCCCCAGCTGCACACAACACAAGTGAACTCACATGTTATCTTCTCTGCTGCGCACAGTGCCCCACCAGCATACAACACCTCTGGACTGACTTGTTATCTTGGCTGCTGTACACAGCGCCCCAACTGCAGGAAACACCACTGAACTCACATGTCACCTTGGCTGCTGTGCACAGTGCCCCACATGCACAAAACACCACTGAGTTCACATGTTACCTTGGCTGCTGCATGCAGTCCCCACCTGCATACCAAAACCACTGAACTCACATGTTACTCATTACTGCACACAGAGTCCCTCCTGCACACAGCACCACCGAACTCACATGTTACCTTGGTTGCTGCACACAGTGCCTCACCTGCACACAACACCATGGAACTCTCATATTACATTGGCTACTACACACAGAGTCCCACCTGCTCACAACACCACTGAACTCACATAGTTACCTTGGCTGCTGCACAAGCGCCCACATGCATACAACACCACTGAACTCACACGCATCGCTGGCTGCTGCACATAGTGCCCCACCTGCTTACAACACCACGGAACTCACATTTTACCTTGGCCACTGCACAGATTTTCCCACCTGCATACAACACCACTGACCTTACATGCTACCTTGGCCACTGGGCACAGTGCCCCACATGCACACAACTCCAGGGAAATCACATGTTACCTTGGTTGCTGTGCACAGTGGCCACGTGCACACAACACCATGGAACTCACATGTCACCCTGGCTGCTGCGCACAGTGCCCAACCTGCACACAGCACCACAATACTGACATGTTACCTTGGTCACTGTGCAGAGTGATTAACCTGCACACAACACCACTGAACTCCCATGTTACCTTGGAAGCTGTGCACAGTGCCGCACCTGCACACAACACCAGTGAAGTCACATGTTACCTTGGCTGCTGTGCACAGTGCCCCACATGCACACAACACCACTGAACTGCCATGTTACTAGAGCAAGCGCAGCGGGCCCACCTGCACACAACACCAGTGAAGTCACATGTTACCTTGGCCACTGTGCACAGTGCCCCACCTCCACAACACCAGTGAGCTCACATGTTACCCTTCTCTGGTGCACAGTGCCCTCCCATTGCTACAACACGATGGGACCTCACATGTTACTTTGTTGCTGCTCAGAGTGCCCAGCTGCAAACATCAGTGAACTCACAAGTTATCTTGGCTGCTGCGCACAGTGCCCCACTTGCATGCAACACCACTGAACTCACATGTTACCTTTGCTGCTGCACACAGTGCCCCACCTGCATGCAAGACCACTGTACTTACATGTTACCTTGGCTGCGTGAGAGTGCCCCCACCTGCACAAAGCACCACTGAGCTCACATGTTGCCTCTTACAAGGCAAGTATGTGTCACATCTGCACAAACACAACTGAACTCACATGTTACCTTTGGCTGCTGTGCACAGTGCCCCACCTGCACAAAACACCTTGGAACTCACACGTTATTTTGGCTGCTGCGCACAGTGCCCCACCTGCAGGAAACACCGCTGAACTCACATTATACCTTGTCTACCGGGCACAGTGCCCCACCTGCACGCAACACCACTGAACCCACGTTACCTAGGCTGCTACACATAGTGTCCCACGTGCGCAAAAAAACCACAGAACTCACATGTCACCTTGGCTGCCGCACACAGTGCCACACCTGCACAAAACACCACTGAGCTCACATGTGCGCCAGCTAGCGCGGCTGTGTCACATCTGCACAAAACACAACTGAGCTCACATGTTGCCATGAGTTAAGGCGCACAGTGCCCCTACCTGCACAAAACACCTTGAACTCAAATGTTATCTTGGGCTAGCTGGACATGCCCCACCTGCATGCGAAGACCACTGTATTCACATGTTACGTTGGCTGCTGCGTACAGTGCCCCACCCGCACACAGCACCACCGAACTTGCATGTTACCATGGTTGCTGCACACAGTGCCTCACCTGGACACAACACCATGGAACTCTCATATTACATTGGCCGCTACACACAGAGTCCCACCTGCACACAACACCACTGAACTCACGTTACCTTGGCTGCTGCACACAGCGCCCCACATGCATACAACACCACTGAACTCACATGGTACATTGGCTGCTGCACATAGTGCCCCACCTGCTTACAACACCATGGAACTCACATTTTACCTTGGCCACTGCACAGATTTTCCCACCTGCATACAACACCACTGACCTTACATGTTACCTTGGCCACTAGGCACAGTGCCCCATGTGCACACAACACCATGGAACTCACATGTTACCTTGGTCACTGTGCACAGTGCCCCATGTGCACACAACACTGTGGAACTTACATGTCACCCTGGCTGCTCCGCACAGTGCCCCACCTACACACAGCACCACAGAATTGACATGTTACCTTGGTCACTGTGCAGAGTGACCCACCTGCACACAACACCATGGAACTCCCCTGTTACCTTGGCCACTGCGCACAGTGCCCCACCTGCACACAACACCAGTGAACTCACATGTTACCATGGCTGCTGTGCACAGTGCCCCACCTGCACACAACACCACTGAACTGCCATGTTACCTAGGCTGCTGCGCATAGTGCCCCACCTGCACACAACACCAGTTAAGTCACATGTTACCTTGGCCACTGCGCACAGTGCCCCTCCTGCATACAACACCACTGAACTCACATGTTACCTTCTCTGCTGTGCACCGTGCCCCTCCTGCACACAACACGACTGAACTCACATGTTACTTTGGCTGCTGCTCAGAGTGCCCCAGCTGCAAACAACATCAGTGAACTCACATGTTACCTTGGCTGCTGCGTACAGTGCCCCACCTGCACACAACATCACTGAACTCACATGTTACCTTTGCTGCTGTGCACAGTGCCCCACCTGCATGCAAGACCACTGTACTCAAATGTTACCTTGGCTGCTGTGTACAGTGCCCCACCTGCACAAAGCACCACTGAACCCACATGTTACCTTAGCTGCTGTGCACAGTGCCCCACCTGCAGGGAACACTGCTGAACTCAAATTATACCTCGGCTACAGGGTACAGTGCCCCACCTGCACGCAACACCACTGAACTCACATGTTACCTTTGCTGCTTCGCACAGTGCCCCACCTGCATGCAGCACCACTGAACCCACATGTTACCTAGGCTGCTGCACATAGTGTCCCACATGTGCAAAAAACCACAGAACTCAGATGTTACCTTGGCTGCCGAACACAGTGCCGCACCTGCACAAAACACCACTGAACTCACATGTTGCCTTGGCTGCTGCGTGCTGTGTCACATCTGCACAAAAGACAACTGAACGCACATGTTACCTTGGCTGTCGCGCAGAGTGCCCCACCTGCACAAAACACCTTGGAACTCACATGTTATCTTGGCTGCTGCGCAGAGTGCCCCACCTGCATGCAAGACCACTGTATTCACATGTTACCTTGGCTGCTGCGTTCAGTGCCCCACCTGCACACAGCACCACCGAACTTGCATGTTACCTTGGTTGCTGCACACAGAGTCTCACCTGCACCCAACACCACTGAACTCACATGTTACCTTGGCTGCTGCATACAGCTCCCCACATGCATATAACACCACTGAACTCACATGGTACATTGGCTGCTGCACATAATGCCCCACCTGCTTACAACACCATGGAACTCACATTTTACCTTGGCCACAGCACAGATTTTCCCACCTGCATACAACACCACTGACCTTACATGCTACCTTGGCCACTGGGCACAGTGCCCCACATGCACCATGGAACTCACATGTTACCTTGGTCATGGTGCACAGTGCCTCACGTGCACACAACACCGTGGAACTCACATTTCACCCTGGCTGCTGTGCACAGTGCCCCACCTGCACACAGCACCAAAGAACTGACATGTTACCTTGGTCACTGTGCAGAGTGACCCACCTGCACAAATACCAGTGAAGTCACATGTTGCCTTGGCTGCTGTGCACGGTGCCCCGCCTGCACCTAACGCCGACTGAACTGCCATGTTACCCTGGGCTGCTGCGCGCGCGGTGCCCCACCTGCACAACACCACGGTAAGTCACATGTTACCTTAGCCACTGTGCACAGTGCCCCACCTGCACACAACACCAGTGAACTCCCATGTTACCTTCTCTGCTGTGCACAGTTCCCCTCCTGCATACAACACCACTGAACTCACATGTTACTTTGGCTGCTGCTCAGAGTGCCCCAGCTGCAAACAAAATCAGTGAACTCACATGTTACCTTTGCTGCTGCGTACAGTGCCCCACTTGCATGCAACACCACTGAACTCACATGTTACCTTTGCTGCTGCGCACAGTGCCCCACCTGCATGCAAGACCACTGTACTCAAATGTTACCTTGGCTGCTGTGTACCGTGCCGCACCTGCACAAAGCACCACTTAACTCACACGTTACCTTAGCTGCTGCGCACAGTGCCCCGCATGCAGGAAGCACCACTGAACTCACATTATACCTTGGCTACAGGGCACAGTGCCCCACCTGCAAGCAACACCACTGAACTCACATGTTACCTTTGCTGCTGCACATAGTGTCCCACATGTGCTAAAAACCACAGAACTCACGTGTTACCTTGGCTGCCGCACACAGTGCCACACCTGCACAAAACACCACTGAGCTCACATATTGCCTTGGCTGCTGTGCACAGTGCCCCTCCTGGAGACAACACCACTGAACTCATATGTTAGCTTGGCTGCTGCGCAGAGTGCCCCATCTGCATATCACACAACTGAACTCTCATGTTGCCTTGGCTGATGCGCACAGTATCCCACCTGCATACAACACCACTGAACTCACATGTTAGCTTGGCTGCTGGACACAGTGCCTCATCTGCATACAACACCACTGAACTGCCACGTTGCCTTGTCTGCTGCGTGCAGTGCCCCACCTGCACACAACACCAGTGAAGTCACATGTTACCTTGGCCACTGCGCACAGTGCCCCCCCTGCACACAACACCAGTGAACTCACATGTTACCTTCTCTGCTGTGCACCATGCACCTCCTGCATACAACACCACTGAACTCACATATGACGTTGGCTGCTGCGTATGGTGCCCCACCTGCATGCAGCACTACTGAACTCACATATTACCTTGGCTGCTGCACAGAGTGCCCCACTTGCATGCAACACCACTGAACCCACATGTTACCTAGGCTGCTGTACACAGTGTCCAATGTGTGCATAAAACTACAGAACTCACATGTTACTTTGGCTGCTGCACACAGTGTCCCATCTGCACAAAACACCTTAGAACTCACATGTTATCTTGGCTGCTGCGCACAGTGCCCCACCTGCATACAAGACCTCTGTACTCCCATGTTACCTTGGCTGCTGCGTACAGTGCCCCACCTGCACAAAACAGCACTGAACCCACATGTTACCTTGGCTGCTGCACGCAGTGCCCCACCTGCAGGAAACACCGCTGAACTCACATTATACCTTGGCTACAGTGCACAGTGCCCCACCTGCAGGCAACACCAGTGAACTCACATGTTACCTTGGCTGCTTCACAGAGTGCCCCACCTGCATGCAACACCACTGAACTGATATGTCACCTTGGCTGCTGCGCACAGTGCTCCACCTGCAGAGAACACCACTGAACAGACATGATACCTTGGCTGCTGCTCACAGTGCCCCACCTGCACGCAGCACTATTGATGTCACATATTACCCAGGCTGCTGTGCACAGTGCGCCACCTGCACACAACACCACTGAACTGACATGTAACCTTGGCTACTGCGCACAGTGCCCCACCTACACACAACACCACTGAACTCACATGTTACCTTGGCTGCTGCACACAGCACCACACCTGCACACAACACCACTAACCTTACTACTTACCTTGGCTGCTGTGCATTCAGCCCCAACTGCATGCTGCACACAGTGCCCCACCTGCACACAACACCACTAACCTTACCACTTACCTTGGCTGCTGCGCATTGAGCCATAACTGTATGCTGCACACAGTGCCCCACCTGCACACAACACCACTGAACTCACAGGTTACTTTCTCTGCTGCACACAGTCCCCCACCTGCATACCAAACCACTGAACTCACATGTTACCTTGGCCACTATGCACACTGCCCCACCTCCACACACCACTGAACTCACAAGATACCTTAGTTGCTGTGCACAGTGGCCCACCTGCACACATCAGTGAACTCACATGTTACCTTGGCTGCTGCACGCAGCGCCCCACCTGCACACAACACCAGTGAACTCATATGTGAGCTTGGCTGCTGCGCACCGTGCCCCATCTGCATACCACACCACTGAACTCTCATGTTACCTTGGCTGGTGCGCAGAGTGCCCCACCTGCATACAACACCCCTGAACTCACATGTTATCTTGGCTGCTGGACACGTGTGCCTCATCTGCAAACAACACCACTGAACTCAATGTTACCTTTTTCCTTCTGATGCCCACCTGCAAACACCGCTGAACTCCATGTTACCTTAGCGCTGCACTCAGTGCCCCACCTGCACAAAACACCAGTGAACTCCCATGTTACCTTGGCCACTGCTCGCAGTACCCCACCTGCACACAACACCAGTGAACTCACATGGTACATTGGCTGCTGTGCACATTTCCCCACCTGCACAGAACACCACTGAACTCACATGTTACCTTGGCAGCTGCACAGAGTACCCCACCTGCATGCAACACCACTGAATTCACATGTTACCTAGGCTGCTGCACAGTGTCCACGTGCAGAAAACCACCTGAACTCAGATGTTTCCTTGGCTGATGTACACATTTCCCCCACTGCATACAACACCACCGAACTCACATGTTCCTTTGGCTACTGCACACTGTGCCCCTTCTGCACACAACACCACAGAAGTCACATGTTACCTTGGTCGGTGTGCACAGTGCCCCACCTGCACACACCACCACTGAACTCCCATATTACCCTGGACGCTGTGCACTGTGCCCCACCTGCACAAAAAAGCATGGAACTGACATGTTACCTTGGTCGCTGTGCACAGTGCCCCACCTGCACACAACACCACTGAACTCCCATGTTACCTTGGCCACTGCACACACTGCCCCACCTGTACACAACACCACTGAACTCCCATGTTACCTAGGCCACTGTGCACAGTGCCCCACCTGCACACAACACCAGTGTACTCACAAGGTACCTTGGCCACTGCGCACAGTACCCAACCTGCACACAACACCACTGAACTCACATGTTGCCTTCGCTGCTGTGCAGCCTGCCCCACCTGCACACAACACCAGTGAACTCACATGTTATCTTCTCTGCTGTGCACAGTGCCCCACCAACACACACCACCTCTGGACTGACTTGTTATCTTGGCTGCTGTACACAGTGCCCCACCTGCAAGAAACCCGATGAACTCACATGTCACCTTGGCTGCTGTACATGGTGCCCCATCTGCACAAAACACCACTGAGTTCACATGTTGCTTGGCTGCTGCACGCGGCCCCACCTGCATACCAAGCACCGAACTCACATGTTACCTTGGCCGCTGTGCACAGTGCCCCACCTGTACTCAACACCTCTGAACTCCCATGTTACCTTGGCCACTGCGCACAGTGCCCCACCTGCAGACAACACCAGTGGACCCACATGTTGCCTTGGCTGCTGTGCACAGTGCCCCACCTGTACACAACACCACTGAACTCACATGATAGCTTGGCTGCTGAGCACTTTGCCCCTCCTGCACACAACACCACTGAACTCATGTTATCTTGGCTGCTGCAGACAGTGCCCCACCTGCATACAACGCCACTGAACTCAGATGTCACCTTGGCTGCTGCTCAGAGTGCCCTAGCTGCAAACAACATTAGTGAACTCACATGTTACCTTGGCTGCTGCACAGAGTGCCCCACCTGCACACAACACCACTGAACTCACATGGTACCTTGTCTGCTGCGTACAGTGCCCCACTGGCATGCAACACCACTGAACTCCCATGTTACCTAGGCTGCTGCACATAGTGTCCCACCTGTACAAAAAAAACACTGTACTCACATGTTACCTTGGCTGCTGCACAGAGTGCCCCACCTGTAGAAAACACCACTGAACTCACATGTTACCTTGGCTATTGCGCACAGTGCCCCACCTGCACAAAACAACACTGAACTTACATGTTACCTTGGCCACTGCGCACAGTGCCCCACCTGCAGACAACACCAGTGAACCCACATGTTACCTTGGCTGCTGTGCACAGTGCCCCACCTGCATACCAACACCTCTGAACTCCCATGTTACCTTGGCCACTGCGCACAGTGCCCCACCTGCAGACAACACCAGTGGACCCACATGTTGCCTTGGCTACTGTGCACAGTGCCCCACCTGTACACAACACCACTGAACTCACTTGATAGCTTGGCTGCTGTGCACTTTGCCCCTCCTGCACACAATACCGCCGAACTCATGTTATTTTGGCTGCTGCAGACAGTGCCCCACCTGCACACAACACCAGTGTACTCACAAGGTACCTTGGCCACTGCGCACAGTACCCAACCTGCACACAACACCACTGAATTCACATGTTGCCTTTGCTGCTGTGCAGCCTGCCCCACCTGCACACAACACCAGTGAACTCACATGTTATCTTCTCTGCTGTGCACAGTGCCCCCCCAACATACACCACCTCTGGACTGACTTGTTATCTTGGCTGCTGTGCACAGTGCCCCACCTGCAGAAAACACCGAAGAACTCACATGTCACCTTGGCTGTACATGTGCCCCATCTGCACAAAACATCACTGGAGTTCACATGTTACTTTGGCTGCTGCATGCAGTGCCCACCTGCATACTAAAGCACCGAACTCACATGTTACTCTTGGCCGCTGTGCACAGTGCCCCACCTGTACTACAACACCTCTGAACTCCATGTTACTTTGGCCACTGCGCACAGTGCCCCACCTGCAGACAACACCAGTGGACCTATTAGTTGCCTTGGCTACAATGTACAGTGCCCCACCTGTACACAACACCACTGAACTCACATGATAGCTTGGCTGCTGTGCACTTTGCCCCTCCTGCAAACACCACTGAACTCATGTTATCTTGGCTGCTGCAGACAGTGCCCACCTGCATACGCGCCACTGAACTCAGATGTCACCTTGGCTGCTGCTCAGGTGCCCTAGCTGCAAACAACGTTAGTGAACTCACATGTTACCTTGGCTGCTGCACGAGAGTGCCCCTGCCTGCACACAACACCACTGAACTCACATGGTACCTTGGCTGCTGCATACAGTGCCCCACTGGCATGCAACACCACTGAACTCCCATGTTACCTAGGCTGCTGCACATAGTGTCCCACCTGTACAAAAAAAACACTGTACTCACATGTTACCTTGGCTGCTGCACACAGTGCCCCACCTGTAGAAAACACCACTGAACTCACATGTTACCTTGGCTATTGCGCACAGTGCCCCACCTGCACAAAACACCACTGAACTTACATGTTACCTTGCCACTGCAAGCACAGTGCCCCACCTGCAGACAACACCAGTGAACCACATGTTACCTGATGCTGTGCACAGTGCCCCACCTGCATACCAACACCTCTGAACTCCCATGTTCCTGGCCACTGCGCACAGTGCCCCACCCAGACAAACACCAGTGGACCTACATGTTGCCTTGGCTACTGTGCACAGTGCCCCACCTGTACACAACACCACTGAACTCACTTGATAGCTTGGCTGCTGTGCACTTTGCCCCTCCTGCACACAATACCACCGAACTCATGTTATTTTGGCTGCTGCAGACAGTGCCCCACCTGTATACAATGCCACTGAACTCAGATGATACCTTGGCTGCTGCTCAGAGTGCCCCAGCTGCAAACAACATTAGTGAACTCACATGTTACCTTGGCTGCTGTACACAATGCCCCACCTGCACAAAACACCACTGAGCTCACATGTTACCTTGGCTGCTGCACGCGGTGCCCTACCTGCATACCAAACCACTGAACTCACATGTTACCTTGGCTGCTGTGCACAGTGCCCCACCTGCACACAACACCTCAGAACTCCCATGTTACCTTGACCACTGTGCACAGTGCCCCACCTGCAGATAACACCAGTGGTCCCACATGTTACCTTGCTGTGCACAGTGCCCACCTGTAGAAAAACACCACTGAGCTCACATGTTACCCGGCTGCTGTGCACAGTGCCCCACCTGCATACCACACCACTGAACTCACATGTTATCTTGGCTGCTGCAGACAGTGCCCAACCTGCATACAACACCACTGAACTCAGATGTTACCTTGGCTGCTGCGCACAGTGCCCCACCTGCACACAACACCACTGAACTCCCATGTTACCTTGGCCACTGCACACAGTGCCCCACCTGTACACAACATCAATGAACTCCCATGTTACCTAGGCCGCTGTGCACAGTGCCCCACCTGCACACAACACCAGTGTACTCACAAGGTACCTTAGCCACTGCGCACAGTGCCCAACCTGCACACAACACCACTGAACTCACATGTTGTCTTCGCTGCTGTGCAGACTGCCCCACCTGCACACAACACCAGTGAACTCACATGTTATCTTCTCTGCTGCGCACAGTGCCCCACCAACATACACCACCTCTGGACTGACTTGTTATCTTGGCTGCTGTACACAGTGCCCCACCTGCAGAAAACACAGATGAACTCACATGTCACCTTGGCTGCTGTACACAGTGCCCCATCTGCACAAAACACCACTGAGTTCACATGTTACTTTGGCTACTGCACGCGGTGCCCCACCTGCATACCAAAGCACTGAACTCACATGTTACCTTGGCCGCTGTGCACAGTGCCCCACCTGTACTCAACACCTCTGAACTCCCATGTTACCTTGGCCACTGCGCACAGTGCCCCACCTGCAGACAACATCAGTGGACCCACATGTTGCCTTGGCTGCTGTGCACAGTGCCCCACCTGTACACAACACCACTGAACTCACATGATAGCTTGGCTGCTGTGCACTTTGCCCCTCCTGCAGACAACACCACTGAACTCATGTTATCTTGGCTGCTTCAGACAGTGCCCCACCTGCATACAATGCCACTGAACTCAGATGTTACCTTGGCTGCTGCTCAGAGAGCCCCAGCTGCAAACATCATTAGTGAACTCACAAGTTCCCTTGACTGCTGCACAGAGTGCCCCACCTGCACACAACACCACTGAACTCACATGTTTCCTAGGCTGCTGCACATAGAGTCCCACCTGTACAAAAAAACACTGAACTCACTTGTTACCTTGGCTGCTGCACACAGTGCCCCACCTGTAGAAAACACCACTGAACTCACATGTTACCTTGGTTATTGCGCACAGTGCCCCACCTGCACAAAACACCACTGAACTTACATGTTACCTTGGCCACTGCGCACAGTGCCCCACCTGCAGACAACACCAGTGATCCCACATGTTACCTTGGCAGCTGTGCACAGTGTCCCACCTGCACAGAACACCTCTGAACTCCCATGTTACCTTGGCCACTGCACACAGTGCCCCACCTGCAGACAACACCAGTGAACCCACGTGTTACCTTGGCTGCTGTGCACAGTGCCCACCTGCACACAACACCACTGAACTCACATGTTGCCTGGCTGGTGCGCTATTGTTCCCCACCTGCATACAGCACCACTGAGCTCACATCTACCTTGGCCACTGCACACAGTGCCCCTCCTGCACACAACACCACCTCTGAACTCCCATGTTACTTTTTCCACTGTGCACAGTGCCCCACCTGCAAACACCACTGAACCCCATGTTACCTTTCCACTGCGCACAGTGCCCCACCTGCAAACACCACTGAACTCCCATGTTACCTGGCCACTGCACTCAGTGCCCCACCTGCACACAACACCAGTGAACTCACATGTTACACTGGCTGCTGCACAGGCCACCTGCATGCAACACCACTGACTTCACATGTTACCTAGGCTGCTGCACATAGTGTCCCACATGTGCATAAAACCACTGAACTTAGATGTTTCCTTGGCTGATGTACACATTTCCCCAACTGCACACAACACCACCGAACTCACATGTTACTTTGGCTACTGCACACTGTGCCCCTCCTGCACACAACACCACAGAAGTCACATGTTACCTTGGTCGGTGTGCACAGTGCCCCACCTGTACACACCACCACTGAACTCCCATGTTACCTTGGATGCTGTGCACCATGCCCCAGCTGCACACAACACCACTGAACTCCCATGTTACCTTGGCCGCTGCACACTGTGCCCCACCTGTACACAACACCAATGAACTCCCATGTTACCTTGGCCACTGTGCAGAGTGCCCCACCTGCAGACAACACCAGTGAACTCACATGTTATCTTCTCTGCTGCGCACAGTGCCCTACCAGCATACAACACCTCTGGACTCACTTGTTATCTTGGCTGCTGTGCACAGTGCTCCACCTACAGAAACACCACTGAACTCACATGTCACCTTAGCTGCTGTACACAGTGCCCCACATGCACACAACACCACTGAACTCACATGTTTCCTAGGGCTGCTGCACATAGTCTCACCTGTACAAAAACACTGAACTCACTTGTTACCTTGGCTGCTGCACGGTGCCCACCTGTAGAAACACCACTGAACTCACATGTTACCTTGGTATTGCACAGTGCCCCACCTGCACAAAACACCACTGAACTTACATGTTACCTTTGCCTACGCGCACAGTGCCCCACCTGCAGACAACACCAGTGATCCCACATGTTACCTGTAGCTGTGCACAGTGTCCCACCTGCACAGAACACCTCTGCACTCCCATGTTACTTTATGCTACTGCACAGTGCCCCACCTGCAGACAACACCAGTGAACCCACGTGTTACTTCCACATGTGCACAGTGCCCCACCTGCACACAACACCACTGAACTCACATGTTGCCTGGCTGGTGCGCACAGTGCCCCACTTGCATACAACACCACTGGACTCTCTTGTTATCTTTGCTGCTGTACACACTGCCACACCTGCACAACACACCTGTGAACTCATATGTTACCTTGGCCGCTGCTCAGAGTACCCCACCTGCACACAACACCACTGACTTCACATGTTACCTAGGCTGCTGCACATAGTGTCCCACATGTGCATAAAACCACTGAACTTAGATGTTTCCTTGGCTGATGTACACATTTCCCCAACTGCACACAACACCACCGAACTCACATGTTACTTTGGCTACTGCACACTGTGCCCCCTCCTGCACACAACACCACAGAAGTCACATGTTACCTTGGTCAGTGTGCACAGTGCCCCACCTGTACACACCACCACTGAACTCCCATGTTACCTTGGATGCTGTGCACCATGCCCCAGCTGCACACAACACCACTGAACTCCCATGTTACCTTGGCCACTGCACACTGTGCCCCACCTGTACACAACACCAATGAACTCCCATGTTACCTTGGCCACTGCACACTGTGCCCCACCTGTACACAACACCAATGAACTCCCATGTTACCTTGGCCACTGTGCAGAGTGCCCCACCTGCAGACAACACCAGTGAACTCACATGTTATCTTCTCTTCTGCGCACAGTGCCCTACCAGCATACAACACCTCTGGACTGACTTGTTATCTTGGCTGCTTTACACAGTGCTCCACCTGCAGAAAACACCACTGAACTCACATGTCACCTTAGCTGCTGTACACAGTGCCCCACCTGCACAAAACACCACTGAGCTCACATGTTACCTTGGCTGCTGCACGCGGTGCCCTACCTGCATACCAAACCACTGAACTAACATGTTACCTTGGCTGCTGTGCACAGTGCCCCACCTGCACACAACACCTCAGAACTCCCATGTTACCTTGACCACTGTGCACAGTGCCCCACCTGCAGATAACACCAGTGGTCCCACATGTTACCTTGGCTGCTGTGCACAGTGCCCCACCTGCAGAGAACACCACTGAGCTCACATGTTACCTTGGCTGCTGTGCACAGTGCCCCACCTGCATACCACACCACTGAACTCACATGTTATCTTGGCTGCTGCAGACAGTGCCCCACCTGCATACAACACCACTGAACTCAGATGTTACCTTGGCTGCTGCTCAGAGTGCCCCAGCTGCCAACAACATTAGTGATCTCACATGTTACCTTGGCTGCTGCACACAGTGCCCCACCTGCACACAACACCACTGAACTCACATGGTACCTTGGCTGCTGTGTACAGTGCCCCACTGGCATGCAACACCACTGAACTCACATGTTTCCTTTGCTGCTGTGCACAGTGCCCCTATTGCATGCAACACCTCTGAACTCACATGTTACCTAGGCTGCTGCACATAGTGTCCCACCTGTACAAAAAAAACACTGAACTCACATGTTACCTTGGTTATTGCACACAGTGCCCCACCTGCACAAAACACCACTAAGCTCACATTACCTTGGCTGCTGTGCACAGTGCCCCACCTGCACACAACACCACTGAACTCACATGATTGCTTGGCTGCTGTGCATAGTGCCCCCCCTGCATACCACACCACTGAACTCACATGTTATCTTGGCTGCTGCAGACAGTGCTCCCCTGCATACCACACCACTGAACTCACATGTTACCTTGGCTGCTGTGTATAGTGCCCCACTTGCACACAACGCCACTGAACTCACATGTTACCTGGCTGGTGCGCATAGTGCACCTGCATACAGCACCACTGAGCTCACATGCTACTTTGGCCACTGCACACAGTGCCCCTCACACAACACCACAGAACTCACATATTAACTTGGCCACTGCGAACAGTGCCCCATCTGCACACAACACTACAGAACTGACATGTTACCTTGGTTGCTGTGCACAGTGCCCCACCTGAACACAATACCACTGAACTCCCATGTTACCTTGGCTGCTGTGCTCAGTGCCCCACCTGCACAAAACACCACTGAACTCCCATGTTAGCTTGGCCACTGTGCACAGTGCCCCACCTGCAGACAATACCAGTGAACCCACATGTTACCTTGGCTGCTGTGCACAGTGCCACACCTGCACACAACACCACTGAACTCACATGATAGCTTGGCTACTGCGCACAGAGCCCCCCTCAATACCACACCACTGAACTCATATGTTATCTTGGCTGCTGCAGACAGTGCCCCACCTGCATACAATGCCACTGAACTCACATGTTACCTTGGCTGCTGCGTGCAGGGCCCCACCTGCATACAGCACCACTAAGCTCACATGTTACTTTGGCCACTGCACACAGTGCCCCTCTGGCACACAACACTACCGGACTTACATGTTACCTTGTCTGCTGCGCACAGTGCCCCACCTGCAGGCAACACCACTGAACTCACATGATACCTTGGCTGCTGCGCACAGTGCGCCACCTGCAGGCAACACCAATGAACTCGCATGTTACCTTGGCTGCTTCGCAGAGTGCCCCACCTACACACAACACCAGTGAACTGACATGTAACCTTGGCTACTGCGCACAGTGCCCCATCTACACACAATACCACTGAACTCACATGTTACCTTGGCTGCTGCACACAGTGCCCCACCTGCACACAAAACCACAGAACTGATAAGCTACCTTGGTCGCTGTGCACTGTGTCCCACCTGCACACAACACCACTGAACTCCAATGTTACCTTGGCCCCTGTGCACAATGTCCCACCTGCACACAACACCACTGAACTCCTATGTTACCTTGGCCACTGCGCACAGTGCCACACCTGCATATAAGACCACAGAACTGACATGTTACCCTGGTCACAGTGCACAGTGACCCACCTGCACACAACACCACTGAACTCCCATGTTACCTTGGCCACTGTGCACAGTGCCCCACCTGCACACAACACTGCTGAACTCCCATGTTACCTTGGCTGCTGTGCACAGTGCTGCACCTGCATATCAGAGCACTGAACTCACATGTTACCATGGCCACTGCACACAGTGCCCCTCCTGCACATAA
Organism: Neoceratodus forsteri; assembly: GCA_016271365.2. Lineage (NCBI taxonomy): Eukaryota > Metazoa > Chordata > Ceratodontiformes > Ceratodontidae > Neoceratodus > Neoceratodus forsteri. Next base: position 336,121,643 of record CM057459.1, read on the forward strand.
CACCACAGAACTCACATGTTAACTTGGTCACTGTGCACAGTGCTCCACCTGCACACAACACCATGGAACTGACATGTCACCTTGGTTGCTGTGCACAGTGCTCCACCTGCACATAACACCACAGAACTCACATGTTAACTTGGTCACTGCGCACAGTGCCCCACCTGCACACACCACTGAACTCCTATGTTGCCTTGGCTGCTGCGCACAGTGCCCCACCTGCACACAACACCAGAGAACTCACATGTTACCTTCTCTGCTGTGCACAGTGCCCCACTTGCATACAACACCACTGGACTCTCTTGTTATCTTTGCTGCTGTACACACTGCCCCACCTGCACAACACACCAGTGAACTCATATGTTACCTTGGCTGCCGCTCAGATTGCCCCAGCTGCAAACAACATCAGTGAACTCACATGTTAGCTTGGCTGCTGTACACAGTGCCCCACCTGCATGCAACACCACTGAACTCACATGTTACCTTTGCTGCTGCACACAGTGTCCCACCTGCACAAAACACCACTGAGCTCACATGTTGCCTTGGCTGCTGTGAGCAGTGTCCCATCTGCACAAAACACCACTAAACTCACATTACCTTGGCTGCTGCGCAGTGCCCCACCACCAGAAAACACCTCTGAATTCACATGTTACCTTGGCTGCTGCACAGTGTCCCACCTGCATGCAAGACCACTGAACTCACATGTTACCTTGGCTGATGCGCACAGTGCCCCACCTGTACACAACAAAACTGAACCGACATGTCACCTTGTCTGCTGTGCACAGTGCCCCACCTGCACACAACATTACTGAACTGACATGTTGCCTTAGGTGCTGCACACAGTGCCCTACCTGCACACAACACCACTGAACTCACATGTTACCTTGGCTGCTGCGCACAGTGCCCCACCTGCACACAACACCACTGAACTCACAAGTTACCCTGGCTGCTGTGTGCAGTGCTCCACCTGCATGCAACACCACTGAACTCACATGTTACCTTTGCTGCTGCACTCAGTGTCCCACCTGCACAAAACACCACTGAGCTCACATGTTGCCTTGGCTGCTGTGCGCAGTGTCCCATCTGCACAAAACACCACTAAACTCACATTACCTTGGCTGCTGCGCAGTGCCCCACCTCCAGAAAACACCTCTGAATTCACATGTTACCTTGGCTGCTGCACACAGTGTCCCACCTGCATGCAAGACCACTGAACTCACATGTTACCTTGGCTGCTGCGCACAGTGCCCCACCTGTACACAACAAAACTGAACTGACGTGTCACCTTGTCTGCTGCGCACAGTGCCCCACCTGCACTCAACATTACTGAACTCACATGTTGCCTTAGGTGCTGCACACAGTGCCCTACCTGCACACAACACCACTGAACTCACATGTTACCTTGGCTGCTGCGCACAGTGCCCCACCTGCACACAACACCACTGAACTGACATGTTACCTTGGCTGCTGTGCACAGTGCCCCACCTGCACGCAACACCACTGAAGTCACATAGTACCTTGGCTGCTGCACACAGTGCGCCACCTGCAGGCAACACCACTGAACTGACAGATCACCTTGGCTGCTGCGCAGAGTGCCCGACCTGCACACAACACCACTGAACTGACATGTCACCTTGGCTGCTGTGCATAGTGCCCAAACTGCAGGCAACACCACTGAACTCACATGATACCTTGGCTGCTGCGCACAGTGCGCCACCTGCAGGCAACACCAATGAACTCGCATGTTACCTTGGCTGCTTCGCAGAGTGCCCCACCTACACACAACACCACTGAACTGACATGTAACCTTGGCTACTGTGCACAGTGCCCCACCTACACACAATACCACTGAACTCACATGTTACCTTGGCTGCTGCACACAGTGCCCCACCTGCACACAACACCAGTAAATTGAGAAGTTACCTTTGCTGCTGTGCATTGCACCCCACCTGCATGCTGCACACAGTGCCCCACCTGCACACAACACCAGTAAATTTCGAAGTTACCTTGTCTGCTGCGCATTGTGCCCCAGCTGCACACAACACCAATGAACTCACATGTTACCTTGGCTGCTGCACACAGTGCCACACCTGCACACAACTCCACTGAACTCACAGGTTACTTTCTCTGCTGCGTACAGTGCTCCACCTGCATACCAAACCACTGAACTCACATGTTACATTGGCCGCTACGCACAGTGCCCCACCTGCACACAACATCACTGAACTCCCATGATACTTTAGCCACTGTGAACAGTGCCCTGCCTGCACACAACACCAGTGAACTCACATGTTACCTTGGCTGCTGTGCACAGTGCCCCACCTGCACACAACAGCACTGCACTCATATGTTAGCTTGGCTGCTGTGCACGGTGCCCCATCTGCATACCACACCACTGAACTCACATGTTACCTTGGCCGCTGCAGACAGTGCTCCACATGCATACAATGCCACTGAACTCACGTTACCTTGGCTGGTGTGCACAGTGCCCTATCTGAATACAACACCACTGAATTCACAAGTTAGCTTGGCTGCTGGACACAGTGTCCCATCTGCATACAACACCACTGAACCCACTTGTTACCTTGGCTGCTGCACACTGTGCCGCACCTGCATATAAGACCACTGAACTCAGATGTTACCTTGGCCACTGCACATAGTGCGCCTCCTGCACATAACACCACAGAACTCACATGTTAACTTGGCCACTGTGCATTGTGCCCCACCTGCACACAGCACCACGGAACTGACATGTTACCTTGGTCACTGTGCAGAGTGCCCCACCTGCACACAATACCACTGAACTCCTATGTTACCTTGGCCACTGCGCACAGTGCCCCACCTGCACACAAAACCACAGAACTGATAAGCTACCTTGGTCACTGTGCACTGTGCCCCACCTGCACACAACACCACTGAACTCCAATGTTACCTTGGCCGCTGTGCACAGTGCCCCTCCTGCAGACAACACCAGTGAACCTACATGTTACCTTGGCTGCTGTGCACAGTGCCCCACCTGCACACAACACCACTGAACTCACATGTTATCTTGGCTGCTGCAGACAGTGACCCACCTGCATACAACGCCACTGAATGCAGATGTTACCTTGGCTGGTGCGCACAGTGCCCCACCTGCATATGGCACCACTGAGCTCACATGTTACTTTGGCCACTGCACACAGTGCTCCTCTGGCACACAACACCACCGAACTCACATGTTATTTGGCCACTGTGCACAGTGCCCCACCTGCACACAACACCACAGAATGACATGTTACCTTGGTCGCTGTGCACAATGCCCCACCTGCACACAACACCACTGGGCTCCCATGTTACCTTATCCACTGCGAACAGTGCCCCACCTGCACACACTACTGAACTCCCATGTTACCTTGGTCACTGTGCACAGTGCCACACCTGCATATAAGACCACAGAACTGACATGCTACCCTGGTCGCTGTGCACAGTGACCCACCTGCACACAACACCACTGAACTCCCATGTTACCTTGGCCACTGTGCACAGTGCCCCACCTGCACACAACACCGCTGAACTCCCATTTTACCTTGGCTGCTGTGCACAGTGCTGCACCTGCATATCAGACCACTGAACTCAGATGTTACCTTGGCCACTGCACACAGTGCCCCTCCTGCACATAACACCACAGAACCCACATGTTAACTTGGTCACTGCGCACAGTGCCCCACCTGCACACAACACCATGGAACTGACATGTCACCTTGGTTGTTGCGCACAGTGCCCAACCTGCACACAACACCAGAGAACTCACATGTTACCTTCTCTGCTGTGCACAGTGCCCCACTTGCATACAACACCACTGGACTTTCTTGTTATCTTTGCTGCTGTACACACTGCCCCACCTGCACAACACACCAGTGAACTCATATGTTACCTTGGCTGCCGCTCAGAGTGCCCCAGCTGCAAACAACATCAGTGAACTCACATGTTAGCTTGGCTGCTGTACACAGTGCCCCACCTGGATGCAACACCACTGAACTCACATGTTACCTTTGCTGCTGCACGCAGTGTCCCACCTGCACAAAACACCACTGAGCTCACATGTTGCCTTGGCTGCTGTGCGCAGTATCCCATCTGCACAAAACACCTCTGAATTCACATGTTATCTTGGCTGCTGCACACAGTGCCCCACCTGCACACAACAAAACTGAACTGACGTGTCACCTTGTATGCTGCGCACAGTGCCCCACCTGCACACAACATTACTGAACTGACATGTTGCCTTAGGTGCTGTGCACAGTGCCCTACCTGCACACAACACCACTGAACTCACATGTTACCTTGGCTGCTGCGCGCAGTGCCCCACCTGCACACAACACCACTGAACTGACATGTCACCTTGGCTGCTGCGCACAGTGGCCCACCTACAGACAACACCACTGAACTCACATGTTGTCTTCGCTGCTGTGCAGACTGCCCCACCTGCACACAACACCAGTGAACTCACATGTTATCTTCTCTGCTGCGCACAGTGCCCCACCAACATACACCACCTCTGGACTGACTTGTTATCTTGGCTGCTGTACACAGTGCCCCACCTGCAGAAAACACCGATGAACTCACATGTCACCTTGGCTGCTGTCACAGTCCCATCTGCACAAACACCACTGAGTTACATGTTACTTGGCTGCTGCAGCGGTGCCCCACCTGCATGCAAACGCACTGAACTCACATGTTACCTTGGCGCTGTGCACAGTGCCCCACCTGTACTCAACACCTCTGAACTCCCATGTTACCTTGGCCACTGCGCACAGTGCCCCACCTGCAGACAACATCAGTGGACCCACATGTTGCCTTGGCTGCTGTGCACAGTGCCCCACCTGTACACAACACCACTGAACTCACATGATAGCTTGGCTGCTGTGCACTTTGCCCCTCCTGCAGACAACACCACTGAACTCATGTTATCTTGGCTGCTTCAGACAGTGCCCCACCTGCATACAATGCCACTGAACTCAGATGTTACCTTGGCTGCTGCTCAGAGAGCCCCAGCTGCAAACATCATTAGTGAACTCACAAGTTCCCTTGACTGCTGCACAGAGTGCCCCACCTGCACACAACACCACTGAACTCACATGTTTCCTAGGCTGCTGCACATAGAGTCCCACCTGTACAAAAAAACACTGAACTCACTTGTTGCCTTGGCTGCTGCACAGTGCCCCACCTGTAGAAAACACCACTGAACTCACATGTTACCTTGGTTATTGCGCACAGTGCCCCACCTGCACAAAACACCACTGAACTTACATGTTACCTTGGCCACTGCGCACAGTGCCCCACCTGCAGACAACACCAGTGATCCCACATGTTACCTTGGCAGCTGTGCACAGTGTCCCACCTGCACAGAACACCTCTGAACTCCCATGTTACCTTGGCCACTGCACACAGTGCCCCACCTGCAGACAACACCAGTGAACCCACGTGTTACCTTGGCTGCTGTGCACAGTGCCCCACCTGCACACAACACCACTGAACTCACATGTTGCCTGGCTGGTGCGCACAGTTCCCCACCTGCATACAGCACCACTGAGCTCACATCTTACCTTGGCCACTGCACACAGTGCCCCTCCTGCACACAACACCACTGAACTCCCATGTTACCTTTTCCACTGTGCACAGTGCCCCACCTGCAAACACCACTGAACTCCCATGTTACCTTTTCCACTGCGCACAGTGCCCCACCTGCAAACACCACTGAACTCCCATGTTACCTTGGCCACTGCACTCAGTGCCCCACCTGCACACAACACCAGTGAACTCACATGTTACACTGGCTGCTGTGCACAGTGCCCCACCTGCATGCAACACCACTGACTTCACATGTTACCTAGGCTGCTGCACATAGTGTCCCACATGTGCATAAAACCACTGAACTTAGATGTTTCCTTGGCTGATGTACACATTTCCCCAACTGCACACAACACCACCGAACTCACATGTTACTTTGGCTACTGCACACTGTGCCCCTCCTGCACACAACACCACAGAAGTCACATGTTACCTTGGTCGGTGTGCACAGTGCCCCACCTGTACACACCACCACTGAACTCCCATGTTATTTTGGATGCTGTGCACCATGCCCCAGCTGCACAAACACCACTGAACTCCCATGCTACCTTGGCCGCTGCACACTGTGCCCCACCTGTACACAACACCAATGAACTCCCATGTTACCTTGGCCACTGTGCAGAGTGCCCCACCTGCAGACAACACCAGTGAACTCACATGTTATCTTCTCTGCTGCGCACAGTGCCCTACCAGCATACAACACCTCTGGACTCACTTGTTATCTTGGCTGCTGTACACAGTGCTCCACCTACAGAAAACACCACTGAACTCACATGTCACCTTAGCTGCTGTACACAGTGCCCCACATGCACACAACACCACTGAACTCACATGTTTCCTAGGCTGCTGCACATAGTCTCACCTGTACAAAAAAACACTGAACTCACTTGTTACCTTGGCTGCTGCACACAGTGCCCCACCTGTAGAAAACACCACTGAACTCACATGTTACCTTGGTTATTGCGCACAGTGCCCCACCTGCACAAAACACCACTGAACTTACATGTTACCTTGGCCACTGCGCACAGTGCCCCACCTGCAGACAACACCAGTGATCCCACATGTTGCTTGGCAGCTGTGCACAGTGTCCCACCTGCACAGAACACCTCTGCACTCCCATGTTACCTTGGCCACTGCACACAGTGCCCCACCTGCAGACAACACCAGTGAACCCACGTGTTACCTTGGCAGCTGTGCACAGTGCCCCACCTGCACACAACACCACTGAACTCACATGTTGCCTGGCTGGTGCGCACAGTGCCCCACTTGCATACAACACCACTGGACTCTCTTGTTATCTTTGCTGCTGTACACACTGCCACACCTGCACAACACACCTGTGAACTCATATGTTACCTTGGCCGCTGCTCAGAGTACCCCACCTGCACACAACACCACTGACTTCACATGTTACCTAGGCTGCTGCACATGGTGTCCCACATGTGCCAAAACCACTGAACTTAGATGTTTCCTTGGCTGATGTACACATTTCCCCAACTGCACACAACACCACCGAACTCACATGTTACTTTGGCTACTGCACACCATGCCCCCTCCTGCACACAACACCACAGAAGTCACATGTTATTCTTGGTCAGTGTGCACAGTGCCCCACCTGTACACACCACCACTGAACTCCCATGTTACTTGGATGCTGTGCACCATGCCCCAGCTGCACACAACACCACTGAACTCCCATGTTACCTTGGCCACTGCACACTGTGCCCCACCTGTACACAACACCAATGAACTCCCATGTTACCTTGGCCACTGCACACTGTGCCCCACCTGTACACAACACCAATGAACTCCCATGTTACCTTGGCCACTGTGCAGAGTGCCCCACCTGCAGACAACACCAGTGAACTCACATGTTATCTTCTCTTCTGCACAGTGCCCTACCAGCATACAACACCTCTGGACTGACTTGTTATCTTGGCTGCTTTACACAGTGCTCCACCTGCAGAAAACACCACTGAACTCACATGTCACCTTAGCTGCTGTACACAGTGCCCCACCTGCACAAAACACCACTGAGCTCACATGTTACCTTGGCTGCTGCACGCGGTGCCCTACCTGCATACCAAACCACTGAACTAACATGTTACCTTGGCTGCTGTGCACAGTGCCCCACCTGCACACAACACCTCAGAACTCCCATGTTACCTTGACCACTGTGCACAGTGCCCCACCTGCAGATAACACCAGTGGTCCCACATGTTACCTTGGCTGCTGTGCACAGTGCCCCACCTGCAGAGAACACCACTGAGCTCACATGTTACCTTGGCTGCTGTGCACAGTGCCCCACCTGCATACCACACCACTGAACTCACATGTTATCTTGGCTGCTGCAGACAGTGCCCCACCTGCATACAACACCACTGAACTCAGATGTTACCTTGGCTGCTGCTCAGAGTGCCCCAGCTGCCAACAACATTAGTGATCTCACATGTTACCTTGGCTGCTGCACACAGTGCCCCACCTGCACACAACACCACTGAACTCACATGGTACCTTGGCTGCTGTGTACAGTGCCCCACTGGCATGCAACACCACTGAACTCACATGTTTCCTTTGCTGCTGTGCACAGTGCCCCTATTGCATGCAACACCTCTGAACTCACATGTTACCTAGGCTGCTGCACATAGTGTCCCACCTGTACAAAAACTGAACTCACATGTTACCTTGGCTATTGCACACGCGCCCCACCTGCACAAAACACCACTAAGCTCACATTACCTTGGCTGCTGTGCACAGTGCCCCACCTGCACACAACACCACTGAACTCACATGATTGCTTGGCTGCTGTGCATAGTGCCCCCCCTGCATACCACACCACTGAACTCACATGTTATCTTGGCTGCTGCAGACAGTGCTCCCCTGCATACCACACCACTGAACTCACATGTTACCTTGGCTGCTGTGTATAGTGCCCCACTTGCACACAACGCCACTGAACTCACATGTTACCTGGCTGGTGCGCACAGTGCCCCACCTGCATACAGCACCACTGAGCTCACATGCTACTTTGGCCACTGCACACAGTGCCCCTCCAGCACACAACACCACAGAACTCACATATTAACTTGGCCACTGCGAACAGTGCCCCATCTGCACACAACACTACAGAACTGACATGTTACCTTGGTTGCTGTGCACAGTGCCCCACCTGAACACAATACCACTGAACTCCCATGTTACCTTGGCTGCTGTGCTCAGTGCCCCACCTGCACAAAACACCACTGAACTCCCATGTTAGGCTTGGCCACTGTGCACAGTGCCCCACCTGCAGACAATACCAGTGAACCCACATAACATCTTTGGCTGCTGTGCACAGTGCCACACCTGCACACCAACACCACTGAACTCACATGATAGCTTGGCTACGGCGCACAGAGCCCCCTCAATACCACACCACTGAATCATAAGTTATCTTGGCTGCTGCAGACAGTGCCCCACCTGCATACAATGCCACTGAACCATGTTACTTGGCTGCGCGCGCAGGGCCCCACCTGCATACAGCACCACTAAGCTCACATGTTGCTTTGGCCACTGCACACAGTGCCCTCTGGCACACAACACTACCGGACTACATGTTACCTTGTTGCTGCGCACCAGTGCCCCACCTGCAGGCAACACCACCGAACTCACATGATACCTTGGCTGCTGGCACAGCCAGCGCCACCTGCAGGCAACACCAATGAACTCCGCGATGTTACCTTGGCTGCTTCGCGAGAGTGCCCCACCTACACACAACACCAGTGAACTGACATGTAACCTTGGCTGCTGCGCCGCAGTGCCCCATCTACACACAATACCACTGAACTCACATGTTACCTTGGCTGCTGACACGGTGCCCCACCTGCACACAACACCAGTAAATTGAGAAGTTACCTTTGCTGCTGTGCATTGCGCCCCACCGCATGCTGCACACAGTGCCCACCTGCACACAACACCAGTAAATTCGAAGTGCAGCAACAGCTGCGCAGACAGCCCCAGCACACAACACCAATGAACTCACATATTTTCTTGCCCTGCGCACAGTACCACACCTGCACACAACTCCACTGAACTCACAGGTTACTTTCTCTGCTCAGTACAGTGCCCACCTGCATACCAAACCACTGAACTCACATGTTACATTGGCGCTGCTACACAGTGCCCCACCTCACACAACACCACTGAACTCCCATGATACCTTAGCCACTGCGAACAGTGCCCTGCCTGCACACAACACCAGTGAACTCACATGTTACCTGGCTGCTAGCACAGTGTCTCACCTGCACACAACAGCACTGGCACTCATATGTTAGCTTTGGCTAAGCGCACGGTGCCCCATCTGCATACCACACCATGAACTCACATGTTACCTTGGCTGCTGTGGACAGTGCTCCACATCGCATACAATGCCACTGAACTCACATGTTACCTTGGCTGGTGTGCACAGTGCCTATCTGAGAACAGCACACACTGAATTACATTTAGCTTGGCTGCTGGACACAGTGCCCCATCTGCACACAACACCACTGAACCCACTTGTTACCTTGGCTGCTGCACACTGTGCCGCACCTGCATATAAGACCACTGAACTCAGATGTTACCTTGGCCACTGCACATAGTGCGCCTGCTGCACATAACACCACAGAACTCACATGTTAGCATGGCCACTGCGCATTGTGCCCCAACTGCACACAGCACCATGGAACTGACATGTTACCTTGGTCGCTGTGCAGAGTGCCCCACCTGCACACAATACCACTGAACTCCTATGTTACCTTGGCCGCTGCACACAGTGCCCCACCTGCACACAAAACCACAGAACTGATAAGCTACCTTGGTCGCTGTGCACTGTGTCCCACCTGCACACAACACCACTGAACTCCAATGTTACCTTGGCTGCTGTGCACAATGTCCCACCTGCACACAATACCACTGAACTCCTATGTTACCTTGGCCGCTGCACACAGTGCCCCACCTGCACACAAAACCACAGAACTGACATGTTACCCTGGTCACAGTGCACAGTGACCCACCTGCACACAACACCACTGAACTCCCATGTTACCTTGGCCACTGTGCAGTGCCCCACCTGCACACAACACTGTTGAACTCCCATGTTACCTTGGTTGCTGTGCACAGTGTTGCACCCTGCTATATCAGAGAACTGAACTCACATGTTACCATGGCCACTGCACACAGTGCCCCTCCTGCACATAACACCACAGAACTCACATGTTAATCTTGGTCACTGTGCACAGTGCTCCACCTGCACACAACACCATGGAACTGACATGTCACCTTGGTTGCTGTGCACAGTGCTCCACCTGCACATAACACCACAGAACTCATATGTTAATCTTGGTACCATGCGCACAGTGCCCCACCTGCACACCACCTGAACTCCTATGTTGCCTTGGTTGCTGTGCGCAGTGCCCCACCCACACAACACCAGAGAACTCACATGTTACCTTCTCTGCTGTGCACAGTGCCCTCACTTGCAGTACAACACCACTGGACTCTCTTGTTATCTTTGCTGCTGTACACACTGCCCCACCTGCACAACACACCAGTGAACTCATATGTTACCTTGGCTGCTCTCAGATTGCCCCAGCTGCAAACAACATCAGTGAACTCACATGTTAGCTTGGCTGCTGTACACAGTGCCCCACCTGCATGCAACACCACTGAACTCACATGTTACCTTTGTTGCCGACACAGTGTCCCACCTGCAATAAAACACCACTGAGCCTTACATGTTGCCTTGGCTGCTGTGAGCAGTGTCCCATCTGCACAAACACCACTAAACCTCACATTATTTCCTGACAGCCGCGCAGCTCCCACCACCAGAAAACACCTCTGAATTCACATGTTACCTTGGCTGCTGCACAGTGTCCCACCTGCATGCAAGACCACTGAACTCACATGTTACCTTTGGTTACGCGCACAGTGCCCCACCTGTACACAAAACAAACTGAACTCGACATGTTACCTTGTCTGCTGTGCACAGTGCCCCACCTGCACAACAACATTACTGAACTGACATGTTGCCTTAGGGTGCTGCACACAGTCCCACCCGCACACACAACACTCACTGAACTCACATGTTACCTTGGCTGCTGTGCACAGTGCCCCACCTGCATGCAACACCACTGAACTCACATGTTACCTTTGCTGCTGTGTGCGTGTGCTCCACCTGCATGCAACACCACTGAACCTCACATGTTACCTTTGCTGCTGCACGCAGTGTCCCACCTGCACAAAACACCACTGAGTTTCACATGTTGCCTGGCTTTACAAAAGCGAGTGTCCCATCTGCACAAAAACACCACTAAACTCACATTACCTTGAGGCTGCTGCGCAGTGCCCCACCTCCAGAAAACACCTCTGAATTCACATGTTACCTGGCTGCTGCACACAGTGTCCCACCTGCATGCAAGACCACTGAACTCACATGTTCTTGGCTGCTGCGCACAGTGCCCCACCTGTACACAACAAAACTGAACTGACGTGTCACCTTGTTCGCCGCGCACAGTGCCCCACCTGCACTCAACATTACTGAACTCACATAGTTGCCTTAGGGTGCTGCACACAATAACACAGTGCCCTACCTGCACACAACACCACTGAACCTTTACATGCCACCTTTGCTGGTGCGCACAGCTCCCACCTGCACACAACAACACCACTGAACTGACATGTTACCTTGGCTGCTGTGCACAGTGCCCCACCTGCACGCAACACCACTGAAGTCACATAGTGCCTTGGCTGCTGCACAGTGCGCCACCTGCAGGCAACACCACTGAACTGACATATCACCTTGGCTGCTGCGCTGGTGCCCGACCTGCACACAACACCACTGAACTGACATGTCACCTTGCTGCTGTGCACAGTGCCCAAACTGCGAGGCAACACCCACTGAACTCACATGATACCTTGGTTGCTGCGCACAGTGCGCCACCTGCAGGCAACACCAATGAACTTGCATGTTACCTTTGGCTGCTTCCAGAGAGTGCCCCACCTACACACAACACCACTGAACTGACATGTAACCTTGGCTACTGTGCACAGTGCCCACCTACACACAATACCACTGAACTCACATGTTGCCTTGGCTGCTGCACACGAGTTGCCCCACCTGCACACAACACCAGTAAATTGAGAAGTTACCTTTGCTGCTGTGCATTGCACCCCACCATGCGCACAGTGCCCTCACCTGCACACAACACCAGTAAATTTTTGAAGTTACTTTTATTGCTGCAAGACAGCCCCAGCTGCACACAACACCAATGAACTTACATGTTACCTTGTTGCTGCAATACAGTGCCACACCTGCACACAACTCCACTGAACTCACAGGTTACTTTTCTGCTAGCTATAGTGCTCCACCTGCATACCAAACCACTGAACTCACATGTTACATTGGCTACGCTTCAGTGCCCCACCTGCACACAACATCACTGAACTCCCATGATACTTTAGCCACGGAGAACAGTGCCCGCCTGCACACAACACCAGTGAACTCACATGTTACCTTGGTTGCTGTGCACAGTGCCCACCTGCACACAACAGCACTGCACTCATATGTTAGCTTGGCTGCTGCGCACGGTGCCCCATCTGCATACCACACCACTGAACTCACATGTTACCTTGGCCGCTGCAGACAGTGCTCCACATGCATACAATGCCACTGAACTCACGTTGCCTTGGCTGGTGTGTACAGTGCCCTCATCTGAATACAACACCACTGAATTCACAAGTTAGCTGGCTGCTGGACACAGTGTCCCATCTGCATACAACACCACTGAACCCACTTTGTTACCTTGGCTGCTGCACACTGTGCCGCACCTGCATATAAGACCACTGAACTCAGATGTTACCTTGGCTACTGCACATAGTGCGCCTCCTGCACATAACACCACAGAACTCACATGTTAATTGGCTACTGTCATTGTGCCCACCTGCACTCAGCACCACGGAACTGAGACATGTTACCTTGGTCACTGTGCAGAGTGCCCCACCTGCACACAATACCACTGAACTCCTATGTTACCTTGGCCACTGCGCACAGTGCCCCACCTACACACAAAACCACAGAACTGATAAGCTACCTTGGTCACTGTGCACTGTGCCCCACCTGCACACAACACCACTGAACTCCAATGTTACCTTGGCCGCTGTGCACAGTGCCCCTCCTGCAGACAACACCAGTGAACCTACATGTTACCTTGGCTGCTGTGCACAGTGCCCCACCTGCACACAACACCACTGAACTCACATGTTATCTTGGCTGCTGCAGACAGTGACCCACCTGCATACAACGCCACTGAATGCAGATGTTACCTTGGCTGGTGCGCACAGTGCCCCACCTGCATATGGCACCACTGAGCTCACATGTTACTTTGGCCACTGCACACAGTGCTCCTCTGGCACACAACACCACCGAACTCACATGTTATTTGGCCACTGTGCACAGTGCCCCACCTGCACACAACACCACAGAATGACATGTTACCTTGGTCGCTGTGCACAATGCCCCACCTGCACACAACACCACTGGGCTCCCATGTTACCTTATCCACTGCGAACAGTGCCCCACCTGCACACACTACTGAACTCCCATGTTAACTTGGTCACTGTGCACAGTGCCACACCTGCATATAAGACCACAGAACCGACATGTTACCCTGGTCGCTGTGCACAGTGACCCACCTGCACACAACACCACTGAACTCCCATGTTACCTTGGCCACTGTGCACAGTGCCCCACCTGCACACAACACCGCTGAACTCCCATTTTACCTTGGCTGCTGTGCACAGTGCTGCACCTGCATATCAGACCACTGAACTCAGATGTTACCTTGGCCACTGCACACAGTGCCCCTCCTGCACATAACACCACAGAACCCACATGTAACTTGGTCACTAAGACAGTGCCCCACCTGCACACAACACCATGGAACTGACATGTCACCTTGGTTGTTGCGCACAGTGCCCAACCTGCACACAACACCAGAGAATCCATGTTACCTTCTCTGCTGTGCACAGTGCCCCACTTGCATACAACACCACTGGACTTTCTTGTTATCTTTGCTGCTGTACACACTGCCCCACCTGCACAACACACAGTGAACTCATATGTTACCTTGGCTGCGCTTGAGTGCCCCAGCTGCAAACAACATCAGTGAACTCACATGTTAGCTTGGCTGCTGCACACAGTGCCCCACCTGGATGCAACACCACTGAACTCACATGTTACCTTAGCTGCTGCACGCAGTGTCCCACCTGCACAAAACACCACTGAGCTCACATGTTGCCTTGGCTGCTGTGCGCAGTATCCCATCTGCACAAAACACCTCTGAATTCACATGTTATCTTGGCTGCTGCACACAGTGTCCCACCTGCATGCAAGACCACTGAGCTCACATGTTACCTTGGCTGCTGCACACAGTGCCCCACCTGCACACAACAAAACTGAACTGACGTGTCACCTTGTATGCTGCGGACAGTGCCCCACCTGCACACAACATTACTGAACTGACATGTTGCCTTAGGTGCTGTGCACAGTGCCCTACCTGCACACAACACCACTGAACTCACATGTTACCTTGGCTGCTGCGCACAGTGCCCCACCTGCACACAACACCACTGAACTGACATGTCACCTTGCTGCTGCGCACAGTGCCCCACCTGCACACAACATCACTGAATTCAAATGTTACCTTGGCTGCTGCACACAGTGCCCCATCTGCACACAACACCACCGAACTCACAGGTTACTTTCTCCGTTGCGCACAGTGCCCCACCTGCACACAACACCACTGAACTCCCATGCTACCTTGGCCGCTGCGCAGAGTGCCCCACCTGCACACAACACCATTGAACTCACATGTTAGCTTGGCTGCTGCGCAGAGTTCCCCACCTGCATACCACACCCTGAACTCACATGTTACCTTGGCTGGTGCGCACAAGGCCCCACCTGCATACAACACCACTGAACTCACATGTTACCTTGGCTGCTGCACACATTTTCCTAGCTGCATACAACACCACAAATCTCACATGTTACTTTGGCCACTGCACTCAGTGCCCCTGCTGCACACAACAGCACAGAACTCACATGTTAACTTGTCCACTGCGCACAGTGCGCCACCTTCTCACTACACCACTGAACTCACATTTTACCTTGGCTGCTGTGCACAGTACCCCTCCTGCATACAACAACACTGAACTCGCATGTTACCCTGGCTGCTGGACAGAGTGCCCCACCTGCACACAACACCAGTGAACTTACATGTTGCCTTGGCTGCTGCGCGCAGTGCCCCACCTGTATACAACACCAGTGAACTCACATGTTGCCTTGGCTGCTGCGCACAGTGCCCCACCTGTATACAACACCAGTGAACTCACATGTTGCCTTGGCTGCTGCGCACAGTGCCCCACCTGTATACAACACCAGTGAACTCACATGTTACCTTGGCTGCTGCACACAGGGCCCCAACTGCATACACCAGTGAACTCTCATGTTACCTTGGCTGCTGTGCACAGTGCCCCACCTGCATACAACATCACTGAACTCGCAAGTTACCTTGGCTGCTGCACACAGTGCCCCACCTGTATACAGCACCACTGAACTCACATGTTATCTTGGCTGCTGCACACAGTGCCCCATTTGTATACAGCACCACTGAACTCACATGTTATCTTGGCTGCTGCACACAGTGCCCCACCTGTATACAGCACCAGTGAACTCACGTGTTATCTTGGCTGCTGCGGACAGTGCCCCTCCTGCATACAGCACCACTGAACTCACATGTTACTCTGACTGGTGCACAGTGCCCCACCTGCATACAACACCACTGAACTCCCATGTTACCTTGGCTGCTGCGCACAGTGCCCCTCCTGCATATAGCACCACTGAACACGTGTTATCTTGGCTGCTGTGCACAGTGCCCCACCTGCATACACCACTACTGAACTCACATGTTACCCTGACTGGTGCGCAGTGCCCCACCTGTATACAGCACCACTGAACTCACATGTTACCTTGGCTGCTGCACACAGTGCAGAATAATGGTACCATCCACATACAGCTATGCTTTATAAAGGAAAGGAAAGGGAGGTTGTTTAATCAGGAAAGGCTCACTAAGCCAAAGGTTGTTTTCAGGTGTGACCTAGGAGCACAGGGAGGTTTAGTGACTTGCTCAGGGCCACACAGTTTGCAAGTGGGGGCTGTGGGATAGTTACCTTTGTAATTGTAACATATGCATGCCTGGCCAGAACCCTGCAGTTGACAGGCAGGGCTCTTGGCTGTCTGTTGTTTTGCACACTTGTCTTGGCCTGTGTGCTGCATGGCTGGTGCGCAGGGCACATGGTGTATGTGCAGCTTCTAGCAACTGCAGTCATTCTATAGCCTATTGCACCCTGGCTTGGCACTGCTGTTGTTTGTGCTGCAGTTCCACATCTGACATGCCTGCCTGTGTTAAGTGTCACTTGCATGGTTGTGTCCTGCTGTGATGCAGCATGGAACTCCCACTGTATGTGCAGTCCTCTGCTGTGAGGACCAGAGTTTTGTCTCTGGTATGCCACACACAGTCCAATGCGGTGGTTTGCCTCCCTCCACCTATGTTTTACATGGAAGCCCATGTTTCAGGTTGTTGTACTTCTATTTTGCATGTGGTGCCACTTGTGTGTCCGTTGTCCTGTGCGCCCCACTGGCTGAGTTCTCTTTCTTACTTCCCATAGGTTCCCTTAGAGCAGCCGGTCAATGGCCATACATAGTTGATCATAAGGGCTGGAACGAGGTACTGTGATGGCAAGTCCATCTCCTCTGGCTTCTTCTGAGGAGGGTGGAGGAGAACACGGCAGCAACAGGGACCTCCCTGGCAGTCAGCAGCTTCAACCACCACTACTACCACCACCACCAATGGCGAATTCATGATTATGAACACAGATAATACAGACAGGTGGGTGTCTGTTTTTATTTTGAGGTCCCCCTCTTTTATGGGCTGTTGCCCAGTTTTGTTTTTGATTACCACCCTTTGTTATGGGCAGTTGCCTTCTGTTTTGTTCTCTTTCCCGCCTTGTCACTAGCGGTTGTCCTTATTTTTGTTCCCCCCTTCTTTAGCAGGCAATTGGACTGTTTTTGTTTTGATAACCCTCCATTTGTATGGCCATTTTCTCTCTGTTCCCCGGTATATGGGTAGTTGCATTATTTTTGTTTGCCCCATATACAGGCAGTTGCACTTTTGGTTTATTCCCCTTGTTGTTATGGGTGCTTGCCCTTATTTTTGTTCCTCCCTTTTATATGGGAGGTTGCACTATTTTGGTTTTGATAACCCCCCATGGGTGTTTGCCATCTGTTTTGTTATCCCCATATTATGGGTGGTTGCCCTATTTTTTGTTCCCCTTTTATGGGAGGTTCTGTTACGCTTTTGACAACCCCCTTGTATGGGTGTTTACCTCTGTTTTGTTTGTCCCCTCTGTTACAGGTGGTTATCCTTATTTTTGATCCCCCCATGTATGGGTAGTTGCTCTTTTTGTTTTTGTTCCCCCCTTTGTTATGAGTGGCTGCCCTTATTTTTGTTCGCCCCATTATGGGCAGTTGCCCTGTTTTGTTTGTGATAATCCCTTTGTATGGGAGTTTGCCCTCTGTTTTGTTGCCCCCCTTGTTATGGGTGAATGCTCTTTTCTGTTTTTGATTACCCCCCCCTTGTTACGGTGGTTGGCCTCTGTTTTGTTCTCCCCCTTTGTTTACCCTTACCCAGTTACCAAAGACTAAAATAAAATAAAAATAAATAAATGGGCAGTTGCCATTATTTGTGCCCTTTTTGGTTTTGTCCCCCACCTCCCCGTTATGGGCAGTTGCTCTTATTTTTGTCCCTTTTGATTTTGTTCCTCCTCCTTGTTAGGCACAGTTGCCCTTATTTTTGCCCTTTTTGTTTTTGTTCCCTCCTTGTGTTTTTTTTTTTAATAAAGATTTTTATCCTCTTGGGCTGGACTGGACCTCTTTTTCATCCATGTCCCTGGATGCTATCAGTCAAGGGGATTTTCCCCCTGCAGCGGGGCCAGGGGGGAGGGCCATCCTCCCCCCATGACTCTCATTCAGAATCCCCCTATCGACCAGTGGGGCAGCAGAGTGGGCTGCGGTGCATTGGGCTGGGCTTCATGAAGCCCACTTCCCCTTCCATTTTCCTACTGTTGTGTCCCCTGAGCTGCAGCATGGCACAAATCACATGTACATGGAGGTGCACATGCACTCTGGAACTGCCACCTCCTTCTACCCTCTCAGATATCAGTCTGGCCCACCGCAGCATTGACACTACCACGAGGTCTCCACCTGGTGGCAGCCAAGAGCTAGAAAGACAAGCCTCTTGTGCCCAGGAGAGGAGAGCTGCCTGTTGGCCACTTACTCCATTTCCCAGCCATTCCCCCAGCCCCAGCAACCCAAGCTCATTCTTGAGCTTGGGCCACTACTGTGGCATGTGGTAAGGTGCTTCTACAGCACCTCAACCCTCTGTGCCACCGGACTGGCTCCACTCATTCACCCCCCACCCGTTACAGGCAGATGTCCTTTTCTGTTTTTGATTCCCAACGTCTTATGGGTGGTTGCCTTTTGTTTTGTTCCCACCTTATTACAGTCAGTTGGTTCAGTTTCCCCACCATATACAGGGTGAGAGCCATTTTTTGTCCCCCCTGCTGTTATGGGTGGATGCCCTTTTTTCTTTGTTTCCTGGCCCCCCATGTTCTTCTTCTTCTTGATGTTGCTATTACTGATGTTGTTGCGTTTGTTCTTTTTGTACAGCCTGTTGGCAGTTACACACTGGAAAGTTTATTTTTAATAACTATGCTGCTGTGTCATGTGTCTATCATTGGTGCCCTCCTGTAGACCCACAACCAGCCCCATTGTTCAGCTTTATACCCCGTGCTTTAGTCAGGGCTGTGCAAATGCATGGCCCCCTGTGTTCTGCACTATCCTCAGTGCTATATTCAGAGCTGCCCTACTGCATTGTGCTGCACCAACACATGTCATTTGTGCACCATGCAGTCTGCTCTATATTCGTAGATTATAGTGCCGGCACAATGCTTTTGAATATGTCACAGTAAGGGACCAGCGCAAATATTGGCACAGGCACAGCACAAGGACAGCTCTAGCGTGCATTACTGAATATCAAGCCCCTAATGTGCTCTTCTTGAAGCTGATAACATGAAAAAAAATCACTTTTGAAAGAATCTGTGGGATTCCTGGATTCTGATCATTATATTGCCGCATATGCAAAAAAGGCAACAGCAGAAATTAAAATATTACCATGAAAGCCCCAGAGGTGGTCGGGGCTAAAACTGTAGGAGGCTTCAAGTGAACATGGGGCAGAAGTAAGGATATCTTTACCCAGACCGGGTAACCGGGGGGGGGATAAACTACAAACTTGTGCAGACTAGTTGGACCTTGAGGCTCCCTTCTGCCATCACATTCTACGTATCTACATATCTATGAAACAAAACTTTCCTGTATTGTGCCAGTATACTGTTCAGATTCTATGCCTTTTGAAAACAGAGTGAACAAAAGAAAAAAAAAATCTATGTTGCTATTACTACTGAAAAGCTAAAGGTAGTACTTCTTCCACTGTGATTTGACACACATTTTTCTATTAGAGTCACTACTTTAGACCTTAAAGACACTACATGTTTGCAAGTGTGATGTCCTATTCAAGGTAAAAACATTACACTATAATAAAGTTATCAACACCACTCATCTTAGGATCATAGGATCATACTGGTGTACCACAGCTGCAACATATTCATCACCAGCCTTATGATTTTTATTGCAAATTTAGATTCAGACTGCAAGCTTCCCTGTTCACAAATTAGGTGCAAGAATGAACTGAAGAAAGCCATATTTCTCCTCCTTTGATGAATATACTAGAAACCATGAATAACCCTGTCTTATTCCAGTATCTGTTCGAATTAGCTGGCAGGGGTCATTGATGCATGTCTTCATCTGAAGAAGACCCCCACCAACCATTTTCATGCTTAATAAAGTGCTCCACATGTTGGCCCCCCCAGGATATCAAGCGTAGAGGACATGTATCATTCATCATTGGCACAATGGCAGTAAAGGGGGAGATGCTGCTGGTTGGGGACTTTAATCTGCTTGATGTAGATTGGAGCCTCTCAGCTGCAGCTGCAACTAGAAGCAGGGACATCCTGGACTTCTACGGGGGTGTTCCTCAGGCAGCTGTCAATGAACCAACTTGTGATGGGGCTGTACTAGATCTGGTACTTACAAACAGGGACAGTGTGGCAGACATCAAGGCAGTAAGTGTCCTGGGAAACAATGATCACTACACAGTGTGGTTCAGTCAAAGGACAAGTGCAGACTCCAACCACACTAGGGTGAGGGTCCTGGACTACAGGAGAGCAGATTTTGTAAAGATGGGTGGATGCCTAAAGGATGATCTGGCAGGGGGAGATGACCTAGGTGGGGTAGAGGAACAGTGGGCAAAATTAAAAAGTGTCATATTGAAGGCTGCAAACCTCTGTGGCAGGCAAGTGAGTAAAAGTAAGAGGAAAAACAGACCACCGTGGTTCTCAAGAGAGGTGGCTGAAAAGATATGGCTAAAAGGGTAGCATTCAAAAGATATAAGGAGATGCAGAGGGAGGAGGATAGGAGGGTGTGTCAAGAGAAACAGAGAAAAGCAGGAAAAGCAGTAAGGCATGCAAAGGCACAAACTGAAATGGGGATCACCCAAGAAGTAATGAAGTGGGACAAAACATTTTTTAGGTCTATAAGTGAAGTGAAAAGAGAAGGACCAAGGGAGGAATTGTAAGATTAAAGAGGGATTGGGGGGGACTGTGCAGAGGGAGACCAGGAAATGGCCGTCATATTAAACAAATACTTTTGTTCAGTGTTCACTGTGGAAGAAGAAGGGGAGAGGCCACAAAAAAGTAATATGAGCGCTATAAGAAGGGAAGTGGATACCAATCTTTTTTTGTGAGGAAAGATTCCTAAAGAGACTCACTGGTCTGAGAATAGACAAAGCAATGGGACCAGATGGGGTACATCCTAGGGTACTGAAAGAACTCCGAGAGGTACTGGCTGCACCTCTGATTGCCATTTCCAACAGTTCACAGGAGTTGTTCCAGGGGATTGGAGGAGGGCAGATGTCATTCCTCTTCATAAAAGTGGTAAAAGGGAGGAGGCTGGAAATTATAGGCCAGTCAGTCTGACCTTGGTGGTGGGAAAGTTAATGCAATTGCTGTTGAAGGAGAGGATAGTGGAATATCTTAAATTAAATGGATTGGAAGACCAGAGGCAGCATGGGTTCATGGGACAGAGGTAATGTCAAATGAATCTGATAGATTTCTTTGATTGGGTGACTAAGGAATTGAATCAGGGTTGTGTGGTAGATGTGTATACCTAGATTTCAGTAATGAATTTGACATCTTTCAACATAAGTGGTTAAACAAGCTAGGGAGCTTAGGAGTGGGTCCAAAGGTGGTAAACTGGATAAGGAATTTGTTAGGGGATAGGAGACAGAAGGTGGTGGTAAACAGAGTTCACTCCAAAGAGGGGAGGGTGACCAGTGGGGGTTCCTCAGGGATTAGTACTGGGACCGGTCTTCTTTAATGTATTTATAGGTGATATTGCAGAGGAGCCAGAGGGGAAGGTCTGTCTTTTTGCAGATGACACCAAAGTCTGCAATAGGATAAACAGAGACCAGAAAAAACTCGCAGAGTGGTCACAGGTATGGCAACTGTGTCTCCTGACATGGAGAGTGGTGAAAGGGAGGTAGGACTTCCCCAAGTAGCAGTTCACAAAACAGCCACAGAAGGTTACTCTGAGGAGGGAGGGGTAACCAATGGTCAGAAGGTTAGGGATGGCAGTGACCCTGAATGTCCTGACGCTAGAGCTATGGACCTCAGTTTAGGAACTGAAGTGGATATGTCCCATGCCTTGGGAAAGTGTGAAGAATTTGCAGTTGCTCAGAAGACTGATCCTAGTTTGGAGAGGGAGAGGGCTTGTGCAGAATCTGATGGGACACAGGGAGGTGACGTGAGACATAGGGTATTTTGGGACAATGGACTGTTGTATACACAGAATGTAAGGATGGAGAGAGGGGTGATGGGCAGGCAGCTTGTCATTCCCCAGTAGTACCATGAGAGGTTTCTCAAGATTGCTCATGACATCCCCATGTCTGAAGATCTGGGAATTGCACACACCATGCAGCAATTGGCCCAGAATTTCTATTGGCCCAACTTCACCCAGCAGGTGAAGGAATATTGCAAATCTTGTCATGGGTGCCAACAAATAGGGAAGGCAGGTAGTAAAACCAAAGCTGCCCTAATTCCTTTGCCCATTGTGAAGGAGCCATTCCAGAGGGTAGGAATGGACATTGTGGGATCTTTGAGTACCCCAAGCTCCTCTGGGAAGAGGTTTATCCTGACGTTGGTAAATTATGCCACCCTATACTACGAGGTGGTTGCCCTCTCCTCACTTAGGACAGAAAAGGTGGCAGATGCCTTGCTAGGGATTTTCTCCCATGTCTGGTTTCTGCAGGAGGTTATCACTGATCAAGGGGGTACCTTCGTGTCGGACCTGATGAAGTGTTTGTGCGAGAAGTGTGGGGTGGTGCAGAGATGCATGGCGCATTATCACCAAATAGCCAGTGGGCTGGTGGAAAGGTTTAATGGTACCCTAAAATCAGTGCTCCAAGTGTTTGCTGAACAGCATGGGAGGGACTGGGAGAAATACATTCCCCACCTGTTGTTCACATACAGAGAGGTGCCCGAAGAGTCGACAGGGTTTTCCCCCTTCGAACTCTCATATGGACGTAGGGTGCGTGGGCCCCTAGAATTGATCTGGGAAGACTGGGAGAGCAAGCACACCACCCAGGGAACTCCCATAGTGGAGTATGTCCTTAAGATTAGTGAGAAGCTGAAGGAGCTTATGGGAGTGGCCCAAAGCAACCTGTCAGCTTCTCAACAGAAGGAAAAGGTCTGGTACAACCACAGAGACAGAGCTCACTTGTACAGTGTAGCTCAGGAAGTCATGATCCTAATCCCAGTCTGGAATGACAAGCTTCAGTCTGAGTGGGCAGGACCATATCAGGTAGTCCGACAGGTAAACGACATAAATTATATTGTGAAACTGCTTGATAGAAGACACAACCATAGGATGTACCATGTCAACATGACGAAGCTGTATGCAAATAGGGCTGACATGGTATTTGCAGTGTGTAGTCCTGGGGAGGGCACCCTCCAACAGACAGCCTACCGGATGTCTGAGGCTGTCCTAAAGGACATTAGGAGGGAGGTGGAAGAAATGCTGGATTTAGGGGTAATTCAGAAATCCCACAGTACCTGGGCCTCACCAGTAGTCCTTGTTCCCAAGCCAGATGGCTCTACTTACTTCTGTGTAGACTGTCATGGACTCAACGCAGTCACGAAGTCTGATGCCCACCCAATGCCATGGACAGATAAACTACTGGACAAGTTGAGAGGGGCGACATACCTTACCACAACTGACTTGACAAAAGGGTATTGGCAGGTGGAGTTAACCACCAGAGCTAGGGAGAGGTTGACCTTCATCACTCCAATAGGATTATTTGAGTTCTGGGTAATGCCTTTTGAAATGAAGAATGCCCCTGCCATCTTCCTTCCAAAGGTTGGTCAACCAGGTGTTGCATGGTACTGAAGAGTATGCAGTGGCTCATCTGGATGATATTGCTATCTTCGGTATCAACTGGAGGGAAAACCTATCCCACCTGAAGGAAGTATTGGGCAGAGCTCACTGTCAAGGCTGAAAAGTGCCAAGTGGCTATGGTGGAGGTGGCATACCTAGGCCATGTAGTGGGACGGTGGCAACTTCAGTCTAATCAAGCCAAGACTGAGGCAATACAGGCATGGCCTATGTTGGAAAACCAGAAACAGGTTAGGAGCATCCTAGGGAATACAGGGTACTATTGAAAGTTTGTACCAAATTACAGTACCCTGGCTGCTCTCCTATCCTGGCCTGCTAAAGAAAAGGAAGCCCAAGAGGGTGGATGGGGCACCAGACTGTGAACGAGCCTTTGCATGATTAAAGGAGGCACTGTGCAGTGCTCCTGTGTTGGCCAGTCCAGATTACTCTAAGTACTTCATAATTCAGACAGATGCCTCAGATGTGGGGATCAGAACAGTCCACAGCCTGACATCTAATCAGGGAAAGGATCACCCAATAGTGTACCTTAGTAAGAAGTTACTTCCCTAGGAGCAGGCATATTCCACAGTTGAAAAAGGAATGCCTTGCGCTGGTGTGGGCCCTGAAGAGGTTAGAGCCATACCTTTACAGGAGACACTTCAAGGTACAGACTGATCACAATCCCCTGGTGTGATTGGATCAGATTGGTAAGACAGATGGTCATTTTTTTGAGGTGGAGTATTGCCCTACAGGCATCTGACATGACCATTATGCACAGGGCAGGGTTTGCAAATGCCAGTGCAGATGGCCTATCTCACCAGTTAGAGCAGTGAACAGAATTTGTGAAAAGCATACCGAGCCCCATGCATGAATGCGTGGGAAATACAATGAGAAATTACACAGCTTAGCACTGTGCAGTGAACAGCAGCCATGTGGCATGCACAAAGGCAGGCACAGGCAGTGGGCAGGACCAGATGGGCCAGATGGGCCACACAGCGCACTGTGCAGCTGGAGTGAGCAGGCCCCCACTACATGGGAACGCCCATGACCCCACGATAACGCGGACAGCACACCCTCAGCAGAGTCATGACAGTGCGCTGGAATGATATGTAATGCAGCAGGCAGGACGGATGGGTGGAACTGCAGGTGGATGCGGAGGAGGGAGCAGAGAACAGGAAGGATGGCAATGGATGGGGGGGTGGTGCCACCCCTGAATGGGGATGTGGCTGAGCATGCGGCAGGAGCTGATCCCATGCCACAAACTTCAGTGGTGGACAGATTGCCACCATGGTCACAGACATCTGCCAGCACTACAGCAGGCTGTATGGTGTGTGGGCCTCCAACACACCAGTGGAGGTAAAGGCCAGGCTATGGCTTGAGAAACAGGCCACCATAAATGCCACCGGGTCCGAGGCATGTACCCTGGTGGCGGTCAAGCAGAAGTGGTGAACCTGAGGGCGGCGGTGAAGCATAAGCTAGCTGCTGGTGGGAAGGCATGCAACGGGATAGAGGGGAGGCCACCAAGCGTGGATACCCCTGGAGCAACTGGTGGCCAAGACACTGACATTGGTTGCCATCCATGGAGTTGCTGAAGGGGTGAATTCGATAGCAGGTAAGGCATGTAGCACACAGCCAGCTGCAACAGCCCACTGGCACCACAGCCCATGTAACCCCCTGCACTGTTCCCACATGTGGTGCCAGGTCAGGGCACCATAGAGTGGCATGGAGCAGGGACAGGACACACACAGCACTGACTGTGGCAGTGCCAGAGACCATGAACCAGGCAGAGGATGAGGAGGGCAAGTATATACGGCCTGGTGTGGGAAGGGATGGCAGCTGTGTACAGCAAACTAACCATAGCCCTTGCACCCATACAGGAGTGGACCTGGAGACACAGGAGGACATGGACAGTGAGAGGGACAGTGCAACCAACCCATGGGAGAAGGACAGTGGGACCAGCAGTGACACAGCAGCAGGGACGGACATGCAGCAGACTGTGCCCATGTTATGTGATGTGGTGCGCACACACCCGCCACCATGCAGGGATCCTGTGATGCGCACAGAGTCCACGGGACCTCTGCCACCACACACCACCATGCAGCGGCACCACCACACAGCAACAGCGGTGGCCATGGACAATGGCACACATTGCGATGCGCCAGCACCCAGAGGCATGTCGGGCACAGGGGGGACTGGTGATACCATGCGGTCAGCAGAGTACAGCATGCCATGCCCAGGCACAGACAGGTCCAATGGGTTGCAGACACCCATGATGGGCATGGACAGTGAGGACACACAGGCACATGGCGCATGGTAGGAACACGACACTGCAGATGGTGGCGGGTGTCATGGAGGCAGTGGGTCACAGATGCACCCACCTGCACTGCATCTGGGCAGCAGAGTGTCAGCACATCTCCTGGACTCCATGGGTCTGGAGGGGCCAGGGTAGGTCCACCATACTGCACTGTAGGTAGCTGCTGTGCAGTGCCCTGTGGATGGCACAGAGATGGGTGTTCTGGCTCATGCACAGGCGCACCACTGGGTACCACCACTCCCTGCATGGCCACATGCTTGCCCACCCACCTCCCTCGATACGGTGCACTCAGGCATGGACTTATCATCATACACCGGCAGGCCGCAGCGAACTCTGTGCAGGGCCACCGCTGGCAGCACCCTGCAGCAATGGTCAGGTGCCATCCTGCATGGTCCCTGTGCCATGGCCACCGCAGTATGCACCCATCCCATGCAAGATGTGTGTTCAGTGGATGAACATGCCCTGCATGAGCACCTGCTGGGCTGCACGGCCACCCATCGTACCCTGGACCCAGGCGGGCATTGCCCTGGCATCATCATCCCCATCACCATGCGGTTTGTCAGGGGCATCAGCCAGCAGTGGCACATTCACATGCTTCACAATGTTGTGCAGCATCGCACACACTGTGAGCACCTTGCATGCCTTTGCTGGACACAGCATGAGTCTGCTGCCAGTGTGGTCCAGACATCTGAAGCACATCTCCCCATGACTGCCTGTGTCCATCTGTGTGCCATGTTGTATGCAACCTCTGCAGGCATGGATGGTGCATAGTATGGCATCATCAGTGTTGTCCACAGTGGATAGCCACCGTCACCTCCATGGGGGGAATGAAATGTCAGTGGCAGGCCCTGTGGCATGTGCATTCCTCACCCTGCATGGTTGTGGCGACTCACCCAGCAGCCAGCCATCAAGCAGCCTGTCGTGGAGGTATGCACCCATGCCCGAGCCATTCAGGATGTAGGCATCATACGTAGAGTCCTGGTACCTGGTGCTCATGCCCGTGAACATGCCATGTGCATCGCAGACCAACAGGCAGTTAATGCAGTGGAACCCCTTATGGTTCCTGTATGCCTCCTCATGGGTGGCAGGCATGAGGATGGGGACATGTATCCTATCAATGGTGCTGCAGACATTCGGCATGCCATGCATGGCATAGAATGCCTCCCTCATAGCCCTAACCTCTGCAGGCATCTTTGGGAAGGTGATGTGCGGCCCCACATGCTGTATGAGGGCATCCATCACCTGTGCCATGGCTCTGAAGAAGAAGTACTGGCTCATACCCATGGTGTCACCGGTGACATGCTGGAATGACCCAGTGGCATAGTAGCTAAGGGCAAACAGCACCTGTGTCTCCATGGTCATGGCACTTGACTGGTGCATCTGTGGCCCCACCGCCCTACAGATGCTGTCACACAACATGCCGATGGTGTCCCAAAGTAGGCAGAACCACTCGATGCAATGTGTGTTCTGCATTGTCGAGGCATCTATGTGGGTGTGGAACACACATGGCCGGTGTCGTCATTCCCATCTGCATTCAGCTATCTCCTCCAGTAGGTGGACATGCAGTAGCATGCCCAGACATATCTCGCATCTGTGTCAGTGCAATCTGTGCAGTACCACCTATGTGCTGTTGCCATCTCCTTTGTACTGGTGGGCCTCCACTGGCCTGCCCAGGTGTGGACATGTCCGCACAGTGGGGTCATGCCCAGCATCATATGTCAGTGCCATGTGCAGTTTGTGGCAGTGTATGCAGCTGGCATCATGGCAGGGTGGATGGAGGAGCACAGGGTCATGCTCCCCTGGCACTTATTTTGTGTCGCTGAGGGTGACTATGCTGATGGAAGTGGCTTCGGTGCCCTGTGGTCCATCAGGGCATTCGACAGGGTGAGTGGCGGGTGTGGGGGGGGCCAAGCCTAGCAGCAGTGCCCTGTGTGCTCATGTGTCTCTTCTTCCCTGCACAGGATCGTGGTGGAATGCCTGCCAGACTCGAGCTAACCCTGCAGGTCCAGCCAGATGGGGCGCATGTGATGGTGGAATCCAGGGCGGCACGGCAGCAATGGTTCAGGGAGTGGCTGCCTCGCTATATGATCTTGAAGGGTGTTGAAGGGGACCTGTTCTCTGAGGATGACAACTACAGGACCGGGGACATGTATGTCCCCTCACCGGTACATCATCTTGCCAAAGCACATCTTCTTGACTGGAAGGACACTACTTCTTTATTCAGCTGTGAGCTGTGTGGGAAATTCTATATTGCACTTGATATCTGCAACAACGTGCACTTTTGCTCAATTCTGTGGGAGGTGAAACTAAATACCCTTGGTAATTGCTTTTTATTTACATATTTATTTAGAGTTTAACCAAGAAGGGGCTTGCAAACTCTGTTTATCTTGTGAGTAACTTCAGAAGGATTTAAATACTGCATTTGGGTAGACACTTGGAGGTAGCTAGATTGTCTACTAGGATTTTCTGACAGTTAAACTATTTTTAAATAAATTACAGGTGGCTGAGGAATTAATAAGGAGCTTGCAAACTCTGCTTATCTTGGAAATAACTTCACAAGGGTTTGAATACTGCATTTTGGTTGTCCCTTGGGGGTAGCTGTATTGACTACTAAGATTTTGGGACAGAAACTATTTTTAAATAATTTACTGGTGCGTAGGATTTTGTGATAGTTAAACTATTTTTAAATAAATTACTGGAGGTTAGGTGAATTACTATAAAGGGCAGTACTCACCAGGGTGGTGGAGCAGTGGTGCATTTGATTGTTTCTAACAGTCACCTATGGTTGTGGACTACCCACCCCCCGTTCTCCATACTCCACCCCCCAGGCGTGGCATTTCCTTTATAGCCAAAGTTCTGACATCACTTCCTCAACAGGTCTTGGGGCAGAACTGGTTTAAGGCGCTGAGCTGCAAATCTGGAGACCTGGGTTTGAATCCCACAGTCCCCACTTCAGGGTTTTAAATAATTGATTAGCAGTTTTTTTCTTGGGACTATACTAACTGTACAGAAAGTATTTATATAGATTTTCTAGAAGTGCTGTGTTTGTTAAACACAGTGAGGCAAGAGTTATGAATTTTCACAAAGATTTAGCACTTTTATGAGCAAAACGCTAATCAATTTTTAGAGTTAAATAAATCCCTGCACTTGCATACTGTGTGACCCTGAGCAAGTCACTTAACTTCCTCATGCTCCCAGGTTGTACCTGCAAACAAGCTTTCAGCTTAGTATGTCTCACCCGGTAAAATAATTGGTAATTGGTAAAAAAAATATATATATATTACATACTGTATATTATAAGGGAGAGGGACATGTGGGGAGTGGTGCAATGCACTGGCTGTGGGGCAGCAGTTTTCTGGGAGACATTCTGGAAACTGCATTGCTGTCCTATTTGCAGGCATCTGTCAGCTCTGAGGGAGGAGATTGCCCACATCCAGGCTGAACTGGCAAGGACTAAAGGAGGCCTCCCCCACCCAAAGAGCACCACTGCCATAACCACTGCCTCAGAGTGAAGAGCAGTTGAACCACAGTGGGTTCCAGGAGGGTGCGGGTGGTGGAACAGAGGTGAAGACCCCTAGTTGTACTGCTACACAAATCATACACCAGTCTGGCAGAGCAAGGTTCCTCTATGATGGCACCCTCAGTGAAGACCAAGAAGAATGCTGAGGGCATCCACAAAAGAGACCCACAAAAGGGTGGCAAGGAACACCTCAAGGGAAGGAAACAGCTTCTGATAGGGGACTCAATTGTTAGGGGGGTAGAACTGGAGAAGGGGGAGGAGAGGGAAGTAAGGTACCTGCCTGGTGCCATGGCTTGGAGGGACAAGAAGCGAATCCTCTCGATTGCAGAAGCAGCATCACAGGAGAGGGGAACTAGATATCATTGTCCACCTTGGGACAAATGACCTAGCTAGGCATGGAATCAGTGCAGTGCAGGATGAATCTGTGGAGTTGGGGAGAGGCATCTGACAGGTAGCAAGCATGGTTACCTTCTCAGAGGTGCTGCCAGTCCATGGCAGGGGTGAGGCTAGGGTACTGCACACCATGCAGTTTAATGAATGGTTGCAAAACTGGTGCAGAGCTGCAGAGCACAGGGCTTTGGCTTCATTGGGGACTGGGGATACACCTGGAGAGATGAAGGTCTGTACTGGCATGATGGTCTGCATCTGTCCATGAAGGGAACCAAACTCCTTAAGTGACATGTTTAAATGCTTCGTTGGCAAGCTTTTAAACTAGCCAAGGAGGGAGGTGCTGATAAGAGGCAGGAAATTTCAAGCCTCCCCCACAAAACATGGCAGGTAGTAAGGTTCAGAGCTCAACAGAGGAAAGGACAAGGGTAAATGGAAAAATAGACAAGGGCAATAAGAGCAGGGATGAGGGGAAAAAAGGATAAAGCCAACATTAAATGGAGGGCAATGAGTACCAATGCCCATAGTCTGGGAAACAAGCTTCCTGAGCTAGTAGCCCTGATGGAAGATGAAAAATTTGATATTGTGGCAGTCACGGAAACATGGTACATGGAGAACCATGACTGGGATGTCAACATACCGGGGGTACACAGTCTACAGAAGGGACAGGGAGGGTAAAAGAGGAGGTGGAGTAGTTCTATACATAAGGGAAGGGATCAAAGCTACAGAACTAAAAAGTAAAGAGGGAGGACAAGAGGCACTCTGGGTCACCTTGGAGACAGGGAATGGCATCACAATCTGCAGAGGGGTTGTATACAGACCCCTGTCTCAAGGGGAGGAAATGGACAAGAAAATGATAGAGGACATTCTCAAAAGGGCTGAAAAAGGGGAGATACTGTTGATGGGGGACCTGAATATGCCAGATGTTAACTGGATGACATGTACTGCAGCCACATCCAAGAACAGGGTCATTCTCGATGACCTGCAGGGGGCAGGCCTTAGACAGCTAGTGTTGGAACCCACTCGGGAGGGAGCAATACTAGACCTGGTACTCTCAAATGGAGAGAGGATCACAAATCTAGAAGTCAGTAGACATCTGGGAACAAGTGACCACTGCACAGTGTGCTTCACAATAAGCACAACCATGGAGACAAGCCATACAAAAACAAGGATACTGGACTTTAGAGGGGCCAACTTTGGCAAAATGGGTGAATACCTGAGGAATGCACTACCAAATGGCCAAAAAGGAGGGGTGGAAGAACAATGGAGAAAAATAAAAACTGCTATCATAGAGGCAACAAGCCTTTGTGTGGGACAAATAAAGAAAACAAAGCGGAGTATAAAAAACACTATGGTTCTCAAAAGAGGTAGCAGGGAAGGTTAAGGAGAAAAAGGCTGCATTCAGAAAGCATAAGGAATCACAGAAGGAGTGTGACAGGGAACTGTATCAATTAAAGCAGAAAGAAGTGGGGAAGGCAGTCAGAATAGCAAAGGCCCAAACCAAGGAAAAATAGCCAACTCAGTTAAGAAGGGGGATAAAATCTTTTATAGGTACATTAGGGAGCATAGAAAGGTTAAGGGAGGAATAGTGAAGATTAATAAAGGAGAGGGGAGGTGGGCAGAGGGAGAGAGTGAAAACGCAGAGATACTGAATGAATACTTTTGCTCAGTATTCACAAAAGAAGATGAGCAGGAGTTACCTAAACCAGACAATAGAAGCACTCTGGGTAGGAGGGTTGGCACCAGTCCATTTACAGAAGAAAGAGTCCTGAAAGAACTCCTAAAACTCAAGGTGGACAAAGCAATGGGGCCTGATGGGATTCACCGCAGAATCCTAAAAGAACTACGGGAGGACCTAGTGACACCACTGACCACACTTTTTAACAAATCATGGGATGATGGGGTGGTACCTGAGGACTGGAGGAGGGCAGATGTGATTCCTTCACAAAAGTGGGAGCAAGGCAGAAGCAGGAAACTAGAGACCTGTTAGTTTGACCTCAGTGGTAGGGAAAATGATGGAATCACTTCTGAAAGAAAGAATTGTTGAGTACCTAGAGGCCAGCGGGGCACAGGACCCAAAGCAGCATGGATTTATAGCAGGAAGGTCATGTCAGATGAATATAATTGATTTCTTTGACTGGGTGACCAAAGTAATAGACCAGGGAGGGGCTGTGGATATGGCCTACCTAGACTTTAGCAAGGCATTTGACACAGTCCCGCCCAAAAGACTGATAATCAAGTTAGCCAGCCTGGGAGTGGGTTCCAGGGTGGTAGCCTGGGTAGCAAACTGGTTGCACAACAGGACACAGAAGGTAATAGTGAATGGAACACATTCCGAAGAAAAGGGTGTTACTAGTGGAGTACCTCAGGGCTCAGCACTGGGTCCAGTCCTCTTCAACATCTTTATAAGTGACATTGCAGAGGGTCTGGAGGGAAAGGTATGCCTCTTTGCAGATGACACAAAGATCTGTAACAGAGTTGATACACATGGGGGGTAGAAAGGATGAGAAGGGACTTGGCAAGGTTGGAGGAATGGTCAAACATATGGCAACTTAGATTCAATGCAAAGAAGTGCAAAGTAATGCACCTGGGAAACAAAAACCCAGGAGAAGAGTACACAATAGCAGGGAGGTACTAACAACAACAAAATGGAAAGGACTTGGGGTAGTCATATCAAATGACTTAAAGGTGGGTAAGCAATGTGAGAAGTCAGTAAGGAGAGCCAGGGGTATACTGGGATGCATAGGAAGGGGCATCACAAGTATAAAAAGGGAAGTGGTTATCTCTCTGTACAGATGGTTGGTGAGACCCCATCTGGAATACTGTGTGCAGTTTTGGAGACTCCATCTACGCAAGGACATAGACAGGATGGATCAGTCCAGAGCAAGGCAACTAAAATGGTGCAGGGTCTGCATCAGAAACCATATGAAGAGAAACTGAAAGAGCTTAATATGTATACCCTTGATGAAAGGAGGGACGGGGGGACATGATAGAAACTTTTAAGTACCTCAAGGGAATCAACAAAGTCCAGGAGGGTAGCATCTTTCAGAAAAAGAGATGTGTAAGAACAAGGGGGCACTATTTAAAGATAGAGGTGGGACAGCTCAGGAGTAATGTGAGGAATTTTTTTTTTCATGGAGAGAGTGGTGAATGCATGGAACCACCTTCCTGGGGAGGTTGTTGGGTCTAAAATAGTGTGGGAATTCAAACATGCATGGGACAGACATAAGGCAATTGTAGTGGGGGGTTGCAGGAAGTAGGCTGTTGGTTAACTAGAATCTGCAGCTTATCCAATAGGAAAGAAAATGGGCAGACTGGATGGGCCAAGTGGTCCTTATCTTCCATCAAAGTCTATGTTTCTATGGTAGGTATGCCTGCATGTACCCTGTGTGCGTCGCCCCGTGTGCTGGGCCTGTGCTGTACTAATGTGTATCCCTTTGCCTTTCAGCCATACTGTGAACCTGTAAGGAGAATGGTGCTACACCTCAGAGGGTGGTGGGACCAGCCATCACCATCGGAGGAGCCGGAGGATGAGCAGGACAGTGGCTGTTCCATGCCAACATGGCTGTGGCTGCAACAGCCGAAGGGCCCACCTGCCGGTGGACACCTGCCAGTGTAGCCTGTGTTTGCCCTGCCCGTGGACAGGCTTGCCTGCATGCTGGACTGGGGTGGGATTGGGTGGGGAATCCTGGCTGACAGACTGTGTGCAGCCCTGCTTATTCTGACAGCTGTGCATCGGGGTGTGCCGGTGGACCTTGTGCAGACTGTGGTGGGTGGAACACCTGTTGGTGTTTTGTTACTGACATTTTGCTGTGTGCTGTTGGTGCCTGTGGGTGGGTTTGGGGACAGCGGTTGCTGAGAAGTGTACCTGCCTGTGTTACCGCTGTCTGCAATGAAAGTGCCTGTTACCAGTCTGTGTGTCTTACTTGTCTTTGGGGGCAGGGCACTGGGGGTGCCAGGCTGCCATACTGCCTGTGCTGGCGGGGGGGCACTCGGGCTACAGTGTGTGTGTGCTGGCCATCCTGCATCCCGCACACATGGCCCATGTGCCCAGTGCTAGGAGTGCACCTCACAGGGTCATGGACCTGGTGCTGGGGGTGCTCCGTGCATGGTGCTGTGCACTGCCATCTGCCGATGGGCCATGTAGCTCTGATGACTGCATGTGCTGTGGCATGTATGTTGCCATGTTGCATGGTGTACCCACTGTGCTGTTCCACCTCTGGTGGTCTGCTGTGCCCAAGGGGTGTGCATCACATGGCCCGGGGCATCCCTGGCATCCCAGGGGTGTGTGTGTGTGTTGTGCTGCTCTGTTGCCACCAGTGCCATGCTGGTGCAGACATGCCAGTTTTCCATCTGCACATGGCACTGTTGTGCCATATGCCTGGTGCAGCATGCTCTGTGCACAATTGTGGGGGGCTGCTGGTGCATGCAGGTGGCGTTTGTGCCCATGGTGCAGTGTGCCACTGCTGGCATTATGCCATGGCCTTGGTGCTCCAAGTGTGTCACCCCTGCAGGTGTGCTGGCACTTCTGTGCCTGGGTGTCTGCACACCATGTTGGCCTGGATGGACTCCCTTGGTGTGTTGCATGGCCCAGTATGCTACCATCTCCCTGGCATATCCTGTGCACCATGGCCTGCATGGCATTCCATCATGCGGGCTATCAATCATGTGTGTTGTGTGTGCCTACGCATGTGTGTCTGCAGCTTCTCCCCCGTGTATCTGTGTGGAGCAGTGGCTGCGTACTGCTACTTCTGCTTGTTGTGCACCTGCTATGCACCAGTCTTGCATGCTGCTGTGCAGTGGCCTGTGTGTTGGAGTGTCGGAGTGCTTCCATGCCTGCCCTATGCACGTGTCTGCACAGTGCATATCTGTCATGCATGGGGCCCACCATGCGTAGGAATGGATTCCCACAAATTCAGTTTGGGAAGGAGGGATGTGGCAAGATATGTCCTGACAGTCAGATGGGTAGATATGTGATGTTATGTTCCGTTATATTCTGGTACTTGTTAAAAAATTGCCACATGGTAAATGCCAATGTGAAGAGAAGGAAATGTTTTGTTTTAATGGCTGATAGTCCTGATGTAACCTGCAAAGTAGCTGGTTTGGCAAGAAGCTAATTGCATTTCCTGACTAGCTGAAACAGAGGTAATAAAGTCAGCTCATATAGTAACAAACCTTACAGGATCCTCCTTGTAACTTAATGGAAGGAAGCCAAAGGCCAGGATGTTTTAGCCAGGATTTGAGCAGCAAATGACCATTCTGATAGGCTAATGTGAATTTTGTCTTATGGGTGTGGAATTGTCTACAGGGGACTTCAAAAAGTTTAATCTCTAAATGTCATACCCTGCTATTAATTTGGGATATTCTTGGAATTTTGGAAACAATGGAACAGTGACATCTCCTGGCTAAATGGAGTAGTTTCTCTGACTCTCTTGATAGGTAAATAGACCAGTTCTTTAGAACTGAGATAATTGCTGACACTGCAAGTTATAGGAGGTATTTAAAGCCCTCAGCTCAGGGCATGTGGAACACTTTTTCATCTGAACTCTCTCCTGACCACAAGCACAGAGACTATGAACCAAAGGCTGCTACAGAAAGACTGACATATTTTGCAAACCAACGATTCTCTGGAGTTTGAAATCTGCATAACTAAGGTAGAACTTAGCTAACAGTTTTAAGGCATTTCTTCATATATATTTTTCAATTTTTTTTATTTTCTGGTATCCTGTGACCAAATTAGTGCATATTTTAGTTGTAACTGTATGCTTCTTAATTAAGTATTTTTAGTAAAAACATTTGTTTTTAAGAAATCTGCCTGAACAAGATTTTCATATTTGTATGTGAATTGTGGGAAAATTATTCATAATCTGTAATAAACTGTTATTGCCAAATGATTTGCCACCATAGGCTGCCAAATCGAACTAGGGTCTGTAACAGGGAACCTTTGGATAAAGATAGGGAGAATACAAAAGTCTCAAAAGGGTCTGTGGGATTTGAACCAGGTTGTTGCACGCCTTGTGGATGAAGGGAGAATCAGGGTTACAATGCTACCCCAAAGAGGTTGTAATGCCTGGATCTTCCCCTCTATGTAACATTCAAGAAGGGGTTATCATTTGGCTGCAAGACTCGAGACTGGTATTGTGACCTTACCCATAGTAAAGAGGGGACCCTGGGATGTCATGGTGGGTGTTCAGTTATGAAGCCAGCAAGCACTCCAGAGGGACTCGAAGAAGGTATTCAGTGTTTTCCCCCTCCCTGTCACAGATTGCACTTAGGGGTGTGCACTGTGAGCTCAGTGAACTTGACCTTCTGGAGTGGGTTCGTGACATTAGGCACACAAAATATAGGGCAATAAAATTATTACTAAAATCATTTGTACCAGCTCAATACTTTACTCAAAGAAAATATATGCTATAAGATTCCAGGCTGTCAAAGCGGAGCATGGAGTCGGGAATTAATGACATCACAACTGAAAGCATGGCACGCTCTTACTCCTGAAAGTAGAAACAAGCAGCTCCTGTGTCTGATTTGTTCTGAGCATAATCAGGTGAAGGTATGAATCAAAAACAACAGAAAACTCAGGAATAATATAGATGAAATTCGCAGACCAGATTAATGAAGTTGTTTTATTTGCTTCAAAAGCTCACCAAATATAATTTCCTATTTCATTTAAAAAAGTACCCTTTCTGTCATACTATGCCACCTAAGATCAGGGGCATATGATCATTTTTGCTGCTCTATCTGCCATTTTCTGGCAGCATTCATCCTGAAAACAATGTACTGTATCTGCTCATTTTGAGGAACACAGTCAGTCAGCATATACTG
Source organism: Neoceratodus forsteri (assembly GCA_016271365.2). Lineage (NCBI taxonomy): Eukaryota > Metazoa > Chordata > Ceratodontiformes > Ceratodontidae > Neoceratodus > Neoceratodus forsteri. Next base: position 336,158,972 of record CM057459.1, read on the forward strand.
TAGCTGCACGAATAGTAAGACTGTGTAAAAGTGCATTTTCTTAGGCAGGCTGTCACCAACAAGTGTGGATTATACTGTTTAAGGACAGTTAGTGGTATTTCTTTCTTTTTTGTATAATCTTTTTATTATTTTCTCTTACGTCAACAGACATACAATACACAGACAGACAATCATACGTGTATGTTTCTATTGACACTTACAGCAGACACATAGCTATAACAAACACATAAATACATAAATAGATGCACTTACATATGACTATTCCTACACCCGACAGTCTTACTCCATACAATTGATTCCCAAGAGCTCATTTACAATATTAAAGGAAGGGGCAGGACGAACCAACATATAAATTAATTGTCAAATCTATATACTACAGATGCCAGCATACATCTCCCTTAGATATATCCCCCTTCAGGCGTGCCGATGGGGGGGGGTGGACACCCATCCAGTCAGTCCCCATCTACCTAGATCAGTCCCTCACATAGGGTGGTCATCTCTTGTATTTCAAGTGTAGAAAGAAATGGCGCCCATTCCCCATAAAATGCCTCCAATCTATTCGCTAGTAATAAAGATAGCCGTTCCAGTGCCAGATTTTGCAATATTAACTGGCGCCATTACCGGGTGGTAGGTATGGCATTGCTAACCCATGTATTCTGGATGCAATGCCTAGCCATCACCATAAGAATCCTGATCCAACGTGGCATTGCCTCCCAATCCTCCACCCCATCTGCATTTAAGCCAAATAACCCTTTGATAGGGTCCAACTGGATGGGAGCCCCCGCCATCAACTCCACTTCTTTAAATACCTTTCCCCAAAAAGATTTCAGAACCGGACAACCCCAAAAACAATGCATATATGTCCCCACCTCCTTCTTGCACCTCCCACACAGCGGAGAAACAGATGAATAGGCCCTATGCACCACTGCTGGAGGATAATATAACCTGTGCAGAAACTTAAAATATGCTTCTTTAAACCTGTTACAAATCAACAGGCCCATATGTCCCAACAATAACTTTTGCCAATTCTCTGCAGAGATTTCCCTCCACAGATCTCTACTCCACTGTTGTTTTACCTTCTGAGTATAGTCCGGCCATCCCTGTTTCCCAATCTTTGCAGCTTTCCCAATGAACCCCTTGGGGTTTTTCTGCACTCCCAATATCACCAGTTCTACCGAATCCCACCCCTGCCCTCCAGGTTTCTCTCTCTCTATTCTACCCATGAACGCTTTCACCTGAAGGTATCGAAACACCTGCTGCCCCTGTAGGTTCAATTTCTTTTTAATATCCTCCAATGGAAGCAGCATCCCCCTTCCAATCATACTACCCACACACTTTATCCCCCTCTTCTCCCAGTCCCTAAACCTTCTATCCTCTAGCCCCGGTAGAAAGAATGGATTGCTTGCCACCGGCATAAGTATAGTTTCCCCTTTAATTATTCCTCTCTCCTTCTTTAACATCACCCAAGCTTCCAAGGTCATTCCCACCAATGGATTCCGGCCCCCCTGACTTCTATATGCCAATGGCCCCTTACTGTGCAGGTAGTCCGATAACCGCCCCATGCATCCCTCCTGCTCCAATGCCACCCAACTTGCTACCTCTGGTCTGAATACCCAATCCGCTATATACCTCTGCTGGATGGACAAATAGTAATTTAGTAGATCAGGAAAGTTAAGACCTCCCTTAGGCACTTCCGCCTTAAGTCTTTGAAGCCGCATTCTTGGCCTTTTCTTTCTCCATATAAACTGAGCAAATATCTTTTCCAACTTATCTATGTCCCTCCGAGTGATTCGCATAGGTAGCATCTGCATAGGATACATTATTCTAGGCAGGACGTTCATTTTTAATACATTTATCCGCCCCAACCAAGATATTGGCAACTGCATCCACCTTCTAAGGTCTGACTCTATTGTTTTGATCAAGGGGGCATAGTTCAATTCATACAAAGAACCTATTGTTCTTCCCACATTAATCACAAGGTACTTAATACTTGTAGATTTACATTGTATACTCCATCGTTCGTCATCTATTTCCTGTTTGGGGTAGCATAGCATTTCTGATTTGTTCAGATTTTTTTTAGCCGGAGAACTCTGAAAAGCTCTCCACCAACTGCAGGAGTGATGGCATGGAACCCCCCGGTTCCCTCAGGAACACCAGCATATCGTCCGCATATAATGTGACCTTGTGTTCAGTGTTGTCCGACCCTCTCACCCCCGTACCCCTCGACACTGTCTAATTGCTGCCGCCAGTGGTTCCAATGCTAAGGCAAATAATAGTGGCGAAAGCAGGCAGCCCTGCCGGGTTCCCCTTTCCAGTCTGAAGGGAGCCGTAGGGGTTCCATTAACTATGACACTGGCCAGTGGGGAGCAGTACATTGCTCTGATCCTTCATATGTATGGGTCACCCAGACCAAACCGGTCTAGAACCTCAAAGAGGTACTCCCATTCTACCCTGTCAAAAGCCTTTTCGGCATCCATTGATATGACATATGTTTCCCCACCTCTCGACCCACCTTCCAGATCACATTAAGTAATCTACGTACATTATGATATGAGAACCTTCCCTTAATAAACCCAGTCTGGTCTGGGTGAACCAACGATGGTAGGTATTCCTCCAACCTCAGAGCTAACGCTTTGGCCAGAATCTTAAGATCACAATTCAGCAGGGCAATTGGCCTATATGAGGCACAATCCAAGGGATCCCTACCCCCTTTTGGGACCAAGCATATCGTGGCATCATAGCATGTTTCTGGGAGATGCGGTACCTCCTGCCCCTCTTCCACCTTGAAAACCTCACTTAGCATTTCTGCCATCGGGCTCGCTAGCGCCTTATAAGATTCTATAGGATACCCGTCCGGCCCACTCGCCTTCCCCACCTGGAGTCTTCCAATCGCTTTTAGTATTTCCCCTTTGTCAGGGGTTGGCCCAAACATTTTCTTTGCTCCTCCGTAAGACCAGGTAAGTTAATCTTATCCAGAAAATCCTGCATATTCTGTTTCTCCTTCGCCTCTTCCACCTTATACAGATGAGCATAAAATTCCCGGAACCGCTCTCTCATCTGCTTCTCCCCTCGCTGTACCCTACCCTCCTTATCTTTAATCCCTGTTAACTTTACCGGGCATCTTCCCCCCTTCATTAATCTTACCAACAGCGGGCCTGGTTTATTGGCCCATTCAAACGCCTGGCTCTTACAAAAGAACCAAGAGGCTCGGGCCTCCCCCCTTACCAGGGAATTTAATGCCTCTCTTATGACCATCAACAAACGCTCCACTTGCCCTCTCTCTCTCCCCCAGCAACCCGCTTTTCTAATTCCTTTAACTGCCTCTCCAGCCCTTGCCTTTAATCCTGTCTCTCCTTCTTAATTCTGGCCATGTATGCTATTATAGAGCCTCTAATAAAAGCTTTTCCTGCATCCCAGTAAACTGCCCCTTCCACCTCTGTGCCCCCATTAGTCTCCCTATATAATTCCCACTTCGTTTTCAGGTATTCTCAAAAATCCCTATGCTGGAGCATATACGTAGGGAACTTCCACTGCGGCCTTATATCTCTTTCCTCCTGCATATGGAATCTACCACCACCATAGCATGATCCGATATGTGGATGGGGCTATGCGAAATATCTATAACCCTTCCATGCCAAGCCCTAGGTATCAAGATATAATCTAGCCTTGTCCATGTTCTATGTGGGTTGGAATAAAATGTATATTCCCAAGCCCCCGGATTTGTCATTCGCCAGCTATCCACTAGGTCCAACTCTGATATCCCAACCCTCCACTGAACCACTGCCTCCGGTGTTCGGTCTTTACCCTCTGAGTGATCTAACACAGGGGCTAAAGTACTATTGAAGTCTCCTCCCAGAATTAGATTTGGGAATTGCTCTCTAGTAATCAGGTCCAATAACCTCGGCAAGAACTGCGGATCATACTGGGCTGGGTCATACACATTCTCCAATGTAATTAACTCCCCATAAAGCTTCCCTATCAAAAATATATATCTACCCTCCCTACTATCTTTTGCAATTCGATGGATCTCTAGTGGCAAGCTTTTATGCATGAGGATGACCACCCCTCTCTTATGAGATGAGTAAGAAGACACAAAGCATCTGCCCACCCAACCCCGCACCAGCTTTGTGTGTTCCGCATCTGCCAGGTGCGTTTCTTGCAATAACGCAATCTGCGCCCCCTCTTTTTCCTAGTGCAGCCAGCAACATGGTGCGTTTAATCGGGTTTGTAATTCCTTTCACATTCTAGGAAACTACCACCATTTCCTGCTTATTAGTCATCTAATTATATCATATGTTCCCCACGTCCATCCATTTGTTTTCCCCGTGTTCTCTCTCCAATCCCCCAGTCCTCTTGCCCCATCATTACTTTCCCATCCACAAGCCCGTTAGCCTTCATTTTGTATGAAGTGCATCTGTCAACAAACAGTATGAACAACAGTTAAACAGTTCAACTATATACACAGTAATGAGAACAATATTCCCTCTACAAGGTCTTTTCTGATACCTTCTTTTCCCTCCCTTTTGCCCTCCCTCCATTCCCCTCTTTAGTTTCCCTTGAACACACTCTATTCTGTACCAAGTTTCTCCCTCCCTTTTTGACACTAATTGCAAAACCCGCATAAGTGTCTGCCAAAAAACACCCCAGCATAGACACGTGCTCCCCTCACCCTGCCCACGAGCAATTCTCAGCTCATCGACCTGTTTCATTCAGTCGCAGCATAATGAAACTATGTCACCTTACAATGGCGAATGGCCAAGAGACATAAAAGAGGTCGAATAAGAGCAGACTGGCAAGCAGGCATTACCCCACCTTTATGATCCATTTCTTCCCATTATTCACCAACCATCCCCCAGAGACCGGCCAAAAGGCCCCCCCATTCACATTCACACCCATTCCATACTCACCATAGCCCATCTCCCTCTCCATCCACCCCTTCCCATCTATTTGCAATATCGTCCAGATAATGCGGCTTTGTCAATCCCTTTGGAATTCCTTTCCTCCCCGCATTTACCAAACACCTTCCCCAAAGCCCCACCCCAAACATGCCCATCGGATCTCCCTCTTATCCCCCCCCAGGTCTTCACAGTACTTGCCATCGTATCCCCACAGTTCTGATTATCCATTTTACATGATCCTCTGAATGCGACCTTCCTCGCGAGGCCTGTCCGTTGCTCAGTGCCATTTCCCCTCCTCCATCCTCTGCTAGACATAGCCTCCCAGTTCACTCATTCACCGCTTCAATAACCATCCCTCCCATGTTACTAAAAGAAGGAAGAAGCAGAGAAAAAGCAGAACACATTTCCCCTGTCCCCCCCCCAACACATCCCTATGTCTCTGGGAGTCTCATAGTTTCCCTGAATTATCCAGCACTGTGTGAATTTTTCTTAAGCCCATGCAACTCCCTGGTCTCAGTTTCACCCATTCATCTTCTTCTGCAGCTCTACGATGAATTGCTCAGCCTTACACAGTTCCCAAAAAGAGTAAGTTGCTCCTTCATGCTTTATTTTCAGTACCGCTGGGTATAAAATAAAATTCTCTATTTTAAGATTCCGTAGCTGGGCCATCAGTCCATTAAAGGCCTTCCTTCTCTGTAGCAGCCTCATCGAGTAGTCCTGGGAAATATATAGGTGTGTGCCCTGGTATTCCAACGTTCCTGCTTCTCGATATGCTTTGAGGGTCACCTCTCTATCCTGATATGAATGAAAGCGAATACTGACTTGCCGTGGGGGCATCCCCCCCGGTGGCCTGGGCATTACAGAGCGATGCGCCCTTTCCAATTTAAATTTCCCATTTTTTGGCTGCAGTCCCAGCAACTCTGGCAAAGTCTTAGCACAAAAACTCAGCATATCACCCTTTTCTGCTCCTTCTGGCAACCCTCTGAGCCTTAAATTTAACCTTCTGTAGTAATTTTCCTGATAGTCCATCACATCTTTCAACTCTTCCAGCTCCTTTTGTAAGTGCATTACTTGGCTCGGCACTTCTCCTGTATCATCTTCCAATCATGATATTCTTTCCTCAGCCTCTGCAATCCTGTTCATATGGGCTGCTTGCTGCTCTAAAATTTCTTGCAGCTTAAGATCTATCTTGCCCTCAAGTTTAAGTAATCTGGGTTCTAAGGCCGCTATCACTTGGCCCGTCACCTTGCGGCCCAGGGCTCCGATTTCAGCTGCTGATAACGAGATTACTCCTGTGCTTTCTCCCGCAGCAGAGGCTGCAGGGGTCGCGCTTTCTTGCCAGCCTTTCCAGCTTGTCTCTGGCTTTTCCCACCTCCTGCCACCAAATATTCCTCCATCCTTCCTTCCAACACGTGCTGCACCTGTAAAATCTCCCGTAACAGGTCAATTTTTTTACTTAATTTTACTTTTAACTGCTTGTGGAGACAGAGCGAAGCAAAGGCACGTCTATTCTCTCAGCTGCTCATTGGCGCCCCTCAGTGGTATTTCTGAAGAGGACAGATAAGCAGCCTACAGGGAAAAGACAATAATTAGTACCACAGGCTCAGCTCAGTGTTTCTCTTGTGCTGCACTGCAAAAAAATAAAAATAAAAAAGAAGGAAAATTAGACAATCCCCTCTCTCTGCTTGGCCAACTACCTGTGTGTGTGTGTACTGCAAATGTATATCTTTGGCTGCAGGGGCCAACACTTCTACAACCAGAAGTACTGTTGGAATTTCATTTGATTGGCTTTCTCAAAAAGAAAGGAAATTCATTGCAAAAACCTGCATTAATGCACCGGTTAGGATTCAACTTAACACCCCAAACATATGAAAATGTGGCATTAGGGTTTCCAACCCTAACTCCCCCATCCTCCCGGGAAAAGGACAAGACAACACAAGCAACCACCAACAGCCATCATCAGGTAAGATAAACAACATACAACTGTTTCCAGATGGCACTAGTGCAGTAGCACTGATGTGCTACCTTTGTGGATTTGAATGTGAGCCAATTACTTCTGGCTGCAGAGAGAAATCCATGATACTCAAATCACAAGACTGCAACTGTCTGCAGAAGGACGGGTCCCTGCAGGCACAGATACAAATCCATGATACTCAAATTACAACAGTTTTTCTGGTATTGATGCATGTTCTAAGACATACATACATACACTTCTGCAGCTGCAGGTGTAAGACATACGCACTGACTTCTGGCTGCAGAAGCACAGATCCCTGTGAAGCCTGCACTTTTTCAGCTGCAGAGAGAAATCCATGATACACAAATTCCAACCCTACTTCTGTCTGCAGAACTGCAGGCCCCTGTGGGGTCAGTACTTTTGTAGTCACAGGTAATCATGCACACTTTAAGACATGCACATACTTCTGGCCCTGATTGGCCTGCACTTCTGCAGCTGCAGTTGTAAGACATACAGAATGACTTCTGGCTGCAGATAGCAATCCATGATACCTAGATTGCAACACTACTTCTCTCTGCAGAAGTGCAGGCCCCCTGGAGCCACAGGTACTCATGCACACTGTAAGTCATACCTATACATCTAGCTGCAGAAGTGTAGGCCTTTGAGGGCCTTCACTTCTACAGATGCTGGTGTAAGAAATACACACTGACTTCTGACTGCAAAAGCACAGGCCACTATGGTGTGGATAAAAATCCAGGAAGGTAGCACATCACTGGTACTGAATATGTGTCCTCTGGAAACAGTTGTATGTTGTTTGTCTTGCCTGATGATGGCTGCTTGTGGTTGCTTGTGTGGTCTTGCCCTTTTCTTGCTTGGGGGGGAGTTAGGGTTGTAAACCCTAACACCACATTTCCTTACTTTTGGGGCATTAACCTGAACCCTAACGTGTAGTAATGCTCTGTTATTTGCAAAAAAACTGCATTAATGAAACATTTATGGTTCCGCCTACAGTGACAAAAATAGAGAAATGTGGTTTTAGGGTTTCCAACCCTAAACCCCCACCTGACCCCTGAAGTAAATCAGGTGTGCAGTCTTCCTTGGGTTGTCAACCCTAAAGCTCACCCCATTCTATACACTCCTGAAACATACACACCTGTGTCCATCCCATCTGAGCTTTCTTGCTACCACAGTGGGTGAGCTTTAGGGATGACAAACCCAAGGAAGACTGCACCCCTGATTTGCTTCAGGGGTCGGGGTGGGGTTTATGGCTGGAAACCCTAAAACCTAATTTCCCTACTTTTGTCACTGTAGGCTGAACCCTAAAAGTTGCATTAATGCAGTTTTTGCTAAAAATTTCCTTGCTTTTTGAGATAGTATACCAAAAAATGAATTAACTTGCAAGCAGTTACAACTGTCAGTTAACAAAATGGAGCCACTGCAGTGGCAAAGTGTCTGCCTATGGTGCAGATGACCCAGGTTCAGAAATGAGCCCGGAAGTCAGAGGGCCAACCGAGGAGGAGGAGGAGGACTGAGCATCCCAGGGAGTGCTCTCCTGCTCTGAGGGGAGGGATGGTTCTGCTGCTGGCACTCGCATGACCCCTAGTGGAGGCTGGGGACTGGAGCAGCATAGCACATGCAGGGAAAGGGGCAAGCAGATGCTGATTAGCATTACATGTCATGATGTCATTGCATGTCTGCCGCTCATGGATGGGGAGATCAAGGGAAAAAAACGATGCCAGTGGTGGGATGCCACCCAGCCCCAGACCCTGCACCTGACTGGTTGGGCAGCCTGTCCAACTACTGGATCCGTTGCATGGTGGGAGATGGGGGTCCCATCAACCCTGCCAGGGGGACAAGCCCAGGGGGCACTGGCTAGTATGACCCCGACCAGTGTTGAGGCGATAGGGCTGGGTGTCCAGGCTGAAGGAGGTCACTGGCACAGAGCCAGAAAAAGAATAAGGGAAAAAAAATGGAGCTGCCATGATTATTTTCTCTTGTACAGTCTGCACAAACCTTCCCACACACATTTCACACCCAATGCCAATACGTGTTGTAAACATAGGGATGAAGCATCCCTTTCAACCTGCACAAACACCTAACAACCTATACTGCAATGTGAATCCACATACAGCAGATCACAAGCAAATTCCTTTGGGAGGGCTTGGCCCAAGATTCAGTGTGAGAATAGCTCCTCCCACAACCCGTATTTAAGCCCTCCACTAACACACCTCCCTTGCTTAAGGAGTGTTTTTTGTGGCCTAGACTCCCTGCATGGCTCATGTGGCTGTGCTGCCTCCGCTCCTGCTGCTCTTTGGTTCATTTTCCTTCTTTCTGTAGCCCCCCCTTCCCTTCTGTTGTTTGTTTGTCTTGCCTGCTGTATTTGTCCTGGCTTGTTTTTTCTCTCTCAGAGGCCGCTCTGCCTCCCCGCTCCCTTCCTCCACTCATTGCCCTCCTCCCTTTCCTGGGGGCTTTCCCCTTCTCTCGTTTTTCTCTTTGGTCTTTTCACTCTCATTCTGTCTCTGCTACCGCCAATGCCTACGAACATCCCCAGCACCTCCCTATTTTGGTGCTACCTCCTTCTCCCTCCATTGCACGCCCACTTCCTGGCTGCCCCTGTGGGTGTCTCATTCTCCTCCTCTGGTGGTCACAGCTTGTGGCTCCACCATGCCTGCAAGCTGCAATCCCATCTGGAGACTGAGCATCAGACTTACCCAAGAATCAAGGCACCCTTCCTGATGACTCTCCGGCTGTAGCATGCTGCCTTGCCACAGCGCTCCCGTGGGATTCCCTGCTGCCTTTCTCTGAGGTGCTCTCTCTCCCCAGTACGTACCCCACACATTGACTTCATTTAATTAACTCTCCAGTTGAGAGGCATGGCTGTAAGCTCCAGCAAACATTGAACTCTGTCATCTAAGACAGGCAGACTGTTTTGCCTGTATCATTTACTTCCTCTTTGTGAGGCAAACTGCTAGTTTATGACTCACTAAATATTTGCTCTGCATGTACTACCATGCTCTTACATACTCTAACAAGTCACTTTTATAATTGGTGCACTGACCAGTATTTATCTGTAAGCTTATATTAGAACTAAGATTCTCTCAAATGTTCATTACACTGGAGTTGTGTACAAAGTCTTAAGAAAAATACTCAGCCCAATGTCCATGGGGTCAAAGGTATTATTTCTCTTGCAGGATTCTCCAGTTCTTTTGCCCATCTCCGTTGCAGTCCAAACGGACATCAGGTTAGCCCCTTCCATCTTATTTTATGCTGCATTCTGTATGTTTTTAAATCTGTTTACTAACAATATGTACCATATGAAACATACTCTTTTACACCACCTTTTGCTACGTTCACTGGTTTGCTGCGTTCACTCCCTCTCTCAGTTTGCCTTTGACAGCACACCTCCTGGTAAAACTTATAAACAAATCTTTAATTTATGTAATCAGATGATATATTCTGCCTAGCTCAGCATATCATGTAGGAGGCTATCTGGGCGAATATAGCAACACATAATGATTTGGCCTGGCCACGGCCTCTCGCCCTGTTCACATATTCCCTGACTCCCCACTCTAAAACAGATGAACACTGCACCTGTGCCCAGTGCATACCTCCCCTGACTTTTGCCTTTCTTCTTATGGCATGAGCCTTGCATCAATTCCCATAGCCATGGACATGTTTCCTGGCTCGGCCAATCTCTACCATAATTACGAATGTTCATTTACTGCGGTGTGTTTTAGTACCTTTGACTTAGAGTTCCTATGCACAACACCTGTACTATCCACTATGCCCTCAGTTGTTTCATCATGCCTTCTATTCACTGCTTAGCTGTCTCCTATGGCCTCTTGAAGGCTTATAGCATGTTACATAGCATCATTCTACTGTGATCCACACTCCATACCCTACTACCACCGTTACCGTCACCTGAGTTGGTGACCGTACTTGAATGTCATTGGGGTCCGAAGCCACAGTCAGTTCATCATTTGACCCAACCATGGCAGCACTGCTTTGAGAGGATGTGTCGATGCTCCCTCTGCAGTACTTTTGGGGAGGGTTGGGTGCATGGGGAATGGGGTAGTACATTTGTTTGTGTTCAGCTTCCACATCCAATCCTTCTCTATAGCATCGTCTATTTCCGTGCCTATTATTTCCATTCTGTTCAGTCTGTCCTAACATACCTGTGTTTTATTCATCATACCTATCTCATCTCAGATTCCCTACTGTACTCCCCTTCTACAGCAGTGTTCTGTGGTTCAGCTAGCCCATACCAGCAGTACTCCAAACTCCATTCCTAACTTGTGCCTTCTGAGGTGCTGAGCGAAGGTAGGCTTCCCCTGTCTACTGGGGATGGGATTCCATTTCATTCACTACCTCCTACTACTTACCAGTCTGACATCCTCCGTCCCTAACTCTGCTGGACATCATTCAGTGAAGGTTAGCTCACCCCGACTACCAGGGATGGGAGCCATGTCTACTCTCTACCAAGTCATACCATGCCCTTTCTACCTCACACCAGTTGCCACTTGCCTTCAGGAATGGAACTTCTTTGCCCTATGTGCTCTCATCATTCTACAGATGCCTAGATACCTCAAGTCACAATCATATCACCTCAGTCGTCACTGTCTCCATTCTACTGCTTCAATCTATGCATTTCTCAGCCTGTTACCCGGATGCTGCTCCCTTCTGGAACATGACTTTGCCCAACTTGCCTTCTCCATCTTACCTAGTCTGCAGCGTCAATTCATAGTCCTGTCCCATTGATCTCCATGGCTGGGAGCCTGACTGTATATTCAACTGTTTCCACCATTTGCATCCTAAACCCGATGCGGGTTGCCACTTCCATTCAGGACTGAAACTTCTTCTTCACATACTCTCATTGTCCTGCCTTCAATAGCTGCATCCAGACAGGATCATCTCACTTCGAACATCCCGCCTGGATGCACATCCTTCCATTCCACTGCTTCCCATGTGTTCATTGTTCTCATGTTATCTGATGCCACGGCCTTTCTAGAACTGGACCTCTTACTGCTAGCAGTCTCCATTTCTCCTTGCCCACAGCCTACTTCAAGCCTCACCTCACTACCTTGCCTGGTCCTTAGCCTGGGCTCACATCGCTGTGTCCACTGTCTGCTTCATCTACCTGATCAGGGTCACCGCTTCCCTTCGGGAATGGGGCCCTTCCACTCCACCTACCTTCTACCTTTCAGCTCTTGCTGATGACATCATATGTGGGTCTTCTCCCTGTCTACCAGGCATGGTAGCCTGTTACTGGATCCACTCTTTACTGATCCCCTGCCTTATGCTCGGTTGCCTCTTCCTTTCTGAGCCAGGACCTTATCAACATCTGTGCCTCCATCCTGCCAGTTTGCCGCTTCCCTCCAATCACAGGACCCTTCTGTTTTGATGCCTCTGGGACTTCCTTGTTGTGGGTCACCCTTCCTGTTGATGGCTGTGTTTATTTTCTCTTTCAGCCATGGGACCATTCTCCTTCTTCACTCCAACTCCTTTCGTCCCTTTTCTAGTTAATTGACACCATAGTTGGATGTAGGACTACAGTACCTCAACCCTAATGATCTGAGTACTATGCTTCACTTTTGACTTTCATGGATTGTCTTCTAGTAACTGCTACAGCCTTCCTGCATCCTGCTGCTGTTCGCTGGGAGCCAACTTGTTCTGTTCCTTCCTGCATGGTTTGTCATCCAGCTTCGCCTAGCTCATTGTCTTCCCAGGATTGTTCCTCCAGGTCCTCAGGATTTCAATCCAGACTCAACTCTGCCTTGCAGGCTCGGGGCTTTGTGCTGTTTTCTGTGGCTCTTTTGGGCCTAGTACCTTATCTCCAACCATACTCCCACCAGGTCAACTGCTCTTCCATATTATTCATTTCATAATCCTATTCTGGCCATTCTAACAGTACCTTTCCAATTCTCTTTGGATCTCTCATTCATTACTCTGGAGAAATACTACTGCCAGCAAACATCCCTTGGCTAACACGCCTCTTAGACTCTTACGTCATCATAAAGTTTTATATACTGCCCAATCAGCTCCTCACAATCATTCGTGGAATCCCATTTGCCTGGACAATAGGAAGATCTTCTCTGTCCATATAGGATATACCCTTCGACTCCTGTCCATTCAATTACCATGACTTCCCCATTTACCTTGTCTATATGGCTACCCTCCTACATGGAAAGAATTTAAATCCTTCCATTATGCTCTGACTTTGTAATTAGTATCATGCCTATAGATACCAGGAATCACAAGATTACTCATTCAACTACAGACATCATCCGTTTTATCTTCTGCGCCTCTCCTACTAACACCAACTCTGTTGGCCATGTTACTCAATGCTTACTCCTAAACAGTTATTGCTTATTTTAAGAATTTCACAGATATCTTCCAGAATATTCATCTTGGGATCTCCCCTGCCTAGCTGATTACTAACTCTATGCCATCCAAACCATTGTTTTCACTCCTAGACATTGCCATTCCACATACAATCATCTGCACCTTTTCACCTAGTACCTTCAGCCGGGTTAACTGCTCTTCCAGTGGACCCTTCTGCCTCTTCTTTTCGAATTACCTTCATTAATCTCTGCAGTAAAGACCATCACTGAGAACTGGCTCTCTTGAATTCTAACTGGCAATCCGTAACAGTCAAGACAAATTCACCAACTCAGCTTTGCCTCCCAATCAGTATTAATCAGCTGTAGCACTAAGATCCTATGACATCCTGCACTAATCAATCTCAATACCAATCCAACCTACAGATTCTGTCTTACATCTGCCTCCAAGCCTCTCTCAGGTACTTCAGCATCAGGATTACCTGTAAACGTAACCAACCTATGCCACCACAGTTTATCTCCTAAACAATCACACCACAGAAATACCCGCACTACTACAGGCAGCGTACCAGCACAGCATTTGCATATAAAGTCATGAATATCATGACCAAAGAAGCCATCCATCCCTTATACTGAATTTCCAGTCATTTCCCATTTACGTTAGGCTACCATCTGGACTGCTCGACAAATCTTCTTTTATTTTGTTTACTAATCACTTATGGCATTACTCTCATCAGTCTCTCAAACTCTCTTCTACTCATTTTACTCAGGGATGCTTACTTAGCAACTTATAGCTCACTAATAGATTCATTGTCTCCAGACTACCTTAAACATCCAAAATTACACATATTGGATCAGTCACCCATAACATTACAAATCATCACAAATCCCACAGTGTACTGTCTGGTTTCCTATTGATCAAATTATGCTCTCCCAGCTCATTACAAGCCTACAGTCCCTTTGGACATGCATTTTTTGTCACCTTGGAAATATGGACTACATTAGCCTTCTTTAACTGGATCTGCTCCACATATAGGATTCTACCATCCCTATGGAAAAGAAGTACCCTTCATCCTCAGCATTGTCATACAGCCTGTATCATCCTTGGATCGAGATCGAACCATTATATCCAGGGCATTCAAAGACTCTCTTCTACTCATTTCTACTTCATGGATGCTTCCTTAGTGACTCTTTGTTCATTACTGAATTCCTTGCCTCCAGACCATATCTTGACATTCAAACCTTTCACAAGTTGGATCATTCACCAATGACTTCTTGTACCATAGCATTTCCACCATTCCCAGTCTAGTACCTTATCGATCTAGTTGTGCTCCCTCTGCTCATTACATCCTTGCAGTTCTGTGGGACGAGCATCATTCATCATCTTGGAAACTTGGACTTCCTTCACCCTCCTTCACCTGGATTTACTTCACACTTTGGATTCTATCGCTCATTTAGAAAAGACCTACTCTTCAACCTCAGGATCATCGTTCAATCTGCATCATCCATTGATTGAGGATGGATCATCGTCTCTTCAGGCAGCCCACCAACCTCAAATTAGCTTGGTTACTAGAATCTAGGTCCTTTTCCTTTTAGTATGCCCAGAGGACAGGCAGACCTCCAGCCATGGGTCCTCAGAGGTTTTCTCCACCTGGAGCTTTTTCTCTCCTGAGTGCTGGGGGTTATACTCTCCAGGAATTGGAGGAGGTATCTTTTTGGGCCTTCTGTTCCCTACAAATTACTATCTACATACCTACTACACAAGGGTGGGGACAGAATAAAGCCGCAAAAAGTACTACAAGTTATACAAGCACTATATACCCTATCTCTCCCTGTTTCTAGTCCACAAACATTGAATAGGAGGGCTTGGTGCAAGGTTCAATGGGGGGGAATAGCTCCTCCCACAACCTCTGTTTAAGCCCTTCACTAACACGCCTCCCTTGCTTAGGGAGTTTTTTTTTGTCCATCACCATCCCCTCCTCCTCCTCCTTCTCCGGTGCTCTTCTCACCCTTGTTCATGGGTTTTCTATTCCCTACAAATTACTATCTACGTATCTACTACCCAAGGGTGGGACTAGAGTAAAGCCACAAAAAGTACTACAAGTTACACAAACACTATATACCCTATCTCTCCCTGTTGCTATTCCACAAACATTTAACTCATTTTACTTGAAAAAAAATCAAACTTTTTTGTAATTCCTACATAAAAACTACACAAAAACCTACCTAACTACTGCATAAATGGAATATGCAATTTGGACCATTGTGCAAATAATTTATTATCTACACTCAAGCAGTTTGACCCTGGTCATATCACTCATGACTTATGCCACTTGTGAGGTTACCTAAGGCCAAAAACAGAAACACCCTTACATATTGCCAGTTGGGGCTTCACCGGTGGATAGTGACCCAATGCCCAAGGTGAGTTTAAATAATACTCGCTGATACATATTTAATTACTCATGGTAACATCATCAACTTAGATTGTGTTTAAAAAGAAAGTGCATTTCATGGAACATTTATTAAATATATCCAAATAATGAAAGTGACATATCTACTGTAACCTTTAGAAAGAGCAAAAGTCAGTGAGCATTGCTGACACAGTCACTACAAGGCACATGGTAAAAATATATCCCTTAGACCTGGCTTCTTTAGATGTTGTATGTGCAATATGTATAAGCATACTGAAACTGGGCCAGGGTTTATACATTTAGAAAAACATGAGAAATGTCAGCCAAGGGGTTTGCAGACTGTAGGACCATATTTTGGTGTATACGTGAGCTAGTGCAATTGTAAATTTACCTATGTGTGAACAATCATTAGAATAATGAAAAAAGAATGCAAGAACATGTGTGAGCAATTAGGCATGGAAATGAAGAAAATAGTTTCAGGGCTCATTATAAAGCATTTCATAAATGCAACCCAAGTTGCTTTTGCTTCAGAGTATGGGAGCTCACTTAGAGAAAATGAGTGCATGGAAGCCACTTCAATTGTCTGCAAGGGGGAAAAAAAGCAATAGTGAGCACTCAGACTGGTAGACAGAAGAGACCTGAGAGGCATCCAATCTGTTTGAGAAGCAATGAACACTTCCAAAACACATTAGATTCCACACTGGGGTTAACTTCAACCATTTAGTTTGGAAAATTGCAGTGTGCAGCTTTGCCATGGTAAAATGAAAAGTGTGTCTTTTTGGGGGTTTTAAACCTACCACACATTTACTTTTACAATTGACAGACTTGCTGAACTTAGTACTCCAGCCTTAAAACATACAGTATAGAGTTGATTCAAGATGGAAACTCTACCTGAAAGATGTCTAGGTTTTAAGGGAGTAGAGCAGCACCATTTATGTATGTATGTATTTATTTATTTATTTTTTGTTAACCGGCTAAGTGCACTGGGCAAACAAAAACTGCCTCTTTTCAGGTACAGCCTAGGAGAGTACATCACAGGTTGCATACAGTAGTACAAAGAATGGAATACAGGTAGATACAAACAGTAGTACAAAGAATGGAATACAAGTAGATACAAACAGTAGTACAAAGAATGATATACAGATAGATACAAACAGTAGTACGAAGAATGGAATACAAGTAGATACAAACAGTAGTACAAAGAATGATATACAGATAGATACAAACAGTAGTACAAATAATGATATACAGATAGATACAAACAGTAGTACAAAGAATGATATACAGATAGATACAAACAGTAGTACAAAGAATGATATACAGGTAATTTAAGACAACAGTATTACAAAGACCAAGATACAAACAATTGCATATAACTACTTCCTAAAACTTAATTGAGTGCCGGCCCAGTGGTGCAGAGGGTTGAGGTGCTGGATGCCACACCTTGCGCCATGCCGGCAACCCGGGTTGGGGAATTACTTTGGGTCATGGGGGGGCGGCATGGGGGGGGAGTGTGGAGCAGGATCGAGCATGCTGATGGGCAGCTCTCCTCTTCTGAGGGTAGTGTAGGTGGGTTGGCACACCCGTAGTTCTGATCCCACTGGGTAAAGGTCAGGTGGGTAGCGTAGGTAGAGAGGGGGTGGCAAAAAGCTAATGGGAGGTGGAAGGGGCTGAGCTGGTGACACGGGGTGCATGCATGCCTTCACATGCTCACACAGCCATGTGCCAAGGCCTCGGGGGAGGGCAAGGGAAGAAAACCTGCAAAAATACCTGTGTCCCCATCGCCAAGTTGGTGGTGGGAGGGGACGGGAACCAAACAGTTAAATAAAAAAACCAAAAAAAAAACTTAATTGAACATACAGTGAAACAATGATAAAATGAGTGGTATTAGAGCAAGCAGTAAAATGCATGTGATAGCATGACAACTATATCAGAGGAAACAGAAGAAGTGCTAAATGCCTACAGTAGCAGGACAACAATGTAGGGCAAGGAGAAGACATAGATACATAGATACATAGACAGTGTCGGCAGATAAGGGCCTATGGCCCACCCAGTCTGCCCATTTAAGTTTGTAAGTTCAGTTTATGTTTTCCAAGAAGTCTGTTGTCCCTTACCCCTGACCTCCAGAATTCCTTTATGTCTATCCCATGCATTCTTAAATCCCGTGATTGTTTCAGCCCCCACCACTTCCTCTGGCAGGGTGTTCCACTTGTCCACCACCCGTTCTGTGAAGAAATTCTTCCTCACGTTTCCTCTGAATCGTCCTCCCTCCAACTTCATCCCATGCCCTCTAGTCCTGGAACATCTTTTGCTTAAAAATAGTGCATTCCTGCACCCTGTTCCTCCCTGTAAGATACTTGTATGTCTCTATCATATCCCCTCTCCCTCCTCTCCTCTAGGAGTACATGTTCAGTGCCTTCAACCTGTCCTCATAGGACTTATGATGCAATCCATGCACCATCTTTGTTGCCCTCCTCTGAACCTTCTCTACCCTGTCTATGTCCTTACGAGGTAAGGTCTCCAGAACTGCACAGTGTACCCAGGTGCGGCCTCACTAGTGTCTTGTATAGTGGAATTATGACCTCCTTTTCCTGCTGGTGATGCCCCTGCCTATGCATCCCAGCATCCTATTTGCTTTACCTGCTGCCTTGTCACACTGTTTCCTGCCTTGAGGTCATCAGAGATGATTACCCAAGATCCCTTTCCTGCTTGGTGCATGCTATATCCTCACCCCACAACTGATATATTGTGCCAGGGTTTTGTGCCCCATATGCATTATCTTGCACTTCCTTGCATTGAATTTCAACTGCCAAACCCTGACCATCCTTCAAGTTTCTGCAGGTCCCTTCTCATTCTGTCTACACCCTCTGGTGTGTCTACTCTGTTACAGAGCTTTGTGTCATCAGCGAACAGTGAAATTCTGCCTTCTAGGTCCTGCGCAATGTCACTGATGAAGATATTGAATAGCCCTTGCCCTTTCCAGGGGAAGAAAAGCTCTTGCTTTGACTGTATCCAACTCTGCCCCTATGAAGGTGAGGAGCTGTACAAGCTCAAGAACTGACTTGGGAAGATTTAGAAGGAATATGAACATACGAAATTTGCCAGCAGATAAAGGCCTAGAGGTCTATCAAGTCTGCTCGAATGTGCAGCTAGCACCCCTTATTCTGCAGCTGCCCCTCCCTTCCACCCTTCCCCTTCATTAACCCTCCCCCTTGCCTGTCCCATCCTCGTTTGAAGCAGTCCACTGTTCTACTGCATACCACTTCAGCAGGTAACGCATTCCACCCAGCTACCACCCTCTCTGTAAAAAAGTGTCTCCTCATCTCCCTCCTGAACCTTCCTTGCTCCAGTCTCATATCATGGCCCCTGGTGGCCCTCCCTCCCTTACTTTGAACAGCCCCTCTGTACCCATCTTGTTTATTCCTTTCATGTATTTAAAGGTTTCAATCATGTCACCCCTGTCTCTCCTCTCCTCCAGTGAGTACATGTTCAACTCCTTCAACCTCCTCTCGTATGATAAGTCCCCCAGCCCCTTGATCATCTTTGTCACTCTGCGCTGCACCCCTCTAGTAACTTAATGTCCCTCTTCAGATACGGATGCCAGTACTGCACGCAGTACTCCAGGTGTGGTCTAACTAATGATCTACAGTGACAGAATCACCTCCTCCCTCCTCGAGGACATACCCTTGCAACACAACCCAGCATTTTGTTGGCCTTGCAGCTGCCTTCCCACATTGTGCCGAGTTGTTCATTGACCCTGTAATGAGCACACCCAGATCCTTCTCCTCCACTGTCTGGGCTAGCTGCACTCTCCCTAACTGGTAACTCCTCCTTGGGTTCTTCATCCCAAAATGCAGCACCTTGCACTTTTTGGCATTAAAGCCCAGTTGCCAGGTGTCTGACCAGGTTTCAAGCATTGCCAGATCATCTTGCAACCCCTGCCATCCCCCTAGGTCATCCACCACCGTGCCTACCTTGGTATCATCAGCAAACAGACTGATCTTGCTCTTGATGTCCCATGATATGTCTGCAATGAATATCCCAAACAACACTGGTCCCAACACTGAGCCCTGTGGAACACCGCTCGTCACTGCCCTTGGGTGTGAGAGCTCCCCACCCACCACCACCCTCTGTTGCCTTCCTGCAGCCAGTTTCCTACCCATCTCACCAGCTTTGCACCCGCCTCCTGTGCCTACTAACTTCCTTCCCAGCCTTCTACAAGGCACTGAGTCGATGCCTTACTGAAGTCCAGATACAGGACATCCACTGCATGGCCCCCTGTCCAGTTGCCTAGTTACCCAGTCATAGAACCTCACCAGGTTGGTTTGGCAGGATCTGCCATGTATGAAGCCATGCTGTCTGCTGTCCTGTAGTCCTTGGCCTCTAGGAGGGCCACCAGCCTCTCCTTCAGGATAGTCTCCATTAGCTTACCCACGATGGATGTGAGACTCACTGGTCTGTAGTTTCCCGGTTCATTCTTGGAGCCACTCTTGTGGAGGGGCACCACATGAGCCATCCTCCTCATGAGGAATCCTAGGGAAGTGAGCACTTGCTGAGTCACTTGAAGGTCTGACTTGCCTTGGTCTAGGGACTGACCCATAATGAGCCAGTCATCCAGGTATGGAAATTTGGAAATATTTTTCCTTCTTAAAAAGGCCACTACTACTGCTAGGCATTTTGTGAATACCCTTGGAGCTGACATCAGGCCAAAGGGCATAGCTTTGAACTGATAATGGCCTGAAGGCAATTCGAACCTGAGGTACTTTCTGTGGGAGCACCTGATGGGAATGTGAAAGTAGGCATCTTTTAAGTCCAGGGAGGCTAGCTAGTCCCCTGGCCTTAGAGAGGGAAGGATTATTCCCAGAGTCACCATTTTAAATTTTGGTTTTAAAAGATGTTTGTTCAGGTATCTATGGGTCGCCACTCCCCTGTCTTTTTTGGGGTAAGGAAGTACCTGGAGTACAGACCTTGGCCCCTGTGCAATGCAAGAACTCTGTCTACAGCCTTTAGAGCCAGTAGAGATGAAACCTCTGCCTCTAGGGCAATGGTTTTGGAGATGCTTGCAGATGGAAAAGATCTGGCTCTCGGCTTTGGAAATTTCTTGGAGCTGAGAACCAGCCCCTGGCTTACCACCTCCAGAACCCACTTGTCTGCGATAACAGACATCCAGTCCTGGATGAAGTAAGTCAGCCTGCCTCCTACAGGAATGGGGGAGTCGACCGGGGCTGACATATCAGGGTATCTGCTTGGCAGGAGCCTTAGGTTGAGGGATGGATGCAGCCCTGCTCATCCCCCTTCTGCCTGTCCCTCTGAAGAACACCCTCTGAGGAAAGGGAGAACAGGCCTGTGCTTGGTAAAAAGGCCTATGAAAAGGCGTGCCCCTGCCCCTAGCCTGCTGCCTTTGAGGAGTTGCCTGCCTTTCCTTGGCCTGTGCACTCCTATAGGTGGTCCTATACTCATCCATCATTTTCATGTAATTCTCTGTCTGCTCCCCAAACAGAGACTTACCCACCACAGGGAAATCCATGGCCTTAGCCTAGGTGTCCTGTGAGAGGCTAGTACATCTGAGCCAAGCCATTCTCCGAAGAGCCACAGATGTAGCCATGACTCTAGATAACATATCATTGGAGCCCACAGCAGCATGGAGCTACACCTTAGATGCCTCAATCCCATCAGCAGCCACCCCCTCCAGCTCTGAGGCTAGCTAGGGGGAGGCTTGCTTAGTCAGTGCCAGTACAGTGTTCCACCTGGACTTCTGGTACCTGGCTGCATAGGCCATATAATTAGCCTGCCTGAGTCCCAAGGCGGATGCCATGTACTGTTTCTTTGCCATGGCATCCAGCTTCCTAGAGTCTTTATCTGGGGGGTGTGAAGCCAAGGCTATATTAGCCTTATCACAGGCTGCAGCCTGCACAACCCCAACATGGCTGTATTGTTAATACAAGTACGCTGTACCTGAACTTGATGAGGTGTACCTTTTGTCCATCCTTCTGTTGACAGGAGGTACAGAATTTGGAGTTTTTAAAATCCTTTGTGTCTGTTTCCCAAAAGACTTATGAAGGGGAATAGATAGTCTCATGGACTCTGGGATGTCCATCATCTCCACATAATCAGGTTCCTCTTGTTACTCTACAGCTTCTTCCACAAGGAGCTGGAGGGTTTCTGCCACTTTCCTGTAAAACATGTAGTGGGAAGGGGACTCAGAAAGTCTAGGAGGGGAAACACCAGAAGGCCTGTCTGGGGAGACATCCGGTTCAATGGGCTCAACCAGATCTCCCACACCATCATCATCATCATAATCTTCATCCCCTTCCAAATCCGGTTCATAGAAATCTTCTGGGGCATAATCTTGAACTGGAGGAACCAACCGAACCGAACGCCTGCTAGAAGGTGCCGAATCAGATGGAACCGGGTGAAGCAATTCTACAATCCTTATCGCTTTGGCAAGCTCTTCGGCAGTCAGCAAATGGATCTCTGGATCCGAACCGGCTGATTTTTCTTTTCTTTTTCTTTTTGTAGGAACCGATCCCTCAGGATCGGCTCTCCTCTTGCCCAAAGAAGTATCGCCCTAGTCAGAGGGCAGTCCCTCAGGTTCGGTCGGAACCGAACTGGGCTGGCCATCCGGGTCAGCGGACTTCTCAGCCTCCTTATCCCTAAGCCTACTCTAATCTTTTTTCCAGGGTAGACTTAGGGAAACTTTTTCAGATTTGGCAGTCTGAATCGAGGTGGTCAAACCCCAGACAATAAACACAGGTGGTGTGGGGATCAGCCTTAGCAAAGACCTCCCCACACACACTGCAGTATTGAAACCCAGTGGACCCGGTTTTTCTTTCGGGTTTCTCAGACGTAGCTATCCTAACCACAAACTTACCCTTTTTATGGCAAACAACCAGGCAAGACACCCTTATCGGTTTCTAACCATGTCACGGGTATTGGAAAAAAATGCAGGGTTTATTTAAACCAATAAGGACCGGTAACCACACTCTAAATTTAGAAACAAAGACAGAACATACAATTCACTAAACAGTCGGTTCAGCCGAACCGGTCAAAAAATAAATTTTTACAATTTCCACAAGTTTACTATGTCTATTTTACTACCTAGTACTTACTGTACCACAGACAGCGATCTGAACCAAAACTTGCAAAAAATAATCGGTAAGACTGAGGACTTTAACCGACTTTCAACCGTGAGCAAAGGAGAAATTTCCGGAGTTGCCGTTCAGTTAGGCAGAGTAAAGAATCTGACAGTTGCGAACCGAGCTCTATCTCAACAATTTATGCTCTGCATAGAAATTAACCCTCTACTCTCTGGGGCAGTTTGAGTGCTGGGCTAACTGCAATAGTCAGAATATAGCAATAATTCATGTTGTTTGAATTGTATCAATTAAAGCAAAAGGAAGCAGGGAAGGCAGTCAGAACAGCAAAGGCCCAAACCAAGGAAAAGATGGCTAACTCAGTTAAGAAGAGGGATAAAACCTTTTATAGGTACATCAGGGAGCGAGGGGAGACCAAGGGAGGGATAGTGAGTGTTAATAAAGGGGAGGGGGTGGACAGAGGGTGACTGTGAAAAGGCAGAGATATTAAACAAATAATTTTGCTCAGTATTCACAAATGAAGAGAGGGACGAACCGAAACCAAACAATAGAAACACTCTAGATATGGGGGTAGAAACCAGCCCATTTGCAGAAGAAAGGGTTCTGAAAGAACTCTTAAAACTGAAGGTGGACAAAGCAATGGGGCCTGATGGGATTCATCCCAGAATTCTAAAAGAACTAAGGGTAGAACTAGTGACATCACCGACTACCCTCTTTAATAAATCCTGGGAGGATGGGGTGGTACCTGAGGACTGGAGGAGGGCAGATGTTATTTCACTTCACAAAAGTGGGAGCAGGGCAGAAGCAGGAAACTACAGACCTGTTAGTTTAACCTCAGTGATTGGAAAAATGATGGAATCACTTCTGAAGGAAAGAATTGTTGAGTACCTAGAGGCCAGAGGGGCACAGGACCCAAAGCAGCATGGATTCACAGCAGGAAGGTCATGTTAGATGATTCTAATCGATTTCTTTGACTGGGAGACCAAAGCAATAGATCAAGGTGGGGCTGTGGACATGGCCTACCTATACTTTAGCAAGGCATTTGACACAGTCCCACACAAAAGATTAATATACAAGCTGGTCAGCCTAGGAGTGGGTCCCAAGATGGTAGCCTGGGTAAAGAATTGACTGGAGAATAGGACACAGAGGGTAATAGTAAACGGAGTCCACTCTGAAGTAAGGGGTGGTTACTAGTGGGGTACCGCAGGATTCAGTACTAGGACTGGTCCTCTTTAATGTCTTTATAAGTGACATTGCAGAGGGACTGGAAGGAAAAGTATGTCTCTTTGCAGACGACACAAAGATCTGCAACAGAGTTGATACACAAGTTGGGGTGGAAAGGACGAGAAGGGCCTTGGCAAAGCTAGAGGAATGGTCAAATGTATGGCAGCTTGGATTCAATGCTAAGAAGTGCAAAGCAATGCACCTGGGAAACAAAAACCCAGGGGAAGAGTACACACCGGGGGGTGAGATACTAACAACATCAAAAATGGAAAGGGACATGGGGGTAGTCATATCAGATGGCCTAAAGGTGGGCAAGCAATGTGAAAGGGCAGTAAGGAGGGCTGCGGGGATACTGGGATGCATAGGGAGAGGCATCACTAGAAGAAAACAGGAAGTTGTTATCCCTCTGTACAGATAGCTGGTGAAACCCCATCTGGAGTACTGCATGCAGTTCTGGAGACCCAGTCTCTGCAAAGACATAGACAGGATGGAGGCAGTCCAGAGGAGGACAATTAAAATGGTGCAGGTCTGCACCAGAAAACATATGAAGAGAGACTTAAGGAGCTTAATATGTACAGCCTTGAGGAAAGGAGGGAGAGGGGAGACATGATAGAAACTTTCAAGTACCTCAAGGGAATCAACAAAGTCCAAGAGGGTAGCATCTTTCAGAAAAAGAGGTGTGCAAGAACAAGGGGGCACAATTTGAAGATTGAGGGGGGACGGCTCAGAGGTAATGTGAGGAAGTATTTTTTCATGGAGAGGGTTGTGGATGCATGGAACAGCCTTCCTGAGGAGGTTGTGGAGTCAAAAACAGTGGTGGATTTCAAGAATGCATAAGACAGTCATAAGGGGGGGATCTGGTCAAAATAGCGTGTGCAAAATAGCGTGAGTCAATTGCGCGCAGTCAAAATAGTGCAATGACATTAGCGCTTGTGACAGTATAGCGCGAGTCAAAATAGCATCGCATTTTTAAAAGCACAACTTGTCCTCTCCAGAATAGTATCATGGGTTCCACATTTTTAAATTTTAAAAGCACTAAAAGCACTACTAGTCCTCTTGCTAAACCTGATAAACACTGTGTTCAGTCTGTGGGATTCAAACCCAGGTCTCCGATTGGGTCAGGGGTTCCACATTGCCTAATTGCCTAATTAAGGATGACATAAAACAAGTGACCCTTAGTGTAAAAATTCAGATGTGTTACACTTTGACATCATGTCTGATGTGCGCTTCATTGTTAGCCAAAAAAGGCAAGGAGCTTGCTGTGCTGGATGGGTTCCTATACCGTAGAGAACGTGTAACCCAAGAAAAAGCATACTACAAATGCCTGCAGTATGACAAAGGACGCTGCAGTGCATGTCTACATTTGCTGGGTAGTACTTTGCTAAAGAAACTGGGTGAGCATAATCATGTACCGGACCCAGCTGAGGTTGCTGTGAAGGAGGCAGTGGCCAGTATGAAGAAGAGAGCAGAAACTACTTGTGAGAGCACGCATCAGATTGTGGCATCTGGTGTTTCTGAATTATCCCCTTCTGTGTCTTCACAACTACCATCAATGTCTCTTATAAAGCGTACTGTTCGATGAAACAGAATGGCCACTGCACGTCCACCCCCTGACCCAGAGGACACTGCCACTCTTGTTATACCGGTGGAGTTTACTGCCACAATTCGAAATGAAAAGTTTTTACTGTTTGACTCTGGTCCCAACAGTGACAGAATTTTAATATTTTCCACACATCAGGACATGGCATTCCTGCAGGCAAGTAATCATTGGTTTGCAGACGGGACCTTTAAATGTTGCCTCTCTATTTTTCAGCAGCTATACACTATACATGTGGTGAAATATGGCACTGTAATTCCACTTATGTACATATTAATGGCAAACCGGACTGCTGCTACATACTCAAAATTTTTTTCAGCACTGAAAAACTTAGGTGGTGACCTGCACCCAGAGACAATACTAATTGATTTTGAAGCTGCTGCATTAAAATCATTCAAACAAGCTTTCCCAAATGCAACACTTTGAGGGTGCTTTTTTCACCTATGCCAAGCAGTTTGGAGAAAAATACAAGAAATACCAGAAGTGTGCAATCATTACACATCCGACCCAAACTATGCATTACATATTCGTCTATTACCATCACTGTCTTATGTACCAGTGCCTGATGTACTCCCTGCTTTTGAGGAGCTAATGAGAACTGATTTTTACCAAAGCAATGCAGAGTCTTTAACTGCTCTGCTTGATTATTTTGAAGATACATGGCTAGGCAGGCCTCTAGCCGAGGTGGTAGAGAGCGGCCAATGTTTGACATTTCGCTTTGGAATTGCTATGACGCTGTACATTATGACCTCCTCAGACTATTAATTCTGTTGAAGCATGGCAATCGTAATTTAATCATTTCATTGGTGCTTACCATCCTTCAATCTGGCGATTCACTGAGTTCCTAAAATCAGAGCAACATTACAACCGCACTGTCATTGAGCAACTTGTTGCAGGGAATACAGTGCCAAATACAAAGAAAAAGTACAAGGACACTTCAAAACGAATAGCTGGTATTGTGGCTGAATATACAGATCGTGCAAGAAACGAATACCTTAGAGGAATTGCATACAGCTTTCAGCTTCAGGCTTAAACAATGATGTCCCATTAGAAGTTCAAATGCAATGCTAATAATGCTACTAATGAATGTTTTATTTAAGTTGATTAATAAAGATATTTTTGCTGTACCTGAGATGAGTTGTCACTAGTTTGTTGCTATGCTAGCTCTGAACAGGAAGTTTATGTGTGTAGGGGGAGTAGCAGTGTGTAACACATGTGCACCAGCTATTGCGGTAGTAATGCACTTCCCCTAATACAAGACAGGATTCGACATGAATCAGAAGCGTGAAAGGTAGGACAACTAGTTTGCTGACAGTTTGCTGACAGTTGTGGCGCTATACCAGAGACGCAGTTATTGCACCGCACTATTATTGTTAGACGCTATTTAGTTCGCGCTATAGTTGCACACGCGATATTGCATTCGCGATTTTGACAGTGATTACATAAGGGGATGGGGTAGGAAGAAGTAGGCTGTTGGTTAACTAGGATCTGCAGCTTATCCATTAGGTAGGGAAATGGGCAGACTGGGTGGGCCAAGCGGTCCTTATCTGCCATCAAATTCTATGTTTCTATGTTTCTATCTCACACATCCTTTTCCTTCACATCACAAGCGGATCCAGTTTCAGATGTCAAAGGAAAGTGTATGTGTGATAGCCATGAAGCCATGAAAAGGCCTCTGCTAGCTCTGGGCTGTATCTTTACTCACTGACCACTGGGGACCTGTACCTTCTCCTCTGAATCTGGTACTGACCTCATCTTGCTTCTAACACAGAGTTCCATTATGCTATGCTCTTGACACACACCCGCTACCATAATCACCACTGAGTCTCCCAAATTGAAGTGCTGACCATGCGGCAAACAAAACATGATACCACAGCACCCGAGCAGACTTCACTAATTTTAGAGCCACCACCGGCCAAGTCTCCTACGCTGAACTTAATTTAGGGACCTTACTTCTGATATAGCCATAAGATGCTGTTTTCTCCTCTTCCTCATAGATACATACATAGATAAATAGACACTGTCGGCAGATAAGGGCCTATGGCCCACCCAGTCTGCCCTGTTGACATGGTAAGTTCCCTTTACATTTTTCTAGAAGTCTGTTGCCCCTTACCCCTGACCTCCAGAATTCCCTTATGTCTATCCCATGCATTCTTAAATCCCAAGATTGTTTCAGCTCTCACCACTTCCTCTTGCAGGGTGTTCCACTTGTCCACCACTATTTCTGTGAAATAATTCTTCCTCACGTTTCCTCTGAACCGTCCTCCCTCCAACTCCTTATCTGGCATTCAATTAAATTTACAACAATCAAGTTCAAGTTTGCAAAAAAAATAAAACTATACAAGTGCTCTAGGACTAAGAGCAGAGGGCAATATTTTTGGGAGTTATGCCAGCATTGCAGCGGACATTGTGCTGATAGTATGGCTCTCAACTGACTCCATTTCACACTGCTGGCATGTTTAGAAACAGACTCCTGGAATGATCAGTGTCAGAAGTGCTAAAACATGCATACAAATCAAGATTTAAGTTATCTCCCACTCCCATGATCTGTATGTTTTAACACCATTGTGCAATTTCTGGCTGTGAGAAAAGTTTACAAACAATGATAATTTTTTTGTTACCAGGTTCTATCATTCAAAACAGAGTGCGAACCTAGACACTCCCCACCCCCACCACCAGAGCATCCTCCTGCTTAGGGTTCCACAGACTTTGCACGTACTACATAAAATGCAATACTTGCGGACTATTGTTTTTTAATGTTGGGAGGTAATAACTTAGCATTTATTGCAACAGAATGACCATCCGAGCTGTTCAGCAAAATAATGGCACAAAACTCGAATCACTACGTTTGTTGGGAATGGACAAAAGTAAGCAGCTCTTGCACTGTCAGGAATAAAAAGTACCTCTCCTCTCTGTCTTCTCCATGTACTTAGCAGCCTACAGTAATATGCACATTGTGCTTTATGATGTCTCGGGGATCAGAAAGTTGAATGAGTCCAACTGCACTGACTCTGAGAAGTGACTCCCCGGCAATCAATGCTACTGCCCAGAGACGTCTTCCTGCATGTATTCTCCCAACCGAGCTCCTGGAAAAAGTGGAGCCAATGAAAAGGGTAAAGCATGGCTGGGGGCTGTTTTTAATTTGATAAAAAAAAAAAAGATTGTGTGTACTGGGTCCCAACCAAGCTTTTGGTGATAGTGGAGCTGGTTGGGAAAGTGAAGCATTCTTCAGGTGGAGGGGTATAATATAAAAGATAAGTCTATCTACCCTGTATTTCTCCCAACCAAACTCCTGCACCTTGATCACTGTGGCCATCATGGCCAGTGCTTTCCCTGCCACTTTACCAGTCTCTTCCATAGAGCTAGTTCTCACCTCAGCTCGTTGCTTGACAAGTTCTCATTTCAGTGATTTAACTTCTTAAGTTGATGCATTACACAGAAATTAAAAAAGGTTACAGTGTGCCTAGTTGTACCACATGGAGGGAACACTTTTTTAACACATTACAAAACACTATTGTGTTGTCAAAGCTCTATAGGAGTATTAGAGGGAGTTACTAAACATAATAAACTGACCTCAAGCCCTAGGGTTGTTTATATGAGGATTCCTATTTTAGCCGGTCTAGTTTAGCGAGAGATGATTTGGGGGCTGAGCTGTAGACTACATCCGTGTAGTCTGTCTAGGGGAGGATTAGCTTGGTAATGAGCTCTTTGCAGATATGGAGAGATAGACAATCTTTAATCCTGTGCAAGGCTCCCAACTTGGGCTGGAGTTTGGAGTGGATGAGGTCAATATGGTGAGAGAAGTCTAACTTAGGGTCCATCCAGACCCCTAGGTATTTGAAGGACTGTACCGTTTTAATTTTTGTGCCGTCCAAAGAAAAGAAGTGTGGATGGGAAGGGTACTTGGCCAATCTTTGGGTGGTGCTGAAAACCATGACAACAGTTTTTTTGGTGTTGCACTTGAGGAGATTTACCTCGAACCACTTAAGAGCGGTCACAAAAATAGCCTGCAGGGATAATTGGGTATCTGTGAGGAAGGGGCCAGAGGCATAGATGACGGTGTTGTCGGCGTACATGTGCAGGTACCTGGGCAAACACACAGAGTGAAGGTCATTAACAAAGATTGAAAATAGAGTAGGTTCCAGAATTGACTCCCTGGGGACACCAGCATGAATGGGAGGGGGGATGGAGTGGCCTAGTTGTACGTATTGGAATCTGTCTGATAGATATGATCTAAACAAGTTTGTGGAGGGGGGGTAGTCCTATGGATGTAATTTATTTAGAAGGAGACTGTGTAAGACTGAGTCAAATGTCCTAGTGAGGTCAATGAAAATCGCCAAGGTGAGGTGACCCTTGTCCATGGTGGAATGAATGTGGTTTGTGAGGTGAAGCAAGGAGGAGGAGGAGGTGGAAAGGATGCGCCTGAAACTAGATTGAAAGGGGCTTAAAGTGTTTGAGTCATTCAGAAAGGAGTTTAGCCTTTTGGAGATTAGTGCCTCCTGGAGTTTGAAGAGAGTGGGGAGAAGGGAGATTGGTCTGTAGTTGCCCAGCTGAGTAGGATCACCTACTTTGTGCAGTGGAATGCCCTTGGCCAGTTTCCAAGCCCTAGGTGTAACCCCTTGGTGGTACTGTCCCAAGGGCTACTGCCCCTGCCTGCTTGTCTAGTAGCAGGTTAAGAGGCCTGAGTTCTGAAACGGGTGCCTCCACCCAGAGGTCAGGGATGGTAGTGGTCAAACTAGCCTGGGCACAGCCCTCCGGGACACTGTAACCCCCTCTTTCCCTGCTAGTGATCAAAACAGTGCACAATAATTACTTTCACAATACCCCTGATATGATTTGCATGTACCCACACAGTTTGCACTTACTACCAGGGCTGGTTTCTCCGGTTCAACCCTAGGGACCCCCTGTAAAACAAGGTTAGACACAGCAAATGGCAACAGTACAATACTTTGAGCACAGACTTGAACCACAGTCTGGTTGAATGCAGAAAAAAGTAGATCTGATTTATTCAGGGGATTTGAACAAGGAGGGGGAATAATCAGGTTAATTAGCTTCATTGCTCTATCAATCACACAGCTGTGCATGCAGTCAGAGTCTTTGATCACACTCTCTGGGTACCCAGGTGGAAGAAAATTAGAGGCTAGCCAGGACCGTTGCCAAGTGAGCGGCGTTACAGCTCATCGGGGCCCTGTGATGGAAAAACACAACTTGCACAACACACTATTTGTAATCCGAGCCATATGGCTCAGTTCGTGAAGGAAAAGAAACAACAAAGCAATCAGATGACACATTTAAATTAAACTGTAGTTGCAGGGAACTACCCTGGTGGTTACTCACGATACCCAAGACTGGACACAAGATGAATGAAAGAAAATTGAGACAGCAGATGACTCTTCTGGATGGCCATGAGAAACAAGGGCCCTGCGATTCGCTGAGGCGTCATTTCCTGTTCAAGCGTGGAGCAGGAGGCTGATCCCAGCGGGTCTCTCATCAATGTTTTTTTCTCCGTGCAGTAGGGTAGTCTGGCAGGGCCCTAGTGACAAGGCTCGGCCACATGGAGATAACCCCGGATTCAGTCTGTTTGGGCTGGACACAGCTTCCAGCAAGCAGAGTGCAGTCCACATGATGTGGAGCCAAATCACGACCCACTTTCAGCACACAGCACATTTATATGCACAGAAATTGTACCGTACCAGGCAGAATGCTCCCTGGTCCCAATCGCACAGTCTCTACTCAAACCGGGAGCTCAGAAGTATCTGGAGTTCCTAACAGGCCGATAGCATACAGCAAAATCTTCGGTCTTTAGCAGGTTGAGCCTGGATACACTTCAGTGGCTTAATTCGGTCTCACCGCCTAAGATTTAGTCTGAATGGAGTTCTCTCTTCCTTCTCAGGGCAACAGGCAGACTTGCAGGCCTCAACTCAGGCCTTTCCACAGTTCTCCGCTCGAGCTACTATGCAGGCAGCTATTTGAATCAGGCGAGTTGTTGTTCTCTCAGCTTCACCTGGATCTGCCCTAAATAGCAGGCAGCTCGAGGATTTCCTTAGATCCAAAGGTTGGTTGGCTGATGCAGTTGCCAGTCACTGCGAGAGCCCCTACAGCTGCAAAAGGTGCCAATAGTCAAAACTACAACTCCACAGATTTTATCCACAAAGCCCCTGTAAGCAGGCTCCATTTTAGAGTCCCCAAGTACTGATTGTCTAATTCAGCAGTTCGGGACCAAAATGGTGGAGATCTCAAGACAGTCCTCACTGCAAAGAAAGCAGGTTAGAACAAACATGCAAGATATTCTCACTCTAAGGGATTTTCAGCAAACAGTCACATCTTTCATCAGAGCTCCCTCTGAGCAATTAGCGATGGCAGAAACAAAGTGATCATCTGGCAGCCCTGGCGGGACTCGAGCACAACAACACTCAGCCCCCCCTTCCGATTAATTATTACTGCAACTGAGAAGCTCTTAAAGTGACAGTACATGGAGGCCACACAGGCACTCACTGGCAATACTTTTAAAACTGCTAAACTGCAGGACCCCAGCCTGGTAGTGAGCATTTAGGCAAGCTCTAGAAATACTTTTCAGGAACCCACAATTGTAGGGGCTACACCCTTCCTTGCCTTGAGAAAACTTGGCATCCACATCAAGTCTGTACCATCACAATAATGCAATTGCAAGTTATACTATACATCTATACCATTGGCATGTTATACAAGTAACATCTGATGCACCAGTCAATGTAACTTAACATTTACTATACATATTCTCTACGTTTCACAGTACTATATCCATTCTGAATTACATCATACATATTTCCATGGGTAATTTACACTGTGCTATATGAAATCAGGTACTAACTTCCTGTACATTGAACAATGAGAGGGCCCTTCCTATCAGGTAACTTAGGAACTAGACAGGGCAGGGCACCATACCTAGAGGGCAGAACAATCAACCAGGAATGGGTACTTAGACTCAGTTTGGGCAGTGAGCTCTGGGAAACATAAACCTCCTTGTGGACCACATTGAGAGGCAAATCCACTGGCCTCCTAGGGGAATCATAACTAAATCGCACCACAGGCTTGACAGCTCGGCCAGTCTTCCTGGGAGGAACAACCACAGTCTCTGTACTTTCAGCAACAGCCTTGGGGCTTTCATCACTTGTGAGGGGTGCCTCCACCTGGGTAGGAATGTTCAAACTTGGAGCACTGTCAGCTCCTCGCTAAGTAGGGTCTGTTTCAATCACAGTTTACTCATTTTGAAGACACTCTGGCACTGAAGGGGAATTATCATCACACTCAAAGTATTCTTCAGGTTATGACATGTCACCAGAATGACTCGTCAGGCAAATCATACAGTTCCACCATGCACAGAGACTCAACATCTTCAGATGTGAAACTTTGCACTTCACTTTCAGGGAGCATTTGCTCCAAGAATGAAGTTGGAGGTTTAGGCAGTCCAGAAGGCCCATCTTCATCCCCACAATTGATCATGGGGTTACCTTGAAACAGCTGACTCAGTTCATAAGAGGGGTAATAGGCATAGTTGCACTTATCAGAAATGGAGTGACAGTCACTATCATTCTGTGGAGAAAACCTTAAATAGGTGATCACTGGGGTAGGTTGACTCTGTCTCTTTCTTGCAGAAGCACGAGTCACGGTCCAGGGAAGCAATCTCTGGGAGTTCAGCCTCAATCATGACTTGGCCAATAGGTAACAAGTGGTTATGGTGCATGGTTTTGACAGTTTTGGAGTTGCTTTCAGGGTGCACTTTATACACTGGTAAATCATCTAACCGCTACTACTACATGGGAAGATGATGCCATCGGTCAGCAATTTTATGTTTACCATGCAGTCCCAATTTATAACAACACCACGGTCTCAGGTGAAGCTCTTGAGCCTTTCTCTTTTATCATGCCTCTCTTTGTTGGCTAAATTCCTCTTAGTGGCCATTGTCTGGGCCAATTGGTAGGCATGATTCAATTGAGCTTTCAGTTTTTGTACATATTGCAGATAATTTTCTGCCCTGACCCCATCTGGAAAGACCCCAAAACAGACATCCACAGGCAATCAAGCCTCTCTCCCAAACATGAGGCGGTAGGGAGAGAACCCTGCTGCATATTTTTTTTGTGCAATTGTAGGCATGTACCAAGGTGCTAATTTGCTGGCTCCATTTATGTTAGATCTTTTAGGTAAAAGGGTGCCTAGCATGTCTAGCAAGTGCGGTTAAAGCGTTCAGGTTGTGGATCCCCTGCAGGTGATAAGGGGTGGTTCTTGATCTTCGCACCCCCATATAGAGCATTTCTTTGATTAACTGGCTCTCAAAGTCTCTGTCTTAGTCAGAATGAATTCTATTGGGGCACCATAGTGGAATGAAGAAATTTTCCACTAGCACCTTGGCATGATGAAGTGTCTTTTGATCTTTGGTGGGAAAAGCTTGTGCATACCATGTAAAGTAATCCGTAACCACTAACACATTACCAATGTTTCGCTGGTCAGGCTCCAAACTCAAAAAGTCTATGCAGACTAGTTCCAGTGGGATCCTGGCAGTAATATTGACAAGGGGGGCAGTCCTCTGAGGCAGGTTCTTTCTCTGCAAGCAGTGACTACAAGTCCTTATATGGTTCTCAACTTTGGCTCCTATCTTGGGCCAGTAGAACCGAGATCGTACTAGGTCAAGGGTTTGGTCGATACCGAGATGGCCCATATTTTTCTAATTGTTTAACCAGGTGAGACACACTAAGCTGAAAGCTTGTTTACAGTGCAACCTGGGAGCACAGGGAAGTTAGGTGACTTGCTAGGGTCACACAGCATGCAAATGGGGCTGTGGGATTCAAACACAAGTCTCCAGATTTGCAGCTCTGAGCCTTAAACACACTGTGCTATACTGCCTCCCATATGATTGTGGAGGGACCTCAGCACCAAATCTCTGAAGGCTGTGGGCAGAACCAATTGTTGTCTACTTGGCCACCCTGATCTACTGTCTCTCTATACAACAGCTGATTAATCAGCTTCAACCTGGGGCCTTCTTTAAACAATAAAGCCATTTGCAAATCAAAGGAACGCAACTTGGA
This sequence comes from Neoceratodus forsteri, assembly GCA_016271365.2. Taxonomy (NCBI): domain Eukaryota; kingdom Metazoa; phylum Chordata; order Ceratodontiformes; family Ceratodontidae; genus Neoceratodus; species Neoceratodus forsteri. The sequence continues at coordinate 336,193,550 of CM057459.1, forward strand.
CACATCTTTCCCTGTATGGAGGGCATTAATGGCTGGCTGAATCATAGGATCTTGAGACTGAGCCCACTGAATGCTGTAATTGTCAAATTGGGGTAGTGCACTAATATCTAGAGCAGAGAAGTGACAGTATGCAGCGGTATGCATGTATCAGAAGGGCCCAAGCAAGCTAAGCAGTCCACTGTGTCCGCAGACATCTGTTCGTCTTTATCAGACTTTTGGCACAAGGCCCAAGTGTCAGGTTCAGACAGCCTGACCCAGTCACTCTTGGAAGTAGGCCTTCGGGATAGGGTGACAGCATCGATGTGATTAGGGCATGACCTGTATTCAACAGCATAATCATAAGTAGACAATGCAGAAAGTCACCGATGCCCTGTGGTGTCAAATTTAGCTGAAGTCTGCACAAGGTCAACGGATTATTGTCCGTCTTCACCAGTATCTTTGCCCCATATAGGTATTCATGCAATTGGTCAACAATGGCCCACTTTAATGCCAGGAATTCCAACTTATGCACAGGGTATTTTTGCTCTGATGGGGTCAGACTCCTACTAGCGAAGGCCACTGGTCTCAAACCATCCTCATGGCCTTGATACAGCACAGCTCCCAAACCTTGTAGACTAGCGCGTGTATGCAGCACATAGGGTTTGGTAGGATCAACATAGGCAAGGATGGGGGCATAGGTGAGCTGGTATATGATTTAGTGGAAAGCTGCTTCACAGTCAGGCATCCTGCGAGGTCCAAAATGTTCACCTGGGTGGAAGTATACTCTTTCTGGTCCTGGGGTGGCCCCTTTCTTATATTTACGATTTGTGGGCGGGTAACCCTGGGTAAGATTCAGGAGTGGGCGAATCACCTTGGAATAGTCTTTTATGAACCTGCGGTAGTAGTCACAGAACCCCAGGAAGTGTTGTAATTCTTTCAGATTGTGGGGCTAGGGTCATGTGGTCATGGCTACAACTTTACTGGGATCAGTCTCTATCCCTTCTGTGGATACTATGTGCCCCACATAGTTCACGGAGGTCTGGAAAAACTGGCACTTGTCGATGGACAGCTTGAGGCCGAAATCCTCCAGTTGGTCTAGTACTTGAATAGTCGGTTCTCATGCTCCTTTAGGTGCTCCCAAACACAATGACATTGTCCAAGTACACCAGGCATTCCAGCAAATTCATATTTCCACCGCATGTTCCATCAGTCACTGAAGAGTGGCCAGAGCACCCAATATCCCTGTGGCATCCTCAGAAACAAATAGAACCCCAATGGACAGATGAAGGCTGTTTTCTCATCATCTTCTGGGACCGTGGGAATCTGGTATAACCACTGTGAAGATCCAACACCGAGAACCATTTGCTCCCATTCAAACAGTCCAGAGCATCTTGTATACGGGGCATGGTGTATTGATCAGGGATGGTCCACTGGTTTAGGGTATGATAATCCATGCACATTCTCACAGACCCATTCTTCTTATGCACCACCACAATGGGCGAAGCATAGGGGCTCCTGGATTCTTGTATCACACCAGCTGCGAGCATTTCCTGCAGGTGTCTTCTCACATCATCTATGTCTGCTGGAGCTAAGTGCCAAGACCTCTCATGAAATGCCGTTCGTTGTACAGGTGTATGTGATGGTCCGCACCTGGACACATCCCACATCCCATTCCTTCAATGAAAACACTTGGTCTCTCTGGGCGAGTTTCTTGCTGATTCTAGTCTTCCATTCAGCAGGCAATGGGGAGTCACCAAAGTCAAACAAGTCGAGAGTCACTCTATCAGTCTCACCAGGGTGCTTGTTGCTGGGTAACACTGCAGCGTCAGTGCAGTGTACCTTAGCTAGGGTGCAACCTCTATTCACCCGAATCTCCGATCTGACAAATTGTGAATCTGGACCATCACCTGTTGGGCATAGGCATGAGCACGAGCGGGCAAGATGCTGGGCTTGACCAATAATCCTTCTGGCAATTTTCCATCACCTGGCGCATCCAGCATCAGTATTCTATTCTTGACATATTTCCATAGGCGGACCTCCCCTTGTGGGGTACACTGGGTGTAAGGAGCCAGCACCATTGATTCAGGATCCTCCTTCCATACAACCCCTACCAGTTCATCCTGGTCTACTTCCTTGGGATTCTGCTGCAACTCATAGGCCCTCTTGATCAGCGCTGGAATTCTCAGAGCCCTACCAATCCGGTGCCCCGTTTATCGTAGCATAGTTGTGCTAGTCTCCCAAACATATGAGTGTTGGTCCCAATTAGCAGGGGAATCCCATCATACAGTCCAGTAGGGGGACACACTGAAGCCAGGGTCTCGACTTGCTCTGCTACTCCAGCCACTGAGGTAGGAAAAGACAGCCAGATCTGGATATACTCAGAGTATGGATATGACTTCTCACTCAACCCCCAGACATGCACACCTTCCAAGGGTTGTAAGAGCTCATCAGGCAGGTGCTTCTGATACCAGTCTTGAAACATTGTAGTCACTTGAGACCCACTGTCAAGCATGGCATGGGTGGATACACTGTTCACCTTCACTGTAGTTTCTATTGAAGGGCCCACCACCTTGGACCATTCAAGAGGGACAGCAGGAGAGGACTGGACAGATAATTTAGCCACAAAAGAATTTGAGTTAGTATTTCATGTACCATCACTGCTGTCATTTTGGGCACTCCTCGGCCACTGATTCATTTTCCTAAGCTCCCTTTGAAGCCGGTTCACCATTTTCTCTAAGTCCTTCTGAGACCGACATTCCCTCTTCAGATGGCCAACCCTGCCGCAACTGTGACAAATGACAAGCTCTTGGAGAATCCTTGGGGAAAACATTGCAGAGGATGCTGGAGCATCAACGGGAGAGTGTGACCTGCCTCCTTCTGATAGTGTGCCATGTCTCAAAAGTTCCTTTAGGGTGGCAGTGAATTCCTTGAGCTCAGCCAAGAAACAATTCTCCATAGAGGACATCTGAAGATGCATCCCCATCCCCATAGCAGTCACATCCTGACAGGGCCAGGGTCTTGGTCAGCAGGGGATACCTCAGTGAACACACCTGGTTGTACCTTTCTACCACTTCAGCAACTCCTCTCCCCACCAGTTAGCCCACAGCGGGCACTCTTAGTGGCCTCCATTTCAGAAGGGCTTTCGGTGCCATAATCACTGGGGCTGCACTCACCCCACAATCACTATGTCCTCTTCACCTTCTACCTTTCAGAGTTCTTTTATCAAGTCACAGGAGCCAGGTGGGTTACCCTCTTGTCCTGGAGCCTTAACTGGATGATCTGCAATTTAGAATGCTTGGCATATTGTAGTATGTGCCCCAATCTCATCTGGTTCAAATCTCTGGTGGCTACCCACCTTTCCGTAAACTTTCTGCAGAGCTCTTTCTAGGCAAGCAAACATACGTAGACAAACTTTCCCCTTCCATTGTTTGGTACCTTGAAATTTCCATATCAAAGTTTCCCTGACTCGATGTTCCCAAAATTGTCTTCAAATGCGGATAGGTACTTCTGTGCAGAGGCCTCAGGATTAGGGGACCTCAAAATGTAATGGCTTTATGGGTGGGGCCCTCAAACTTTCTATGATTCTTTCTGCTTCTCAGCCTCTTCACACTGCCTTTCAGCGGTACCAAGGGGGCAACATAGTGGATCCAGGTCTCCGGTCATCCTCCCCGGGGTAGGAGGTGCCAAGAAGATTCTCAGTCTTCAGTAGGAGTGGCTAATGGCGGTACAGATATAGGGGCCAGATTTATGGGCATTAACAGGCATGGGAGTGGGAGGGGTTGTCGGGGAAGGAACACCACCAGGTGGCAGGAACAGTTTCTTAAAGTCCTCTATGGTTTTCCCTTCCTCTAGCAACAACTTAACGAATTTCTCCTCAAAAGTCTCAGATAATGGTGGGAGCTCATCCTCCACAGGGTCTTTACTGTCTTTTGTTATCACTCTCCAGGCAGCAGGGGCCACGTTTGAGGCAATAGTCCGTGGCACTTTGGAGCTGTCCAACTGGTCACTACACTCTACTAAGGCCATGAAAGTTTGTTGCGAGCAAATTAGCCTGTTGACCCACCACCACAGGGTTTTTTAAACATTCAACTTTAGAGTACTCCTCTACAGTGTCCTTACTGGTACCCAGGGAATATTCAGTATAAGCATAGCACTTTGGGGGTCGATCTCCTGCCCAGTACACCACCCCACCAACTGGTGTACAGCCACTTCTGTTGGGGTAGCCATTAATATTTGACAATAATTTGTAATTTTGGCCACTAGGGGGCACAAATCCCAGTGGTGCCTCCAAGATGTAACCCTTAGGTGGTGCTGTCCCAAGGGCTACTACCCCTGCCTGCTTGGCTAGTAGCAGGTTTAGGGGCCTGAGTTCTGAAACGGGTGCCTCTACCCAGAGGTCAGGGATGGTAGTGGTCAAACTAGCCTGGACACAGCCCTCCGGGACACTGTAACTCCCCTCTTTCCCTGTTAGTGGCCAAAACAGTACACAATAATTACTTTCACAATACCCCTGATATGATTTGCATGTACCCACACAGTTTGCACTTACCACCAGGGCTGGTTTCTCTGATTCAATCCTAGGAACCCCCTGTAAAACGATGTTAGACACAGCAAATGGCAACAGTACAATACTTTGAGCACAAACTTGAACCACAGTCTGGTTGAATGCAGAAAAAAGTAGATCTGATTTATTCAGAGGATTTGAACAAGGAAGGGGAGTAATCAGGTTAATTAGCTTAATTGCTCTTTTAATCACACAGCTGTGCATGCAGTCAGAGTCCCTAACACAGTCACACTCTCTGGGTACCCAGGTGGAAGAAAGGTGGGTTAGCCAGGACCGTTGCCTGGGGTAGGCCGGTGTTGCAGCTGGTCGGGGCCCTGTGATGGAAAAAGCAAAATTTGCACAACACACTATTTGTAATCCGGAGCCAGATGGCTCAGTTCAAGAAGGAAAAGAAACAACAAAGCAATCAGATGACACACTTAAATTAAACTGTAGTTGCAGGGTGCTACCCTGGTGGTTACTCACGATATCCAAGACTGGACACAGGAATGACAAAAATTGAGACAGCAGATGACTCTTCTGGATGGCCATGAGAAACAGGGCCCACACGATTCGCCGAGGCGTCATTCCTGTTCAAATGTGGAGCAGGGGGCTGATCCCCAGGCAGGTCTCTCGTCGATGGCTTTTTCTCAGTGCAGTAGGGTAGTCTGGCAAGGCCCTCGTGGCAAGGCCCGGCCACATGGGGATAACCCCGGATTCAGTCTGTTTGGGCTGGACACAGCTTCCAGCAAGCAGAGCACAGTCCACACGATGTGGAGCCAAATCATGACCCACTTTCAGCACACAGCACATTTATATGCACAGAAATTGTACCGTACCAGGCAGAATGCTCCCTGGCCCCAGTTGCACAGTCTCTGCTCAAACCGGGAGCTCAGAAGTATCTGGAGTTCCTAACAGGCCGATTGCATGAAGCAAAATCTTCGGTCTTTAGCAGGTTGAGCCTGGATACACTTCAGTGGCTTAATTCGGTCTCACCGCCTAAGATTTAGTCCGAATGGAATTCTCTCTTCCTTCTCAGGGCAACAGGCAGACTTGCAGACCTCAGCTCAGGCCTTTCCACAGTTCTTCTGCTCGAGCTACTATGCAGGCAGCTATTTGAATCAGGCGAGCTGTTGTTCTCTCAGCTTCCAACTTCGATCTGTCCTAAACAGCAGGCAGCTCGAGGATTTCCCTTAGATCCAAAGGTTCAGTTGGCTGATGCAGTTGCCAGTCACTGCGAGAGCTCCCTCTGCAGCTGCAAAAAGGTGCCAACAGTCAAAACTACAACTCCTACAGAGTTTATCCACAAAGCCCCTGTAAGCAGGCTCCATTTTAGAGTCCCCAAGTACTGATTGGTACACTTTGGCAGTTCGGGACCAAAATGGTGGAGCTAGCAAGATGGTCCTCGCTGCAAAGAAAGCAGGTTAGAACAAACATGCAAGATATTCTCTCTAAGGGATTTTAAGCAGTCACATCTTTCATCAGAGCTCCCTCTGCGCAATTAGCGATGGCAGAAACGGAGCAATCATCTGGCAGCACTGGCAGGACTCAAGCACAACAACACTCAGCCCCCCTCTCCAGTTAATTATTACTGCAACTGAGCAGCTCTTAAAGTGACAGTACACAGAGGCCATACAGGCACTCACTGACAATATATTTTAAACTGCTAAACCACAGGACCCCAGCCTGGCAGTGAGCATTTAGGCAAGCTCTAGGAAGACTTTTCAGGGAAACCCATTTGTAGGAGGGTTACACGGGACTGCACATTGAGCAACAGGCTGAAAAGGTGGTCAAGGATGGGGGAGGTGATTGCTTAAGCAGAGATTTTAAGACGTTTAGGATCAAGACCATCTGGGCTCAATTTGGAGAAATTTAAGGTATTTAGTACCTGAAGTACTTCTGTGATTGTAATAAGTGGGAAGGGTAACCCTAGGCAGTGAGGGAGAGGGAGTGGGAGGCGTGGGAGGCAGGAGGTCAGATGGAAGAGCACAGGTGGTGAAATAGAGAGTGATCCAGAAGGCCGCTAGAGGGTCTAGGTCACCTGAGCTCGAAATGCAGGGGCAGTAGGGAGGAGGAACCTGGGGGGTGTAGGGTCTTCCAGAATTCTGCAGGGAGGTCGCAGCCATTTCTTAGAGCTCTATTTTTTGCAGGTCAGCTTGGTTTGAGGAGGTTTGGAAATGCACCAGGTTTGGTCTCTGTACTTGAGGGTAATTATGTTATGGGCAACCCAAGGGATGTGTTAACGTCATAGCTGCAGTCTTTTGGGAGGTGCTCGCACCAGTGTGAACAGTGGTTCCATTCCCCATCTCCAGGCTGACCCACAGTACCTCCACCCCACCCCCCCGTATCCACTGTATCACCACCACTTTCATGCCTTCCTTCCCATAAAGCACCACACCTCTTCCATTTCTCCCACCCTGTCCTTCCTGAACTGAGTATAACCTGGTGTGCCATCCTCTGCCATGATGGCCACTAGGTTTGGAATTGTATTTCCTAGACTTCTGGCATCTACACATGGCCTTACAGCTTTTGTTACCACTTTACTTGATAACCCATTTTCTTTTATCCCTCTCCCCCTTTTAATGCTCTTGCTCCCATCACCCTTCATTTTACCACTTTGCTTCTTTTTATTATTTTTCACCTCGGGGGATTCATCTCCCCTTGGGTCCTCCCTACCCTCTACTTTCGTCTGTTGTGGGGCAGTTTATGCCTCCCTGATAGTTAAAATGTTCATCAAAGTAACATTTGAACTGTCCACTGAGGACTGTGGTTCCTTTCCCAGATGGATGCAAGCCATCACCCCTGCATTGGCCCTGATTCCTCCAGATAGGTCCCCAGTCCCCAATGTAGCTGAACCGCTCCTCACAGCATCATTCTCTCAACCATGAGTTGAAGGCCATGGTATAGAGTACAGTCTCTTCCCCTTGTTGTAGACAGGCAGCACCTCAGTGAAAGCCATGGAGCTCACTACCTGTTTAAGACCCTTCCCCAACTCCCTAAACACCCCTTGTACTATCTCAGCCCCATCCCTAGCTATGTCATTAGTCCTCAGATGGCTAATGACATGCAGTTCTCCCTCCTGCCCTGCCACCATAGTGATTCTGAGATCCAGTTACCATCCCTGTGGGCCATGGTGCCATGTAGGCACCTAACTTCCTTCTGCCCGCTTCCTATTTTCAGATCTATCCCCCTCACAACTGAGCCCCTCACCAGAAGTTGCTTCCTCCTCCTCCTCTGGGTCCTCTACCACCCTCCTTGGGGTCTCCACTATGGGGAACCCCCACATCCTCTCTGGTCACTACCATGGGTACCTCCTCTTGGCAGTCCTGCCCAACCAGAGTGGTGCAGAAATGACGTGAGTGGTACTTATTGAAGAATGGGTCTCTGACCCATCAGCCAACCCTTCCAGAGCCCACCAAGGTCCAGCCATTCCTCCATCCAGGCATCCTCTGAGGTAAAAGTGGCAGGCTTGGTGGCCCCTGAGATGGAGAAGAGGTCACCTGAATCCCAGCCAACTCAGTCTGGCATCTAGCTCACCCCTTCCCTCAACTCAGAGAGGGGTCCTCAGGTGGAGCAGCACCGCAGTCTCCAGAAGTTCTCTGAAAACTGCTGCCCCACAACCACTGCACTGCACTACTCCCAGCATTCCCAAATCCTACTCTCCCTGTGTCACCTGGAAATACTTTTGCACCCTTACCTCTGATGAAAAAATTACTCACCTTAGTAATTATGTTTCTTCTAGTGGAGTCTTGCTGTATTCTGACAAGTGCAGTTAGCCCCAGCCTTTAAACTGCCCCGGAGAACAATGGGTTAACATTTCTATGCAGGGCATAGAATGTTGCTCTCAAGCTCGGTTGATGTCTCTGCCTGTTGTATTTTGAACTGCAACCGTCAGATCTTCACGAGCAAAACTCATTAGGTGTTCTATGTGGAAATTATAAAAATGTTACTAGCCAACTGGCAGAAAAATATTCTTTTGGGCTCCCAAGGGAAGACTCAAGTCAGGAAACCCAAAACACAAAAAACAATTAAAATTGAAATAACATATCACCCCATGAATAACAGAGGGTGTAAGGAGGCACCCCTGAAGTGCCAACACTGCGCCTGCCCACCACATCCCAAAAATCCAGGTTCTAGGGGGCAATACAGCAAGACTCCATTAGAAGAAACATAATTACTAAGGTGAGTAATTTTTTCTTCAAACAACATGAAGTCTTGCTGTATTCTGACAAGTACAGACTACCAAGCAGTACCTCGATGGAGGAGGGACAGAACCTACTTTGGGAATAGGCTCTGAAGTACTGCTGTGCCAAACCAAGCATCACTCCTAGCCTGGATATCCAGAGAGTAATGCCTGGTAAAAGTATGTACTGTTTTCCAGGTGGCTGCTTGACAGATTTCTAAGAGAGGGATATCCCTGGCAGCTGCCAGGGAAGCAGCTGTACCTCTTGTAGAGTGAGCCTTCAGGCCTGAGGGTGGAATCTTTCCCAGTTTCTCATAGCAGAATTGTATACAAGACTCAATTCACCTGGCAATAGTTCTCTTGGTTGCAGGTTTGCCCTTTTCTACCTCTCCATATGTGAGGAACAACTGGAGGGAATCAAACCTGTGACCCTTGGTACACTCTATGTAGTAGCTAAGGGCTCTTTTAACATCCAAACTGTGTAGCCTCCTCTCCCCTGCTGAAGAATGATCAGTGAAGAAAACAGGGAGAGACACAGACTGATTCAGGTGGAAATCTAAAACCACTTTGGGCAAGAACTTTCTGTTAGTTAGAAGGACCACTTTATCTCTGTGAAAAGTGATGAAATCAGGTTCCACTGACAGGGCTTGCAATTCACTGATGCCTCTAGCAGAGGTAATGGCTACCAAAAGCACAGTTTTCCAAGTCAAGTACTTAAGCTCTGCTGAGGACAGAGGCTCAAAAGGTGGTTGCATAAGCTGAGCAATGCAAACATTAAGATCCCAAGCAGGAGTAGGATCCCTAAAGGGGGGACTGGTATGAAGCAATCCCTTGAAAAACTTACAGAATACAGGGTGAGATGACAGTGAGGAAGACTTACCTACTGGCAGAAAAGCAGAAACAGCAGACAAGTGTACCTTGAGAGTAGATGTTCTGAGGCCTAGGCTATTAAGATGGACCATATAATCCAGAACTGTAGGCGATTCAGCAGTATCTGGGGAGATATGCCTCTTGGAACACCAAATGCTGAATCTCTTCCATTTGGAGTTATAAGTCTTTCTGGTGGAAGGCTTTCAAGAGGCTTTGAGAATATCCAGAACCCCCTGAGACAGATGCAAATCTGCAAACTCTAACTCTTCAAGAGCCATGCTTTGAGGTTGAGAGACTGAAGATTGGGATACCAAATCCTCCCCTGAGAGAAGGTTAACAGGTTGTAATTCCTGGGAAGAGACAGGGGAAGATGGACTGTTAGGGACAGCAACAAGGGGTACCATGGCTGCCTGGCCCAGTCTGGAGCAATCAGAATCACTTTGCAAGGTTGTGACCTTACCTTGACTAGAACTTTGAACAGGAGAGGGAAAGGGGAAAAGCATACAGAAATTTCCCTTCTCAGTTCAGAGTCAGAGCATCCAGGGGGACTGAGCCTAAGATTGGGGGTCTGCAACAAAGAGAGAAGCTGGTGATTGTCTGGGGCTGCAAAGATTTATCTCTGGAGTGCCCCATTTGAAAAATCACCTTCAATACCAGAGGATCCAGGGCCCATTCGTGATGGCTCTGAGACATTCTGCTCAGTCCATCTGCTAGGACGTTGCCCTTCCCTGGAAGGTGAACTGCTATCAGAAGGGTTTGTAGGGAATAAGCCAGAGACCAAAGCTTCATTGCTTCTGTGCACAAGGCTGTAGACGAGTGCCTCCTTGCTTGTTGATGTACCACATGGTGGTGGTGGTGTTGTCTGTTCTGACCTGAACCACCTTGTTCTGTACTGACTGGGAAAAAGCTTGCAGTGCCAGAAACACTGCCCTGAGTTCTAAGAGACTGATGTGTAGAAACGAATCCTGAGGAGACCACAGTCCTTGGGTGGTGAGATCCCCCAAATGGGCTCCACAGCCCAGCAGGGAAGCATCCGTGGTAAGGACCACTGAATGAGACTGAGTGGCAAATGGAACCACTTGCCTCAAATTGTCCTGATCCTGCCACCATTGCAGGGCCTGGATCAGAGTTTGAGTCACTGGGATTAGTTTGGTAAGGGAATCCTTTCTTTGGAACCAAAAAGCCCTCAGGTGGAACTGAATGTCCCTCATCTGGAATCTTGCCCCTTGGACCACTGCTGTAGAAGCTGCCATATGGCCCAAGAGCTGAAGAAAATGCCTTGCTGGTCGAGACACCTGAAGGTTGAATGAAGAAGCCAGCTGCATGAGAGCTCTTACCCTTTCCAGGGAAGAAGGCTCTTGCTTTACTGTATCCAGCTCTGCCCCTGTGAAGGTGAGAGCTGCACTGGTTCGAGCTGACTTTGGTAGGTTGAGAAGAAATCCTAAAGAAGTGAGCACTTGCTGGGTCACTTGCAGGTCTGACTTGACTTGGTCTGGAGACTGGCCCACTATGAGCCAGTCATGCAAATATGGAAAAATGGAAATCTTTTGTCCTCTTAGGAAGGCAACAACTACTGCCAGGCACTTTGTGAAAACCCTTGGAGCTGAGGTTAGGCCAAAGGGCATTTCTCTGAACTGACAGTGGCCTGAGGGCAACTTGAACCTGAGGTACTTTCTGTGGGAGCACCTAATGGGAATGTGAAAGTAGGCTTCTCTGAGGTCCAGGGAGGCTAGCCAGTCCCCTGGCCTTAGAGAGGGAAGGACAATTCCCAGAGTTATCATCTTGAACTTTGGCTTTAAAAGATGTTTGTTCAGATATCTTAAGTCCAAGATGGGTCGCCACTCTCCTGTCTTTTTGGGGGTCAGGAAGTACCTAGAGTACAGTCCTTTGCCCCAGTGTAGGGTAGGTACTCTCTCTATACCTCTTAAAGCTAGAAGAGAAGAAACCTCTGCCTCTAGGGCAAGGGGTTTCGAAAAGATTTGCAGGTGGAAAAGATCGGCTTTCATCTTTGGAAATTTTTTGAAGCTGAGAACCAGTACCTGGCTTACTACTTCCAGGACCCACTTGTCTGATGTAATAGGCATCCAGTCCTGGACAAAGTAAGCCAGCCTGCCCCCTACTGGGATAGGAGAGTAGACCTGGGCAGACCCATCAGGGTGCCTGCTTGGCAGGGGCTTTAGGCTGAGGGGTGGATGCAGGCCTGCTCATCCCCCTTCTGCCTCTCCCTCTGAAGAACCCCCTCTGTGAAAAGAAGAAGAGGCTTGAGCTTGCTAAAGGCACTGAAAAGGCCTGCCCCTGCCCCTGCCCCAAGAATGCTGCCTTTGAGGAGTTACCTGCCTTTCCTTGGCCTGAGCACTCCTGTAAGTGGTCCTGTACTCGTCCATTTTCTTCATGTAATTCTCTGTCTGCTCCCCAAACAGAGAATTACCCACTACAGGAAAAGCCATGGCCTTAGCCTGGGTATCCTCTGAGAGGCTAGTACATCTGAGCCAAGCCATTCTCTGAAGAGCTACAGATATAGCCATGACTCTTGATGACACATCATTGGAGTCCACAGCAGCATGAAACTGAACTTTTGATGCCTCAATCCCATCTGCAGCCACCTCCTCCAGCTCTTTGGCAAGCTGGGAGGAGGCCTGTTTAGCCAGTGCCAGTACAGTGTCCCACCTGGACTTCTGGTATCTGGCTGTATAGGCCATATAATTCACCTGCCTGAGTCCCAAGAAAATGCCATGTGCTGCTTTTTGCCATGGCATCAATCTTCCTGGAGTCCTTATCTGGGGGTGTGATGCCAAGGAATGTTTGCTAATTGCAGGCAGCAGCCTGTAACCCCAACATGGCTGCATTACTGGTAAAGGAACTCTGTATCTGAGCCTGAAAGTGTATACCTCTTGTCCATTCTTCTATCCACATGAGGTATGGAATTGGGAGTCTTCAGAATTTTGTGTCTGTTTCCCAAAAGATTTGTGGAGGAATAGACAGTATCCTGGACTCTGGGATGTCCATCATCTCTACATAGTCAGGCTCCTCCTGATCCTCCAGTGCCTCCTCCATAGGAAGCTGGAGGGTCTCAGCCACCTTTCTGTAAAACATAAAGTGGGAAGGGGACTCAGAAAGCCTAGGAGGAGGAGAAACACCTGAAGGTCTGTCTGGGGAGATGTCCAGATCAATAGGCACATCCAGACTTTCACCTTCACCACATTCATCTTCCAACTCTCCTTCCTCTGCAAACTCCAGTTCATAAAATTCTTCCAGGGTATAATCGTGAACCGGGGGGACCGATTGAACCGAACCCCTGCCAAAAGGTGCCGGATCAGTCGGAACCGGGCAAAGCGATTCCCAATCTGAATCACTTTGGCTATTTTCTTGGTGGTCGAATATGAGATTCTGGATCGAACCAGACGATTTTCTTTGCATTTCTTTTGTTGGAACCAACCCTCGGGATCAGCTCTCCTTTTGCTCGAAGAAGTATTGCCCTGGTCAGAGGCACTCCTTCTGGTTCAGTCGGAACCAACCGGGCTGGCCATCCAGGTCAGCGGACTTCTCGACCTCCTTTCCCTCAGTCTACCTAATCTCTTTTCAAGGGTAGATTTGGGAACATTTTACAAATTTGGCAGTCTGAATCGGGGTGGTCAAACCCTAGACAATAAACACAGTTTGTGTGGGATTGGCCTTAGCAAAGACCTCACCACTCACTGCAGTGTTGAAACCCAGTGGGCCCGTTTTTTCTTGGGTTTCTCAGACATCAGCCAACCTAACCAAACTTGCCCTTTTTCGGCAACCGCCAGGCAAGACTCCTATCGGTTCCTGACCGTGTCGTCGGGTCTTGGAAAAAAGCATTTTAATACACGTTTTTAGACCCGTCATGGACCGGTAACCACACACTAAAGTAAGATACAAAAATTACCTGAGCGATCCGGTTCAGCCGAACCGATTCACACTTTTACAAGTTCCACACAGAAAACAGAACAAAACCTATTTAGTACTCACGGTACCACAGACAGACTTGAACTGACTTTGCGGAAACTAAATTTTGGTAGAAAACAGACCGAAAACCGACACTTCCAACCGACTTGAACCGAGCTGCAAGAGAAATCTCGGGCGACTGTTCAGTGAGGCAGAGTAAAGAATCTGGACGGTTGCAGTTCAAAATACAACAGGCAGAGACATCAACCAAGCTCGAGAGCAACATCCTATGCCCTGCATAGAAAAGTTAACGCTTTGTTTTCTGGGGCAGTTTAAAGGCTGGGGCTAACTGCACTTGTCAGAATACAGCAAGACTTCATGTTGTTTGAAAGGGTGCTTCTAGCATCCCGTTTTCGTGCTTGCTTTGCTCCTCTGTACCTTTACTCTAGATAGGTTTTTCATTCTATCCCACTCAACAAGTAGTTCCCTCTTCTATGAAATGTTTTCCCTCCTTCCTTTACCCCTCCTTACTTTTTCCTTTTTTTTCCTGACTGAAGTAATAGCACTTTCACCTCCCTTAACCTTTGCTACTGGACCCTAGATAGGCTGCTATTAGTATTTCCTTATACTCTTTAAATCCTTTTACACTCCTACCCTAGATAGGCTGTTACACCTACTACCAGTTTTGGCCTACCTATGTCTCTCCACCCTTCGCTGCAGTGAGTGTTATAATAGGAGTGAACAGGAACCTTACATTAGTCTACCAGCAGAGGCTCCTGCTTCCTCCTTCAGATGCCTTCCGATGCCTAAGATGCCAGTCTTAACACCTGTTCCCTCTGTGCCATTCCACTCTTGTGCTGGACACAAGCGTCGTGGGACACATCAGGAGTATTCTTTTGTCCTCCCTCTGGCTCCTCCACCAGGGAGGGCTTCTTGTGAGCTGCTGTGCTCCTGCTTGGTGGTTTGGCTGCCATGTCACTCTCCTGTGTCCTTGTCTCTGACCCCCCTTGAATCCTGAGAGAGCGAGAGAGAGGTGAGAGACAGAGAAAAGAGAGAGAGGCAGCTGCTCTCCTGCTAAGAAAAAAAAACACTTCCAAGCAAGTTGGTTACATAAAGCAACTGTACTCCTTTGATTCGGTCCCAAAGCTCAAAAACAGTTAGAAAAAGATCTTGTTTGCAGTCCAATTTCTCCCCAAGGGGACACCTGTTTAAGGCAGTCCTTTACCTCATTTACATTAAAAGCGTGTGTCTTTAAATGCTGCTGCCTTTAGCCCCTCCATTTGCCTTATCTTGCACCAGGATTTCCTGTTACATTCTCTGCTTTTTCAGACTTTAAAGTCCTCTGTTGGTTTGTTTAGTACGCCCCCCTTCCCATCACACCTTCTATCATTGATTTAAAATGTCGCTTTCCCAGCAAAACACAATGAGTGATGGTTTCCTTCATTGCTCCCTCTGGTTGCTCCTGCCAGTCACTGTAGGCTGCTTCTATTGGCATTCAGTAGCCCTGGTGTGTCCCGGTCCAGTTGTATGGGAGATTTAAATCTCCCTCGGCTTCTCAGTTGCTGTGTAGCTCTGATTGGTGGTCAGGCTGCCATTTCACCTCCTCTGCTCACTTTCTGATCTCCCAACCCTTGAGAGAGAATGACAGAGAAGAGGGGCAGCTGCTGTCCTGTTATGGAAAAACACAAACACTCAATCAGGTTAGTTACATAAAGCAAGAAATCAAGCCAGCACCAAACTGTACTTCTGAGATAATCTATACCAAAGCTCAGAAATAGTTAAAGAAGCTCTCATTTGCAGTTCAATTACTCCCCAAGCAGCCACCTATTTAAGGCAGCCCATTACCTCTTTTACATTAAAAGCTTGTGTCTTTAAATGCTGATCCCTCCACTGTTTGCCTTATCTTGCCCCAAGAGCCCTTGTATTATATTCTCTGCACTTTAAGAATTTAAAGTCCCCTTTTGACCAGTTTAGTACACCCCACCTGCTTTTCATCTCCCCCTTCCATAGCTGATTCAGACCAAGGCAAAACACACTGATTGATAGGCTCATGTTGCTGCTCCCTCTGGTCACTCCTGCTGTTCACTGCGGGCTACTTCTATTGGCACTCAGTAGCCCTGGAGTACGACATAATAACTTGAGTTCATTGTTTGAACAATTTAATTTTCATGTCTCAAATACTTTGCAAAATGTAAACTGAGTTGTCAACTGAGTTTACCTTTTAAACAGTAAAATTAACAAGCCATTGATTATTTGCGAATGGTAAACTGAGTTCACCTTTTGAATACATTTTCAAGTCTCAAATAATCTGCGAGATGTAAAATGAGTTTACTGTTCAAATGGTAAAATCTCAAGTCTCATATAATCTGCGACATGTAAAATTAGTTTACCATTTGAATGGTAAATTTTTCAGTTCTCAGACACTTTGCAAAATGTAAACTCAGTTTACTGCTCAAACGGCAACATTTACAAGCCACAGATTTTTTTGTGAACAGTAAACTGAATTTACTGTTTGAATAGTTATACTTTCAAGTCCCATATAATCTGCAAAATGTAAAACGAGTTTACCTTTTGAATGGTAAAATTTCAAGTCTCAATCTGCGAGATGTAAAATAAATTTTCCATTCAACTGGTACATTTTTTCAGTTCTCAAACACTTTCCATGGAAGACAGGAGAGAGAGAGAGGGGACATAATTGGGACCTTCAAGTACTTGAAAGGGATAAATAAGGTGAATAAGGAGAGTCTCTTTTAAGATGAGTGGCAAACATAACATGAAGAGGCATAGTCTTAAGTTGGAGGGTGGGAGGTTTAGGAGGGAGGTAGGAAGCATTCCTTCACAGAGGGTGATGGACACTTGGATTGCACTGTCAGAAGAGGTGATCTCATTGAAGACAGTGGGCAGCTTTAACAGAGGCTAGGATAGGCATTGGAGAAGGTAAGGATCATGGGTAGGGAGGATGGGAGGAGTGGGGAGGGAGGGCAGGGCAGTAACTCAAGCTGTATACCCTGCAATGTGAGCAGACTAGATAGACCAAATGGCCTTCTTCTTCTGCTGGCTTCTTCATATGTTTGTATGTTAGTATGTAAAATGTAAACTCAGTTTACCATTCGGACAGTAAAATTTGAAGCCACAGAATATTTGTGAAGCAGTAAACTGACTTTATCATTTGAATGGTTATATTTCCAAGTCTCATATACTCTGTGAGATGTAAAATGAGCTTACTGTTCAATGGTACGGTTTTCATTTCTCAAACATTTTGTGAAATATAAACTCAGTTTACTGTTTAAATGGTAAAATTCAGAAGTGGCAGATCATCTGCAAACAATAAACTGAGTTTACTGTTTGAATGGTTACATTTTCAAGTCTCAAATAATCTGTGAGATGTAAAATTAGTTTACCATTCGAATGGTACATTTTTCATTTCTCAAACACTTTGCAAAATGTTAACTCAGTTTGTCATTTGAATAGTTAAGTTTACTGTTCGAATGGTAAATTTCTCTATTCTCAAATATTTTGCAAACTGGAAACTGACTTTACTGCATGGACAGTCAAATTTACAAGCTGCAGATTTACATGTTGCAAATTAGTGTGTGACATATAAAAAACGTGGCTCACAATACATAAATAAGCGATAATGATCAGAAGACCAAAACAATTAAACAAAAAATTCTACTCCATTTTGTCAAAACACACCACCAGAATCTTGCTTATCAGGTCTGATTTAACAAGAGTTAGGTGTTGTTGTTTTTGCAGCATACTCATTTTTAATGAGTTTTCAAGTAATAATAATAAAAAAAACAAGATGGTGGCCATCATGATCGATATTTGTTTCTTACTAAAGATGCATCATTAATTTTGTGAAAGATGGTTATACTAAGACCCTACTGAGCATGGTCAGAAAAAAAAATAAACCCTTATAACTCTGGAACCAATTAATATTTGTTCACAAAACCTTCAAAGGGCATTACCTTGGCACAGTCTGCTTCTGCCCTAAACATTTCGGAGAAAAAATTCCATACCATCTAGGCTGTATGTGAAGTCAAATCCAACAAGAATTAAGTATAGCAAAAACACCACACTTCATTAAAGCTGCCATCATGAAACCTTGCATGTCTTAATAACTTGCATCTGATACAACAGCTGACAAATTTGGGTCTATTTCCTCAAACACTGCCAAATTTATTTAGGTGCAAAAGTGGGGTTTAAGATTAAGCACCTTACTCAGCCCTACCTATACTGGTGCTACTCACGGTAATATATATAGATTTTCAACTTAATGCCACAAAAGTAGGAAATGTGGCATTAGGGTTTCCACCTTATCTCCCCAAGCAGCAAAAGGACAAGACCACACAAGCAACCACAGACAGTCATTATTAGGTAAGACAGACAAACTATTTCTAGATGACACAAATGCAATAGAACTGATGTGCTACCTTTGTGGTTTTGTATCTGCTGCATGCATACCACAAGACATACACTCTCACTTCTGGCTTCAGATAGAATTCCACAATACTCAAATCACAGCACTGGTTTGGTGTATAGAAGCACAGGCCCCTGCAGCCACAGAAATAAATCCATGATACCCAAATTATAAAGGATCTTTTGTCTGCAGAAACACAGGCCCCTATGGGCAGAGTGCTTAGCCCCAGGTACTCATGGACACTGTAAGATACACACTTGTTGGACCTGCACTTCTGCAAGCACAGGTGTAAGACATACATCTATCAGACTAATAGCTTGGCAGAAGGCACCAGGAGAAAGGACTGCTGTGTGACTGGACTTCTCTACTGGGACTATATTGCCCTCCTTTCTCCCACCCAAAGCTAGTTCTATTTTTATAGGCACAGGATTTGACTGACAACAGAAACTTCCTGTTTGGGAGCAGAAAGTGAGAGATCACAGAACCACCAAAGACCCACCATCCTAGAAGGGCAAGAGTAGCTTTCTGGCCCCTCTAGCTGCTGGAGGTCTGCCTCTGAGCAGTAAGTGGTCTACTGAAATATAGGATATTCTTGTCTCAGAACAGGACAATCAGAGAGCTTAAAGGGCACACAGGCAGAAAGTAAGGAGAGAGAGAGAAAAAAAAACAGAGGAAAGAGTAAGGATTGCAAACAGTTAAGGGACCAGAAATAAGACATGATTGGGTGGTGCAGTGCAGCGGCTGTGGAGCAGCAGTCTTCTGGGAGACGTTCTGGAGGATGCGGTGTTGTCCCATCTGCAGGCACCTCTCTGGGCTGAGGGAGGAGGTTGCTCATCTCAGGCTGAGTTGGCCAGGATTTGTGGGACCTCCTCTTCCATCCAGGGACCACCAGTGCCACTCCCGTTGCCTCAGAGGTTGCCAAGAAGAGGGCGGTTGGACCACAGTGGGCTCAGGGAGGTGAGGGTGGTGGAACAGAGGTGCATCCTCCAGTTGTACCTCTCCACAATTCCTATGCCATTCTGGCAAAGTGTGGTTCCTCTATGGAGGCACCCTCAGTGGAGACCAAGGAGGATGCTGGGAACCTACAAAAGGAGACCCAGGGAGGGTGGCAGGGGACCCTGCAGGGAAGGAAACAACTCCTGGTGGGGACTCCATTGTTAGGAAGGTAGAACTGGGGAGGAAGGGAGAGGGAGGTAAGGTGCCTGCCTGGCGCCATGGCTTGGAGGGACAGGGAGCGAATCCTCAGGATTGCCAGAGCAGCTGCACAGGGGAGGGAGCTGGATGTCATTGTCCACCTAGGGACAAATGACCTGGCTAAGAAAGGGATTAGAGAAGTTCAGGAAGAGTTTGTCGAATTGGGTAGGGGCCTTAGTCAAGTAGCATGCACGGTAACCTTCTTGGAGGTGCTGCCCATCTATGGCATAGGAGAGGCTAGGGTGTTCCGCACCATGGGATTCAATCAGTGGTTGAAAAACTGGTGTGGAGCTCAGGGATTTGGCTTCATTGGGGACTGGGAGTCCAGCTGGAGTGATGCAAGCCTATACTGGCATGATGGGCTGCATCTGTCTGGGAGGGGAACCAGGATCCTAGGTGATAGGTTTAAATGCTTCATTGGCAAGCTTTTAAACTAGCCAATGGGGGAGGCACTGGAAAGGAGTAGGGAAATCCTAGTCCCCCCCAAATAATCACGGTAGTAATTGCAGCAAACACCAACATAGAGGTGTTGATAGGGAGAAGGGCAGGGGTAAATGGAGAAAGTGACAAAGGCAAGAAGGACAGGGATGGGGCAAAAGGGAGTAAGGCCATCAGGAAATGGAGGGTAATGAGTACCAATGCCCGTAGTCTGGGCAACAAGCTCCATGAGCTAGTGGCCTTGATGGAAGAGGGATGCCTGGATATCGTAGCAGTCACAGAAACATGGTACACAGAGAACCATGACTGGGATGTTAACATACCAGGTACACAACCTCACAGGAGAGACAGGCAGGGAGAAGAGGGGAGGAGTAGCTCTCATGTAAAGGAAGGGATAAAAGCAACTGAACAAAAGAGTAAACAGGGAGGAGAGGAGGCACTGTGGGTCACCTTGGAGACTGGAAAGGGCACCACAATCCGCACAAGGGTTGTGTACAGACCCCATGTCAGGGAGGGAATGGACAAGGATATGATAGAAGGCATTCTTAGAATGGCAGAGAAGGGGAGATACTGTTGATGGGAGACCTGAATATGCCAGATGTTAACTGGAGCACATTTGCTGCAGCCACATCCAAGAGCAGGCCATTCTGATGCCCTACAGGTGGCAGGCATTAGACAGTAGTTTCGGAACCCACTCATGAGGGAGCAATGTTAGACCTTGTACTCTCAAACGGGGGCAGTGAGAGGATCTCAGATCTAGAAGTGGGTTGCCATCTGGGGACAAGTGACCATCAAACAGTGTGGTTCACGTTAAACTCAGCTACAGAGTCAAGCCATACAAAAGTGAGGGTACTGGACTTTAGGAGGCTGACTTTGGCAAAGATGGGAGAGTGCCTCAGAAAAGCACTAGCAAACAGGCTAGAAGTAGGTGTGGAGCAACAATGGGAATCATCAAAACTGCCATCACAGAGGCAACAAGCCTTTGTGTGAAGCAAATAAACAAATCAAAATGAAAGAAAAAGCCACTATGGTTCTCAAAAGAGGTGGCTGTGAAAGTCAGGAAGAAAAAGATAGCATTCTGGAAGTGTAAGAAAACACAGAAGGAGCAGGACAGAGAGCTGTACCAGTAAAGGCAGAAGGAAGCAGGGAGGGAAGTCAGAATAGCAAACGCCCAAACTGAGGAAAAGATAGCCAAATCAGTTAAGAAGGGGGATAAAACCTTTTATAGGTACATCAGCAAGCGTAGAAAGACAAAGGGAGGGATAGTGAGGCTGAATAGAATGAACGGTGGGTGGGCAGAGGGGACAGTGAAAAGCAGGGATACTGAACAAATATTTCTGCTCAGTATTCACAAAAGAGGAGGGGAAGTGCCTAATCCAATTAACAGAAGCACTCTTGATAGGGGGGTCGATCCCAGTCCTTTCACAGAAGAAAGGGTTCTGCAAGAACTCCTAAAACTGAAGGTGGACAAAGCAATGGGTCCTGATGGAATTCACCCCAGAATACTAAAAGAATTAAGGGAGGAACTAGTGAAGCCACTGGCTACTCTTTTTAATAAATCATGGGAGGATGGTGTGGTACCCAAGGACTGGAGGAAGGCGGATGTGATTCCCCTTCACAAAAGTGGGACCAAGACAGAGGCAGAAAACTACAGACCTGTCAGTCTGACCTCTGTGGTAGGGAAAGTGATGGAGTCACTTCTGAAGGAAAGAATAGTTGAGTACCTAGAGGCCAGTGGAGCACAGGACCCAAGGCAGCATGGGTTCACAGCGGGAAGGTCATGTCAGACAAATCTAACAGATTTCTTTGACTGGGTGACCAAAGTAGTAGACCAGGGAGGGGCTGTGGACATGGCCTACCTAGACTTTAGCAAGGCATTTGACACAGTCCCACACAAAAGATTAATAGTCAAATTAACCAGCCTGGGAGTGGGTCCCAGGGTGGTAGCCTGGGTAAAACATTGGCTGCACAACAGGACACAGACGGTAATTGTAAATGAAGTCCACTCTGAAGAAAGAGGGGTTACTAGTGGGGTACCGCAGGGTTCAGTATTGGGTCCAGTCCTTTTTAATGTCTTCATCAGTGACATTGCAGAGGGACTGGAAGGAAAAGTATGCCTTTTTGCAGATGACACAAAGATCTGCAACAGGGTTGATACACAAAGAGGCATGGAAAGGATGAAAAGGGACTTGGCAAGGTTGGAGGAATGGTCAGAAGTATGGCAGCTAGGATTCAATGCAAAGAAGTGCAAAATAATGCACCTGGAAACAAGAACCCAGGGAAGAACACACAATGGGTGGGGAGGTAGTAACAACAACAAAAAGGAAAGGGACCTGGGGGTAATCATATCAGATGACCTTAAGGTTGTGCAAGCAATGTGAGAAGGCAGTAGGGAGGGCTGGGGTATACTGGGATGTATAGGAGAGGCATCGCAGCAGAAAACAGGAAGTTGTTATCCCTCTGTACAGACAGTTGGTGAGACCCCATCTGGAGTACTGTGTCCAGTTCTGGAGACCCCATCTCTGCAAGGACATAGACAGGATAGAGGTAGTCCAGAGGAGGGCAACTAAAATGGTGCAGGGTCTGCAAGAGAAGCCGTATGAGGAGAGACTAAAGGAGCTTAATATGTATACCCTTGAGGAAAGAAGGGAGAGGGGGACATGATAGAAACTTTTAAGTACCTCAGTGGAATCAACAAAGTCCAAGAGGGTAGCATCTTTCAGAAAAAGAGACTTGCAAGAACAAGGGGACACAATTTAAAGATAGAAGGAGGAAGGTTCAGGGGCAATGTGAGGAAGTATTATTTCACAGAGAGGGTAGTGGATGCATGGAACAGCCTTCCTGAGGAGGTTGTGGGGTCTAAAACTGTGGAAGAATTCAGAATGCATGGGACAGACATAAGGCAATTCTTGTGGTGGAATTAGGAAGAAATAGGCTGTTGGTTAACTAGGATCTACTGGCCTATCCTGTAGGTGAAATGGGCAGACTAGATGGGCCAGCGGTTCTTATCTGCCGTCTAGTCTATGTTTCTATGTTTCTATACACATTGACCTCTGGCTGCAGAAGTGCAGGTACCACAAAATCCATAATACCAAACTTACAACAGTACTTCTTAGATATGAAACATAGAAACATAGACTTTGATGGCAGATAAGGACCACTTGGCCACCCAGTCTGCCCATTCCTACCTACTGGATAAGCTGCAGATTCTAGTTAACCAACAGCCTACTCACCCACCCCACTACAATTGCCTTATGTCCGTCCCATGCATGTTTGAATTCCCACACTGCTTTAGACCCAACAACCTCCCCAGGGAGGCAGTTCCATGCATCCACCACTCTCTCCGTGAAAAAAATTTCCTCACATTACCCCTGAGTCGTCCCCCCTCTATCTTTAAATTGTGCCCCCTTGTTCTTACACATCTCATTTTCTGAAAGATGATAACCTCCTGGACTTTGTTGATTCCTTGAGCTACTTGAAAGTTTCTATCATGTCCCCGTCCCTCCTTTCATCAAGGGTATACATATTAAGCTCTCTCAGTCTCTCTTCATATGGTTTCTGATACAGACCCTGCACCATTTTAGTTGCACTCCTCTGGACTGCTTCCATCCTGTCTATGTCCTTGCGTAGATGAGGTCTCCAAAACTGCACACAGTACTCTAGATGGGACTCACCAACTGTCTGCACAGAGGGATAACCACTTCCCTTTTTCTACTTGTGATGCCCCTTCCTATGCATCCCAGTATCCCCCTGGCTCTCCTTACTGACTTCTCACATTGCTTACCCACCTTTAGGTTATCTGATATGACTACCCCCAGGTCCCTTTCCATTTTTGTTGTTGTTAGTACCTCCCCTGCTATTGTGTACTCTTCTCCTGGTTTTTTTTTCCCAGGTGCATTACTTTGCACTTCTTTGCATTGAATCTAAGATATAATAGCAAACTGGACAGAAATATGGCTGATGAAACTCAATATTAGTAAGTGTAAAGTAATGCACGTAGGAAGGGGTAACACAATGAACAGTTACACACTTTGTGTTACACCTTTGGTGGCGTCATGTTGTGAAAGAGATTTGGGAGTACACATAACAGGTGATTTGGGCTTCACAAAATAAACTACGGAAGCTACCACTAAAGCGAACAAAATAGCATAGGCAATTAGAAAGAACATTATGTCCAGGGACGGTGAAGTTCTGGTCCCCTTATATTGGGCTTATATGTGTCTGCATCTTGAATATGCATCACAACTGTGGAACCCTTTTAAAAAGGGAGCTAGAAATAGGTTGGAAAAAGTTCAGAGGAGATTTACAAAGATAATCAAGGGTCTAGATGATAAAGGGTATGAGGACCTTCTGACTTCACTAGATTTGATGTCCCTGGAAACCTCAACTATATGGGGTGATGTTCTTTTATGTACAATGTTATACAAGACCCTGCTTTATTAGTGAGTTGGATTTTGAATTAAAATCAGGGCAAATTCAGACTAGCGGGCACCCACTCCAGATAAGAGGGAAAAGTTTCAGGTGTGAAAAAAGGAAGTATTCCTATACATCTGGAGTGGTTAATGTATGGAACTCACTTTCAACGAAGGTAGTTGTGAGCAGAACAAAGACAGAGTCCAAAAAAAGGCTGGACAATTACATTCAGTCTGGTGGCAGTCTAAGGTATTACTTCTGAACTTACTTAGTAGCATATATGGACTCGTGCCTTTAAGCTCCTTGCATTTCCTCATATGAATCTTAGTATAGATCCTAAAGCATGAGCCCTTTAGGGGCCTGTACCTCTTAGCCACAGGTGTAAGACATACACAGAAGTCTAGTTCCAAAAGGGCAGTCGGTGTGTGTGTGTGTGTGTGTGTGTGTGTGTGTGTGTGTTTATGGCCTACAATTACGCAGATGGAAGTACTGTTGCAATGTGGGTGTCATGGTTTCAGCAGGGGATCTATAAGTTGTTCAAGGGGGTAGCAGTTTTTTAGTTATGCAGCTGCATGTAGAAAATCATGCACTAACAGATTATGCCATCTAGCGAGGTACCTTGTACACCATACAGATATCTCTGGCTGCAGAGGCGCAGGCCCCATGGGGCCTTCTGTCTGCAGAAGAGACACGTACTCATGTATGCTGTATGACATGCACACTCATGTGTAGCTGCATAAGCACAGGCCCATGTGGGGCTTGTGCTTATGCGGCCACAGATATAAATTCAGGAAGCAAGCACATCAGTGCTAATGCATTTATTCCTAGAAGCGCAAGTGGTGTGCAGAGTTAGCCTAGGGGAAGATATCAAGGACAGTGGTGCTGCAAGTGCTGCACAGCCAGAGGTTCAAATCCCACTGCTGGGAGAGCTCACCAAGATACAGGAATGTTTTAGAGATTTTTGGGGAGGGACCTTGTGGGGAGGGTGCTATAACAGCACGAGCAGACTCGATAGACAGTTGGGCCTAATCTACTGGCTTTTAGTATATTTATGTCATCTGGAACAGTTTATGTTGTTTGACCTACCTGATGTTGGCTGTCTGTTGTTGCTTGTGTGGTCATGTCCTTTTGCTGCTTGGGGGAGCAGGTAGAGTTGAAACCCTAACACCACATTTCCCTACTTTTGTGGTATTAAGTTGAACCCTAACTGGTACATTAATGCAGTTTTGTGCAAAAATTTCCTTTCTTTTTCTTTTTGAGATAGTAGAATCATATCTTTATTCCCTCAGGTCCCTTTGGGACCTGTGTGAACTGAACTGGGACATGCAGAGCCTTCTGGGCCCCTGCACCAAGGAAGATTCTGTCTGCCCATGGAAGAGCAGGGCCCATGCAGCAACAGATGCCAAGAATTCATGAGGATGTCTGGTGGTCTGCAGAAGTGCATCTACATGGCCACAGATACAGACAAACAGGGCAAAGAATCCACCTCTCAGCCAAAACATAGGGCTCTCTGGTACCCATGGGTGCATAGATGCAGGGCCCCATGCCAAGAGAAGAGTTCTCTTCACTATATGATACCTGGCCCGTGTGGGCAACCCTGCACCTTCCCTCCCTAGGGTGGGGTTGCATGACAGCACTGTCCTCTCAGCCTCAGTCCATCCAGCTGTCTCACTAAGCTTGCTCCTGAACTCAGCTCACCAGCATGGGATCACAAAGCAGTATCCACTGGGGTAAAGCCTGGCACTACACACAATGTTTCTTAATAATGATTTTTTTTTTATTTTTAAGATAGTTGTTTTATGACTCCCCCTTATAAACATGATATGGCATTTACAGAATACTGGCCGAAACACCATTTCACAACACAAGTGTGAAAACACATTTTGTCTGGGATTTGACAAATGACACCTTTCATGTTTTTGAGGTGGTGTGAAAATAATGGCTCTGTTGAAAGTTTGGAGTCAAAGTATTGAACATTAGTGGAGTTATGCGTGAATGTTAAAATATTTCATTGTTCACTCATAACTTGGTCATTTTGCTATGTTTTTCCACCAAAGTTTCAGTATAGTTTTCTTATGATCCCACCTTATGAACCCGGTAGGTGAACATGTTCAAATCCTGCCAGAAGGTGATTTTGTTGAGTGGACTGCAAAATCACCTTTTGAGGACTTCTTGTGATGTCACCCAGATGGTAGCAGCCTAGAGACGAGCTCCAGACCCCCCAGCAGTATTAAACTCATTTTACCTCATTTGATAAGGAAAGTACTGAAGTTGACAGTCGGGGGGCTGTTTTAATGTCAGCTAAACAAATTAAACCGGAAAGGTTGAGGCAAGACCAAAAAAGTAGCAAACTAAAGCAGCTCACTCTCCATAAAGGCACGGAAGGCCTAGTGACCATGTCGAGAGTACGGTCCCCCTCAGTATCATAGATTGACTTTGATGAGGAAGACTCCCAGCCTGAGGTACCAATGGAAATCGCAGTGGCTAAAATCCTCAAGTCTGTGCAGAAAATTGAGACATAGATTGCAGATCTTAAGATGGAAATCAAAAATATAAACAAGAAGGTCAAGGGAGTAGAAAAGCGTGTAACCCAGACTTCGGAGAGACAAGATGCAACGGACAGATTGATTATACATCTCTTACATAGGGAAAGGCAAATGCATACCGAATGGAAGATTCAGAAAATAGAGCGAGACTAAATAATTTTAGAATATATGGGATCAAAGAGGGAGGAGGAGGATGGTTATCCTACTACAGCAGACTTTATCCAACGTGCTGCGATCACTACTAACCATACCCTTGGACTTCTCCCTCACAATCGAGAGGGCCCATAGAGCTCTGGGGCCCTAAGCGACAAACAAGAATACCAGACCACGATCCTGGGTAATGAGAATGCTGAATTTTCAAGAAAAAGATTACATACTAAAGGAAGCGTGGCAAGTTAAAAACCTCACATTTGCAGGGGGATCAGTGTTTTTGGACCAGGATTTCTCGACGGAGCTGCAGTATCGTCGGAACCAAGTTAGAGCAGTCATAAAGGAATTAAAGGACAAGCACCAAATAAAAGCACAGATAAACTACCCAGCAAAATTGAAAATATACACGGGCTCCTCATTCAAAGTATACCTGACCCTGGTGGATGCGGTCCCATTTTTGAAAGCGAAACAAACTGTGATTCCGAATTTGGATTGCGATCTTTTGGAGCAAAAACTGATTGAAGGGGCATGGAGTCTGGTGAATCGTGGAAAGAAAAGAAGCCCTGCTTGGTCATGGCCTAAATATTTAATGCCTGATCTCACGAGGATGTTTAATGCGATGGACAGCCAGGAATCAGAGAAACAAATGGAGGGGTGAGAAAGACGTCCACAAAGGAGAAGAGATTCAAGAGGATTCAGAGATGAAAACAGAAGAGACGGTCTGAAAGCTGGGGGAAGCAAAGGACCGGACTGGGGAGGGGCTCCCTGGGGGGAATAAGGGTTTCTGCATATGAGACTTCAGACTTTTGAGTAATGGACTCAATAATGGTATGAGGTAAATGTTGGCTAGAAGGCAAATCCAGCTGGGGGGGGTTGCTAAGGCTGGGTTGCTGCTAATTCATTCCCAGCTGAAAAGCAGTTTTGGCTGGGGGTGTGAATTCTGGGGGACTGCTGCCGTTCTGTTGAACAACTAGCGCGAATCCCTATTAAGGAAAAGGCAGGGCAGTGGCCTAGAGAGCCCACCCATACAAGCTACCGGGAAACTAATAACAGTAGCTGAAATGCTCAGTAGCACCTAGGAAGCATACGAAGGGGGATTGATTTAAGAGGGGAGGCAAGCTCTAAGAAGCAGCTGCCACAATGTTGAAAAGTTATACAGAGTTGAAATATGTTAAAAGATGTTTATTTTATGATTTAGTAAGTTTATTTGTAAAGGCAGGATGGGGTTCCATGAGAAATTTACAGGGGAGGTTGGGAAGGTGGAAAGGGATAAATCAAGACAATGGTTAATGT
Source organism: Neoceratodus forsteri (assembly GCA_016271365.2). NCBI lineage: Eukaryota > Metazoa > Chordata > Ceratodontiformes > Ceratodontidae > Neoceratodus > Neoceratodus forsteri. Next base: position 336,221,488 of record CM057459.1, read on the forward strand.
TAAAATAATTATATACAATGTGAAGGGAATACATGCCCCTGCCAAGCGGACGAAAATCTTAGCTGAATTGAAATGAATGGGATGCGATGTGGCTCTTATTCAAGAAACACACTTAAGGGAAACAGAGGGTTTGAAATTAAGACAGTCATGGGTGGGAGAAGTATATGCCTCACCGAGTAGAGATGGGAGGAAGGCGGGAGTGGCAATTTTGGTGAAAAGGGGGTGCCCCCTCATGGTTAACCAGGCAGACACAGGTAAAGAGGGGAGATTTGTCAGAATATCTGGTTCAGTTTTGGATGTCCCTTTCCATATTGTCAATCTCTATGCTCCAAATGTTAAAGGGGGTAGTTTTTTTAAAGAAACCCTAGACAAACTGATAAGACTGCCTCAAGGAAGGGTATTGGAAGGGGGGGGGGATTTTAACAGTGTGCCATGCCCATTTTTGGACAGATCGTCAGGTTGTATACAGACAAACAGGGAAGCGACTAAATGGCTTAAGTGTTTGATGAGAAGCTCAGACTTTGTGGATGTGTGGCGAGCATATCGCCCCAGGACACGGGATTACACTTACTATTCGACGGTTCAGAGGTCATATTCTTGGATTGATTTATTTCTCCTTCAAAAGGCATACTTGTATATGGCTTTGCCATCTCGAATACACTCGATCACTAACTCAGACCATGCTCCGGTTGAGATGGTCCTGATGGTAGAACAAGAAGAGAAGCACCCCATTTGGAGACTGAATGTCTCCCTTCTGACAGACAAATCCACAATTAGAAGGATAGAGGATAGATTCAAAGAAATCTTCTTTGCAAAGAGAATGAAGGTTGCCAACCTATAATCAGATGGGATACAGCAAAAGCAGTAGTTGGGGTGAACCTGATAAGTATTGCTTCTAGGAATAAAAACTGGCTAATCTTACTCAGAAAAGACTCTTACGAGAGGTACAACAAAGGAATTGGAACATAAACAGGATCCAAATGATGGGAACAATTAAAACAACTTGAATTAGCTAGAAAGACATTAAATGAATATGAAGAGAACCAGGCGGAGAGATGTATAAGATGGCTGGGATGATATATACAGAGGTGGGGCATAGGGCAGCTCATACACTGGCATTTAGGTTGAAACAACAGGAAGCAAATTGTACAATTAAAGACATAATAATAGATGAGAAAACAGGAGAGAGGCAAAGCAAACCGGGGGATATTGCATAGGCCTTTAGGAATTTCTACCAGTCATCATATACAGAGTCGATAGTTCCAGAGCAGATGGAGGAAGATAAATCACTTTCTGAAAGATCTTGAGTTGCAAAACGAAGTAGAGAAGATAGGAGGATTAGGAGCTAAAATTACACAGAAAGAAGTAGTCCAGGTAATTAGAGATTTGAAACAGGGAAAAGCACCCGGACCAGATGGGTTCAGTAGTGAATTATACACTAAATGTTGTGGAACTGTTGCCCCCATCCTGACCAAAGTCTTCAATAACTGTTTAGAGGAACAGGCTCTTCCCCCAACATGGTACTCAGTAATTATAACGGTTATACCGAAAGAGGGGAAGCCAAAGGATAGGTGCGCCTCCTACAGACCCATCTCCCTCCTGAATCAGGACTGCAAAATTCTGACCAAGATTCTGACTAATAGGTTGCAAAAAGTAATCACTAAACTAATTCATACGGATCAAACGGGATTTATTCTGGGGAGGCATCTGGCACATAATATCCGGAGATTGTTGAATGTCATCACAGGGGCGAGAGAATTTAAAGACCAGGGACTAGCTATTTTTTTAGACGCCGAGAAGGAGTTCGACCTCCTGAATTGGCAGTTTCTGATTGCTGTTCTGAGGGAGATGGGTCTGGGGGATAAATTCCTGAACTGGATAAAGATACTGTATAATAGACCTACGGCAAGGGTGAAAGTAAATGGGGTAGTATCTACGCAGATCCAGATACAAAAAGGGACTAGATAGGGTTGTCCCCTGTCTCCGTTACTGTTCACAATCAGCATTGAGCCCCTGGCTCAAGCTATAAGGAGACATCCTAAGATTACTGGTATAATGGTAGAAGGGATAGTAAATAAAATATCACTCTATGCGGATGACACATAAGTTTATGTGTCTAACCCAAAGCAGGCCATACCCCATCTTCTGACCCTAATACAAAAATTTGGCAAAATGTCAGGATATAAAATAAACCAAGAGAAAATGGAAATGAAATTAATCTCTGGAGAATGGGATCAGGATCTAAAAAAAAATTCACCCTTCAAGTACACTAAAAAGCCAATAAGATATTTAGGAATTAAAATCCCATATGATGTGAAGGATTTGTACAAATTAAATCATGGGGCTTTAAAAACACAGATTAGGAAAGACCTAGATAGGTGGAAACTAATACCTTTGGGGTTTACTCAGAAAATAGACACTATCAGGATGAACATCCTGCCTCGCTGGTTGTTCCTCTTTGGCACCCTCCCGATAGATATACCTAGTAAGGACTGGAAAGACTTAGAGAAAGAGTTAGCTAGTTTCATCTGGGCAGGGAAAAAAAACCCGGATTAGGCAACAACTGTTGTCAATACCTAAAAAGGAAGGGGAAGGGGGTACGCACCATGCGCACCTTTCATTTACGCAGCTCATGATGCTCTTGAAATGTTTAATACAGGATGAACCCTCAGACTAGGTGGAGATGGAAAGGAGAGCATATAAATCTACCAGTGCAGGTTCTCCCGTGGACTGTAACGGAGGCAAACCTGACCGAGGTTAGGAATTTCTGGACGAAGCAAACTCTTGGGGTATGGCTCCAGATTAGGCAAAAGTGGGAAATGCCAGTACCGATATGGCGGAAAATTCTGCTGGAATATGTACCATCTATAGTAGGCAAGAAGGGTTTGGTTTCCCTGGAAGGATGGGTTAGGAAGGGGGTATTTACGCTGGCCCATTTGGTGGAAGGAGAAGGGGTGAAATCTTTCTTGAGCTTACAACAAGAATTCCATCTGCAACAGAAGGAATTATTTAGATTTTTCCAATGTAGAAATATAATAGTAGGGGAGATAGGAGTGGCAGAAGTGGCTTGCCCCGTAACGGAGGAAGTGGTTATGATACAAAACAGAACAAGGTTAAAAGATACAAAGGGGACAGTAGCACAAATGTATGCTCTTTTGCGCCAAGAAGAAGGCAGGGTTTATAGAGAAAATATACAAGTAAAATGGGAAAAGGAGATGGGGTATAACATTCAACCAGCAAGATGGGGGGGGCGGATTTGGGAGGGTATACAGAAAACTACTAGTTTACAAAATTGGAGAGAATTCAGATGGAAAGTGGGCATCAGATTCTTTAAGGTCCCAACAATAACCAAGCACTATGGTGGACACCATTCAGACAAATGTTGGAGAGGTTGTGGGGGAGTGGGCTCGCACTTCCATATTTTTTGGGAATGTCCAGTGTTAACTAAATATTGGGCCAACCTAAAAGAAATTATAATGAAAATGTTTGAGTCTCACCTTCTTCCTCAGTTTGAAAATCTGGTCTTGGGCCTCCCCCCAGTAGACTTGATAAGGAAAGATTACAGATACTTATTTTATATCTGTGTGGTGGCTGCAACAAAAGCAATTACACAGAAGTGGCTTACAAGGACTTCACCCTCAGTAGGGATCTGGGAACATAATGTGGAAAGAATCAAGCAGTTAGAAAGCATAGTAGCTAAAGTTCAATTAAAGATAGAAAGGTTTAATGCTAGATGGTTATCCTATTACAAATACATCCAGGAAAAGACACAGACTCCGATATTGGACCAATACTTATCGTAGAAGGGGGAAAGAGGGGAAGAGAGGCAGTGATGGGAGGAATAAGATAATAAAACAGAAAGAAGGAGAGTAAGATGTGAATGGTGGGGGTCAAAAAAGACAGGGGGTATTCCGAAAGTTGATGGGAGTAGGGAGAATCACTCGTGGGCACATCCTGCTGAAGGTTATAAAGTTACAAAGTAAATAATAGTGTATTAGACAAAATGGTAATTACTAATATACCTATGTTAGAATATAAGATGTATGGACATGGTACAAGGAGGGAAAATGAGTTTCCTAGAGATCTAGAGGCGGAGTGGAAAGACAGAAAGAGGAGATTAGATAATGAAAAACAGAGAGATAAGATAACAGGTGAAGGTGGAAAGCAGTAGAACACTGATCTCTAAGGATACCATCAATTAAGTCAGAAATGATTCAGGCGGAAGGAGGTAAATAAATTAATATGACTTGGAAAAGATATAAGAAGATTGTAATGATTGTAAGGAGGATTTTAGACTTCATTTTGTACTGTCTTATGAATGAAATATATACCTACTGTACCTAATAGACTATGTACCATGCTTATGATCTTTAAATAAAAGACAAGTTACAAAAAAAAATCACCTTTTGAGATGCATTTGAAAAATGACACCTATATTGCTCATGAGATGGGGTCCCAAAAAGGCCATACTGAAAATGTGGAGAAAAAATATTGAAAAATGACAAAGTTATGAGTAAAAGTTCAAAATGTATTGAAATACATTAAACTGACTTGCCTTGTTCTTTTATATTGCAGTGGCAAGTTCCAGCAGCAAGAAGCATTTCTGATCGGAGAGTGAATCTATACCATGGGGCATCTTTAGGTGTGTGAGGTTGTGGGGGGTGTGGAATGGTGGGTGCTGAGTGAGAGTTGGGTTGGGGTGGGTAGGAGTGGGAGGGCCAGATCTGCAAGGGACCATTTTCTTATTTACAGGGTGTCAAACAAAAATGAAAAAGACAACGAGGGACTTTTTCTTCAGATTTACCACTGTACTGAATCCAACACTGAGAATGGGTACCCAGTGTCATGTTTTATCCTATGGCAGCACAGGATGGGTACCCTGGTTGTCACCATCTATGCATTGGGGGTGACTTGGAGGAGGGGTTGGGCAAGTGGTAGCAGGGTGGTATCCTGTTCCTCTTTTATACATGGGGACGAAAGAGGGCTGGCTGAGCTGGGAGGGAGGGCATAAAAAAATTAAAGATAGATAGATAGACAGATAGATAGATAAGCAGTTAGATCAGTGATAGCCTGCTCACTGCTGGCACTCAAGCTGGCAGCACATTTCTATCTGTGGCTGCAGATGTCAAGAAAATCCCACTGTTCTCATACATAGAATGCAGTTGAATGGCTCTTCTTGCTTAGCTGGGCACCCTGGATTTTGGGGTGCCCAGAAAAGGTATTTCTGAACTTTTTGTTTTAAACAAACACCAGAATCTAGCTAAACAGCTCCCATTTAGTTAGGTTCAGGTGTTTGTTTTTGAAAAATAAATCATGTATTTTCCATGTTTTTAGTTCGGGTAAATAAAACATGATAAGGACTGTCATGACCCAAAACACTGTTTTTCGGGTTGTGAGAAGTAAGTGATGAGGATGCAAAAAGCTCTCACAACCCCAAATTTTTGGGGTAGTATCATAGGGTTATCCAAAATCCCTATTTATTTATTTTTTATTTAGCTTTTGGTGACCGGGTAAGTACACTAGACAAGTAATATGCCTATTTTCAGGAACGACCCGGGAGAGTACAACATTGTGAAATACATGGTGGTACAGGGATTATACAAACAACAACATAGCAGATAGTTTGACTAGAGCAGAACAGTACAAGGTGACATTTACAAGGTATCAACAGAGGTAGAACAATCTAGGTAAACATCCAATTTCAGACAGTGCGGGGTAAAACAGAGTCACTAGTTAATTTTCATCCAATTTCAGACAGTGTGCGGTGAGAGAAAAACTGGCGAATAACGATATGAACAAATTGTGGTTTAGCAAATGGACAAATTATAACTCGGTCAAGTGCCAGGTGTTAACGGGTAATGTCTCAGACAAGTGCCAGGAGAGGATTTGTTAAGGGCTAACCATGTGCGTTTTGTAAAGCTTCATGGGCCTAGCAGTACAAGGACATTGCTCTATGGGGGTTTGGGACAGACACACTCAGAGGCCAACTTTAGGACATCCCACAGTTGTCTATGAAAACTATGGAAGGAGGGGGCCAATCCAACCTGCTCAGGAAAGGAGTTCCAGAGTCTAGGTGCACTTGCCACAAAGTCCCTGTCCCACATGAGGGTGCGAGTAGGGGGAACTCTTAGCAGTCCAGGGACCTGTGATCTAAGTGAGTAGGAGGAGTGGTCCGCCGGTAGTACTAGCTGTGACAGCCCCAGTGGGGTGCCTGTTTTAGTCACTTTCCCATGAGACATCCAAGCCCAAAATCAAGGTAGCTAGATGGTGAGAGCCAGCCAAGATTTCATAGAGGTTGCAATGATGGGTAAGCCGGGGGCAGCGAGGGCAAAGCGACAAATGTTGTTGTAAGTCGTGGACCACCGGGTGAGGTGGGTTTTAGCAGAGCTGGCAAATAGGTGCAGGCCGAGGAGGAAGGGAGGGAGCAGGACACTCTGCGAGGGCCAGATGAACTTCAGGTGTGAGGTTGTGTTTGGCTCTGTAAGCCATGCCCAATTTGCAGTTCACCAATCTGTAGACATTTAGTATGTGACTCCCCATGTCAAGTTGGGGTCAAGCGTAACACCAAGGTATCTGATGGAATTAACAGTTGGGAGGGGTTCCATCCTGGCATTTGATGCATGAGGGAGCTGGCACTGCGCTTTGATTTTGGGTGCTGAGCCAAATAGCATAGCCTGTGTTTTTTCAGGTTGAGAACCAGTTTATTTTAGTTACCCAAGCCTGGATATTCTTAAAGTCATCAGACAATTGCTGATTTAGAGACTCAATGTCCCTGGGTGGGCCATGATAACCAGGTCATCGGCATGAGAGTGGCGCTGCAGTTAGTAACTCAGCCGGTAAGTGATTGACAAGAGGAGAAGATGAGGGGCCCCAGGACTGACCCCTGAGGGACGCCTGAGGTAACCGGTAGTGGTTCAGAAAGCACTTTGTTAAATCTAATCATCTGCATTCGACCATGTAGATAGCCAGTGAACCAGTTCATTGCAGCAGAGGACAGGCCCAGAGACCACAGCTGAGTGCGGAGCAGCTCATGATCAACAAGGTTGAAGGCCTTGGACAGGTCAATGAATATGGCTCCAGAGAGTTTGTCCTGATCCATGGCTCCTCTGATACTGGACGAGACCGAGACCAGGGCAGTGGTCATGCTATGCCCCTTCTAAAGCCGTGCTGGGCTGGGGATAGCAAATCGTGGGCCGTTATGTGGTCAGTGAGTTGTACAGCCACAACTTTTTCAAGGAGCTTGCTGAGGGAGGACAGAATGGCTATCGGACGATAATTGTCCGGGACCTTAGGATTGCCCTGCTTCAGTACAGGTGCTATCCTGGCCACCTTCCAAATGTCAGGAATAACCCCTTTCGCTAGTGACAGGTTAAAGATATGGGCTACAGGGGAGGCTATGTGGTGGGCACCTAGCTTAAGTAGTTTAGGCTCCAGATTGTCGGGCCCTGGGCTTGAGTACTGGGAGAGGCCAGAGAGAAGGTTAAGCATGTCTGAGACTGAAACAGCTCTGAGACAGAAAAGCGGACGGGGGGAGGAGGTTATCCCCAGCCCTGGTGCAGAAGGGGGGCCAGTGCAGATCCCTGGAGGCGGGAAAAGTGCAGCATACGCCGACAGATCAGTGAAGTGAGCATTTAAGGCATTGCAGTCATGTGGGGATTGTTGCAAGAGACCCCTCCAATGACCATATCAGATACCCCAGCACTGGTGGGGCCACTGACAAGCATTTTGATATTTTTCCAGAACCTTCTGGATCATTGGCTGAGCTGAGTAGGGCAGACTTACAGAAGTCACTTTTGCGGCCCTGATTGCCTTTTGCTCTTATTCCTTAGGTATCTGTAGCGTTGGAGAGCTGTCTGATCTAGGAGCTTTGTAGTGTGACCAACATTTGTCTCTGGCCCTCATGAGGCAAGGAGACTCCGTGCAACCACGGGTGAAGGACCCCTAACCCTCCTTGTGACAATGGGGGCATGTTTGTACTGCAAGGCCACGAAGGTAGAGAGAAAGCGGGTGGCAGCAGTAGAGGGATCAGATGCTCCCAGCACCTCTGACCAGTCGGTGGTCCTTAGGTCCTCCCGGAAAACATCAGGTTCAAACCTGGCATAGTTCCTTATATGGATGATTTTATGGGGGACTTTTGGGGTAGGTATTCTCCACACTCCATAGACTGGGGAATGGTCAGAGATAGAGTCTGGGAGGATCCCTACAGAGGATATCCTTTCAGGTCGATTTGACAGGATCCAGTTCAGAAGGGAGCTGGAGGATCCATTAGCCAATCGTCTGGTTGGCTCCTGGACAAGTTGTGTAAGGGAGTGAGTAGCAAGCAGGGACTCATAATGCCTTGCATTACCACCGGCCCACTTTAGGTTTACGTCACCCGAGATAACAAGTTCATTTTCACCAGTACTGGGACCTACTGTGTCCAGGAGATGGGTCAAGCCTGGAAGGCCTTCTTTTGGTGGGTTGTAGGTGCAGGCCACGTGCAGTTTTTTAGAATTCCCAAGTAGGAGCAGGACGTGAAGCAGCTCACAGGGGGATGGGGTGAATAGCGGGTGAGCCACCTCAGTAACCTTCAGGTGTTTTTTGTAATATATCAAGATACCACCTCCCCGTTTATTCCCAGGTCTATCCAGTCTTATTAATTCATAACCAGGGAGTGCACATGCTGTGTCGGGAGTAGAGGATTTCAGCCAAGTCTCGGTCACTCCAAGAATATCTGGCTTGTAGAGTGAGACCCAGGCGACTAGCTCATTGAAGTTAGGTAGTAGGCTCCGCATATTGAGGTGAGCAACTTTGAGTCCCTTGCCCAGCCTCCATTCCAGGGCGGTAGTGGGGGCCAGGAGCTAGGGCCAGGGTTGGATTGATGTCACCAGACAGAGCTAATATTATGGGGAAGATCCATAGGGGTACCGCCAATAAGCAGCCACCTCAGACGAGGGCTTCCTTGCTAGGAAACGCTTAATACGGCTGGAGGACAGTAGTCCTCTGAGGTCCAGACAGCTGGTAGGACAGTACAGTGATTTGGAGAAGGCTAGTAGGTTAGAGAGAAGTAGTCAGGTGACACATCCAGGAGGCATATTCCAGCAGTCTCTGATAACCATCGTGGGGCTGGAGACCGCTTGAAGGTGTGAGCCTTGTAAAGAAGCCCCACTAGGATGATGGAGATCAGAGGGTGGTAGGGCGTCATCTTTTTGGACCTTGGGGACTCCCACTGTTCAGGTGGGAAGCTCCCTAGGGGCCCCATTGTGAGCTGCAGGTGCCTGGGCCACCTCATGATCCTCTGGCGGACAACTCTAGTGGGGCAGACCTCGCAGTATCCTCAGTGAGGGATTAAAGCAGTGGTAATCAGAAATAGGGAGTATCCCTCGGGCACCAAGTAGGGGCCGGGGTGAGGAGTAGGAAATAATAAGGTCCACGAGTCACAGGTGTAGTACTAGTAGTCACAGGAGAACAACAATTGTTAGAGAGAAAACGCTGAATTCAGGAACATTAGATTCAGGAAATGCAACAAATAGCATTAAGAAAGCATAAATCAAAATTAAAAAGACATTGAGTTGTGCGGAAATAGCATTAAGAAAGCATAAATCAAATTAAAAAGATATTGAGTTGCACTGAAATTATAACCACTATGATCACCTGGCAGAGGTTCAGTATAGGGGCTATCACCTGGAGCTGTGAGGTACAGTGAGCCTCAGTACAGCAGGGCAGGGTATAACCTGGTTCAGTAGCGTTAGTTGAGCCACCACACTGGCTATGGGAATAGGGAACACTTGTTGCACTTATTGTGGGACTTCCCAGGCCATAATTGGTCAAGTCAGTGCTCTGAGGGCGGAGCTAGTGCACATTTAATGGGAGGAGGGAATGGGGTGGGTGGGGGCCGAAAATTCAGTGTGGTGTGCAGTTGCCTGCACCAGCAGGGGTAAGAATACTTTCAGGATTGTCCGAGGAGGCCAGCAGTACAGCGATAGCTACCGGCACCTCAGACTGGTACAGTGCACGCAGCTTGGGGGACCTTCCAGGCACAGGTAGCCTCGCCTCCCTCCTCCATCTCAACTACAGCAGGTGGTCTGGCTACAGAATGTCCACAGAGCAGGGGACCACTACCTTTAAGAGAGACAAGTAGCCAGCGTCACTTTGTGGAGGTCCAGTGAGCAGCAGGGCGCAATGGCGCCAAGTCGAAAAAGTCGGAGGCGGGTGTGGAAGGCGTGGCTGGGTCCGTCGGCATGTAGGGACAAAGGAGACTCCAGGAAGCATGCAGGTAAGGGTGGTTGCGATCCCGATTAGCCCTCGCGGCAAGGCAGCTCCTCTTCTAGTAATGTCCAACAATTCAGTGTGGTGTGCAGTCACCTGCACCAGCAGGAGGTAAAGAATACTTTCAGGATTGTCGAGGAGGCCGCTTGGTACAGCGATAGCTACCGGCACCTCGGGCAATACAGTGGCACCTACCTGCGGCGAGGCCGGACCTTCCAGGCACAGGTCGCCCTCGCCTTCCCTCCTCCATCTCAACTAAAACATTTAAAGAGTGAGGGTGGGGAGGTGGGGGTGGCAGTGGGATGACAAAGGGGAGGGGGTGGGGCAGCTGCAAACTAGGGGTGTTGGCTACACACTCGAGCAGACTTAGATAGACTGGGTGGTCTGTTTCTGCTGGCATATTCGTATGTTCATAAAGAGCTAGTGTAATGAGGCTTTTTTACACTGGTATACTGACTGGAGTAATGAGTTAGTGCCTATACACACTAAATTTAATAGGTTTAAGCTCCTAGGGCCAGATATTCAAAACTTAGCCCATCGGCTAAATCAGCACTGCACAGAGTGCTAAACTAGCCCTGAACCATTAGCAAGCTGTATTCAAGGAACAGCCCGTGGCTATACCTGCTGAATATAGCATGCAAAGGAACAGTGCAAACAGGGCTGGGAGTGCAGTGTTGAAATAGCCTGGGAATTAAGACAGCTCTGAGTATAGCATCAGGGAAGTGCAAAAGCCACAGCAGCTCAGTGGACACAGAGGTGGAGTAAGGCAGAGTTGAAGTTGGTGGACAATGTGTGTGACAGCAATGAAGTGTTGCACAACAACTGCAAACAACAATGCAGGCCACACACTGCAGAACTGTGCTATGCCTTTGAGAGGTTTGCTGGGGCTAACCTGATTGCACAGTGCTAACACATTAGCCCGGTGCAAACAGGTTAACTTGGGGCAAAAGTTTGCCATATTCAAAGATCCTATGCAAATGAGCCTACTCAGGCAACCCGTGGGCAAATAGTGACATTTGCATCTCATTGTGGCCTGCTTTGCATGCACTCCCATGTACTTTGCCCTTTGCTATTGTAAGGAGTTCACAGTAACCCCCTGTTGGTCAGGATAGAAGTACAGGCTGGAAGCTGCAGGCCAGGGTGTGCTCACAGCAACCCTCTGTTGGTCAGAATGGATGTTCAGGCCGGATGCTGCAGAAATGGGTATTTGAAGACACATTCACAGTTATGGCAGCACTTAACAATTACTTGGCAGATATTGATTGGTCTACTCATTTGAACCATGACAACATAGATGATATATGGAATGCCTTCTCTTCTATTATTATGGACACTGCTAACAAATTCATACCTAGAACGTATAAAAGAAAAACTCGTTAGCATCCAAAATGGCTTAATATTAGTTTACAGAAATTGATCAAAAAGAAAAACAAACTTTATAAGAAGTACTGTGCAATTAAATGTGTTAGAACAGTAACGGCATTTAAAAGGATACAAAAAATCTGTAAAAGGGAAATTAAAAAAAGCAAAAGTAGAGATGGAAAGTTCGCTTGCATTTCAAGCACAAAAAGGAAATTGTAAAATGCTGTTTAGTTACATAAATTCTCTAAAAAAGCAGGAATGTAGAGTAGGTCCAATTATTACCGCTGACTCTGTTTTTCAACACCCAAAAGAAATGGCTGAATTTTTTAATTCACATTTCTGCAAAGCATTTACCTCTGACACTAACATCGGTAATCATACACTTCCAGATAGCCATTCATCCCATAATTGGACATGTCCATAGATATTATTAAAACTAAATTAAAAGAGAGAAAAAAAGGTTCCTCGACTGGCCCTGATGGCATTTCTGGGAACCTAATATGGGTAATGAAGGGCCATCTTTGTGTACCTCTTAAAATTATATTTGACAAAAGTCTAAATACAGGTGCTGTGCTTTTTGGATGGAAACAAGTGAATGTTGTTCCATTATTTAAAAAAGGTGTTAAGAGTTCACCGGACAATTATCGTCCTATTAGTTTAACATCTATTTTCTGTAAAATGCTGGAACATATAATCAAAGATGAACTATCCTTAGTTATGACAGGTTTAGATCAGTCCCAGCATGGGTTTATAAAAGGGCGATCATGCACTATGAATCTGGTGACCTTTTATAATTTCGTAAGTGAAAACTTAGACAAAAGCAAATCTTGTGATGTCATTCTTCTAGATTTTAAAAAAGCTTGATTCTGCACCTTATTAGGCTCTTATTCAGAAGCTACAGTTGTGTAACATTAAACACATATATATTCAATGGATCTCAAACTGGCTGTCTGGCAGGAGGCAAGAGTGATTATTAATGGTCATACATCCAATTGGAAAAAGGTGGATAGTGGGGTCCCTCAGGGATCCGTTCTGGCACCATTCATTTTCCAGATATTCGTATCTGATTTATCTAATAACACTCAAAGCAACATTGTCAAATATGTGGATGATTGTAAAATCATCAATATATGTGTGACCTCAGAAGACCAGATGATTATTCAGGAGGATCTGAGTAAACTAGTGGACTGGTCTGTAAAACGGAAACTACACCTTAATCCATCCAAATGCAGTGTTCTGCATTTTGGAAAGAACAATATTAAAAAACAATATTTTCTTTATGATAAAACATTAATTAGCAAAGAAAGTGAGAGAGATGTGGGGATTACTGTTCATCTATCTTTGAATTTCGATAGTCATATTACCAACACTATTAGTAAGGCAAATAAGATATGGTGGGTCATACGTCATAATATTACATCCAAAAAACCCTGATATTTTGTTGCCCTTGCACAGAGCTTATGTAAAACCCCACTTCGACTTTGTTTCGCAACTATGGAGTCCTTTTAAACGAAAGGACATAGTTAGAATTGAAAAGGTACAGAGAAGAGTAACTAAGTCTGTTGTTTCTAACAAGGCCCTGTCATATGAGGATAGACTATCTAAGTTTCACTTGATGTCATTGAAGGATCAGAGAATCAGAGGTGATCTCCTATTCATATGGGACATTATTCAAGATCCTTATTTATCAGCAGCATGTGGCCTATATTTCAAGCAGGTTGAGGTTAATACTAGAGGTCACCCACTGCAGCTTGCCAGAAACAAATGTAATACAAAGAAAAGGGCCTACTACTTCTCTCAGAGAGTGGTCAGACCATGGAATATGTTGCCCTAAATATTATTGTCAGTAAAAGAAGAACATCTTTAAAAATAGACTAGACAGTTATAAGAGATCAGGATTTACTTTCAATTACTATATGTAAGGTATGAAGCTCCATGGGTCTGGTAGCCTATTTGCTTCTTTTCATTCTTAGTATGGTTCTTAGTATTCAGTGCATACCAATCACCCATGCAGCACTGCAATGAGGAACACTGACACTGAGAATGAGGGACACGGCAGCATACATGGAGATACAAGCTCTGAACACTGTGGAACCATTGCCCTTACTTGTATTTCTATTAATTTTTTATTCAATCTAGGATTACAATGTAACTTTGAGCACCAGGCAGCTCATTTACAAGGTTCCACGTCAGCAGGGAGGGTTACAAGCAGGTATAGGGAACTGACAGGACGAGTTACAAAAATACATCATAAACAATGGTTTTCATCTTTAAAATACATCATGTATCAACAGCAACATTAAGAAGAGAGTTAGAGAAAGAATTATGTGAGGAAGGAAGGAGTTTTGTAGTCAAGGAAGAGAAGAGTAGCAGCCAGAGAGCATTGTCAAAGTTGAAATAGGGTAGGCAAGGGTAAGGGGAAGAGAAAAAGGAGTTAATGGGAGAGGGAAAGGCATAGGAAAGGGTGGAGGGCAGAGAAGCAGGATGAAGCTAACAAGAAGAGTTGTCAAGAGGTGAGGAGTACAGCAGAGGAAGGGAAATCGAGGATTAGGGTACCTGTGAGTTAGGGGATGCAATCACAGGAGCTTTCAGTTAAGAGGTATTGTCAGAGCTTATGTTTGAACTGGCCAAGTTTAGACAGGTTAGCCAGTTCACTATGCAGTCCATTAAACCAGAAAGGTGCTTTGAAAAGAAATGAGCATTGACATTAAGTAGTCCAGCACCTCTGGGCAAGGAGGAGTTCGGTTCATGAGGTGCACGTGTGTTTGGTCTTGAGAGATTTGTTAAGTAGGCATACCACTCCTGGTGGCATGATCCCAAGCAGCACCTTTTAGTAAGGGAGGCACATTTGTAATTTAGTTCTCCCACTTAACTGGAGCCACCCAGGCTGAGCATAGAGCTTGTACAAAGTTAACAACTGTATTCAGCATCGTAGAATGATATGGTAGCCTGCTCTAATGCATGAATGCACAGCACAGTCCCTGTGTGTGAAGCACCTATGCCATGAGGAATGGATGAGGACAGGTCTATTCAGAGGGCTAAAATGAGGGATGTCCCTCAGAATGAGGGACACATGGGAGTATGAGTGGATAGTACCACTTTTGCAGATGTGTCCCTGATATGGGGTCTTTGTCCTTGAATGTGTTGAAGCATTGTCCCTGATCTATGAGGACATGGGATGAGAGGTATGGGCCCTACCCCACATTGTGATCCTCGACCCCCATTGCTGACAAATATTATTCCCTTCCTGGTAGTCTACTGTCCCAACCAGCCCACATTGTGATCACCACCCCCTTAGTAGACATAATACCACAATTCCCTGGTAGTCCAGTGGCCCCCACAATCCCCAGTGTCACTGTTGACCACATGTGGACAGGCATTGCTGGAACAGAACTCCCCTCCCTGAAACCTGATGTCCACATTTGTTAAACTGTAAAATATATCCCTCATCATCAGTGGTTCAAGGTACCTTCTCGCACCGTAAGTCCCGTGTGTACATCTGTTTGTTTATTCCTGAATAGTATATTGAGTATCTCACAACAACAACCATACATAAGGAATGATCAAACAGTAATATTCACCCATACTCATATCCAGACTGTAACAACAGGAATTAGGAAAACAGTGCAGTGCACAGTGGGCAGCAAGCGTCCAAGCATTGCTACAACCTATACAGTCCACGCCAGATAGAGCCATTTGTGAAAGCTGCATAACAGTCCCCCCATCATTAGTGGTTCATGGTAACCCCCCCACAGACTGATGTCCCCGATCGTATATCTATCTAAAGCTCCCTGTACATTAGTGGTTCAGTGTACTCCCCCCCGAACCCCAGCACAGAAGTGCACACCCCTCTCATTGGTGGACAAGTGACCCCCCACCCCAGGAGGTTCTCCCCACCATGCTGCAATAGGACCAACGCCAGCCCAGCCTTCCTCACACCTCTGCAGGTGGCGTCAACTGATCTGTCACCGAGTGCTGTACTGACTGTTCAGTACAGCACTTGGTAACAGCTCAGTCGGCATCGGCCGCAGAGGTGTGAGGAGGGCTGTGCTGGCACCGGCCCTGTTTTGGCATGGTGGGGGGGGACGACCTGCTGGGTTGGGACTGGAGCCACTTGGCCACCAATGAGAGGGGTGTGCGCTTCTGTGTTGGCAACAGGGATGTCGGCATTTGGGGTGGGAGGTACACTGAACCACTAATGAACCAGGAGTTTAAGATAGTTGTACAACTGGGGACATCAGGGTGTGGGGAGTGGGAACCCTGAACCACTAATAAACCAGGAGCTTAAGATAGTTATATGACTGGGGACATCAGGGTGTGGGGAGGGGGGACCCTGAACCACTACTGAACCAGGAGCTTAAGATAGTTATACGACTGGGGACATCAGGGTGTGGGGAGGGGAGACCCTGAACCACTAATGAACCAGGAGCTTAAGATAGTTATACAACTGGGGACATCAGGGTGCGGGGAGGGGACCCTGAACCACTAATGAATCAGGAGCTTAAGATAGTTATCGACTGGGGACATCAGGGTGTGGGAGGGAGGACCCTGAACCACTAATGAACCAGGAGCTTAAGATAGTTATACGACTGGGGACATCAGGGTGTGGGGAGGGGGGACCCTGAACCACTAATGAACCAGGAGCTTAAGATAGTTATACGACTGGGGACATCAGGGTGCGGGGAGGGGGTACCCTGAACCACTAATGAATCAGGAGCTTAAGATAGTTATACGACTGGGGACATCAGGGTGCGGGCAGGGGGGACCCTGAACCACTAATGAACCAGGAGCTTAAGATAGTTATATGACTGGGGACATCAGGGTGTGGGGAGGGGGGACCCTGAACCACTAATGAACCAGGAGCTTAAGATAGTTATACGACTGGGGACATCAGGGTGCGGAGGGGACCTGAACCACTAATGAACCAGGAGCTTAAGATAGTTATCACTGGGGACATCAGGCTGCAGGGAGGGGGACCCTGAACCACTAATGAACGGTGATTTGTAAATAGATATTCATTCGGGGGACATCAAGTGTGGGGGGTACCCTGAACCAGTACAGCTGGGGTATTAGTACAGCTATATGATGGAGACAGGGGTCAGGGAGGGGAGGTCACTAGATCACCAGGGAATTTGCTATATGGAAAACTGGGATATAGCGGTGGGTCAGAGATCAGGGTGGGGGGGGAGGTACTATACCACCAGGTAATCTGTGTACTATGTTGCCATGTCTCCAGGTTGGGGGTGGGCGCAATGCTGTGAATATCTGGCCCCAATCTTTTTTAGTCAAACAGCTTAACTAATGACCATTATGTATCTCTCTAGACTGAAACTGATGTGTGTCACAAACTCACTCCACAGGTCAGGCCCTCTGCTCCCACAGTGCCAACCTCGGAGTGCAACAGTGTGAACAGGTAGCAGACAGGGTAACCATCCTGTCTGCTTTTGGGTCTGAATCACCTTTAGTCTTAAGTTCTGGGGGGATTCAAACTGTGAACCTTATGCTAGCGTACCCAAATGTACAGGCTCAGATAATATTCTCTTCGGGGGATGCAATATATCTTTTGCCTAAGGGCACCTAACCAGGTATCCAAAATGAACCCTTTTAACTCTGTAAGAGACCTTAGGTATATTCTTATCTTTTTCCAAGCTTAGTAACACCATCAAGCTGTTGAACAGTTTTTTCAGACTTAACCCCCTATACATCACATGCAAAAAGAACTGGCAGACACCCAGGCAGTCTTTCAAAGAAAAGGTACTTTACTAAAAGATGATAAAAATATGAAAAATGTAAACACAGAACAATATATCAAAGAGCTCACAATCACATGTATTATTTATTTATTTAGCTTTTGTTAACCAGGTAAGTACACTAGACAAGACAATTTCCTATCTTCAGGTACAACCTGGGAGAGTACAGGAATAACAGATATAAGTAAATAAAACAACATTGTACAAATTAGACATGTTACAGTTCATGTGAGAACAGTAAGATTACAGATTCAACACAGCATACGAAACGTAGTAAGGCATAGATTATACAGTATGTACATAACAAAATAAACACCTTGTGGAAGCTAAGAGCAGTACCAGAGGTACAGTATTGAGATCCTTCAGATATGACACTATATACAGCTTAGCGACCTCATGGAGTTGGGTCTTTTGTCCATAAAAGAACAAACGAAAATTACAAAGCAAATTACAAAGCAAAACTCCTACCACAATACATTTAGATCTTTGCTATCTGAGGTATTACCTCTGGAAGTGCATTTTAAAGTTAGATCAGAGAGCTGTGTCTCTCTAGAGTCCCAAGATATGACCTACATTTCAGACACAAGTATCAGTTTAAACTCTGTGTCTCCACACCCTTTCTGTGAGTCATCTAGCTCCTCCTTTTAGAATATAAAATTACAAAAAAATTATTTCCTACCAGGAGGTATGTTAACAATGTGACATCAGCAAAAACCCACTTGAGGTTTACAACCCTGCAGTCCATCACCCAGGTGTGAGATAGCCAACAGGAATCAGCTAAATGATGTCCTGTTCCTGATGTAATAAAATGCTTATTTAGTTTCCAACCTCGAAAGCATGAGGTCATAAAAATGCCATAAAATGCAATTTCTCAAGGAAGTTAATTACATTACAGAGATCTCATGGTCAGTGTAAAACATCCTGTGATTTCAGCTGCTGACACCTTGTAATTTAAAAGGGCCAAATCTCACAGACTGACATTTCATACACTGGCCATTTATTTATACTACCAATATCATACAATAATCATAACCAGATGGCCAAGCGTCACAATGTGATCTGGTCCTCATGCATGCAGACTCAGTGTAAAAGAAAGTGGTGTTGTGGGGGGAAGCTGCACTGCACTGTTTGCCATCTGCTCTCTTAGGACAGTGAATGCAAGATACAGTACAAATAGTCTAATACACTATAATCAAACAATACACTTTCTAAATGTATTCAGGAGATGTGACAGGCAACAGCAAATGCAACAATAAATTCTGCATCTTGATTTGCAAAGTAAAAAAAAAAACAGCAAATGTGGCCGAACAGGTTGAATCCCCAAGGATACTGGCACAGCTCTCATCTGCTTTTATTAAAACTGTTACATTGAACACTTTTCTTTTATACTTTCAAATAAATTTACAGAATATATTGTTTCAATTGTTGCTGCCAGTCTCATCTCCTGAGTGAATTTACAAAGTGCAGTTGTTAAATGTAAAAGCTACTTAATCAGGATGCCATGGTGGTAGGCTTTTCATCTGGATTAAGTGGTGATCCCATTAATCAGAAGTCACTCACTTTTTCACTGTATCACAGTCCCATTTATCAGAAGTCACTTTTTCACTGTATCAAACTGTCTGAACACTGATCTACTGTTCCTTACATGTAGTTTCCAGCCCTGCCTCTGTCACAAAACACATCCCAAAGCTGCCAGTGGTGTACTGTGTGCATACACAGTGATAGAAGCTTAAACAAAGTGGAGACTGACATGGTGGATTGCAAATCGTCCCACTTAAGCGAACGTCCCTTCTAACAGAAGGACTCCTCACGGAGCCTTTATTCATATGCATGCGTAACTCTAGTCAGTGTACTGCGCTGATAACATTGCTGGGACAGTACTGTACTGTAATGACAGTTGTGACATTCAGTCAGTATGTTTTTATGTTTTTTTTTCTTTTTTTTTTTTTGATGCTTGTGACAGTGAATTAGTTTCTGTGCTTGTGACAGTGATATTTTTAATTTTATTTTTTGGAGCACTGTAAAGGTCTTTCGTTACTCCCTCCTTCATTTCCATCATTGAACTGTGCAAACTGATTATACTCAGTGAACATCGGGTACATTAGGTATAAAGTCGGGTGGGTGCAGTTACCGAAGTGGTTGTTACTTGTTCGAAGAGTTCTGGTGAAGAGACTGATACGGCGGTGAATCCGAAAAAATCTGTAATTTTTTGTGTGTGTTTTTTCTTGTGTGGCATGTTTCTCACCGTGCTCCCTTTTGAAAATGATTTCATGGCACTGCTTCCATCTAGAAAGCCAGCCATCAGTCGCCTCAAACCCAACATGCCCCATTTGTTTAGCTAAATTGTCAGCTTTAGATTTTAGCATGGGGCCAGATATCCGAGCTTCTTTCTCCAGGGCTTGTGAAAACCAGAGTAAGAGGGCGTCATCAGCATCGCTGTCTCTACCCTCTCTTTTTCTCTTACGGCTGGGGTTTGGATTTGCATGCCATTGAGCGAGAATAGAGTCACGGTTCTTGCTTATCCTCCCGGCTTGACTTTTTGAAATTTTAAATTCTGCCGCTATGGAGGACAGCGATCGAGTTGAGTCATTCAGCGCTTCAACAACCCTAACCCACTCAGTGACAGTAAGTTCATTGCATGGGCCTGACATGTCGGAGAGAAAGCACTGATAAGAAAGCCTCACAGTGAAAGGATTTTATTTAATGGGCTAATTCTCACTGTTTTCAGCTGATAGACGTCCCAACAAACCGAAGTTGACAATTAAATGTGTCCCTCTTAAAGGAAATAGATTGCCTAGGGAGGCCCACAGGAAGGAGGCAGAGGACACCACAAGGAAAGGAAGCAGCTCCTGGTGGGGGACTCAATTATTAGGGGGATAGAACTGGGAGGAGCTGGGAAATATGAAGTAAGGTGCCTGCCTGGTGCCATGGCTTGGAGGGGACAGGCGCATCCTCAGGATCACGACAACAGCTGCAAGGGATTCTGGCTGGACATAA
This sequence comes from Neoceratodus forsteri, assembly GCA_016271365.2. Classification (NCBI taxonomy): domain Eukaryota; kingdom Metazoa; phylum Chordata; order Ceratodontiformes; family Ceratodontidae; genus Neoceratodus; species Neoceratodus forsteri. Next base: position 336,241,845 of record CM057459.1, read on the forward strand.
TTGTCCACCTAGGGACAAATAACTTGGCTCATCATGAGGTTAGAGCAGTGCAGGAGGACATTGCAGAGTTGGGGAGGGGCCTAAGACAAAGTAGCACACACAGTATCATTCTCAGAGGTGCTGCCTGTCAAAGGCATGGGGGAGGCGAGGTAATGGCATCATGCAGTTTAATGAATGGTTGAAAAATGGTGTGGAGCACAGGGGTTTGGCTTCATTGGGACTGGGGTTCCACCTGGAGGACACCAGCCTATACTGCAGGATGGTCTGCATCTGTCCAGGAGGGAACAAGTCTTTTGAGCAATCGGTTTAAATGCTTCATTGGCAAGCTTTTAAACTAGTCAATGGGGAGGCACTGACAAGCAGCAGAAAATCCCAGCCTCTCCCTACAAAACAGGGTACTAAATGAGAAAAAGACCAAGGTAGAACGGTCAGTGGGGATGCTGCACAGAAGGTAAGGCCATCAAAAATGGAGACAATGAGTACCAATGCCCGTAGTCTAGGTAACAAGCTTCCTGAATTAGTGGCCTTGATGGAGGAGGAACATCTGGATATTGTGGCAGTCACAGAAACATGGGACACACAAAACCATGACTGGGACGTAAACACACCAGGATACACTATCTACAGGAGGGACAGGGAGGGTAAAAGAGGAGGAGGAGTAGTTCTTTACATAAGGGAAGGAATAAAAGCAACAGAACAAAAGGGTAAACAGGGAGGAGAAGAAGCACTGTGGGTAAATTTGGAGACAGGCAATGGCACCACAATCCGCTGAGGTTGTATACAGACCTTCCCAGGGGGAGGAAATGGACAAGGAAATGATAGAAAGTATACTTAGAATGGCAGAAAAAGGGGAGATATTGCTGATGGGTGATCTGAATATGCCAGATGTTAACTGGAGTGCAGTTGCAGCTGCCACTTCGAAGAGTGCAGTTATTCTATATGCCCTACAGGGGGCATGCCTTAGACAACTAGTACTGGAGCCCACTCGAGAGGGAGCAATATTAGACTTGATACTCTCAAATGTAGATGGAGAGAGGATCACAGATGTAGAAGTGGGTAGCCATCTGGGAACTAGCGACCATCGAACAGTATGGTTCACAATAAACACAGCAATAGAGTCAAGCCATACAAAGACAAAAGTACTGGACTTTAGGAGGGCTGACTTTGCCAAAATGGGTGAGTGCCTAAGGAATGCACTAACAAATGGGCGGGAAGGAGGGGTGGAAGAACAATGGGGAATAATAAAAACTGCCATCACAGAGGTAATGAGCCTTTGTGTGAAGCAAATAAACAAAACAAGACAATGTAAGAAACCACTATAGGTTCTCAAAGGAAGTGGCAGTGAAGGTTCAAGAGAAAAAAAGCATTCAGGAAGTACAAGGAATGCAGCAGGAACAGGACACAGAACTGTATCAGTTAAAGCAAAGGAGGCTGGAAGGCAGTCAGAACAGCAAAGGCCCAAACCAAGGAAAAGATAGCCAACTCAGTTAAGAAGGGGATAAAACCTTTTATAGGTACATCAGGGGAGCAAAGGAAGACCAAGGGAGGGATAGTGAGGCTTAATAAAGGGAGGGAGGGTGGGCAGAGGGAGTCTGTGAAAGGCAGAGATACTAAACAAACATTTTTGCTCAGTATTTACAAGGGAAGAGAGGGAGTACATAAAACAAACAGTAGTAACACTCTGGATACAGCAGTTGATACCAGCCCATTTACAGAAGAAAGGGTTCAAAGAACCTTAAAACTGAAGGTGGACAAAGCAATGGGGCCTGATAGGATTCATCCCAGAATTCTAAAAGAACTAAAGGGTAGAACTAGTGACACCACTGACTACCCTCTTTAACAAATCATGGGAGGATGGGGTGGTACCCGAGGACTGGAGGAGGGCAGATGTGATTCCCCTTCACAAAAGTGGGAGCAAGGCAGAAGCAGGAAACTATAGACCTGTTAGTTTAACCTCAGTGATAGGGAAAATGATGGAATCACTTCTAAAGGAAAGAATTGTCCAGTATCTAGAGGCCAGAGGGCACAGGACCTAGGCAGCATGGATTCACAGTGGGAAGGTCATGCCAGGCCAGATCTGATAAATTTTTTTGACTGAGTGACCAAAGTAGTAGATCAGGGAGGGGCTGTGGACATGGCCTACCTAGACTTTAGCAAGGCATTTGACACAGTCCCACAAAAGATTAATATACAAGTTAGCCAGCCTGGGTGTGGGTCCAAGATGACAACCTGGGTAAAGAATTGGCTGGAGAATAGGACACAGAGAGTAATAGTAAATGGAGTCCACTCAGAAGAAAGGAGGGTTACTAGCGGGACCGTGAGGTTCAGAAAGAGGACCAGTCCTCTTCAATGTTTTATAAGCGACATTGCAGAAGGACTGGAAGGAAAAAGTATGTCTCTTTGCAGATGACACTAAGATCTGCAACAGAGTTGATTCACAGGGTGGGGTGGAAAGGATGAGAAGGGACTTGGCAAGGTTAGAGGAATGGTCAAATGTATGGCAGCTTAGATTCAATGCTAAGAAGTGCAAGGTAATGCACCTGGGAAACAAAAACCCAGGGGAAGAGTACACAATGGGGGGTGAGATACTAACAACAACAGAAAAGGAAAGAGACCTGGGGGTAGTCATATCAGATGACCTAAAGGTGGGCAAGCAATGTGAGAAGGCAGCAAGGAGGGCTGGGGGGATACTGGGATGCATAGGGAGAGGCATCACCAGTAGAAAACAGGAAGTTATTATGCCTCTGTACAGACAGCTGGTGAGACCCCATCTGGAGTACTGTGTGCAGTTCTGGAGACCCAATCTCCGCAAAGACATAGACAGAATGAAAGCTGTCCAGAGGAGGGCAACTAAAATGGTGCAGGGTCTGCACCGAGGACATATGAAGAGAGACTTAGGAGCTTAATATGTAGCCTCGAGAAAGGAGGAGAGGGGGACATGATAGAAACTCCAAGTACCTCAAGGGAATCAACAAAGTCCAAGGGTAGCATCTTTCAAAAAAAAAGTTGTGCAAGAACAAGAGGCACAATTTGAAGATGGGAAGCGGCTCAAGGGAAGTAATTAAGGAGTATTTTTTCACAGAGAGGGTTGTGGATGCATGGAATGGCCTCCGAGGAAAGGTTGTGGAGTCAAAATCAGTGGTGGAATTCAAGCATGCATGGGATAGTCATAAGGCAATTCTGGGGGTGGGGGTAGGAAGAAGTAGGCTGCTGGTTAACTAGGATCTGCAGCTTATCCAGTAGGTAGGGAAATGGGCAGACTGGGTGGGCCAAGCGGTCCTTATCTGCCATCAAATTCTATGTTTCTATGTTTCTATGCCTATGTTTAACATTAGCACTAAAGTGTTTCTAGGAAACGTCCGCTTAGCGGCCGTCCCGCTTAAGCGGGTCCCGTTTAAGTGGCTTCACTGTACACAGAATAATAATAAAAATAATAACTTTATTTTTAGGGTGCGTTCAAAATATCAAGGTGCCTGACAAATTTAAAAACAGAAATAGAAACAGAAAAAAAACAGAACTTGGTGCGGTGGGACAAGCTGCCTCACGAGCTTTTAAACTGTGCTCCTACTGGCTTGTACAGGTCCTCCAAATGCCCTCCTCAATGTCTCCCATTGATGTCTCTCCATTTGCCTGTGTGGACTGTGACTGTGAGGTAAAACCACAAACAAACCGCAAACTCACTCTTGCTGTTTCTTGCTCTCCCTCTTACAGAATGGCACAGCCTGGTGCAGCTCAGGAATGCGGTGCTGGAGTAGAGAGAGACAGAGTTGATGTGACCTTTGGAAAAAAAGTCTCTTTCTCAAGTACAAGTGTGTGAGCATGGAATGAATGAGACAAGACCTGTATGACAAGGTAACAGTACAACTTTTCAACAATGCAGGCAAGAGACGAAAGAGAGAAATTCTGTTACCTGAGAAGCGTAGCAAGAGGGTGAGAGGAGTTGATGCTGTGGCATTGATTTAATATCTTTGAAGCTGAAAGAGGGCGTGTGTGTGTGTGTGTGTTTGTGAGTACGTGTGTGTAAGTGTGTGTGTACGTGTGCGTGTGTGTGTGTACGTGTGTGTGTGTATATTTAAAAACAGCACTTCAAGTGGAGAAATCCTCCTGCATCCGAATCGCCATTATGGTGGGTGAGAGGGTGGGAGGGAGAGTGAAACTTAAGGAGTTACATTTTGGTACAGTGAGCAGGAGAGAGAGAGAGAGAAAGGCTGCATGCTACAAAACTGTAATCATCCTACCCTCTAAACTGGTAAGCCTGCTACTGAAAACAGTAGACCTAGGGAGCAGCTTGTTAATTAAAGCCACCACTGTTTCCGATGCATCAGTTAGTCTCACAAAGCTGATAGATTTTCATTTCGGTACTAAAGTAGAGTAACGTTTTGCTACTTTAGCTAGTCAGGGTGTTCTCATGATGGGCTTGCAAACTTACAGCTGAAATCGGAATGTTTCTAATGTACTACAAAATAAAAAGAACACCCTGACTGTCTAACTTTCAAAATGTTACTTTACACAAGTTTCACTGACAGAGACAGCAAAAGGATTGTGCACCAGACAAACCAGTTTCACTGCTCAGACCGAGAGACAGCTGACTGAAGTTCCCCCCACAACGTCACTTCCCATACTCTCAGTAGTGAATGGCGTCAGACACACCAACCACTCATGGACAATAATAAAAGTCAAAGGCTAACCTCAGGGTTAGTAAACAAGTCAAACTATTAAACAACAGCTTTTATGCGGGCACTGTGAAGCCGATGAGGTGGGAAGATGCGAAAACTCAGTCTCAGTACACTAGCTCTTTATCCTGATAACTTTGAAACTGTTTAATATCTTTTCCACAAAACCTTCAAAAGACACTACCTTGGCACAGGCCACTCCTACCCTGAAAGTTTAAAATAAAATTTCATTATGACTTGGCTGTAGGTGAGAACAAAAAAAAAAAAAAAAAAAAAAAAAAGAGTATGAAGTATAAGAAAAATGCAGACATTAATGTAAAAATGGCCTATGCATATCTCAGAAACTGCACAAGCTGCCATCACAAAACTTTCCATATACTGTATTTAGACCTTGCCTCCTAGACAATGCATGCCAAATTTGAGGCACTTTCACTGAACGTTGCCAAAGCTATTAAGGTGCAAAGTTAGGGGTTTAACATAGAAACTCTTGGTCAATCTTAAAGGGGACAGGAATTGATTACGAACCCTAACAATGCCACATAGAGCTTTGTCTATGTAGCCATTGGCTATCACCACCCTCTCAAACTGTTCCACCACTATAAAGCTGTGCTTAATTGGTGTGTCACGTAAAACAACATTTCACCATTATGGCTGAGGGTGTGCGAGTCAGTTGTCTGTATCCTGTATGTCTGGTCACCAAGAGTCGACCTGTGCATAGCCCATGACGTCATGTCATGGTTAATGTGCTGGAGTGGCACTGTTGAATTCCAACAGTCTAAGCCCTGTCTGAATCGCGCAGAAGTCCAGGTGTGTAGTACAGTCAGTGGAGTGGGAGACACTAGCAGACATATTGATGTTTGTCTAACTGTGTAAACAACAACTGTACCGAGCGAGTACACAGCCATTGAAGTGGTACAGTTGACAGAATACCCATACTAGGGCTCCTGTTACCGTGATCATTCTAGTGATCAGGTTCAGCAGTGAGCATAGCACATGAATTGGGATGTATAAATATGGTATCGCAATGGCTCAGTTCATCCCTGAAGTGTGATGAAATGAGACAGTCAGGAACTGTAATGTGAGCTATCGTGGAAAGTAATTCATGTTGGTGAGTATCGATAGCTATGTCATTCTGCAGTGGCTCAGTCCCGTGAACATCTCAGCTGTCCTCAGTGCAAGATGTACCTGACGAGGTGACAACAACATCCTAGTGAGGCTGCTATGCATGAATATCTGTGCTTGCTGGTTCATAAGCTGTGCAACATGCAGTCATTTCACAGACCTCCCACGTATGACAGTACTGCCAGGCTTGCAATACATGAAGGACTGCATATCCTATAACACTCCCCATCTGACAGTCCTCACCGTCTATGTTACATATGCAGGAGTTTAGCACCATCTGTGTCTGATATCAGGATGCATCATCTCAGTTAGCAAATGTATCGGCAAAACAGTTGTACATCATTCACTGTTACAGTTAGCCCATATTCTGAGTAATGAGTATTCCCGCTTTGACATTATTAATCATTACATACATTCCGTGGCTAGCCACTGATAATGGCATCATACAACCACTACCTGTCATCCGAATGTAGTAGAATGTATTGCACCTCCAGGTGATTGACACATCCCTGAGCAGTGATTCCTCACAGGCTCTACACTTTTCCTGTAACCAATACCTACGAACATGTTTGTTTTACTTTGTTTTGTGGAGCTTCCAAAATGGCTACATCATCCTTTCTCTTATGAATCCATGTGGGACGCTATATCCCTAACACAACAGAACACTATGGCCCCTGGCTCTGTATGGCACTGTATTGCACCTCAATAATTCCTGTGTTTTGGGCACCTCATGGGGAATCACCACAATGACCCAGGTGAGATCAACAGACTGACCATTCTGACCTGGTCATGGGTGGGGGGGCGGCGGCACGGGAGGTGATGGTGATGAAGCATTAATGAGCAGCCATTAGAGTATTAGTAATGGATACCAAACAACCCCAACAATACTACACTTACAGTGACCCGTACACAGATTCCTGGTGAAATGCTTCTGTACATACAAAGACCATCACTGGCTGTTGGGTACAGATGTGGCACTTTGTCCCACTGTCTTCTAGTTATTTGCATAGGCTCGCTCTGTGGGTTAAGTCAGAAGAGTACAGAATGTAACATAGTTATCCAGCAAAGACAGTGGTGAAGTGGCAAAGCTGTTGGACATCAGTGTGTAGGGTTGTGGGTTCTATCTTGGAATAGGGCAGAATGCAATTTCCCAATCTTCTGTGCATTTCATGTTGTTTTACAGTACAGTGGGCTCTGTTGACATGAACAGACTGCTGAGCACAGACATCCATTTGGACATGTAGTTCTGCAGGCGGATGCGGGTATATCCTGCAGTCATACTGTTTAGGAGTCCACTGACATGCCTCGGGCTGCAAGACACATTTGAGGCACACATCTAACAAGACGTGAATTCCATTTACAACCATAAGGTTTAGTTATTACAGAGCGGCAGGTGGCGCTGACCAGGGATGGAGATTCTCACTGTGTCTATTACACACTGTCAGCGGTGATTCAACATGACCTAGCGCTGTTGCGAGAAGGTCATAATTTATATTTGATCACCGAGACTCGAGGGGATGTGCCTCACAGCCGCGATGTCAGTAACCTGAAACAATGCATTGCAATTACATGAAGCAAGACCTATATTCTATGTCTCACTTGCTACACACCCATCATTGGATTATGTGATGTTGACTGCTACTGCACACGTTCACTTTTCGGATGTTATGGAAACGAACCATGACAATATGTAACCTACATGTTACTTCCTGTTTCTCGTGCTGACAAACAGTAAACGGCACACAGAATACATGCACATGGGTAGAGACCATTGTGCACGACATCTTTCTTTACTACCGATTTTACATTATTTATTTATTTATTTATTTGAGATTTCGGAATTTACAACCTTTGAACCAGAGACTCATTTCCAAAGGCTCCACGTCATAGGAAAATACATATGAGACGTACAGAAAAGACTGTGACCGGGAGCTCCTGCCACTCTTGAGGACCGACCTTTTCTTAAATCTGTTGCAACAGTTCTTCTATTTCTAAGCCTAATCTATCCTTTACCATTTCTAGTCCATAAGGTTGGCCACCTGTGGGCACCCTCTTCTCCCTCGACTATGCTATAGTGTCCTCTTTAATTTTCCTTTTCCCCCTCAAGTTCTTGTACAGGGAGGTTATTGTGGTGACCTCCAAGTGTACGTAAAGCAGATTGTGTTTATTGCTGTTGGATTTAGTATGTAATAGCACTATGTTATAAAATACCTTAATGTATAAACCTTATGTTTATGAAACCTGTAAATGTTGAAAATACCATGGCACTAGGTGTTTTAATAATGGTAAAAAGTACTACATGTCTATTACAGAAATTAAGCTAGTTGTGTTATTTAAAATGCATGGAAATTGATGTAAACTGAAAAAGTCTAAATTGCATGGTGATTTGCATATATCCCATGATGCATTGCATTATGGAAGTATGTATGATGTATTTCTTTGAAACTTGATTTGTTGCCAATGCCCTTTGGGGTAACCCTTCTTTCAGTGATTCTGCGTTGAGGTTCTTTGTTTATAGCTTGTTTTATTTTTCTTCTTTTTGGGCCCCCACTATGTAAGCAAATGAGGCCTGCATAAGGGTTATAGGTACATCTCCGCTAGTGAACTGGATCAGAGATCAGTGTCAGTAGGTGCTGGCTAAATGCAGAAAAAGGACATTCATAGTCTGTTGTTGCAAACTGATGTGCTGAAGAAGAAATATACCATTGCAGAAAGTTATTTCTTGTATTTTGAATAAACATCACATAGAGATTGTGTGCTGAACCTGAAGTTTGGTGTCTGGTCCATCTGTTAACCTACAACCGCTCCACAGAGACAGCAGTGTAGTATAATACATACAAGTGAGATACAGTGTATAGTGCATCATGCATGTGCAAGGTTCACAGTAACATTTGTTGTATTGCTGTGAACAAAATATTTTAATACAGTGCATTGGGGCATTAACTTTCGAGGCAGCCCCCCCCCCAGGCTAGGCACTCGGGACAATCAAGCAACTGAAGCAACAAGCAGCTCACCTGAGTAGCTGAGGAAGCCAAATCTCCAGCCTGATAACTTTCGAGGCAGCTCCCCCAAGCCAGGCACTCGGGACAATCAAGCAACTGAAGCAACAAGCAGCTCACCTGAGTAGCTGAGGAAGCCAAATCTCCAGCCTGATAACTTTCGAGGCAGCTCCCCCAAGCTAGGCACTCGGGACAATCAAGCAACTGAAGCAACAAGCAGCTCACCTGAGTAGCTGAGGAAGCCAAATCTCCAGCCTGATAACTTTCGAGGTAAAGAGAGCCTCTTCTCTTCGCCTGGACGCCTGCAGAGGTGCTACCTGATGAACACTTATATTTTATGAACTTTGTTCCTGTTCACCACTGGGTGGGCTTGTTATTTGCTTCTCTTTGTTCTGGTAATGCTGAAGTGTAAAGCTAGGGACTCACTGGTTTTTCTAGAGTTGCCTTGCTGATTTCATCTTAAAGCCAGATATACCAAGCAGCTAATATAGATCAGACTTGTTTAATATGGTGGTATTTGGAGCTAATTTGCTGATTACTTCTTAAAGCCAGATATACCAAGCAGCTAATATAGATCAGACCTGTTTAATATGGTGGTACTGAGCTAATTGTGCTTGTAATCTGAAGGCATTAGGTTAGCTGGGTCCTAGTGTGACCTCATTTTGGAATAGCCCTGTTTGCTTAGAGTGGAGCTCCTTTGTGTAAGTCACAACATATTCTCCCGCTGCATAGTAATGAGAGGCTTTGTTTTTCCACTACATAGGCAGCTCCTCCCCCCCCAAGCTAGGCACTCGGGACAATCAAGCAACTGAAGCAACAAGCAGCTCACCTGAGTAGCTGGGGAAGCCAAATCTCAGTGATAACTTTCGAGGTAAGAGAGAGCCTCTTCTCTTCATCTGGAGCGACTGCAGAGGGGTGCTAGCCAGGCGGCGCTTGCCCGTCTGCCCACCCCAACCACCCTCCCACCCAGGGGCGGCTGTCAATTTAAGGATCCACCCCGTGACATCACATCCGGTGACATCACGTCCTGTTGCCCAGAACCCATCTCCCCACTTTCCCATTTGCAGGTTATACCTGCTGGCCACTAGAGGGACCTATGTCCTCACTACTTCCTACTCCTACCTGTACAGCACTACTTCCCTGGGATCTTGCTCACCACAATGCATTGGCCCTGCCTCACGCTTCCTGTGCCTATCCCCACTAGCAGTGCACTTACCCATCACCCATCTGCTAGTCCACACTGTGCCCTGGCACCCTCCCTCCCCTGCTCCTGAACCTCCTCTCCTGCCCTTGGGACCTCTGCATGTCCCGTCCTCCCTGCCCTCCCCATAGCTTTCTCTTCACCTCAGGCACATCTGGGTGTCTTCTTATTCTTGCTTTCCCCTCCTGTACCTCCCTGCCCACCCCTGCTCCCTTAGCCTCCCTCCCCCTCTCATATCAATCGTGGAAAACCTCTCACCATCTCCCAGCCAGGGTGTTAGTCATGCTACTACCCTGTCAGGGAACATTCATCAAACCCTGGCCCGGTTCCCAGGAGCTCCCCAACTCGCACCACAGGCCTATGCATGGTCTCCATGAATATCTGTAGCCTCCTAAAAAGTTTGACTCACTACAATGCCTGGTCACATCAATTAACCCTGATGTCATCACCCTGGTTGAGACTTGGCTGTCGAAATCCTCCTGACTCCCTAGTCTCCTTCCTGGTTTCACCTTTTCGGTCCGACCTGTTGGGAGGCAAGGGGGCGCGCTATTTATGTCAAGAAATCTCTCCCCACTAGCCCTGCCCGCTTCCATGCTTGACTCCAGGGCCCAGGCGCTACGCTGAAACTAACCCCTGACCCTTTAAAGGGACCCCTTTTTCTGACTACTGCATACGTGCCCCCAGGACCAAACACAGGTCATTGCCTCTCTTACAGAATACCTTACCTCTCTACCTCCTTCGCTGATCAAATTCTGGTGGGTGACTTAAATGTCAACTGGCTCAGCCCTTTCTCCTCCTCTACCCGAGACTCCTTTTCTGCAATAGACCTACGCTAACTAGTTACCCACCCTACCAGGACTAACCCCAAGAGAGGCTCCAGTACCCTGCTTGATGTGGTACTCACCAACCGCCTAATCGGACCCCAATGTACAAGTCCTCCCAGACTCTTTCAGCGATCACTCCCCATTCTATTCCACTGGTCAACCTCAGTCCCCAAACCCATAGCACAGTCCACATGCTGGCGCTCTAATACCTGGTGGACTGATAAAACTTAAGGAACTTCTTTCCCAAATTGACTGGTCTCCTATACTGGCAACTCCTGACATCGACACAGCTCTCTCCTTCTTTACCTAAACTTTTAATAATGCCTGTGATATCTTTGCCCCAGTGTTGACCCCGTTCTAAAGGAAGAATGCCCCTGGGTTACCCAGCTTTGATCCACCAGCTCAAACATAGGGACAACCTATGGCACCATGCCATTGAGACTGGCCGGCCCAATGACAGGCGGTTATATGCTGCCGCCCGAAACAAGTGCACGTGGGCCATCAGAAAGGCCAAGTCTGAGCACTATCGGTGCTCACTCACTGCCTCATGGGGGAATCCCAGAACCTTCTGGGATAACATTAAACAGTTAAATGGGAGTGCACACCCCCACCCACCCAGATCAACATTAATGGTGTGATCTCCTCAGACCCAGCCCTCATAGCCAACCACCTCAACACTTCATTCACTGACCTTAGCCCTATCCTCCCTACAAATTTTTTGACCCTCCTCCCCAGCACCTGCCATAAATCTTTCGCCCTTATTTTCTCCTCCACCGTGTTTCTGCCCAGAACTTAGGCCCTTTGCTGTCACTGCCCTCAAGAGTAATAGTACAGGCAGTGATACCCTGGATCCGTGTATCCTACGGCTGGTCTTAGACACAGTCCTTACCCGATCACATGCCTCATCAACCACTCTCTTTGCCTGGGGAAGGTTCCAACTGCCTGGAAAGTCGCCACTGTCACCCCTATCTTTAAAGGTGGTGATAGGACTGTGGCTGGAAACTATCGACCGATCTCCATTCTCTCTCCTCTCTCCAAGGCCTTGGAAAAAGTGGTGGCTTCTCAAATTTCTGACTACCTCTCCACCTACAATGTCCTTTGTTCTGAGCAGCATGGCTTCCGAGTGGGCCACAGTACCAACACAGCCCTCCTAGAGTTCTCCAACTTTCTCCACTCCTCCTTAGACACTGGTTCTCTGGCTGGTACTGTCTTCATTGACCTCTCGAAAGCTTTCGACACTGTCTCCCACCCTCCTTCTTGATGCCCTTAGTCTCTGGTTTTGCTGCTGGGCCTATCTCCTGGTGCACCAGTTATTTGTCTGACCGCTCACAGCATGTAAAAATTAATGGGACCTACTCAGACATCTGTCCTATCTTTTCTGGGTTCCCCAGGGCTCCATTCTGGGCCTTACTATTCTCCTTTACCTTAACACCCTTCCACGCTCTTGCTCGGGGAACATTCTATTGTACGCTGATGATGCAGTCATCTTTGCCTCAAGTCATAACCCTATTGCCCTCCAGGACTCGCTGCAGAAGTCCTTCACTGAAGCTGAGGGCTGGTTCAAGGAACATAGATTGGTGATAAATCTTAAAAAAACAAAAACCATGTTCTTCTCTCATCCCCAAAACAAGTCCTGCAACTTCAAACTCCTCATTCACTCTGGGTCCTCATTCCCACTCGAACAAGTTTGCTCCTATAAATACCTAGGGATCCATTTTGACCCCTCCCTCTCCTTTCATGGACACATCGCTGCCTAGCCACTGCCACTAATATCCGATTGGGCATCTTACATTGGTATAAACACTGCCTCCCCAGAGCTCTTGACTCACAGTCACCTCCTCTATCCTGTCCCTAGTGGACTATGGACTGCCGGTGTATGGTGCTGCTGATCAGACCGCCTCCATAAAATTCACACTACTCTGAATAAGGCCTGCAGGTTAATTACTGGAGCACCTAGGATGACACACACCTGTCTACTGTATGCTAAAAGCGCTGGTACTTGATCTCGATGAGTGCCTCAAATATCTTACCTGTACCCTTACAAAGACCCTCCTTGGGCTTTCCCCACCAGGATTGACCCCACCATACGCCCTCTGTCCCTCTAGTTCATACTCGGGACCTCTGGGAAAACCTCTCTTGTTATCCCTAGAGCTAGGACCTCTCACGGCCAAAGAGCCTTCAGCTTTAGGGCCCCCTCCTGGTTCAACACACTGCCCCTCCATCTCCGAAGCTCCAACTATATCGTGCTTCAAAACTTCCTTACATAACCACCTTATTAACACCCGATGCTGTAACTGCCGCTAGTCAAAGCCGTACTCAATACTTATGACAAAGCTTATTACTAAGCTGCTAAGGACAACATAACTCTGGTATTGTTTGCATCCATCCTACCTGTACCAGCTTGTTTGTATCTATGTCTTAATTTACTGTTATACTTATGTGTTGTACTGCTATACTGTGTATTTTGGTTTGTCTTACTGTGACAAGGTACCTTTGTAAATGAGCCTATGGCTCAAAAGTTTTCAAACTGCTGTTTAAATAAAATAAAAATAAATAAAATTATGCATGTGCAAGGTTTACATAACATTTGTTGTATTAAAGTGAGCAAAATATTTAGCCTATGACCTAGATACTGATACAGCAATGCAACTAAGCTAGCAATATGCCAGAAATGCAGGCTTGATAGTGCATAATGTGCAGTCTGAGGTAAGACTTTGTAGAATATCATGGGACTCAGAGGAGAGCTTTGCATAATTGTCCCTTGAGCCAAAACCAGGCCTAAAACAACAGGGGTGGTGGTGGGGGTGGGTGTGGTGGTGGGGACCTATTATGGACAGTTGCATGTGCGGAAGGTCAGAAGGTGGTTCTTCAGGGCAACTTGAAAGTGCCAAGCTTAGCATGGCAGGTGATTAGAGTGGGCAGGGCGTTAAACCAGGTGGGGCCTGACCAGGAACGATCTTGTGCCAGGGTTGTTTAGACCCTAGGGCAGTAATAGAGGTTTTGTCTGAGCTGTGAGTGCTCATGGAGGAGTGGAGGTTGTTAGGGCACCAATAGGCCGGGGGTTGGGCCAAGCACAGATTTTTAGTCATGAGGCAGGCCTTGTATTGTACCCTTTCATCAAAGTTAAGAATCTGGGCAAGGAGTAGAGGGTGCAGGTATGTGTCATTTGGTCAGCACCAGTTAGAGTCTGCAGGCTTTATTGATCACTACTTTTATTTTACCTATAGCTGTGGCGTCGGCTGTGCAATATACCAGCAGGCCATAGTCAACTAGGGAGAGTACCGATGATGTAATAGCCAACCTTAGGGTGTCTGGGGGGAGGCAGATTCTTGCATTGGCGGTGGATGTGAGGGTGCTGATGTGTGCGTGGAAAGAGAGGGCTGAGTCAAAGATGACACCCAGGCACCTGTATGATGAGACCTGTTCCAGGGTGTAGTGTGAGCTGGATTGGATGGACATTTGGGCATATTTTAGCTTACTTTGTTGGTGGGCGAACAGGAGGGTCTTTGTTTTTTTAGATTAAGTATCAGCCTATGCTCAGTGAACCAGTGTTCTGTCTGGCTAAAGGCAGACTGGAGAAAGGTCTGTGGGACCAATGGGTCTGGGTGGGAATCATAGATGGCTGCGTCATCTGCATACAAGAGGACTTTTTCGGTACACGAGGTAGGGAGAGCATTTCAAAACAAGCTGAAAAGTAGGGGCCCCAGGATGGAGCCTTGTGGGACTGCAGAGCAGGTGGGGCATGAACTGAAGATAGTGTTGTTGATCCTGACACATTGGGATCTGAACGACAGGTAACTGGTGAACCAATCACGTGGTCCTTGAGAGAGACCCAACTGTGTGAGGGTGTTAAGCAGGAGGGGATGGCTGACCATGTCGAACGCCTTGGATAGGTCAATGAACATGGCTGCGGCAATGTGCCTTCGGTTGAGGGTTGTCTGGTGAGTTGTAACACCACTGTATCTCTGAATGCATTCAACAGGCTCTTGTACTTGGTTCTTGTCCCCTTTAACTATAGTGTTGCAACTGAGTCAGTATAATAAATCTATATCTATCTATCTATCTATCTATCTATCTATCTATCTATCTATCTATCTATCTATCTATCTATCTGTCTGTCTGTCTGTCCGTCTTACTATGTCTTTATCCAGGATAGCCCAACTGAGATGCAGTATCTCATATCCAGTGGGATCTAACCTTTACCCATCTTTACAATGTATTTACTCAGGATAGCCTAGCTGAGATGCCACATCTCCTTTCTGGTGAAGTCCTGCTACCACCCCTTTCTGTAACTGGGTGGAATTGAGCACTGGGAAGTTAAGTGAGTTGCTTAGGGTCACATAGTGAGTATTCAGTAATGAAGAGCTAACTAGTGATATCCAATATCTGCTGTATAGTGTCTGCACATCTTTAAATTATATTCATTAAATAAGCAATTTTACTTCATTTCATTCTTTTCTGTTACAAGGGACGTTAAAATATTACTAGATTGGAAACTTTAAAGGTGATGCAGTAATCATACAAAGTGCCAGAAAAAAACACAAGTACGTGTAAATAAAAATCCCAAAGCAAAATTAAACATGAATATTGTCACCCTAATTATCTTCAGGTATTAAAGGTTCTATATCAGTTACAGCTGTCTAAAAAGAAGATCATGCTTACGAAAGAAATAGTTTTATTGCTCAAGCAGTATCAGCAAGGAAGTTTTTTTTCCTTTGAATTCATAATTTGCAAATATAAAAAATATGTAACAGTGAACTTTCAGCAGCAGTGTAGGGCGAGGCCACAAATACAAAAAACTGCAGTGCACATGAAAATACAAATCAAGCAGGACAGCAAATAACAGGCATTTATTGTGGCAAGTGAGAAACAAGAGGCTGCATCAGAGACAACTCCAGCACTGCAGATCCAAACTGATTCCTCTCCAGAAACCGCTTGTGTGCTCTCGATCCCTATATTTAGCTGGCAGCCTGCTGCGGTGTGCAGAGGAGGGCATGTGTTGGTGGCAATCCACCATTCAGCCTGCCATGTTCTTGGCCTTTTTAGGATGAGGCAGGTGCTGGACAGGGGGTAGAGGGTGGTGGGTGCTTAGTGGGTGGACTGGGAGGACAGGAGGGGAGCATCATTTTACAACAGGGATTGGGGAGAGGGGGTACTACTGGATTACCAGGGTACTTTCTTTTCACAAGGGGGTCAGGTGAGGGGGTATCACTGGACTACCATAATAATTTCCTTTCACATCAGGGATCAGGGTGGGAGGGGGTGCCAAGGGACAACACAGCAAGGATCAGGGCAGTTGGGGAGAAGCACTAGACTGCCAGGGATTTATACATTAGTGTATAGGTACTGGGTGAGGGTGGTGGCAAGAGTCTAAGCTCTTCACAATGGCTCCACGTATACATATGCATGGAGGCATTGTGCAGAGCTGCTAGTGGTCATAATAGCATGCCAGTGGTCCCTTAGCACGCTGCATGCCATATGGGTTCATTAACATGCAGGCCTCTGAATATGGCACCAGATGCAAAGGTGCTACTCCATTTGGAATGGGCTATCAACCTATGTTCCTGGGTGTCAGTTGCCAGCAGGAACTGGGGTGAACCATGCTTATGCAATTTGTAGAGTGCTACCACAAGCCAATATTCATACTTGCTGCCTTATAAACATGCCTCCTTGATCACGGTGAGCTATTTTGTATGGCTGAAATAGACATGTCTGAATATGGAGGCCTTCACCTCTGCTGCATGTTTACTGCAAGGTTGGGTGTTCAGCTATCAGGACTGGAAATTTAAAATCTGTTTTTCAAAGACAAACTATAAAGCATACTTAATAGAAAGGGTTAAAGCACTGACACAAAATAAAACCCAGGCACCGAGGTGGTCAGTGTACATGACCCTGCTCCTCAGATGTGTCTATTATCGAACTTTGCAATCCTTTTGTTTTTTTCTGTTTACTTCACAGCAAGCGCATTCTCATTTGAAATACAATATGAGTTTGAAAAAGGAATATTTAATAAAATTAAATGCGCATTGGAGTTGTCTCTTGGCTAATTAAGAGCATCCCACTGTAACTTCTTAAGGTTTCAGAACCACCCAGTTCTGCATATCAGTTCTTGAACCCTAAAAAATTATGAGGAGACATTCCCTATTAGCCAGGAGATATCTCCTGAGCCCCATTTACTTATATTATAAGGCAAGTAAGAACTATTTATTTATGTAACACAAATCACTTCCTTTGGGGCCTGTCAGTGCCTTTGGTACTTTCTATTAATTTTGTGGTACCTTTTGTAGGAGTCAGACATGCGTCAGTTGTTAGTCAGTGGACTGTAGTACAAGGTGGAACTTTTTTCTTATAATGTTACACAGCAAGGCACCAACACCCAAATCCAACAACACTTAGAAATCCCTGGCAGGAATGTTTTCATCTCTCAGCTTCCTACTACAGCTCTCACTTTATTCTCTATAACCTGGGTGCCGTGTACCAGTGGGCTGCTACCCCTGCCTTGTGGGCTCACCAAGGATAGGGACCTGGGCCTGGGCTCTTGTTCAGGCGGAAAATGGGGGGTTCTTTCCCAATGATAAAGTAGATAGCATAGTGCCTCCACCTAGAGTAATTTATAGTGGGCTAGATGGTTTAACAAAACAACCCCTGGGATGCTGTACCTCCCACCTCCTCACAGTCACCCCACGCACAGAATACCATTGAACAGTTCAGTACTTTGTTAAGCATGCAGTTATTGACTATCGCTAATAATATGCTCATAAACAGAATTCAATAACAACAAGGAAATATCTATTAACAGGAGGGAATAAAAGGGATGCAATAAGCAAATAACGATCTGATGAAATAGTGAACATCCAGTACAACTGTGGCCCTTCCTAAGCAACAGCAGCATATAACCCACCTCCCCCACTGGTACCAGTGTTTCCTTAGTCCCTATTGGTACCCAGATATGGCAAGATGCAGGCCTGGAAAGTTGCCTGGGGGTGGCCACTAATGGTGCAATTGGAAAGAAGAAAAGAACTGTTTAACTGGTTTGGATAACCCTAGTCAGGGCAGGCCCCGAGCTTACTCACAGTTTGGGAGTCCTTGGTCCCAGGGTCTAGCAAATTCAGCTTGGCTGTCTCTAAGGCTGTTAACGTTACTGTGGATGGCAGCTGAAATGGGGACTGGTTGCTTTCAGCTTGTCACCTTCTGCCTTGATTGCAGATTCTTGCAGCTTGTCACCTTCTTATCACTGGATTGGGCCAATTCCAGGAAGCAGGGACCACACACCTCCAGGCGGAGGTGATCAGCAATGCCTGGTAGTAGCACTACTGAGCCAATTCCCCAGACTGTCCCCCCGGAACTGATTCCTATGTGGAATGCAGGAATCATACAGTCTCTGTGGCTTCTCTGTGCTTGGGCAAGAAGAAATTTTCTGCAGGCAGGCCTGGGCTTCTCCAGACCAAGGGACCATACCGCTCAACCTTTTGTCACTGAAATGAGGGACAATGACAGTTTTGGACACTCAAAATGAGGGACAATGAGGGACACAGACCCTCAGAATGAGAACCCATCCTCAAACATGGAGATACAGGCTCAAAACACTGTGAAAACCATAGTTTTGCTTGTACAAAGTTAATGTTTGATTTAATATTTTAGAATATTAAGAATTTGTGCTTTAAAGTCTGAATTTACAGCACTTTCTCAGTGTAGCAGCACCTTTTCCATGAGGGACTGATGAGGGACAGAGCCATTTTAAGGGGTAAAATGAGGGATGTCTCTCATAACGAGGACACTTGAGAGGTATGCAAGGGACAAACAGTCTCTTTGTGGTGTCCCAGCTTTCAGGTGGAAAACAACAGTCTATGTGGCTGTGTCCCCATTCCAGGTATCACTTCTCATACTTCGGGCTCCTCAGACTTTGGAGCTTAGTGGGCCTCAGGCTCTGGCAGATTTCAGTCTCATACCTCAATTTCAGCTGGGGGTCTTGCTCACAAACACCACAGTTTCTCTTCATCAAAACAGTCTCACCACTGGGAACTGACTCTCCCAATCAGCAGGAAGCTGGTTTCCTCTCACAAACAGATGCAGGATGTGCAGGCCCCACAGGCCTTCTCTTTCACTGAACTCACTTATTCTTCACAGGAGTGTCTCTCAGCCTCTCGATCCATGAGCTGGTCTGCCCAACACTCTCCGCCAGACTCAAACTCAGCTCACAGCCTGCGAACTGCATTCTCCCCCAACATCTCAGGAGAAGCCTTTCAGTCCCACTGCACAATATAGCTGTCCATCATGGAAATTAATATGAATGAGGCTGGTTAACTAGTTAATTGGTCAAATGAAAAGACTCCAGGAACACTGCTCACACCCTCTACCCAGGAGTCATAGCTGCCATCCATGAAGCTCCTTGATTCCTGATTGGTCAGAGCGGGGTCAGAGGTTACCAAAATGGCACCCATGTAAAGAGTTGATAGCTATTCCCAGGAATAAAGTCTTTCTGCAGGCAAACCAAATAGTTTTGACGAATAAAAGTTGTATAGTTTGATAGCTATCCCTCTGTACTGTCATCTGGTTGAAGAATGGACTCAGGCAGAGTCCTTCTTGCGTGTTGCTAGCACCATAGCGCAAAGTCCCCTGCAGCTGGCAAAACACATTCACTATGGTCTGAACATTTCTTAAAGGAACAGGGTACACTCAAGTATTTATACATTTATATACAATTTAATGGTTCTCTGTAATCCAAGACATGATGATTGTTTATTTTCATTTAGTTTCTTGGTCTCCAGTCACCACCTATACCTTCTTCAGGTGTCCCCAGTGCCCACAGTGCCAACCACCACTCCCCATTCCCCCTCTGTTGTGCCAGCAGAGATCAACATGGGGAGGGTCCAAGCACTCCTGGTCACTGTCATATATAACAATCATGGCATATTCATTTTCCCGTTTACTCCATTCCCAAGTTGGCAAATGTGCAATGGCATGGCATGCACTGTAAATTCCACACACACACACACACACACACACACACACACATACACACCCTGCTCCCAGCTAATCAGGAGGTTATCACTGCTGCTCCACACAGCCTCCACTAAGTGGCAGCTGAGTAGTGGCTAGCGCTGTCCCGCCCCCTGCCTGAAGAAGGACAGCTATCCATGGATGCTCAGTCCTTTTCACCTGGTCAGCCCCCAGTAACCCTGGTTGGTTTCCAAATCCAGGTAGCAGGTGAGGCACCTAACATTTCAGTCCTTCATGCCACTGTGCCGGCTTACACCATGATTTTAACATCATTCATAAATTCACCTTAGTTTATGGTGTTTGAAAATATAGACCCATCATTTTGTGCCTCACCACCTCAATGCACTTGGTCCCAAGTCAGCCCCAGAGAGGGATGTTGGGGCTTGCACATGAGTCCTAGTCTCCTATATGGCAGCAAAATGTGCTGCCTCCTGCTACTGGACCAGCTAACAATGAATTTTTAAAAACATCTAAATCATTGCTGATGTGCGTTATAAAAATATGTAAAATTCAAGGCAATTTGTTTAACACACAATAGATCCATGATGTTTCATGACTTTTGCTATGATGTTCATGATTTCTGCCATTTTGACCATGACAGTCCCATGATTTTCTCTAACATTTCCCATAACAAAAATACAGCCCTAGATGTGATACCTCGGGTCTGTAAAAAATGAAAAAATAAACAAACAAAAAAACCCCACCTATTTACACATCGTTGTCCATACATGATTCTCTATTTATTTCTGCCATCTAGACAATATATTCCCCCCCTCATTTGTTTCTACCCCCTGGCCACCTCCCAGCCCCCATCTACTCTGATCCCCACTCCCCAGTGCCATCACTCACCTTTTCTGTGACTTACCCATCTGTTGAGTTCCCCATGGAATGACCCCCATGGTGGGGTTCTTGGGGTTGCAGTGGTGCACGGTTTATGAGTTCTCACACTGTTTGATTATCGATTTATTCATTTGCATGGGTTAAATCCATGGCACAATTTACTGTACATAGTTGAGTTCAGATTCATTTCTCTGTTGTCTACAGTTGTAACATGTTGTTTCTGACTCTGTGTATTTTCAAGTGTGCTCCCTTCCCTCCCAGGACACAACTGGAAACAAGCTCTTTTTAGTTCAGTATGTCTTTCCTGGTGAAACTTTTAAATAACTAAATAAATAAATAAACAGTCTGACTCGCTGCCTCCCTGCCTCTGGTAGGTGGCAGATAAGCAGAAAAGCTATGTGTTCTCTCTCCAAGGCAGGAGAGCTGTCCCTGTGGGACACTCTTCCTCTCTCCCATAGCCTCGCCATGTGATCTAAGCTTGCTCCTAAACCCAAGTTGCTGGCATGGCAGGCACTAGCATCACCTCCATGCTACTGGGTTGGTGTGGCGGAGGTGCAGGCGAAGAAGGTCAGACAGACACAAAAGGCTATGGGTAATATGCAGTGCAGCTAGTGCGGCATAGTTTTATTCATGATATGTGCAAATCAGATATGTATCAGACATGCAGAAAAATTCAGAATAAAGTCTTTTTTACCAGTTTTTATCAGGATGCAGAATGACAAAGTTGCAGTATGGAAGCTTCTCACAGTGACCTTATAAAGCTTTCAATTTCAGGACAGAGGATCTCAGCAAAATTGCAACTGGAAACACCCCTACAGGCTTCTAGGAGTGTTGAAATCATCAACAGCCTGCGTTTAACAGATGTCATACCTGTAGCAAGGCTGGATACCTAACAGGCAGTGGAAGGGGCCTCTTTATACCACTCCCACTGATCATGTGATTGGCTTCCATTTACAAATTGGTGGTTTGTGTCTTTCATATATTATTCACCAATACAAAAATAACAGAATCCAATGTGATATTAAGGGGATACAGGATGCTGAGGTACATGATAGCGCTTTTATCAGTAAGAGTGGCAAGTGAGCTCGGGGTTATCACGAGTCGTGGAGCCATAGTGATTAAACCAGAGCTCACTTGCCATGAGTTTTAATAATAGCGCTATCATATACCTCAGCATCACATATTTGTTTTATATTATAGGGGTTGACTTTGTATTGTGCATTGCTTGATTTTTCCATAGTTATTTTAATAGTTTTTTACCTGTGTTTGGAATTTTCATTTCTGTTCCTCTGTTGCTGCGGTAGACTTTGTTTGATTGGTTGTTTGTGTAATGTGGTGTTATTGGTTGTTGGGAGATGTGGCGGGTTTGTGTTCTTCTGGGTTTCGGTGTGTGTGTCGGGTCAGGAAGCTTTCTGAGATGTTCGTGTACTTATTTTATTTTTATGGCATTAGTTTTATTGGATGATATTTCATGTGTTTTTCTGTTTCGTGCAAGTGAATTGTTGCTGAGTGGAGTGGACAAATTAGCGGCGGGGTGGAGCAGTGAATGTAGTTTGGCAGTAAGTTTGTCACTGACGTGTACATAGTGCTGATAACAGGAGCTACGTAATGAGAGTGTTGATAACCTGTAGTTCGTGTTGCCTGTGTACTTGTCATGACAAGTGAATTGCTGACTAGTGCTGATAGTGCTTTTTATGTGATGTGTTATCAGTCAACCCCTATAATATAAACCTTGCTATTATAGACCTGTACGTTATCATTTTCCTTTTAGGTACAGGAGAGGAGGTATTTAGCAAAAGTCTTTAACAAGAGGTCTAACCCTGCCTCTGGTTCAACCTCAAGCCCTCCTCTTTTTCAGCTCAGGAAGAAGAGAAGCAGAGATCTGGCTGGCTGCAGCCTATGGATCCATTTTGAATTTGAACAGGTAAGTTTGGCTTGTTACCTTCTTTTTTTATCTTCTTTCTGACGCTACTATCTTTAACTCCTCTTTGTCTCTTTCTTTTACAGGTACTTTTCACATTTCAACAATGTGTTTGTGGTAATGCTCATATAAATTAGCAATAATCCACCATACAGTGGGGTTATAGGCATTTAATCCATGCCGGGGTGCATTGTGAGGCATGAGGCCGCAGGTCAAGTGTCCTCACAGTGCCCCAGGCGTGGATTAAATGCATATAACCCCACACTCTGGAGTGGGTTATTGTGCTTATAACATGGGTTGCATGAAGGACACAAAAATTGCTCAGAAAGGGTGATTTTTAAGGCTGGAAAATACTATTTTTATTGTGTATCCTTCCATCTAAAAAATAGTTCCACATGTATTTTATTTTATTTATTTAGTTGTTTAACCAGGAGTAGCACACTAAGCTGAAAAGCTTTTTTACAGGAGCGACCTGGGAGCACAGGAAGTTAAGTAACTTGCTCAAGGTCACACAGTATGCAAGTGGAAGCTGTGGGATTGAAACCCAGGTCTGGCCTGCTGGATGTCACCAGATTTGCAGCTCAGAGCCTTAAACCACTGCACTATACTGCCTCCCTTCCACATGTAGACTGAGGATAATCATTTTATGGTTCAGTTAGACCTTTTTGTGAAGCACAGAAGCATTGTAGACACATTTATACTAATGATCACATGTAAACTAAATGAAATGCTGTATGTGGAAAATGCAAGTGTGCACTGGCAGATTTGCTGTGGACTGCAAGATTCTAGGGACATTTGTTCTATTTTGTTTTTTTGTGTTTTTTTTTTTGTTTAATCAACATCAGAATAACTGTGTATAGCTTTTTTTTTTAACATATTAGCATGCTTCCTGGAGTATATGAGTAGTGTGTTGTTTATTTATATTGTAATGCCCTATATACTTTAATACTTCTTTTTGTGTTCAAAACACAGGACCAAAAGTGACACAGCTCCTCTCCCAAAGTAGTCAATTAAAACATGTTACAACATCTGTTTTACTTGCTTTTACTATGTATGAGAATACATTACTTCCATGAGTTGCAAACACTGCATTATGGGTATGGAAATAGCCTTGCCAGTGAGAGTTTCTGACTTCATAATACAAAGATTCAACTGGATTCTTTTTATCTAATAGTTGGCAAAATACAAGGTAAGTGAAAAAACATAGGGCAGGATTCACGAAGCTGTTGAATGACCGCAGCTGTGGGTAAACCACTCGCAAATGGGTTGCCACTTGCGGAGCTGCAGGTTACCGCGGTGGTGGGTATTCATGAAGGGTGGAGCGGATTACGGCCAGCTCACGGGTTATGGCCGCTTGCAGTGGTGTCACCAGGGTGATGGCGCAGCCACAGGAATGGGCTACGGCGTAACACTCTCCGCAACTACTGTGGCTGTGAATTGCTACCACCGCGGCTGTGGGCAATTCAAGTCCTCAACAGCAGTTGTGAGTGGAACTTAGAAAATAACGTGTCGTGAATCCTGTCCATAGTGTATAGTGGAGTGTTTTTCTGTATAGAATTCTACCCCTTTCAAAATGCTGTTGTACCACAGTTCAAAGTTCATGGAATGTAATACTACCCTACTGTGGTAGAACAGCATTCTAGAACCTCTAGAGACTGCATGAGTCAGTTTCATTTTGAAAGGAAAATAACTCACAAGCACATATTTCACACAGTACTATACACTATAAAAAATACAGGATGAGCAACTCTATGCACATACAACCAGTGTGTTTTGGCACCTTGGGGTTTTGATTCCCATGGACCTCTTGAGCTTCGCTCTCGAGCTCAGAGGGAATCAGAACCCCTCTGTGGCAGAACACACTGGTTGTACATAGTTGCCCATCCAGTATTCTCTATATTGTAGACACATTACTGCTAATGATCACATGTAAAGATGTATAGACTAGCTGAAAATCTTTCCATTTCTACGCCCACATCAGCAACATTTTCTGTGTCAACACTGTACTGCATCTGTGGGGTAGGGATGTAATTTTGGGGAGACAATCACATCACTTGCTTTGAGGGAAGAAGTGCAGGTCACCCAAGTGTGGATTAAAAAGGGAATTTAATCCACGGTCACCTGATGCTGTTTAACCAATTGGCTGTTCTCCTTTATACAACCCAAGTTATAACATGAAACAAACAGTGAACAAAATAAAACAACTTGTGAAAACTACTGTATTTACAATATTTACAGGGTTTTTTGTTTTTATTTCTGTGGTAAAGCTAATCCACTGAAAGTAGGTTTGTTACCTAAACTGTTTTTCTTCAAACTGTCCCCTACCAGAAGGTTCAGTAATTGGTTTGTTCTGACCTTACTGCAGGATGCGAGACACCATGTGCTTAATGGGTTGCTTTCTTTTCCATGCAGCCTTCTCCTTGCTTCCCTAGCAGTGAGAGGTGGGCCAAGTCGACAAAATTCACTCCATGAAATATTTTGCAAATAATCGAGAATGAAGGCGTGGATCAATGGCAAAGTGTGGAATTTCTCACTTTGCACAAAAAGTACTATTTGCTGCCCCCCCGATTGCCAGCCCAATTTAAAATATATATATAAAGCCCTGGTGTCTAGTGGCCCCCCACGATCGCAAGCCGCAGTTAAAAAAAAATTATATATAGATATATATATATATATATATTATGGTATCATGATAGTGCTACCATAGTTAGGGTTGATAGCACTTTTTAAGGTTAAAGGGTGAAACTTTGCACCTTAATAACTTTGCCACCATTCAATGGATTTGCCTGAAATTTGGCATGCACAGTTGGACATGGTAGGTCTTTGGACCTGCCAACTTTAGTACCAATTGGATATACAGCTGTGGAGTTATTAAAGCAATATCCGTGTGCACAATTCGCTTTCTTGTGCATTCTTTGCAGCCACAGGTTGAACAGTTTGTGCAACGGTCAGAAAACTTCAGGGAACATGCAGCCAGGGTCCCCGATGTGCCTTTTGAAGATTTCATAAAATAATATTGAAAGGTACAAAAGTTATTCAAAAACAAGTTCCCATTACAAGTCAATGGGAAAAGTTAACAAAAGTTCAACACTTTATAAATGCACTTTTAGTGTGGCAAATGACCCTAGTAGTGTCGCAAATCCACCATTTCTTTTTCAGTTACCGATCAGAGAAATGCTTGGCATTTAAAATTGGGACCCTCTAGGAACACAATTCGTTTTGTGTTTACCTAGTCGGACCCTCAGGATGCTAGCCATGTCTTTATTTTGGGATTAAACACCCCAGAAATATGTTTTTCAAATTTCTGGAAAAAGTAGTGTTGCAAAGTAGTGTCACACCTGCAACACATTTGCAAAAGCTTTCACAAATTGCAACACTACTTTTCCAGACTATGGCCAAAATGACTGGAGTTCTTTGCCACCCTGCTGCAAAAGAACGGTTTGGTCTTTTGAGCTGGAATTTGGAGGGAAGGCAGCCAACATCTCTCAGATGTGCCTTTTGGTAGTTTGGTGACAAAATATTGCACAGATGCCAAGTTATAGTACACCAAAGTCGAAGTTTTTTCCCACAGACTAACATGGTGGCGTCGCCGTGCATTTCGAGCTCGTGTCACCGAGGAAGCAGTCTCGAGATCACGGAATTTTCAACGACAATCGTAGCCCTGTGGACTACACATTCAGTGAAAACCCTAGCCAGGAAACTCATGAATCATGTAAAATAAAAAAAATTTTCGTCGCATGGTTCCTGAGATATAAGCAATTTAGTATTCTAACAGCTCATTTTCTGCTCCGAGGCCCATTATTATGCATACATTCTTTGTACACACTGTGTTTCTCTATGCAGCTGTTGGGCAAAAACAGGGTGTGCGCTTCCATTACTGTAACAGTTAGTGTTTCCACTTGGGTTTCCGTACCCATTTGCATTACCGTTCCCGTGTACGCCTCCGTGTGTGTTACCCTCTGTGTTCTTGTTTGTGCTTGTGGTTGTGTTACTGTTACCATTTGCATTTCCACTACTGTTTCTGTTTGCGTTTCCGGCACCCCTTTCGTTTGCATTTGCATTTCTCTTTCAGTTTGCGTCTTCGTTGCTGTTACTGTTACCATTTGCGTTTCCAATTGCATTACTGTGCCTGTGCACGTTACGGTTTGCGTTTCCATATGTGCTTCCATTTGCTTTTGCATTTCTGTTTCCTTTGGCATTATTGTTGCTGTTACCATTACTATTTGCATTTACAACTGCGGTAACATGACCGTGCGTGTTACGGTTTGCATTTCCGTATGCGCTTCCATTCCGGTTTCCATTTCTGTTTCCTTTGGTGCTATTGTTTATGTTAACTTTACCATTTGCATTTACAATTACGGTACTGTGACCGTACGCGTCATGGTTTACGTTTTCGTGTGCGCTTGCATTCGCGTTTCTGTTTTAGTTCCCTTTGGCATTATTTATGCTATTAACATTACCATTTGCATTTCCAGTTGCCGTACTGTGACTGTGCATGTCACAGTTTGCGTTTCCTTATGTGGTCGCTTCTCTCTTTTGCGTCACTGTTCGGTTTAGCGTCACTTTGAGCTTGCATTTCTATTAATGTTTGCTTTACCACTTATGTTTCTGTCACCATGTGCACAACCGTTAGCACTTGTGTTTCCTTGCACTTACCATTACTATGTCACAAAACATCATGGTGGGGCGAGGCCAAAAGACCCAACTCCCACCACCACATCCATTCACTACTTCTACTGCAGATTCTCAAAGAAGGGAAATTAGAGGCAAAAGACTCCATTTAATGCATCAGTTAGGGTTGTTCCACAGTGACAAAGTGAGGAAATTCGATGTTAGGGTTGAAACTCCCTCTTACCCACCCTCCCTACCCGCAGCCAGCACTGGGGTGTGCATTAGGGTCATCGGTCCTAACTTTCACCTATTCTCCTATAGTTCACCACCTCAGCTTCTTTACACTGTGATGGGGTGAGAGTTAGGGCCGATGATCCAACGCACACTCCGATGCCAGTTGGGGGCAGGGTGGGGTGGCGCAGGGGGTTTCAACCTAACACCAATTTCCTCACTTTTGTCACAGTGGAACAATCTAACTGGTGCATTAAATGGAGTGTTTTGCTCTATTATATATATATATATATATATATATATATATATATATATATATTATGGTAGAGTACCCCATTTAAGGTTAAATGGTGAAATTTTGCACCTTAATAACTTTGTCTCCGTTCAATGGATTTGCCTGCAATTTTGCAGGCATGGGACGTAACCATGGATCTTGGGATCTGACAACTTTCATACCAGTCAGGTATACAGCTGCGGAGTTATTAAGTGACATTCTGGAGCACATTTATGTTTTTTTGCGCATTCTTTGCTCACACCTACAGGTTGCACGGTTTGCACGTCCAGTCCAAAATGTCAGGGAACATGCGGCTGGGGTCCCCAATGTGCCTTTTGAAGATTTTGTGAAAGAATATTGAACGGTTCAAAAGTTATTCAAAAAACAAATTTCCCATTATAGTTAATGGGAAAAGTTAACAAAAAGTTCGACAGTGTCGCAAATGCAGTTTTTAGTGTCGCAAATTACTCCTGTAGTGTCGTGAGTCAACCATTTTGTTTTTCGGTTACTGATCACAGAAATGCTTGGCATTTAAAATTGGGACCATCTAGGGACACAATTCTTTTTGTGTTTACCTAGTTGAGCCCTGAGGATGCTAGGCATGTCTTTATTTTGGGGTTAAACACCCCAGAAATATGTTTTTGAAATTTTGGCGAAAAGTAGTGTCGCACCTGCGACACTTTCATGATTTTTTTTTGCAAAAGTGTCTCAAATCACAACACTACTTTGCAACACTATGGCCAAAATGAAAGTAATTGTTTGTCACCCTGCTGCAAAAGAACTGTTTGGTCTTTTGGGCTGAAATTTGGAGGGAAGAAAGCCAACATCTCAAAGATGTGCCTTTTGGTGGTTTGTTGAAAAAATATTGGAGGGATGCAAAGTTACGGTACTCCAAAGTTGACGTTTTGTCCATAGACTAACACTGTGGCATCCGCGCGCCTTTCGGGGCCCGTATCTTGGAAATGGTGCGAATCACGGACTTTTATCTGAAAAATGCTTAGCACATATGGGGCTAAGCATTTAGTGAACTATAGCCAGGAAAGTCATGAATCATAGAATTTTTAATTTTTCTCGTCGTACAGTTCCTGAGATATAAGCAATTTAGTATTCAAGAGCTCATTTTCTGGTCCGAGGCCCATTATTATGCATACATTCTTTGTAGTCACTGTGTTTCTCTATGCAGCTGGTGGAGAAAATCAGAGTGTGCACTCCAGTTACTGTCACATGTAGCGTTTCCACTTGTGTTTCGATAACCGTTTGAGTTAGCATTCCCATGTACGCCACAGTGTGCGTTACCCTTCGCGTTTCTGTTTGGGCTTGCATTTGCGTTACTGTTACCATTTGTGTCTCCACTACTGTTTGTGTTTCCCATTTCTATTTGCGTCCACGCTTCTGTTTCCGTTTGCGTTTGTCTTTCGTTTTGCGTCATCGTTGCTGTTACTCTTGCCATTTGCATTTCCAGTTGCATTCCCATGCACGTTATGGTTTGCGTTTCCATATTCGCTTGTGTTTGCATTTCTGTTTCCTTTGGCGTTATTGTTGCTGTTACTATTATCCAATTGTGGTAACGTGACCGTGCGCGTTACAGTTTGCGTTTCCAGACGGGCTTGCGTTTGTATTTGCATTTCTGTTTCCTTTGGTGGTGTTGTTGCTGTTACCATTACCATTACCATTACCATTACCATTACCATTACCATTACCATTGCCATTTGTGTTTACAACTGCGGTACCATGACCGTGCACGTTACAGTTTGCATTTCCGTATGCGCTAGCGTTTCCATTTCTATTTCTATGGCATTATTTTTGCTGTTACCATTACCTTTTGCATTTGCGGTTGTGGTACCATGACCGTGTGTGTTACGCTTTGTGTTTCCATAGGCGCTTGCGTTTGCGTTTCTGTTTCCTTTGGCGTTATTGTTACTGTTACAGTTACCATTTGCATTTACAATAGTGGTACCGTGACAGTGCACATTACCAGTTGTGTTTCTGTACGCGCTTGCATCTACATTTGCATCACTGTTTGCTTTGGCATCACTTTGCGCTTGTGTTTCTATTAACGTTTGCTTTACCATTTACATTTGCGTCACCATGTGTGTAACCATTAGCGCTTGTGTTTCCACTGCAGTTAACATTACTATGTCACAAAAAAATCATGTGATGGGAGCACAGGGCCTGAAGGGCCGGTCCCACCACCACGTTCCATTCACTATTTATAGTCCTCATTCTCAAAAAGAAGGGAAATTCATGGCAAAAATCTCTGTTTAATGCATCATTTAGGGTTGCTCCACAGTGACAAAGTGAGAAATTCAGTGTTAGGGTTGAAGACCCCTTCACCCCAGCCCACCCCCAACTGGCACGGAGTATGCGTTGGGGTCATTGAGTCTAACTCTCACCCATTCTCCTATACCTCAGCTTGTTTACACATGTGATGGGGTGAGAGTTGAGACCATCTGTGCATACCCGATGCTGTGAAGGGCTAACTAAGGGGGTGCAAAGCTCCCAACCTAACCTAAACTATATATATGTATATACACATAACAGTGTAGAGTAGTGCCACTATAGTTAGGTTGAGCACCCCATTTAAGGTTAAATTTGAAATTTTGCACCTTAATAACATCGGCACCATATGACAGATTTGTTTGCAATTTAGAGTGCATGGCCAGTACCATAGGTCTCTGGACCTGCCAAGTTTTATTACAGTTGGATATACGGTTGTGGAGCTACAGAGCACCACAAAACACCTAAATTATGGTTTTTGTGTGTTTCTTTGCTCGCGCCTACAGCCCTCACAGTTTGTGTGATCAGTCTGAAAACTTCAGAGACGATACAGCCAGGGTCCCCAATGTGCCTTTCGAAAATTTTGTGAAAAAATATTAAACGGTTCAAAAGTTATTCAAAAAACACTGAATCCCATGATAGTCTATGGGAAAAGTTAACAAACTATGCAAAAATGTCGCAAATGCAGTTTTTAGTGTCGCAAATGACCCTTTTACTTTTGTGATTCAGTCTTTTTTTTTTTCAGTTGGTGGTCAGAAAAATGCTTGGCATTTAAATTTGGGACCCTCTAGGGACACAATTATTATTGTGTTCATCTAGTCAAGCCCTGAGGATGCTAGCCATGTCTTTTTTTGGGTGGGTAAACCACCCCAGAAATATTTATTTTTAAATTTTTGTAAAAAGTAGTGTCGCAAAGTACTTTCACATATGTGATACTTTTGTGATTTTTTTTTTTCTTGAAAGTGTCGTGATTTGCAGTAATTTGTGACACTATGTCCAAAACAATGGAAATCTTTGCCACCCTGCTGCAAAACAACAGTTTGGTCTTTTGGGCTGAAATTTGCAGGGAAGAAAGCCATATGATAACATTATGGCGTCCAAAAGTGCCTTTTGGTCCGTATCTTGAAAGCAGTTCAAGATATGGACTTTTCATCTAAAATTCTTAGGCCCCCCATTGGGGGCTAAGTGCAAACCTAGCCTGGAAAATAATAAATAATATGAGATTAATTTTTTTTTTTCCTGCTTCGTACGGTTCTTGAGATATAAGCAATATAGTATTCCAAGTGCTCATTTTCCTGTCCAAGGGCTACTATTATGCCCACATTCTTTGTATTCACTGTGCTTCTGAATGCATCTCTTTTGAACACAAAGCATGTGCGTTAGCATTAGCGTTAGTGTTTGCATTCACATTTACGCTTGCGTTTCCGTTATCATTTGTGTTTACATTTGCGCTTGCATTTCCGTTACTGTTTGCATAAGCATTTCTGTTTACGTCACTCTTAGTACTACTGTTTCCATTTGCATTATCGTTTGTGTTTCCATTTATGTTTGGTTCACCATTACCGTTATTGTTTTCGTGTCTGTTACCGTTTGCGCTTTCATTACCGTTTGCGTTAGCCTTACTGTTAGCGTTACCATTTGCATCTGCGTTTATGATTGCATTTGCTTTACTGTTTGTGTTTACATTTGCTTTTGTGTCATCGTTACCGTTACCATTAGCTTTTGCGTTTACGTTACCATTACCATTTGTGTTTGCGCTTTCATTTAGGTTACCGTCACAGCTTGCGTTTACATTACCATTACTGTTTGCACTTGCGTTACCATTTGCATTTCAGTTTGTGCTTGCATTTAAGTTAATGTTTACGTTTGCGTTTACGTTAACGTTTGCATCACTGTTAGCATTACGATTAGCATTTGCTTTTACATTACCATTTG
Organism: Neoceratodus forsteri; assembly: GCA_016271365.2. Lineage (NCBI taxonomy): Eukaryota > Metazoa > Chordata > Ceratodontiformes > Ceratodontidae > Neoceratodus > Neoceratodus forsteri. The sequence goes on from CM057459.1 coordinate 336,273,753, forward strand.
CATTTTCGCTTGCATTTACGTTACCATTGCCATTTGCGTTTTCGTTACCGTTCACACTTGCGTTACCATTTGCGTTTCCATTTCCGTTACTGTAAACATTACCGTTACCATTTTGTGCTTGCATTTGCATTTGCGTTCACACTTCTATTTGCGTTACTATTTCTGTTTGTGTCACTGTTAGATTGTCGTTAGAGTTTGTGTTTACATTACCATTTGCGTTTTCATTTGCGTTACCATAACTGTTTGCGTTTCCATTGCCATTACCATTAGTGTTTGCGTTAACATTTGCATTTGTATTTATATTTCCATCACTGTTACCATTACCATTTCTTTTTACGTTACGTTACCTTTTGTGTTTCCACTGTTGTTTTCGTTTGCGTTTATGTTTGTGTCACCGTTACTGTTTCTGTTTTCCGCTTCTGTTTCTGTAAGCATTAGCATTTGCATCTGCATTCAAATTTGTGTTACCGTTACCATTATTGTTTGCGTTTGCATTTGCGGCACCATTACTGTTAGCGTTATTGTTACTGTTAGGGTTATTATGCACAAATGGCCAGCACCACATTCCATTCACTATATATATTGCACATTCTCAAAAAGAAGGAAAATTCATGGCAAAAAAATCCATTTAATGCATCAGTTAGGGTTGTTCAACAGCGATAAAAGTGAGGTAATTCAGTGTTAGGGTTGAAAACCCTAACCTCGCATTCCCCCCCCACCCCCACCACCATCATACACACACACATACATGCAAGTAGAGGAAGGACCAAGGCAACACAACCAGCAGAAGGTAACAGAAATAACATGCAACTATATAAACCACAAAACCACACACCCATGCTCCCATTGGGCTGTGGCATGGAATTGTCACTGCTAACTCTGATCCCAGATGTTCCACAGACCGCAAAACACATATCACTATGGACAACTGGCCATCTTGGGCCACATGCTGCCACCAACACATAACACAGACTACACATATGGTATTTTGGGGTGTACAAGACCCAAAACAGGATTTTCCACATTCCCTGAAATACTTTCAAAAATCACTTTCGCAAATGTGACAGTGTTGTGCTATGCATTTGCGACACTTTCTTATTACTATCGTATTTATGCGACACCATTTTGCATAAGCTACAAATGCGACACTGTCATGTGTTCTGTTTGTGACACTTTCGTGTTTGCAACAGTATTTTGCGAAAGTATGCTCCTGATGACTGCACATCTTTGCCATCATCCTGCAAGCAAACGGTTGGGTCCTTTAGGCTAAAATTTGCAGGGTGGCAAGCCCTGGTCCCACAGATGTGCATTTTCCTGATCTGGTGCTAAAATACTTAAGCATGACAAAGTTACACTGTTCCAAAATTGAGCAATTTCCCATAGACTAACACTGCGGCACCCATGACATCTTTCGCCACCCATAGGTCGAAAACATAGCAAGGTACACAGTTTTCGCTATTGCCACCTAGTTCCACCTTTAGGTGAACTGACCTTGTGAAACAAGTTTGGAAATACTGTATGATACCTGAAGTTAGATTTCTTACCTATTTGCTATGGTAACACAGGTATACATCTCCTGCTGGTTGTGTGTGATTGGTTATGTTGCCTTGATCCTTCCCCTACTTGCATGTATGTGTGTGTGTGTGTGTGTGTGTGTGTGTGGTGGGGGAATGAGCAGTTAAGGTTTTCAACCCTAATACAGAATTTCCTCACTTTTGTTGCTGTGGAACAACCCTAACTGATGCATTAAATGGAGTTTTTTGCCATGAATATATGTGTGTGTGTGTGTATGTATATGTGTATATATATATATCCAAGAGGGAGGAGCTGGATATCATTGTCCACCTGGGGACCAATGACCTTGCGGGGAGAAGGGTGGAGTTAGCCAGAGCCCAGGAGGATTTCCGGAAGTTGGGGGGTGGACCTGAAACAGGTAGCATGTTTCGTCTCATTCTCAGGCTGCTACCTGTCCAAGGCACAGGGGAGGCTAGGGCACTCCACATCCATGCCTTCAACACCTGGTTGAAGGATTGGTGTGTAAGGGAAGGATTTGGCTTCATAGGGGACTGGGACCCCACCTGGGCAGATGTGAGCTTATATCAGGAGGATGGCATGCATCTGTCCGGAAAGGGGAACTCACTCCTTGGTGAGAAGTTGGAAAGCTTCAGCAGAGAGCATTTAAACTGGCCAAGGGGGGGGAGAGTCAGGAGGGGTAGGTGTCTTAGGAACACCCCCCCATGGCAGCATGCAAAAACACATGTTGACAACAGGAACAACTGAAGCAGGCAGTGAGGAGCAGGCAAGCAAAGTGTGTAAAAGGGGACTATAATGGGGACAGGAGCACATGAACAAAAAATCTGGGATGGGGAAATAGGCAAGGGAGAGAGAACAAGAACAGAGGGAGGGCAGGGTATAAAACATGGAAGGTCATGCTCACAAATGCCTGCATTCTGGGAAATAAGGTTCCTGACCTGAAATCCTTGATGACGGATGCAGACCTTGACATAGCAGAAATAACAGAGACTTGGCAGTCTGCTAATCACAGCTGGAACATCAATGTACTGGGCTATACATTGTTCAGAAGGGACAGGAAAGGTAAAAAGGAAGGGGGGGTAGTCCTGTACATCAGAGAAGGCATAACGGCTACAGAATTACAGGGAAGATGGGGGGAGGCTGAGGCAATGTGGGTCGCCCTTGAACCAGAGAATGGCACAGCAATACATACTGGAGTGATCTACAGACCTCCAGCGCAGAGGGAGGAAGTGGACAGGGCACTAATGGAGGACATTCACAACATGGCAGCTAAAGGTGAAATCCTGCTGATGGGGGATTTCAATATGCCATATATAGATTGGACTACCCAGGCTGCTTCAGCCAGAAGCACGGCATAGAAGCATAGAAGTTGACGGCAGAAGGAGACTGCTAGGGCCATCTATTCTGCTCATTTGTTTTAATATCCTTTATTTTGGTTTTTTTCAGCGTATCAGCAGGGATACAATAAACACAATAACAAGTGATAAAGACATTCATTAATACTTTTACATAAACATAGCAGCATGGGAATGACAAATCCTAAGACTTCAATAGACACATCTCATATATGAGAATGTATTTTCAAGCTAGATATCCGACACTCTGTAATACTTAGGGAACAAAGGACACATCGATTGGGGTAATATAAAACACCCAAGGCCTCCATGTCAGTTCAAAATGCTTAATTCTACCTGTTCTTTTGACAATCATCTGTTCTACATAATAAATTTCAGACACCACCTTATGCCACCTGTCCAATGTAGGGGTAGTACTGGTACGCCAAAGATGAGTTATTACTTTTTTTGCTGCTGCCAGACACAGATATAATTTACTTTTACTAGGGGGAATTAAATCACCTTCACATACATATAGCAGCACCCGCTGTGGAGAAAGTGTTAAATCATTGTCCACTAATTGTCGTAAACTAGTTTCAATGTCTCGCCAGTACTGGGCTACCACTGGACAGGTATAAAAGATGTGAGTCATATTAGCCAGTGACTCTTTACAGTCCTCCAATATATGCCATAACTGGCTGAAAGAAATTTAGCTAATTTGTCAGGCGTATTAAAGAACTGAAGCCTGCATTTCCATATGAATTCAACCTAGTATGGTGCTTGAGAGACTTTCATGGAGGGTACAATTGGCTACAACCACTTCTCATATGTCAGGGGTACTTGTAACTCTAAATTCCATGCCTGTAATACATCTCTTGTGGATTCTTGCCAGTGTTCCCTCAGGGCCTTATAAATATAACCTATCCAGTGTTTGTTTTCCCAGCCTTGGATGGGCTCTATCAAAAGGCCCATCAGAGGGGGGACAGGGTTCGGAAAAGCATTCCAGGGTGCTTTTTTCTGAGACAGAAATGTCCTCATCTGTAAATACCTATAATGATGGGAACTGGGAAGATGGAAAACTGTTTGCAGAGAGGCAAAGTGTAGCACTCCTTGCACATCCAGAAACTGGTATAACATTGACAGCCCCTAGTATGCCATTCACCAAAGGCATGATCCATCTGTGCAGGAATAAAATCTCTCTCACTAACTAGTAATTGAAAATAATAAAAGGTTTCCTCTAACTGTGGAAGGGTCCTTATCTTGTACCAGGTTGTTAAGGTGTTATGGGTTCAAAAGGTGAAATTTCTAAGCTGTGAGGGAGAGGAAAGAGGGGCAAAGACTATAGGAAGGATATTAAATACATCATTTAATACAAATTCAATATATTTCCTGGTTGGGTCCAACTGCCTACTAAGCCAAGTCATAACTATTTTGCAGGTTACTGTCCTGTGATAGTCCCTCAAATGTGGGAGACTAAGGCCTCCTTTATCTATTAATAGTTGTAGTAGTGACCAAGAAATCCTTGGTTGTTTTCCAGCCCATACAAACCTGGACAGCGTTCTATTCCAAGACACAAAATAAAATTGGGGAGGGTAAGAGGCAATGTCTGTGTACAGGGTGTCCCCTGTCATGAGTAGGGACACTGAGATTCTTACTACACCCCCATTTCTGACTTAGGACTATGTTAAATACAGTGCATAGGGAGAATGTAAAATGCATCTGTGCCTTTGATTGCTGTATTACAGTGCTGAAATTCATTAAAGTTCATTACAAGTGGTTTCCTGCCTTTGGCTGTGTGTAGGTACACAGTAAAACATCACTGTTGATAGGCTTGGGGAAGAAGGCACATGAGTGCTTTCACAGCAGGTATTAAGTAAAAAGAGCAATATAATAAAGGAACAAAACCCCTTCCTTATTACCGCCCCCTGTCCCTGCTGTTTCTTTGCTCTAAGAGAAAAAGCCTTCAGCAGCCTTTGCTGCCCTGGTTTCTATTGTACCCCGAATTAAGAGAAACATCGCATATCGCACTAAGGGCAAGCACCCAGAGTGGGGGCTTGAACAGAAAACGCGAGTGGCACTTTGGTTATGCTGGTGCCCATACAGGGAACAAAACTCCAAAAGTAAAAGAGGAAAAAGATGAGGAGAAAAAAGGGGTTACTTTTAAAAGAGGAGCACCCTGGCTCTCGGTTACGCTGCAGCATGTGGAGTGAAGCGGGTGGCTGGCAGGATGCCAGTGTTTAGTACAGCTGCCCGAGGGTATTCATAATTAGGAAAGTTGCTGTAGGAAGGGGGTTAAGTGTCTGCAACAAATCATGAAGTATACAGATAGTATACAGTAGCAGTAGAGTGGCTAACTGCCCTTTAAAGCAGGAGGGTCCAATGAAAGAAGAAAGCCGTCAGGCTGCAATTTCAGCAGCCTCTTCGACTTTAGATATTATAGAGCTCTTAGCTAAAGAATAATAGCACTCTGGTTCTTTACTCGCTCACTGTCCCTCCTGAGACACTAAAATAAATAAATAATCAAAAGAAGGAAATTAAAGCGCTTGGGTTTGCAGTTCTCAGAGTGAACCAAGCATTTAATAGAAAGGTGCTTTGCCCTTCTAATGCTCCAAGAGGCTTTAAAGTGAGGAAGGAGCATGTTTTTTCTTCTCATTGTCTTTTTCAATGAAACTGCCGCCATACACTTTCCCTTTCCGTTACCCATTTCTTAAGATAGCGCTTGATGCTCTGAAAAGTGAACGCTTTTCGACATGAAGGAGAATGCAGCCTCAAATAAAGGTATCCTTGTGAAAAGGAAAAGACTAAACACAAATGTGGTAAATGGTAACAAGAGGCCAAAATGAAATGTGAGCCGACGGGCTGAAATGTCAGCCATGGGGAAAACAAAAAGGGACATGCTTAACGTTAATACTAGAAAGCTAGGGCTTTACAAAAGAGTTAAGCCTGAGCTGTAGATAAACATGGAGTTACCTTTGTTTTACTGAAAACTCTTTTCTGTGGACATACAGTTTGAAACACATACAGTCTGACCTGCTTGTAGGACGGTTCATAAGGAATGACTGTTCCTATAGGGAGACATTGGCCCCTAATGGCCTGTTTTATGCTAAAAGAAAGGAGGATGTCACTATTCAGAGGAGGCCCTACAGATAATTAAGCTCCTAAAAAGTAATAAATGTATATATCCAAACAAGAGAGTTAGTATTTGTTATATATGTTGATCCCCCTGTTTATAAAGGTTTAGAAATAACCCATTTAGTTCTGTATAGGCTGCATTATGAGCCTCAGGGGGATACATTTACCTTAAGAGGTTTATTGTGGGCGGGTCCTAGAGAAGTGATGTCATTCATTTTACAATATAAAAGCCTCCACTAAGAGTGATGTACTGAGAGGGAGTCAGTCTAAAGCTGGCTGTGAGAAGTGTAAGACCTTAAGACGAGAGAGCATGTGTGTAACCCTAGAAAGCATTGTGTGTTGCTGAACTAACGACAACTTTCATATTTTCTGTTACATCTGATTATCATTTTATGCCAAGATAATAAAATGATAAATGCCAACCTGGCATTTTTTATGCACTGAATTTGTATGTCTGCCTGGTTTTTGTATCCTGAAATCCCAACCCTGCTACAGTCTGGAAAAAGTATAATATCTTAGGGAAAACTGTCATGCTAATGGAATGTATTCTAGAATAAAATGACAAAAATAGATGAGACCATGTTCCCATTAGAGATTCTATCTCTAGGGACAGTGGCTCTAAATTAAAGAGATCCAAATACTCTAAATTATTAGGGATGTTCACCCCAAGATATTTTATCTTGTTATTGCTCCAACTGGGAAGGAGAAGTTATTTCAATTCTTGTATCAGGACGAAATTTAAAGCTAATATCCCAGTTTTCTGTTTATTTATTTGGTAGCCAGATATAGCAGAAAAAACATTAATCATCTCCAACATTGCTAGAATAAAAAGTTCTGGGCCCAGCAATGTCAACAATATATCATGTGCATATAAGGAAATGTTGAAACTTCTCCCACCAAGCGGTATCCCTTGTATCAATGGGTGTTGTCGTATGAATTAGGCTAAGGGCTGTATGTAGAGAGCAAACAGCAGGGGTGACAGAGGCAACCCTGTCTTGTCCCCCTGCTAAGTGATATTAAGGTTGATCACTGCCCATTTATTTTAAGGTATGCCTTGGGAAAGAATATATACGCTGTAGTAAGGCTATAAATTCCACTGGAAATCCAAATATGGACAGCGTCTGCTATAAAAAGGGCCACCTAACTTGGTCGAAGGCTTTGTTAGCATCGAGGCTGACAAATACTGCAGGTACCTTCCTCTGATTTACATGATCTAGGAGGTGTATTGTCCTGCATATGTTATCTGTGGTTTGACACAAGCGAATAAATCCTAACTGGTCAAGATTTATAAGGCATGGCAGCATCTCATCCATTCTAAAAGCTAGGATAGACATGAACAACTTGTAACCCATATTCAACATGGATATGGGCCGATAAGAAGTGGGTTGATCTGCTGGCTTATTTGGTTTAAGAATGGGGGAAATATTAGTATAGGCCCAGGTGGGGCACCCTCCTGAACCTCCTGAAAAGCTGCCAACAAGGCTGGAGCCAATTGTTTGAAAAAGGTTTTGTACCATTCAGACGGTAAACCATCTGGGCCTGGTGGTTTCAAGGTTTTACTGTATGACACTACTCTCTTTAATTCTTCTGCTCTAATCAGGGCTTTTATTCTCTCTACCATATCCTGTGTAATTTTAGGGAAGGAGATAGATTTAAAAAACTCCTCATATGTCTGATGGCTCAGCTGGGGGGGGGCCATGTCATATAATTGGGAATAACAAATCCTGAAAATTTCCATTATCTGTGGGATGTTCAGGGCATGGACATTTTGTTGAGGATCCTTAAGGTGGGTGATATAAGTGACTGTTCTAGGACTCCTGAGTCTACGTGCTAAGTTTCTAGCACCTCTGGGTCCCCCTTCAAATATTTATGACTTAAGGTAAAATAATGCTTGCTGGGTTTTTCATCAAGAATCTTTAGTAGCTCTGCCTTCTTCTGATTAATCTTGTCCCTCACTTCTGATATAGCTAAGTTTGACGTATGTTGTAAATGTTGTAGTTTTGCATGGAGTTTAACATATTTACTTTCCCACTGCCCTTTCCTGTGTGCTGTATAAGCAATAACCCCCCCGTATAACAGCCTTCAGTGTGTCCCATATAATAGAAGGTGATATTTCAGGGGTAGAGTTCTCTAATAAAATCTGTGTACTCTTTTCTCTAAAACTAGTTTTAAAGGTCTCATCTTTAAGCGGTGAAGTTTTCAGGTGCCACCCAGTGGTCTTTTTTGGAATTTTAAAATCTAATTTCAAGAGTCAAAAGTAAAGGGGAATGATCTGATAAGAATCTGGGGCCAATTGTTAAATCTTGTAGTCAATCTACGTGTTCTTTAGATATAAGAAAATAATCTAACCTAGAATATGTGTTATATCTAGAGGAATAAAAGGTGTACGCCCTAGTAGTGGGAAAAAATATCTCCAGATATCAATTATCCCGAGAGAATTTTGCTGGGTCTGGAATTTTCTGTGATGATGAGAGGCGATATTGGGAAGGTGCAGAGGAATTAAGATGGGGCATCAATGTTAGGTTTATATCTCCTTCCATAATCAGACAACCCTGCATGTGGTCTAGCAACCTAGTGAAGAAATGTTGAAGCCTTCCCGGAGTATGTTGTGGAGGGAAATAGACATTCACCAAGGTTACTTGTTTTTCATACATAAGATCTTTAAGGATCACAAAACAACCCTGAGGGTCTGTATACTGCAACTCCAGGTGATACTGGGTAGTAGAAGGGATCAAAATTGCAACCCCCCTCCGTTTGCCCTTAGGATATGAAGAAACAAAAACTTGGAACCGACCCCCCCCCAGACCAATTTCTGGTGCTCTTTATCAGAAAGGTGTGTCTCTTGTAAATAAATTATACCACTAGATTGTTTTTTAAGGTATTGAAATAACCGGGATTTCTTATTTGGATTATTAATTCCATTTATGTTAAGTGAAAAAAAGTTTACAGTGCTAATTGCCATCTTTATTTATATAAAAAATGAGCTGTTCTGGAAAACTTCTAGGGCCTACAATGTTTCCCTGAGTCGCAGCATACATCCTGTCCTGCCATCCTTGATTTCCACAAGTTTTAAATATTCTAAATGTCCCACGAAAGTCGCTCCCCACTGTCTTTATCTTGTACAAAAGCTCTGTTTCTGTCTTTAAAGTTTCACTGTCATATAAACCATAATGATCTAGTTGTGTCCTGCTGAAAAATAAATAAAAGGTGCAACCACACCAGCTTATAACATAGTAGCAACATTTCAACATATATAACTGAGCCAATAGGGCTAACAATACATTGTTGGAGTCAAGATATTGTTGAGGCCACCCCAGGTTACCATTTAGGATCTGTTTCAAACTGATTCAAGAAAAGCTACAACATGTATATGTATACTGTACTTCCAATGTAGGGAAGATCTCGTTTGTTCTCCCTGTATGTGTCACCTTCAAAAAAGGAGGGTGCACTGGGAGAAAATCCGGAGATGGTTATCTCTTGGGCCCCCTGGGGATGCATTGTCCCCTAAACAGCAAATAAAAGGCAGGCCAAAAATAAATCACATAAAAGTATACACATGAGAAAAAAATCATCAGCCCTGCAAAATAATACAGATTTGAGCTGCCCATCTCTGATGAATAAGTGCCCACCAACCTCCCTAAATTATATGTTTTCAAAGTAGAACCAGTGTATCTTGATTGACCAAATAGTACCCTTCATTAAATAAAATCATTTGGCTGCCATAGTGCAAACTCCAAGCAGAGCTTTACTTCTAAATATCTAAAGCTTCTGCCATCTAATATATGTAGGGGTAAACATCCCCCGGTAGATATCTAGAATATCAAGCATAATAGAGTGATATACAAGCAACTTTATGAGTTTTCATGCAATATCCATGTCCATGTCTCCAGATAGAAAACGGAGATCTTAAAGATGTCCCTCAGTTCAAATAAGAATGCGGTACCTCCATAGGTGTTTCTCTGAGTGGTATAAGGAGTTCAGATCCCCAAAACTCGGAAGGCCGAGGTTTAGGTCTCAACAGGCCTATCATGTAATGGTGCCAAAGTTAGTGTTCCTACCCTTCAGGTTCGTCCATGGGCTGGTTGACGAAATTTAGCCAGTCTATTAGAGATAGACAGTACTTTCTGGGAAGATCCCCTTCGCAGATTCCATGCGTTCACTGCGGTCTGCCATCTAGGCAGATCCTGCGTTTGTTGTCTCTGTTCTGGCCTCGTCTTAAATTGTAGTCTGTGCTTCAGAAGTGCTTCCCTGGCCTCCTCAGCTGTGTGTAATTCTTGCTGACCGGAGGGGAGCAGTACCATGAGATGTGCTGGATATGGTGTGGTAAATTTAATGGATGCCTTCTTCAGTGCTGGTAAGATGTCGGAATATGCCCGACGATTTCTTGTTGTTTGTGGGGCATAGTCATTGTTTAAATATATGCGGGTCTGCCCATAGAAAATTTTTCCTCTGCACCGAGCGGTTGTTAGCACCTTCTCCTTGACTGCATAACTGAGGAACTTTGCAATAATAGACCGGGTCTGGCATTTGAATCCGTGGGGTGAGGGCCCAATGCTCTGTGTACTCTTTCCATCTCACTTTTTGAGTCTGAGGGTAATTCTAGTGCCGTTTTCAGTAAAGTAATGGTAAAATTAGTTATGTACTGCCCCTCGAAGCCCCAATGGGTACAGTATAACCTGATGTTTTTATGTCAAGCTCTGTTCTCGGCATCTTTTTGCCTAGCTTGAAGTTGTACATATTGGTCTTGTAGATTTTGTATTTCTAGTAAAATATCGTCTACTCAGTTTTCCACTACCGTGATTTAGTGCTCCAATGCATCTGTTCTTTGCTCAAGATTTACTACGTCCTTTCTTAATTCCCCATAGAGATCCTTAATCTGTGCTCAAAAAGATAGAAGCTCTTTGTAAATCATGTCCAATTTAATGCGCTTATTCTTAGCTGGTTTCTGTCTGCCTGGAGTATTTTGATCTTGATGTTCCGTTGGGGCCTGAGATTGCTCTGAGTCTGAGGCCTCAGCCGCCGACATTGTGGCGGCATAAGAAAGGCACTTTAAATGAAGCAGGTATGCCCAAAAGTTCTTGTTTGGTATTCTGGTGCAGTGTCACCGAAATTGCAGTGTTTTTAATTGCTTTCAGTAGTAGACTGGTATAGTCGGGCAGTTTGTTAGAGTGAGGTAGGCATGGAGCTCGATGTTTATGCCGCCATCTTCGAGAAAGCTCAACTGGAAATCCTCTGCACATTTGTTTTAGACCTATTTTGACACTCTAGTTGCTCTTTGTAGTCAGGGCTCCCTTATGTCTATCCCATACATTCTTGAATCCCCCCACAGTGTTGACCTCCACAGCCTCTTGAGGCAGGCTGTTCCAAGCATCCACCACTCTTTCTGTGAAGAAAAACTTCCTGGAGTTGGTAGACAACCTCCCTTCTTGCAGCCTGAGGTCATGTCCCCTGGTCCTGGAGCTCTTCTTGAAGTGAAAAAGTTCCTGTGCCTGTACCTTGTTAATGCCTTTTATGTACTTGAATATTTCAATCATGTCCCCTCTCTCTCTCTTTTCTCTGCTCCAGGAAGTACATATTTTAGTTCCCAAGTCTTTCCTCATAGGACATGTACTGCAGACCCTGAATCATTTTTGCCACCTTTCTCTGTACTGTTTCCACCCGGTCAATGTCCTTCCTGAGGTGAGGCCTCCAGAAATGGACTCCGTATTCCAGGTGAGGCCTGACCAGCGATAATGCAGCCCAGCATTCTGTTGGTCTTCACTGTTGCCTTCTCACACTGAACAAATACTTCTGTTCAGTATTCACTAAGGAGGGAAAGGGTTGAGGACCACAGTTGGGGAGAAGAGGTAATGGGGGGGAGGAGTGGACACCAGTCTATTCACAGTGGAGAGAGTTCTGGAGGAACTCACAAAGCTGAAGGTCAATAAAGCAATGGAGCCAGACCACATGGTTAGTAAGCAGTGTGAGAAGGCAGCAATGAAGGCCTGCAGGGTGTTGGACTCAGACAGCTGGTGCATGAGCCAAACAGAAACAAATCGATTCTGGACTTGGTATGGACCAATGGAAACAGACTCGAGGGAGTCCAGGTGGAAAGGCGGCTTGGATCCAGTGACCACCACATGATGTGGTTTGGCACTGAGACGGGGACTCAGCTGAGCCACACAAGGACAAAAGTATTAGATTTCAGAAGGGCGGATTTCAGTGAAATGGGTAGATGTTTAAGAGCAGCCCTGGAGAAAGGAGAGGTAATGGAGGGAGTGGAGGAACAGTGGGGGAAACTAAAAGGAGCCATAGTGGAGGTAACTAACCAATGCATTAGGATAGTGGCCAAAGGGAAAAGAAGAAGGAAACCACTATGGTTCTCTAAAGAGGTAGCAGATAAAGTAAAGGCTAAAAGACCAAGTTTCAGGAAGTACGAGGGAACCCAAAAGGAGGTGTACATTGAATGTCTAAGGGAAGCAGGGAAAGCTATTAGGAGAGCCAAGGCACAGACAGATGAGGGTTTAGCATGGAGTGTGAAAAAAGGGGACAAGACTTTCTATAGGTACATCAGTGATAGAAGAAAAACTGGGGGGGGGGGATTTTGAGGCTCAACGAGGAGGATGGAGAGTGTAAGGAGGGGGATCTAGACAAAGCAGAAATACTGAACAAATACTTCTGTTCAGTAGTCACTCAGAAGGGACAGTGTCAAGGACCACAGTTGGGGAGAAGAGGCAATGAGGGGGAGAAGTGAACACCAGTCCATTCACAGTGGAGAGAGTTCTGGAGGAACTCACAAAGCTGAAGGTGAATAAAGCAATGGGGCCAGACCACATACACCCAAGGATATAAAGGGAGCTGAGAAGGGAACTAGCAGTGCTTCTGGCCACCCTGTTCACAGAGTCACTCAACACAGATGTGGTTCCAGAGGACTGGAGGAGGGTGCATGTAGTCACACTGCACAAAAGTGGCACTAGGGAGCAAGCGTGGAACTACAGGCCAGTCAGCCTCACCTCAGTGGTGGGGAAGATCATGGAGACACTGCTGAAAGAAAGGATAGTGGCACACCTGGAATCCAATGGTGCCCAGGATCTGAGGCAACACAGATTCACAGCAGAAAGGTCTTGTCAAACAAATATGATAGATTTTTTTTTGGATTGGGTGACTACGGAAGTGAATCAGAGAGGGGCGGTAGACATCGCCAACCTAGATTTCAGCAAAGCCTTTGATACAGTCCCACACAGAAGGCTGGTTAACAAAATAAGTAAGTCTTGGCAAGGGGCTTAAGGTGATACATTGTGTTAGAAACTGGCTGATGGACAGAAGATAGAGGGTGGTGGTAAATGGGATCCAATCAAGGGAGAAAGAGGTGACCAGTGGAGTACCACATGGATCAGTACTGGGACCAGTCCTGTTCAATGTCTTCATTAGTGACATTGCAGAGGGGCTGGAAGGAAAGGTTTGCCTATTTGCAGATGACACCAAGATCTGTAACAGAGTGGATACTCCAGAAGAGGTGCATAAAATGAGCAGGGACCTGGAGAAGCTTGAAATATGGTCAGAGGTGTGGCAACTTGCAGTGGGGGTGGAGCAGGCCACACTTCTGAAAATGTCTCTGGGTGATGTAGCTGCTGCTGCAGGTAATTCTGTTTCTGAGTTTAAACTTAGGTGAGCTGGGATTGTGTTGCCACAGTTTGCAGTGGGGGAGGAGCAAACGGGCCACAGCAGAGGACGGCAGGAACACAGTTTGGAGAGAAGTGAACTTTAACTTTATATTTGTTTTCTTTTTACCAGCAAGGGCATAAAACAGCCAAGGGTTGCTGCTATTTACTGTGAGAGGGTTGATTGTCTCACAAGATACTTGGGGGGGTAGGCCCAAACTCATCCTTCCCGTCCTCATCTCCATTTATAGTGAGGCTGCTGCCTCCTCATTGGAGGAGAAAGGGACTTCCCTAACAACCACAGGTATCGATGTAACATTACGGTCTGAGCTGTGCAACAGATTTAAATGATCAAGGAAGATATCATATGTTAAATGGTATTGAGTTAGGATAAAGTACTAGATTGGGGGGGCATTGGAACTAGGTAAGTAAAGAGCACAGGGGTACCAGGGGATTGGGCAGGCAGGCTTCAAGAGCAGAGACAGGAGTGGGGACAGGGACTGGACTGGGGAGGATGAGCAGGAACAGTGCAGGAGGGGATGTAGGAAGGATAGTTAACAGCAATGGTTGCAGGGCTACCATCTTCTTAAAGATTGCATGGAGGGCAGGGGGGTGCTTGGTGTACAAGCAGCTTGTGCAGCTAAAGGAGGAAATTGCATGGCTGAGGAGGGAGCTGTGCGGAAGAGAGGAAAGGGGGTGGAGGGGCCAGTTGGGAACAAGGGACCAAAGGAAGGCATACTCAAATGGCACAGACTGTGGGCATAGAATGGAACAGGTAGGGGGAGCAAATGGGGCAGCACCACCGTACCCTCATGAGCCACTAGAGGAAGGGGCAAAGGGGTGGACAATGGTCCAAAAAAGGATTAGACGTGGACCTGGGAGGGAACGGAACTGGAACACTCAGTACAAAGGATCAGGGACAATCCAAGGAGAGATGAGAGAGGAGAGCAACAGCTTCTCTGTGCTGGCTAGTTTGAAGGAGTGGAGGGCAGGAATTTCAAGGGCGAGGCAATAGCAACGGGGAGGAGAAACACAACAGAGGCCATTGGCCTGGCTGATGGCAAGGTCAGGGCTTCAGACGGTACAAGTAGGATAGCAGAGGCTAAGGGGGGTGGGATGGAGGAGGCATTAGGGAAGGGTGAGCAAGCAGCTGGTGGGCAGAGGTTGAATGAATGTGGTAATGTTGGTGATGATGCGGGGCTGGGAGGGCAGACAAGAGGGACAGACACTGGGGATGACAGTGGGCCAGCTGGTGATACTACATGGGTGGGGGTCAGGAGGGTATCGGAACCTAAGAAGGCTGCAGAGGGGGAAGGCGGAATAGGTAGAGCAGGAAAAAATGGGGGCATGGGGAACGAGGACCAGCATGGGGATTGTGGCCTGCAAAGGGGAGGCCAGCCAGGAGGCAAGCATTATGGAGTGGAAAAGTTAATTGGATTGAGGGAACTGGGATATAGGAGAGGAAGGGGATCCCACGGATCATGGGAGACAGGAGGAAGGGCAGTAACGCTATGCCAGTGAGAGAAAACAGAGACAAAAGGGGATGATGACAGTGCTAGAGGGGTGGGATAGCAGAGTAAGAGGCAGATTATGGGTAAGAGAACTGGGGGGCTACAGGGATTAGAACACAGGGTCATCATACTGGACGACTCAATACTGAAAGGTATCAGGTGGGGGGGCAAAGGAGCCAGGAAGAGTTCCATCTGGGTGGAATGCACACCAGGTAAGACAGCAGGTAGAGTAGAACAGCATGTCATTAAATGTGTGAGAAGACAGGGGTGAAGCCCCATATAGTGGTGCGCTTAGGCGCTATTGATGTGGTGGGAAGCAGAGTGGAGGAAGTGCAAAACAGTTTCAGGGAGTTGGGCAGGTTGTGCAGCATTGAGGGGCAAACAGTCACATTCTCTGAGATCATAACAGTACCCAGGGCAAGCACAGCCAGGAAACAGAGGAACTTAGAATTTAATGCATGGCTGGCAGAGTGGTGTAGAACGATGGAGTTTGGTTTAGTAGCGGATTGGGGGGCAACATGGGATAACAAGAACCTCTAATCACCAGATAGACTTCACCTGAGCACGGAGGATTTCTGTGTCCTGAAACAGAAACTGGGGGAGTTCATTACAGCCAAGTATAACTTAAACTGACTTGGGGGGGGAGGAGGCTTAGCACTGAGCAGCAGCCAGAGCCAAAAGGAGAGGGAGGCAATCTGCCTCTCCCCTAGCTAGCAAGGAGGGGAAAGGGGAGGCAATCAAAAAGGGGAGGAGGTAGAGGGGAGGGGAGTACTGGGTTAAGCAGGGGATCTGGCTGGAAGGTGGTGTTACTAAATGCAAGGAGCTTGGGGAACAAAATACCTGAGCTCCAAGCATTAATGGAGAAGGGGAGGTGGATATAGCTGCCATCACTGAGACATGGGCCAACCAGCACCATGACTGGGACATCATGTTACCGGGATACAGACTGTATTGCAGGGATAGGACAAAAAGGAAGGGTGGGGAGGTGGCTTTTTTTTGTGAGGGACAGGATAATGAGCGGGAGGGAGGAGGGAGGTGAGGGGAGGCTGGAATCCTTATTGGTTCATCTACAAAAACAATAAAGGTAAAAGAGTCAAACTGGGGGTTGTGTACAGACCACTCTTACAGTCAGAGGGCTTCGACAGAGAACTGGCAGATCAGTTACGGAAACACTGTGGAAGGGGTGGCACTGTGGTGGTTGGGGATTTTGATCTACCAGGGGTGGAGTGGAAAACCATGTCTAACACAAGCGCTAGGGAGCAGGTCATTCTGGAAGCCTTCCAGGATGTATTCCTGTCACAAAAGGTGGAGGAACTGACAAGAGAGGGGAACATCTTGGATCTTGTGCTGACTGATGGAGACAATGTGTAGGGTGTATGGCCTGAGGACACCCTAGCAGGTAGTGACCACCGAACAGTTTGGTTCTCCCTGGGTATGGGTAGGGAGGGGACATCTACAAAAACCAAGATGGTGGACTTCAAAAGAGCTGACTTGTGTAGAATGGCCGACATCCTTGGGGAGCATTTGACTAGCATCACCCCTGACATGGATACCATCCAGAAATGGGCCATCCTGAAGGAAGGCCTGTTAGTGGCCACAGACACCTGCACAAAGAAACACAGTAAGAAGGCAGGGACCAAGAAGCCATGTTGGTGGTCAAAAGAGGTGCAGATAAAAAACTGCCTTCAGAAGATGGAAGGGGTCCAAAAGAGAGGAGGAGGATAAGGAGGAGGAGTACACAAGGAAAACCAGGGAGGTGAGCAGAGCTGTGAGGGCTGCCAAGGCTTCAAAGCAGCTAAGGCTAGCAGAGGAGATTAAGGAAGGGGACAAGGCCTTCCTCAAGACCATAAGGGAGAAGAGGAACTGCAAGAAGCAAATCACCAGAATAAGGAAGGATGGAGGTTGGGTAGAGAAGGGGGTTGAACAGGCAGAGGTGCTCAATGAGTACTTCTGCTCAGATTTTTATCAGGGAGAGAGATGGGCCAGTACTGCAGGGGTAGGGCAACATTGGCACGGGAGGATAATGGATAGGGAGATCCCTGTGAGCAGAATGCTTGAGGGCCTTAAGTCACTGAACACTAACGAGGTTCCAGGGCCAGATGGACTGCACCCTAGAGTCCTGAGGGAGTTGACTGAGGTCCTGGCGGCACCACTGGCAGACTTGTTCAATACCTCCCTGCAGACGGGGTGCATGCCTCAGGACTGGAGGATGGCGCATGTGGTACCCCTGCACAAGAGGGGTCCCAAGGATGAGCCTTGTAACTATAGATCAGTCTGTCTGACATCCATTGTGGGTAAGTTCATGGAAACAATCCTAAAGGAAAGGTTGGTGACCTTCTTGGAGGTGAACGGTCTTATGGATGACAAACAGCGTGGGTTCATCTCTGGGAGATCATGTCAAACAAACCTGGTTCACTTTTTTGACTGGGTGACAAAAGAACTAGACACTGGTCGGACCATAGATGTTCTGTATCTGGATTTCAGCAAGGCTTTTGGCTCGGTACCACATGGCAGATTAACTAGTAAATTGAGGAACCTGGGAGCAGGGGAGAAACTGGTTAAGTGGGTTGGTAACTGGTTGGGGGACAGACATCAGAAGGTGGTTGTGGGGGGGGGAACTCTCAACTCATAGGGCAGTCACCAGTGGGGTCCCACGGGGTTCAATGCTGGGGCCGGTGCTGTTTAACATCTTCTTATCCAATATAGCAGTTGGAGTTAAGAGCATAATCAGTCTATTTGAGGATGACACCAAGATAGGGGCAGTTGTGGATGGGGTAGAGGGAGGAAACTCCTCCAAGAAGATTTGGGAAGGCTTGAGCAGTGGTCAGACACTTGGCAGCTGGGTTTCAATGCTAGGAAGTGCAAGGTCATGCACTTTGAAGCGAGGAATCCTGAGTACAGTTACCATCTGGGAGGGGTTTAGCTGTCCATCTCTGAGGAGGAAAAGTATTTAGGGATAATGGTCATAAAGAATGTGAGCCACTTATCTCAATGTAGGAAAGCAGCGGCAAAGCCAATAGAATGCTGGGGTGCATTGCTAGAGGAATCACCTCTAGAAGGGAAGAAGTCATTCTGCCATTGTACAGGTCACTGGTGAGGCTGCACTTGGAGTACTGTGTACAGTTCTGGCACCCATACTTAAAGAAGGACATCAGGTTACCAGAGGGGGTACAGCGGAGAGTGACTAAAATGATCAGAGGTATGGAGGGGAAGCCTTACGAGGATAGGTTGAGGGACCTCAACATTTACTCACTGGAGGAGAGAAGGGGAAAGAGGTGATATGATCGAAACCTTCACGTACTTAAAGGGCATCAACAGGGTTAGTACGGAGGGCATGCTTCGATTAAAAGGAGAAGGGATTACTAGGGGGCACCTGGAAAACATAGAAACGTAGACTTTGACAGCAGATAAGGACTGCTTGGCCCACCTAGTCTGCTCATTACCCCCCACAGCTTGAAGTTGGTGGGGGGTAGAGTCAGGAGGGAGACAAGAAAGCATTACTTCACAGAGAGGTTGGTAGGGGGATGGAATGTGCTCCCTGAAGACAGTGGAGAGCTTTAAAAGGAGGTGGGATAGGGTTAAGGGCAAGATACTAGTCAGTTTGAAGATGAGAGGAAGAGAAGGGGGCAAGGGTTGGGGGGGGCAGCAGGAGTCTAACCTCTGTGCTGCACAATCAAGCAGATGCAACAGACCATTTGGCCTGTATCTGCTGGCAGTTTTGTATGTTCATATGTTCCTAACTGAGGTTCAATTCAAAAAAGTGCAAGATAATGCACTGGGGTAGGGGGAACCCTGGGGAGAGCTACAGAATGGGGGGAAGAGGTGCTGACTGTCACCAAAGAGGAAAGGGACCTAGGGGTTATTATATCTGATGACCTAAAGGTATTAAAGCAGTGCGCAAAGGATGCAGGGAGGGCCAGTGGCATGCTGGGGTGCATAGGCAGAGGCATTACTAGCAGGAGACAGAAGGTGTTGATGCCATTGTATAAAACACTGGTAAGGCCTCACCTGGAGTACTGCATGCAGCACTGGAGACCAGATATGCATAAGGACATAGACAACGTGGAGGCTACCCAGACAAGGGTGACAAAGATGGTGCATGGCTTGCATCACAAAACATATGAGGAGAGACTAAGAGTCCTCAATATGTACTCACTGGAGGAGAAGAGAGAAAGAGGGGACATGATAGAAACTTTCAAGTACCTCAAGGGCATAAACAATGTGCAGGTGGGGGATCTTTTCCAATGTAGAAAAGATATCAGAATGAGGGGACACAATATGAAATTGTAGGGGTGTAGATTAAGAGGTAACGTGAGGACGTTTTTCTACGCAGAGAGGGTGGTGGACGCTTGGAACAGTCTGCCACAAGAGGTGGTGGGGGCCAGCACAGTGGAGGGGTTTAAACATGCCTGGGACAGGCAGAGGGAGTGGTGAAAAGCCACTGATCACTTAGGGTCAGTGACTGCATACAAGTTTAGGGCTTACGGGCAGACTAGATGGGCCTAGCGGTTCTTATCTGCCAACAATTTCTATGTATCCTCTCTCTCTCTCTTCTCTCTATATATATATATATATATATATACATAAACATGGGTTCAGAAAGGAGGAAAACTCATTGGCCAAACAGCATCACCAGATCGTGGATTATAGTCACTATTTAATCCCCAGTTAGGGTGAGATGCCCGCCAGCAAGATCCCTGGGCAGAGTGGCATTTGTTATGTCTGGGGAAATTCAGCACTGAGAGGCAGCCATTAAGACTGCACTAAAGTGAGAGAGAGAGCTGCAGCTGTCAGTTGGTGGCTGCCTCTCAATATGGTGTCAGCAGGGCTCAGTTGGTAGCACATCCACCTCTGGACCACAAGGTCGTGGGTTCTCGTCCCACACCGGGATTGGACTTGCACCTAAAAATCGCTGGCATCCAAGTGCAGTATTGGGGGTGCTGTACTGCTGGGGTGTGCTGCCCTTCAGATGAGATGTTAAACTGAGGCCCCATCTGCCCATCCTGGTGTTGTCCTGGTGGGTGTCCAGGTGGAAGTAAAAGAACTTAGGGCACTCTTCGCAAAGAGCAGGGAACATTCCTGGTGTCCTGGTCAACATTCCCCTTCCCATAAAACCGGTTCATGCAATTATCCAGGTTGTGTGTGGGTGATGATGTGCAATATGGCTGCCACCACACATTCAGTCACTTCACTACCAGTCTAGCATTGCTTGTAAAGCGCTTTGGGATACTGTGCATGAAAAAGCGCTATATAAATGCTGGTTCTTTTACTGTACCCCATTCCCTTATGGTTATGGAAGTCCTCTGAGGAAGGGGTACTGCCAGCTGTACCCTTGTCCCACAGAGAGTACATAAAAATAATAAGTTGTATCTGTTGCCACATCTATTCCTTTCCCAACCTCCCCCCGTCCACACAAACACAGTGCAAGCAGGAGAACTCACCCCTCAGACAGTGAGAGGCAGAGAATGGTGATCCGGTATTGTATCTGCCAGTGAATTCACCATCCCACAAGTACTGTCCTCCTGGAAGTATGCAACAGAGAGAAAGAGAGAGAACAAGAGAGACTATGAAGTTGACATGCTTCCTTTTCCCTCTGCCTGTGTGTGTATCATCACCCCCTGTATTGTGTACAGGCCATCCCAAGACACAGAGCAACAGTGCAGGAGACACTGAGTGACATGGCAAAAGGGAGCGGGAGACATGAAGTGGGTAAAAATAATTTTCTGTTTAGGGACACAGCCTGTTGACATACAACCCCCCCTCCCAGCCGTGTTGCAGTAAGGGCTGAGTGTACAGTGAAGTTCACTGGGGATGTTACATAGAGAGCAAGAGCGATCGGGCTTGGTGAAGAAGACACTGCTTTTCTGGTATTCTGTGCCACAGTCTGTCCCCTGCCTTGCAGCAAATATGCTTATGTGGCAGTTGTCCACTGCTCCGTTATCACTGTACCACATCTATGACATCGGGTCCCAGTCCCACCCCTATACCTCTGTGCCACATCCATTACATTTTTGCATTGTCCACTCTCTCTGACAGACCTCAGTCGGCCCTTCACTGTTCTGTTGTGCCCAGGGAGACCTGCTAGTGAGTGAGACATTCTTGAAGCAAGTCGTCAGGGAGATTACTCAGTGCAGGTAATTGTGTTGGCAAGTGTCCCGGTGTGTTGTGCTGCATCTCGGTGTCCACAGAAGTTGCCAGCAAATGCTGCAGCAGCGCATCAGCATTCAGACCTGTGCGCCTCCTGTTCATTAGAGAGACAGAGAGAATGAGTGACAGCAGACACACCGTGAATTTTTTTAAGTCAGCATTTCTACATGATGTCAGATTTGCAAGCGGGACCTTAAATTTATGATTTACACTGCATCTTGCTTGCAGCAGGAGCGAGCAACACAGACTGTGACAGACCATCGCATGGGCATATGAGAGAGAGAGAGAGAGGAAGAGAGTGCAGGAAAAAGAGAGTGCAGGGAAAGCACAGACCAGGTGGGGTTGCAATCAAGTGTGTATGTCTTCTTTGACATACAGCAGTGGCCAAAATAGTGTTCTGATGTTGTTCATCCCTTGGCAAGTTGCGAAAGTAGCACAGACACCGTGTATTGCCCCATTTCCTAAGCAAGTAAGGTCTGCATGGTCTGTGAGATTGCCCCTGCAAAAGAGAAACAGTGACATGGGGAGGTGGAATCCAACATCGCAGGCACAGGACCACACATTGTTATGCAAAAGAAATGCCACAGATCATGTCAGTAGTGTGTCTGTGACATTTCTATGTGCATAACAACAACACAGTGTGCATTTTTTGTTTGGGACTATTTCCCAAGGTGGCAGGATACAGTACCTTTCTTGCGTTGAAACAGGGGGAACACATCTTTTTGGGGGGTTGTACCCTGTGGTCATCTCAATCCATGTTATAAGCACAATAACCCACTCCAGGGTATGGGGTTATAAGCATTTAATCCACGCCTGGGGTGCTGAGAGGACACTCGGCCTGTGGCCTCGTGCCTCACAACACACCCAGGCATGGATTAAATGCCTATAAACCCATACCCTGACAATGGTTAGTAATGTATGTGTATGTGTGCATATGTGTGTGTGTGTGTGTGTGTATATATATATATATATATATATATATATATATATAATATACATCTATATATATATTTATGCAATGAGGTGGACGTATATTCAGTGTGATAAATGCGTTTATCTGAGTCACTGTATGTATAAATAAATTTATACATACAGTGACCATTTATACACACAGTTACTATGTCACAAATCTCTTTAGAATTCATTTAGAATGTTCAGCCTCAGAAGCAGTACTAACTATATTCAAATGGGAATAACTTTAAAACGAAAAGAGATAGCATGGTACTGTGAGCACGGAAATTGTTCAGCACAAAATGATCTACAAAATGAGTGGTGTTTCATGTATAGATGCCTTATAGATTTTTTACAATTAGCAAAAAAGCAGAAGAAAATTTTATTTTTTGTTCACTTTTTTGACAAACAAATGTGAATAACTTTAAAACAAAAAGTGATAGCATGGTACTGTGAGCACAAAAAATGTTCAGCACAAAAATATCTACAAAATGAGTGGTGTTTCATTTATAGATACCTTTTAGGTTTTTTTTTATAATTATCAAAAAAACAGCATAAAATTCAATTTTCTTTTCCCTTTTTTGGCAAACAAATGGGAATAACTTTCAAGTGAAAAAGGTAGCATAGTACTGTGAGCATGACATTTGTTCAGCAAGAAGTTTTCAACAAAATGAGTGATGTTTCATTTAATAGCAACCACTATGCTAGGCAGACATACTCTAGGAAAGTTAACCAAAACTCCCAGAAATTATCATTTAAAATAAAGATAAACAGTCAAAACCAAATGTTTCTGCACTGATAGAAAGCACCCCTATTGCTGTCAGATAAATGATTTATCTACATTTGTGCTGTTTGACCTTGGACACCTTACTTGTGGCTTATGCCACTCATGAGGTTACCCAAGGTCAAAAAGCACTTGTGTAGATAAATCATTTATCTGACAGCTCACCATTGTACATCCCGTATTTATTTATATATATACACTGTATATGTAATAGATAATCCACTTTAGAGTGTGCAGTCATGCTCTGATATACGCACTCCTTGGTGTGTGTCATGATGTATGAGGCCGCAGGCCGAGTGCGTTCGACCACCCAAGGTGTGCGTATATCAGAGCGCGACCGCACACACTAGAGTGGATTATCTATCTTATAAAATGGCCACAAATATTGTGGGGGGAGAGCAAAAAAGTAGTCCCTGTGTGACATGAATAAGTGGATCATTAGTAGATGATCTGGTTGATCTTGCCATAACTGATATGGGTTTAAGTTGTAGGTAATTGTTATCTGGTCGATCCTCCCATAATATTTCAAGAAAATCTAATTTTAAACATGTTATCATGTTGATCCTGCTGTTTTCACAGCCTTAATGTACAGAGACTTTCACTGTTAATGGTTTAATGCAGTGTGACCCAGTACTGTCAGTAAATGATAAATGAGTTGCTGCCAAAAGTTTAAAGTAAGAGTCTCTGTGTTGAAGTAAAAAAAAAAAACAACAAAAAAATGTTTATTTTTCTGTTTATTTCCTTTACTAAGAGAAAAGTTATCACCTTTACAAGGAGAACGAGTGGGGAGCACTTTTGCTTTTATTAATGAAATGTAGCGTGACCGAGCGTGGTCAATAATGGTACGTAACGTGCAGCCAGACACTGAGAGTAAGTCACTCTCTGTTGAAAAAGCAAAGAAACTGTGCAGAAAGAAAAAAGCTGCTGCCTGAAGCAAGTGGAGAGCTAGCACACAGTGAGGGTGTTGGCAGCTTCAGAAACACAGACGCAAGGCAGAGCGAGTGTTTAACAGAAGTTAAATTAAACTTTTACAAAGCAGTTTGTCTTTCTCAGTGCTATCTGCAGCAGTTTCTTTCCCAGTGAGCCTCTGAATCACTCAGTTAGATTTGCAAAACACACTCACCTGTGTTTCTCACTCCTAGTCCATTCAGAACACACACACACCATGTACACACAGAATGAGCAGAAAACACGCAGACACACAAATAAATATGTTCCTAAAGCTCTCACCCCAGTGGTATAAACTGCACACATGGTGTGCAGATTGTGGGATATGGAAAATATTCTCACTCCTGCATCGTGAGCTGTGCATTCTCACTCTGCAGGAGTGAGAATATTTCCATATCCCACTCCTGCCCATCATGTATCCATATATATATACTGTGTGTATATATATATATATATATATATATATATAAAATACATGATGGGCAGGAGGTGATGAATTATTCTCACTCCTGCAGAGTGAGCTCTGCATATACATGAGTGCCGAAGGCATGAGTGAGGGTATTCAGAGCTCATTTTGCCGGAGTGAGAATATTTTCCATAGCACACAATCTGCACATCATGTGCACTATTTATACGATGGATGTGGGAGCTCCAGAAATATTGTTATGTTTTTCCTGTGTTCTTTTCCTGTTTCTGTGTGCTTTCTGCTCTTTCTGTGTGTGGTCTGAGTGTGTGTGAGTTTTTCTGGATGGGTTAGGAGTCTCAGAAACACTATGGGACACAGGTGAGTGTCCTTTGCAATGCTAATTGAGTAAGTTGCAGGTAGCAGTAAGAAACATAAACTTTTTTTGTGAAGCAGTTTCATTTAGAATGCAGGCTGTAGTAAGTGAGTGGTGACATCAGCAGAGTATGTATAAATGGCATTTATTTTAACTCTGCTGATGCCATCACCATTTATCACACTGCAGTGAAAATAACGAGATTTGTCATCAGCTTGGCGCTCCCACCCCATTGTATGTATGCATGTGTATATATATATGTATATACTGTATATCTATATATATGTATGTATGTGTGTGTGTATATATATATAAATATATACAATGGGGGTGAGTGGTAAATGAGTGTGAGAAATTATGTTATTTTCAGCAGGGTGTGATAAATATAAGACCTGACATTTATCACACTAGCATAGCCACGTGATAGCGCAAAGCCATGCAAAGTCAAGGCAATGGTGCATTTGCAACAATGAGGCCCCGTTGTATATATATCGGATACATGATGGGCTCATGTGGTGATATGGGAAATATGTTCAGTCCTGACAGTGACCTCTGAAACCTCACTTGTGGCTTCTACTCTTGTGAGTATTCAGAGGTCACTCTATAGGAGTGAAGATATTTTCCATATCACACTTGTGCCCATCAGGTATCCCATATCTATCTATCTATCTATCTATCTATCTATCTATCTATCTATCTATATATATATCTGTGTGTGTGTGTATAGGGGATACGTGATGGGCAGGAGTGGGATATGGAAAATATTCTCACTCCTGCAGAATGAGGCACAAGTGAGATATCTATGCCTCACGATGCAGGAGTAAGAATATTTGCCATATCCCACGATCATGTGTGCAATTTATACAACAGGTGTGGAAGCTTTAATTTGTTTTGTTTTATCTTATGTCATTCTGTTGCTGTGAGTTGCTGCTGTGAGTGAATGGGTATGAATGGGGTTCGTATATGTTGTGCAATTGGTCGTTGTGTGTGTGAGTGAGTGGTAATAGGTTGATGAGTGTGTGAGTGTAATTCGTGGTTGGATAATGTGTTTTGGTAGGCAGGACATGTCTGGGAGGTTTCCTATAGACACTGTGTGTGATTTTCCTTTTTCCCTATATTTTATTATGTGTAGTGTTTAATTTTTTGTTGTATGCTGCTGTGCATAACTTTTTCATTTCTGGTTGGTTTATATGTTATTTGTTCTGGAATGTCTATGAGACGCTCCATGGGAACTACAGGTAAGAGAGCAGTTTCAATTGTGTGAGGTGCTTTCATTGTCATTGAGATGCTCAGCTAGAAATAAGTCCCCAAATCCCTGGTGTCTAGTAGACCCTCCACCCCACCGGTCACTGGCTCCAATAATAGAAATAAGCCCCCAAATCCCTGGTGTCTAGTGGACCCCCACCCCGTTGAGCACCTGCCCCCCCCAAAAATACCTGGTGTCTAGTGGAACCCCCATACCCCCACCCCATCAGGTAGAGCCCCTGCCACCACTCCACTCCCTCATAGTCACCCCAACCGAACAGTCCTCCACTGACCTCCAGAGCTACAGCCCAGCTGACCTACTCATACACGCTCATTCATTCAGTCTGTCAGCCAGCTCATCATTTTAGTGGATGTTTTCGGTTGCTAGAGAAGGAAGGAGGCTGCTCCAATCTTCCATGGGGGGGCGGGATGGGGAATGGTGGTGTGGACCCCGAAAATATCCACTACAATGATGAGCTGGCTGACAGATGGAATAAATGAGCTTATGCTTGTACAAGCAAGTGCTCATTCATTCAGAGCAGGTCACGTGGGCTGCTGGCTGCAGAGGTAGGTGAAGGGCTGTGCTGGTGGCCCACTGGGGGACAAGGTTAGGGTGACTTGAGGGGAGTGGAGTGGTGGCCGGGGGGCTCACCTGATGGGATGGGGGGGTCCACTAGACACCAGGGATTTTTTTATTGGGGCTGGCGGTCGGCGGGGTGGGGGTTTCACTAGACACCAGGGATTTGGGGACTTCGTGAGGGCAGAAGGACGCCCTCCCCCACAACAGCGCACAGAGTCTCAGCATCGCTCCGGTGGCTCCCCCCGAGGGTCCATGAGGGCAGAAGGATGCCCTCCCCCACAACAGCCCACAGCTCACAGTGTCTCAGCATCGCTCCGGTGGCTCCCCCCCCCGAGGGTCCGTGAGGGCAGAAGGACACCCTCCCCCACAACAGCCCACAGGTACGCCAGCAAGCTCCGATGTAATTTGGGACTGTGTTTTACTGCATCTGACTGAAGAGGTCCCGCCTTCGCTTCACTCCAGCTCCCCACCACCCCCACCCCCACCCTTGGTCATCAGTGTATTATACAGACAGGGACACGTGATGGAAATAACCAATCAGCTGAGTTTCCCATTAGCAAGCTATCCCATCCCACCACTAGAGGCTGCTACAGAAATGAAGAACCTTGCTACTATGCTACTCTCAGTCACTTTGATGCTTTCTCTACAATTATGCCTGCTACTTCAATTTCCACACTCCTGCCCCTCGCTTTCCTATCTCACTACTCCTTATCTCGATTTCCCTTCATCTCCCCTCCACTCTTTCTCCACCTCTCCCCTAGAGTTACCCCCTCCTAACCCTCACTGACTCACCGCCACACTTCAACCTCTGATCCTTCCTCCCCTCCCCTCTCACCTAACCCTCTCCCTTCTCCACCACCCTCAACTTTCCCTAACCATTCACCCTCACTGCTCCACTCACACCTGCTAAATCTCGAGGCCTTTCTCCGGTGCCTAAACCTCCGGGCTCCACCCCTAGGCACAAAAAAAGCAGCTGCAAGCAGTCCCCCTGCCTCTCCTTACCCCTGTTACTCCTACTCCTGGCAGGTGGTATACATCCAAACCCTGGCCCCTTAGCACCAAGTCAAACCTCACCGGCACCCACACCCCAACACAGTTTTTCACCTGACTCTCTCCCCAAGGGCCTCTGCATTTTTCACATTAACGCTAGGAGCCTTCTCCCAAAACTAGATGACATCTCCATCTGGGCAAACCAGTACCAACCGGAAATACTCTGTATCATGGAAACATGGCTCTCCGTCAAAATCTCCAACCCCTCTCTTGCCATCCCAAACTACATCTTGTTCTGGCAGGACCGTGGCAAGTGAGGTGGGGGGGTTTCGCTGTATGTTAGGCACTCCATAAGTGCACCATTACCTTCAAAGAATCATGCTCAGCCTCCCATGAATCCTTAGTCGTTCACCTATCCTTTCCCTCGTCCACCCCCCCTTTACATAGGGGTTTTGTATACCCCTCCAAAGCCTTCACCTGACTCCCTCATCAAGGCCATCTCTGCCATTTTCTCGATCACCTCAAATGACGAACTTATTCTACTAGGCAACTTCAACCTAGACTGGCTCTCCTCCTCCTCTGCCAAATCAGCGGCCCTGAAGATTGAAGCCCTAAATCTGTCCCAACTAATCCAAGAACCCACCTGACTAAACCACCAATCTCAAAAACACTCCCTTCTGGACTGGATTTTAACCACCCACCCCCACAGGATTTCTGCCTCAGGCATCCTCTCTGACACCTTTAGCGACCACTGTATCACTTACTGTATCCGCAAAATCCATTCACTGCACTCCAGTCCCAAATTCATCTTATCTCGTCCCCTACATCTCCTCGACAAATCTGCCCTACAGCGTGACCTGACAAATGCGGACGTTGACATTGCCCTATCCCACTTCTGCAACATTTTCCTAAGCACATGGGACCGCCAAGCTCCCCTCAGGAAAACCAGAGTTAAAAAACACCATCACCCCTGGATCAGAGCCGACCTCATCACCTTGTGTCGATCAAGGGACAAGGCTTGGAGGCAATACAAAGCCTCCCTTGCCTCTTGTGACCTCCTATCCTACAAATTTCTCAGAAACAAATGCACCAAAGAAATTCGACAATCCAAGGCCCACTACTTTAAGGCTCAACTTACCGTTCACCAAGCCTCCCCGATGTCCTTCCGGAAGGTGACAAACTCTCTCATCGATCCACCCGCCAAGCAAGCCAGTCCAATCCTCAACATTGATGGCAAAATTATCTCCGATCCTGCTACTGTATCTGAACTTTTCAATTCGTTCTTCATCTTCTGTGCCTTGCCAGACTCACCCCCTCCTCCACCCACCTCCACAAATCCCCCCCCACCACAGCTTCCTCTTTCCCTAATTTACGCCCCTGGAAGTCTACACTATATTCACTTCTCTGAACCAGTTTAAAACCAGCCCTGATGGCTTGCATCTTAGACTGCTCCGTATCTCTGCCTCAACCATAGTCACACCTCTGACACGTATACTAAATCTCTCTATCACCACAGTCACGGTCCCCTTCACCTGGAAACTAGCCAAAATCCTTCCTCTCCACAAAGGTGGCAACCCTTACCTACCGGGAAATTACAGACCCATCTCACTCCTCCCTTCCTTCGCCAAAATCCAAAAATCGCTCGTGCTGTCAAAACTGTCCTCCTTCCTATCAACAAACAGCTCCCTCTCCCCATTCCAATCAGGTTTCAGAAAACTTCACTCCACCACCACCACCTTGTTACGAGTAACCGACTCTATTGTCTCTGCCA
Source organism: Neoceratodus forsteri (assembly GCA_016271365.2). Classification (NCBI taxonomy): domain Eukaryota; kingdom Metazoa; phylum Chordata; order Ceratodontiformes; family Ceratodontidae; genus Neoceratodus; species Neoceratodus forsteri. The sequence continues at coordinate 336,303,098 of CM057459.1, forward strand.
TGGACAGTGGCCAAACCACCACCGCCATTTTCATTGACCTGGCAAAAGCCTTCGATTCTGTCTCCCACCCTCTGCTGCTTTGCAAATTAGGCTCTATTGGCCTTGCTAAACCTGCCATAAACTGGTTCCACTCCTACCTCCAAAATAGAAAGCAGTCAGTACAAATAGGCGATACCCTCTCCCCCTCACCCGTCCTCTTGGGTGTCCCTCAAGGCTCTATCCTTGGTCCCATCCTTTTCTCCCTATTCATAAATGACCTCCCCTCTGCCTGTCTCTCCTCAAACATGCACCTGCACGCTGATGACACCATCATCTACACCTCAGGCCCCTCTCATGACAGTGTGCTCCCAAATCTCCAAAGAGATTTCAAACGTGTACAAGCCTGGCTCCTGAAAAACCAGCTCAAACTTAATGCCAAAAAAACAGTCACCATGGTATTCAGCACCAGACAAAAGCTTGTCTCCCTACCTGCCCCACCTCCGATCTCCACTTTGGATGGTGTTCCCCTCGAGTCAGTACCCACCTTTAAGTACTTGGGAGTCTAGCTGGATATCCACCTCAACTTTTCCACACATGTCGATGCCATCTGCACCAAACTCCGGCCCAAACTGACCATCCTCTATCGCCAGAAAGCCAGCCTTTCCCTTCCCACCCGGAGTGAAGTCATACGCAAAACCATCCTACCAGTTCTGGACTATGCAGATGTCATCTGTGGCAGAGCCCATGCCTCCTCCCTCTCAAAACTTGATGTTCTGCTCAATTCTTTCAGTCGATTCGCCACTGCCTCCCCTCCACTTACTCATCATTGCCTCCTATACTCCACACTATCCCTGATGCCACTCTCTCAAAGGCGGACCACCCACAGCGCCTCCCTCATAGCTAAATATTGGCTTGGCTCCCTTTCCCCCTACCTCTCTTCCCGCCTCTCTCCAGCCATCTCCCCAGGCTACTCACTCCGCCATAGACACGCACGTACATTCCACCTCCCATGCCCCCTCTCTGCCTCCGGGCAAGCTGCCTTTTCCTACTGGCTCCCTTTCCTTTGGAACAACTTCCCACCCACCCTCCACCAGGCCTCCTTCCTATCTGCCTTTAAATAACTCCTCAGACTCCTCAGACTCCTACCTCCTGCCCAAGATGCTCATCTGAACCCTCCTGAACTTGGCCCCTGTCAGATAAGTACTATTGCACACGCCATCCCCAAACCGCATAACCACCTACTTGCCATATTTTCAACGTACTAGACTAGCACACCCTGGACAACCTCTACATGTAAATATGTCTATAAATATACTTGTAATATACTGTAAATACAATTTTGTTAGAAATTTGTTAGAAATGAAATGTCCTGATGTTCTTTTAATCGTCTGTTCCAGCAAAATTGTTACATTGATGCTTACTACTATGAAATGTCTTTTTTCTGTACTATATGTCTGGAACAAGATATTGTTTGTACTTCTCAGCTAACAGTGTACACCTTGTACCCAGGTCGCACCTGGAAACGAGTCTCGGCTTAGAGTGCCTTTCCTGGTCACCAATTTTAAATAAATAAATAAATAAATACATTATTGGAGCCAGCGATTTGCAGGGTGGGGGGTCCACTAGACCTCAAGGATTTGAAGACTTATTTCTATTATTGCTGCCAGTGATTGGTGGGGTGGGGGGGGGTCCACTAGACACCAGGGATTTGGAGACATTTTATTTATTATTGGGGCTGGCAATTGGCGGGGTGGGGGTCCACTAGACACCAGACATCATGTAGACTGAAGATACCATATTTATCTTCATGAAAGGCCAATGATATCATGATATCTCACAAGTGGTGAAGCCATGAGTGAGATATCTTGATGTCATTGGCCTCGAGTCAGGCCATGTCATGTTCCGTTTATACAACTTATGTGCTGGGCCCCCAACACGACCCCCACATATGTTGTGCCCTGCCTCCCCATGACAACCTACCACATACAGTATTTAAAACAATATTCCACATAAGTTATCAGGCAGGATCAGCAGCTTTAACTCCCATCCTCCTCCCCACTCCACTGTGGTTCTGGTCCTGCTATAACTGGTAAAAATATAGTTATTAAAGTTATCTGGTTGATACTGCTTTTTGCCTCCCTGGGCTCACAGAGAAGCATACGTTTTAATGGTATAAATTTGTAGCATTAGCGAGGGTTTTCACTGAGGACCAGGGAGACATTTAAAAGATGGGACTCTTCTTGTACATTGAAAAAAATCTCTGCAGGTTTTACAAATTTATTAAGTTATTAAAGCAACTTATCTGGTAGTTGTTCCTGTGATTTCTTCCTCGTCTCACCGACTTTTATTTCTGACCTGCTAGATTTGAAGCGTGACTGAGTGGTTTCAACAGATTTCATTGAGTAAGTCACAAATGTTTAAAATAAGACAGTGTCAGTGCAAACATGTTGCAGATCCACTGGATTTTTAGTAATCTTGTTGGGTGTGTTATGAAGAAGCTGACGACAGTAGAAAGAGAGACCAAGCTGGCATGTCAGCAGCTTCAGAGAAGGGAACATGACTGCGAGTGAGTGTTGCTATAGTAACACTCACTCGTGCTCACTTTCACTTGTCTGAAGCTGTTGACATGCCGAGTCGTTCTCTCTCTTGTGTTTGTACTTTGGCAGATTGTTTTTTACAAAGCTCAGGAAAATTAATAAAAACAAAGTGGATTTTTAAAATTTTGCACTGACAGTGCGTTATTTCAAATGTTTCTGAGCTACTCACTGTAATGTATTGAAAGCGCCCGGTGATGGTACAAATCTGGGATACAAGGAATGAAACTCTTATGGTGAGAGGAGGAGAAATGGCAGGGATAAATTAATGATTGTTTTAAACTGATGGCAGGTTGAATAAGATGTAAGAGTCATGCTAGTAGGGGGAGGAGGGTTCAGGTAATTAAAAGGCAGAGCTTTAGAACACCTGAGTTTCCTGTGGGGATCAATAGGGTTTCTTACAGATTACATAGAGGAGTTTAAAAGATAACAGGATGATGTATAGGAGTGTTAAGATATCATGATGATGTTTAGGAACATGAAAATATCACTGTTATCTTCACTGGCTTCTAGAGATATTACTTTTTACACTGGCATTTATCCCAGTGCATAAGTTGTATAAATATATATATAAATTATATATATATATATATATATATTATTTTAAGGTGGGGCTGACGATCGGCGGGGGGGGGGACCGATAGATAGTGGGTGGTGTTGGGGGATTCCACATTTGTAACCTCTACTTGCTTTGGGTTTTTTAAGTGCAATTTGCACTTAAAAACCCAAAAAAGCATGGTGAAGTCGCAAATGATGAATTTTGGTTCATTTTGGGAAATTACGTAAAGTGCTCCATGGAGACGAATTTGGCAACTTCGCCGCATATTCGCCTGCAGAGAAAAACTTTGCTGCATCTCTACCTAGCAGCTGTGGGAAAGACAGAGGAAGAGCAAGCATACTTTTCTCTGCTTCAAACCATTTTACATGAATTTACATTGATTTGGTTTTCCTTTCCTTTCCTTTCCTTGTTTTGCTCCCATTTTTATTTTCTCTACACCTTCATACGTTCAAAGTGCATCTCTACATATTGTATACTGCTGTCTCTTCTCAGCAGTGCTTGCTGCTATCCTCCAGCAGGACAACACCTGTGGTTAACCTTGTCTTTATATAATCTCTTTGCATTCATGTCTCAGAGAGAGTCGGGGGTGGACAGGTGGGGGCATGTCAGATCTGTAGAGGGGCCAGTTCTCAGACCTGCCAGGAAACTGAAATGCTGTCATCATAGACTTCTGCAGGATAGGACAGGACAGAAAAGAATACAAATAGATATCGTTTTTTTCTGTTTTTAAAAGTCCAGGAACACCAAATTGGGGGGGGGGGGGTGGCATTACTACCATTCCCCTATCTACTGGTACAAGGCACTAACCCTGTCATAGTTGGCTGCTGTGACTGCTACTAGCCCACTCCTCCTGTCTGTCATGACCCCCCCCACTTGCCCCATCCTTTTACCCTGGATTGCTTTCCTCATATGCCTAAACTGCAACCTATACTCTCAAGACAAACAATCTCCATCCTGCCTACCTTTAAAAAGATGCGCACCTTATCCCTGTATATATTTAATGTTTTCTTCTGTACAATGTATGTAAATCAGTATTTAATTTCTGTATATGCTTCAACCAATGCTCTGTTTCATGCCTGTAATTACGGTCTATTTCATGTCACTGGGTTCTGATGTGAGGCCTTTGTAAAGGAGTCACTGACTAAAAGGATTGTAATTCCGATATGTTTAAATAAAAAAATATATCTTATTTTGTTCTATAACATGAAACAAGTACAAAATGGGAACTTATGGCTATTTTGATTCTGCATAAAAAGAACATTCTGCTTTTCACAAAACATTTGCCAGGATCCACCCATTCTGGAAATCAAATGAAACCTGCACTACTAAAAATATATTTAATTAGCAACATACAAATACCTAGGGCAGGATCGTGTGAAATGGAGAAACAAGCTTGGTGTGAAGATAATAAAATTAATAAGCAGAAAACATCCTTCCAGTTAAAGCAGAACTGACAATCAAGGCCATCAATAACCTGATCAAAGTTTATTTTATTAAGTTTTCCTAATTTACAGTTTTTGGCCAGGAAAGACACATTAAGCCAGGGATTGTTTTTAGGTACATCTTGGGAGCAAAGGGGAGGTTGGTGACTTGCTCATGGTCACACAGTATGCAAGTGGTGGATGTGGGATTCAATCTCAGTTCTCCAGGTTTGCAGCTCAGTGCTCTGAACCCCTGAGCTATACAGCCTCCTACAAGGAGGTTGTAGAAAATAAACTTTTAATATTGTCAATTGTCATTTTGTTTTAATTCTAGAAATAGGGAACACAATTGGCATTTGCCTGTGTAAGTAATGCCAAAAACTATAAAATGGGCTTGAAAAATCATGAAACCTGATTGGCTGAGGGCCATCTTTACCCATGCTGTTATCTCAGCCCAACAGCACTGGATAAAGATCCAGCAGCCTCTTCAGAATAAAATCAGTACTAACCACGCACCCCAGACAACCATCAAAAACCATTACTCACTTAAGACCTTCAACTAGGCCCTAAAAATAAAACTGTCTTAAATTAAAAAAAAAATTAAATGTTATTTTCCCTCATAACAGTCTTCTTTCACATACACACATACAAAAATGTAGAAAAATGAAGTACCACAGTACTTACAGTTTTAATTTCTGGGGTTTCTTTGCTGATCATTAAAAATCCACATCCCACCCTTACCTGTTTATCAGGGAAAACTCTGCTGTTTAGCTTGCTACAGATGCAACAGAAGCCCTGGTGAGGCCTTCTGTTGTGTGAATGTGGGGGTGAACATTCTGTCAGAACTGAGCAGAGATTTGAATTTTTGTATGCCATCCATAGTAAACATTTTATTTATTGAATGTAGGAAAGATACAACAGAAACAAGGTGGGGGAAAGGGAGGAAATAATATAAAGAAGGAGAAAATGTGAGGAAATTGGTAAATGGGTGGGTTTGAGAAAATAGAGGGTTCAAGAACTAATATGAAGAAAAAAATGTGTTTAGATGTGCATTATATTTGAAATTGAGAAGACATGCCAAATGTTGAGATGTGCTGGGAATGTTTTTGTTGGGGTGGATGAATATTTAAAAAAATCATTAAAATGCCCAATATTATTTTATTTTTGTGTATTTTTTAACCCCCCCCAAAAGAAAATCTTGGACCCATTTTATAATTGCAATAAGACATTCCAGGGTATGCCTTGTGGTGGATAATAGCACTTCTCGGGTGGTTGAAGGCACTCGGCAATACCTCATGCCTCACTATACACCCTAGGTGTGCTGTTATTGCATCAAAATGCACACCCTGTCATGTCTTATTGCTTAAATCTATTAACTCCAATTTTCAAGATTCTTTTTAAAGAGATGCTGACTTATATTAAACTAGCAGTTGACTAGTTTATTAACTGTGCTTTAATGAGTTAGTAGAAGACTTTCAACTTTTATAATCCATTTATTTGTACAATGAAACTAGTATTTCATCTATACTTCTTAAGCTGCTAGTAAAAAGAATTCAACAGAATTCTGATATTGTAATATCAGTGATTCCTAACTACTAAGAGGCACAAAGCATTTCAATGACAAACTATAGATTTATTTTAAAAGGAATAGATAAGTATTTCAATATCTGATTGCACCTTGCTTATGATCTTAATGCTGTTGTCCATCTGTGTCATTTTACAGTCTTAAAAAGTAATGTTATTCTGTTGTCTTCTTCCCCAGTAAAACTGGGATACTAAGAAAATATGACATGCTCAATCATAAGAAAAGCTCAGAGATTATCAGAAAGTTCCTATTTCTATAAAAGCGATACTATTTTAATGGAGGAATGCTTTATTTCTCTCTAAATGTCTGTCTGTAGATTTGCAATTTCTTGTTGAAATAGATTACCTGTCTTGCAAGTAAGGATTTACTGACATCACAATGCAAGTATTCTGTGAAAAAAAAAGTGAGGAAAGAAAACAAGCGTAGAAGTTTTTACTAAAGGCATTAAAAGGCACAAACCCACCATTTTTACATGCATATTTACTATGCATGTGCTTTATAAAATGTTAGTGCATTCCCCTTTTACATGAAACAGAAAGCTTAGTGTCTGTGGCTTTGTAGTCCATGGTAAATTATAAATGTTAATATTGTATAACACTTAGGCAAGTCATGTGAAGTATGTTAAAATTAATTTATTAAAGTCATACAGTAATCCATGAAACCATATTTTCTTTCTTTTCTTTCTTTCTTTCTTTCTTTCTTTCTTTCTTTCTTTCTTTCTTTCTTTCTTTCTTCCCATTGGCATAAAAGAACCAATGAATACAGTATGAATGAGTGTGCCAGCACAAAGAGAAAAAAGATTAATCAAAGAAAGATGTGTGAAGAATATTTGAGACTGTAGCACATTAAATTGGCAGATGTTGGTGCCAAAGTCAGTTTAGGTAATGGCAAAGTGTATGGTTGGCTAACAATTTTTTTTTATACCAGGAATGGAAACCAATTCCATTCCATTCCCATTATTGTTATGCTAATGCTTTCACTTCATTCTATTGAAAAATCATTTTGTCAAGCATTTGGCCTAAGCAGTGTATAGGAACTGTGTTTCTGCCCTTTCCCATACATTGATGTATTGAATGATTATAGGTCTTTATTACTCCCTTTTCAGTAACTGTAAAACCATGAAGAATGGATTAGAAAGGTTACTTTGTCTCTTTTAACAACTTCCCTAATAAAGCCCTGCTTTGTAGCAACACAACACTTTCATTTACATTAAAACCCTGTTAAGAAAATGTATGAAAAGTAGGACATGACACCAGGGTTGACCAGGAACTGTGCATGCATCTCTTTACCTTAGAGAATATGCACTGTAAATTCGCAAAGGGATGGTTAATTTATTTTCTGTTGTCAACTACTCCGTATATAAGTAATAGCAATATAAATATAAAGCAAGTTTATTTTTTAACAAAAACAAAATCATATTTTGAGGCATTTAAGCTAGTAAAGTTAAAAGGTTTTTTTTTCCATTTGTCCAAAGACATTACAAATATTATGTTACGGTGACTACATACAAATTATACTCAAATACCTTTACATTGCACTTAATATTTGCATAGTCACAATTTCTGTATAGTCACATCATATAAACTCGAATAAATTACCACAGAAGACTTAAAAGCCACTAAAGGTGGAACACATTTATAAATGTATAAAAAAAGAGGTTTACAATCATTTATCTCTTCTATTATGTCAAGTGCAAACTGTTGAACTTTCCTTAATATAAAAAGCAGTTGAGGTGAATATAATTATAGCATTTGAGAAAAACGGTTCCATACTACATCCACATCTTATGAGTAAAGTCCCTGAAATTTAATGATTCCACATCTAGGAGTTCTCTGCAGAATTTGTATCCTACTACAAACTATATGTAGTGCCGCTGGATTTACTGCGCTTGTTGATTTTTCACTAAAATGTACCCCGTTCTCCATCTTGTTTATCCTGAATCTGTTCCTCTCTGCTCTGCACACAGTGTCATTAATGACATCATCTCATATTTTAGCCACTGGAAGGAACTGCCTTCTGCCCCAGGAAAGAGGAAATGCTGCTTCAGAAATCAGGATTCAAGTGCTGCTGAGAACTAGGATCCCTACTTATGAGGCAAACATCAGCACTTTATAACTAACAATTAAAAATAAGAGTTAAATAGCCAACAGCACCTTGGGGCCAACTGTGAACAAAATATAAGTAGGCAACATTTAGGTGACATTTCAAATGAATAAAAATGTGCCATGAAAATCTTGTTACCTCATCAGTCAAAACACATCACATGACTGTTAATTATTTCCTGACAACTGCACATATCACCTAAACTACATATTATTTTTAACAAATGAAAGCCTATTTAACAAGTGGGATAACACACTTCAATGTGTTTAGTCATAAGGGAATAATACATGTCTCAGGTGGTTGTGGCTCTCAGCTACACCTCATGTCTAACAACCACTCAGGGTGTGCATTATTTATGCAATAAGGCATGACAGGATGTGGGTTGTGCTGGGATGTGAGTTGAAGTATGAGGCCAAATTACAAGGCCCCTGAACTGCCTTGTTGTAATTATAAAATAATTTCATTCTCATGAGCAAATAGATGTTTTAAACATTTCTTTTTATAGTTAAACAGGCAAAAAGAAAAAAAAAACTGAAAAGGACAAGTAGTCCTTGTTGTGTGGCCTTTGGGCCAGAAGGTAATGCCAATGAACAGTTTTTTGTGGCTTCAGTCATGCAATGTAAGAATATCAATGAGGTAGCGCAGCGATTAGTTTGTGAGGAGGACTGAATCATGGCCAGGAGCTGGACTGAGCTGCAAATCATCATAAATGAGTTTAGACTGGTTCTACCTTGAGCAGGAGTGTATGGTGCCAAATAGGCTAGATTAGTGAAGGTACCACATGATTTTTCTGAGAGGACATTTTTCTTACAGGAAACCTATGCCGTGCAACGTGATTAGCTGCCATTCGTATGCTGTCTCTGCATGTGTCCCTACAAATCCATTGGCCATTTCTGCCTCACTGTTCCTTCCTTGCAGCTGATTGGCTCTTGTGTCCTGTGCATGTTTTCACAATGTGGAGTCACATGTGCACTGCAGCATGATTAACGTTTGGTCTCAATGTGTTGCAATCCTCCCACACATTGTCCTGGTGGCACTGGCAGTTAACCTTTGTTCTCCTGCTGGAAAAGTTATTTTTCTGTCATTTATTGGGGTAAGTTATTTATAAAACGTAAACTTCCTCATGTTTCCAACATTGCTTATGTGTCCCTTTGTTAGGAGGAGCAGTTTTGTTACCATATTTTAGCCTGCTGTGAAAAGCAATTTTCCTGTCATATTTTGTGGTTAACTTGTTTTTGTGTTCTACAGCATTTATGTTTTTTTTCATGTTTTGTGCAGTTCTTAGAGGACACACACATTTATGGAGTAGTACAGTAGTTTCAAATTTTGTTTAAATGCACTGCAGTCCTCTGAGTATTTTCCTGGTGGCACTGATGGTTATCATTTTATATCCTGCTGGAAAAACTAATTTCCCTGTATTGTTTTTGTTGTATTTAAAAATGTTATTATTTGTTGTTGTTTTATCATATTAATTGTTCCTGCCTTTGTAGCTGCCTGCCACTAGTACAGACGCGTTCCAGCCTTAATACCTTCCTGCCTTTCCCAAAACGCTATTGGTAGTGCTTTGCCTGAGTTTCAGCGTGGGTGGGATGAACTCCTCCCACTACTCCAACAAAAGTCAGCCTCTCCAAGCAATCTATGTTCGGAGAATTTCAAGCTCCTGAGCAGCTGTGTGGTCCATGTGGTTGTGTCCTGTCTCCTGCCCTTACTCTCTTTCACCTTCTGTTTCTACCTTTGCTCGTCAGTTTTCTGTCCTGCCTACTCTAATCTGTTCCTTACTTCAGCTGCTGCTGTGGCTTTCCCTGGTGGTTCGCCTCCCTCCCCTTTTGCCTTGCCACCTTCCTTGTCCTTCCCCTTCATGTTTGCTCCATCCTCTCCTGCCCCCCTCCCACTGCCTCCTCCTTCATGCTGCCTGCAGTTTTTTTCAATCAATCAATCAATCAAATCTTTATTTATTCAGGTGAACATCATTGAGCAAGGCTCATTTACAAGATGGACCTGAGTTTTTTTGTTGGTGCTCCTCCGCCACCCCCCATACCTCTTTCCTCCTGTGTTCCTCTGCTTTCTCCTGTGTCAACACTCCTGCCCCTCATTCTGCCACTCTGGGTCACTGCTCCTGCCCTCAGTCTGTTGCTTTCATTCCCTGTGCTTTCCCTTTGGAGGTTTCTCCCATCCGCTCTGTCCTCAGTGCCATCTCTTCTGGGTTGGTGATGTGGCTGACGTCACCACCCGACTTCAGCCTCCAGCTACATGCTGCTCTGATTTTGACTGCCTTTGCACGGTAGTTCTCCTCATTTCCCACCAGTTCATTTTGTCTTGAACATTTAGCTATTGCCCTCCAGTATAACAGTTAGGCACTCCTGTGGCTGTTACAGTTACCGCATGTAGAAGGTACTCCCAATTCCGTATTGCCATTGCTAAAGCAGGTTTGGGATTTTACTACAAATTTTATGTTATTCAGTGCTGTGTTTCCTCATCTCCTCACCCTTTAATTAGAACCTAGGATCACTTGACAGACAACCATACTGAAACCTAACCTGAGTATCATAACTGCAATAATTGCAGTCTCTCAATCCAGGATTCATCCTAACATTTTCCCTAGTGTTCTAGTCCCTTTGCATGAGAACCTATGAATGGATTATGCCAGTGGTTTTCAGTCTGCTGTTCATGAGTCCGACTACAGTTTCTGAGGAATCCTTTAATTATCCAGTTACCTGTCCATCAAGTAACACCCTCATTCACAGAAAACTAGAGACATGTGATTCTGCTATCTATACAACTCGAAAGGGGTAACCCATGCTATCTCAATTTTGCTCCATTCCCTATAGCAGTCATTCTCTCCTGTCCTGCTCCTGACCTATATTCTCCTCAGTCTATTGTTGCTGCTTCCTAGCCTAGTATCTCATGCATCTGTCTTTCTCCTCTGTCTCCATGTCATCTACATCTACTCTGCCTGGAGCGACAGTTGCATTCGGCTGACGAGGGGTTGCTAGAGATTCCAAGGGTGTCCTTGAAATCTTAAGGGGCCCATGCATTCATGCACGTGGCCCTGACCCTCTGGATTCTCTACCCCATCAGCTTCAGGAATGCATGACCATGGGGGGGGTTTAAATATGCGCTGAAAACCTATTTATGGTGCCATGCTTTTGGTGGCAACGTTTAAACTTTGGATCCTCTGACCATTTACTGTTTGTTCTGAGTTTTATCATGATCTTTTATAATTTTGTAAAGCACCTTGATGGCTAAAAGGCGCATGTGAGAAATAAAATGTATTATTATTATTATTACTTAAGCAGCCAGTCTGCACTCTGTTCTTACACAGCCCTCATATGGTTAAAGTTCCAGGGCCTTACCCCCCATTTTACTGCATCAAAGCCTGCACTTTTTTCCAAATTAACTCTAATAGTCTTACTTTTTATACTTTTCGGAGGGGCTTTTGGTTCTCATTATCCAGCTGAACCATGACTAAGCCTGACCACTTCGGCAAAGTGACCGCCTCCATCAGTCAGGTAAAAAGCATCACATTTTAACTTGCCTTATCAGAGTTGAGGTCTCCTTGCTTCCTCTATATTTTTTTGAAGAGACCACTTTCTAGGCTTCATTACTTATAGTGTGCTCTGGCCAATGAAAGGCTCACAGGTGTCTAATAGTGAGCTTAACAATTAGAAGAAGGCCACAATTCTCCTTTATTCAAATCAGTACAAAAGGTTTGCAAGCTCAACCCCTGTATTTACAATACAATTGAATAAGTTTAGTGGGGTGGCTCCTCAGCCCTCACCAGCAGCTCTACCAGACTCCATCTCCCTATCTTGTACCTTAAAAGGTCTACAAGTGTAGGCAGGGTTTGACTTTGTCCACCAGAGATGGGAGCCTGCAACTTTAAGTCATCAGCAATGCATCACACTTACATCTCACTTGTTCCAACAGTTTTTCACCTGATTCAAGTATTAGGCTGTCTCGCTAACTTGTACCTTCAGGAAGTCCACAAGTGTAGGTAGGGTTCAACTCATCCACTAGAGGCAGCAGTCTGCAACTGTCAATCTATTTGTATCGTATCAATATTCTTACTATCATAGGTATCATAGGTATCATCAAGCTTAATAGACTTTCATCCTTGGAGCTTGCCATTTACATAATATTTAGATCTTAGTTGTTCTATCCCTACAAAATATGTCAAGTCTTGATTTGAAAATATCCATATTTGGGCTGTTCACCACTGCAGATGGAAGTTCATTCCATGAGGAAACCACCCTTTGGCTAAACCAAGTCTTCCTTATGAGCAGATTCTATTTTGACAAAAAGAGTTGTTTGTTATGTCTCCTACCACTACGTCTACTTGACTTTAAAACAAATCCCAACTCTTCTCTCAGTTTAGAGTCTCCCATTGGTTTGTATAGCATACACATATCTCCTCTAAACCTCCCATAATGTAATGGCTCGACCTCATCTACCAGACCTAGGATTCTGCATCATTCCATCCATAACATAGCAAACTCATTCCAGGGCTCAACTTTGTCTGCCAGAGTGCTTCTGCAGCTTCAATTCTTCTGCAACATTCCACCCACAGTTTTTTCCGCTGATACAAAATTCAGGCCTTGACTTCGTCCACCTGAGGAGATTCTGCAACCTGCAAAGCTGAAGCGTATGCAGCCCACTGCAGTGTTCTGTCCGTGACAGTATCCATTACCAGTCCTTGCCATGAGAGGTTTGTCCTCCTTCTCAAGACTGCCAGCAGTAACATTTTCCATGAATTGTGATAGAGTATGCTGTGCCCTATTCTTCTATGGTTCAGGACAGGCTCGAGTTCCTCAGCTCAAGGTTCACTCTTCAAATGTTCACTACAAAGTCACTATTGGCACTACAGCCTCTTCACTTTTACTCGTTTACATAATCAGATACCAAAGAAGGTCCTCAGGGTTCCCCTTGAACTTCTACAGACATTCTTCAGTTGTACAAAGACCTCCATCTTGTTACTCTGCTCAGAGTTTGTCCTCTGAAATGCATTATGAAGTGGTCTACTGGCAGGATGCCTTCTCCACTCCCATCGTTCTACATTTTCAGATTCCAAAGAAGGTCCTCAGAGTTCCCCTCAGACTTCTTCAGATTCTCTCCATCCACAACAGACATCCTCCACTTTCTTCAATATTACAGCTTCATCTTCTGAAGAAGGTCCTCTGGGCTCCCCTAGGACTTCTTCAGGCATGCATTCATCTCGCTAAGAGATCTGCAAATTACCACTCCACAGAGATTTGACTGTCTCACTTCTTATGTCTGTATTGAAAACTTTGATATTTCACCTTCATCTCAGCCCAGAAATAAGGACTGTTTGATTTCATAGCTGCTACATCTCTGCCTTCCAGTAATCTTGCTCCTGACCTGTTAAGTTTCCAGCCAGGTCCTGACGTTCCTCTAAAATATGACAGTCATGGCTCAGGCTCACCACATCCATATCAGAGCTGCAAACATACTGTTTCTTAAAGTAGGCTTTCCTTGCAGCCTTCTCCTGCTCCAGCTTTGCAGTATCTGCTATCTTCCCATCCACCATCCATCTCAAAAGGATGATGCTCCTCTGAGTGCTACATTAAGCAAACTATTAATCTACTTCAGAGTTGCCTATCTGTCAGATTTCAAGTACCAGTTCCTTCTCAGTTTCTCCTAGTTCATCTTCCTTTAATCTTATTCAAGTCCTCAGCAAGGATGTTATAGATGGACAGGCAATAAATCTGATGTCCTTTCTGAGCTTCTCCTATACCATCAACTACAGACTAACATCTGGCAGATATGTTCTGTTACACTGAAGTCAAAAGATCTCAGCAGTATGAAAAACCTTGAATACATTCTCACTTCCTGCTCACATCATGATGTACTTTGTTCTGCTTTTCTTCCAGAAGTGAGGAATCAGACTCATTTATCTCTTGGCATCCAGACGTTGCTATGGAGGAAGCATCTCTATTGATATAATCGGTCCTTCTCAAAAACTGCCACTGTATTAACTTATTTACTTCAAACTTAGCTGAGCTAACCTGACTGACAAACGTTTTGTTCCCCTCCTGAACACTAAACAGACTCCTGCCCCTGTGTGGCTCCTTGGATGGAGAGAGGATCTCAGATCTAGAAGTGGGCAGCCATCTGGGAACAAGTGACCACCAAACAGTGTGGTGCATGATAAACACAGCCACAGAGTCAAGCCATACAAAAGTGAGGGTACTGGACTTTAGGAGGGCTGACTTTGTCAAAATGAGAGAGTGCCTCAGAAAAGCCCTAGCAAACAGACAAGAAGGAGAGGTGGAGGAACAATGGGGAAACATCAAACTGCCATCACAGAGGCAACAAGCCTTTGTGTGAAGCAAATAAACAAATCAAAACAAAAGAAAAAAGCACTATGGTTCTCAAAATAGGTGGTGGGGAAGGTTAGGGAGAAAAAGATAGCATTCAGGAAGTATAAGGAAACACAGAAGGAGCAAGACAGAGAACTGTACCACTTAAAGCAGAAGGAAGCGGGGAAGGCAGTCAGATTAGCAAATGCCCAAACCAAGGAAAAGATAGCTTGGTTAAGAAGGGGGATAAAACCTTTTATAGGTACATTAGGGAGCAAAGAAAGATCAAGGGAGGGATAATGAGGCTTAATAAAGGGGAGGATGGGTGGGCAAAGAGGGATAGTGAAAAAGCAGGGATATGGAACAAATACTTATGCTCAGTATTCACAAAAGAAGAGGAGGGGGAGGTACCTAATCCAATCAATAGAAGCACTCTGGATAGGGGGGTCGATACCAGTCCTTTCACAGAAGAAAGGGTTCTGAAAGAACTCCTAAGACTGAAGGTGGACAAAGCAATGTGGCTTGATGCGATTCACCCCAGAATTGTAAAAGAACTAAGGGGAGAATTAGTGACACCACTGGCTACCCTTTTTAACAAATCATGGGAAGATGGTGTGGTACCTAAGGACTGGAGGAAGGTGGATGTGATTCCCCTTCACAAAAGTGGGAGCAAAGCAGAGGCAAGAAACTACAGATCTGTTAACTTGACCTCAGTGGTAGGGAAAATGATGGGATCACTTCTGAAAGAAAGAATTGTTGAGTACCTAGAGGCCAGAGGGGCACAGGACCCAAGGCAGCATGGATTCACATTGGGAAGGTCATGTCAGGTGAATCTAATAGATTTCTTTGACGGGGTGACCAAAGTAGTAGACCAGAGAGAAGCTATGGACATGGCCTACCTAGACTTTAGCAAGGCATTTGACACAGTCCCACACAAAAGATTAATAAACAAATTAGCCAGCCTGGGAGTGGGTCCCAGGGTGGCAGCCTGGGTAAAAAATTGGCTGGACAACAGGACACAGAAGGTAATTTTAAACAGAGTCCACTCTGAAGAAAGGGGAGTTACTAGTGGGGTACCACAGGGTTCAGTATTGGGTCTGGTCATTTTTAATGTCTTTATAAGTGATATTGCAGAGGGACTGGAAGTAAAAGTATGCCTCTTTGCAGTTGACACAAAGATCTGAAACAGGGTTGATACACAAGGGGGTGGAAAGGATGAGAAGGGACTTGGCAAGGTTGGAGGAATGGTCAAAAGTATGTCAGCTTAGAGTCAATGCAAAGAAGTGCAAAGTAATGCACCTGGGAAACAAAAATCCAGGGGAAGAGTACACAGTTGGGGGGGGTATTAACAACAACAAAAATGTAAAGGGACCTGGGGGTAGTCATATCAAATGACCTAAAGGTGAGAAGGCAATAAGGATGGCTGGAGGGATACTGGGATGTATAGGGAGAGGCATCACCCGTAGAAAACAAAAAGTTGTTATCCCTCTGTACAGACAGTTGGTGAGACTCCCATCTGGAGTGCTGTGTGCAGTTCTGGAGACCCCATCTCCACAAGGACATAGACAGGATGGAGGTAGTCCAGAGGAGGGCAACTAAAATGGTGCAGGGTCTGCAAGAGAAGCCATATGAGGAGAGACTAAAGGGGCTTAATATGTATACCCTTGAGGAAAGGAGGGAGAGGGGGACATGATAGAAACTTTCAAGTACCTCAAGGGAATCAACAAAGTCCAAGAGGGTAGCATCTTTCAGAAAAAGAGATGTGCAAGAATAAGGGGATACAATTTGAAGATAGAGGGGGGATGGCTCAGGGATAATGTGAGGAAGTATTTTTTCACAGACAGGTATCATATTAGGCACAATATACAGGCTACCATCAACAAAGAAAGACGACGATCTTGCCCTTTTTTAATCAGATCCATTCCCTAAACCCGGCAGATAGGCTCATAATTATGGGTGATTTTAACTTTCCAGAGATCAACTGGGCAATACTACAGGGCTCGAATAAAACAGAATCAGATTTTCTTGAAGCAATAAACCATATTGGATTAGAGCAAAGAGTGGAGGAGACTACCAGAGAGAAATATTCTTGATTTACTCCTAACAAATATGGGAGGTACCTTAACGTACTGCAGGACTTCCTCACCCGTAAGTACTAGTGACCATCTAAAAATCGAGTTTGAACTGAAAAAAGTACTCCTAAAACAGACTGGGGCTACTACAGTCCTTAACTTTGGCAAAGCAAACTTCCCAAAAATGAAAGGAAACCTAAAAAATTGGGACTGAGAGACAGCATTTGTCAAAAAAACTCTCAATATCATATGGGACATTTTTTGCAAACAAATAAACCAGAACATTTGCAAAAAAGAAAGGCAAAATATAGCAACAAGGGCAAAACACCATGATGGAAGACCCCCAAAATAAAAAAATAATTAACAAAAAAATAAGATATTTAAAAGATATTAAAAAAAAAAGAAGTATGAGCATTAAGATATAAGGAAATAGCAAGAAAATTAAAGGCGACAATCAAAAAAGCAAAAGCTAGCTATGAACTACAACTGGCAAATAAATCAAAGGACAATTATAAAGCCTTTTATTCCCATATAAACCAAAAAAAAAGGGGGTAGCAACTGTGTGGGCCCACTAAAAAATCAAAGTGGTAAACTAATTTCAGATGAAAAGGACATGGCTGACATTCAAAGCTCCTATTTCACCTCAGTATTTAACTAAAACAGCTCAGGGTCAGATAGCAAACCCTTTAATGATAGTGATAACCGCTTATTATAGATATCAAGGACATCGAAACTAGGTTAAAAAACATAAACCCTAACAAACCCCAGGACCGGATAGATTACACCATAGAGTCATCAAAGAACTTAGTGAAGAAATTGCCCCCCCCCCCAACTTACATATTCCAAACCTCAATTGACAGGGGAGAGGTAATAGACCATTGGAGGGTGGTATCAGTGATTCCCCTATTTAAAAAATTACCGCCCAGTCAGCTTAACATCAGTCCCCTCTAAAATACTTGGAGGCATACTTAAAGACAACATAACTGCCTTCATAGAAACAGAAAACCTGACAGACAAAATACAGCATGGGTTTACCAAAGGAAAATCATGGCAAACAAAAATGCTGCTGTTTTACGATAAAGTGAGTATGCACCTAGACATAGGGGATTCGTTGGATGTGGTTTTCCTAGATTTTTCCAAGGCATTTGACAAACTGCCTCATTTTGAGTTACTGGAAGTCTTAAGGGATATGGGTATACAAGACTATATAGTTAACTGGATACAGGCATGGTTGAAAGACAGAAGGCAGAGAGTCTGCATAACGGGTGTATTCTCAGACTGAGCAAAGGTGACAAGCGGAGTGCCCCAGGGTTCGGTACTGGGTTCCTTCTTGTTTAATCTATATGTAACATCAATTCAGTATGACAGTTCTGAGATATGGCTATCCAAGTTTGCAGATGTCTGCAGGTTGGGTGCGGTAATCGAAAATGGAGAAGAATCTAGTCCTCGTCAGACTGCTCTTAATTATTTCCAGGACTGGACTAGCAGATCTAAACTTCATCTAAACCAGGAAAAGTGCACAGTTATGCACTTGGGGAGGAACGATCCCTCACACACTTACACCTTAAATAACAAGAATTTGAGGTTGACCATGGAAGAAAGAGACTTGGGGATTTTCCTATCTCAGGATATGCAATTTACTTCTCACTGTAGAAACATAGTGCAAAAAGGAAATAGGGTGCTAAACTGCATATTTAGGCACATTGCAAGTAGGGACAGAGAAGTGATGCTCCCTTTGTATACTTCACTGGTAAGGCCCATCCTGGAGTACAGGTCACAAGTATGGTCCCCATATAAGAAGGGATAAATAGTTATGATAGAAAGGGAGCAGAAAAGGGCCACAAGAGGAATAAGAGGTATGAATGGGAAAAACTATGTCTCAGGACTTAGGGAACTGGATCTTTACCCCCTTGTATATAGAAGAAAAAGAGGAGCCATGTTTCTCATTCACAAAGCATGGTCTAAAAATGACCTGTGGGAGAACCTGGGGTTAGAAACCAGGGAGCAAGTGTATAATATCTGTGCTCATCCCTTACAACTGAAAGATAGAAAACCAAAGTCAGTAAGGAGCCAAAACTGGTT
Source organism: Neoceratodus forsteri (assembly GCA_016271365.2). Taxonomy (NCBI): domain Eukaryota; kingdom Metazoa; phylum Chordata; order Ceratodontiformes; family Ceratodontidae; genus Neoceratodus; species Neoceratodus forsteri. The sequence goes on from CM057459.1 coordinate 336,321,810, forward strand.
CAGTCAGAGGGTGGTGCATGACTGGAATAAACTCCCACTTGAGGTAGTGAGCAGTACGACTACCCATATGTTTTAAGTCCAAATTAGACAACTTTTACAGGGATTCAGGAAACCTATAGAAGTACTATAATCTCAAGAAACGAGCATAACAGACTAAAGTCTGACCTAGGCTCTGTAAACTCCTATGATACCTAAGAACTCATTTGTTCTTTCTGATCAACTCAATGATCATGCCCTTGCATCTGTAATGCTGCCTCGAAGTCATCATGGAACTATAAAGCTACATTCATCCAGAATCCTATGCTTCATCAGTCCATCTGTCTTCAAGTTATTTCATGCTCGTTTAGATTTCTTATCATATGAACCCAAGCTCCTAAATGACTCCAGTTCAATGGATGTCTATTCTGGAACTTGCTGACATACTGCATACTGCATTGATCGTTCCAGTCTCATCTACTGATTGCCTCATGTCATCAACGTCTTCTGCCAAAAATCCTCATGGGGCAATTCAAGATATCATGAAGATCATAATATCAAGATACTTTAACTTCAAATACCATCTATCTTCTCACAGAAATTCAGATTGTTACCTGATTCATCATAACTGGTACTAAGAAACTTTCGATCAACCCATATTACAGTCAATTCCTGATATATGCACATGCCTGGAACACCCTGTTTTTGTACATACATCTAAAATGGCATACAACCAAAATTCTATTGAAATCAATGGAGCTACTAAGTAAAACACACTTTCTCAATTACTAGTCACTTTTTACTTTTAGTGAATGTATCAGACTCATTGAAAACATGCCAAGTCATCAAATGTTGCATAAAGCTCCTTGTTCTGTCAAACAGGCTGAAACTGAGGAAAACTTGCATGTCTATAACAACTGGTAGCACAGTTAGCACCTGTTTAACAGGTGCGATTAACAGTATTAATGGCTGTAAAGCCCCTGTTTGGAGGACACAGTGTGCATACAACTGAAAACTGGTAAGCATACAAGCAGATTTTTTATTATTAAGTGTATAGGGTTGGGATTTGGACATGCCTTTTTTGTGTATACATTCAGAATGTGCATACATCCGAATGGCATACAAGTGGAATCCACTGTATTTTGCTTCAAGTCTTCTTCAACTTTTTCTGACTTCATCAGCCATACAGCAAGGGTCTTCAGATGTTCACAGACGGTCTGAGAACTCTCCTTCAGCTTGGACTGAATCCTTATGCTTTACCAGGACAATTCTCCAGACTGAGTCAGCATCATCAGCATCCATATCAACATTCCTGTTCCGTCATCAAGAGTCTTGGAAGATGGACTCTCATGCTGGAAACATTCATCCAATCCAGAAAGAAAGTAATCAAGCATTTAAGATCATCTCCTCTCAGTATGCCCAGAGGATGGGCAATTCAGTAGCCATGGGTCCTCAGAGGTTTCCTGCTTGGGGGGTCCTTTACTGCATGCTACTGTTCACACTCTCCATGAGTTTGAGGAGGTAATCTCTGTTCCTTTTTGAGCCTTTTATTCCTTATCACCACCCGGCTCTTCTACTGAAGGTGAGACTGAGGGTGGGACTTGAGATAGGTCAAGGTTAAATATACACAAGCACCATCACTATTCATCAAACACTGAATGGGAGGGCTTTGCCCGACATTCAACATAGGGGAATAAACTCCTCCCACTACTCCAATGAAAGCCAGCCTCTCCCGGCAATCTACGCTCAGAGCATTTTTAGCTCCCACCATTCTCCCTGCCCCCTTCTCCTCTGGCACTCTTCTCACCCTTGGTGCTGGGCCTTCTATTTCCTATCACTGCCTGGTTCCTCTACAGAGGGTGGGAATTGAGAAAGGTCAAAGTTAAATATACACGCGCACCATCCACTGTTCACCAACCATTGAATCAATTATTTGTATATTTTTAACCCTTGATGTGCCGTGGACTGATATATCAGTCCAGAATTCCTATACATTCTAATTCAGCTGGCTAATTATTTGTTTTTTTTCTGTAAATTTTAACTCTCTCCATCTTCCTGCTTTCTCATTCTCTTTTTGTGTTATAGAGGAGCACTCTGTGAGCAGTAGCTACTTCCAGCTGTGAAAAATGTATTTCCAAATGGATTTCAAAACTTATTAACTATTTTTCTTTTGGGTTGTTTGTTTTCTCCACAGGCTTCCCACCCTCCCATTTCCATACTGGTGTGAAGTAACCATTCATCAGTACCCACCCAAAAGCAGCTAATACATTTTTTGCCACTATACTTTCAGTTTTTGTTGTTTCTCGTGTGCTCCACAGTCAAGGTCAGTGACTTCACAGAATACTTGCTGATGAGTAAGCATTAAGCCATGAGAAAGGAGGCTTCTATTAGGGAATTAATGCATGGTTGGGTGTGTGTGGGGGGGTTGATGCACAAGGCTGTAGGCCGAGTGCCCCAGCCACTCAACCATACATTCATTCCCTAGTAGACGTATCCTTTCGAGTGGCTTAATGCACTTGTAACATGGCAAGCATTGGTTAAAAAATACCGAGATGTTAAATATTTTTTGGAGAAAAAACACTGATATTTGTGCAGATTTTGAACATTTTTATATTCAGAAAGAAGAGATATAGTTTACAAAAGGAACCATGTTTATTAATATTGTAGTTTCCATTTCTATGATTATTATACTGTATCTTACTGTATTTTGATAATACTGCATGAACATTTGTATAACATGTGTAAACACTTCACAAATATTAATATCAGGTTGTGTACGGTGCTCGAATAATGCTACTGAAACGGTCTTCCAGCTTCTGCTATGAATGCTGGGGTTAGATGCCACCTTCATTTGCATTCAGACTGTGTTTACATTTGTCTCTGATGACAAGAACCCCTGCTTTTGCACAGCACAATGCTATTTTTTAAACAACTTAACTTTGTAACAAATAAAATTTTTTTTAACAAATCAAATATTTTTTAGTTGGTAGATTAATTGGCCTCAAAGCTTGCAAGGAGGAACAACACGCCAATAACAAAGGAATGCAACTTAAACTATATACTGTGAATGGCGAAATATTCTACTCTCATGGGTACGCTTTTAAGTAGGTCCTTTCTCGCCTGAAGAGTAGTAGTTGAAATTAACTGGCCCATTAATGGTAAAGTTAGTAAGGTTAAATGGGTTTGAACTCAAGGGAGATATGGTTTCTACTGCCTGATGTTTTGAAGCCTGCAGTTTGCTGCCTGTCTCATTTTGCTGCTTTGTGTTTCATTCTGTGAGCCTGATTCCTGCTGGTTTGGGACTGCTGGCTAGAGGAGACTGCTGTGATGACGATGAGCCTTTGTAAATGAGTCTCTGACTCAGAGGGTTGCAATTCTGATACTGTAATAAATAAAATAAAATAAATAAGGGCTCTTCTATTTTATTCTCTGACACTGGCTTCTGATTTTTTTGGGTACTGTTGGCTAGCAGACACTCTTACTCCAGATGGAGTGATTGGTATATCTGATATTAAGTTCAGCATCACTGGAAATCTGTGCCATCATGTCTCCTAAATAATTGCAGCCCAGTGGTCGCTTGCTATACCAACACTCTTTGCTGTCTAGAATGTTCTGTGGAAGTTTCAATGGGTGCAAATAAAAAGTTGGAGCATTATGAGGACATCTAGCAATGTACCCTTTAAAGACGGGCACAGGGCAGTTTGCACTACCAGGCTGAGAGTAGAGAACTCCTCTTAATGCTTCTCTGTTTGTTTCTGTAATAGAGTTGTGGTTCTTGGTGCCTTCATTAAATGCCACAGCAATATATTTTCTTTCAAATTCATCATTTTTAAGTAAGAATGAGTCATGCTTTAATTTTCTATGGCCCTCTCTGCACCTTCTTGCCAGGCCTAGCTGTATCTCGAACCACAGTCTGCGCGCTAGACCATACGCAGACTCAGTGTTCAGTTTGGGGCAATTCCTAATTCATTCTACGTCACAGTCTGAGATGCGGGGGTGGTGTGCAGCAATGTCTTGTCCTGCTCTCCGGTATTCTTTGAGAACAGTGACAAACATGTTGTTCACAGACTGAAATTCTTGAACAGATGCAATGTTCAGTTTGCGATTGACTTCAGTGCTGTTGAGGTATCCATTTAAACCAGCATAAAGTCCTATATATGAACTTATACTGTATTGCTTTCCACCCTCGGTTCAAACAGAACCATCAAAACTTCTCAGGATGCCTGCCAGCTGAGGAATACCTATCATGCTTATATCAACTGACGTACTGAAAGGAGATAGTATAGCACAGTAGGTTAAGGCTCTGAGCTGCAGATCTGGAGACCTGGGTTTGAATCCCACAGCTGCCTAGGTGCATACTGTGTGATCCTGAGCAAGTCACTTAACTTCCTTGTGCTCCCAGGTCGCATCTGGAAACAAGCTTTGGCTTAGTGTGCTACTTCTGGTTAAACAATGTTCCCTTTCCCTATTTGATGTGAACCAGTCTGAGAACACATTGCAAGCCCACACGGTATTTTTATGTGTGTTGGGCTCACACTTCTTGCACTCTAAGTCATCTAGCTCATCCTTAGAATGAGTAACATTCCTAGAGCTACTGTTTGGTTTAGTAACATCACTTTTGGTTTCAATATGTTTCTTTTTCTTTTCAGACCACCAGTACAGCCACCTGCATCAGCGGGAGGTATGCTGGCATGAGAAGGAGTCGGTACAGCAGCACCTGTATGCCCATGGACAAGCGGAGCCGTGGAACCTGACAGTTTGTTTCCATACTGCTGATCAACCCAGGAGATAATTCCCATTACTCTGCACAGTGAAAACGTAGTAGCAAATTATCCATCTTGCTACTCTTAAAACATTTATGACAGAGAGACAAAATATATGTCTACAAAATCAGAGGTCCGTGGGGCGGGTGGGTGGGAAATAACCTGACATTTACTTTTTTAATTTTCAGTGACAATTTCAGTGTGGTTTTGAAAGGTACTACAAGAGCAGGCATTACTTTAAAAGTAATGCACGCTTGGTTACTGGTCACATGTTCCTAATGAACCAATGTGTGCAACTTATTTTCCATAACATTTATTGGCATGTTACAAATTGTGTTTATTCTCACATTTATACTGCAGTGGTTGCAATTATTTTTTATAAATCACTGGCACTACTAACCCTTGTGGCTAGTGACTTTGAAAACTGCAGTATGCTTGCCAACTTTGAATCAGTTTTTTTCACGGTGTTCTAACTTCTTTACTTTTTTAAATGTTACCTTTTGTAGTACAATCCCTCATGGCTATTGAAAGCTGAAGCTGTGGTTCTCAAGGGAGGTGGCTGGCAAAGTAAGGGAAAAAAGGCTAGCATTTAGGAGGTACAAAAGTACTCAGAAAGAGAAGGGCAGGAATATGTATCTGGAAAAACAGAGAGAGGAAGGGAAGACAGTCAGAAGAGGAAAGGCACAAATGAGAGACAATAGCACAAGCTGTACAAAGAGTGGATAAAACTTTTTATAGGTACATTAGTGAAAGAAAAAAATCTGGGGGGGGGGATTGTGAGACTAAAAAGGGGCAGAAGGGGATTGTGCTGAAGCAGACACAGAAAAAGCAGAAATCCTGAATGCATATTTTTGCTCTGTTTTTACAAAGGAGAGGGAAGGGGAGGGGTCACAGTTAGGTGTTAGAGGCAAAAAGGGAGGAGGAGTGGACAGCAATCCATTCACAGAGGAGAGAGTCCTCAAGGAACTATCCAAGCTGAAGGGGGACAAGACTATGGGACTGGATGGGATACATCCCAGACTACTGAAAGAACTTGGGAGAGAGCTGGCAGCACCAGTAGCGGCCCTGTTTAACAAATAGTTGGAAACAGGTGAAGTTCCGGAAGACTGCAGAAGGGCAATTTTAGTCCCTATCCACAAAATTGGGAGCAGGGAAGAGGCGGTCAGCTATAGGCCAGTGAGCCTGACCTCGGTGGTAGAGAAACTAATAGAGTCATTGCTAAGAGAAAGAATTGTGGCATATCTTGAGGACAATGGGACGCAGGATCCAAGGCAGCATGGATTCACATCAGATTGGTCTTGTCAAACAAATCTGATAGATTTCTTTGACTGAGTGACAAAGGAGCTGAAACAGGGAAGGGTGGTGGATGTGGCCTACCTTAACTTCAGCAAGGCCTTTGACTGACATTGTCCCACACAGAAGGCTCCTAAACAAGTTAGACAGCCTTGGAGTGGGATGCAAGGTAGCAAACTGGATCAGAAACTGGTTGAGTGAAAGGATGCAGATAGTAGTGGTAAATGGGCCCAATCCAATGAGAGGGAAGCGTACAGTGGGATACAGCTAGGTTCGGTATTGGGGCCATTTCTCTTTAATGTCTTTATAAGTGACATTCCAGAAGGGCTAGAGGGGAAAGTGTGCCTCTTCACAGATGACACAAAAATCTGCAATAGAATGGACACTCCTAAGAGGGTGGAGAAAATGAAAAGGGACCTAGGCAGGCTTGAGGAATAGTCAAGGGTGTGACAGCTGAGTTTCAGTACCAAGAAATGTAAATTCATGCATTTGGGACACAGAAATCCAGGTGAGGAATACATGATGGGGGGGGGCAGGTTCTGGCAACCACGGATCAAGAAAGGGACCTAGCAGTGATCATAACTGATGACCTAAAGAGGTCCAGGCAGTGTCAGAAGGAAGTAGGGAGAGCCAGCAGGATGCTGGGTTGCATAGGGAGGGGTATCACTAGTAGAAGAAGAGAGGTGGTGATGCCACTAAACAGACAATTAGTGAGACCGCATCTGGAATACTGTGTACAATTCTGGAGGCCGTTTCTTAAAAAAGATGTAGAAGAATAGAGACTGGTCAGAGAAGGGCTACAAAGATGGTGCAAGGGTTGCATCAGATGACATATGAGGAGGGACTGAGGGATCTCAACATATATGCGTTGGAGGAGAGAAGAGAAAGGGGAGATATGATAGAACCTTTCAAATACCTCAAGGGCATTAAAAAAGTACAAGGGAGCAGCCTCTTCCAGATAAAATGTGGTTCAAGAACAAGAGGTCATGGTATGAAGTTGGAGGGAGGCAGGCTCAGGAGTAATGTAAGGAAGTACTTCTTCATGGATAGGGTGGTGGACAAGTGGAACAGCCTCCCCGCAGAGGTAGTGGAGGCGAAGATGGTAAGGGAATTTAAGAGGGCATGGGACAAACATAAAGGAAAGCTATCAGCAAAGAAGTAGGGGGAAGCTGCAGACCAAATGAGGTCTGAGATATTATTAACAGGTAGAAGAAAAATGGGTAGACTTGGTGGGCCACGCGGTCCTTATCTGTTGTCAGATTCTATGTTTCTATGTAAAGCTTACTAGCAAAAATGAAAATGTTCAGAGCCCATGGAACCTGTCCTGGCAGTAACAGATCTTGTTGACTGTCCTAGCAGGATTCTGGTCTTGCAATTGTAGCCCCCCCCCCATTTCGGGGTGGGGGCTTACCTTAAGTATCTCCCTGGGCTCCTCTGATGCCTACTGCCAGGCAGATGTCTAGTAAGGGATGATAAAACCACAGTTAACAGTTTGCTGCTGTTGTTCTGCATGAGTGTGCCATGCCATGCCACTGCACTATCCCTTTAAGAGCTGCAGCCAGTGTGTATAACGTAAATAGCCTGTACTAGGTCTGAGTGCTTCGGAGCTCAGGCCAGCCAGGCAAAACCTTGATTGACTTCACTCTGCAGTCTCTTAGTAGTACAGAGGGAGCTCTTCAATAACCTGTAAATGTTTATTTCTAAATCTTTACTGTTGCTAAATAAATGAGTTGTTTATGTCTGCCATTCAGTACTTTACTATGGTATTTGGACCAGTCGGAACCAAGGGGGTACTTAAGGTTTCCTTATTATCGTGCCTTGTGGGTGAAACTGTGAACTTTCTATGTTGGTGCCTAAACCCACCAATAGGAGTACTCAGACTGTGATTGACACTAAAGGCGGCCAACCGGACTACAGAGATCCTGGTTCTTCAGTGGGACTGCGTTTGAACAGCTCAGAACTGCTTGAGCCACCAAAAAAAACAGTCCATTCAACTTGAGCTCCCATCTAAGGGGAGAAAAAAATGTTGCAGCTGCCATTCGCAGGGAAAGGGCCTGTCTTACCTCCCTGCAGGACTGAAAGTAATCCAGGACTGCCTTCAGCAGAAAAGAAGCAGACTGTTTGGTTTCTGTAACCCCGAGCTAGAATTTGGAAACCGGTTCTTAATGTGAGAAGGAAAGTTTCTTGTTCCTCATGCCATTTGTAGTGTGGCACAAACTGCTGAAAGGAAAAGTGTTTTTGGGACTCCTGTGTTAAAAGTGGAGCCAGTTCCTGTGGAGAATGTCCCCGGCCAAGTGGCAAGTGGGGGAGACCATCATGGTCTTGTTTGTTCTGGCAGTCCCAGTTACTCAGCTGTCAGCCAAACTACCCAGTATTTAGAAAGACATTTTCCAGCCTGGGCCCATGCCATCCACAGTCCAGAGAGACTGTTCCTGTACCAGAAACATCATCCTGGCGAGAGACCAGCATTGGGGATTCAGCCCCTGTGTAGTAACAGAACGCATGTTGCGGCCACCTACAGGGAAAGGCCATGAAGAAAAGGTGAGTCATGTCGGCCCAGGTCCCCACCAACATCCTGAAAGGTCTTCAATTTCGCCAGCTTTATCATCATCCTGTCTGAGTACAGTGAATACAACCAGGGTAGCTCCCTGCAACAACACATATATTGTGTAATGGTACCATCTGATTTGTTTTACCAGTTTAGAGTGTTTAAATGTGACTGAGCCATACGGCCATTATTACAATTGCTTTATGGTGTTACAAGTGCGTTCGCTCATATTTAATCATCCTTTCTTCCATCAAGGACCCCAACTACAGCTGCAACGCCGGCCAATCCACAGCTCCATTCAGGCATGCCTGTTTTCTACTCTGGGTACCCAGCAGTTGCATAGACTGAGAAATTCATGGACTAATTGATTACCAGTAACTTGAATCTGTCTCTTTACTGTAAAGTAATCAATCTAAATTCTCGCCCCTCCCTTGTTCACACGCCCCCTCAATAAACCTAATTCACTGTTAACTTGGCTCGTGAGCATATCATTAACTGGCTCCAAGCTACTGAAACATTGGCAAAGTATATTGAAAGTACATGGTTGTGTTATTGAAACTGTCTTTTACAGGGGGTTGCAGGGTGAATATGGATGCCTAGACCCTGCTGGTAAGTGAATTGTACATGAGCATATCATTAATGCTGGCAATAGCCTGTATTCTAAGTGTTAAGGGTTACAGCTGTAAAACTAAGTGTAAAAGGACATTAGGTGGGATTATGGTTGGTTGTAGTTTCTCAGAGGGCTGTACCAATCTAGTTAATTACCCACATAAGCATTACTCTGGGTGGAGGCACCAAAACTGCATGTATGCTGAGGGTAGGGAGACCCCAGTAGCAGTTAATTCCGAACCCAGGCCACTCAACCTGTAGTTAGGGCAGCAGGCAGGGGAAGTAGCCCTTGGTATAATGGCACCAGGGTTACACGATGACCATATCCTGTCCTTCAAGAAACAAGTCGAAGTGCTGTCCTGCCAGAATTATTATATTGCTGTGACCATGGCCTGCCCCGTAAAGATCAAGTCGATTTGCTCTCCTGCCAGGCACAGCAACCCATTGGTACGACTCTCCTGGCAGGATTACTGTCATGTTGCAACTGCAGCCTTTCTTGCAAGGACAAAGCCAATGTGCTGTCCTGCCAGACACAGCAAACCAAGGGTATAACTGTCCTGGCAGGATTACTGTCATGCTGTGTCCATGGCCTTTCCTGCAAGGAGCAAGCTGATGTATTGTTCTGCCAGGCAGAGTAACTCATGGGTTCTATTGTCCTGGCAGGAATTTTGTCTTGCTGTGACTGTGGCCTGTCCTGTGATATCCTGACAGGCACAGCAACCCATGGATGTGACTGTACTGCTAGGATTACTTTCTTGCTGAGACTATGGCCTGCCCTGCAATGATCAAGTTGCTCTGCTGTCTTGACAGGCACAGCAACCCATGTGAGTGATTGTTCTGTCAGAATTCCTGTCTTGTAAGGACCGTGGCCTGTCCAGCCATGAGACAGCACATGTGCTGTCCTGCCAGAGACAGCAACCCATGGGTACTTTCCTTCAAAATGAATTCTACTGCAATGAATAGAGCAAGGCAGGTTTTCCATTTGCCACAGTGTCTGTCACTTGCATTGCTAGTAACAGTGCTGCTGTAGCCTGATCAGTTGTGTCTGTGATTTGTTTTCTATGGGGGTGCTCCACAGGTCAGATCGCACTACACACTTTATGCTAGCTGCACTGGAAATAAGTGGTCAGCTGTAGCCTGCTCATTCAGGTGAGTAAACTTGGTTTGTGTGTGATGGTGCTGAGTACACATCACATAGCACTACGCTTGTCCTGCCAGCTGCAGTATCAGTAACTGGTCTGCTGTAGCATAATCACTCTGGTCAGTGTTCTTGCCTTTTGGGAGGGAGGTGTTCCCACAGTTCTTCTAGGCCCCCTCCCAATTTGTTGCAGTGTTTTTAAAACTAATTATTTGTAACACTCTCTCCACACAGGTACATAGCAAGTCATTGCTTTGCCAATAGACCCCAGTGTACCCAGACCTGCTGCTGCTGCTGCTCCAGCCTTACCTTTGAGGTAGGCTTGTTTTTATTTTGCTCATCTATCCCACTACTCTTTGTTTGCCACTTACAGTTACATTAACTGTTCTAATTTAGCCTGCTCACTCTGGTGGTTGGTTCTGGCCTGCGGGTGTGAGTTGTGTGGCTCCACAGGTCACAGAGCACTATACAGTCTGAGACACTTTGGTGGCATGAACTGCATTGCAGTAGGCTGCTCACACAGGTGTGTGATCTTGGCTGTTGTGATGTGGCATGGTGACAGTTCATATAGTGCCCAAAGGTCTCAGTGTGTTATTTGTGCTTTGCCTTATTGTGGGTGGAGGATGCCCACTGGTCACATAGCACCATACAGTTAATGACACTTGCAGTTCTATTAACTGTGCTGCATCCTGCTCAGTGTGGTAGCTGACATTGTCCAATTTGCTGGGGTGGCGTATGTACACAGGTCACATAGTGCCCCACACTTTGTGGCGATTGCAGTTGCATTAACTGTGTTGCTGCAGCCACATGCTTAGTGGCATATTATTTGCTTGCCGTGGTTGGTGGCTGGTGTTACACAGATCATTTACCATCCACAGTTTCTAACACTTTCATTGGAAGTAACTGTGCTTCATACATGATCACTGTGTTAGGTGATCTTGGCATTTGGTGTGAGGTGAGGTCACGGACATTCCCACCTGTTCTGTCACTGTCTGTAACTGGCCTGCTACATTATCATGCTTAGTGGTGCATGCTGTCTTGTCCTTAGTGTGTTGATCCTCAGGTCATTTACTGTCCAACAGTTTCTGCCACTTCCACTGCTGCTGATGTTGTGGCTATAGCAGCATGATCAGTCGTGTATTTCTGTATCTTGTTTTGGTTTGCTCCACTGGTCATGTAGCCTCCCAAATCCATTTTTGTTGAAATTCTTATTTTATTCACTTTATCTTCCTTTTGCCCTTGGTTGCTCCTACTTCAACCCTCCCAGCCCTGTCACCCAACTTCTCCCTGGACCTACCCTCCTGAGTCCTCCATGGTTTGACCTCCCTGGCTGGGTGGCAGGGAGCCCCTCTACCTGCTGATCATGGATCATGCTTCATTGAGGCACATGGGTCACTGTTGCAGGCACTGCGAAGACTCGGTGATCATCCTGCCAGTCAGTAGTCATTTCTGACTTTCTTCCCCTTCTTGCTTGTGTCATGTATCCCTTTCCATATGGACATCATCATCAGGATGTGGTCTCTGACAGACATGCAGCGTAGTGCGTCCCTCCCTTGTTCAGCTCGCCCTACAACTCACATGTCTGCAGGTGGCAGTGGAGCTGCGGGATGCTGCACCCTCCTTCCCCCTGTGAGGAGGAAAGTGTCCCCTTGGACACTCGATCCCCCCCAACGCCACTGGAGCTGCGGGATGCTGCACCCTCCCTCTCCCCATGAGGAGGAAAGTGTCCCCTTGGACACTCGATCCCCCACGCCACCGGCCCCTGATGACCCAGGCTCATTCCTGAATCTGTGTTGGTGGCATCACGAGCCTTAGCACTAGCTTCCGCCCCATTGTGCTGGCTGTATATCTGGAGTTTCTATCTATGGTAGTGAAGGTATGACCAATCTGTTGTAATTAATTATCCACACTTTGTTCTATTTTTAAGAACAATGATTTCTTTCTAAGTAATGTAGTTGACGTAATGTGTATAATTATTCACAGATTGTTCAAGTGCTTTGAAATAAAGAGAAAAGGTTCACAGTCTGCCTCCAGCAAGAAATCTGGTAAATAGCTTTAAGTTGATTTAAATGCCTTTTTGGTTAAGTTTCAATGATTCAGGTTCTGAAAATGTACAGTGTTGTAATGTTCGGTGAGCTGTGTGCTTTCCATGATACACTATTATGACATACTTCTTTAATCAGAAAGTGCTGCAAAGGGAGTATATTGTAAACAATTTTTATGTCGTACAGATGCAAATGAGTTTCCCATGTTAAAGAAAGATGGTGCATGTTCTTCTTCTTCATATAAATGATTATAGTGTCTTTATTTTAAAATCAGAAGTAAAACACACGTCACAACAGTGTGTTTTTACTTGTGATTTTAGGAGCCATATATTATAAGAACTGTGTCTAACCCTGTAGTTTGGAGGAGAGGTGATAATTGTCTGGCATGAGGCCTCAGCTAGTTGATAATTGGAGGTGGGACTGAGTCAAATTTCTGATAGTTTGGTTATGGCAGGGTGACTTGACAGCCAGAGGACCAATCAGGGACTTGGTAGTCCACAAGGAAATACTGCTTATAGGGGCTGAACAGGAAGGATAAAAGGCAGTCACCTGTAACATGTTCCCACACATGTTTGTGTCCCAGTGAGTAAGTGGAACAGTGAAAGAGTGGAACAGGTGTAAGAATGGCAACTTGGACGTTAGCAGGCATCCACAGGAGGAATCAGGGAAGCAGGGGACTCTCTTGATCGATTAAGGTAAAGCACCTGTTCACTCCTGTTGTTACATTCACTGCTGGGAAGGGCAGAAGGTAGAAGGTAGGCCTAAACCAGGAATAGGAGCAACAGCCTATCTAGGGTACAGTATAAGGGGAATTACATCAGCTATGGGGGACCCAAAGTAGCAACACACAAAAACAGGGGAAGCTGGGAAGGGCAGAGGGTAAAAGATAGGCCTAAAACTGGGAATAGAAGCATCACCCTATCTGGGTAACAGTATAAGAGGATTTAAACCGGGTAGGAGGAACACAATGTAGGCACCCCTTTGGGAGCTTGCTAGTTAATAGTTTCCAGTAGTGCTGCCTGTAGGTCTGGTTGTAGGGCCCACCTGCTGCCTGCAGGGGGTCACCTTCCATGAGGGTATAAATGTTAGGATCTGGCACCAATGGAGGGAGTCAAGGGAGACAAGAGATTCAGGGGTTTGGCCCACAGGTTCAGCTGTGAAGACCACAGCGGGGAGCCGGGGTGGGCCGTATGCCACCCTGGCCCTCCTCCCTCAAAGACCTGTGAAAGATTGTGGCAGTTAGGGCAGTAGAGAGTCGTCTGGGGAAGCAGTCATGGAGCCATAGTTGGGTCCTGTTGGTGCTGTTCATTGGGAGTCAGAGCCAAGAAGAGAAGAGAAGGTGCCCATCAAGTGATCTCTGACACCTTGGTGCCTTGGTAGGGGGTAAGCACCAAGGGGGTCCATTTGCAGAAAGTTCCTCATCCGTGGGTGAGTGCAGCCTGGGAGCCGTGTTGAGTAGCCTGTGGTTGGGCCTGCTATGGCAGAGGGGGCCTGGTGCATGGTCCGGTAGTGGCAGACTGTATTGTTGTGTGTGTAGTGGTGACAGCCTACCCTTTTTCCCCAGGTCAGTGGGCCACTGCCGTGTGTGGGCTCTCAGGAGGTGCAGTCTGTGGAGGCAATAGGAGTTCTGCATGGGGAGTTAGCTGGTTGGGACCTCAGGTGGGGTGGCAGTCCCCTTGGGCGCTCTGTGTGGCACACCAGTTGGGCCCCTGGGTGGAAGCAATCCTGAGCTAGAATCGCTGCATGAGTGGAGAATGCCTTGGGTCTCCAAGATTGCCAGGGATATAAAGAACTCCTTGGGATGCTTGGGAGCAGGCATGTGGCATCAGTGATTGGGTAGAGGAAGGTTTTCGTGGTACTCTTTTGCTAAATGTGAACACCGTGAGGGAAAACCAGAAGTGTCACAAAATGCTCCCCATGTTTTATAGTAAACCCAGTTTGGAAGGCAGACAAGAAATGGATTGGGACAGTAGAAACGTCTTGTGCTGTCTCAGTTTGCTACCTCTAACTGAGTATCTGAGTGACAAGAGAAAAGATTAAGTAAAGGTCTGGTGGATGGGAAGTATAAAGGCAAGGAAAATGTGAAGGGAATATTGCTGAGTTGAAATATGCTCTTGTGTGGCCTTTTCAGTTCACTGTGTAAAGTGCTGCTGTCAGGAGATTGAAGCCTTTTTTGGCTCAAGGGGAATTCTGTTCAGACTGAAGTCAATCTGCTGGAAAAAGAGATTGCTGCAGAATGCAGTGTCAGGTGGGGGGGCGGTGGGGAAGGGAGAGGAGAAAAGGGATAATCAAGTTGTTTATTACTAAATCTTATGTTTTCATGCTACTCAGGTTAAAATAAGAAAAGGAAATTTCTAGTCTCCCCCCCAACTTCTATATAAGACACCATCCTTTACAGAATGGCTATAGAAAAGGGCAGGACATATTTTTTTTAATTTTCTTTCTCTTTTGGAGGTATAAATTACTTATTTGACTTTCTTGTTTGTTGTTTTCCTCTTCTAGGTTAATGGGAAAATATTCGTATTATCTACCACTTAATATAAAATATAATGTATTGACCTGCACTCAGGCAGCATTAGCACTCTACACGGGTGAGTAAATGGGATTTTCCTATTTCTTGGGACTATCTTTGTTAATTATGGGTGGGCCTTTTAGGTTAGGTCAGAGGGTGGGGGGGTAGATATACTCTATGTATAAAACTGTGTGCTATTTACAATTGCTGTAATAGGAATAGGGGAACAGGGAGAGGGTTAGGGGAGATTAGGAAAAGTTACAAAGAATTAAAGAGAGAGAGAAAGGGTACCTAATTGGTTATTGTATGAAAGGTGATATAATTAAGACATACAGTATATGGTAGTGAATAAAAAAGATGATGGGGAGATTAAGATATTAAGTTGGAAGGTTAAAGGACTGGGAGACCTGATTAAACCAGGTAAGGTATTAGATTATATAGATAGAAAACAAACACAAGTATTTATTACTTCAGGAAACACATTTCAAATTAAAGGATATGACGTTTGTTAGTAAAAAATGGGGCAAGGGAATAGGTTCTCATTTTAAAAAAATTATAGGGGCGTGGCAATATTCATCAAAAATAATTCATTTATTAAATTTGGTAATGTCTGCTCGGAACCAACAGGGCATTATGTTGTTACACGAGGTCCCTGCACCCCTATTGGTACCCCCAGAGGTACACCGTAGACAGCCAGCACTTAGGTATATGTTATACTAACATATAGGGCTAAGGGCATCTACCGTATAAGAGTAGATGTCAGGATATGTATGCATATTATCGTTATACACTTTGCTTTCTAATACACATATGTATTTCTTGCTTACAAGATGTTAGGACACCTGTGTCCTTGTAATGATTATGATATATAAGTCGGCATTGCCACCTTTTGGTGATTTGTACTACTACAGTGATTCATGTAAGAACTGTACTCTTTTGTTTCACAAAGTGATGACTACTACAAAATTGTATAATGTTATCTTGGACCATGGAGCCATCTCTAATTTAACCAATAGGGCTCATCTCTGTAACTAGAAATGTTTCTATTTTACAGTAACCATAGTAATTATCATAGGTATATAATGTGAGACATTACGTCTTCTACCTCAGAGACCCCAAGAGATATAGAGAATCCTCGAGGTATAGGGAACGCTTAGCATTGACTCCCGGTTCGTATTGGTAAGAACTGCTTAGGGCAACTGTAATTATTCTTTTGGCAGTAATCAACAAGTTTATTACTCTAATGCAACATGTATGTGATTCCTTGCATTCCCAATATTGCCAAGAACCTGAGAGTGAGGTTTAGACCTCCTGACAATGTGATGGCAGAAATAATACTACCTGGATTAATATTTATGGTAATTAATGTTTATGTACCAAATGAGGACAATCCTCAGTTTTTTATCAATCTTTTTTTGGAAATTGCTACATTGACTCCACTGTACTTTTTTTTGGGGGGGGGCCTTTAATACTACTTTAAATAATATATTAGACAGATATCCTTCTAATATTAGAACAGAAAGAAAAGCTGCAAGAACATTAAAAAACTTAATGCAAGATATGGGTATGATTGACATATGGAGATCATTAAATCCAGTGGCAATTCAGTATTCATATTTTTCTCAGGTGCATAACAGCCACAGTAGAACAGATTATTTCTTAATATCACAAACACTAAGCTATGCCATTACAAAGGTTAACTATTACAGTATTCTGATATCAGATCATGCTGCTGTACAAATGAATGTAAATATTACCACTAGAAGAGCCATTAGACTCTGGTGGCTACAACCAGCATTAATGAATGATGAGAAATTTGGGGAAACATTGCCGATAGAGATTCCATTTTGCTTCTCTACTAATCAAACTCAGGCAGTTGCATCTCAAATTATATGGGATTGTTTTAAAGTATATATCTGAGGAATATGTATATAATTCTCAGTCAATAAATATAATAAAATTAATGTCAAACTGAATCATTTAGAAAAATTAAAAAATCTGGAATCAAGGATTAAAATTAATTCAGATAGCCGCCAGCTCATTGGTGCAGCAGCTGGACTTCTGCTTGTGACGCCGTTGACCCAGGTTTGGGAATGGACCTGAGTTGTTGAAGAGCCGGCCGGGAGAAGAAGGATGGAGCATCCCCGGGACAGCTCTCCTTCTCTGGGAGGAGGTTGGGGAGAATGTCTGGTGCTTGACGAACCCCTGGTGGAGGCCAGGGATACCACAAGCAATTGGCATCTGAGAGCTTCAGGGAGAGAAGCGGACACCGGACATCATTGCTTGTCTCCACCACCAAGCAAAACTCCACAAAATTCTTCGCCTGCTGGCCGCCCTTCATGAAGCCCACCTCAGCTTCAATTAGCCTCCAGGCCAGTCCTCCGACCTAATCCCATCATTGCAGCACCAATGGGGAGTTGGTGCCGCAAACCCCACCCTGGGGGCAAACCAGGGGGTATCGGAGGGTCTCGGCTCAATATGGAGGTGGAAGCCGAGGTCTGTGATTGGGCTGAGTTACCGGGTGACCGGCGGTGCGGGTGCCAAAAAGCATAATAAATTAAAAAAAACATTTATTCAGATGAAGCTGATATTGTTACCCTTAGCATAGAAACATAGAATTTAATGGCAGATAAGGTCCACTTGACCCACCTAGTCTGCCCATTTCCCTTCCTAATGGATAGGCTGTAGATCCTAGTTAACCAACAGCCTACTTCCTCCTACCCCCCGCTAGAATTGCCTTATGTCTGTCCCATGCATTCTTGAATTTCCCCACTGTTTTTTTTTTTTGGGATACTCCGTCAAGTATCCACCCTAGTCATGGCCCCCTAAGGTCCCCCATGCCAGTCAATCCCCCCGGTCACCCCTGGCTTACCCCCCAGAGGATGGGGCCGCAGAGCTGACTTTCCACATCCCAACCTGCGGTCCTGTAACTGGTTGGGAGGATCGTCGACACGGAGGAACCCCGGGGAGGGCTTCATAGAGGCAGAGTCCCAATTTTTTGTATTTTTTTTTTTAATGTATCCCTGGAGAGCTGACGTGCACTGACGTCAGCGCACTATGTGCAGATGTCCGTCGGCTTCTCCCCCCCCCAGTCAAATGTGTGCGCTGTCGTACCCCCAGCCTCCGCTGGGTGTCACTGCAGCGCCGCATGCATCCCTCACCCACCCTGAAGGAAGGAGAGCTGTCACAGGATGTTCAATCCTTCCTTCCCTGCCAGCCCCCGCAGCCTGAGTTTGTTCCCGAACCTGCCGCGCGCGAGCGAGGTGTGCGCCCCGCGCTCAACCTCAGCGCCACTGGGCCGGCCTTCCCACTGTTTTGACTCCATGACCCCTCAGGAAGGCCGTTCCATGCATCCTTAATAAAGCCAGATCTGATTATAATAATTTATTATTAATCAAGGTAGAGAATACCATTTTAAAAATGAAAGCCTTTTATTATGCATCTAGTGACAAGCCACACAAATTGCTTGCTATGCAATTGAAACAACATGAGGCTTTAAACAGTATAACCGCAATTGCAGATATAAATGGCTCGATTTTAACTCACCCTGAACAGATAAATAATAGGGTTTTTTCAATACTACTCATAACTCTACACTTCTGAAAGAAATTTTTATCCCTTAGCAGTGGAAGAATTTCTTGGGGGAATCAAAATTACAGAAGTCTCCCCACTTTCAACTCAAATACTAGAAAAAGATATTACACATGAGGAAATACAGTTAGCCATTAAAAGTCTATCTAATACCAAAGCTCTGGGGCCTGACAGAATACCAATTGATTTTTATAAAAAAATATGAAAAATTAATACTGTATCTCCTTACTTGCTTACAACTTACTAGAAGCATTTAATAAACAGAAATTACCTACTACATTTCAGGAGGCTAATATTCAAGAGTTTATTAAAAAAGATAAAAATCTGCAACTGTGTACATCATATAGACCCATTTCAATAGTGACTACAAAATATTAGCAAACATTCCAGCAAAAAGACTGGAGGATATTATACCATCAATTATACATCAGGATCAGACTGGTTTTGTTAAGGGTAGATTGATGATTAACAGCGTTAGACATGCTATTAACTATGTTGATTCTAAGCAAAACTCTAATTCTATTATACTAACATTAGACACCAAAAAGGCATTCGACAGGCTTGAATGGGACTACATATTTGCACTACTTATAAAATTTTAATTTCAGTAAAAAATTCAGAAAATGGATTCAATTACTATATGATTTCCCAATAGCATACATTAAATGAACAAGGATATCTCTCCAAAGTTGAAACTGAATAGGGGCACGAGACAAGGATGTCCGCTATCTCCCATTATTTATGCATTAGTAATTGCATCCCTAGCCCAAGCACTCAGATTAATACCAAATATTCAAATTAGCTTACATGCAAATGACATATTACTTATGATTACAGATCAAGAGAAAGCAATGCAACAAATACCAGAAATAATTCTTAAATTTGGAGCAGCATCAGGATATAAAATAAATTGGAGGAAAAAATAATTTATATCCTTAGGGGCCAATCCAAACACAATACTACAATTAAACAGCAACATATTACCCACAAATGAAATAAAATATTTGGGAGTTAATATATCCAAAGACACACACACAAAAAAATGTATAACTTACATTTTATTTTATTGTTAAATAAAATTGAACTAGATTTAATAAAGTGGACTCCACTTCATCTGACTTTAATAGGAAGAATTAATGTAATAAAAATGTCAGTACTTCCCAAATTATTATTCTTGTTTCAGACAATACCATTGAAATACCAGGTTATTTTCTTAGTTCTTTAAATAAAGCAATAAACACATTAATCTGGAAAGAAAAGAAACCTGGAATAGCAATTTATAAATTGAAACTGCCTAAATATAAGAGGGATTGAGAATACCTCATTTTAAGTTATATTACTATGCGGGGCAATTAAGCCAACTACAGAGTTGGTTTAGAAATATAGCCATTGCATGCTGCCAAATGGAACTAGATAAAGTTAAATATGTGGCTCTACCACATATTTTATTTGCAGCAATTCCTGCACAAAATCACAAAAATGTATTACCTTCTACTTCTTCGTCAATACGTGTATGGAATAAAAGACATAGGTTAATAAAATGGAATAAAAAACTTTCAATATATTCACCCCAGGGGGTAACTTTAATTTATCTTTGGTTATGAATAGTAAGGAATTTGCTGAATGGCAAAAGTTTGGGCTAACCCATTTAAAATGTTATTATAGACAAGGTAATTTTATGTCATTCACATCCATTCAAGAAAAATATGGTATCCTGAGACAACATTTCTTTAGGTATCTGCAATTAAGAAATATGATACATACAATAAGTAAAAACTTACAAATTCTAGATAATCCACCTATATTAAATTTATTGATTCTGGGAGCATGAAGCATGAGAGTAATATCTAGAATATACTCAACTTTGCTTTCATCTACAGAAAAGCTACTGACACCTCTACAAAAATGAGAACAAGATTTAAATAAAATAATTACTGACTAGTTGGCAAGAAATGTTAGATGCTCCCTTTAAAAAACTCATATCAACCAAACATCAACAAATACAATAAAATATCTTACACCATGGCCAGAATTTTCAAAACAGTTGCACATGGCACAACTGAGTTGCACCGGCGCAAGTGCGAACTTGCGCCAAGAAGCGATATTCAGCAGGAGCCATTGTGCAGCACAAATCCCATTGTGCCAATGCATAATTATAATGAATGCAGGCACAAGAGCAGGGGGCATGCCCATGAATATGTGGCGCTGTGCGATATTCAACTGTGGAGCCATGGCACAAGTGTGGAGCAAAACCTGGATATGCTGAGCAGACTTGAGCCTATAAATACAGGGCACAAGCACACAGACAGCACTTGCGCCAGGCAAGAGGGGGAGAGAGAAAAAGAGTGGCAAGAGACGTGGGACAGACAGACAGACAAAAAGACAGAGCAAGGGAGACAGAGCCAGTGAGAGAAAAAGAGACTGTCACAGGCAGCCACAGGGGGAGAGGGACAGAGGTGGCAGTGGAGAGTGAGCCTGGGGCAGAGAGAGTGAGAGGGACAGGCAGGCACAGTGCCATGCAGTGCACCAGGGTAGCACACAGCCTGCAGCAGCTGACCGCCCAGGGGGAGACAGGACATCTGGGCCATGGATAGTATGCCCTTCCTAATGAAGGCCATAATAAGGGGTGTAAGGGGGCAGGAGGAACAGCGACATGGCCAAGGAAGGGCCCATCAGCGGTATACCCAGAACAGGTGGTCCTGTGCCTGCACCACCTTGGAGAACTACACAAACATGGAGATTGTGGGATGGTACTACCTGAACAGGGCCATTCTGTGGTAGTTCTGTGAGCTGTGCAGTGAGGAGATGCAGGCACCCACAAGACAGAGACACGCAATGTCTGTGGAGACAAAGTGACAGCTGTCATGTGCTTGCTCACCACGGGCACCATCCAGAGACCAACAGGGGACACCACAGGTATAACCCAGTCAGCCACATCATGCCACCTCACACAGTTCCTCAACACTCTGCTGCCACATGCTTCGGAATACATCCATTTCCCCAGCATACAGGTGGAGCTTACAGCAACCATGCAGGACTTCCACAGGGTAGCACGTATGCCTGGCGTGCTTAGGGCCATTGAATGCACCCACATGAGCATCCTCACACCACCTGGCCCTGAGGGTGTGGCCCATACAAATAGGAAGGGGTTCCCTAGTGTGAACTGCCAGGTGGTGTGCGATGCCAAGGGGCACATCACCAATGTTTGTGTCACACACCCTGGGAGTGCACATGATGCGTTCATCTGGCACAGCTCTGCACTGTGCCACAGGTTCGAGCATGGGAACATCCCCAAGGGTCACCTAGTGGGTGAGTATGGGATGGGCAAGGGGTGCCGGGCAGAGTAGGCCATGGGATGGGGAGGGCAGGGTGGGTGTGCTGGCGAGGGTGCCAGGGACAGGCAAGGGGCTCAGCAAAGATTGACACATGGCTAGCCATGTCATTATCCACACAGGAGACAGTGCCTATCCACTGAGGCCCTGGCTGCTCACCCCTTATCAGTGCCCATCGTCCCCAGCAGAAGAACACTACAGTGAGGCATACACCAGCACGCGAAACATCATTGAGCATGTATTTTGGATGCTGAAGGCAAGGTTCCATTGCCTAGACAGGTCTGGCAGTGCCCTACAGTACAGCCCCTCGAAAGCCTGTGGCCTATTCCTGGCCTGCCACATACTGCACAACATGGCCATTGATCGTGGGATAGCTGTTGAGGCTGATGAGGGCAACAGTAGTGGGGATGACGAAGGCAATGGGCTGGAGGGTGGTGGACAGTCCCCCCCCGGGCGGAGGGATCGCAGGCTGCAAAGGATGGCACGGAAGCATTGAGACACCATTGCACAGAAGCACTATGGTGCACACAGGCATGTGGTGCCAAACCCACGCAAAGGCCACACATAGAGGTACAGCACACAGACAGGGGCATGCATGGCAATGGGCATGCACACGTAGAGGTGTGGTGCAGTTGTAGGGGAGTCAGTGGCACACATCCACACACGACTGCACACAGCATTACACAGCAACACACAGAACATGCGCCCAGGCGCTGGCCAGTGGCGGGGATCAGATGCATTGCACCGGTGCACAGGCACAACCAGTGCAGAACTGCCCTCATCACGCCCACACCACATGGGCCAGCGGCAAGGCAGGCACACACACAGGCAGCACGCAGCGCAACAAACAGGCACCAAACCACTGGTATGCACACATACACGCCACCCATGCATGCACAGGGCTACAGCTGCAGACGCAGTCAGGGTGGGACACACATCAGGGCCACCACATGGAACCATGGCCACTGCGGCCATGAGGGTGGCTGCGCCGGGGCTGATCGGCAGCCACAGACTGCTCATTGACCACTGGGGGTGTTAGCAACAGCCCCCCAGGGGTTGAACTGTGGGACCATGACTGGGTCTGCGCAGGAGTGTGTAGGCACCCAAACAGGCCCGCCCCAGGCATTCCTGGCATGCCAACAGCAGAGACCAGCATTGACAGTGTGGGTGTCACCCAATGTTGGGATTGTGGGGTGGACAGTGCACTGCGTGGGGTCTATGGTGGCCGGCCATGCCCTGTGGCAGTCAGCAGTGCAAGGCCATCTGTGACTGCATTGGCAATGCGATCCCGGGATGCAGTCATAGCCTCCTGCAAGTGCGGTATAGCTGCCAGGAGCTGTGCAGTGCCCCTCTCATGTTGCTCAGCTGCCAGGTGCACCTCCACACACAGTGCACACACACCCTAGTGGCAAGCAGCACCTGTTGCTCCATGGAGGCCCACAGCAAATGGGTGTGCTCTGCCAACTGGTCAGTGGCCTGGGGATCCTGGGCGGGGTGCTGACCCTCCTGCGGTGACCGACCATGCTGCACAGCCCCTGCTCAGGTGGGCACTGCACAGTGGGGTCCTCATGTGGTATGTCCCTAGCAGGTGCCCCGGCAGCAGACCCCACGTCTGGCTGCCCTGTGGCTCCTGCAGCCTGCTGCCATTGCCCACCCAGCCGCTGAACACTGCCCAGCACCTGCGCCACCACACCACCACCACCACATGGCACAGCTGTGGCAGTGCATACAGCAAAACATGCAGTGGTGGCAGGCAGCTGTTCCACCGCTGACAGGCCACTGGGTGTGCTGCCTGTGTTGGTGTCTGGTATGGGCGTCTCCCACGCAACACCATCCATGCTGTCCAGGATCATGGTCAGGTTGTCATCAGTGTCAGACCCTGCCCTGATCTGTGTCTCCACACAGAGAATGCTGAGATTGGCATCCTGTAGAAACACATCCAGGGCCTTGTCCGACCTCATGCCCAAGACATCCGGGTGGACAGTGGTGGTGTGCTGCAGTCTATCAGGCCCCTGGATGCCCGTAGAGGTGGATGGCTGATCCTCCACGGCTGCTGCTGGTGCCCCATCCTCCACACGCAGGCATGCTGGTGCTGAAAGAGAAAAACAAGTGTGTCAGTGATGCCAGGCCCATGAGTGCCTGCCCCCCAACACAGCCACTGCATGCTGTGCATGCCCGACATATGTACCATGCAGTGATGGGCTGCCACCCATCTGGAATCCTCCACCTGGCACACCCTTCACGATGCTGCGGGACATGGTGGCTGCCACCAACTCCTTCTGCGCCATGAGCTGTGGCACATCAGCAGACTCCCCTCCAGTGGCTTTCTGGGCTGCACAGATGGCCGCCACCTTCTCCTTGATGCGCCGTTTATCTGTGCCCACCTTTTTGTGGCACTCCTGCACTGACTGCTGGTGGCTGCCCTGCTGGTTCATGCATGCTGCCACCTCCTCCCAGGCCCCAGCCCTAGCCTGTGGTGTGCCCGTGGCACCACTCAACAGTGGCTCCCTGTTGAGGTAGGCCTCAAACAGTGCCTCTGCCTTTGTGAAATTGGGCCTGCGCTTGTGAGCTGGCCCACGGTCCTCACCTTCCTCATGTTCCAACATGTTGCTACCTGTGGACATGGACAGCACGGTGTGTCGGTGTCAGCAGCACCCTAATCCTTCCCCCCTGCTGTGCTGGCTGGGCTTAGTGTGCCTCAGCAGCATGCACAACTTACCTCAGATGGTTGCAATACTGGTCCGTGGCCTGTGCTGGTCTGTGGCCCTTTTATAGCGCAATGCATGCAAATGAACATGCTAATTTCTCCAGTGCGCCACACATTGGCTGATGAGCTCATTTACATGTGGTGGCTGAATGTCACAAATTTGCTCCGTGCGCAATGAGATTGCTCTGGAGCAGGTCGCAGTGCAATGCCCAGGCATGTGCACTGTGCAGGACCACAGTGCACATGTGCCGGTCGGTGTGCTACTACCTATTGCGCCCTGTGCACCCACTGTGCAATAGGGACCATGGTGCACAGTGTGCCACGCCTGCTATTGCGCACAGGTGCACTGTGCGGCAGCTGACCTCTCACCCCTGGTGTGACCCCCTGACCGCTGGTCACTCCCCTGCCATGTGCCATGTCTGGCCACGCCCATGTCACACATCTCCAGCATTGCGCGATTGGCAGTCACAGCGCATGTACCCTTGCATCGTGCATCTGGCACATGTTGTGCACATGTGTGCCTCCGGCCACCATTTTTCTTCCATATATTACAGTTGGCACTATGGTGCAGCATGGTGTTTGGCAGGCAAGAAACTGGTCTGATCAAACTGGTGAACCTGGTGGCATGCGTCCAACCACATGCCCCACAGATCTTCGGACAGGTGCCCCTGCAGCAGCCAAGGGTCGCAGTGTGGCAGGGGATTGCTGATAGTCTGCAGCAATCCACTGGAGTGGCCAGGAGAGGGGAGCAATGCTGCCACAGGTATGGATACCTTATGCGGTGGGACCCAGAGTGCCTGCGATGGCTGCAGGCATGCATCCGGAGAGGGGCTGTGCCACAGCCAGGTAAGTCAGCCCATTTTGCATGTGTGCCCTAGTGCTGTACTGTGGTATTGGCTAGGCTACCTGGAATGCCCTGCAGAAGGGTACACTGTCATAGTGCGCATTGCGGAGTGGCATTGCCAGCCGCAGCTTGCGTTGCGATACAGCTGTGTGGGCCGTGTCGGGCAGGGACACACCCTGTGCACAGGGGTGGTGGGCAGATGCTGTGGATGTGTCCTGATGTGTATCTGTCTTTGTTCCATTCCCAGGACCTGAGGTTCACTGCCGTGAGAGGGTGGCGGGAGCAGCACAGCAGGCCGCAGTGGGCCACGGAGGCAGTGCAGGAGCAGGACCAGCACCAGCGGGGCTGCAGAGGGCAGGTAGGCACTGTCTTGGCCCTGCAAACTTTACTTTAGGGGGCAGCAGGGGAGTGGGTGCGGGCATGGCCACCTGTGCCATGTGCTGTGACAGCTATGTGTGTTGCACTCTGTGTGGTGCATGCCACTGTGGGGTGGCCATTGCACACATGTGCCAGCTGTTGAAGGGGTGGATGTATGCCCAGCTGACACTGTTGTTGCTGTGGTGCTGCTGGTGCACTGTGCCATGTGACTGTCATTACGCAGTTGGATGGCCATTGTGCGGCAGGGACCACCTCTGTGCAATGTACTGGTGTGCCGAGTTGCTGGCAGGCATTGGCCCATCCCCCTGTGGGTGGCTGTGGCAGGCACTCCAGAGGTGTGTGTTCCCGCTGCCCATTGTGCATGGGTGGGCATAGTACCTTGGGACATTGCATCGATCACCTGTCCTATCCCTTGGCATAGGTGTCCAGTGAAGGAGGTGGATGCCACTGTACTGCTGGCTGCTCTGCCAGTTAATACTTGTGACATCCACCAACATGGAGGCAGTCCTACAGATGCGCTGGATGATGTTGGCAGACCGGAGACAGAGAGGGCACCAAGGGGTGGCAGGGTGTGGCCGCCATTAATATTTGCCCAGCATTCCCCTGTTTCCCCTGCTGTGCCTCCCCCATCAGTCCCCCTTCCCACTGTGTAGTCCCTGTTCCCTATCCCCTTCCCTCACTTTCCTTCCCTTTCCCACCTTCTAGTTCATGTACATAGTTTTGTATTGTTCAATATATATTTTTTGACATACCTGCCTGTGTCAGTGTCTGCTTTGCAGGTGGCGTGAGGAGCCATGCTGCAGTGGCACAGTGTATGTCTGTGTGGTGTGCGTGTGTCGGTGCGCATGTTGTGCATCTGCAGTTCACTGCTGTGCTCTGTGGTGTGTCTCACTGTGGTGGTGTCCTGCCCCTTGGTCAGTGGCTGTGCCTAGGGGTGCCCATGAGGTGGCTCACAGAGGTGTGTGGCGTGTGTGTGCTTGGCTGCGTGGTCCTGGGTGTGGATTGCTGTGGTCTGGGAGGGTGGGGTCACAGCCTGTGGCTGGGGACTCCATTGGTGGCCCTCCATTGGCCATTGGTGCCATCTGTTGCCTGCTATCGGTGCCACCGTTGTGTTCTGGGATGGGGTGTCTGGGTGCCTGTGTGCGCCCTGCTGGTGGTGGCCTCCTGTGGCCTGACACTCTGCTTCTCTGACTCTGTCCCTCGGTCTGTTTGCAGTGCCGTGCCCCCCTCTGTTGCTCTGCTGCTCTGCTCCTACAGTTGCCTGGGGCATCACTTTCTACGCCATGGCGCAGATCTGTTTGCACTATGGTGCATGTCTGTTTGTACCATGGCGCATGTCTGTTTGCACCATGGTTCAACTCTGTTTGTGCCATGGCGCATCTCTGCCATATTCAGCCAGGTTGCACTGGCACAGTTTGGCATGCGCAACCTCTGAATATGGCACTCATTGCACTATGGTACATTGGTTTTGCGCTGCGCTGGACTTGCGCCAGCCTTTGGCACATTTCTGAATATCTGACCCCATATGTATAATACACCAGCTAAACTAAATAAAATGAATACAGAAATAACAGACACATGCCCCAGGTGTAAACAATCCCCTGCTACACTCTACATATGTTTATAAAGTGTGGAGAGCTTACGAAATATTGGAATGATATTTTAGCAATAATATCTCAAATTACTAGGATCAGACCAGGTCTGAGCTTCATTTCCCAGTGGGCTACACTTTTCCTTTCTCATTTCCATCCTTCATTTAAAATATGCCTTGCAGGGCTAAACTGCACTGAGAGAGGTGGTCTGTTTGTATTTAGGATCAGACCACAAATTAAAGCTGAATTCATGTTTGATATGTATCTGAATAGTTTTTTCCCCCATATCAAAAAAAATGTGCCCACCTTGCATTAATTACAGCAAACAAAGTAATATTATTAAATTGGAAAGATAATAAACCCTGAAATAGTCAACAATCGATAAATACTATGATAGAACGTAATAAAATTGAGAAAGTTCACTATTGTATTAAGATTAAGAGACAAATGTGGGGAAAATCTGGAATCCCTTTCCAAAATGATGTATAGAACAGAAATAAGAATGTCCTATTCTAAAATTGTAATACCCCTAGATTAACTAGGAGGTAAATGAATAAACTGTACAGTTATTAATACGTATTTATTTCTTATTATTATGTAAGAATTGCATAATTGTGTAATGGTACCTGTCTCTCTCTCTCTCTCTATGTATATATCAATAAAGTCATAAAAATAAAAAAAACAAAAAGAAGAAAGTATGTAATGTCAGGTTCTGTACTTGAGTAATGCTCCCACCATTGTTTGAGTACTCCCAACGCTCCATGGAGTGGGTTATCAAATTTTTTGTTTCATATTAAATCAGTTTTGCACCTTTGATTCCTGAGTGGACATTGAATTTAATTGATTTGAATTGTGCATGTTGCGCTTGTAAACAAACATTGCCCCTGCAGTTAACCCATTGAAGTGAAGAGACATACCTGCTTCCCTGCAATGCAAAGCCATCTCACAACATTGCCAGCTAATCCTCCTCCCTGGCATCCTCTGGGGTAATGGTGTCAGCTTTGGTGGCCTCTGGGTGGGGGAAGTAGTCCCCTGAATCCTATTTTCTTGGACTGTGTCTCTGGCTGTACAGTGCTCCCCTCCCACTTTGCACCATCTGGATACCCCTAGACACTGGGAGGGGGACTTACAACAAGTAGCCACAAACAAAAAAGGGAAAGCTAGAAACACTGTATAAGGGGTATGGGTACTTAAGTATTTCCAGGTAACTCAGGGAGTACAGAAGTTGGGAATGCTAGGAGTGGTGTAGGGCAGTTTTTAGAGAGACCTTCTGAACAGTGCGGTGCTGCCCCATCTGTGCACACCCCTCTGAGTTATGGGAGAAAGTCACTAGACTGTAGGCTGAGTTGGCTAGGATTCAGGGGACTACTTCCCCCACCCAGAGGCCACCAAATCTGATACTGTTACCCCAGAGGATGCCAGGAAGGAGGAATGTCTGGATTATGGTGGGCTCTGGAAAGGTGGAGGTGATGGGTCAGAGGCACATTCCTCAACAGGTGCCACTATTCAAGGCAGTAGGACAGGAGGCAGAGTTGGATGTCATTGTCCACCTGGGGACTAATGATGTGGTTAGGGATGGGGCTGGGATAATGCAGGGGGAGCTTAAGGAGCTGGGGAGGGGTCTTAGACAGGTAGTTTGCTCAGTGGCTTTTGCTGAGATGCTGCCTGTCTATGACAGGTGGAGGAGAGGTATCTCCACATAAAGACCTTCAATTTATGGTTGAGGGGATGATGGAACGATGCAGAGTGGAGGGGTTCAGCTACATTGGGGACTGGGGATCCACCTGGAGAGAAAAGGGCCTTTACAGGGGTGATGGCCTGCATCTATCTGGGAGGGTAATGGCAGTCATCAGTGGACAGTTCAGATGTTACGTTGTTGAACATATAAACTAGCTGAGGGGTCTGGTGGATGAAATCAACACGCAGTAAAGTCCCCCCCCCACATAGACTGAAGTAGAAAGTAGGGAGATCCAGAAGGTGAATGAAATCTCTCAGGGTGGAAATGAATAAAGGAAGCAGGGTGGTAGAAATGAAGGGGTTGGGAATAGAAGCATTAAAAAGAGAGGGGGGTAGGAGAGAGGGCAAAAAGGAAAGAAGGAGGGTACCAAGCAGAGTGGTAACAAAATCTGGAAGGCCACGTATACAAATGCTAGATGTCTAGGAAACAACATTTTGGACCTACAGGCCATTATGGCAGAAGGTGAACTGGATATGTAGCCATTACTGAGTCATGGTGCCCTGAAAACTGTAGCTGGGACATGGTCATACTAGGCTATACTCTGTTCAGGAGGGACAGGGTGGGAAGGAAAGGAGGGGGTGTGGTGCTTTATGTGAGGGGAAAGCATAAAAGTGATGGAGGTATAGGTAATACAGGGGGGAACAAAGGTACTGTGGGTCACCGTAGAGATGGAAAATGGAGCCTCTATTCACAGTGGCATGATCTATGGACCTCCGGCATAGGGGGAGGAGTTAAATAAGGTACTGGTGGAAGCTGCTGGCAAGATGACAGAAAAGGAGGAGGTGCCGCTGATGGGGACTTCAATCTGCTGGATGTAGACTGGAGCCTCCCAGCAAGAACTTCAGATAGAAGGAGGGACATACTGGACTCCCTGCAGGATGCATTCCTCAGGCAACTAATCAGTGAACCCACTTATAATGGGGCAATACTGGACCTGTGTTGTAGACGTCAAGATAGGAGGCCACCTGGGGAACAGCAATCACAATACAGTGTGGCTTAATGTAAGGACAACTGTGGAATTGAACCACACAAGGACGAGGGTCCTGGATGTCAAGAAGGAAGATTTTAAAAAGATGGGTGAATTCCTCATGGATGACCTGGGTGGAGTGGAAGAACAATGGGCAAAACTAGAAAGGAACATAGGGAAGGCAACAAATCTCTGTGTCAAGCAAATGAGCAAAAGCAAGAGGAAAAAAAAAAAGACTGCTATGGTTCTCGAAAGAGGTGGCAGAAAAGGTAAAGGCTAAAAGGGTAGCATTCACAGGGTATAAGGAAACACAGAGGGAGGAGGATAGGGAGGTGTACCGGGGAAGGGAAGGGAAGCAGGGAGAGCAGTAAGGAGTGTCGTGAAGATGCAAACTGAAGAGAGAATAGCCCAGACAGAGACGAAGGGGGACAAGATATGTTTTAGATATGCAAGTGAAAGGTGGAAGACCAGGGTGGGATCCTAAGGTTAAAAAGGGAAGGGGGACTATGCAGAGGGGGGCCAGGAAAAGGTAGACATCCTTAACAAATACTTTTGTTCAGTGTTCACAGAGGAAGAAGGGGCGGGGCCAAAAAAACGTAACAGGAGCACTGAAAGGAGGGAGGGGAGGTGGACACAAGTCAGTTTTCCAAGGAGAATGTCCTGAAGGGAGTTGCTAATCTGAAAGTGGGCAAAGCAATGGGGCCAGTGGGGTGCATCCAAGTGTACCGAGGGAGCTCAGGGAGGTACTGGCTGCACCTCTGACAGTCCCATTTAACAGCTCATTGGAAACATGAGTGGTTCTGGAGGATAGGAGGAGGAGGACAGATATAGCCCTACTTCACAAAAGCGGTAGCAGGGCAGAAGCTGGTAATTATAGGCAAGTCAGCCTGACATCGGTGGTGGGAAAGTTAATGGAGTCACTGCTGAAGGAAAGGACTATGGAATATCTTGAATGCAGAGGGTTACAAGACAAGGCAGCATAGATTTGGGGAAGGGGGTCATGTCAAACAAATCTGATTGATTTCATTGACTGGGTGACCAAGGAATTATTTCAGGGTGGAGTGGTGGATGTGACCTACTTAGATTTCAGCAAGACTTTTTACACTGTTCCACATATGAGACTAGTAAGCAAGATGGGTAGCTTAGGAGTGGGTCACAAGGTGGTAAACTGGTTAGGTAGGGGATAGGTGGCAGAGGGTAGTGGTGAAAAGAGTTCACTCCAAGGAAGGGAGGGTGACAAGAGAGGTGCCTCAGGGATCAGTGCTGGGACCAGTTCTCTTTAATGTCTTTATAAGTGACATTGCAAAGGAGCTGGAAGGAAAGGTCTGCCTCTTTTCGGATGACACCACAATCTGCAATAGAATGGACACTCCAAGGGGGTGGAAAGGATGATCAGAGACCTGAGAAAACTTGAGGAGTGGTCAAGGGTATGGCAGCTGGGTTTCAACATGAAAAAGTGCAAAGTAATGCACCTGGAGCACAGAAACCCAGAAGCAGAGTACAGGATAGGAGGAGTAGGGCTGACAACCACCAAGCAGGAAAGAGACCTGGGGGTAATCATATTAGATGACCTAAAGGTGGTCAGGCACTGCGATAAGGCAGTTGGGAGGGTTAGTGGGATACTGGGGTGCATGGGGGGTATCACCAGCAGAAAGAAGGAGGTGGTATTTCCTCTGTATACATCGCTAGTAAGACTCCAACAAGAATACTGTGTCCAGTTCTGGAGACCACATCTCTAGAAGGACATAGACAGAGCAGAGGTGGTCTAGAGGAAGGCAACTAAAATGGTGCAGGGTCTGCATCAGAAGCCCTATGAGGTGAGACTTAAGGACCTAAATAAGTACACCCTGGAAGAAAGGAGACAGCTAGGGGATACGACAGAGATCTTTAAATGCCCAACATGGGTTAATAAGGTACAGGAGGGAAGTATTTTTCAGATAAAAAAAAGGTACTCAAGGGCAAGGAGACAAGATAAGAAGCTGGGAGGGGTAGATTCAGGAGAGGTGGGAAGAAGTACTTCTAATTGTCATGTAGGGCATCTTGCTGACAGGAAGGCGCTCATCGCAGCGGTAGGTCAGAGCTTTTAGCTGATTGTTTCGTGAGGGCATAGTTTAGGCTCAAACCTTCCCCACCCTGGAAATAGTTCCTTTATACCTGGGGTTCTGACATCATTTCCTCAAGAGGGCAAGGTGCACATCACTGTCATATCCTCTCTAGCACACTGCACTAACAATATAAGCATACACATTATATAAATACATATATTTCTATATAACAAACCAATCACACACACACACACACAAAAAAAAAACTAAACAAGGTAGACAGTTATGTGGGGAGTAGTACAATGTAATGGCTGTGGGGCAGCAGTCTTCTGGGAGTCTTTCTGGAGGCTGAGATGCTGCCCTGTTTGCAGACAACTATGTGCCCTGAGGGAGGAAGTTGCCCATCTTCAGGCCACACTGGACAGTAGCAAGGGAGCCTCCCCCATCCAGGGAGCACCAGAGCCACCACCACTACCTCAGAGGTTGCGAAGAAAGCACAGCAGTTGGACCACAGTGGGCTCAGGGAGGGTAAGGGTGGTGGAACAGAGGCACACCCAGTCAGTTGTTCCACTCCACAATCCATACACCATTCTGGGGGAGCATAGTTCCCCTATGGATGCACCCGCAGAGGAGACTAAGGAGGGTGCAGACAACTGTCACAAGGGAGGCCCTCAGGAAGGAGGCAGAGGGCACCATAGGGAAAGGAAGCAGCTCCTGGTGGGGGACTCAATTATTAGGGGGATAGAACTGGGGGGAGCAGGGAAAACTGAAGTAAGGTGCCTGCCT
This sequence comes from Neoceratodus forsteri, assembly GCA_016271365.2. Classification (NCBI taxonomy): domain Eukaryota; kingdom Metazoa; phylum Chordata; order Ceratodontiformes; family Ceratodontidae; genus Neoceratodus; species Neoceratodus forsteri. Next base: position 336,354,674 of record CM057459.1, read on the forward strand.
GGTGCCATGGCTTGGAGGGACAGGAAGCGCATCCTTAGGATCACAAGAACAGTTGCACGGGAGTCTGAGCTGGACGTCATTGTCCACCTAGGGACAAATGACTTGGCTCATCATGAGATTAGAGCAGTGCAGAAGGACTTTGTAGAGTTGGGGAGGGGCTTAAGACAAGTAGCACACACAGTATCCTTCTCAGAGGTGCTGCCTGTCAGTGGCACGGGTGAGGCGAGGGTACTTTGCACCATGCAGTTTAACGAATGGTTGAAAAAATGGTGTGGAGCACAGGGGTTTGGTTTCATTGGGGACTGGGGTTTCACCTGGAGGGACACCAGCCTATACTGGCAGGATGGTCTGCATCTGTCCAGGAAGGGAACAAGTCTTTTGGGCAATCAGTTTAAATGCTTCATTGGCAAGCTTTTAAACTAGTCGGGGAGGCACTGATAAGCAGCAGGAAAATCCCAGCCTCCCCTCTACAAAACAGGGTAATAAATGAGAAAAAGACCAAGGTAGAAAGGTCAGTGGGGGATGCTGCTACAGAAGGTAAAGTCAAAAAATGGAGAGCAATGAGTACCAATGCCCGTGGTCTGGGTAACAAGCTTCCTGAATTAGTGGCCTTGATGGAGGAGGAACATCTGGATATCGTGGCAGTCACAGAAACATGGTACACACAGAACCATGACTGGGACGTAAACATACCAGGATACACTATCTACAGGAGGGACAGAGAGGGTAAAAGAGGAGGAGGAGGAGGAGGAGTACTAGCTCTCTACATAAGAGAAGGAATCAAAGCAACAGAACAAAAGAGTCAACAGGGTGGAGAAGAAGCACTGTGGGTCAATTTGGAGGCAGGCAATGGCACCACAATCCGCACAGGGGTTGTATACAGACCCCCCCTCTCAGGGGGAGGAAATGGACAAGGAAATGATAGAAAGTATACTTAGAATGGAAGATAAAGGGGAGATATTGCTGATGGGTGATCTGAATATGCCAGATGTTAACTGGAGTGCAGCTGCAGCAGCCACTTCTAAGAGTGGGGTTATTCTAGATGCCCTACGGGCATGCCTTAGACAACTAGTATTGGAACCCACTCGAGAGGGAGCAATCTTAGACCTGGTCCTCTCAAATGGAGATGGAGAGAGGATCACAGATGTAGAAGTGGGTAGCCATCTGGGAACTAGCGACCATCGAAAAGTATGGTTCACAATAAACACAGCAATAGACTCAAGCCATACAAAGGCAAAAGTACTGGACTTCAGGAGGGCTGACTTTGCCAAAATGGGTGAGTGCCTAAGGAATGCACTAGCATATGGACAGGAAGGAGGGGTGGAAGAACAATGGGGAATAATAAAAACTGCCATCACAGAGGTAACAAGCCTTTGTGTGAAGCAAATAAACAAAACAAAACGATGTAAGAAACCACTATGGTTCTTAAAGGAGGTGGCAGTGAAGGTTCAAGAGAAAAAGAAAGCATTCAGAAAGTACAAGGAATCACAGAAGGAACAGGACAGAGAATTGTATCAGTTAAAGCAAAAGAAAGCTGGGAAGGCAGTCAGAACAGCAAAAGCCCAAACTGAGGAAAGATAGCCAACCTCAGTTAAGAAGGGGATAAAACCTTTTTCAGGTTCATCAGGAGCGAGGAAGACTAAGGGAGGATAGTGAGGCTTAATAAAGGGGAGAGGGTAGGCAGAGGGTGACTGTGAAAAGGCAGAGATACTAAACAAATATTTTTGCTCAGTATTTACAAACGAAGAGGGGGGGAGGTACCTAAAACAAACAATAGAAACACTCTGGATACAGAAGTTGATACCAGCCCATTTACAGAAGAAAGGGTTCTGAAAGAACTCTTAAAACTGAAGGTGGACAAAGCAATGGGGTCTGATGGGATTCATCCCAGAATTCTAAAAGAACTAAGGGTAGAACTAGTGACACCACTGACTACCCTCTTTAACAAATTATGGGAGGATGGGGTGGTACCTGAGGACTGGAGGAGGGTAGATGTGATTCCCCTTCACAAAAGTGGGAGCAGGGCAGAAGCAGGAAACTACAGACCTGTTAGTTTAACCTCAGTGATAGGGAAAATGATGGAATCACTTCTGAAGGAAAGAACTGTTGAGTACCTAGAGGCCAGAGGGCACAGGACCCAAGGCAGCATGGATTACGGCAGTAAGGTCAGGACAGACAAATCTAATAGATTTCTTTGACTGAGTGACCAAAGTAGTAGATCAGGGAGGGGCTGTGGACATGGCCTACCTAGACTTTAGCAAGGCATCTGACTCAGTCCCACACAAAGGATTAATATACAAGTTAGCCAGCCTGGGAGTGGGTCCCAAGATGATAGCCTGGGTAAAGAATTGGCTGGAGAATAGGACACAGAGGGTAATAGTAAATGGAGTCCACTCTGAAGAAAGGGGTTACTAGTGGTGCCGCAGGGTTCAGTATTAGGACCGGTCCTCTTCAATGTCTTTATGAGCGACATTGCAGAGGGACTGGAAGGAAAAGTATGTCTCTTTGCAGATGACACAAAGATCTGCAACAGAGTTGATGCACAAGGTGGGGTGGAAAGGATGAGAAGGGACTTGGCAAGGTTAGAGGAATGGTCAAATGTATGGCAGCTTAGATTTAATGCTAAGAAGTGCAAGGTAATGCACCTGGGAAACAAAAACCCAGGGGAAGAGTACACAATGGGGGGTGAGATACTAACAACAACAAAAATGGAAAGGGACCTGGGGTAGTCATATCAGATGACTTAAAGGCAGGCAAGCAATGTGAGAGGGCAGTAGGAGGGTTGGGGATACTGGGATGCACAGGAGAGGCATCACCAGTGAAAACAGGAAGTTGTTATCCCTCTGTACAGACAGCTGGTGAGACCCCATCTGGAGTACTCGTGCAGTTCTGGAGACCCAATCTCCGCAAAGACATAGACAGGATGGAAGCTGTCCAGAGGAGGGCAAATAAAATGGTGCAGGGTCTGCACCGGAAGACATATGAAGAGACTAAAGGAGCTTATTATGTATAGCCTCGAGGAAAGGAGGGAGAGGGGGGACATGATAGAAACTTTCAAGTACCTCAAGGGAATCAACAAAGTCCAAGAGGGTAGCATCTTTCAAAAAAAGAGGTGTGCAAGAACAAGGAGGCACAATTTGAAGATGGGGGGCAGCTCAGAGGTAATGTAGGAAGTATTTTCACAGAGAGGTTGTGGATGCATGGAACGGCCTTCTGGAGGAGGTTGTGAAGTCAAAACAGTGGTTGAATTCAAGCATGCATGGGACAGCCATGGGCAATTCTAGGGGGTGGGGGTAGAAGAAGTAGGCTGCTGGTTAACTAGGATCTGCAGCTTATCCATTAGGTAGGGAAATGGGCAGACTGGGTAATCCAAGCGGTCCTTATCTAGCTTGGCAGAAAACACCAGGAGAAAGGACTGCTGTGTGACTGGACTTCTCTGCTGGGACTATAGTAGAAGAACTTTTGTATTTGACCTTTAATTAAGGGTAAAAAAACTAACATACACAAAAAAAAGTGTGTGTTTGGGTTAACTGAACTGAATGGATATGTGAAGAGTTATCTAGGTGTAAATCTCAGGTGACTGAAAGGACTTAACTGCTGTGAGGTTTAAATTACTTGTAGAAAGATCTGGTAAGTAGGGGAGTGGCTCAGCTGAAGAAGGCTACATTTAAAGACTGCCTTAGAAAGTTTCTGCTAGTAGCTTGGCAGAAAACACCAGGAGAAAGGACTGCTGTGTGACTGGACTTCTCTGCTGGGACTATATTGCCCTCTTTCCCACCCAAAGCTGGTTCTATTTTTATAGGCACAGGATTTGACTGACAACAGGAACTTCCTGTTTAGGGGCAGGAAGTGAGTGATCACACAACCATCAAGGACCCACCATCCTAGAAGGGCAAGAGTAGCTCTCCGGCCCCCCTCTAGCTGCTGGAGGTCTGCCTATGAGCAAATAAGTGGTCTACTGCGAAATATAGGATATTCTTGTCTCAGAACAGGACAATCAGGAGCTTAAAGGGCCACAGGCAGAAAGTAAGGAGAGAGAGAGAAAAACAGAGGAAAGAGTAAAGATTGCAAACAGTTAAGGGGCCAGAAATAAGACATGATTGAGTGGTGCAGTGCAGTGGCTGTGGAGCAGCAGTCTCTGGGAGATGTTCTGAGGATGCGGTGTTGTCCCATCTGCAGGCACCTCTCTGGGCTGAGGAGGAGGTTGCTCATCTCCAGGCTGAGTTGGCCAGGATTTGTGGGACCTCCTCTTCCATCCAGGGACCACCAGTGCCACTGCCGTTGCCTCAGAGGTTGCCAAGAAAGAGGAGCGGTTGGACCACAGTGGGCTCAGGAAGGGTGAGGGTGGTAGAACAGAGGCACATCCCTCCCGTTGTACCTTTCCACAATTCCTATGGCATTCTGGCAAAGTGTGGTTCCTCTATGGAGGCATCCACAGTGGAGACCAAGGAGGATGCTGGGAACCTCCACAAAGGAGACCCACAGGAGGGTGGCAGGGGACCCTGCAGGGGAAGGAAACAACTCCTGGTAGGGGACTCCATTGTTAGGAAAGGTAGAACTGGGGAGGAAGGGAGAGGAGGTAAGGTGCCCTGGCCCCATGGCTTGGAGGGACAGGAGCGAATCACAGGATTGCCAGAGCAGCTGCACAGGAGGGAGCTGGATGTCATTGTCCACCTAGGGACAAATGATCTGGCTAAGAAAGGATTAGAGAAGTGCAGGAAGAGTTTGTGGAATTGGGTAGGCCTTAGTCAAGTAGCACGCACGGTAACCTTCTTGGAGTGCTACCATCTATGGCATAGGAGAGGCTAGGATGTTCCGCACCATGGGATTCAATCAGTGGTTGAAAAACTGGTGTGGAGCTCAGGGATTAGGCTTCATTGGGGACTGGGGGTCCTCCTGGAGTGATGCAAGCCTATACTGGCATGATGGGCTGCATCTGTCCGGGAGGGAACCAGAATCTAGGTGATAGGTTTAATGCTTCATTGGCAAGCTTTTAAACTAGCCAAGGGAGGCACTGGAAAGGAGCAGGAAAATCCTAGCCCCCAAATAATCACGGTAGTAGTATGACAAACACCAACATAATAGAGGTGTCGATAGGGAGAAGAGCAGGGTAAATGGAGAAAGTGACAAAGGCAAGAAGGACAGGGATGGGGCAAAGGAAGTAAGGCCATCAGGAAATGGAGGTAATGAGTACCAATGCCCGTAGTCTGGGCAACAAGCTCCCTGAGCTGATGGCCTTAATGGAAGAGGATGCCTGGATATCGAGAGTCACAGAAACATGGTACACAGAGAACCATGACTGGGATGTTAACATACCAGGGTACATAACCTACAGGAGAGACAGGCAGGGGAGAAGAGGGGAGGAGTAGCTCTCTATGTAAAGGAAGGGATAAAAGCAACTGAACAAAAGAGTAAACAGGGAGGAGAGGAGGCACTGTGGGTCACCTTGGAGACTGGAAAGGCACCACAATCCGCATGGGGTTGTGTACAGACCCCCATGTCAGGGGAAGGAATGGACAAGGATATGATAGAAGGCATTCTTAGAATGGCAGAGAAAGGGGAGATACTGCTGATGGGAGACCTGAATATGCCAGATGTTATCTGGAGCACATTTGCTGCAGCCACATCCAAGAGCAGGGCCATTCTTGATGCCCTACAGGTGGCAGGCATTAGACAGCTAGTTTCGGAACCCACTGTGAGGGAGCAATTTAGACCTCGTGCTCTCAAATGGGTGCAGTGAGAGGATCTCAGATCTAGAAGTGGGTTGCCATTTGGGGACAAGTGACCATCAAACAGTGTGGTTCATTAAACTCAGCTACAGAGTCAAGCCATACAAAAAGTGAGGGTACTGGACTTTAGGAGGGCTGACTTTGGCAAGATGGAGAGTGCCTCAGAAAAGCACTAGCAAACAGGCTAGAAGGAGGTGTGGAGCAACAATGGGAATTATCAAACTGCCATCACAGAGGCAACAAGCCTTTGTGTGGCAAATAAACAAATCAAAATGAAAGAAAAAGCCACTATGGTTCTCAAAAAGAGGTGGCTGTGAAAGTGGTAGAAAAAGATAGCATTCCGGAAGTATAAGGAAACACAGAAGGAGCAGGACAGAGAGCTGTACCAGTTAAGGCAGAAGGAAGCAGGGAGGGAAGTCAGAATAGCAAAGGCCCAAACTGAGGAAAAGATAGCCAACTCAGTTAAGAAGGGGGATAAAACCTTTTATAGGTATATCAGCGAGCGTAGAAAGACACAGGGAGGGATAGTGAGGCTGAATAGAATGAATGGTGGGTGGGCAGAGGGGGACAGTGAAAAAGCAGGAATACTGAACGAATATTTCTGCTCAGTATTCACAAAAGAGGAGGGGGAAGTGCCTAATTCAATTAACAGAAGCACTCTTGATAGGGGTCAATCCCTGTCCTTTCACAGAAGAAAGGGTTCTGAAAGAACTCCTAAAACTGAAGGTGGACAAAGCAATGGGTCCTGATGGAATTCACCCAGAATTCTAAAAGAATTAAGGAGGAACTAGTGAAACCACTGGCTACTCTTTTAATAAATCATGGGAGGATGGTGTGGTACCTGAGGACTGGAGGAAGGCAGATGTGATTCCCTTCACAAAGTGGGTCCAAGACAGAGGCAGAAAACCAGACCTGTCAGTCTGACCTCTGTGGTAGGGAAAGTGATGGAGTCACTTCTGAAGGAAAGAATAGTCGAGTACCTAGAGGTCAGTGGAGCACAGGACCCAAGGCAGCATGGGTTCACAGCGGGAAGGTCATGTCAGACGAATCTAATAGATTTCTTTGACTGGGTGACCAAAGTAGTAGACCAGGGAGGGGCTGTGGACATGGCCTACCTAGACTTTAGCAAGGCATTTGACACAGTCCCACACAAAGATTAATAGTCAAATTAACCAGCCTGGGAGTGGAACCCAGGGTGGTGGCCTGGAGTAAAAACATTGTGGCTGGACAACAGGACACAGAAGGTGGTGTAAATGGAGTCCCTCTGAAAAGGGGTTACTGGTGGGGTACATGAGGTTCTGTATTGGGTCCAGTCCTTTTAATGTCTTCATCAGTGACATTGCAGAGGGACTGGAAGGAAAAGTATGCCTTTTGCAGATGACACAAGATCTGCAACAGGGTTGATTACACAAGGAGGCGGGAAAGGATGAAAAGGGACTTGGAAAGGTTGGAGGAATGGTCAGGAAGTATGGCAGCTAGGATTCAATGCAAAGAAGTGCAAAATAATGCACCTGGGAAACAAGAACCCTGGGAAGAATACACAATAGGTGGGAGGTAGTAACAACAACAAAAAGGAAAAGGACCTGGGGTAATCATATCAGATGACCTTAAGGTTAGCATGCAATGTGAGGAAGGCAGTAGGGAGGGCTGGGGTATACTGGGATGTGAGGGAGGCACCATCAGCAAGAAAACAGGAAGTGTTATCCCTCTGTACAGACAGTTGGTGAGACCCCATCTGGAGTACTGTGTCCAGTTCTGGAGACCCCATCTCCGCAAGGACATAGACAGGATAGAGGCAGTCCAGAGGAGGGCAACTAAAATGGTGCAGGGTCTGCAAGAGAAGCCATATGAGGAGAGACTAAAGGAGCTTAATATGTATACCTTGAGGAAAAGAAGGGAGGGGGGACATGATAGAAACTTTTGTACCCCAGTGGAATCAACAAAGTCCAAGAGGTAGCATCTTTCAGAAAAGAGACTTGCAAGAACAAGAGGACACAATTTAAAGATAGAAGGAGGCGGTTCAGGGCAATGTGAGGAAGTATTATTTCACAGAGAGGGAAGTGGATCGTGGAACAGCCTTCCTGAGGAGGTTGTGGGGTCTAAAACTGTGGGAGAATTCAAGAATGCATGGGACAGACATGAGGCAATTCTTGTGGGGGGTAGGAGGAAATAGGCTGTTGGTTAACTAGGATCTGCAGCCTATCCTGTAGGTAGGGAAATGGGCATACTAGATGGGCCTAGCGGTCCTTATCTGCCGTCAAAGTCTGTGTTTCTATGTTTCTATGTATCTGCCATCAAATTCTATGTTATGTTTCTATGTTTCTTCACAGGAAGAATGGGGATTCCTGGAACAGTAAATACTTTATGGGGGTAAATATAGTACAGGAGGGAATTATTTTTCAGGGAAAAAAGGTGCTCAAGGACAAGGGAGCACAATAAGAAGCTGGAGGGGGTAGATTCCGGAGAGATGTGAGGAAGTACTTCACACAAAGAGTGGGGGTCGGGGATTCCTGGAACAGTCTTCCAGCGAGGTTAAGGGGGCAAAGAAAAAATTACTCACCTTAGTAATTATGTTTCTTCTAGTGAAGTCTTGCTGTATTCTGACTATTGCAGTTAGGTCCTGCTTTTCAATTGCCCCGGAGAACAAAGGGTTAACTTTTCTATGCCTTGCATAGAATGTTCATCACGAGCTCGGTTGAAGCCTCTGTCTGTTGATGTTCAAACTGCAGCTGTCAGATCTTTACGAGCAAAAACTCATTAGGTGTTCTGTGTGGAAACTGTAAAATTTTTACTAGCCAACTGGCAAATATATAATGTTTTTGGTTCTCAAAGGAAGACTCAAGTCAGGAAACCCAAAAACAAAAACACATCCAAAACACAACATTCCACCCAAAGAAAAAGAGGGTGTAAAATGGACATCCCTAGGGTGCCAACACTGCTCCTGCCCACCCACATCCCAAAAACTAGGTTCTGAGAGGGGAGGCGGGGGAGGTCAGAATACAGCAAGATTCCACTAGAAGAAACATAATTACTAAGGTGAGTAATTTTTTTTTCAAACAACATGAAGTCGTGCTGTATTCTGACTATTGCAGACTACCAAGCAGTACCTCCATGGAGGAGGGACAGAACCTACTTTGGAAATAGGCTCTGAAGTACTGGCTGTTTAAACCGAGCATCACTCCTAGCCTGGATATCCAGAGAGTAATGCTTGGTGAAAGTATGGATTGTTTTCCAGGTGGCTGCTTGACAAATTTCTAAGAGAGGAATATCCCTGGCAGCAGCCAGGGAAGCAGCTGTACCTCTTGTGGAATGAGCCCTCAGGCTTGAGGGTGGAGTTCTATCCAGTTTTTCATAGCAGAATTGTATACAAGAAACAATCCACCTGGCAATAGATCTCTTAGTGGCAGGTTTGCCCTTACCAACTTCTCCATAAATGAGGAACAACTGGAGGGATTCAAACCTGTGACCCTTGGTACGCTTTATGTAGTAGCTAAGGACTCTTTTAACATCCAAACTGTGTAGCCTCCTCTCTCCTGAGGAGGAGGAATGATCAGTGAAGAAAACAGGGAGAGATATAGACTGGTTGAGGTGGAAATCTGAAACCATTTTAGGCAAGAACTTTCTGTTGGTTCTAAGGACCACTTTATCTTTGTGAAAAGAGATGAAATCAGATTCCACTGACAGGGCGTGCAATTCACTGATACGTTTGGCAGAAGTAATGGCTACCAAAAACACAGTTTTCCAAGTGTAACCCCCTTGCAAATGGGGGTTCCTAATGTGCCTTATGCCTGGTTGGTAATCGGCATAAAGCCGCCGAAAGGAGGGTCTGTGGAGTGCTTTGTAAGGCCTCCGTATACTGTCCCTTTAAGGGCTGCCTTTTGCAGTCGGAATGGGTTAAAATGGGGAGGGGTTCGAGTGTTGTTATGCTCACTCCCTCCCGGGATGCCAAGTAAGCGCTCCATTCTGCCATCGCTAATAGTGCAGGGGAGTCCTAATAAAGGATGTAGGTGGGTGCTTGAAATAAGCTGTAAAAATAATGATAATGTAATTGTTCTAACCTGCTTTGCTTTGCAGCATAGAGAGTTTCGATTGCCTCCTCCATTTTGGTCCCTAACTGTGCAATTGGACCAATCAGTACCTTGGGATTTTACAGAGTTGACTGGCCAATGGAAGAGCTGTTTGTTTTGAGAAAGGCATTATGGACTATGGCGCTTTTTCTGCACCACTGAGAGCTGGGAGAAGTGACTGGCAGGCTCAACCAGCCAATTGGATCGGGCCGCGCCCGAGTGAAAGGAGTGCCCCAAGCTGTGGAGAGGCAGAATCGTTGTGGCTAGTGAGGAGTGAGGAGCTTCTGTGCTTCTGAGCTGGGAAGTGTTCGCGTGGGAAGCAGCGTGAAGGCCCTAAGTCGGCCGTTTTCCTGCGAGAGTCTGCTTTGAAACTGTCATGGGCAGTCAGAGGAGGCTGTGTTTTACAGCTACCCACCAGACTTGACCTGTAATAGGACTGGAGAACATTGCTGAATTGCGCTCAGTCCGTGGGAGGAGTAAAAAAAAGCTGCCATTGCAGAGCTGGAGTGACTGTGAAAGCTGAAGAGCCTGGGAGCAGCTGCCTGGTGTGGTACCCTCCTGCTATTGCTGTTTGCCATATGAATGTGTGAGTAGCTCAAGTAAATTCTGCTGCAATTAAAGGACTTCTGCTATTGCTGTTTACCATATAAATGTGTAAAGAGACTTGTGAGTTCAAGTTGATTCAGCTGCCATTAAAGGATTCGGCTGTTGCTGTTGACCATATAAATGTGTAAAGAGACTTGTGAGTCCAAGTTGATTCAGCTGCCATTAAAGGATTTGGCTGTTGCTGTTAACCATATAAATGTGTAAAGAGACTTGTGAGTTCAAGTTGATTCAGCTGCCATTACAGGATTCGGCTGTTGCAGTTAACCACATAAACGAGTAAAGAGACTTGTGAGTACAAATTGATTCAGCTGCCATTAACAGGATTCGGCTGTTGCAGTTAACCACATAAATGAGTAAAGAGACTTGTGAGTTCAAATTGATTCAGCTGCCATTAACAGGATTTGGCTGTTGCGGGTTACCATATAAATGTGTGGGAAGCTCAAGTTAAATCCGGCTGCCATTAAAGGACTTTGCCTGTTACAGTTTGCCATATAAATGTGTGAGGAGTCTCGTGGAGCTCAGGAGTAGCCCTGTTAACGTTTAAGGACCCTATCTTGTCTGGAGGTCGTGAGTACTAATTCAGGGTAGTTCCCTGTTGATTTGACACCTTGGATCCAAATGGGATTACTGTACTGTTGACTGGTTAACTAACTTTTTCTTTCCTCTGTGTGAAAGGGCCCCTACCAGCTGCCACGGTTAGGACTAGCCACTAGGGCTTGGGTACCCAGGTACAGTAATTGATAGGGATAGGCCTGTGCACAGAGCCCTAGGTAGATAAATATAGTATAAGCTAATCAACTTGATTTCCCCGTCCTTGTTATATCCCCGAATAAATCAGATTGCTTTTGCACAGCTACATCCTGGCTATTGTGTATGTTAATGGTGAACTGCTGTTTGGTGATTGCAACATATCTGTCTTACTTTACAGGGTCCCCATGAGGCTGGATTATATTTTCCTTGGGGTAAGTGTACTGGGGAACAGAATCGCCACCCAGTGTGAGTCACTAGTGGGACGAAGGGGGGTTGCAGTAACCCAGAGGAGCTGTGACCGAGGCAATCTCGACCTGATTACCCCGACTCTGGGTGGAGGCACCGTCCACTGGATCTGGGCCTGCCCTGCCTCAGAGGGGGCAGACAGGGGTAGTAGCCCTAAGGGTAGCACCCCCTGGGGGTTACACAAGTCAAGTACTTAAGCTCTGCTGAGGACAAAGGCTCAAAGGGGGGTTGCATAAGCTGAGCGATGCAAACATTAAGGTCCCAGGCAGGAGCAGGATCCCTAAAGGGGGGATTGGTGTGAAGCAATCCCTTGAAAAACTTACAGAATACAGGATGGGATGACAGAGAGGAAGACTTGCCTACCGACAGGAAAGCAGAAACAGCTGCCAAGTGTACCTTGAGGGTAGCTGGTTGAGACCTAGGCCATTAAGATGGACCATATAATCCAGAACCGAGGCAATTCAGCAGAGTCTGGAGAAATATTCTTCTTAGAACACCAAATGTGAATCTTTCCATTTGGAGTTGTAAGTCTTTCTGGTGGAAGGCTTTCGAGAAGCCTTAAGGATATCCAGAACCCCTTGGGAAAGATGCAGATCTGCAAATTCTAACTCTTCAAAAGCCAAGCCTTGAGATTGAGAGACTGAAGATTCGGGTACCAAATCCTTCCCTGAGAGGATGTTAACAGGTTGTAATTCCTGGGAAGAGACAGGGGAAGATGGACTGTTAGGGACAGCAACAAGGGATACCATGGCTGTCTGGCCCAGTCTGGAGCAATCAGAATCACTTTGCAAGGTTGTGACCTTATCTTGACTAACACCCTGAACAGGAGAGGGAAGGGGGGAAAAACATACAGACATTTCCCTTCCCAGTTCAGAATCAGAGCATTCAGGGGGACTGAGCCCAAGACTGGGGGTCTGCAACAAAAGAGAGGAAGTTGGTGAAGGAAGTCTGGGGCTGCAAAAAGATCTCTCTCTGGAGTGCCCCATCTTGAGAAAATCACTTTCAAAACCAGAGGATCTAGGGGCCCATTCGTGATGGCCCTGGGATATTCTGCTCAGTGCATCTGCTAGGACATTGTCCTTCCCTGGGAGGTGAACTGCAATCAGAGAGGTTTGCAGGGAATAGGCCAGGGACCACAACTTCATTGCTTCTGTGCACAAGGCCGTAGACCGAGTGCCTCCTTGCTTGTTGATGTACCACATGGTGGTGGTGGTGTCTGTTCTGACCTGAACCACCTTGTTCTGTACAGATATGGAAAAAGCTTGCAGTGCCAGAAACACTGCTTTGAGTTCCAAGAGATTGATGTGAAGCAGAGATTCCTGAGGTGACCACAGTCCCTGAGTGGTGAGATCCCCCAAATGGGCTCCCCAGCCCAGCAGGGAAGCATCTGTGGTGAGTATCACTGAATGAGACTGAGTGACAAATAGAAACCCTTGTCTCAAACTGTCCTGATCCTGCCACCATTGCAAGGCTTGGATCATGGTTCGAGTCACTGTGATAAGTTTGGTAAGGGAATCCTTTCTTTGGGACCAAAAGGCTCTTATGTGGAACTGAATGTCCCTCATTTGGAATCTTGCTCCCTGGACCACTGCTGTGGAAGCTGCCATGTGGCTCAGTAGCAGAAGGAAATGCCTTGCTGGTCGAGACACCTGAAGGGTGAATGAAGAGGCCAGTTCCATATGGGTCCTTACCCTTTCCAGGGGAAGGAAGGCTCTTGCCTTTACCGTATCCAGTTCTGCACCTATGAAGGTGAGGAGCTGCACTGGTTTGAGAACTGACTTTGGTAGGTTGAGAAGGAATCCTAAAGAAGTGAGCACTTGCTGGGTCACTTGCAGATGTGACTTGATTTGGTCTGGAGACTGACCTACTACGAGCCAGTCATCCAAGTATGGGAAAATGGAAATCTTTTGTCTTCTTAGGAAGGCAACAACTACTGCCAGGCACTTTGTGAAGACCCTTGGGGCTGATGTTAGGCCAAAGGGCATTGCTCTGAATTGATAGTGGCCTGAGGGCAACTCGAACCTGAGGTACTTTCTGTGGGAGCACCTGATGGGAATGTGAAATTAGGCATCTTTGAGGTCCAGGGAGGCTAGCCAGTCCCCTGGCTTTAGAGAGGGAAGGATAATTCCCAGAGTTACCATTTTGAACTTTGGCTTTAAAAGATGTTTGTTCAGATATCTTAGGTCCAGGATGGGTCGCCACTCTCCAGTCTTCTTGGGGGTTAGGAAGTACCTGGAATACAATCCTTTTGCCCCTGTGTAGGGTGGGAACTCTCTCTATAGCTCTGAGAGCTAGGAGAGAAGAAACCTCTGCCTCTAGGGCAAGGGTCTCTGAGAGATTTGCAGGTGGAAAAGATCTGGCTCTCATCTTGGGAAATTTTTTGAAGCTAAGACCCAGTCCCTGGCTTACTACTTCCAGGACCCACTTGTCTGATGTAAGAGACATCCAGTCCTGGACAAAGTAAGCCAGCCTGCCCCCTACCGGTATAGGAGAATCGACCCGGGCAGACCCATCAGGGTGTCTGCTTGGCAGGGGCTTTAGGCTGAGGGGTGGATGCAGGCCTGCTCATCCCTCTTCTGCCTCTCCCTCTAAAGAACCCCCTCTGTGAAAACGAAGAAGAGGAGGCCTGAGTTTGGCAAAAAGGCCTTTGGAAGGGCCTGTCCCTGGACTGCTGCCTTTGAGGAGTTGCTTGCCTTTCTTTGGCCTGAGCACTCCTGTAAGTGGTCCTGTATTCGTCCATTTTCTTCATGTAATTCTCTGTCTGCTCCCCAAACAGAGAATTACCAACTACAGGAAAATCCATGGCCTTAGCCTGGGTATCCTGTGAGAGGCTAGTACACCTGAGCCAAGCCATTTTCCGAAGAGCCAGAGATGTAGCCATGACTCTTGATGACACATCATTGGAGTCCACAGCAGCATGAAACTGTACTTTCGATGCCTCAATCCCATCTGCAGCCACCTGCTCCAGCTCCTTGGCAAGCTGTGCGGGAGCCTGTTTAGCCAGTGCCAGTACAGTGTCCCACCTGGACTTCTGGTACCTGGCTGTATAGGCCATATAGTTAGCCTGCCTGAGTCCCATAGATGCTGCCATGTATTGTTTCTTTGCCATGGCATCAATCTTCCTGGAGTCCTTGTCTGGGGGGGTGTGATACCAAGGGAATGTTTGCCTTATCACAGGCAGCAGCCTGTACAACCCCAACATGGCTGCATTACTGAAAAAGGAACTCCGTATCTGAGCCTGAGAGAGTGTACCTCTTGTCCATTCTTCTGTCCACAGGAGGTATAGAGTTAGTAGACTTAAGAATTTTTTGTGTCTGTTTCCCAAAAGATTTGTGGAGGGGAATAGACAGTCTCCTGGACTCTGGGATATCCATCATCTCAACATAATCAGGCTCTGCCTGATCCTCTACTGCTTCCTCCACAGGAAGCTGGAGGGTATCAGCCACCTTTCTGTAGAACATGTAGTGTGAAGGGGACTCAGAAAGCCTAGGAGGAGAAACACCTGAAGGTCTGTCTGGGGAGATGTCCGGGTCAATAGGCACATCCAGACTTTCACCATCACCATAATCATCCTCATACTCTCTCTCCTCCTCAAACTCCGGTTCATAACATTCTTCCAAGGTATAATCTGGAACCGGGGGAACCGACCAAACCGAGCCCCTGCCAGATGGTGCCGGTTCGGTCAAAACCAAACTAAGCGATTGCACAATCCTAATCGCTTTGGCTATCTCATCGGCGGTCAGAGTATGAGATTCTGGGTCCGAACCGGTCGATTTGTCTCTTCTTTTTATTGGAACCGATTCCTCGGAATCGGCTCTCCTTTGGCCCGAAGAAGTATCGCCGTGGTCAGAGGGCACTCCTTCTGGTTCAGTCGGAACCGAGCCGGGCTGGCCATCCGGGTCAGCGGACTTCTCGGCCTCCCTTTCCCTCAGTCTACCTAATCTCTTCCAGGGTAGATTTGGGAAAATTCTTGCAAATTTGGCAGTCTGAATCGAGGTGGTCAAACCCCAGACAAACACAGGTGGTGTGGGGATCAGCCTTAGCAAAGACCTCACCACACACTGCAGTGTTGAAACCCAGTGGGCCCAGTTTCTTTCTTGGGTTTCTCAGACATGGCCAACCTAACCAAAACTTACCCCTTTTTCGTCAATCCACCAGGCAAGACTCCCCTATCGGTTCCTGACCATGTCACGGGTCTTGGAAAAAAACGTACTTAAAACCCGTTTTTTTTAGAACCGATACGGACCAGTAACCACACACTAAAGTAAGCACAAGTTTTTACCTCAAAATGATCGGTTCAGCCAAACCGATCCACAGTTTACGAGTTCCACACAGAAAACAGAACAAAAACCTATCTAGTACTCACGGTACCACAGACAGAGACTTGAACCGACTATGCAGAAACAACAATTCAGTAGAAACCGACCGAAAACCGACACTTCAACTGACTTTTGAACCGAGCAACAGGAGAAATCTCCAGAGCAACTGTTCAGTGAGGCGGAGTAAAGAATCTGACGGTTGCAGTTTAAACAACAACAGACAGGGGCTTCAACTGAGCTTGTGATGAACGTTCTATGCAAGGCATAGAAAAGTTAACCCTTTGTTCTCCGTGGCAGTTGAAAGACAGGACCTAACTGCAATAGTCAGAATACAGCAAGACTTCATGTTGTTTGAAAGCAATGGTGGGGTTCAAGAATGCATGGGATAGGCATTAGGGAGTCTTAGGGAAAGGGATGGGGTGGTGGGTGACTGGGCCAGGGATCCGTTTAAGATCTGTATGCGATACTATAGGCAGGAAAAATGGGCAGACTAACTGGGACAAGCAGTTCTTATTTGTCACAAATTCTATGTTTCTATGTTATTGATATATAGCATAATAAAGTTAACACAACATTGTCAAGCAGTTCTGTAATTTCAATGCAATGATTTTCACAGCTGACATGCCAGCAGATAACAGGACTGTTAGTCAAGTCAAGTCAAACCAAAGCGCCTGTACATGGTTAAAATTGCAAAACAAACTATTCCATAAAAATTTTAATAAAATTCAGAATAGGTCAGGATGACCTACATCAAATAAGTAGATTTTTAGTGAAGCTTTAAAAGACTCGGTGGACAGACACTCTCTCACCCTACGAGGTAGAGAGTTCCATAGGGTCGGGGCTATAAGTCATGGAAGTGGATTACTTGGATGTTAGGGATAGCTTCCCTACACAGTTATAACCACTTGTAATGATTATATTTCTTTGTTTATCTCGATACTGAAAGATAATTATGTTGATTTTTTTTTACATTCATTTTCACTCCAGTCACCATCACCCGAGACTCCCTCAGACGTACAGTTTATCCCGCCCAGCCTGAGAGCCCCTCATCCCAAGTCCTCCCCCGGTGCTCTGAGCCCCTCAGGACCTTACCTGCGGTGTGTGCCCCATGGCTTGCACCCCCCTCCAGGGCAGAGCCACCTCCATTACACTGCTGTTCCTTGCAATCTAGCAGATGCAGGCAGGCTGGGGGTCTGAGGATATCAGGGACTGGGTGGGTGGGATCCAGTGGTGGGCATGGGGCTATTGTCATCTACTCAGGTGGTGGGGTTTTTCTTTTTTCATGCATGAGCAAGACCCCCCCCTTGGAGGCATTGATGTGCAATGACGTCCAGCATGAAATAAGCATGCTCCCGCACCCCGTCATGGACATCTGCCATCTCCTCCACCCCCCTGCTTGAGCGACCCCAGCAGATGCACCCCCAGTCTCCACTTGGAGTCACTGCAGCAGGGGAATCACTAACCCATCCTCCCTAGGACGAGGAGAACAGTCCTCCAGATGCTGAATCCTCTCCTCACCGACAGAACCCTGGCAACCCGAGCTCACTCCCAAGCCCTGGTTGCCAGCGTGGTTGGAGGTGTCACATCTGGCACCTCAACCCTCAGTGCAGCTGGGCTGGCTCTGATAATTATGCTGTTGTATCTAAAAAAATGTTTTCTGTTCAATAGCTATGAAGAGAAAGGCTGTTAATAAAGCAGTCTCCCAGGTATAGCTTGATAGAATTTTTGTATTTATTTTTCAAAAATCAAATGGCATTCGGCACATCCTGTGTTCAACATTGAATTGTTCTGGCACACTGTAACATGGTTATTGATTTCGTCAACTCACGTTTTTGTGACTGCTCTCTGCCTGCACCAATTCAGAATCCCCGAGAGTGGCATGCAAACCTTGCAGTGCTAAACAGCTATAAGACTGTGCTGCCTATGCAAATGTATGTGTCCCCCCATGCTAATTGTCAGAGTGGTGTATTCAAAGGTTTTAGGTGGAGGTAAACAACACCCCCAAGAGGCACTGTTTGCCACCTCTGCAAACTACCTCTTAAGTGAGCGATAATCTCATGCAACCACACAATTCACTCAGCAACCCCCCCAAATCTGGTATGTTGTACTGCGGCTGCCAGCCCACCTTCTTATGATTGAGCCCTGTTACACATTCCTTTGTGGGCTACCATTTCACCCCTACCTTTTTTATGGCTCAACAGAATTTTTCTTAAAACATTATGGTCGTCTACTGTATTTCAGCATGCCGAATGCTCCTCCTAGCTGTCCTTAAACATACTTTTTATGTCGTGTTTGCCCCCTCTCCCTGATCACTCATCAGAGTTGTCAAATATACCCTAGTGGCATTGTGTTCCCCTGATTACCTGTTCAAACTGTTTAAAACTATTCCCTTGTGGTCTGCTTCGCCACCACAACAGTCCCCTATCCAGCTAGCCTCCTGACATCCCACTCCGGGCCCCCCCCCAAGCATCAGTGGCCGGCACTCCTCTCAGCCGGATATGGTGACCAAAACAGCCCTCCTCCTGTCACCTCTGTGGCCATCCTCTGTATCATCTGTCAGTGAGCACCCGTACAGTAGAAACTGCTTTTCTACTTAATGCACAGTGACTGACAGCTGATATGGTGGTTGTCCATGGAAGTGAAAGTAGGTCTTTGTGGCTCGCCATAGGAAGCTTAGAGTATCACCAGCCACTGCCACTTGAGGGGTTGAGGCGATGCGTGGAGGTGTGATGTCAGGTGGCAGGTTGGATGGGGGGCTGTTGTGATGTTTGGAAAGCGCATATCAAGGATCTAGTCATAAAATGTTTGAACATGCAATTGGTGGACCACTATAGTATATTTAAGAGCTAGAATGAGTGATCGGGTGGTGGTAGTACATACTATACCAGCATGGAAGTTTATGTACAGCTATGAGAAGCGATTGGTTGTGGGTTGACAAAGTTGACCACATGTGCTATTTAATGATAGCTCTTTGTAACGATCAGGTTGTATGGGTATATGCTACACCACCATGGCAGTTTAATGACAGCTATGCAGAGTGATGGCAGTGGTGGGACAAAGTAGACCACCAGGCGTTGCTGTTTCTTTAGTTTCAATGTGGCTAATGTGATGTTGCAAAATACACAAATTATGCCAGGATGGTCATACCAATTCACACTTAGCACCTTGCATGACCAATGTGCTCATTTGTGCATCTGTTATGAATGCAGGCCAGAGGTGTCTTGTCATTATACCATTCTGTGTAGCGATATTCTCTGTTGGTTACATACAGCCCATGTATGTGTCCAGTCAACCCAATAAAACCTCTGCAACAACACTGTCTGATAGTTAGATAGTACTGCAACCTGAACAACTCTATATATCATAAGCTGGTGGCAACTCCGGTGCAAGCACAGTGGAAAGATTAGTGATGCGCTTGGGTTACTATTGCAAAATCTAGTTACACATGTACAAAACAGATCATGACATTATGTTTTTGGGTACATTACTTAACCATTCTGAAAGGTCAGTTGAGATGCATGCTGCAATTTGCCTTAACGTACTTCTTAGGTACTATGTAGTTAAGTGTGTACTACTGCTTATTGCGTACAGCTGTTCATTTTCATTGTGTGAATGTCCAGATATATACATTTAACGTTATGGGTCTAATATTAAATATTAGCACACTCACAAATAGGATTTCCAAGTGCAGTAATCCTGATTTGCGCTGCCTCTATCAGATGGTCCATATTCAGAAGCACTGTGAACGTCAGTGAAATCCTGCAACACCAAAGGGATATAATTCTGCCATGCCTATGCAAATGGGGGGGTCCCTCATGCATAATGCCCAGTGTTATCTTCAAAGGTTTGAGGTGGTTAAACAGCCCCCAAAGCAACACTTTTTTTTACTGCCACTGAAAACAACCTCCTAACACTGTGCCACCCCACCCAAAGCAGGGTGGCTGTACTGCAGATGACCACCACCTGATCCTTGTTCCATTACAACATACCAATCCCTGGTGTACAGTGGCAGCCCCAACCCCTCCAACACCCATTTCACAGTTAGAATGGTTATCCCAGGTATCTAGTTGCACTTCCCCACCCCTGACCACCCATTACGTTACATCTGAAGATGTCATTGGTGTCCAGTGGTTCCCCCCTGTAATTGAACAATACTGTACATCAAGCATCAATTCTCAAACATAATCCAAAATGTTTTGTCAATTACAGATAATTTATAATATGTTTGCCATTTCACTTACAGGATTTATCAACTGTTGGAGAGAACCCTAGCGATCAGTCAATTGCCAAGCCACATTTGACTGCAAATAAATCAACATTAAACTAATTGCCTCTGGAAAATGAACCTACTGTTGTACTGTGACCAGGCAGCCAATGAAGATTTGCTGACAGACCAACAACAACATGTTGACCAACAAAATGAAAATTTCCCAATACCAGAATCTGAACCAGACCATGGACCACCCCATGAACCACACCATACCCGCAGGGGCCCCTCAGAACACAGGGCCCTCTGCATCTGCATATTTTGCATTACAATAAATCTGGTCCTATGTGGCAGGGTGAAACTGCAGGTACACGAGCAAGTTTGAGGTCCATGTTGCACTTAATTACAAAAATGTTTAAAGCTTTTTTTGATAAGGAGAGGTCTGATGCTATAGCAAACTTGCAGAGCAAGCTGCAAAGCAGTCCATGGGATGGAAGTTAAGGGATTTGATAGCATTCTGTGTGGGTTCTGTGAATAGCACATGAGCGGAGCTGAATTTAAAGTGGACATTTTCATAGCAGCACATGTTGCAGCATCTGCGCCAGAGGTCTACATGTTATATGCCTTTTAAGAAATAATTATATGCATAAGTGTTTTACACTAAATTTTGGAAGTCTATGACAACTGACTTTGAAGCACTGACCTAATGCTAACTGCTGCTGGGCAGTTACCTGTATTACTGTTAGACAAGCAAGAGGTAATTTTGCACTCCCACGAGCATTGAACAGTTGCGACTACCCTATTATTTGTGTGTGTGTGTGTTAGTGAGTGTGTGTGTGTGTGTGTGTGTGTGTGTGCTGAGCTTATTGGATGTAATGATGTTGATAGTGCGATGTGCTCGTTACACAGACTATGACTGTGACAAGTTTTCTAAGTTCATTTTTCTCATTCCTTAATGTTCATTTTTGGCACTATCAGGGACTTTACTCAACTTACACGTGCCTTCTTATTTGAGGAGTGGCATTTACTTTTCCTATTGTCAACCTTAATGTATCAAAAACAAAAAGTACAATCCGCGTGAAAGTAAGCTGTGTATGCTGCCCATTCCCACTCAGCATCATTGCATCATCTAAACTGCTAGTGCGTGGACAGGGCTCAGGAACTGGAGGTATAAGGGATCTTGCTGATGTGTACATGGACCAAAAATACAATCCATTCACTACTAAAATGCTATCATTAAAAAAGCAATAATTAGTTAGCATGGTACTTCCCGCGAGGTGAGTAGGTGTGTTCTGGTGGTAGATGAGAAAAGTTAGTTCATAATTGTGATATGTGTTGTACTAATTAGGCTCATGAATATTCATGATGCACACCCTGCACGTGTCTCCAGTTTTGAACTCTAGTATAAATACTTGTTGGCAAGATGGAACCTGCCAGATTCGATGGTCTGTTGTAGTGTAATGCTCTGCCAGTTTGTTAGTAAAGTTTTTTAGAAACTACAGTTTGCCTCAGCATTTCATTACATGATGTCAGAAGATGGAGCAGCTGTCACACACCACCTACTTTGGAGTTATCTGGCAACCTTGCTGAAAACTGGTGCCACTTCAAGCAACAAGTGGAAATTTATTTTGTGGCCTTGGGAGTCTCAGAGAAGTCTCCCCAGATTCAAGCCATGACATTTCTACATATCATGGGCCCTGCAGCCCTAGAGGTTTACTGTACAGTACATTTCACTGGGCAAAAGATGAAGATACTACAGACTTGTCTCAAATTATGCAGCAATTTGAGAACTACTGCAATCCATGGAGAAACGTCATCTACGAGCAGCATCTGTTCAACACATGTAGCCAACAACCAGGTGAAACCTTTGATATTTATCTTACTGAATTATGATTGCATGCTATGTCATGCAAATTTGGTAATTTGACAGACTCACTGATCAGAGAAAGAATTGTTTGCGGTATTCTGGATGACTAAGTGTGGTGCCGTCTGTTCCGTAAAATGGACTTATCGTAGGCCAAAACTATTGATATTTGAAGGGCTGCTGGACTGAGTGAGAGGCAATTCAAAATCATGAGTGAGTCCCCTGCTACAGATGCTGCAGTGCATTCCGTTAGCTTTAGAAGGAAGGGGAGAGAGAGAGATTGTGCAGAAAATGAGAGAGACTGTGTCACCTAGAGAGCCCAGATTGCATGCATGTGGTAAATGTGGGAGGCAGCATGGACCAAGCAGATGCCTTGCTTATGGACAGTGATGTTGAACAAGCAATAAACAATCATTTTGCAAGAATGTGCACAGCTTGCCCCAAAATATCTTTTACTGGGAAGCAATATTAACCCTATTGAACAGGGTGCTGGACAGTAACTGCCCCTTAGACCCAACTGAGACAGTCTTGAGCCTACCAAAAGTGGGACAGGGTGAGAAATTGGCAGACCACCCATTGCATCCTCTGGGCATTGTGGTTGGTAAGCAACTGTTGGCACAGCACTGGAATTCAGATGTTGTGCCATCGGTGGCTCAATGGGCAAAATCCCTGCTTCAGTGTATGAAACTGGAACATATATAGTACCTAGCCATGAACCAGGCCTCTAAATACCATCGAATTTGGGATCCCCTTGAGGAGGCTATAGGAAAAACCTGTATTCTAAACAAATTCAAGTAAGGAGGGTCTGGACTGGACATTTTGGGAGTCTTGGATTTTCCACTGACATTCCCTGAGATATTTGGAACCTAATATGAACCGAGAAGTGGCTGGGGGATGCAGTTTTAAGTCATGCCTTGAGTGCAATATCTCTTATTTATCTCTCATTTTTTATGTTTGTAAGTATACCAGTATGACTTCAGCTACCTAGCTCTGTAACTTTATTGTAAAATGCTCTGTAGAATCTTATTAACTCCAATGTATGATTGCTGACTGTAAAATAAAGTTTACAAAAAAAAAAAGAATGCACACAGCAAGTCAAGGTGCAAAGGTGCATGTAGTTAAGGGCGAGAGCGGAAGTGAAAGTGAGAATACCTTTGTTGTGGAAACGCTGACTGACACAGCTGTAGGCAAGGATTGGAATGTGCACTTAAACATTAATGGGAAAATTGTACACTTTCAAACTGGACACTGGAGCAGTGTAATGTGCCTATAAGCACGTGTCAAACGGTATCCAGATAGCCTATTCAAAAGTTGAAAGTATGACTGGTTTCCTACTGTGGTCATCATGTGAATGTGCAAGGGAAAGTTGTACTGGCTGTGGGATTTGAAAATCAATATCATGTTGTCACGTTTCAAGTTGTAGATGCTAATGTAATGCCTGTGCTGGGACTTCCTATGTGTCTTGAGATGACTCTTGTTAAGAAATTGTTCTCACTTAATGCTGAGACAGAAGCAACTGATGAGATGGTGTCAAAGTTTGCTGATGTCTTTCAGGAGCTGGGGTGTATCAAGGATGAGCACCACATCAAAATAGACAAGTGTATTTGCCCAGTGATACACCCACCCAGGAAAAGACCATTTACTTTGAAAGACAAAGTCAAGGCAGAGCTGGACAATATGGAGATGCTCGGTGTTATTGAAAAAGTAGAAAGACCCATGAGCTGGGTTAATTCAGTGGTGGTAATAGAGAAGCCTGCTAAAGTGAGAATATGCATTGACCCCAGAGATTTGAATAAGGCAATAAAGAGAGAACACTATCTGATGAAAACAGTCAAGGAAGTAGCCACAAGACTAGCAGGTGCCAACATTTTCCCAGTGTTTGATGTGGGTCATGTGTTTTGGCAAATGAAACTTGATGAGCCCAGCTCCAAGTTAATGACATTTAACACACCCTTTGGGCATTAAAAATTTAAGAGAATGCTGTTTAGTGTATGCTCTGCCCTGAGGTGTTTTAGAGAAGGATATCTCAAATATTTGATGGCATTGAAGGTGTAAAAACTTATATGGATGATATATTGATTTTGGGGTCAGATTTGCAAGAACATAATGTAAGATTGAAAAAGTGCTACAGCGAGCACGAGAACGCCACCTCATGTTGAATCTCAAAAAATCAAAGACTGGGCTGAAAGAAGTTCCATATATTGGACATAGACTGACCCAAAGTGGGCTAGTGGCAGACCCTGAGAAAATTAAAGCTGTGGTGGACATGTCCACACCCCAGAATGTCACAGAGGTACAAAGGTTTATGGGAATGGTTAACTACCTAGCCAATTTAATTCCTAATTTGTCAACTGTGAATAAACCATTAAGAGAGCTGCTGGAAAAAGAAATGGCCTGGCATTGAGATCCCAGATATTAACAGTTTTTTTTTTATGAATTAAAGAAAATGATCACGCACCCCCCCAGTGCTGGCTTTCTACAATAGAAACATAGAAATTGTTGTCAGATAAGGGCCGCTAGGCCCATCCAGTCTACCCATAACCCTACACTTGTGTTGCTACTGACCCTACCTGGTTACTGGCCACTTCCAGTGACCAGGTAGGGTCACTAGAAGAGGCAACCAGTCGGTGGTCTTGTCTGTTGATGACTCTTCTGATGGACTGGGAGCATGCATATTGCAAGCCAGTAGACCTGTAGCCTTTGCTTCAAGATCCGTGACCAGTACCGAAACAAATTATGCATAAATAGAAAAAGAAATGCTGGCTATTGTGTATGGGTGTACTAAATTCCAGCAATACATCTATGGCAGACAGAAAGTGCTCATACAGACTGACCACAAACCCCTCGAAGGCCTGTTTAAGAAACCCCTGTATATAGCTCCCCCTCCTCCTCGCATACAGAGAACAATGCTCAAGTTACAGAAATATGATTTACAAGTCATGTACAAAACAGGAAAGGAGCTGCACATCGCTGATGCCCTTAGTAGGGCTGTACACAAAGGGACCTCACCAGAGACTGATATTGATGAATATGAGGTACATACCATTGAGAAAATCCCCATCACTGAAGAGAAACTGAAACAGTTTCAACAGGAAACAGCATGAGACTTGGAGCTGCAAAGTTTAAAAGAGACAGTATTGCAGGGATGGCCTTCAGAATGCTTTCAAGTGGACCCTGTCATTAGACCATATTGGCTCTTTGAGAAGAGATTACAGCTGAGAGTGGGCTACTCCTTAAAGGTGACAGGTTGATTGTGCCTGACTCACTGCAGAAAAAAATGCTCACAAAAATTCATGGCAGCCACTTCGGTATAGAGAAATGCAGGAGATGAGCCAGAGATGTTTTGTTCTCGCCCAGGAGGAATAGTCAAATCAGTGACCTAGTCACCAACTGTGGCATATGTTCCACCTACAGAAAAGCTCAGCCCAGAGAACCACTGCACCCCATGAAATACCGGAGAGGCCTTGGCAAAAGGTGGGAGCCAATTTATTTGACTTTAATGGAGTAACATATTTGCTGATGGTGGACTGTTACTCTAAGTTTATTGAGATGTCTGGACTACAAAACACTACAAGTGAGACTGTGATTAATCACATAAAATCTCAATTTGCATGGCATAGAATACCAGAGATTCTCTTCATGGACATTGGGCCCCAATTCGTTTGTGCTGAGTTTCATTCCTTTGTGAAAGCATACGCATTTAAGCACCTCACCTCTTTGCCCAGGTTCCCCCAGAGCAATGGCATGGTTGAGAGGGCAGTGCAAACAGTTAAGAATTTACTAAAAAAAGTTATTAAAGACAACGGAGACCTATATCTGGCCTGCTTGATTTGAGGAACACACCTATTGAAGGCGTGGGGTCCCCAGCATAGTTACTCATGGGCTGCTGAACCAGAACCTTGTTACCTGCAACACATGGGCTGTTGAAGCCAAGGATCCTAGATTCAGATGTCCGTGCCACACTGCAGCCTGCTCAGCAAAAGCAACAATATTATTATAACAGAACAATGCATACATTGCTTCCATTGAGCCCAGGACAACAAGTACATATGTGAGCCAGCCCACAAGAATGGGCCCCTGCGGTCAGTTCCTATGTTGTCTCAGCCAATGGCAAACAGTACCAGTGCAATCACTGTGATCCGATGGGCTCACCAGTCATGCAGTGTACCCCATGTAGGATAAAGACCTCCCCCTTAGAGGGAGAGAGGAAAAATGAGACAAGGATTTGGAGTAGGATTTTGAAATGGAGGGAGTGGCAGGAGAAAATGCAGCAGCAAAGACGGTGAAGCCAGCTCAAGACCCCAGTGACACAGGAACAGGCAGCAATGGCAACTGCCCCAATGGACCTACGTAGCCAACCAGAAAGCCCTGCCTAATTTAACAGGACTGGTGGATTTGATGCAAAAGGCTGCATGTTACAGGACCTAAATAGTTTTTTACAAGTTAACAAATCCAACTGTTAAAGGTTTCTTCTTAAGAGGGGAGATGTGATGATATGTGTTGTATTAATTCAGCTCATGAATATTAATGATGCACACCCTGCATGCATCTCTGGATTTGAACTCTAGTATAAATACTTGTTGGTGGACTGAAACCCACCAGATTCAAATGGTCCACTGTAGTGTAATGCTCTGCCAGTTTATTAGTAAAGTTTTTTAGAAACTACAGTTTGCCTCAGCGTTTCATTACAGTAATTATTTGACATTTTCTATAAACATTTTTCATTGTTTTCTTCTGTCTCTGCTTTTGAGGAACTGCTTTACTCTATGTTAATTGGTAGACATCCCTGTCCTCCTCATTTGTTGTTTGCTTATTACTCCTTATTTCAAAACTTTTTTTAAATAATCCTTTTTCTCCTGTGTGCTGTTGTGCCAACTCTCATCCCTGTCCACATGAAATGTCATTTTCCACCAAAGGTACCACTTGCAGGTATGGCACTACCACGGATTACACCACCACTTGTAGCCCTGATCCACTTATTATCCTTTCTCACTTCCCTACTGCGGCCAGTGTGATCACGCATGTGGAGGCACGCACAACTCACCAGACTCATGTGGACAGTCCTGTCAGGATTAATGACTTCACATGATAGAGTTATTTCATAAAGGAGCATGCAAAGGTTTGTGTCCAGATAGGCACAGTAACCCTTGATTGCTGTACTGCCACTTGAATTGTTTTAATGAACAGATGATTGCTGGTCTGCTGCCAGGAAATGATTCAGGACAGTATTGTTTGGGGGGTGCTGTGGATCCCGAGCAAGACAGCTGCTCAGGACTGCGGCTCTGCATAACTTGATCATAACTACCCTTGCTAAAGTTGCTTTTTTGGGCATTTTGGCAGGAGCAAAAGTGTTTCCCAGACATCGGAAAGCCTAGGGAATCCAAAGAACAATAAAACACAGCAAGAGAGAGCAAAAAGTAAGAATACTCCTGGATCCCCAGCCACGAGTTCTGCACTGGGCCACATGGTAACTACAGCTGAGGAAGAAGGGGAAGAAACTTTGCAGACTATTGGCATAAGGATTATCAGAATGATTTCCATGGTGGTAGGACCAGCAGAAAAATTTGACTCCTTAATGAATGGAGTCATTATCCTGGAGATGGATATGACCTTTGTCAAAACAAAGTTGGCTGAAACACAAAAGCAATCGGTGGCAGCCATAAGTGCCACAGCTAATCTGGTAACAGAAAATACACATTTAAGGTCTTGTCTTGAGACTTTAGAAAATCAAGCCAGAGCAGCGAACTTGCAACATGTGGGCATGCCAGAGAGGAGTGAAGGGGACCACTAAGGCCCCGTGCACACTGGCAATCTTAAACCATGTTAGAGAGATTAACATGGTTTAAAACGAGGATAACATGGTTTGAAAACACACTGCAGCCCTACTAAAATCGTTTTTAATAACCAAGTTTAAACTCTGGTCACTACCTAGTCTATAACCTGGTTTTAAAAACGGTTTAAGCTAAACACAATTTCCCTTTCAAGTGTGTACAAGCTGCTGTGTTCATCCCATTCTTTGCTGGTCCTCCACTATGCACAGCCCTCTGAGGTACAGCATGGTTACAGACATTGCTGTGTGAGGCTTCAGAGTGTGTTCACGATGCAGGTTTGAAAACGCTTCAAAAACCGGCTTAAGGTAGCAATGTGGCCACACTAACATTATAAGAATTAATTTTTTTTTAAAATGGTTTAAAACCCATCTCATAAGCGTGTACAGGGCCTAAGTGTTATTTCTTAAAGACTGGATGGAGCAGCAACTGGGTCAGCCCCTAACAGACTGCAACATTGTGATTCAGAAAGCTTACAGAGTTGCTAACAGGAAACGACAAGATAACCCTGAAGCTCCTAGGGTGATCGTTTTGGTCTTTGATAGTATAAGGACCAGGGACTTCGTTCTGGCACTTCCTAGACAGAAAATGACTCCTTTACAAGATAGCCACCAGGTTTGTTTGTATCCTGACCTCAGTTACATGACTCATCAGAAAAAAAGAGATTTGACAGAGTACGGGTGATACCGAGGAAGGCTGAAATTTCACAAGGAATGGTGTTTCTTGCCTGACAGAATAGTTCATGGGGGAAAGTGTTTTTGTTTTCAGACCCTAGTGAAGTCTTGGAATGCACCCAATGTCATGCACTGACCTCTCGGCAGAGAGCAGACCTGTCCCAGTCTGATTCAGAAGGTGAAAAAGATGGAGGTACCTGACATGATTCAATGAATAGCCAGGTTTGCCTAAGGTTCCTTTACTGTGGGGCGTTGCATACTTCAGAACATTATATTGGGACTTCTATGACTGAGTTAACTTAATTTTGAAGTGTGCAGAGTTACAGATTCTCATCTTCTGTTATACCCCTCACTGGGGGTGGATAGTTTGTTCCAGCAACATTTCAGACATTTTCCTTTAAGCTGGGAGTAGTTAGGAAGTTTAGAGCAATCTGCTTTGTTGACCTTTCTCTTTATTTGTGCAAGAAATGTTTTTTTTTTTTTTTGTAGTTAATCTTTTTATTGAGCAGTTTTCAATTTTTACATACATGGTATCCAACAGCACACATACATATATCCTATAAGCCCATTAACATATTCACCTATGTACCACCAAACAGTTATGGGGCTATAAACATCTTGGCAATAACAATAACATTAGAAAAGGGTTCACCTTGACTTACCATTCCGAGCCAAGATCTTCTAACTGGTGTCACAGATGTTTGTAAACGTAAGCTGTACCATGATGATAGGAGGGAAACCTTCTTCACCAGTGTGCTAAGATTAGGGACACTACGTGGCTATCCACAGCTAAGACTTTGTGGTACCTGGAGAACCAACATATATTTGAGACCAAAATATCGAGCCATACCTTGGATTTGCCTTATGGAGGCCTTAACCTATCCTTTGTATGTTTGCAAACTGGTGCCTTGCTACTGTCGGTGATATGTTTTAGGTAGGGGGACCAGATCCTGTCATACTTACTTATGTTCCCCCTGCAGTAATAGGTTATTCTAGTCAAATTAGCTATGTTTTCTAATGTCATAAGCCATTCTTTAACTGTGGGTACATCAGTTGTCCTCCACTTTCTCAGTATCAGTTGTTTTGCCTCCACAGATGCCTGTATAATCCACAAATGATGGCCTTTTGACAGATAAAAGGCTTGAGGGGGGAGACCTAAAACCCATAGCCTTGGGTCCAGTGGGATGGGGTATCCAGGATGCCTGAACAATGATGGGCAATAGCCAACCAGAAAGGCTGCAGTGAGGAACAGGACCAGAGGATATGTGGCAAATCTGCGTTAGGGGCCTTGCACCTCCAGCAGTTGTCTGTCTGGGTTAGTCGCATCACTTTTAGTTGCAACAGGGTTCTGTACCACAAGTGCATCACTTGTTCTGGATGAGGAGGCTCCTCTGGTCATTGCAGGCTTGGTGGGCCCTCACCCAACCCTGGCGCTACTCCACCCTTGTGACTGTTATACCTAGCTTTGCCTCCCACTGTGCTTTGGCTGGGAGGGAGGGATCTAGGGCACTGTCTGTCATGAGGGTCTCTATTTTACTTGCTAACCCAGTCTCGTGTCTAACCCATTTCTTAATAGGGAGGGGTTCCAGTTTTGGGTGCTTATTCCATCTACACATCACACAAACACATTTCTGTTTTTCCCAGTTGTTGAGCAGGCTTCTAATCTGAAGGCATCTCCAGAAGTCCCCTTTGGGCAACCCATATCTGGCTTGAAGCTCTTGGAAAGTCTGTGGTGGTCCCCTCTAGGGTCATTAGGTCACATATACTTATAATTGACTTCCTGGCCCATTCCTCCCACTGGACTGGTTTGTGATCAATGCAGAGGTGTAGGTTGTTCCATAATGGAGTGTGGTGGCCTGGGTTAATACACAGTTTGAGCCTTTGGCCTACCTTCTGCCAGGCTATATGGGAGCTCTGGATTGTAATTCAGCACCGAAACTGTTTGGGCAGAGAGTAGCCTAGATATGCCGACAGGGGAACCCCATGCATAAGATCTTTTTCTATGCCTAGCCATGCTGGAGATGATACATTGCTTTTCTTGGAACCACTTCATAGTTCTGGCAGTAATAAAGGCAAGTGAGTACTGTGCAAAGTCAGGCAGATTCCATTCCCCTCTGATCCAGGGGGCCTGTAACGTGGCCCTGCTATATTGGGGGGGGGGAACCCCACAGGAACCTGCTCACAATACTACTGTATTTAGTTTATGGACCCATCTCTCAGGAATGATAATTGGAAGGTGAGATAATAGATACTAGATTCTGGGGGATGGCATTAATTTTATTGCAGCTATTTTGCCTGCCATTGATAACTGTAGGTGATCCTACCTGGCTATATCCTCCTGCAGTATTCCTATCAGAGGTTTGAGGTTAAGATCTGCTAAAGATTTCAGGTTTGAGGAGATCTTAACCCCCAGGTATGTTATTCCTGCCTGTGCCCATGTTAGTCCTAAGTTCCCTAACGCACTTGGGGATGTTAGTTTATTATGGGGCAATAACTTGAATTTAGCTATGTTGATTCTGAGCCCTGAAAAATCCCTGAACATGCTTAGTGTAATTAAGATATGCGGGAGACTGTGTGAGATGTTGTTGGTCAATATTAAGCAGTTATCTGCATATAATTTTGTGGTATATTGCCTCTCCCCTATTGTGATCCCTGTGATCTCGGGGTGTTCTCTGATTGTGGCCGCCAAGGGTTCCATTGCTAAAACAAATAATGGGGGGGGGGGAGCAGGCCCACCTGTCTTGTGCCCCTGTGCAAGGAGGAGGGGCTAGAGAGGGTCCTATTGGGTAGTATCCTTGCCCTCAGCTTGTTATACATGGCTCTGATCCAGGCCTTGAAATAAGAGCCAAAGCTATAAGTATTCCTGACTGCATGCAGGTACTCCCACTCCACCAAATCAAATGCTTTTTCGAAGTCAATTGTTACTGTGGCCGCCGGAGTTGGGAGTCCTGCTGCTGTTTAAATTAGGGGACATAGTGCTCGTATATGGTCAGAGCTAAGTCTGTCTTTAAAGAATCCAACTTGGGAGGGGTGGGTGATATCTAACAGGACTGTCTCCAATCACATTGCCAGAACTTTAGTGAGGATTTTAGCATCCGCGTTTATCAGCGAGATGGGTTTGTAATTGGCAAGGAGAGTATGGTCCTTTCCTTCTTTGGGGAGGACCGTAATGATAGCTTCGTTCAGGGTGGAGGGGAGTTCCCCTGCAGCATGAGCCTCCTGTAACATGAGTTAAAGTGGGTAGGTAATCAGGGGCAGACTAGCTTATAAAAATCTACAGGAAAGCCATCTCCCCTTGGAGCTTTATGAGGAGCCATGCATAGTATAGCTTGGTTGATTTCGGCTTCTGAGATAGGGACATCCAAAGCCTCCTGTTGCTGTTGGAGAAATTTCGTGATGGGGAGATTTGCTTTGAAGGTATTATATTTATCCCAGTTCTATTACGATTGACAGGAATATAAATTTGTGTAGAAATCCGTCATTATCTTATCAATCATTTTATGGTTCGGGAAAAGGTTACCGTTCTTATCTTTTAGCTGCTGGATGGCCCTTTCGGCCTGTCACTGCTTCAACCAGTATGCTAGGAGCCTGTTGACCCTCTCTCCATCAGCCCAGTATTTAAACTGGACCCACTGTAAATATAGTTCAGCTTTCCGGGTAGCCAGGCTATTAAGTTGAAGCCAAATTGCTGTGAGATTTGACACTAATTGGGAGTTATTTAGGGTTCTGGAATTCATTTTATACTGGCTCTCCAGCATTTTAAGTTTGTCCTCCAACCGGGCTTGATCTTTTTCTCTCTGTTTATGCCTATATGCTGCAAAGCTAATTATTTTGCCCCGTATAGTGGCCTTGTATGCCTCCCAAATATTGGCTGCTGTGGCCGACCCTACTGGGTTATCCTTAAAGTACATTTCAGTCTCATTTTAAAGCCAATGAGCAAAATCCCTATCCTGTAAGAGAAGTAGGTCTAGTTACTGTGACGTAGACAGCCAGTTCTGAGTGCTGTATTGTTTTTTTGTAAATATAAAAATGGGTTATGGACTGTCTGTCCTGAGAGATGCTGAAACAGCATGTGGAACTGACACATCAAAACCCCCCAGGGATAAGTTCAAAGGACAGAACATAGCTAAACTGCAGATATCTGGGGTGCAATTATCTTGTCAATTTGCATTGATCACAGGAACTAAAATTAGCCATTCATGACGTCCTCAGGGAAATCTTTTGATCTGCACTAGAAGTCCTGAGAAAAGGGACGCTGGCCAGTGTTATGAATAACCTCCCAGGAAGCCAGCTCATTTAATCAAAGAGACCTTTGATGTCTAGAGACCAGGTCCCAGATGGAATTAAGGAGTCAAATATACATTCACGTGGAATATACAGTGACTTACATCAAAGAGACCTTTGATGTCTAGGGGAAAGCAGATCATAGACTGGTTTCGACTAGTTACATAGAGAGGCGATTTATTATGTCATCTCTTATTATTTTAAATACCTTAGTAGGCCATCATGTGTTATAAAATCTAGATTTTTATACACCTAGGCGGAGTTTGGTGACCTCAGAGAGAGGGCCGGCTCAGGCCTGTTTTTAACCAACTGGACAAACCTTAGAACACACACTTTCATATTTCTGACTGAGAGAAGAGGAACATCAAACACTGAAAGATTTAAGAAGTAAGGACCTTAAGACAAGATTAGTCTGAGTGTTATTATTTGTAGGAATCTGCACTTTTAACCTGTTTGTTTTAAGGCTGTATGTGTTGGGATATTTTATTCTGTAATATTTTCTGTTTTTCTATTTTAAAGTAAAGATATATATTTTAAAACAGAAACTGCCTGGAGTGCCTTGAAATTTCTTTTTATATAAGTGGAGCTTTAAAAGGTTTTAGTTGATACTGTGTATGAACTTACTATTATACCAAACTGGGAAATTGATAGAGTTCTCTAAGGTCTTGCATAGAGTTCTAAAGGTTCATTTTGTAGACCTGGTTAGGTGCCCGTAGGCAAAGATATCTGGCCCCCCGAAGACAGAATTATCTGAGCCTGATAATTGGGTTCGCTAACAAGAGGTTATCAGTTTGAATCCCTCCAGAAATTGAGACTAAGGTGACTCAAACCCACAAAACAGACAAGAGGGTTACCTTGTACTGTTAACTGTCCACAAATCATACACTCAGAGGTTGGCACTTTGGGAGTAGAGGGCTGACCAGCTGAGCAAATCTGTGACAAATTGGTTGGCAGTGGTGGCATAAAAAGTTTGGTGGTATAAGCTTCTTTGTACTGTGTATCAGCTTGAGACCATTCAGCTCACTTGGAAAAAAGAAAGGCAGTGTTTTATTTCAAAAGGAAGCAGAACTATATCCCTTGGCTTACAGTCAAGTTCCCACCCATTTTATTTTTTTTCTAAAGTGCCAGTCAGATTAGCAGTAGTCAGGAAAGATGGTGTCCAACTACAGCAGGCACACTGTGGAACACTTAAAACAGTTGTGCGAGGACAGAGGAGTCCTGTTTGAAGTGACAGCCAAAAAGCAGAACCTCATAGAGGCCCTGATGGTAGCAGATACCCAGAGCAGCAAGTCACAGACCATGACTGTAAGGGACCAGAACTCGAGTATGGTAGGACTAGTGGCCAGTGAGGGGTCCTGAGCCAATGAGGTGGACAGCAGGGCCACTGTCAGTGAAGGGCCACAGCAGCAGGGGAAGATCACCAGTATCCTGAATCCAGAGGTACTCAGGCTACAAATTGAGTTGTGCAGGATGGAACTGGAGGCAGAGCGAGAACAGAGGGAGGCGGACTGTGAGGCAGAGCGACAACAGAGGGAGGCAGACCGTGAGGAGCGTGAGTGCCAGTGAGCTGCAGAGGAGAAGAGAGAGCGAGAATGCAGAGAGGCAGAGGAGAAGAGAGAGGAGTGCCAGTGGCAACACGAACTGGAGAAGCTACGACTCTGACCAGCGGCACCAGAGCAGATAAGTGGCTTGGGTTTAACTGGAACTGCAGGAGTGAGTTACAAATTGAACTCCAAATTAATAGCAGAATTTAAGGAAGGGGAGGACATGGATGCCTTTTTAAATTCTTTCAAAAAAGTTTGTATTCAGGCTAAAATTCCTAGAGAGTCCTGGAGCTTCCAGCTATCCCCGCTACTTACCGGGAAAGCTCGGGATGCATTGGGTCAAATGAACAATTAGGACAGTGATGATTACAGCAAGTTAAAATCTTCACTGTTAAAAAAGTTTGAGTTAACTGCTGAATCATACTGAGCTAAATTTTGTAAGCTCAGAAGCCCTGATATGAGCTATGAGGAGCTAGCCATGAAACAATGTCAGTTTTTAAAACGTTGGTGGGAAGGAATTGAGGCAAACTCTGTTGATAAAATTGAAAATGTGATTTTTATTAGAACTGTTTTATTGGGCTTGCCCAGCAGAGCTAAAAACCTGGCTAGAGGACCGAGATCCAAAAACAGTGCAAGAGGCTGCTGAACTCTTGGACCACTATGCCAAGAGTAGACCTGCTCTGAGACTGAATGAGGCAAGTATGACAGTGCAGAAAGGGAAAAGCGCACCTTCAGGGCAGCTAAAACCCTCACTGCCTCCACCGAAACCAGTTAGCTCCAGGTTTCAATGAAAAGATTTATCTGAAGTAAGAAATGCATGTTGGCTGTGTAAGGAAACTGGGCATACTGCCAGACAGTGCCCCAAAAAGGTGAGCCATAATACACAACAGGGTGCTAGAAAAGAAGTGGGTTGTTTGTGTGTCCGTGAGAGCATGCCAGTGAACATGAGGGAACACATGCACCCAGTCATAGTAAATGGTGTACAGACACAGGGGTTAAGGGACACAGGGGCATCCCTAACATTGGTAAAGGGGGATCTGGTACAGCCTGGTCATCTTATACCCAATAAATATGTAACTGTACAAGGGTTTACTGGGGAAGAGAAAACATTGCCACTCACTAGTGTTCTCCTGGACCGGGGTGCAACAGGGGGAACTGTGCAACAGGTGGCTGTAGCCAACACACTAGCAGTGGATGTGATCCTGGGTAACAATCTCCAGCAGGGGGTGGTATGTGCAGTTACCCATAGCCAAGCAGCAAGGGAAAATAGTAGTTCCCTGAACCCCTCAGAAACCAGAGTGGAAACCACTGAGAGTCTGGTTCCCCAGCCTGTGTCTCCAGATGTGGAGACTGATAAAAAGGGGGTAGAAATGTCCCCAGTAGCAAGTAACCAAACAGCTACAGAGGATTACTCTGAAGAGGGAGGGGTGACCCCTTGTCAGAGGGTTGGGATTGACAGTGATCCTGAGGGCCCTGATGCTAGTGCTAGGGACCCTAGTTTAGCCACTGAAGGGGACCTGTCCCATGCCTTGGGACTGTGTGAGGGGTTTGCAGCTGCTCGGAGGAGTGATCCTAGTTTAGAGAAGCTGAGGGCTTGGGCAGACTTGGAGGGCAAACAGGGAGGTGATGGCAGACATAAGGTTTATTTGGAAAATGGACCTATGTATACACAGGCAGTACAGACAGAGGGAGGGATGCTAGGCAGGCAGCTTGTCGTTCCCCAGGGATATCGTGAACAGTTGCTCAAGGTTGCCCATGATATTCCCTTATCTCGTCATCTGGGAATCGCACAAACTACGCAGCGGTTGGCCCAGAATTTCCACTGACCTAACTTCACCCAGTAGGTGAAGGAGTATTACAGGTCTTGTCACCGGTGCCAAGAAATAGGGAAGGTGGGCAAGGAAACCCAAGCCTCCCTGATCCCCTTGCCCATAGTGGAGGAGCCATTCCAGAGGGTGGGAATGGACATTGCGGGGCCTTTAATTACCCCCAGCTCCTCAGGGAAGAGATTCATCCTGACTGTGGTGGATTATGCCACCTGGTACCCAGAGGCAATCACTCTATCCTCTCTGAGGACAGACCAAGTGGCAGATGCCTTACTTGGGATTTTCTCCCATGTTGGGTTTGCGCAAGAGGTAATCACCGATTGAGGGGGTTCCTTCATGTCGGACCTGATGAAATGTTTATGGGAGAAGTGTGTGGTGGTGCAGAGATGCACAACACTGTATCACCCACAAGCCAATGGACTTGTGGAACGATTCAATGGTACCCTAAAGTCAATGCTCCGGGTGTTTGCTGAACAGCATGGGAGGGACTGGGAGAAATACCTTCCCCACCTGTTATTTACATACAGGGAAGTGCCCCAAGAGTCAACAGGATTCTTCCCATTCAAACTCTTGTATGGACGCCGGGTATGTGGGCCCCTACATTTGATCCGGGAGAACTGGGAAGGCAAGCACACCACCCAGGGAACTCCCCTTGTGGATTATGTCCTTAGGTTTAGGTAAAGGCTGAAGGAGCTTATGGGGACAGCCCAGAGCAACCTGGCAGCTGCCCAACAGAAACAAAAGGTATGGTACCACCGCAGAGCCAGAGCTCGCTCATACACGGTGGGTCAGGAAGTCATAGTCCTTACTCCGGTCCAGAAAGACAAGCTGCAAGCTAAGTGGGCAGGACCGTACAAAGTGGTTAGGAAGGTAAATGACATGAACTACATTGTGGAGTTACCTGACCGTAGACAGACCGAAAGGATGTACCATGTCAACATGATGAAGCCATATGCAAATAGGGCTGACATGGTGTTCGCAATGTATAGTCATGGGGAGGGGATGGACGAAGGAGACCCCTTCTGGATTTTCTGGAAGAGAGTAAGCAGGAGTCCTCTGTGGAGGCAGTAAAATTGTCTCCCCAGCTGACCTTGGGCCAGATCCAGAAAGTAAGGGAGGTTTTAGCAGACTTTGCCCCCTTGCTTGGCTCCAAGCCTGGACTAACCTTCTTAGTGACACACGATGTGGAGAAAAGGACACAGATGCCCATACAGTGGACAGCATATCGGGTATCAGAGGTTGTCCAAAAGGACATTAGGAGGGAAGTGGAGGAGATGCTGGATTTAGGGGTAATCCAGAGATCCCACAGTCCCTGGGCCTCACCCATAGTCCTTGTACCCAAGCCAGATGGCTCGACTCATTTCTGTGTAGACTATCATGGACTGAATGCAGTCACGGTCAGACGCCCACCCGATGCCCTGGACAGATGAACTCCCGGACAAGTTGGGAGGGGCGACCTACCTTATGACCATTGACCTGACAAAGGGGTATTGGCAGGTAGAGTTAACAGACACAGTTAGGGAGAGGTCGGCCTTCATCACTCCAGTAGGCTTATTTGAGTTCAAAGTAATGCCTTTTGGAATGAAGAACGCCCTGGCCACTTTCCAAAGGTTGGTGAACCAGGTGTTAAATGGTGCTGAGGAGTATGCCGTGGCATACCTGGATGACATTGCCATCTTTAGTACCAGCTGGAAGGAACACCTTTCACACCTTAGGGAAGTGCTGGACAGGATACAGAGGGCTGGGCTCACTGTCAAAGCTGAGAAGTGCCAGGTGACCATCGGAGAGGTGGCATACCTCAGGCATGTGGTAGGCCAGGGACAGCTCTGTCCTAATCAAATAAAAATAGAGGTAATCCAGGAATGGCCCAGACCAGAAACTCAGAAGCAGGTCAGGAGTTTCCTCGGGACAGCAGGGTACTATAGAAAATTTGTACCCAATTACAGTGCCCTGGCTGCTCCCCTATCTGACCTGACAAAGAAACGGATGCCCAAGAAAATTACCTGGGGCCCAGTCTGTGAGGAAGCCTTTTCCAAACTAAAAGTGGCACTGTGCAGTGCTCCTGTTTTGACAAGTCTGGACTATAGTAAAACCTTTACAGTTCAGACTGACGCCTCAGACATGGGTATTGGGGCAGTACTGAGCCAGACATCCAGCGAAGGGAGGGACTACCCAATAGCCTACCTGAGTAAAAAGTTACTTCCCAGGGAGTAGTCAAACTCCACGGTGGAAAAGGAGTGTCTTGCCATAGTGTGGGCCTTAAAGAAATTGGAGCCATACTTGTATGGACAGCATTTTGTGGTGTAGACTAACCACAACCCCCTAGTTTGGCTAACTCAAATGGGGAAAAACAATGGTCAATTACTAAGATGGAGTCTTGCTTTGCAAGGATATGATATGACCATTCTACATAGGGCTGGAGTGACCAAGCTGAACTCAGATGGGCTGTCTAGTGTCTATGAGGAGTGAACTGATTTGGGAAGCTCATCCCATGTAGGGGATAGATCCCCCAAATTCAGTCTAGGTGGGGAGGAATTGTGACGTAGACAGCCAGTTCTGAGTGCTGTATCATTTTTTTGTAAATATAAAAATGGGTTATGGACTGTCTGTCCTGAGAGATGCTGAAACAGCATGTGGAACTGACACATCAAAACCCCCAAGGGATAAGTTCAAAGGACAGGACATAGCTAAACTGCAGATATCTGGGGTGCAATTATCTTGTCAATTTGCTTTGATCCCAGGAAATAAAATTAGCCATTCATGACGTCCTCAGGGAAATCCTTTGATCTGTACTAGATGTCCTGAGAAAAGGGACACTTGCCAGTGTTATGAATAACCTCCCAGGAAGCCAGCTCATTTCATCAAAGAGACCTTTGATGTCTAGAGACCAGGTCCCAGATGGAATTAAGGAGTCAAATATACATTTACGTGGAATATACAGTGACTTACATCAAAGAGACCTTTGATGTCTAGGGGAAAGCAGAACACAGACTGGTTTCGACTAGTTACATAGAGAGGCGATTTATTATGTCATCTCTTATTTTTTTAAATACCTTAGTAGGCCATCATGTGTTATAAAATCTAGATTTTCATACACCTAGGTGGAGTTTGGTGACCTCAGAGAGAGGGCCGGCTCAGGACTGTTTTTAACCAACTAAGCAAACTTTAGAACACACACTTTCATAATACTGACTGAGAGAAGAGGAACATCAAAGCACTGAAAGATTTAAGAAGTAAGGACCTTAAGACAAGATTAGTCTGAGTGTTATTATTTGTAGAAATCTGTACTTTAACCTGTTTGTTTTAAGGCTGTATGTGTTAGGATATTTTGTTCTGTAATATTTTCTGTTTTCCTATTTTAAAGTAAAGATATATATTTTAAAACAGAAACTGCCTGGAGTGCCTTGAAATTTCTTTTTATGTAAGTGGAGCTTTAAAAGGTTATAGTTAACACTGTGTATGAGCTTACTGTTATACCAAACTGGGAAACGGATAGAGTTCTCTAAGGTCTTGCATAGAGTTCTAAGGGTTCATTTTGTAGACCTGGTTAGGTGCCCATAGGCAAGGATATCTGGCCCCCCGAAGACAGAATTATCTGAGCCTGATAATTGGGTACGCTAACAAGAGGTTATCAGTTTGCATCCCTCCAGAACTTGAGACTAAGGTGAGTCGGACCCACAAAACAGACAAGAGGGTTACCTTGTACTGTTAACTGTCCACAAATCATACACTCAGAGGTTGGCACTTTGGGAGTAGAGGGCTGACCGGCTGAGTGAATTTGTGACAGTCACCTTAAGAGAGATTTCTTACAGTGCTGGACAGTTAAGAATTTCATGACCACTGGGGCATGATCAGACATATAGAGCGGAGCTATGGTCACCCCAGTTGTGGTGGTGGTCTTATTTCCTGATATAAACAAGTAGTCTAGCCTGCTGGCCATGGCCCTTGGGGCAGAAAAGTATGTATAGTCCCTGTCCGTGGGATGTGAGAGGCGCCATATGTCAGATAGCTGGTGTAGGGATAATAGCTCTTTTAGTGTGTGGAGAGCAAGTATGTGGTTCAGGTCTAGCATTGGTTCTGTCTTGCAAGTAATCCACTGATAGGTTAAAATCACCCCCCAAGAGACTATCTGGGTTATCATATGAGGTATCCATAATTTTCTAAGATAGAGAGTCAAAAAATATTCTCATTTGGGGCATACACATTAATTAACAGCACCAGCCCTGTGGAGGTAGATACCTTCATGATTAGCCACCTCCCATCCCCATCATTATACACTTCTAAAGGCTGCCACTTCAATTTTTGGTGAAGCAAAATCGAGACACCCCTCTCAGCTGAGCCTGAGGTACTGTGTGATTCTGACCCCACCCAGTCTCTCATCAGCTTGTGTGCTTCCTTAGAGCTTAATTTGGTCTCTTGTAAGTACGCAACCTAGGTGCATAATGTTTTTAATCTGGACAGCATTTGTTTTCTTTTCGCCGGAGAGTTAAGTCCCTTCACATTCCAGGTAGTGGCTGTCACATCTGGTAGGCTAGCCATAAGAAGGTTGTCTCCATTTTGTGTGTGAATGAATGACAGTTATACAATGTAGTACCGCGAGTCTTCCCCTATGTCCCCCAAGTTCCAAATCT
This sequence comes from Neoceratodus forsteri, assembly GCA_016271365.2. Lineage (NCBI taxonomy): Eukaryota > Metazoa > Chordata > Ceratodontiformes > Ceratodontidae > Neoceratodus > Neoceratodus forsteri. The sequence goes on from CM057459.1 coordinate 336,395,249, forward strand.
AGGACTGACCAAAGGCCTAAGATCTCAGACAGGTCTCCCCCCCACACACTTCCCCAGTTCTTCTTGGCTACCTCCCATACCTCCAGTTATCTAGCACCAATCTAGTTTTACTTTTTATTATCAGTAGGTGTTGAAATGGAGGAGTATATCTCCCATTAGCCAAATTACCATACACACATGATGGAATATAAAACCTAGGGGGTAGCATCTCTAACAACATCCGAGATGCCCCCTCACACAATAATATATTTAACAAACCCAATAACAGCAAGTAGAACAGCAGATTGAAACTCAAACTAAATACAAACCTTTGAGGACTGACCGTCTGCTGTGGCCTAGAGGTGGGTGATGCCCACTCTCCTCCAGTGGTCCGGCAGTCTACCTCTGGGGGAAAGGCACAAGAATGCCTCTAGCACCTAGCCCTATGCTGCTGCAACAGCTTAGCATCTAGTTGTAGGAAGAGGGATGTGAGGCATACCTAGTACCCCCTTACTAGGATTAACTTTCTACTCTCCTTTCCCCATGGAGTGCAGGTGGTTCAGGACTCCTAACTTGCATATCTGCAATATATAGTACCCACTGCAGCCAGCCCTGTAGGTAGGAGATAGGGAATAAGTTTCTCTCCAGATGAGCACATTAGGCGTACGAGCCCTAGTGATATCTGTGATGTAAACCCATTGGATCCCCTGGTTACCTAGAGAATATGCCCAGTAGTACCCTCCTCATGCTATTCCATGGGGTCTGCAGCAAGATGCACTTTGAGCACCCTCTGAGGTGTGTGAAATTGCAGTTACGTAAGAACTTACTGTAACAGTAGATCTTCGAGAGAGGTTCCTGCAGTAGGTCTTCACATATAGGACTGCGTACCCTGGCATCAGGTCCGAACGGCAAACTTGTAGATAACAATCATCAACGGGGACCACCCCCGACATAAGGTGATGTGACGTCAGCCTGACTATAAAAGGGGCGGTCCCGTGCCCGCTCTCCAGTTCTTTTCCACCGGAGACCTATAGAAAAGTAAGAATAAGATAGGAGTAAAGACTCCTAGGACACTGCTTCCTCTCTAGACCTAAGGGCTAGGTAGGATGAAAAATAAAGGAAAAAACATCCAGGAGCTGGGGGAAGGTAGGAGGGAAACTAGATCTACTGCAGGAACCTCTCTCGAAGATCTATTGTTATGGTAAGTTCTTACGTAACTGCAATATCTTACTTCGAGAGGGTTCCTGCAGTAGGTCTTCACATATAGGACTGAATACCAAGCAGTCCCCAAAATAACTGATACTGAGGTGCATCCGGGAGGAGGAGAAGTCACCATAGGGAATCATGACAGGAGGCCTTGCAAAACTGCCAGACCAAAGCCGGTTCTGTGCCTGGAGGCAATGTCCAGACTGTAATGCTTAGTGAAAGTGTGAACAGATGACCACGTGGCCACTGCACAGATCTCTGCAGTAGACAAATTCCTGAAAAAAGCATTGGAGGTAGCCATGCTGTGGGTGGAGTGACCTTTGACTGCCCCCGGAAGGGACTTCACATATTTTGAGTAAGAAAAGTGGATGCAGTTGGCTAACCATCTAGAGATGGTTTGTTTGGAGATAGCCTTGCCCTGGCACTGGGGAGCAAAGGCTATGGATTTACGAACCTCTTTAGTCCAGTTTGTGTACTACCTCAGAATCCAGTGCACAACTAAGGTGTGCAGAAGGTATTCCCCTCTGTTGGAATGCTGGGGATAGTATACTGGTAATTCCACGCTCTGATTCAGAGTGGTTTCTGAGACCACTTTGGGGAGAAAAGAAGGGTCAGTCAGAAGGACTACTCTGTCCTTATGAAAAATTAAATAGGGTTCCTTACAGACAAAAGCCTGGAGCTCAGAGACCCTTCTGGCGGAAGTCACTGCAACTAAAAATAAAGTCTTCCATGAGAGGAAGCGTAAGTCGCAAGTAGAAGCTGGTTCAAACGGGGGTAAAGTCAGCTTCTCGAGCATGAAATTCAGGTCCCAGGGAGGACAGGGATTCCGGATTGGCGGTTTCAAGTGAAGGATGCCTTTCAGAAAGGTTTTGGCAACCTCCAACTGAGCCAAGGTTTTACCCTCCACCGGGAGGTGGTAGGCTGACACCGCAGAGAAATGGACTTTAATGGAAGAGTAGCTAAGGCCCACCTCAGATAAATGTGTGAGGTACTCTAACACCTGGGCAGCCGAGCACGAAAATGGGTCCCAGTGCCCTACTTGGGCCCAGATCAAAAATCTTTTCCACTTCATGGTGTAAGTGGATCTAGTAGAGGGTTTTCTGGCTTCCACTAAGATATGTGCAATCTGCAAGGAGACACCATAGCGGGAAACCGCTATGTCCACAGGTGCCATGCATGAAGGTGGAGAGACTGAAGGCTCGGGTGCACCAGGGTGCCCTACTCCTGTGTCAGAAGGTTGTGGGAAAACGGCAAAGGGATGGGAGGTTCCAGTGCCAGTTGTTGCAAAAGAGGATACCAAATCTGGAGTGGCCAGAGAGGAGCGATAAGGACCATATGAGCTCCCTTTTGCTGAAGTTTCACCAGAACCTTCTGAATGAGAGGAAAGGAAGGAAATGCATAGAGAAACCTTCCTGTCCAAGAGAGAGAGACAGTGCATCTCACCAAAAAGCACCATGCCCGGGAACGAGCGAGCAAAAGTTGGGTAGTTTTGCGTTGAATGGGGAGGCGAACAGATCCATCTCTGGTCGACCCCATTGAAGAAAGAGTTCTTCGACCACCACTGACTTTAACTCCCACTCACGGGCCCTGGCCACTGATCGACTGAGACTGTCCGCCAGGAAGTTGCTTATGCCTGGGACATGGACTGCTGTCAAGGAAAGGCTGTGCTGGATCACCCAGTACCAGACCCTCATTGCTTCTCTGCAGAGAGGGTACGATTGGGTTCCTCCCTGTTTGTTGATGTACCAGACTGTGGACATGTTTCCGTCTGGACCAGAAGTGATCCCAGTACCAGGAGGAACTGGAATGCCTGGAGAGCATAAAGAACCGCCCTGGTCTCCAGAACGTTCATGGGGAGCATGAGCTCCTGTTTGGACCAAGACCCCTGTGTCTTGTGTACCCCCAGATATGCTCCCCAGCCCAAGCCTGAGGCATCCATGGTGAGGATTTGGGTTGGGATGGGGGAATGAAAAGGTGTTCCCCCTCAAAAGGTTGGAGAGATCCTGCCACCAGTGAAGATATCTCTGTAGGCTGCTGGAGATCATGACTTTTTGGTTCATGTCGTCCATCCTCTGATCCCATTGGACTTGGAGAAACCATTGGGTGACCCTCATGTGGAGTCTGGCCAGGGGTACTGTTGAAATGGCCGCTGCCATCAGTCCCAAGAGACAGAGCACAGCATGTGCTGGGATCCATCGAGCCTGGGCCGCGAGAGTAGCCTAAGCTACTAAAGTCTCAGCTCGTTCCAATGGCAGAAATGCCTTGTTCTGAACTGTATCTAGTACGGCTCCAATGAACTGGAGATGTTGAGATGGTACTAGCTGGGACTTGGGAAAATTGACTGTGATACCCAGAAGTGAGAACAAGTTCAGAGTGAAAGAGAGGGACTCTTTCAGGCTGGTAGAAGAAGGTGATGCGAAGAGACAGTCATCCAGGTATGGGAAGACATAAATGCCCTGGTGGCATAAGAAGCCGCCACCACTAGATATTTCGTGAACACCCGAGGGGCCGAAGAAAGGCCAAATGGGAGCACCCGAAACTGGAAGTGGTCCTCCATAAAAACAAAATGGAGGAAGCGGCGGTGGGCCGGGAGGACACGGATGTGCAGGTAGGCATTCTGCATATCCAGGGAGTACAGCCAGGAGTTTGGATGGAGCGGGGGAGGAGCCCCTGAAGAGTCAACATATGAAACTTCTTGTACTCAGTGAAGATGTTTAGTGTGCTGAGGTCCAGGATTGGTCTCAGGTCACCCGTTTTCTTTGGGACTAGGAAGAAGTGGGAGTAAAATCCCCTTCCTATCTGGTTTGGAGGGACGGGTTCTATGGCCTTCTTGAGAAGAAGTGCCTGGATCTCTTGAGAGACAAAGGGGACCTGATCCCATGGATAGAAAGACCGTCTCAGTTGCAGAGGGGCTGGGATCTCGAGGAACTCGATCGAGTGACCCCGCTGGATGAGCTGAAGCACCCAAGACTCTGCAGTGACGAACCTCCAACCCTCCAGGTGGAGGCTGAACCTCCCTCCGACCGGTTCCTCCTGACTTAAGGGAGGGAGTGGAAGGAGGGGAAAGGAGTCAGGACACCGAGGGGAGGGGAACTTTAACCCCCAAGGCTGGTTTGGGAAACTTAGCCTGTGGGGTTTGAGTTCCTGAGCCAGGGGTGCGTCTTTTTCCTTGATGCTTAGCCTGGTTCTTATTTCACCTTCTTTGGCGGTGAAAGGGCTGCTTTTTCTGGCCCGTCTTAAGGAGCATCCACTGTCTTGCAGTCCTGTGATAATATCTTTGGCATGGCGGCCAAAGAGGAAGGAACCCCTAAAAGGGGTGTCCAAAAGGGAAGACTGTACATCCTGTGCCAGGCCTGCTATCCAGAGCCAGGAGAGCCAGTGGAGACAGATCCCTGTGGCTCCCGCTCCAGCCACTGAATCCACTGAGTCATACATTGCTCAAAGAGCTTGATGACATGAGGACTTGCCCATCCTGACCTTGTCCAGGAGCTTCTTCCTAAGGTTTTCATCCTGATCCTCAAGGAGTTCCCTTTCCAGCTCTGAAAGGGTAGCTTTTTGGAAAGCAACCATGTGCAAGACATAGTTGAGGGATCTAATAGCACAAGAGGAAGAAGAGTAGATCTTTCGTCCGAACTGGTCTAATTGACGAGAGTCCTTGTCTGAAGGCGAGAAACTCGGGTGTTTCGGTTGGGCTGACCAGTCGTGAGCGGCAGTGATTACCATAGAGTCAGCCTTTGCATGGGTGTTAAGATGCTGAATCCCTTCCGGGGAGTAATAAGTCCGGTCTGCCTTTCTGGAGGCCGCTGGTATGGAGGACGGTTGCTGCCATATCGTGGTCACCAAATCCTCATGGGGTCCCATCCATGGGGGGATGGGGATAGGATCAGACGTAGCAAGATTCAGGTGCTCCACCAGTCTTTTTCATTGCAGAGCCACCTCTTTCAAGGGCCAGCCTCCAGCTGCCTGTATTGAGCGCAAGAGGTCTCTGAAGAAAGGGTCCTCTGGGGGAGACTTGGGGGACTCCTTAGGATGGACCTCAACAGGAGATATGGGGTCTGAAGGTTCAGAGTCAGACTCCATGTCGGAGGGCTCGGAGCCACTGAGAATGGGAGGATCTACCCCAGCAGATCTCACAGCTAAAGAACCCGAGGCTCTGCCAGAAGGAGGCAGTGGAGGGGGGCCCTGGGTAGGGGAATGTCCTCCACAGACTGCCTGAGCTCTGATAGTAGCTGAGTTCTGGCCTCCTGCCACCACTGGGGGGTCGACTCATGGTCTGGCACTGGGGGTGGTGGAGGAGGAGGCTGGAAGTTAAGGTAGACTGGGTACTGAGGCCAAGATGGGTAGTGATAACCCATTTGAGGATAGTAAGAGTACCCAGGGTACCCCGGCATCTGGTATCCCGGTGTCAGGGGCACATGGCATGGTGTTGAATACTATGGAGTCAACAGGAAGAGGGACAATGGGTTTTGGACCCGGAAACCCACCTGGAGGATCTAGTCTTGTGGGGGAGGTGCCAAGGTGCTTCTAGGAGGTGCGGGATCTGGGAGGGCCCCCGAAGGTCCTGAGGGAGGAAGCTCCATGTAAAGATCCCCAGCCAGCAACAGACTTATGTCCGGGGATGGCAGTAGGCCTGGTGAGGGGGGGAGGTTCAGAAGGAGCCCCGACAGCAGGTCTGAGGGTGATCCTGCTGGAAGAAAAATCAGTGGATCGGGTGGCGAGTCCCTGGGATGAATGACCCGGGGGGACAATGGGTCGCTCTGCCGCTCACTCTGTCTACCATCACAGTCCAAACTGGAGTCCAATGCGAGAGTGGAGAGATCTGGGCAGGCGACAGAGGAGCCGTCATCTGACTGAATGGACCGCGCCAGGCTAGTGGTGGTCGGGAGACCGCCGCTAGGCTAATCGGCTGGTGCCGTGCACCCGTCGAGGGGTGTCTTATCGGCTAGGCAAGGTGACTTAACTGATACCTCAGGAGAGGCTACCCCTGGCTGCCCGCTCACCTTGGCAGGAGGGTGAAAAGGTGCCCGGCCTAAAGAAGCAGGTGGGGCACTAGCTGAAGTACTCACAGTTTCAGAAGGCCTCCCATGTGGCCATGGATTCAGGTCTCGGTGCTTCTCCTTGCTTTTCTTCTTTTTGGGGCCGGTGATGATGACCTATCCCTCTGTTCCTGGAGCTCCTTTTCCATCGGCGCCAGACGTTGGGTCAGAAGGTGGGCCTCAAGGGGCCGCTAGCGCCTGATTTGAGTCGCCTGGTTAAAGGCCTGGCAGATGGAACATTCCTCGGTGTTGTGCTTGGAACCAAGGCAGAGGAGACAGCAGGAATGGTCATCCCCATGCGGGATTTGGGTGCTGCACTTTGAGCACTTCTTCTTCTGTCTAGAAGGCATCAAATGGTAGGTGAATCGAAGAGAAAATTTTACTATGAGGCGAAGAAAACTTTGACAAAAAAGGCGGACGTTTGATCGCTGTTCTATTGCACTGAGGTGACGGTGGGAAAGAACTGGAGAGCGGGTGCGGGACCGCCCTTTTTATAGTCGGGCTGACATCATGTCACTTGATGTCAGGGCCGGTCCCCGCTGATGATTGCTATCTACAAGTTTGCTGTTTGGACCTGACACCAGGGGGCGCAGTCCTATATGTGAAGACCTACTGCAGAAATCCTCTCGAAGTAAGATCTATTGTTTCCATCTGCAGTTCTATTATATCACTCCCCCATGAACTTCCTCACCTATCACCACTCCATACTTTTATTTCTATCAAGAGAACTATGGGATCTAGCACCAGTGGGAGCAATCCATGCTGCTAGGAGCACACTATATGATTTGGGCAGCAACCTGTTTTGCCCTGTATCTACCAAGGGGGGTCGCTTGGACCGCTCTGTGATGCTACTTCTATTGGAAGCTCATCCTTGCATGCAACACTCTGCTGCACATCTCATTATGGAGGCCACGCCCTCATTTTCCCCTCCATTAAATAAACCTCTCAGGGTAGCTATGGCTCCATTAAGTGACTCAGTGCTTAAAGCACAAGGAGAACTCGCTCCCCTATTATACTACCCCACACCATATCAGCCATTTTCAACATTAACCCACCAGCAGGCATAATGGCCCGAACAACAACATTTCCATGAAACTAGTAATAAAGTCCTGGATAAAGTAGCACTCCCCGGAACCAAGTGTTATGGAGCAGAAAACAAAGCTGAAATGATTATGCTCCCATTACTGGCTGTCCCTTCCCCCCATCTCTATCTGCTGGAGAGAAGAGAACCCTTAGACTACAACACTCATATAAAGGAATTAGTAAAATCTCTCTCTGGCAAGATAGGAGGCACTTTAGCTCTGGGGGATACTGCTACTAAACTATACCTGCAGAGAGTTCCATCTTCATGGTTCCAACAGGGCCTCGCTCGCTGGCGGCATAGTGGACAAATGTTCGGCTGTGGTCTCTTGGATGCAGTCTGTCCACTACTGCCCAACAGTTGAGACAGCAGCACTCTGCTGCCCCCTTTTCCCTCCCCCACAAGCCCCCTGTCTCTTGTCCCCATTCAAGGCTACTGCTCCCCATTGCCCCACTGTCTTCTGTACTCAGTCAGGGCTGCTGCACCCTAATGCCCATGTCCCTTGTCCCAAACAGGTGTGTCCGCTGCACCCTGTCCCACAGTTTGAGCTGCTGTACCCTGATGACTCTCCTGTCTCCTGCCTGAACAGTCAGGGCTGCTGCACCTTGCTACCCTCTGTCCCCCACCCTATAACACTACATGAAAGTATTTTTGGTTTTTTCTTTCCAGCAGTTTGGACAGTGTACCAAAGGATCTGACTCTGGTGGCAGGGAGCAGTATGGTATAACAACCCTAACTGTGGCGGCAAGAGGCTGTATGGTGCAGCAGGGTACAGTGGTGGCAGGGGACAGAGGACAACATGGTGTAGAAGCCTTGAAAGTGGTGCAGGACACAGTGGGGCATCAGGGTACAGCAGCCCTGACTGTGAGATGGGGTGCACATGGTGCAGTGGCCCTGCCCATTTGCAGTAATGGAAGTGGGTAGCAGGGTGCAGCAAAAGCCCAACCTTTGGTGGCCTGGGGCAGCATGGTGCAGCAGTCCCAACTGTGGAGGCAGATGTCCTGGAGCTCTAGGGCTTAGCAGAGCACAGCAAGCCCTGTCTGTGGAGACAGGAAGAGGGGGCAACAGGGTGCACTGGCCCTGACTGTGGGGGTGGGGGACAGAGGGAAGCAGGGTACAGCAGCCTCATCTGAGGGGCAGAAGACAGCAGCATCTGGATGCCATATAGTATTTCTAGTTATACACATACATGATGTATGTTCACACAGAAACCCTCAAAGAACTGAATTTTATGAGTTCATACAGTACAGAGACATTCATTCATACCACTTTAGTTCAGCACTGAAACTCAAATGATCAACTATTTATGAGAACAGAATGATTGATTTTAAGCTAATCTATTTAAACACAAACCAGATGGGTTAGCAACAAACTGAATGAAAACAATTAAGTCTACAGACTGCTCTGACTGGGAACTACAACAGCTCCTTCAGTCAATCAGGGACGTAATTGCTTGAAGCAGCAGGCTAGACAAGAATGATGTCATCGCTCACTGATAGGGACAGAAAAATCTTCACTGTTTTCAGATACTGCAGAGCACATTAGCAGATGCTGATTTAAAGAGCACCACAAAACCAAACAGCATGATATTTTCAGGAAACACTAATCATGATACAGGGACTTGAATTCAAGCTTTTATTAAAAATATGAAAAAAAAACGGGCATTTGATCTTTCAGTCAAGTAAGTCACCAAGCCTTTGTGTCCTGACAAGAGCATTGAGCATGTTTAGCCATCCTTTTTGGATCAGAACATGGTTGTCATGTTTGGCAATGAACAGACCAAGGGGAAACTGGTGAAATACACACCAAAACAAAGGTTCGGACCTGACATGAAAAGCGATACAGGAATGTTGTGATTTAATTGTAAATGAAAAATAACTGTATTTCGTTCTGTTATCCAAGAGAGTTTTGCCAAATGCTTGGTGGACTTGTCCAACAAGCCACATTGCTTTACCATCAGCAATGGTAAGCTAAAACAGTGCACCGAAGGTCCAGAGAGAGTTGAGGCCCAATTCACAAAGGATGACGCAGGGCTTCCACAAGCCCTGCATCATCTGCAATGTTTGGTGCAGTTCTGTCAAAGCACTTAGGTGCAATGCAGCCCGATTCATGAAGGGCTGGAGCATTTGCGATCCTTTCTACATTTTTCGGCAGTTTGCAGCAAAGGTTTGGTGCAAGCCCTGTAAAATGGATTCCCCTTGGACGTAAAGTTAAACCGAGGGAGAGCTGATCTAACTTGCTGCATCTGGCACACCTGATCCAGAATTGCGACTGGTGCCAAATGTCTGCGGCAAGCCTCCTGCACTGTATGTTTGGCGCACCAGGGATGTGTGGCAGATGCAACCTGTTCCTGAGTCGGGCCCCTGGTCTTTCCCTACTTATGTCTTACACCAGGCAGGACAAAAGTAAGGTTGAGCCTTTTCATGAAGAACTGCTGGACTTGGGTCTAAAACTACATGGCACACAGGCCAAGAAATGTCGGCTGACTCAATTATGTGACTGTAATAGTCACATTGCACATAGACTTTTGTTACTTGTTCAGTCTATCAAACATGTAATTTTAATTTCTGTAGATCATTCAGCACTTCTCAGAATATGATTGTCATCTATATTAACATGTTGCTGTGGTAGAATACATATACAGTACTTTTATACAAGACTGATGTTGTAATTCCTTGTCATTATAATGTGTATGAAAAATCAGGTGTTTGTACTGGTCAGAACACCATTACAGCCATATAATTATGTGCCCATAATTACATGCCTTACATTTTTTTCAAGCTGGCAGCCTTTTACCTCTTAAAAAATCAATCACTTGGTGTGATTTTTTTTTTCTTACACGTTACAAGTGCAATGAAACACTCAACGGATGTATTATTAGGGTCAGTAATCACTCACATCTCTCAGGTGTTTCAAGACACTCAGATTTAGTGCCTCATGACTAACAGCACTCTTGAAATGTGTGTGATTATTGACCCATAATCACACACTCTCTCATGTATTATTGCTTATGTAATTACAAACCATTCTGTCTGTAACTATGTATGGCATACTTGTTGCATCTGGTATTATGCTCACTGTGATTATTGCCATATAGTGTATATGTGTTCTTTGTTCCAATTTGCAATCAGTGTACACATAACTCAAGACTATTGTTATGAGATCAGAAACTCATAACAGTGTACTTCTAACATAAGATCAATTTTTTCATGAGATAGAATGTAACACTGTATATTACTTTTTATAATGTTTAGGGGAAGAAAATGACCTAGTTCAACCTATGAAAGAAGATGTAGAAAAGTTTGCCCCTGTCAAGGACACAGACAAGTGGCACGGGGGTACCCTTCAATTAATGGTTATCTTCATTTCATATTTGGGGCCAGAAAAATGGAAAACCATTATAAGAACGTTCATGAATGCCAGCCACACTTCTCTTTCAATAAAATGCCTGTTTATTTTCTTTTTTCTTTACACACAATGATCCCTTGATCTCGCTCAAGTGTGTTGTAGAGAAAAGTCGCCTAAAAATAATAAAAAAATATGCATATATAAAGGAATGGTTATAAATTTATGAATTATGTATTTATCACAGATCCTAGGCCCCTGAGGAAGCCCAATCTGGGTGAAATGTTGGTCGATATCAGGGGATCATTGTGTGTAAAGAAAAAAGAAAATAAACAGATGTTTTATTTAAAGAGAAGTGTGGCTGGCATTCATGAGCTTTCTTACCCTTTCAAGGATATGACACAATGCCTTGTAAAAACACAGAATGACAAGCAGGAAGAACTGTTTTGGATAAAGAGTGCCCAGTAAGTTTTAAACCTTTTATGTAATCATTTTTATTCATTGTCTGCTTACATTTTTATATCGTATTTAAAATAACATATCAGAAGACCAATTGGGGCAGCAGATGCCCCCTGTGATGAGGCTGAAGTTATGCGGTCAATCTACACTGGTAGGCACCTTGGGGTTGCAGACTGGTGTGACCATGGTTCCAGGTACTAAAGCAGGTTCCGTACAGTGTGTCACTGCTGGCCATAAGAGGGGGGGCCCCCTTCTGGTACTGCTTGTGGTGACAGAAGATGGGTGTGTTCTGGAACCAATGGTGTTCCACAGTACGACGTGGTTGTCTTTCCCTCCCCTGAGCACCCTGGTGGCCTGGGACAGGATGATTATGACTCATATTCATCCTGTCCCAAGCCATATGACAACCTTGGGCCTGTGGACATCACCAGCGATGATGAAAGCCATCCAGTGCCCTGTTCTTAACCCAACTCCATGTGTGGAGTCTCTCCAGGGGTTGACCCTCTGACTGGCTCTGGTGTCAGTGTCAAGGCCCCTTGTCATGCTAATTATGGTGCTGGTTCATGTTTAGGTGTTGCTAATGGTGCTGTGTCTGTTCCAAGTGCCATTGGTGGCACCATGTCTGGTTCCAGTGCTGCTGACAGTCCCAGATCCGTGGCCCACTATGGGAGCGGCTGTCACATACAGATTGGACTTGGCCCAGGGGGCAGTGTCACTCATGATGAGTGACTGTGGTGGGGCACTGGGACTGCAGCTCATCCTTTGTCCATTGCTGGTGGTAACTGTGGCAGGGGTTATAGTGCTAGTCTGGTGTCTTGTTTCTCCCTGGAACTGGCTGGCCCTCTCACTGGTGTGGGCCATGGTCAACTGTGGGCCCTGCCCATCTCTGCTCTCCCCACCTGAGGGTTTACCCCCAAAGTGCACCATCTGTTTTACTGGAGCTACTATGGTTTGCCAGAACTTGTGTCAGTACACAACTACTACTTTAATGAGTTCCCTTTTCAGGTCAAACAATGTCTCCCAGTGTTTCTGTGTGAACTGAAATGGATAAACATAGAAACATAGAATTTGACGGCAGATAAGGACCGCTTGGCCCACCCAGTCTGCCCATTTCCCTACCTGATGGATAAGCTGCAGATCCTAGTTAACCAGCAGCCTACTTCTTCCTACCCCCACCCCCTAGAATTGCCTTATGACTGTCCCCTGCATGCTTGAATTCCACCACTGTTTTTGACTCCACAGCCTCCTCTGGAAGGCCGTTCCATACATCCACAACCCTCTCTGTGAAAAAATACTTCCTTAAATTACCTCTGAGCCCCCCTTCTATCTTCAAATTGTGCCCCCTTGTTCTTGCACACCTCTTTTTTTGAAAGATGCTACCCTCTTGGACTTTGTTGATTCCCTTAAGGTACTTGAAAGTTTCTATCATGTCCCTCCTCTCCTCCTTTCCTCGAGGCTATACATATTAAGCTCCTTAAGTCTCTCTTCATATGTCTTCTGGTGCAGACCCTGCACCATTTTAGTTGCCCTCCTCTGGACAGCTTCCATCCTGTCTATGTCTTTGCAGAGATTGGGTCTCCAGAACTGCATGCAGTACTCCAGATGGGGTCTCACCAGCTGTCTGTACAGAGGGATAATAACTTCTTGTTTTCTACTGGTGATGCCTCTCCCTATGCATTCTAGTATCCCCCCAGCCCTCCTTGCTGCCCTCTCACATTGCTTGCCCACCTTTAGGTCATTTGATGTGACTACCCCCAGGTCCCTTTCCATTTTTGTTGTTGTTAGTATCTCACCCCCCCATTGTGTACTCTTCCCCTGGGTTTTTGTTTTCCAGGTGCATTACCTTGCACTTCTTAGCACTGAATCTAAGCTGCCATACATTTGACCATTCCTCTAACCTTGCCAAGTCCCTTCTCATCCTTTCCACCCCACCTTGTGCATCAACTCTGTTGCAGATCTTTGTGTCATCTGCAAAAGACATACTTTTCCTTCAGTCCCTCTGCAATGTCGCTTATAAAGACATTGAAGGGGACGATCTAATACTGAACCTGCAGTACCCACTACTAACTCCCTTTTTTCAGAGTGGACTCCATTTACTATTACTCTCTGTGTCCTATTCTCCAGCCAATTCTTTACCCAGGCTGCCATCTTGGGACCCACTCCCAGGCTGGCTAACTTGTATATTAATCTTTGTGTGGGACTGTGTCAAATGCCTTGCTAAAGTCTAGGTAGGCCATGCCCACAGCCCCTCCTGATCAACTACTTTGGTCACCCAGTCAAAGAAATCTATCAGATTTGTCTGGCATGACTTTCCTGCTGTGAATCCATGCTGCCTTGGGTCCTGTGCCCCTCTGGCCTCTAGATACATAACAATTCTTTCCTTCAAAGTGATTCCATCATTTTCCCTACCACTGAGGTTAAATAACAGGTCTGTAGTTTCCTGCTTTTGCCTTGCTCCCACTTTTGTGAAGGGAATCACATCTGCCTCCTCCAGTCCTCGGGTACCACCCCATCCTCCCATGATTTGTTAAAGAGGGTAGTCAGTGGTGTCACTAGTTCTACCCTTAGTTCTTTTAGAATTCTGGGATGAATCCCATCAGGCCCCATTGCTTTGTCCACCTTCAGTTTTAAAGAGCTCTTTCAGAACCCTTTCTTCTGTAAATGGGCTGGTATCCTTCTGTATCCAGAGTGTTTCTACTGTTTGTTTTAGGTACCTCCCCTCTTCCTTTGTAAATACTGAGCAAAAATATTTGTTTAGTATCTCTGCCTTTTACAGTCACCTCTGCCCACCCTCCCTCCCTTTATTAAGCCTCACTATCCCTCCCTTGGTCTTCCTTGGCTCCTGATGTACCTATAAAAGGTTTTATGCCTCTTCTTAGTTGTCTATCTTTTCCTCGGTTTGGGCCTTTGCTGTTCTGACTGCCTTCCCAGCTTCCTTTTGCTTTTAACTGATACAGTTCTCTGTCCTGTTCCTTTTGTGATTCCTTGTACTTCCTGAATGCTTTCTTTTTTCTCTTGAACCTTCATTGCCACTTCCTTTGAGAACCATAGTGGTTTCTTACCTCGTTCGTTTATTTGCTTTACACAAAGGCTTGTTTACCTCTGTGATGGCAGTTTTTATTATTCCCCATTGTTCTTCCACCCCTCCTTCCTGCCCATTTGCTAGTGCATTCCTTAGGCACTCACCCATTTTGGCAAAGTCAGCCCTCCTAAAATCCAGTACCTTTGTCTTTGTATGGCTTGACTCTATTGCTGTGTTTATTGTGAACCATACTGTTCGATGGTCACTAGTTCCCAGATGGCTACCCACTTCTACATCTGTGATCCTCTCTTCATCTCCATTTGAGAGAACCAGGTATAAAGTGGCATATGTGGTTCATAGTTTGTCTTACAAGTTATGTTATGCACACTTTTGTCATGTGTATGTGACTGATATGATGCATTCTGAAGTGTGCCATTGTGCTATCTTTGGTCCACTAACTTTTGGGTATTACCCATACATATTGACAGTTTTCAAACTTATGATGGCAGCTTGTAAGTAGCTTGCCCACTCTTGTGTAATGGTCTCTACAGGTAAAGCATAGAGGTGCTCAAGGTGATGTTCTCTAACTGTGTTGTGGCAAACAATCTTTTTCGTGCAATTGAAGTTGGTATGCTCATTTTTTATCTGCCATCTCTTTTGAGTTTTAATACTTACTGTTTTTAACTGTTGAATGCATTAACTATGTATTTTTATGTATAGTGATACTATTATTATTTTTTTCCACTGTTTGTAAAGTTACATGGTAAGTTTACAAATAGCTCTGATAGAAATAAAACTGAATACCAATACTGATAAAATCATAAGCATATAGCAGGTTTAAATTACTTTAATGTTGCGACACGTGTGTGATATTCACCCTCCAGTTACAAAACTACATGGTATTAATATTATTGAGTTTAACAGACCGTATTTTAGTTAACATTTTACCCTTCTTCACTGTCTATTCTTCGAGTCTGATGCAATCATTTGCTATTAAATCATATACTGTACTAAAATTAATGTGTTTACATCAAAAATCAACATCTATGACAATATAATAACATTGTTTTTCTTTTTTTTCAGATTTGTAATAGAATCATCAATGATCACATCGCAGCACTCACTACTATTAGTTATCACCATTTCAACCATGGTGTGGAGAAGCAGCTGTTTGAGCATCATCTTAAGATGATACATGTGATTTGCAAGAATGTTCAACAATCATTACTGGTTCAGTGTCCATAGATGATCTGCATGGGACATTTGGCACTAAACCACAGTCACACTGTACAGATGTATGAATTTAAGGATCATCTTTTCAGTTTTTTTATAAATTTTCCATAAAAAAACAATACAGCAGCATACATGCCCCGAAGTCTCCTTGTGGCAAAATTAAAATTTTTGGGTAGCCATAATTCTGGATGGAAGGGATCATAATTTGGCTATATGGAGCTTGGAGCCCGATCCATTCCACTTCACCATTCCAAGACATGCACCCACGCTGTAACGTTTTCAGCTGTAATACTGTGGAAAACGGGATGATGTACTCCATAGACTTCTATAGGGAGCAGTTTTTAACTCCTTTTTCTCACGTTACAGTGTCGCTTTTTAAGAAATCATGGGCAACACTTAACTAACTGTGCCCTTGTTAGTTGAATGGTGGCCAGGATTTGTTAAAAGCAGCACTGTAACATGTTTAAAGAAGGAGTTAAAAATGTCTCTCCATAGAAGTCAATGGCTTGCCCCGCCACGCTCTCCATAGTATTACATCTGAAAATGTTACAGCATGGGTGCATATCTCAGAATGATGAAGTGAAATGGATCAGGCTCCCAGCTCCATGTAGCCAAATTAAGATCCCTTCCATCCAAAATTATTGCAACCCAAATATTTTAATTTTGCCACCAGGAGACTCGGGGGCATGTAAAGCTGGTAGAGGGTTTTTGCATTCACCAACAGAAAAGGTGCTCTTTGAATGACAGATAACTGGCCATATGATGTTTGTGTTTTTGTATGGAACAAACATTTGTATCAGTAGTACTACTTAAAGAGCTGCTGACGTGTTATTGTCCTTGTGGCAGGCAGCTAAAAGCAAAGAACTCTCATCCCCGGACCAAAAGTAGCACTGAAATTAATGTTTTTTATCCATGTTTTTTAAAGTTGTTTACTTTACAATGACACCAATCTTACTTCAACCTTGCAAGTCAGCTGGCAAACGCCCTCAACAGCACCACCCACAAAACCGTGTTTTTATGATGCGAAGTGGGAAAGAAGCTTCAGGGCTACAGAGAGACTTATAATGCTATTGGGGGCAGTGGCCACCTTTGGGTATAGCTTCAACAGTGGTAGCCATAGCCATTTTCTAAGATTTTGCACCATGGCTCTGGGTATCGAACACTTTATGACATTCTTACTTTAGGACAGGGAGCCCTTATGAACACTCTGCATTCTCAGTTTAGGAGAGGGATCCTTTGGAAAACTTTGTAACATTTTTAGTTAAGGAGAGGGGTCACTTGAAATCACTCTGTCACATTTTCAGTTAAGGAGAGGAGTTCCTTGGAAACACTCTGTCACATTCTCAGTTTAGCACAGGGTGCCCCTGAAAGCACTATGTCACAGTCTTCATTTAGGAAAGGTGTCCTTTGCAAAAACTCTCTAACATTCTCAGTTTAGGAGAGGGGGCCCTTGGAAACACTCTGTGACAGTCTCACTTCAGGAGAGGGGTCCCTTGGAAACACTCTGTCACAGTCTCAGTGTAGGATAGGGGGCCCTTGAAACACTATGTCACAGTCTTCATTTAGGAAAGGTGTCCCTTGGAAAAACTCTCTAACATTCTCAGTTTAGGAGAAGAGGCCTTTGAAACACTATGTCACATTCTCAGTTTAGGAGAGGGTTCCCTTGGAAACACTCTGTCACAGTCTCAGTGTAGGACAGGGGGCCCTTGAAACACTGTGTGACATTCTAGGTCAGGAAAGGGTGCCCCTGAAAACACTATGTGATGTTCAATTCGTGAAAGTCCCAGCAGGTGGCATGTCATCGTGTGCCGGAATGAAAATTAGACAAAAAATGTATAATACTGTATAATGGAGGGTTGTCTACAGACCCATCAAATTATCAGCCCATAGCACTTTTGTCAGTGATTTCAAAAATATTGAAGAGATTGGTGCAGGGGCAAATGAGTGAGTATTTGGAGAAGTGCTTGATATTCTCCAGATACCAAGCTGGCTTTCGGGAGGGGCACTCCATGGACACCGCTCTCACGGGCCTGATTGATATAACTGCCTCATTTCTAGAAAGGCGACAGGCGGTGGGAACAGTGTTCATGGATTTATCCAAAGCCTTTGATACTGTAGACCACCAGATTTTGATTGACTGGTTTTTGGGCATTGACATGTCAGAGGAAACTTGTAGCTGATTTAGTTCTTATTTAACAGGTAGAACACAGCAAGTATTAATTGGTCGGGAGTTATCTAACACTGCTTTAGTTCAAAGAGGTGTCCCCCAGGGATCCACCTTAGGCCCCATATTGTTTTTAATTAAGCAATAAGGCATGACCAGGGGTTAGAGTAACAGTCTGTTAATCACTTCCTAGGGGTGTAATGTGGAAAGAGGTGCAGTGAGGTGCTAAACAGCAAAAACTCTAAAATTATGGTGTTCAAAAATGGTTGAACTAGGCCGGCCTGGTGACGCTGAGGTTGAGGCACTGAATGCCACACCTTGCGTCACGCCAGTGACTCAGGTTCAGGAGCAAGCTCGGATCATCGGGGATCAGTGGGGTTGGGGAAGGATTGAGCATCCCAAGGACTGCTCTCTTTTCCCAGGGAGGGGGGGTCTACACTTGCTGCAGCGCTGGCAACCTCTGGTGACTGCTGAGGGTGCAGCAAGCACTCAGCAGTAAATGCAGGGGATTGGAGCTGCGGTGGACATCTTTCAGGTGTGCACGGGAGCATGCACACATCTAGCAGGACATCATTGCATGTCCGAGCTCCAGGGGACTAAAGAAGAAAATCCCCCACCGCTGGATGAGGCGACAGAATCACCAGTAGCCCTGGCCACAAGCCCAATGTCGGTTGCTTCCTCAGACTCCCCCCCCCCGGGGACTCTGAGGCCTCTCTGGGGGGCCAGGGGAGCCCAGAATCCTGATACCAATGCAGCATACGGAGGAGTGGTTCAGGTGGGCAGTGGAGCCATGGAGCTAAGAGTGGGAGCCCAAGAGGTGCCCCAGTAGGTGGAAGCAGTAAAAAAAATTAAAAAAAATGATCACACTAAAAAAGGAAGCAAAAACCATGAAACAAAAGTTAAAACAAATAGCAATGAAGTCCTGGCTCTGGTGACAGAATATGAGTACCTTGGTGTATGGATAGATCAAAATTTTAAATTTGATTATCATAGCTGGCCTAGTGGCGCTGAGGGTTGAGGTGCTGGACACCACACCTCATGCCACGCCTGCGACCCAGGTTCAGGAATGGACTCTGGTTGCTTGGGGGTCGGCAGAGGTGAGGAAGGATTGAGCATCCATAGACAGCTCTCCTTCCTCCAGGAGGGGGGGGACAGTGCAACGCGCTGTAGACTGACACCCAGCGGTGGACCACAGTGTGCAGCTAATTTAATTCCTCAGAGCTACCCCCCTCCCCTACTCCTCTTGGAGTCATCCACCTCCCTCCCATTTCCCTCCCCCTTCCACTTCCCAGTAATGCCTCCTCCTGTCCTAATTTTATTTATTTATTTATTTATTGAAACGTTTTACCAGAAAGGAACACTGAATAACAAGTTGCTCGTCTCACGATGCGTCCTGGGGGAGAGGGTATTTGGGGATTGATTACAACAAGAAAGTAACTAGTAAAACATGCAACAATATAATATGAGCATAAACAGGCCAAAAACAACATTGTAATTAAACAGGATACATTTTGAACAATTACAGGGCTAAAAACAACATTTTTATTTATTTATTTTATTTATTTAGTTTTTGTTGACCAGGTAAGTGCACTAGACAAATCCTGCCTATTTTCAGGCACGACCCGGGGAAGGGGGATACAGATGAATGCTAATTGACCTTGAACCAGATTAAGCTGTTGGTGGTATTTTTTTAGTGAATGAGGGAAATTTGGCCAGGACACCAGGGAAATTTCCCTACTCTTTTCGATAAGTGCCATGGGATCTTTAACATCCACCTGCACTACCACCAATCCAGGCAGATGGGACCTCGGTTTAATGTCTCATCTGAAAGACGGCACCTCAGAAGTGCAGCACCCCTCTCGTGCTGCACTACAGTGTCAGTACATTGGAAGTAGACATGGAGATTGGAGGAAACCAAACACATGAATAAGACATAAATAAGATATGGATAAGACATAAAGACATGAAAAAGAACACTTTCAATCTGGTATTGTCAAATGTGGAGGCAGTAAGGGAAATAAGGGTGGAGGACCCACTAGCCAACAGCAATCTCCAAATGGTGTGGTTTAATATCATGATGTGCAGGGAATCAGAAAACTCAGTAACCTGGGTGGTAAACTTCAGGGGGGCGGACTTTGGGAGGATGTAGGAAGTACTGAAAGGGAAACTGGAGGGCATAAGGCAGGAGATGGACATGGAGCAGAAATGGAATATTAATAAACGGGGGATTACAGAGGCAAAAGAAGCCTGCACTAAGACACAGAGTAAGAGGAGCAGAGCAAGAAAACCATGCTGGTTGAATAGCGAGGTAGTGGAGGAGGTAAGGACAAACCGAGAGGCGCACCAGAGGTATAGGAGGACGGGGAAGGAAGGGGACAGGGAGATGTATGCAAGATGGTCCTAGGAGGTGACCAGAAAGTGAGAAAAGCTAAGGCCTAGAGGGAGCTGAGATTAGCGCAGGGAATTAAGGGGGGGGGCAGAAAGCCTTTTTCAGATACATCAGGGAGAAAGGAAGTGCAAGGAGACAATAGTGAGGATAAAAAAGGGTAGGGAGTGGACGGAAAAGGGGGAGGAGCAGGCAGAAGCACTAAATGAATACTTTTGCTCAGTGTTCATGGAAGAAAAAGGGGGACTGCTATCACCATGGGCTGGGAGAGTGGGGATGGGGGGAGAGGAGGTGACAGATGGAAGAATTGAGGGAGGTAGAGTCCTAGAGGGACTGAGGGCACCGAGGGTAGACAAGGCACCAGGGCTGGATGCTATCCACCCCAGGGTGCTGACAGAGATGGTGGAGGTGTTGGCAAAGCCACTGGTGGATCTGTACAGCACCTCACTGGAGTTGGGATGTGTGCCACTGGACTGGAGGATGGCACTTGTAATGCTGTTACACAAGAGCGGACCAAAGGATGAACTGGGTAATTATCATCTGGTAAGTCTCACCTCCATAGTGTGCAAATTCATGGAAATGATACTAAAGAAAAGACTGGTGTCGTACCTGGAGGACAACGGCCTCCAGGATGTGAAGCAGCATAGGTTTATTTTGGGGAAGTCCTGTCTAACCAACCTGATACAATATTATGAATGGGTGACAGGTGAGCTGGATAAGGGTCATGTGGTGGATGTTCTTTACTTGGGCTTCAACAAGGCCTTCAATTTGGTGCATCATGGGCAGCTCGGGGGGAAGCTAACTGGTGTAGGGGTAGGGGCAAAAATGAAAAACTGGATTTCAAGCTGGCTGAGTGGGAGGCTGCAATGGGTGGTGGTGGGAGGGGAGCTCTCGGCTTCGAAGCTGGTGATGAGTGGGGTGCCACAGGGCTCTCTGCTGGGATCAGTATTATTTGGGCTCTTCATATCAGATATTGCACATGGGCTGGTGAGCAAGGTAAGTCTGTTTGCAAACTACACCAAAATGGGAGCAGTGGTGGATGGAGAGGAGGTATGGAAGCAGCTGCAGGGGGACCTAAGCAAGCTAGAGGAGTGGTCAGAGAGGTGGCAGCTGGGGTTCAATGCAAAGAAGTGTAAGATTATGCACTTCAGGGTGAAGAACCCAAGGAGAGAATACTGGTTGGGGGGTGGGGTTAAGCTGGGTATCACTGAGGAGGAGAAGGACCTAGGGGTAATCGTAACAGTGACCATGAACAACACTGCTCAGTGCAGGAGATCTGCTGTCTAAGTGAACAAAATGCTGGGGTGCATAGCGAGTTTTTTTTTGTCCAGGCAAAGAGAGGTGAGCTTGTCCCTCTACAGGTCGCTGGTAAGGCCGCACATGAAGTATTGTGCAGTTTTTGAGGCCATGCCTGAAGCATGATACCAGGCTACTGGAGGGGTTGCAGAGGAGG
This sequence comes from Neoceratodus forsteri, assembly GCA_016271365.2. Taxonomy (NCBI): domain Eukaryota; kingdom Metazoa; phylum Chordata; order Ceratodontiformes; family Ceratodontidae; genus Neoceratodus; species Neoceratodus forsteri. The sequence goes on from CM057459.1 coordinate 336,416,613, forward strand.
GCAACGAAGATGATATGTGGAATAGAGGGGAGAGACTATGAAAGCAGACTGGGAGACCTGAATGTGTACACCCTGGAGGATAGAAAGGACAGGGGGGGACATGCTAGAGACATTCAAGTATCTGAGGGGAATCAATAAGGATGGGGTCAGACAGGATCTTTATGATAAGGAGGGGGAGGGACACCAGGAGGCACAGGCTAAGAATAAAGGGGGGAAGATTTAGGAGGGAAATGAGGAGACACTATTTCATGGAGAGGGTGGTAGCAAAATGGAACACACCACCAGAATGGGTGGTATCATGTAAATCTGTGAACAGCTTTAAAAGGGCATGGGACAGGGAGCAGGGGAGAGTGAGGGTGGGGGAGGTGAGGGGTGGCTGTGGGATGACAAAGGGAGGGGAGGTGGGGCAGCTGCAAACTAGGGGTGCTAGCTGCACACTTAAGGCAGATGTAGATAGACCGGGTGGTCTGTTTCTGCTGGCACATTCGTATGTTGGTATGTTCGTAAGACATTTAGAGCGTATCAGGGGAGTAAGTGCTAGAATGCTGGATAGCAAAAGAGCCCTGAACAGGCTTGGTAGGCTAGGAGCAAGTGCAATTTGGGGAGTAAAAATGTTGAAGGGCAGTGGAGATGCTGTGAGGGGATGATGAATGTCTAATCTGAGGAGGTAGTGAGTTCCAGAGTTTAGGGAAATAGTGTGAGAAAGCAGCCTGTTCAGCAGAGGTGGATCTGCAGGGAATGGACAGAGTTTGGGTATCAGCGGATCTAAGGGAGTGCGCAGGGGGTGGAGGGATGGTCAATGAGGAAGAACGGAGGGTATTAAACCAGAATTTGAAGGTAAATTTAGCAATGTGGGAGAGGCGACAGTTGGCACGCAAGGGGAACTGGAGGGCGTGGTAGAGATTGTAATGGTGAGTGGTGGGTGTTGAGTCTAGAGTGAAACGGCAGAAGGAGTTAAAGAGGGTGTCTTATCTGGTTAAGGAGGACTGTGGGGCGACACTGTAGACTACATCGCAGTAATTGAAAATAGGGAGTATCATTTACTAGACCAGTTAACGCCTTGCCGGAAGAGGTAGACAGTTGCAGTTCCTGAATAAGGTGCCGAGCTTGGGGCATAATTTTTTCAGTATAGCATCAACATGTCCAGAAAAGATGAGGTGTTGGTCTAGCCAAACCCCAAAGTATCTAAAGGAGGATGTGTCCTCCAGAGCAGTCCCATTAAGGGTGTGGAAGGAGGGCAAGGACTCAAGCCTAGATAGTCTCTGGCTAGTGCCAAAGGTCATAGAGCCAGTCTTTTTTAGCATTTAGGAAAAGTTGATGTGAGCTAAGCCAGTACTGAAGCTTGTCAAAGTCCAGTTGAAGTCTGGTTTCTACATCAGATTGGGAGTGGCCGGATGTGAACAAGACTATGTTGTCAGCATACATGTGGATGGATGCTGATGTACAGACAGCTGGTTGGTCATTGAGGAAAATGGAGCAAAGAATAGGGCCGAGTACTGATCCCTGAGGAACACCAGTGTCGACCAGGATGGGTGGGGATAATGAGTCAGCAATCCTAACTGATTGTATCCTGCCCATAAGGTAAGCTCTGAACTAGTTTGTGACAGAGACTGACTGACCAGCAGAGGAGAGGGAGTTTAGGAGGAGGTAGTGAGAGACCGTGTCGAAAACCTTTGCTAGGTTGACAAAAATTGCAGATGTGGTTAGACCACAGTCCATACCTGAGAGAATGGTATCTGTTAGCCTAATGAGGGAGGTAGTTGTAAAATGATGTTTCCTGAAACCAGATTGGAAAGGGGTGACAAAGTTGGTGCCTGAGAAGAAGGAGGAGAGTTGAGAAAGAAACAATTGTTCCTGTAGTTTGTCCAGCATAGGGAGAAGGGATATTGGACGGTAGTTACCGGGGGAGGAGGAGAGGTCACCACCCTTAGGTAGTGGTAAGACTACTGCTTGCTTCCAGATTTTAGGGACAGTGGCAGTGGAAAAGGATAAGTTTATGATATCGGCCAGAGGGGAGGCAATTGCAGGGGCAAAAAGATAAAGGAGCTTGGGGTCCAGATCATCAGGTGAGCTACCTTTAGTAGGGTTTAGAGCAAGTAGTGCAGCCATGGTGTTGGCTGGGGAGACACTGGAAAAAGAGAAGCCCTGATGGTGAACAGTTACATTTTGGGGGACTGAGATGTGAGGGTTGAAAGGTGTGTGCGATGGGAGAGAGGTTAGGAGGGCAGATGCACAGGAAGTGAAGTAAGAGTTAAATTCAGTGGCGACTGCAAGGTGGTCAGATATTAAAGAATAGTTTATTTTAAGGAGTGGGGTGGGTGTTTTCGAGGTGGGTGAGAATAAAGAATGAACCACCTTCCAGAATTTGGAAGGGTTGTTTATGTTGGTTTGGAACGTACTCCTGAAGTATTCTGCCTTGGCCAGCCTAGTGGCTTTGATACATTGGTTACATAGTCTGCAATATAATAGGTAGTTACTAGGCCTACATGATGATTTGTGTTTTTGCCAGGCTTTGTCATGAGCCTGCTGGCATGCTATTAGCTCAGGGGTGATCCAGGGGAGCTGATTGCAACAGACCCTGGACCTCCTAATAGGGGCAAATAAGTTCCAGGTGTCACGGAATTTGTTTTTAAAATAAGCCAGAGCATCCTCAACTGAATTAGCTGTGGTGATAGGACTCCAGTCCAGTGGTTATCCCTCTGTACAGACAGTTGGTGAGACCCCATCTGGAGTACTGTGTGCAGTTTTGGAGACCTCATCTATGCAAGAACATAGACAGGATGGAAGCAGTCCAGAGGAGGGCAACTAAAATGGTGCAGGGTCTGCATCAGAAATCATATGAAGAGAGACTGAGAGAGCTTAATAGGTATACCCTTGATGAAAAGGGAAGGTGGGGGGCATGATAGAAACTTTTAAGTACCTCAGGGAATCAACAAAGTCAGGAGGTAGCATCTTTCAGAAAAGAGATGTGTAAGAACAAGGGACACAATTTAAAAGATAGAGAGGATGGCTCAGGGGTAATGTGAGGACATTTTTTCACAGAGAGAGTGGTGGATGCATGGAACTGCCTTCCTGGGGAGGTTGTTGGGGCTAAAACAGTGGGGGAATTCAAACATGCATGGGACAGACACAAGGCAATTGTAGTGGGGGTGGCAGAAAGTAGGCTGTTGGTTAACTAGAATCTGCAGCTTAACCAGTAGGTAGGGAAATGGGCAGACTGGGTGGGCCAAGTGGTCCTTATCTGCCGTCAAAGTCTATGTTTCTATGTTTCCAGTCGGTTTAGGTGAGGCTGTGGAAGAGGGGAACAAGGTCAAGGGATTTGAATGAGCATGTATGTAGAATTTTGTAGGGTACCTTAGGTCTGTGTGTCTTGCGAACCATAAAAATCATGTGGTGGTCACTTAGGGCTTCAGGAAGTAGGTCTGATTTTAATACCATGATAGCGGGTCAGCAGGGTAAGGCATACGAGGAGAGACTGAGGGCACTGAACATGTACTCCCTGGAAGACAGGAGAGAGAGAGAGAGAGAGGGGACATGATTGGGACCTTCAAGTACTTGAAAGGGATAAATAAGGTGGCTAAGGAGAGTCTCTTTAAGCTGAGTGGCAACCATAACACGAGAGGGCACAGTCTTAAGCTGGAGGGTGGGAGGTTTAGGAGGGAGGTCATGAAGCACTTCTTCACAGAGAGGGTGGTGAACACTTAGAATCGCTGCCAGAAGAGATCTTGTTGAAGACAGTGGGCAGCTTTAAGAGAGGGCTAGGACAGGCATAGGGGAAGGTAAGGATCATGGGTAGGGAGGATGGGAGGAGTGGGGAGGGAGGGAGGGCAGGGACAGTAGCTCAAGCTGTGGACCCTGCAATATGAGCAGACTAGCTAGACCAAATGGCCTTCTTCTGCTGGCTTCTTTGTGTGTTCATGTAACTCTATGTGGGTGGGTGGTGAGAGCCCAATCAATCAGCAAGTGATTTTGAATTTTGTGGTTTGGACAAGTTGGTTCAAGTGTTAGTTGAGAGAGGTTGTGAGCATTTTCTTCATCACCCTGCCCCCCCCCCTTGAAACTGGCCACCATCTTTGCTGCCACTACCTCCTTCGGCAACTCATTCCACCCCTTCACCACCCTTTAAGTGAAAAAGTGCCTCCTCAATTCCTTCTTGAATGTACTCTCCACCAGTTTCAGGCTATGCCCCCTTGTTGTACCTGCCTTTCTTAAATTATTATTTTTTTTTATACTCAGTATGCTTTTTATATGCTACCACCTGAGAGTTCAGCCCTGTCCTCCCCAGACCCCCTCCTCGGCCCCACGGACTTACCTTTGAAGTGATGTCCCCTGGATTGCCTCCCCCCCATGGCGGGGCCACCACATCTTACCCAAACCTATACGGCGACGGCAGAAGGTTGCCTATGGGGGTGCCCACCGACATTGCCTCCCTGGCTTGCCTCCCAGGGTGGGGTGTGAAGTTGGACCAGAGCCAGTGGAGATGGGATAGGTTAACTGGAGTGCCCTGGCTAGCGATCGGGGTCAAGGAGAGAGCATCATGGATGGCGGTTGTAATTTTTCCCTGGATAGTACTATCTGAAGGAGGTGTGGCGTGCAATGACACCGGTGTCTGACATGCCTCATAAGAAGTCTAGGTGCCAGTCACCGCAACGCCCCCAGCCTCCTCTAGGGGTCTGACTTGTGCCAGACACACAAACCCCCCCACCACCCAAGAAGAAGAGCCGTCCTTGAGACGTTCAATTCTTCTCCCCCGGCCAACCTTCTGACTTTCCGGGTCCATTCCCGAACCCAGGACGTCAGCATCACAGATGGACGCCATGCCACTGTGCTGGTGGGTTGGCTGCCTTTCTTAAGTTAAAGATACCCACTGTACCAACCTTGTTTATGCCCTTAAGGTATTTGAAGGTTTCTAACATGTCCTCCCTCTCTCTTCTGTCCTCCAGGGAGTATATGCTAAGCTCCCTCAGCCTCTCCTCATATGTTCTGCCCCCCATGCCCTGGATCATTTTGGTTGCCCTCTGTTGGACCACCTCCAGTTGTTTGATATCCTTCTTCAGGCAAGGGCACCAGAACTGCACACAGTATTCCAGGTGTGGTCTCACTGGTGACCTGTATATAATAATAACATCCTCCCTCCTAGAGGTGATTCCCCTGGTGATGCAGGCCAGCATTTTATTTGCTTTGGCTGTTGCCTTATGGCATTGTACGGAGTGTTTCATATCACCCCTGACCATCATCCCCAGGTCCTTCTCCTTCTCTGAGACTGTCATCTGCATTTCCCCCAGCCAGTAACTGGACCTTGGATTCCTGGCTCCCAGGTGCATGACCTTGCATTTCTAAGCATTGAAACCCAACTGCCAGATGCCTGACCATTTTTCCAGTCTGGTCAATCCTCCATTAAGTCCTGTTTCCCCTCCACTGTGTCCGCCCTCCCACAGAGCTTAGTATCATCCGCAAAAAAGCTGATCTTACTTTTGACCCCCTCTGTTATGTCACCAGTAAAGATGTTGAACAGCACAGGTCTGAGTACAGAGCCCTGCGGGACCCCACTGGTTATAGGCCTAGGTCTGAACCATTCTGCACCCCCCACCTTCTGTTTCCTGTCCCTTAGCCAGTTCTTGATCCACCTCAGCATTTTGTCCCCTATTCCCAGGTCCCCCAGCTTGCTAATCAGTCTCCTATGTCGCACTGAATTGAATGCCTTACTGAAGTCCAGGTATAGGACATCCAATGCCTGACCCCTGTCCAATGACCTCATAACCCAGTTGAAGAAGTCTATCATGTTGGTTTGACAAGATCTCCCCCTGACAAACCCATGCTGCCTGTCGTCCTGGAGACCATTCACCTCAAGGAAGGACACACCAGCCTTTCCCTTAGAAATATCTGCATTAACTTTCTCACTATGGAGGTTAGGCTAACCAGCCTGTAATTACCCAACTCATCCTTGGGACCACTCTTATGTAGAGGTACCACATAAGCTATCCCCCAGTCCTGTGGCACACACCCTTTCTCCAGCAAGATGTTAAACAGTTCCGACAGTGGGGCTGCCAGCTCCCTCAGTACCCTTGGGTGTATGCCATCTGGATCAGGTGCCTTGTCCACCCTCAGTCCCCTTAGTCCCCTTAAGACTCTGTCTACCCCAATCTCACCCTCATACTCCTCCTTCCCTTCCTCCCTCAAGGTTCCCCACTCACTTCCCCTGTGGCATAGACCCGTCCACTTCCCTAGTGAAGACTGAGCAAAAGTACTCCTTTAGTGCCTCTGCTTGGTTGATCACCTTTTCCGCCCATCTTCCTTCCCTCCCTCTTCATCCTAACTATCCCATCCCTTCCCTTCTCTTCTGCTTCTTCTCTCCTTGATGTGCCAGAAGAAGTCCTTCTCCCCTTCCTTAATCCTCTGCACCAGTCTTAGTTCTTTCTCAGCCTTGTCTTCCCAGACCTCTCCCCTTGCGTCTCAAGATTTTTTCAATGTATTCCTCTCTGTCCTCCTCCCTTGAGGTATGCTTGTACCTCAGGAAGGCCGCCCACTTTTCTTTCACCCTCTCAACCACCTTCCTACTATGCCAACTACTGTAGGTCTCTTGGTCCTGGAGTTCTTTTTAAAAGCCTTCGTACAGGTGTATGTGGCCTCGATTAACCCCTTCTTGATGACAGACCATTTCTGGTCTGCATCCATCTCTGGTTGGATCTTTGCCAGGTGCTTCTCCAGTATGTTCCCCATACTAACAAAGTCCGCCTTCCTAGAGTCCACCACTCTCATTTTTGACATGGCTGCTTCCTTCCCCATGTTGATGAAAAACCACACTGTGCAGTAGTCACTACATTCACTACCTGAAAGGGGTTCCCTCACTTCAGCTTCCTGGACATACTCCCCAGCTAATAGCGCTAGGTCTAGTATGGCCCCTTCCCTTGTTTTTTGTTCCATGACTCCCTGTATCAGGAAACACTACTGAATAGCATCCAGGAGGACCTGTTCTCTGCTACAGGAGGTAGCCGGGGTGCTCCAGTCTTCTCCCGGTAGATTGAAGTCTCCTAGTATTACCGTGCTCCCATGCGAACACACCACTGTGAATTATATAATGACCTTGGATGGTTATCTTTAGAGAATAAAAGGAAAATAATTTGGGCAAACCAATTTTTTAAAGCAATAAATGTTGTAAAACTGGTATATTTGTTCGAAAAATTAGAGAAAATGGAATATAAATATTGCCTAAGAAAACGAAATATGAAGGAATTTAAATTGCTAAGGCCACTGAACAAATATGGAGAAACAACCTTTCCTTTTGTGGCCATATCTCTATGGAATTCATTAAGTGATTCCCTGAAAAGTGTAGTTAGAAATTCCAAAATGCTGCCATAAAACAAGAACTGTCAGTCCATTGTACAGTATGTGCAATGGATAAAATGTTAAATACAGTTATCACAGCATGTTTATCAGATACCAGTAGTGATGTAAATATGATTAGGCAATGTATGCTTACTAGATAATAGAAATGTTTTGTCTTGTTATAGTTTTGTGTATGTATTTCTATATGTAGTTTTACATCTTTTAAAATCTTATACCTGTAAACAGGACTACCTTGTAAATAGGACCTTTGGACCTAGTGGTGTGATTGTACCACTCAAATCCTGAATAAAAATAAAATGTTCCTACTAAATGTAGTACATTACATAAATATTTATTTTTATATTTATATAAAACAAACTAAAAGTGTCCCATCAGTGAAAATACAGACAGACAATGGGGTTCTAGTCCTCCTTCCCCTCCTTCTGGGAATCTGTGTTGGATTCCATGGGGATGGTGGGCGTGTACCCCCTCTCCACTAGCACCATCCTTCTAAGTGGCCCACGATAGTGCTGAAGTGAGGACACAGATGGCAGTCATGAGATGGCTGCACGTGCAAGCCTGTAGTTATATACAGCTGACACACAGTGCCCCCCACCATGCAGATACCTTTGATGACTCCTCCAGGGCCCACAACTCCCCAACATCATGCTTCAGGAGACCCAAAAAGTTCTGGTCACGCATTAAAACATTCCTGGGATCCTCTCACTCCTCCACTCCAAATGACATGCTATTGAATGGTATCCATTGCAATATTTCCCAGACTATTGCAAACTTCTTCAACAAACAATTCACAGACCTGACAAAGTACACTTCCCCCTTCCCTGCCCCACACAGTGCAGGTCTCTCGGCTTGTTCCTGTAAGGACTCTTCTACCCCTTTCCTTTTACTTCAAGGCTGTCCCTAGAAGGGAGGTAACAAAACGTCTTAGATCGATCTCAGATAGCACTGCCACAGGCTCTGACAGCCTCGAATCCAAGCTTCTAAAACTAGCAGCTCCACTCATTGCTGCTCCGCTGGCCAGGATTTTTACCCTCTCCCTATACCAAAGTAGCGTCCCTGATGTCTGGAAGATAGTGAGAGTCACACCTGTGTTTAAGAAAGGTGACCAAAAGGACCCATCCAATTACAGGCCCATAGCCATCCTGTCAGTGCTAAGCAGCCACACAAACCATCGAATTCCTTCTTAGAAATGACCTCTTATCTAATGCCCAGCATGGCTTTCGCAAAGGCATGGTACAACCACTGCCTTACTCAAATTCACAACTGACACCATCTCTGCTATGGACACAGGTCTACTAACTGGGGCTGTCTTCATAGATATGACAAAGGCTTTTGACCTGGTGGACCAATCCCATTTTCTCCGCACCTTAAAAACCATGGGATTTGCATCAAATGTAGTCAGCTGGTTCTGTAGTTACCTAACAGAATCCAAGTTGTGAAGTTCAACTTGACCTACTTGGATCAAGCTACTGTGAATATTGGTGTACGCCAAGGCTTCACTCTAGAGCCACTACTATTCTCGATATTTATTAATAATATCGCCTCCAACATCTCCTCCACTTCAGTCCTGCTATATGCTGGTGACATAGTCTTGTACGCCAGTGCTAAGGATATAAATGACATCAGTCTATGACTATCCACAGATTTCCAGCATACACAAATCTGGCTATCTTGCAACAAACTTGTTCTAAACAAGGCTAAAACCCAATTTATGCTATCTGGATCCATTACTATGCTCAAAACAAGCCAACATAACTTTCGAGTCTCCTACATTAATGGCTCACCCACTGGCATTGTGACCTTGTTTGAATACCTAGGAGTAACTGCAGACCAATCCCTAAGCTTTGACCAACACATACAGATAACCTGCAAATCTGTAAACTCCAAACTTGGCATTGCATACCAGACCAGCTATGCCCTAACACCATCCGCTAGACTGGCCATTGCCCGGGGTATTCTCCTGCCTACCCTGACTTATGGGGTTGCTACATATGCTGCCTCCTCAAAATTGCACTTCCATAGATGGGATGTTACCTATAAAAATATATGTAGGTACGCCTCATTGTCGCCTAAGCTGAAACACCATTACCTCCTTTACTCCGAGTTAAATTGGCTATCTCTCAGTGCCACCAGATTTCACTCCCTCTGCTCCACAGTTGACAGCATTATGAGAACCCAGACCCCCCTGGCACTAGCTGAGATGCTCACCCCTCAGTCCTCCAGCTGTGGCCTGCACTCATCTGACAAATCTCTCCTTAGTGTGCCAAAATGTAAATCGACCAAGTGTGCCAGTGCTTTTGCCTTCCATGCCCCCCTACAGTAGAACTCCCTCCCACTCGATATTCACCTAGCACTCTCACACTATCCCTTTAAAAAAGCGCTCCACCGTTATCTCATCTTATCCAGTCAGTGCTCTTGTTTCAAGCCCCGTAGTATATGGCTCACCTCCTGTTGCTCTTACCCTGCCTATTCTCAATTGCCTTCCCCCTTGTACTTCTATGTTACCTGTCCCTTGTCACTCTGACCTGTTCTTCTTGGTTGTTTCCCCCCATGGAGTTTACTTGCTACTTGTCTCTGTCTCCTTGACCCGCTTTTTGATCATCCTCAAATGGGTTTTCTGTCTGACTGTACTACCTCCCATTGCCTTCTGCTAGATGTATAGGATCTCCTCACAATATACGATTTTTGCTATTTTATCCTAGCTGTTTTCTAGCTCTGCGTCTATACTGGTGACTAAAATTACCGTATCGTTCTGTACCCTGTACTAAACTCTGTACTTTACTCATATTGTTTACACATGATGTATAATACCCTATTTTGTATATTACTTTGTTCATGTTGTTTTAATCACATGTATATTTCCCTGCCAGAATATTACTGTTTTTCACCTTCTGTATGTTTTCCTGTAATTGCTCTGTAACCTCCCGGGTCGTGCCTGAAAATAGTCATCTCTATGGCTAGTGCACCTACCTGGTAAACAAAAACTAAATAAATAAATAAATAAATCATCTTTATAGTGGGTATCACAGCTACCCACCTGCCAGGAGAGAAAGTCCGGGATGAAGAGCTGCCTCTGCCACCGGTGTTTACGAGCCACCACTACAAAGATTGCACCATCAGGTTGGTCCTGTCTCTATAGGACTATCTGTCCCAAACATCTATGGAAATTCTGTGGAAACATAAAGATGGAGACATCAGTGACAATGCACACATACAAATAAGTAAAGCATGCACCATCAACCCCTTAAAACTATGCTCTGTACTTATCTCTGCAGGCTTGGTCACCTGCCAGATGACCCCCCTCCAGGAAGTCCTGAAACAAGGAGAGGAACACCATCCACAACTTTCAGGGGGTACACCCCAAGCCTTCTCACACTTGGCACTGACAGACCATGCACTTGCTCAGCCATTTTGATACTAGATCAAACTGGGACAGATGCAGAATGCCAAAGGTTACACAGGTGATATGTTCTGTAGAATTCATATTGTAGTGATGACATTTCGGGAGAAATGATTTTATCAAAGTTAAACACAAGCATCCAGCGGAGTATCACAATAGAGCAGCAATTCAATGCCTTTATCTATACTGCCGTGACTGTACAAATATTTGCACCTGTCCCAGCATCCCCCCCTCTCAAAATGCAGTAGGTGGAACTGGTACTACAGCATATCTCTGGGCATGATGTTGTGTGATTGCACAGAGTGCAAATGTGGGACACTGCTTACATATGAACATACGAAGAAGCCAGCAGAAGAAGGCCATTTGGTCTATCAAGTCTGCTCGTATTGCAGCGTACACAGCTTGAGCTAATGCCTCTGCCCTCCCTCCCCACTTCTCCCATCCTCTCTACCCATGATACTTACCTTCCTGCTATGCCTATCCCAGCCTCTCTTAAAGCTACCCACTGTCTTCAACAAGATGACCTCTTCCGGCAGCACATTCCAAGTGTCCACCACCCTCTCTGTAAAGAAGTGCTTCCTGACCTCCATCCTAAACCTCCCACCCTCCAGCTTAAGACTGTGCCCCCTTGTGTTACGGTTGCCACTCAGCTTAAAGAGTCTCTCCTTATCAACCTTATATATTCCTTTCAAGTACTTGAAGGTCCCAATCATGTCCCCTCTCTCTCTCTCTCTCTCTCTCTCTCTCTCTCTCCTGTCTTCCAGGGAGTACATGTTCAATGTCCTCAATCTCTCCTCGTATGCCTTACCCTGCTGACCTGCTATCATCTTTGTAACCCTCCTCTGGACCTTCTCCAGCAGGTTAATGTCCTTTTTGAGGTGTGGGCACCAGTACTGAACTCCATACTCTAGATGTAGCCTTACCAGTGACCTGTACAAGGGCAATATGACCTCCTCTCACCTACTACTGATCCCCCTAGATATGCATTTGAACATCTTGTTTGCCTTTGTTGCTGCTTTCTTGCACTGCGTGGAGTGCTTCAGGTCACTAGTGATCATCACTCCCAGGTCCTTCTCCTCCTCCTCTGATGCAGATACTCGGACTTCATCCAGGTAGTACTCTGTCCTGGGATTCTTGGCTCCAATATGCATAACTTTGTATTTCTTGGCATTGAAGCCAAGCTGACAGATCCTGGACCACTTCCCCAGCTTTTCCAGATCTTTCTGTAGGTCCTGTATCCATTCAGCTATGTCCACTCTTCCACAGAGCTTGGTGTCAACCATGAATAGGCACATTTTGCTCTTAATGCCATCTCCAACGTCACCGATGAAGACATTGAACAACACCGGCCCCAGCACTGAGCTCTGCGGAACCTCACTTGTTACTTCTCTAGTGCCAGATAACTCTCCTACCGTAACCACCCTCTAGGTTCTGTCCCTCAGCTTGTTTTTCACTCATCTGGCCATCTTTTCCCCAACCCTGAGATCCACCAACTTCCTGATCAACCTTTTGTGGGGCACAGAGTCAAAGGCCTTGCTGAAATCAAGACAGAGGATGTCTACTGCTTGGTCCCTGTCTACTGTCTTAGTGACACAGCCAAAGAAGTCAATCAGATTTGTTTGACACAATCTCCCTCCCATGAACCCATGCTGCCTCGCATCCTGAAGACCATGCTCCTCTAGATATTCCACCGACCTTTCCTTTAGTATGGTCTCCATGCACTTGCCCACAATGGAGGTCAGACTGACTGATCTGTAATTCTCTGGGCCATCCTTGGGACCACTTTTGTGGAGGGGCACTACATGTGCTATTCTCCAGTCCTGTGGTACCACTCCTGACTCTAGTGAACTTTTAAATAGGTCTGCCAGGCCCTGCCAGACCCTCAGCCAGTTCCTTTAGTACCCTTGGATGTACTCTGTCTGGGCCTGGTGATTTTTCCACCTTCAATGCCAGCAGTCCCTCCCTCCCTCACTCTATCCTCCTCTATCATTAAATTTGTGCTCCCCCCCCACACACACTCCTCTTTTCCCTCCTGAAGGCATTAGTCCATCCTTCTCCCTGGTGAAGAAAGAACAGAAGTATTCATTTAGTATCTATGCTTTCCCCCCTTATCCTCCATCCACTCCACCCCTTTCTTATGCATAACAATCCCTTCCTTCTTGTCCCTTTTCTCACTTATATATTGAAAGAAAGCCTTCTCCCCCTTCTTAATTCCTTCAGCTTTCTGCAACTCCTTCTGTGCCCTTGCTCTCCAGACTTCCTTACTTGTCTCACTAGCCAACCTTAGGTAATTTTCCCTATCCACCTCTCTCTCTTGGTCTTCCTGAATTTTCTATAAGCCAATCTCTTTTCCCTTACTGCCTGGGCAACCCCAGAACTGAACCAGCTGATGCTTCTACATCACAGTCAGAGTTACATCACACCTGGAGCTGGATTCAGAGATTAAATGTGACCTGGTGCATGTGAAGCAGATTGCTCTATGTTCACATAGTACATTTAGCTGCTGTACATTACACATTCCCCATGTAATACATTTAGATAAATAATGCACAGAATCTCAGAGTTTAAATGAGTTTAAATTGATGCCAGAGCTTTCATAGCAAAGATCAGTAAACTACAGTAACTGTATTTTTCTGATGAGACTCCACCCCCAAAGACAGGATTAGCAAAGCTGAAGTCACACTTCAGGATGCTGCCCAGCTAGGTGTTAGAACTTGACACCACAACACAATCTGGGTTACTATTCCATTGTTCTTCTGAATTTGAAAAAAGTTTATCAAAGAATGGCATACCTTCGAAGTCTCCCTATTTTCAAGGATTGGCCCTGATTTTGCCATTTTTGGATAAACCCCCTGCTTTCTATAGCACCAGTCCATTTCCCTAAAACCATCAGAATTAAAAAAACAAACTGTTACCCCCATCTTTAAAATAACAGTGTCACCCTTTTTAGCATCATATTATTTCTAGCTAAAACACCCACATATTATACTTGCTTAGCTTCTCTGAAATTCATTGGTACTGCTGGTTGTTTTATCTGCCTCCTTGATTAGTAGAATTGAAATGCATGCAAATGGTACAGTTGTACCCAGTCTTCTTTTGTTTTAAATCCTTGAGCTACTCTTTTTGCATACTTCCTAAACATTAGAAACACCCCCAAACAGTGCAGTAACTCCTGGGACAATAATCTCCATTATTTCCACTGCATAATTAGTGCCTAGATTGTGTTGGGGATGTTCCTAGATCCAGAAAAGAATGCAGTGGGAGTTGATCAAGGAATGTAAACAAATATGTTTTTGTATGGTAACATCAGTATGGTGGGCAGTCTGCTTTTCACTTTTTAAAAGAAAAAAGAATTAGAATCAAACTACCAGGTATATCAGCAATCTCTACAGAATGTGTACAATCATAACATGTGTTTTTTATACTAGGGGTACTTTGAGGCCTATGTGAGTTAACAGTGTCCCTTTAAATGACTTTAGGAATACTTTTCTAGCACCTTAGATTCAGTTAGGCATATTCATTAGGGCTCTGTGAAAGTTTCCCTGTATGCGTGATAAATTTTAGAAGCAGGATGTTGGATAAAAAGTAGGGTGCAGGAAATGCCAGGCACGCCAGGTTAGTGTGCTGCTAAGAAGAAATCCAAGAGGCTAGGAAGTATTCCACAATTTATTGAAGTACAAATCAACACAGATAAGGCACATGTAAGGGTGGGCAACAGCAGCCACAAGACACCCAGGTGCTTTCACCATAGTCTTTGTCAGGAGGTGGTGTCTTGCTGACTGGGGTCCTCATTTTGTACCTGAAATTATCGGCGCACAGTGCCTCCAAGTGGGAGCACTGCTTAAAGGAAAACAATGGTTACAGCCCCTACCTCCCCTGCTGTATCCCAAGTCCCCGATTTGTGTTTTTAGCATAGTTTGACATTTTTTAAATACCTTTACATATCTTTTTTTAACTTTATACTGCTCCTCTAAAGCTTCCAGTTTTAAAGGGTGCCCGTGGACATCTCGTGGCTGCCATGCATATCCCTTGCTCAGTTTATGCTAGTATGCCCTGCTGACTCCACCATTGGTCAGCAGGGCATATTAGCATAAGCTGAGCAAAGGATGCGTGTGGCAGCCATGACATGGCCGTGGGTACCTTCAAAACCAAAAGCTGTGGAGGAGCAGTATAAAGTTAAAAAAAGATATGCAGAGGTATTAAAAAATTTTTAAACTATGCTACAAATGCAAATCAGGTACTTGGGATGCTGCAGGAGGAGAGTAGGGGCTATAACCATTGTTTTCCTTTAACAATACAATTAAACATTGTAACAGATAGCTCCTAATAGATGGTACCAGGGGACACCAATGGGTGAAGTAATAGTGTAAACATTAACAAAACAAATAGGCTTTTCTTTTACTACCACCACATGGAAACATGTGCACAATAAATCTTATTTAAGCAAATAATTTTTGCAGGTCAAGAAGTTAAATACATTCAAACACATTTTTTATCACTTCATCAAATTTTATTTTATGTATTTCATAAATGTCATAAATATCATACAACCCCCCCCAAAAAAAAAACACAGGTAGAGGTAAAGGTAAACAGGGGAAAGGAGAGGTGGTGATTGTGGGGGACTTCAACCTGCCCAAGGTGGACTGGAGCATACCCTCCACAACATGTACTAGGAGTCAAGTGATCCTGGAAGGACTGCAGATTGGGTTCCTAACTCAGGGTGTCACTGAACCAACAAGAGCTAAGGCAATTCTTGATCTGATGCTCACAAATAGGGAACATGTACAGGAAATAATAGTCAGGGAGCCACTGGGTGGAAGTGACCATTGCACAGTGTGGTTCCAGTTGGCTTTGGGCAGGGAAAGCATCCTGACAAAGATTAAAATCTTGGATTTCAGGAGGGTGGACTTCAGGAAAATGGGCGAAGTGCTAAGGAGCCATCTGGTGGGCATCAGAGCAGATATGGGGGTGGATCAAAGGTGGTCCATCATTAAGGAAAGAATACTGGTTGCCACAGATGAGTACGTTAGACTCAGGGGGAAGAACACAAGGGCCAAAGTGCCCAGCTGGTTCAGTTCTGGGGTTGCCCATGCAGTAATGGAAAAGAGGTTGGCATACAGAAAATTCAGGAAGACCAAGAGAGAGGTGGATAGGGAAAATTACCTAAGATTGGCTAGTGAAGCAAGTAAGGAAGTCCAGTGAGTAAAGGCACAGAAGACGCTGCAGATAACTGAAGGAATTAAGAAGGGGGAGAAGGCTTTCTTTCTCTATATAAGTGAGAAAAGGGACAAGAAGGAAGGGATTGTTCGGCTTAAGAAAGGGGTGGAGTGGGTGGAGGATAATGGGGGAAAAGCAGAGATACCAAATGAATACTTCTGTTCTGTCTTCACCAGGGAGAAGGACAGACCAGTGCCTTCAGGAGGGAAAAGAGGAGTGGGGGAAGGGCAACACAGATGTAGTGATAGAGGAGGATAGAGTGAGGGAGGGGATGCTGGCACTGAAGGTGGCAAATCACCAGGCCCGGACAGAGTACATCCAAGGGTACTAAAGGAACTGGCTGAGGATCTGGCAGGGCCACTGAAAGACCTATTTAATAGTTCACTAGAGTCAGGAGTGGTACCACAGGACTGGAGAACAGCACATGTAGTGCTCCTCCACAAAAGTGGTTCCAAGGATGACCCAGGGAATTACAGACCAGTCAGTCTGACCTCCATTGTGGGCAAGCTCATGGAGACCATACTAAAAGAAAGGTTAGTGGAATATTTAGAGGAGCATGGTCTCCAGGATGTGAGGCAGCATGGGATCATGGGGGGGGGGAGATCATGTCAAATTAATCTGATTACATAGAAACATAGAATTTGATGGCAGATAAGGACTGCTTGGCCCACCCGGTCTGCCCATTTCCCTACCTGATGGATAAGCTGCAGATTCTAGTTAATCAACAGCTTACTTCCTCCTACCCCACTAGAATTGCTTTATGTCTGTCCCATGCATTCTTGAATTCTCCCACTGTTCCTGACTCCACAACCTCCTCAGGAAGGCTGTTCCATGTATCCACAACCCTTTCTGTGAAAAAATACTTTCTAACATTACCTCTAAGCCATCCCCCCCTCTATCTTCACATTGTACCCCCTTGTTCTTGCACATCTCTTTTTCTGAAAGATGCTACCCTCTTGTAGTTTGTTAATTCCCTTGAGATACTTGCAAGTTTCTATCCTGCCCCCCCCTTTCCTCAAGTGTATACATATTAAGCTGCTTTAGTCTCTCCTCATTTGTCTTCTGGTGCAGACCCTGCACCATTTTGGTTGCCCTCCTCTGAACAGCCTCCACTCTGTCTATGTCTTTACAGAGATGGGGTCTCCAGAATTGCATGCAGTACTCCAGATGGGGTTTCACCAACTGTCTGTACAGAGGGATAACAACTTCCTGTTTTCTACTGTTGATGCCTCTCCCTATGCATCCCAGTATCCCCCCCAGCTCTCCTTACTGCCTTCTCACATTGCTTTCCCACCTTTAGGTCATCTGATATAATTACTCCTAGGTCTCTTTCAATTGTTGTTGTTATTATTTTCTCACCCCCCATTGTGTACTCTTCCCCTGGATTTTTGTTTGTTTTGATTGACTTCTTTGACTGTGTCACTAAGACAGTAGACAGGGGCCAAGCGATAGACATCCTCTATCTTGATTTCAGCAAGGCCTTTGACTCAGTGCCCCACAAAAGGTTAATCAGAAAATTGGTGGATCTCGGGGTTGGGGAAAAGATGTACAGATGGATGGAAAATTGGCTGAGGAACAGAATCCAGAGGGTGGTTATGGGGCGGGGAGAGTTATCTGGCACCAGAGAGGTAACCAGTGGGGTCCCACAGGGCTCAGTGCTGTGGTCAGTGTTGTTCAATGTCTTCATCAGTGACATTGGGGATGGCATTAAGGGCAAAATGTGCCTATTCGTGGATGGCACCAAGCTCTGTGGGAGAGTGGACACAGCTGAAGAGATACAGCACCTACAGGAAGATCTGGAAAAGCAAGGGAGGTGGTCCAGGATCTGGCAGCTTGGCTTCAATGCCAAGAAATGCAAAGTTATGCATATTGGAGCAACGATTCCCAGGACAGAGCACTACCTGGGTGGAGTCGGAGTATCTGCATCAGAGGAGGAGGAGGACCCAGGAGTGATGATCTCTAGTGACCTGAAACACTCCACGCAGTGCAAGAAAGCAGTAGCAAAGGCAAACAAGATGCTGGGATGCATATCTTGGGGGGGATCAGTAGTAGGAGAGAGGAGGTTATACTGCCCTTGTACATGTCACTGGTAAGACCACATCTAGAGTATGGAGTTCAGTACTGGTGCCCACACCTCAAAAAGGACATTAACCTGCTGGAGAGGGTCCAGAGGAGGGCTACAAAGATGATAGCAGGTCAGCAGGGTAAGGCATATGAAGCGAGATTGAGGGCACCAAAAATGTAATCTCTGAAAGACAGAAGAGAGAGAGAGAGAGAGGACATGACTGGGACCTTCATGTACTTGAAAGGGATAAACAAAGTTGATAAGGAGGGTCTCTTTAAGCTGAGTGGCAACTATAACATGAGAGGGCATAGTCTTAAGTTGGAGGGTGTGAGGTTTAGGAGGGAGGTCATGAAGCACTTCTTCACAGAGAGGTTGGTTGATACTTGGAATGTGCTGCCAAAAGAGGTCATCTCATTGAAGACAGTGGGCAGCTTTAAGAGAGGCTAGGATAGGCATAGGGGAAGGTAAGAATCATGGGTAGAGAGGATGGGAGGAGTGGGGAGGGAGGGGGCAAGGACGTAAGCTCGAGCTGTTGATCCTGCAATATGAGCAGACTTGATAGACCAAATGGCCTTCTTCTGCTGGCTTCTTCATATGTTTGTATGCAACTGGCTGACAACAAAAATAACAGTAACAGTGAGATGTATAGCTACAGATGCTTTTGCACCAGATAAAGAGAGAAATTGGCATCACAGTGGAGCTGTGATCACCCAAGGCAGTTTGTAATTGTGCTGCTTTGTACTTCAACACATGTCGGAATACATTCTAGTTTCTTGGATTTCATCTAAGCAGCACACTCACCTGGAGTACCCAGCATTTCTTGGAACCTAATGTTGTTTGTCGAGAGTCAGCAGCTCCCACTGGCACTTGACTGCAATCCGCTTGAGCACACCACTTCCTTGATTCGGTGTTGGATAAAAAGTACCCTGTTGTATCTGTCCATCTTTACCACCTTATGAATTACTGAAGAAATATAGACATAGCAAAAGCAGGGTTGGGATATAATGGCAATTGTTAGTTAAAGAGCAGATGTTTACTTCTAATAACTAGACCACTGACTATTTTATTTATTATACTTTGATATGTTTGTAGTCACTTTCTTACATTTTATAATACAATACTTGATAGTGGACTGACTATACTCTATGGTCTTTGATGCTGATGATTCTAGAGACTTGGACATGTTTCTGTTTGGACATTTCTTTCAGTCTGCAGCCCTCTTCAGAATGATTCCTAAAACCTTTGTTCCCCACTTCCCCATCAGGA
This sequence comes from Neoceratodus forsteri, assembly GCA_016271365.2. Classification (NCBI taxonomy): domain Eukaryota; kingdom Metazoa; phylum Chordata; order Ceratodontiformes; family Ceratodontidae; genus Neoceratodus; species Neoceratodus forsteri. Next base: position 336,435,908 of record CM057459.1, read on the forward strand.
TCAGAAAACCTGAATTCAGCCTCTGGATGATGCCCTGCTAGGTGCTGGAACTTCACACCACAACACAATACTAGCTGTTCAGTGGTTCCTTAGAGTCTTTTCACACCCATCCCACACAGCTGCAATTTGCAAGCCTGACATCGCGCCTCAGGATGCTGCCAGGTGAGGTGTTTGGCTAGAGCAGATGTTACATACTGACACAGCAAAGCTGTGGGATGAGAAAAAGCAAAACACTTCCTGCTGGAAAAAAAAAGTTCAATTTTATTATTGTTTTTACATTGCAGTGATGCAACCATTGGAACAAACAATGGCTGGCATCACTTTTTCCATGAAATCAATATATTTATTACAGTCTTCAACTGTCAGCACCGTCCTCCAAAAGTGTTTTATGCCCCATATTAGCTCAGCATGGTTCCTTGCCTTAACATGTCTCCAAATGTAACACTTCATCTGATGCCACACCATCTCTGTTGGGTTAAGGTTTGGCGATTCTGGTGGTACTCTGACCCAGTTCACTCCCTGGTCCGTTATGTACACCCCAGATGCTGCATGTTTTGTGTCATTATCTGTACAAGAGAAAGAACCCACATATGAGTAAACACATAGAACACTGTGCTGTTTATCCCCATCATGAGCACAGACAAACTGTAATTGCAAATTGCTCAGTCTTGAACCTTGGAGAAGCCGATGCCTATCTGCAAAAACTACTTGATAAAAGGTATCAGTATACTGGACACCACCTCCTCTCTGAAGAACTCACCCTTCATGATGCTACTGAATAGTAGTATTGGCCCTGTCCTGTGTAGTGAGATGGCACCATAGACATGTCTTTTCAGGGGGTGTTTGGGCTGTGGTTTCAGTACAAGAGAAATCCTTTTCTCCAGAAAGCCACTGGGGCAAAAAGACTGCATCTCTATGGTAGTCTCATCAGTAAAAAGAGTGCCTGAAAATAGTTCATTTTCTTCCATCCATGCTTTAGCCTGTCCCAGCAGCTTACATTTGTTAGTTTCACGATTGAGAAGGCATATACTATAGGGGTGGAGGGGGGGACATCAGTATCTTGCTCTTTTGAGGTACTGTACAGTGCATTAGCTGCAGTACATATGGTACAACACACAGATTCTTATGAAGTTGGTCAGTATATTAGCAAAAGATGAAGAGCTTCCAGAAATGGCCAGACTTTAAATTGATTTGTTTGGCATAAACTGCCCAGAAAAATCTAATATATACATGCAGTAGCCACAGCACTGTACTTATCATGCTGTACCATAACTCCATCCATTATGGCGTCACACTCATCTTACTTATGATTCGGATACGGAGTACTCCCATTTTGCTAGTTTCTGACTACCTCTGCTGCACTGCACTCACCTTCTTCCATTGTTAGCTGATCTACAATTTGGGAAACCTCACTGAAAAAAAGACAGCCATGCATATTAGTTAATGACACTCAAGGTCAATGAGGCAGACCTGGAACATTTCATTGTATTGTAGTGTATTGCGGCTTGCTCAAGGTGACAGAGGCAGTCCCAGAACATTTCACTGCCTTGTAGTGTACTGTGGCTTACTCAAGGCTGCAGAGGCAGCCCCAGAACATTTATTTATTTATTTAAGTCTAGGATTACAAGTACTTTTGAGCCAAGGCTCTTTTACAAAGGTTCCACGTCAGCTGAGAGACAGTAGGAAATGAGACAATTTGAGAAAAAAACAAGACTATTTGAAAGAATAATACAATTTGAAAATGAGGGAGAATAAACAGGTTACAGTCAATTCCAAGCAGTTGCTTACATACATTTACGGTGTTACTAAGAGCCAGAGGGAGAGTCAGGTATCCAGGGTTACGAGGATAGGTAGGGACAGCAATATCAGGTGCAGTCGGTGGCATTTGTCAGGTACCAAGAGGGGTGCAAGCAGGGATGGGGGGGAGAGGGTGTGGAGGGAGGAGTGTTAGAGGAGGTAAGTAGAGGAATGATAAGTGCTTGATAGAGAGGAGAAGATTAAGGTAGGCAATCACAGGAGCTAGAGGCAGAGAGGAGGAGATGGAGGTTGGTTTGAAGGGGCCTAGCTTAGGCAGGGAGGAGGTGTCATTGCCAAGACCATTTAACCAGCTGGGAGCTCTGTGAGTGAAGGATCTTTGCCCCTGGGTGGTGCGGCAACAAGGGATGTGCAGAAGATGTGATTCAGAGCCCCTAGTGGGACACGGATTCCGTGCCATGTAGAGGAGTGCTTGGACACCTGGGGGTGCAAGGCACAATGTTATTTTTTTCGCCATTAAGCAGGTCTGATACCTGATGCAGTTTGACAGTCTGAGCCACATTTCACTCCCTTGCAGTGTACTGTGGCTTGCTCAAGACCACAGAGGCAGCCTGGGACATTTCACTGCCTTGTAGTCTACTGTGGCTTGCTCATGACCACAGAGGCAACCCCCAAATATTTCACTGCTTTGTAGTCTACTGTGGCTTGCTTATGGCCACAGAGGCAGCCCTGGAACATTTCACTGCCTTGTAGTCTACAGTGGCTTGCTCAAGGCCACAGAGGCAGCCCCGGAACATTTCACTGCCTTGTAGAGTACTGCATCTTGCTCAACCTAGTGCACACTGTGCCACTGCAAGGTAGTTCTGTGTGTATATATATATATATATATATATTTTTTATTCTTTGGTAATCGGGTAAGGCCCATGCCTGTTTTCAGGAGCGACCTGGGAGCACTGGGCGGTTAAGTGACTTGTTCAGAGTCGCACAGTATGCAAGTGGAGGTTGTGAGAATCAAACGAAGGTCTGGTCTGCTGGATGTACCAAGCTTGTTCACAGCTCATTACTCTAACCTCTAGGCTGTACTGCCAGCCCATATCCAGCACTGGAGTCCAATTTTTGTGCATTTCATGGACAGCATAATTATGTCTCACATCCAGCTTCTTGGTCATAGAAGTACTGTAAGGATGGTGGTTTTTCAGTCTGCAGATCTCCTTCAAAAGATGTGGATAAATGCCACAAAAATGCAGAGTAAAGTACAGTAGGCATGGCGAGGAATTGTGCTGAATGAATCACAAGCTAGGGATTAAGGACCAGACAAATCCGAGGATGATCCGAGAGGCATGACAGAACTATGTTGTCAGAAACCGTGTTAGCCAATCAGCTCCAAACTTATGGCTATCTTGAAGTTGGGGAACAGTATATAATGGGAGCTTTGCTGAGCTTTAAAATGTAGATCTGACTTAGAGGCAATATTCTGTATCACTGTAATGTGTACTGGATTGAAGATGACTATCAGATTCGTAATTACAAATGTTTATGGGACACTAAATGTAAGCAGACCTGCCAGGGCAAGAAAATGGTACACAACTGAACAGCAGCACACCTGTGAGCAGAAAGAGAGGAGAAATGAAAATGCCACACCACCAGTAAAACAAAGGATTTTCAGAAAGGAACCCAAGGAATACACAAAAAGACAATATTGTTTTGAATAGTTTTTTGATTAATAGGTATTCAAATTGCTCTCAGCTGCAATGATTTTCTGACAGCACCAATGATGTGCAATATAATGTGAAGTAACTTGATAGAAACTGTCCTTAATTATTATGCTTTTCCCAGGTGTGCCCCTAGTCCTATACCCCTCAACCCCCTGCCTCACATTTCCAGGACAAAGGACCAAAATCAGACACATCCTAAACACTAAGGACTGATATCCATACAGGAAGTTGGAAGAATAGGAGATTTAGTGTAAAATGCTTTTTCTGAGCAAGAACAGGTCTGTAACTATAATGTGTGGCATTATTTTGTGCTTATGATCCCCACTGTTCAGCCACAGAGACCTGAATTTATGGAAGAACATCCCTGAAAATCAAAGACAGTTGAGAGGTGTGCCCATTCATATTAATCAGTCAGACTCTGATAAGTCTAGTTTGCAGACAGGCAGTATTCAAAGTATTTAAGATTATAACTACATTTCTTGTTTCAAAACAGCACAATATCATTGCCAGGGATAATGAACTGTCCAGGTGGAAGCACAGGAGAGGACAGCACCCAAGCAACAGGCCCAGCTAGAGGACACAGAAGCACTACAGCAGCTGGCCAGTCCATAGGATATGGAAGAATCTGAGCAGCTGGCCCATCTGGAGGACACAGAAGTGCCAGAGTAGCTGGTCCATCCAGAGGACAAGGAATCGCTAGAGCAGCAGACCAGCCCAGAGGAGTAGAAATCAACAGAGAAGCATGTAGAGGGTACATAAGGGGAAAAGGCAGCTACAGAGTACCAAGGAACAGGGGCTGATGTGGAAAACAGTGACACATAGAACATGGAACAGAGTGGGAGAGAGATCCAAATTTGAGCGTTTTCTATGAAGAGCATAAAAGAATGGAAATAGGAATGCCAATAGGTGAGGGAGACTATGGAATGTCTAAAGGCAGAGCAACTCCGACTGCAGGCAATGATCCAAGACCTGAAACAGGGAATGAGGGAGATGCAGCATCAAATGTAAATGCTATGGACATCACCACCACTGGAGAGGCACAGTACAGCTAGTCTTTTAGAAGGCACTAACAGTATAGCGGTAGAGGAGATGAGACTCACTGCAAGACAGCGACACAGTGCTGGAGTCAGTAGCAGTTGAAAGGGTACCTGTGTTGGTTCCACTGAGAGCAGTCCATGGTCACATCACCGGCACAATGAACATTCTGCTGGATATGGACATTGTGCCACTCACAAGTAAAAATAAATGGGATTTCAGGTGCTAGAGCTCAAACAAACCTGAACGCTTTGCAGCACTGATTTTATGTACCCTTGTGCTGTACAACATATACATATGTAATGGGCAAATAAAGTATGACAACACAAGGGGCAAAAAAGGGCTGTGCAGAAACCTGATCAATCTTATCTTGACTCAGGTGGCACTTTGATTTAACACCATGAATGCCTGCGAAAATAAGGGACAGAAAAAATGAAGTTACAAATGGTGCAGAAAGGTCAAACACACCCACTGACACCATCTGCCCCTGAAATGACTATTTTTGTATTACTGATTTCTAAATATGTTTTCCTGTTCTATTTGTCCCTGAAATGTGTGTGTGTAAAAAGTGCTGTGCTATGTTGTGTAAGATCCTGATAGGGGTGTTTGTGTGGGTATTTGCATGTGGTATTTGTGTGTTTTAATTTTTGCTTGCACAATATTGTTTTGTTGTTTGAAAATAAGTCTTTGAAGAAATCAGACTTTTTGGGTACTCTGTGAACAAAACAAGTTTTTTAAGATAATGTTTTGACACACCATGACGGGGGGGGGGGTAGAAATATAGCAATAGCAAAAACAGGGAAAGGATAATATGGGCTAATGTTAGGTAAAAGAGCGGTTGTTTACTTCTAATAGGCAACTAACTATTTCATTTATTGTATTTTGATGTGTTTGTAGTTACTTTCTTACATTTTATAACGCAATATTTGACAGTGCACTGAAGCAAGGGACTTTTTGCCTTTAACAGTGGTTGTAAAAAGAATTCTTACTAATCAATTGCTCTTACTGTTGATTTTTTGGCTTGGTGTTCCACCTATAGCTAGATGCAGGGAGAGAGAAGGGAAGGGTAAGAAGTTTGCACGGGTGACCTTACACAAAAAATACAAAAATGAGGGCTATCAAACACAAATGTGCATTGGTTATTAGGCGTTGCATCTTAAATGTGTACTCTGCGTCACAAGTGGCTGTGCAACCACAACAAACTGTGCAATGGATCACAAGACACTTAGCAACAGGCTAAAGAATTACAAATTCAGCATTTGCTCCTCCGACATCGTGTGGCATGTTGCTGGACCAATAGCACACTGTTGTGTGCCATAATGCACTATATCATTGAAAGTGGCGATGGCTACCCTGTATGTATCCAAGACAATTGTACATATTAAAAGGATGTATTATTACATGAGCAACCACCCCATAACATGTACATGTGGCTGTGCTAAGTGACACCTAAAGGTCAACACTGCCCCTGATAGCATTATAAGCTATCTAAAGTCATGAAGCTCCTTCACCACTTCGTGTCATTAAAACACATTTTTTGTGTGTGTGCCTGTGTCAGGTGCTTGACAGTTATATTGCAAACTGGAAATTGCTGTAACTTAAAAAGATGTAAAATACATTGCTATAAAATTTCATTTTTTTGCTAATTTAGGCCCCGGGTCAGTCAGCTCATTGCCACTAGCTGCCTACCCCTGTGTTGTCAGCTGCTCTCTAAGTGTGATTGTTTTTTCCTGTAGATGATTCCGGACTGTCCTGCTGCAGATTTACTTCAGGTTTTTGGATTGATCATTTTTATTTGATGCAAATCCATGTTTATATTTTTTTTCATAAATATATCGGGAACTGTGGGAAGGGGCGGACAACTCAGAACTCATGAAAATTGACAGCTTTATTCTGAGCTTGCAAGAACACTCTTTACTGTTAAAAAATTGGGACCTGTTTTACAATAACAACCACCTGTATGCTAGAGATGGTCTACACCTTGATGCAAAAGGGGCAAATGCATTAACAGGAAGATTTTGACACAGCAATACAAAAAAAGTTTAAACATGAATTGAAGGGTGAGGAGATAGATACAACAAATCAAGTTATTAAAAATAACAGGGTATAGCCGTCCTGGTGGCGCTGAGGATTGAGGCACTGGACGCTGCACCTCACACCACGCTGGCAACCCAGGTTGGGGGAAAAGCCCGGGTTATCATGGGTCGGTGGGGGGGGCAGGAGCGGGATTGAGCTGTCATAAGGCAGCCTCCTCTCCTGGAGGATGAGTGCTTGCCCTCAGAGACTCCCGCCTCCCATTGGGTGGAGCCCAATGGCAAGCGGAGGGGGTGGCAGGCGATTGCCTGGGGTGGGGTGGATGGGGATGAGCCAGTACCCTGACATGCATGTCCTGGGTGGGGAGAAAACTGAGAAAAAGCACAAAACTACATATGGCCAAAACAAAAATAACAACATGGTATGTAAATCTCAAAATAAAATTAGTCACAATAAATCCAAGAAGCATGGTTAACAAGAAAATGACTCACTGTAGTAATGTTGTTTATTCTTAAGGGACCAGTCACTATGTTTACACTTTATGCAGTCATCTTTGCTGAGTGATGCCCTGGAGATAGAACCTATGCAAATTTTAGAATTTGGAATGTAGGTTCAAACTCTGCATCCGCGCTCCACTCAGGCCGTTGCTCAGATCTGTTTCTAAGTCAGAGAGGAGCAGCAGCTAGTAAAACTAGCTAAAGGGCTTCCAAAATTTTTTTTAAATATTTTTTTTATAGAATTTTAAAAACTGCAAACAAATTGAAACAAACCTGTAAAATGTTACCATATAAATAACAACCTACTTACAATTGTTGGAACTGCAATAGTAATGCTGAAGCAACCTCAGCAAAAAAAGGAACTGATTCTTGTGTGAACCTATATCAGGTTCTGGAAGGGGAAGCAGGGTTAGGGAGTGTGAACATAGTGTGTGATCCCTTAAGATGAAACAACATTACTACAGTAAGAATTTTTTTCTTCTAACCCCAGGAATCACTCACTTAATGTTTACACTTTATAAAGACTCAGTAGCAGTACCTTGGGAGGCTGGCTCCAGAACCTAATTTGGAAAAAAGGTTCAGCAGTTCCAAAGCTGGCATCCTTTCTGAACTGTATGTCCAAACAATAGTGCTTTGTGAAGGTGTGCACTGTTTTCCAGGTAGCTGCTCTGCAAATGTCTAACAATGGAATGCCTCTTGAGGATGCCACAGAGGCAGAGATATCCCTTGTGGAGTACGCCCTTAAGCCTGTTGGTGGCATTTTTTCAGCTTTTTCATAGCAGAACTGAACGCAGGAGACTATTCAGCAAGATACTGTACAGATATCATTGTAGCTGGTTTGCCTTTGCCAACCTCACCAAAGGTAAAAAAAGCTGAGCACTGTTGGACTTGACATCTTTTGCTTGGTCCATGTAAACAGACAGGACTTGCTTTAGGTCCAGACTATGCAATTTTTCCTCACCTGAAATGGAATGCTCTTGATAGAGTACAGGGAGGGTCACTTACTGATTCAAGTGGAATTCAGACAGCACCCTAGGAAGGAATCTTCTGTTCATTCGAGGAACTATTTTAACCCTATAGGGGATTATGTAATTTGGCTCTGTGCAGAGGGCTTGCAATTTGCTTACCCTCCTTGCAGAGGTCATAGCATCCAATAATATGGTTCTCCATGTGACATACTTTAGGTCAGTTGCTTCATTAGGCTCAAAGGGAGCCTCCATAAGTTGGGCAAGGCTTATGCTGAGGTTCCAGAGTAGGACAGGGAACCTCACTGGTAGGTACAAGTGGCTTAAGCCTTTAAAAAACCTTTTGAAAATGAGTTGAAAGGCCAAAGACTTTTCCTTGCCAGCTGATGTGTTATGTTAATACCGCTGCTAAGTACACCTTTAAAGTTGAAGGCCGCAGACATAATGACTGTAGGTGTACTAGGTATTGCAGAATTATAGGCAGGCCTGTCTCTATTGGGTTTATTTTTTTTTTGGAGGCCCACCAATAAGGAAACCTTTTCCATTTAGAGAAATATGCTTTCTTGGTAATAGTTTTCCTTGAAACCTTAAGCACTTTCAGAACTTCTTTTGAGAAGTCCTTTCCAGAAAATTCTAACTGCTCAAGAACCATGCTGTCTGGCACAGGGTCCTGGGATCTGGGAATGTTATACTGCCCTGGGACAAAGTTAATAGACTGTGACTGTAACAGACTGGACTGATTGGCTGATTGGACTCTTGTTAGATAGCAGCATCGAGTATCAGGCCTGTCTGGACCAGTCTGGAAATATCATGATCATTGTTGCAGGTTCTCTCCCGAGTTTCTGGAGTACTTTTTGAAGAAGTGGAAATGGTGGGAAGGCATACAGGAACTTCCCTGTCCATTCCACTACAAGAGCATCCTCTTCAACTGTTCCCCTGGCTGGTGGTCTGCAACAAAATTGTGGGAGCTGATAGTTCTCCAAGATACAAACAAGTCTGTATTGGGAGTGCCCCACCTTCTGAACACTGTGTCCAGAGCCTGCTGATTTAAGGCCCATTTCTGATTTCCCTAGCAAATTCTGCTTAAGGAATCTGCCAGGACACTATCTTTGTTTAGTAGATGCACTGCAAATATGTCCGCTTCTAAGGAATATGCCAGGTCCCAGATCCTCATTGCCTCTGTACACAGTTTTGAGGATCTCGTTCCTCCCTACTTGTTTATGTAGTACACTGTTGTGGTGTTGTCTGTCCTGATTTGGACAGTCTGACCATGTAGCTTGAGGAGAAAGACCTCATTGCTAGCAGTAGTGCTCTGAGCTCCAGGAGGTTTATGTGTTCTAGCGACTCCTGTGGGCTCCACGTGCCACTCACAGTGCGGTCCTGCAGGTGGGTGCCCCACACCAGGAGTGAAGCATCCATAGTAAGAATACTTGTTGGTGATTGTTGAAGAAAGGGAATGCCCTCTCTGAGGTTGCTTTCTCCTTCCACCACTGTAATGATTCCATTATAACTTCTGTCACTGGCACTAGCTGTAAAAATGAATCCCATTTTTGGGACCAGTTGTCCCTTAAGTGGTACTGGATATCTCTCATTTGTAACCTGGCCATTGGAACCACAGCTGTGGATGCAGCCATGTGACCTACTGTAGTAACTGTAGGAAGTCTCTTGCAGGTCTTGGCTGACTGGCTGCAAAAGATGCTGCTGTTGCTATGAAAGCTGTAACTCTGGCCTGCTGGAGGAAAGCTTTCCCCTGCAGGGTACTTAGCTCTGCTCCTATGAAGTCCAATATTTGAACAGGCTCTAGCTGGGACTTCTGCAGATTTACCAAGAATGCCAGCTTCTCCAAGGTGTTTTTTTTACAACTGAACTGAGCACTTTGCCACTTGTTCTGTTTCCCTTGAGATTAGCCAGTTGCCGAGGTGGGAGGGGAAACAACCACACTGTATTTTCTCAGATGTGCTGCCTCCACAGCAAGGCACTATTATGAAAACCTTTGGAGGTGAGACCAAATGGGAGAGCTGCGAACTGATACTGGCAGTTCCCCAGCTTGAATCTGAGGTATTTTCTGTGAGATTGTCTGACTGGGATATGAAAATAGGCATCTTTCAGATCCAGGGATCCCAGCCAATTACCCTTCTGCAAAGATAGTATCACTGTCCTTAGTGTGACCATCTTGAATTTTTCTTTTTTTTAAATGTCTGTTCAGAAACCTGAGGTCTAAAATGGGTTGACACTCCACATTTTTCTTGTGGGTCAGGAAGAAAAAATTATTCACCTTAGTAATTATGTTTCTTCTAGTGGAGTCTTGCTGTATTCTGACAATTGCAGTTAGGTCCTGCCTTTCAACTGCCCTGGAGAACATAGGGTTAACTTTTCTGTGCTTTGTATAGAATGTCATCTCGAGCTCGGTTGAAGCCTCTGCCTGTTGTTATTGGAACTGCAACTGTCAGATCTTTATGAGCAAAAGCTCACTAGGTATGCTGTGTGGAAACTGTAAAATTTTTACTAGCCAACTGGCAAATATATAATGTTTTTGGTTCTCAAAGGAAGACTCAAGTCAGGAAACCCAAAAACAAAAACACATCCATAAAACAACATTCCACCCACACAAAAAAAAGAGGGTGTAAAAAGGACACCTCTAGGGTGCCAACGCTGCTCCTGCCCACCCACATCCCAAAAACTAGGTTCTGAGAGGGGAGGAGGGGGGGGTGGAGGTCAAAATACAGCAAGACTCCTCTAGAAGAAACATAATTACTAAGGTGAGTAATTTTTTCTTCAAACAACATGAAGTCTTGCTGTATTCTGACAATTGCAGACTACCAAGCAGTACCTCCATGGAGGAGGGACAGAATCTACTTTGGAAACAGGCTCTGAAGTACTGCTGTGTCAAACCGAGCATCACTCCTAGCCTGGATATCCAGAGAGTAATGCTTGGTGAAAGTATGGACTGTTTTCCATGTGGCTGCTTGACAGATTTCTAAGAGAGGAATATCGCTGGCAGCAGCCAGGGAAACAGCTGTACTTCTTGTGGAATGAGCCCTCAGGCCAGAGGGTGGAGTTCTACCCAGTTTTTCATAGCAGAATTGTATACAAGAAACAATCCACCTGGCAATAGATCTCTTACTGGCAGGTTTACCCTTACCAACTTCTCCATAAGTGAGGAACAACTGGAGGGATTCAAACCTGTGACCCTTGGTATGCTGTATGCAGTAGCTAAGGGCTCTTTTAACATCCAAACTGTGTAACCTCCTCTCTCCCAAGGAAGAATGATCAGTGAAGAAAACAGGGAGAGATATAGACTGGTTGAGGTGGAAATCTGAAACCACTTTAGGCAAGAACCTTCTGTTAGTTCTAAGGACCACTTTATCTCTGTGAAAAGAGATGAAATCAGATTCCACTGACAGGGCTTGCAATTCACTGATACATCTGGCAGAAGTAACGGCTACCAAAAACACAGTTTTCCAAGTCAAGTACTTAAGCTCTGCTGAGGACAAAGGCTCAAAAGGGGGTTGCATAAGCTGAGCAATGCAAACATTAAGGTCCCAAGCAAAAGCAGGATCCCTAAAGGGGGGATTGGTGTTAAGCAATCCCTTGAAAAACTTACAGAATACAGGATGGGATGACAGACAGGAAGACTTGCCTACAGACAGGAAAGCAGAAACAGCTGCCAATTGTACCTTAAGGGTAGCTGGTCTGAGACCTAGTCCATTAAGATGGATCATATAATCCAGAACCGTAGGCAATTCAGCAGAGTCTGGAGAAATATTCTTCTTAGAACACCAAATGCTGAATCTTTTTCATATGGAGTTGTAAGTCTTTCTGGTGGAAGGCTTTCAAGAAGCCTTAAGGATATCCAGAACCCCTTGGGAAAGATGTAGATCTGCAAACTCTAACTCTTCAAGAGCCAAGCCTTGAGATTGAGAGACTGAAGATTCGGGTATCAAATGCTCCCCTGAGAGGATGTTAACAGGTTGTAATTCCAGGGAAGAGACAGGGGAAGATGGACTGCTAGGGACAGCAACAAGGGATACCATGGCTGCCTGGCCCAGTCTGGAGCAATCAGAATCACTTTGCATGGTTGTGACCTTATCTTGACTAATACTCTGAACAGGAGAAGGAAGGGGGGCAGCATACAGAAATTTCCCTTCCTAGTTCAGAATCAGAGCATCCAGGGGGACTGAGCCTGAGACTGGGGGTCTGTAACAAAAGAGAGGAAGTTGGTGACTGTCTGGGGCTGCAAAAAGATCTGTCTCTGGAGTGCCCCATCTTGAGAAAATCCCTTCCAACACCAGGGGATCTAGGGTCCATTCGTGATGGCCCTGGGATATTCTGCTCAGTGCATCTGCTAGAACATTGTCCTTCCCTGGGAGGTGAACTGCTATCAGAGAGGTTTGCAGGGAATAAGCCAGGGACCACAACTTCATCGCTTCTGTGTACAAGGCCGTAGACTGAGTGCCTCCTTGCCTGTTGTAATACCACATGGTGGTGGTGTTGTCTGTTCTGACCTGAACCACCTTGTTCTGTACAGATTTGGAAAAAGCTTGCAGTGCCAGAAACACTGCTCTGAGTTCCAAGAGATTGATGTGAAGCAGAGATTCCTGAGGTGACCACAGTCCCTGGGTGGTGAGATCCCCCAAATGGGGTCCTCAGCCCAGCAGGGAAGCATCTGTGGTGAGGACCAGTGAATGAGACTGAGTGACAAATGGAACCCCTTGCCTCAAATTGTCCTGATCCTGCCACCATTGCAAGGCTTAGATCAGGGTTCGAGTCACTGGAATTAGTTTGATAAGGGAATCCTTTCTTTGGGACCAAAAAGCTCTTAAGTGGAACTGAATGTCCCTCATTTGGAATCTTGCCCCCTGAAGCACTGCTGTGGAAGCTGCCATGTGGCCCAGTAGCTGAAGGAAATGCCTTGCTGGTCGAAACACCTGAAGGCTGAATGAAGAGGCCAGTTCTATGAGGGTCCTTGCCCTTTCCAAGGGAAGGAAGGCTCTTGCTTTTATCATATCCAGTTCTGCACCTGTGAAGGTGAGGAGCTGCACTGGTTTGAGAACTGACATTGGTAGACTGAGAAGGAATCCTAAAGAAGTGAGCACTTGCTGGGTCACTTGCAGGTGTGACTTGACTTGGTCAGGAGACTGACCTACTATGAGCCAGTCGTCCAAGTATGGGAAAATGGAAATCTTTTGTCTTCTTGGGAAGGCAACAACTACTGCCAGGCACTTTGTGAAGACCCTTGGGGCTGATGTTAGGCCAAAGGGCAGTACTCTGAACTGATAGTGGCCTGAGGGCAACTTGAACCTGAGGTACTTTCTGTGGGAGCACCTGATGGGAATGTGAAAGTAGGCATCTTTGAGGTCCAGGGAGGCTAGCCAGTCCCCTGGCCTTAGAGAGGGAAGGATAAGTCCCAGAATTACCATTTCGAACTTTGGCTTTAAAAGATGTTTGTTCAGATATCTTAGGTCCAGGATGGGTCGCAACTCTCCTGTCTTTTTGGGGGTTAGGAAGTACCTGGAGTACAATCCTTTGCCCCAGTGTGGGGTAGGAACTCTCTCTATAGCTATGAGATCTAGGAGAGAAGAAACCTCTGCCTCTAGGGCAAGAGTCTCTGAGAGATTTGCAGGTGGAAAAGATCTGGCTCTCATCTTGGGAAATTTTTTGAAGCTGAGAACCAGTCCCTGGCTTACTACTTCCATGACCCACTTGTCTGATGTAAGAGACATCCAGTCCTGGACAAAGTAAGCCAGCCTGCCCCCTACTGGTATAGGACAATCGAACCGGGCAGACCCATCAGGATGTCTGCTTGGCAGGGGCTTTAGGTTGAGGGGTGGATGCAGGCCCACTCATCCCCCTTCTGCCTCTCCCTCTCCCTCTAAAGAACCCCCTCCATGAAAAAGAAGAAGAGGCCTGTGCTTGGTAAAAAGGCCTTTGGAAAGGCCTGCCCTTGCCCCTGGACTGCTGCCTTTGAGGAGTTGCTTGCCTTTCTTTGGCCTGAGCACTCCTGTAAGTGGTCCTGTATTCATCCATTTTCTTCATGCAATTCTCTGTCTCCTTCCCAAACAGAGAATTACCCACTATAGGAAAATCCATGGCCTTAGTCTGGGTATCCTGTGAGAGGCTAGTACATGTGAGCCAAGTCATTCTCTGAAGAGCCACAGATGTAGCCATGACTCTCTATGATACATCATTGGAATCTACAGCAGCATGAAACTGAACTTTCGATGCCCCAATCCCATCTGCAGCTACCTGCTCCAGCTCCTTGGCAAGCTGGGTAGGAGTCTGTTTAGCCAGTGCAAGTACAGTATCCCACCTGAACGTCTGGTACCTGGCTGCATAGGCCATATAATTAGCCTGCCTGAGTCCCAAAGATGCTGCCATGTACTGCTTCTTTGACATGGCATCAATCTTCCTGGAGTCCTTGTCTGGGGGGCTATGATGCCAAGGGAATGTTTGCCTTATCACAGGCAGCAGCCTATGCAACCCCAACATGGCTGCATTGCTGAAAAAGGAACTTTGTATCTGAGCCTGAAAGAGTGTACCTCTTGTCCATTCTTCTGTCCACAGGAGGTATAGAATTGGGAGACTTAAGAATTTTTTGTGTCTGTTTCCCAGAAGATTTGTGGAGGGGAACAGACAGTCTCCTGGACTCTGGGATGTCCATCATCTCAACGTGATCAGGCTCTTCCTGATCCTCTACTGCCTCCTCCACAGGAAGCTGGAGGGTATCAGCCACCTTTCTGTAGAACATGTAGTGTGAAGGGGACTCAGAAAGCCTAGGAGGAGAAACACCTGAAGGTCTGTCTGGGGAGATGTCCGAGTCAATAGGCACATCCAGACTTTCACCATCACCATAATCATCCTCATACTCTCCCTCCTCCTCAAACTCTGGTTCATAAAATTCTTCCAAGGTATAATCTGGAACCGGGGGAACTGACCGAACTGAGCCCCTGCCAGATGGTGCTGGTTCAGTCGGAACCGATCGAAGCGATTCCATAATCCTAATCACTTTGGCTATCTCATCGGTGGTCGGAGTATGAGATTCTGGATCCGAACTGGTCGATTTGTCTTTTCTTTTTCTTTTTGTTGGAACTGATTCCTCAGAATCGGCTCTCCTTTTGCCGGAAGAAGTATCACCCTGGTCAGAGGGCACTCCTTCTGGTTCGGTCGGAACCGAACCGGGCTGGCCATCCGGGTCAGCGGACATCTCGGCCTCCCTTTCTCTTAGTCTACCTAATCTCTTTTCCAGTGTAGATTTGAGAACATTTTTGCAAATTTGGCAGTCTGAATTGAAGTTGGCAAACCCCAGACAATAAACACAGGTGGTGTGGGGATCAGCCTTAGCAAAGACCTCCCCACACACACTGCAGTGTTGAAACCCAGTGGGCCTGTTTTTTTTTTGGGTTTCTCAGACATGGCCAACCTAACCAAACTTACCCTTTTTTCGGCAATCCGCCAGGCAAGACTCCCCTATCAGTTCCTGACCGTGTCACGGGTCTTGAAAAAAAAAACGTACTAAAACCTGTTTTTTTTTTTAGAACCGATACAGACCGGTAACCACACACTAAAGTAAAGAACAAATTTTACCTCAAAATGACCGGTTCAGCCGAACCGATTAACAGTTTACAAGTTCCAAACAGAAAACAGAACAAAAACCTATCTAGTACTCATGGTACCACAGACAGAGACTTGAACCGACTATGCAGAAACAACAATTCAGAAGAAACCAACCGAAAACCGACACTTCAACTGACTTTTGAACCGAGCAGCAGAAGAAATCTCCGGAGCGACTGTTCAGTGTGGCAGAGTAAAGAATCTGACGTTTGCAGTTCGAATAACAATAGGCAGAGGCTTCAACCGAGCTCGTGATGAACATTCTATGCAAGGCATAGAAAAGTTAACCCTATGTTCTCCAGGGCAGTTGAAAGGCAGGACCTAACTGCGATTGTCACAATACAGCAAGACTTCATGTTGTTTGAAGTATCTTGAGAATAGGCATCTGCCCCACTGCAAGGCAGGGACTTTTTTATAGCTTTCAATATTAACAGTTTTTCTACTTCCAGTTCCAGTAGACTTTTTTTTTGTGAGAGAGTGAGCTGGGGAACATCTGTGTTTCTGCAGATTTGGAAAGGGTTTGAACTGCAGACACAATCCTCAGTCCACTACTTCCAGTATCCACTTGCCTGTGGTAATGTTTACCCATTCCTGAAAGTAGTGTGCCAGTCTACCTCCCACTGGCAATGAATGGTTGGGTGACCTGGACAAAATTGTCAGGAGTTTTGTTTTGGCTGGAGTTTAGGCACTGGAGCTGCAGTATTACACCTGGAAGCACTTTTTCACCTTCCCATGTAGTAACCTCTTTGTGACTGGTACTCATAGGGAGTGTAAGACACAGGCTCTTGGGAAGTGTCCCCTGCCTCCACCTCCCCTTTCGTATGACCTGCAGGAGGTAGAGGCCTTTTCTTCTCGCTGTTACTTTTGAAAGTGGTTTTGTATTCATTCACTTTTTTCATACAGGCCTCTGTTCTGTCACCAGACCATGAATCTCCTTCAAAGGAGAAACCCATGGTCTTGTTTTGAGTATCCTGGGAAAGGGTGGCAGTTCTCAGCCAGGAAAACCTTCTTAAGGACACTGCATGAGTCAAAACTCTGGCAGCAGTATAATTAGTGTACACCATAGTGTGGAAATAATATTTTGTGGCATCCTGGGCTGATCTTGCTGTAGCAAATCAGGTCTTGTGCGAAACCATCTTCTGCTCTTTCTGCCAGTGCCAGAACTGTGTTCCAAAGTGCTTTCTGGTACTGTGCTGTATGTGCTGAATAAGCTGCCTGACTGATAAGCAGGGAAACTGTTGTATAACCTTTTTTTGCCATAGTATCTCGTTTTAGAGTCTTTTTCAGGGGTCTGTGCAGATCATTTTTTTGCTCTCTCACAAGCAGAAACCTGGACTACCCCATGATCAGGATGGGCATGCAAGTATTCAACACTGCTTATCCACTTGACATTTTCTCTCTCTTATTTTTTTGTCGATGGCTGCAGCTGAAGTGGGTGCAGCCATGATTTTTGCTATGGCCTTTTTTAAGTGATTTATGTATGAGAAGTAACATCCTTCTTGGTAGAGCTACTCCCAGTATTCCTCAAAATCAGTATCCTTTTCATTCTCTCTGTTTCTAGTTGGGGAATGTTGAGGGTGTCAACCATTTGTCTGACAAATGAGAAAAAAAGATGAATAATTCTCAATTTGCATTGGAGGAGGTTCAATATCTTGCTCAGGTATGTCCTTTAACTCCATGGGGTCACCTTCCTCCATATGCATATAATATTCTTCTTCCTCCTCCTCCTCCTCCTTTCCAGACAGATAGGTTGGAGCCTGAACCTGGGGAAGGGGCTGGCATGTATCTTATTGAAATTTTCCCAGGATAAATGGCCACATTCTTTGTATCTCCTCTGAAAAGGGCATTTTCCTGTGCCATGTGCCTGCTCCTTTCTTTGTGCAGGAGGAATGGCAGTGACATTATTTTCTTTCAATTTCTTTTTGGCAGGCACCATTTCCAGTGTCTGCTCTAAGGCTCTTTTATTTTTGCCATCACTAGATTCAGGGTTCCACTTTTCGGACGTCATGATATCTAAACCTTCTTTACCAAGCCTTTCTGATAGTTGTGCAGCTTTATCTTTTTCTTGTTACCCTTTACATTATTTGCTGCTGTACATTAGGAGATGGACCATTCAGATGTGTGCTTTCCGCTATCGTTTGGACCATTATCAGAGCCTTTGTTATTGTTATTATTACTATTATTATCATTAGGTGACACAGAGGCAGCCTGAGAAGGCATGTTTCTTTTTAAAATGTTTATCCTTTTAAATAAGGTTTTTGGGCAAAAAATATGACAGGACTTACAATTTATCAAGTCATGTTGTGGCCCTAAACACTTTAAAGAAAGCTCATGATGGTCTGCCCTTGCTGGGAGCTGAAAACAATTTGTACAATTGTTTGATAGTCTACAAGCTCTCTCTGACATACCAGTTAAAGAAAACCTTGAAATGGATCAAAACTATTTCCAAAAAATGATGCAGTACAAGACCCTAATAGCGGAAAAAAGCACCTGTGGTGAAGAAGGAAAGATACTTACCCTAGTTATATTGCTTCTTCTAAAACTCACAAATTCAGGCACTCACAACCCATAGAGAGGGACAGCTTTATCTTTATTTATGTATTTATTTATTTATTTAAAAGTTGATAACCAGGAAAGACAATATGAGCCAATGCTCGTTTCCAGATATGACCTGGGGGAAGTGTTATCCATGGTCCAGCACCCCTGATGGTGCCCCCACCTCATGGGCAGCAACTTATGCAGGCATATGTACTAACCTTAAGGCAAAGGCATTTATCATATAAGCATAAGTGTCAGGATCTGTGGTCTGTTATGCTCCATTATGTTTTACTGATATATTAGCCATGAGAAATGCTTTTTGCTCTGTTCTTACTGCATTTTCATGTGTAAGGCAACAGTGCCATCTTTAGTGATTGTACACCACTACAACTGACCTTGGGATATAGAAGTCTCATTGTGCTGTTATCTCTGCAAGCTATGCAACTTTTTATATTAGTTAGGATAGTTGCTCAGACCACCTGTTTTTGTCCAATTATATGCATTTTATGTATCTTCCTTAGCCGTTGCTATAGTACTTATCAGGGTATAAGACCCTTTGTAACACGTAGCTTCTCTGAGAAGAGAGAAACTATCTGCATTGCCTAGGTAAGGAAAACTGGTGTTCGCCCAGTGTTTTACACTGTAATTGTAGTAAGCCTGCATTACTGATCTGTAATAAATTTCATTTATTACATGAGTACCACTTGTCTGTTGTCTCTTCCTTTTGTGCCGTTCCACCAAGAATCTGAGAGGGCGATTTATTACCCCAATTACATTCTGGTGACTGCGTGTAGGTGGAATGTACAAGGGAAGATTCACATTCAATTTATTTTGAATGTTGAGTAGTCTAGTGCAGTTTTCATCTACTTGGACCTACTTGTGCTTACGGTGGTAGTGGCTGTGGCAGATCCACACCGTCTTGGTCTCCGGCATGGCAGACCCACACTGGACCCCCTTACACTCCCTTTGTGGGTGACAGCATACCCCCTTGGCACAACCGTTCACCCACTGGGGACCGGAAAGTGGTTGGTGATGGCACCAGGTTATTTGTACCAGTTTTCCAACTGCTTATTTTGTTTGTCTACCCCTTATTTGTCATGTCTGATCTGTGCACAGAACTGAGACTCGATGTCTCAAACTACCTCACATCTCATGATGGATGGACAGATTTCACACTGGACACAAAATCTGCAGAAAAAACATTGCTGCTAATATCTGACCAGTACTTAGAGTTCAAACAAACAACCAAGAAATACAACCTTAAAGGTCTTTTGCTTGCAACTCTACATACTGTTGTTGAGAGTCTCATAGCGAGGTGTGCCACCTTTGAATTGCAAAATGTGTCTCTAAAAAAGAGATGGGCTTGCAGGCATTGGAGCTACAGAAAAAGGAAAGGAAACTAGCAGAGGAGACATAGTCACTCTGTGATGCTAATTCCAGGCTGATGCACTGTACTGCTCAAAAAATTGAGCGAGAGTTGTGTTTGTTAAGAGATGATTGCGAAAGGTTGAAATGTGATAAGAAACAGGACATTTGAATGATGTTTTGAGTGATACAAATGAGACTTTGAGAGATGAGAATGCTGAGTTGAAAGAAGATTGCAAGCGTGTGAGTTGTAAGTTGGATAAAGAACTTAGGGAAAATGTTGAATTGGGTGCCACGTATAGAGTGTTACAGAGAGAGGATGAGAGAGGTATTGAGCAGGGCACTGCAAAAGCCTGTCACAAGAAATGTAGACGAAAGATGGGGAAGCTGCACCATCAATGGGAGGTTCTTGCTGGCCATGTTAAGGCCATGAATGGGTTTCAGTATACGCCCATTGATATTACATCATCCAGTGATGACAACTCTGACTTTGATGACAAGGCATGCCACGTCACACGCAAGTCCAACCCCTGTGGTGGAGCAGCTTCCACTTGCCATTTACAAGATGGTGCCAACATCAGCATGCATACTGCATCACCACATCCATGCAAACATGGCAGATGCCAAGTACAACACCATGATGGTGGCCCCCATGACGCAGGTGGTGGGCCTGTATTCTGTGATGCACCTCCGCTCACTCCTCTTACTAGGGCGATGAGTCAGAAATTCGCAGCATGATTAGTGATGCGATCAGTAGGATCAGTGTCCAGGAGGATCAAAAGAAGGCCATCCAGGACCAAACTGACAAAATGCTAAAATTCTGTTACTCAGGATCAAATGTACAAAGCAATCACTGATGTGGCAGTGGAGGCTGTGCTTCGCAGGGCCATGCTAAATATTGGACTGAGTGCAAATACACATACTTCCAACCACGTGCAAGTCGCTCATTCTATCCAGCAAATTGCACAGAGCATCAGACAAATGTGGGCCAACTGACAATCTCAGTTGCCACTTGGAGAAAGTGCACTCCCTTAGTGAGAGGCTCTCTCTCCAACTCCAGTACCAAGATCAAGTCTTGCGACAAACAGTTGAACCAGCCCTCTGGGCTAAGCTCTTAGAGACAGTGCGAAGTGCTAAAAACTTCACCTTCGATTAAATTCATATGTGCAAATTCCCCAGGAATTGTGGGAATGCACTTGGCCTACAAAGTCAAGCAAGGCACAAATGAAAGCTCAGATGCCTACCACCAATGGTTGCGTCTTGCATACAAAACTGGCAAAGACCCAGCAGAAGAGCAATTTGACGTAGATCAAATTGAGTACACAGATTTGTACATCTGGAACATGTGCCCGGCCTTGCAGGAAAAGATCAAGCTCAGTAGTTTTTCAAACACGGACAACTTTGCATCAGTCTTCACTAAGATGGAGTGGACCTAAAAGGTCTACCACCGCACCCTGTCTTCCGCCAAATCCAACAAGGTAGCTGCAGTACATCCTACCCCTGATGCCTCCACCCACTATATGGTGGAGGGAAACAACCAGAAAAATGATACCCCTTTTGATGACAAAAAGTCACATGGGGAAGGGGACTGAAACTACAGAAACAACCGGAACAATAGGGACAACACAGGCAGTTGGAAAAATCCAAACACCCAACAAAATAGCCAGAACCAATACTGAAATGGTCCTAGCTATTGACAAATCAAAGAAGAGAATGAAAACCCTCCTGCAGGCTGTTGGATGAAATTCATGCTGAGAGGGGAGCTACAGCTACATGAACTATAACTGCCCTAGCCCTGGCTGTTGAGTCATCAAGCAGCTGAGGGGAGGTTGCATTGGTTACTGGCCAGGTCAATACGACATCCAAAGCAGAATCACCCATGCAGGCATTCTCTGTGCCTGTGACATCACAAGTACACTTGTATCTATTGTAAGACATACAGAAGGTCTTAGAAGGTCCTGCAGGCCTTCGATTTCAGGAACAGGCAGACCATGCCAATTCTGAACAATCAGATTGACAATTGCAGGCCCCAGTCCAGATTGTGAGTAACCTGATTGTGGACAAAAGTGGACAGCCTTGTGTAAAGGCCACAGTCCTGGGCTGCCAACTTACCATGCTTCTGGACACTGGAGCAGCCATGTCAGTCCTCGATGATGAGGACCTAGCCTCATTTTACTGGTCTACTGGCTGGAAGACCAGTGCACAGGGTATAGATGTTACCCAGCTACATACCTACAGATCTATTCCTCTACCTGTGGTGGTAGACCAACTCAGGACTAATTTTGCTTTTGACCTCATGGTTCTACATCATTACTCCAGCATTCTGGGAATTGATTTCTTAGCATTACATGGCTGTGTAGTAGACCTAGCCAACATGCTACTCATTCAGACTAAAGGACAATGTCATGCTGTCACCATCCCAGACTTGCATGTGGTGGCAGCTATCTCCCATAGCAACAAGGAGTATGACGTCATGGCTTTGTTCAAAAGTCATGACCTGTTTTCAGAGCTTGCACCTTTGCTGCAAAAACACCTTGACATGTTTGCCACCAACAAACATGACTGTAGTAGGATGCACACTACCATTGAAATCACGGGGCCTGACTCTGTGAGGCAAAAACAGTATCCATTTCCTGTTGAAGCCTTGCCATCACTTAGGGAAACCATCCAATCACTGCTTCAACAAGGAGTGATTAGGACCTGTGTTTTTACTGTCAATTCACCTATTTGGCCTGTTAAAAAGCTGAATGGGGCCTGGAGACTCACAATTGAATACAGAAAACTCAATCAGATTACTCCTAGTTGTGCACCAACAGTAGCATCAGAACCTGATGTACTCAAGCTGTTGACGCCTGACAAAAAGTGGTTTACAGATCTTGACATTTCTAATGGGTTTTGGTCACTCCCATCAGCACAGGGAAGCCAATACAAATGTTCTTTCATCTTTGATGGATATCAGTACACCTGGACCTGGCTTCCCCAGAGCCTTCACAACAGCCCTTCCCTCTTCCATCTCCACATGATGGAAGCTCTTCAGGGGTTCTCCACACCCCAAGATCTTCTGCAGTATGTGGATGACTTGCTTCTGGCAACCACCATGAAAGAAGATCACTTGGCTCTTCTAGACAAACTTCTGTCTCTCCTCAAGAGAGCAGGCCTCAAGTGCAACCCCTCCAAGGCACAACTATGTGAGAATGAAGTTGTCTTCCTTGGCCTATGTATTACAGACCAAGGCAGAAGACCAGCTGTCAAAAAGATCCAGGACTTGCAAGATCTGCCACTTCCTACTAGCATGGCAACACTCAGACACTTTCTAGGAATGGTAAACTACTCCAGGGATTTTATCCCTGACTTTACCTTGAAGGCAGCTCCCTTGTAAGAACTTTTGAATAAGGACGTCCCATGCACATGGGGCACCACTCACACCGATGCTGTGACACAGCTCAAACAGGCCTTAGCCTTAGCCCCAGCACTGATCAGTCCTAACCCAGATCTTCCATTCCATTTGGAAACTGCCACACCGGATGTGGCCATGCCTGCAGTGCTGGCACAAAAGTACAATGGGTATTTCAGGCCCATGGCCTACACTTCTCAAATGATGTCCTCAGTAGAGAGAAAGTATAGTGTCTGTGAAAGAGCACTCTTGGCAACCTACTGGGCTGTCAAACATTTCCTGCATATCATTGGGTATGCACCTGTCATCTTGCATACCTCTCACACCCCAACCAACTTTTTGCTTTCAGACAAAGTAAAAGATGGTTCAGTGTCCAACACCAGATTCACCCACTGGTCTTTGCTTTTGCAGGACAAGGACATTAAAGTACTAACTGCAAAATGCCCTCTATCTTGGCTCATGGCCTACTTTACACAGGTAAGCCCCACGACTGTGCACTCCAACCTCCTGACATACCTAAGCTGGGACCATACTTACTGGCTACACCAGATATTTTAGAGGATGCCAGAATATACTGCATCTTCACGGACAACTCTGCCTCCTATGTGGAAGGGAAGCAGGTAGCAGGATTTGGTGTGTTCATAGTCTTTCCAGATGGTGATTTCAAAAGCATTGCTAGGAAATGTACCATAATTTCCTCACAGTATGCTGAACTGGCAGCTGTGGCCTGTGCTCTAGAGGTCATGCCCCATGGTGTTAAGGATGCTATCATCTTTGCAGACTCCAACTGGGTCTGGTCCACCCTCACTGAATTTCTACCATTCTGGGAGAGAAATAACTTCACATCTTCTGATGGCACACCTGTCAAATATAGGGATCTGTTTGTGTACATACCCACACTGACACAACAGTTTGCTCATAAACTGTACATTCACAAGATTAAGGCTCACTGCAAAAATGACCCTTACTATGAATTCAACGATTGAGTGGACTTGCTTGCCAAAGTAGGAGCTTGGGGGGGGGAGACATGGTCAATGACTCACCCAGTAGCTGTGGCAGTCAGCTTCTTAGCTGCTAACACCAGGCAGAAACCATAACCAGCACCTCCAATGGACCTTTCTGCTGCACAGAAATCTGACCCAGAACTAAAAGATGTGTTCAAATACCTGGACAAAGGAATTGAACAGGAACTACATACTTGTAGTCCATACAAAAGACATTCTGACAACATACATCTATCTACCAATCAGAAACTGATCTGGTTATAGGAAGGACAACACAGGTTACAAATGGTGGGTTGTACCACAGTCCTTATGAACCAAATTCATCAATATGGTTCATGACACCCCCACTGGTGGACAGCAGGGGGCAGATAACTCCACCCAGAGACTTAAAACTGTCACCTGGTGGCCTAGTATGACCAAGGACGTGGAACACTGTGTGGACAACTGCATAGTGTGTACCCAAAAGAATACCATTTTGGTGAAAAGAAACACCAAATTATTGCCACAAAGGCAATCTGGACCATGGAATGCGATACAAATCGATTTCATTAGCCCCTTGACTAACTCCATCAAAAACAACAAGTATGCACTTGTTGTCACAGATTTGTTTTCCAAGTAGGTTGAGGCATGCCCTACTTGGAATAACATGGCAAAGACAACTGCCAAGATCCTGGTGGATCAATTGTTCTCCAGGTGGGGCCTACTCCTTAAGATAGACAGACCAGGGAACCAGTTTTTCAGCTGAGCTGATGAAACAGACACTCCAAATTCTTGGAGTAGAACAGAAATTCCATATTCTATTCTATCCTCAATCCTCAGGCCAGATAGAAAGAGCAAATAGAAGAATCAAACAGATGTTATGCAGATTCATCAATGACAATCCCAAGGACTGCGATTCCCTCTTGCCACTACTGCTGATGGCAATCAGGGGTACTTCTGCAGCAACTATTCAGTGCATACCATATGAGGTTATGACTGGTAGAGCGATGAGATTACCTGAGCACCTGTTGATTGATCTCCACAGCCCTGCCGCAGATTGGGTATCTGTGGACAAATACATTGGAAAAACTTCATGCTGACATCATGAAAATACACTTGTTCACTGCAAATCATATGGCTAAAGCCCAACAATAAGCAAAAGCCATTTTGATAAGCATGCAAAAGAACTCGACTGGCAAGCTGGAGATCAAGTCATACTTCTCCAATACAGATCACCAGCTTACTCATTTACCAGTAAATGGGAAGGCCCATATCCCATCATCAACAAACTCAGCCCTGCTGTTTATCTGGTGAGAGTTCAGCATCAGAAACAGACCACCGACAAGTGGTTCCATGCTAATCAGCTCAAGTTGTATAAAGGTAACTAATTACTTTTCCTAACCCTCTTAGGGTGGAATAGCACCCCTCACTTAACAATCTTTTTCTGTTTCTTTCAGATATACTGGCAAGATAGCTGTCTTGCACCTCCTCATTCTGGTGGGACTATGTTTTTTGACTTACTCTCAAGACAAATCCCTTTTGACTGAACACAGATGACATATATCACATTTGCTTGAAAAACTTGAAAATTCAGCTTGAGATGCACCCATCTCCATCCCCAAGAGAGTACGCATTGACATCCTCAACAAATTGATTACTGTTAAGAAAGGCTCAGATGCCTATCTTAATGCAATGTTGTAGCTCCAGACAAATCCACATTGCAGATACAATGGGAAACTGATTTTAATGGTTACACACTTCCTGTAGCATATTATTGTAAAGGAACTTTTCACAGATAGCCCAACACAGGGATTGCACTAAATGGTACACTCTCTATCTGACAAGCTGCTTCTAGACATACTGGTCTCTACAACTTAACTGCCTTAATAGATCCTCCCTTTTGTGACCGTCTCACCTCTGAAGAGTCACAAGTTTTCTGTCTTCACAAATATATGGCTACTGAAGCTATATTCCTTTATGTGGTCCCACCCACTGAAGAAGAAGAACTGACAGAATGTCCTCCTCAGGAGCCTGGTCCTCCTAATGGTCTGACTGCCACTTCCCTTCCTGGAGCTTTGATTAACAATGTTCAATTTATGCATGTGGCAGTTATTTTTAAACTTATGCATTGGAATATGGCTGAGTTTGCTCTCTGCCATGCCACCTACACTTCTAAATATTTCAGTATGATGCTTCTAGACATTGTAGCTGCTTACCAAACTCGCACAAATGATCCAGTTAGTGGATCTCATGCTACTGAACACTTGGGAGTTTTAGACCCAAGACCCACGTTAAAAGTAAACCACACTAGGCGTAATACTGCTGATATTACCGGTGCACCAGGCACCGTCTCTGGCCTTTTTGGTTCTGGAATGTCTATCTGGAATAGAGCAGATATAGCTGCTATTAAAGCACAAACACTTAACTTTCAACAAGCTATTAAAAATGATGTGTTATCACCACTGTTACATGGTGTAGATGGTTTAAATAAGGAAGAGCGTTTTACTGTTTATAACATGTAGGAAACTGCTAAAGGGTTCAATGACACCAGAAACAAAATTAATTAATTGATTTTTCAAAATAACAAGGAGGCAGGCAAGCGATATATTGCCCATAAACTTTTATGCTTCACTTATGGTTCTTATGTAATTACCACTGTTAACAATCTCTTCACGGACTTGGAAACAGGATACATTCCAGATATTATTCATGATAGGAGAATGTCTAAATGGTATTGTCCTCACTGCAAATCTACTGCATGCATTACATTGTGTAATTCAAATTCTGTCAATATTTCTATGTCTAAGGCTAGAAATCTTGGGTATGTTTCATGTTATCCAAACCAAGCACCATGCTATTTTACTAAACGTTGTTCAATTCATGACAGCATGTTCTTTACCTTCATTGTATCGCTACCTCGCTTTGATTCACAAACTTCTGTCTTTGACAAACTGGCTGCTATAAATTCCATCAGACATCTTGATGAGAACATTTACCGAGAATTAACTGACTTGCCTTCTTTGCTTGTCTATCATACTGTTCTACATGCTTGGGTCACACCACATACCAACTGCTGCGCCAAGAAGGATATTATTATCTGTGCTGCTGTGACATCTTTGACATTGTTAAACCTGTCTGCGGCTACTCTCCGGAACATCCCGACTGGTCGTTTTCCTTGAGTGATGATCTGACGTCTAACATGACTGAACAATCTTTGCAAGTTGCATCTTCAGCGCCACCGCTGAAACAGCTGCATCTCGAAGCTACCTGAAAGAGGTACATTGCTTCACATCACAGCTCACCAACCAGTCATTCACTTGTCCTATACGTCTACAACAATGGAGAGTTCCAACTGTATGAGTTACCTACAATTCTGATGGGCAGTACTGTGTAGTGACAAATCATTGTTTCTTTGCTTATGGTGCCAAAACTTGTGCTATTAATTTTCTTAACTTCTGTTATACTCCATAGCTGTTTTACTCCTGTTCCTCTCCCTGAACAAGATGTTATATATACTGATCTGCAATACTTGCTTACCTTGTCTCAATATTTGCCTATTTGTAATGTACATATTGACCCATTGACACTTTCATTGAAATCTCTTTAAGCTAGAAAGGATTCATATCTTATCTATATTAGTAATAATATTTCTAAAGCTGGTGATGCTCTTAATACTCTTATTTGTAATGGTGATTTAAGTACTGTTCTTTCCAATACTTGGTTAGAATTAACTTTTAAAGCTTTTGTTATTATCTCCAAGTATTTCTGACTATTTTTCTGATACTAACCCTTTGCTGTCTGTGACGTACTCTTAGACAATATCATGAACAACTTGAATTCCTTTACAAGGCTTGTGCCTTGGGCTTGTAAACAACAGCTTCTGTAGCTCCATCCCACTAATTTCCTGTGGTAGTTGCCTTTTCTTCTGAAGATAACAAGGGGGGGGAATGTTATCCATGGTCCAGCACCCCTGATGGTTCCCCCACCTCAAGGACAGAAACCTATGTAGGTATATGTACTAACTTTTGGACAAAGACACTTATCATATAAGCATAAGTGTCAGGATCTGTGTTCTGTTATGCTCCATTATGATTTACTGATATAGTAACCATAAGAAATGCTGTTCATTCTATTCTTACTGTATTTTCATATGTAAGGCAACAGTGCCATCTTTAATGATTGTACACCACTACAACTGACTTTGGGATAACAGAAGTCTCATTGTGCTATTATCTCTGCGAGCTATGTAACTTTTCATACTAGTTAGGATAGTTGCTCAGACCACCTGTTTTTGTCCAATTATATACATTTTATGTATTTTCTTTAGCCGTTACTATAGTAATTATCAGGGTATACTATCCTTTGTAACTCTAATAAATGTAGGTTATATATTGAGTGCCTTTTGGCTTCTCTGATATAACTTCACTTTTTTTTGCTCAGTCTTGTTTACACAGCTTTCACCGAGACCTTCAGAGACTGGCAGTTTTTTTCAAGTTGTCAACTAATTGGGCTAGGTTAGGAATGACAACACAGACTGGTTGGAAGAGTGACCTCTGTGTTATGGTTTTTCCACCAGCCACAGTTATCTCATGTGACACTTGACTGACCAAGACTATGTGATCTCAGTTCAGGAAGGCTGCTGTGTTCATTAAAATCTAAAGTTTCCTTATGGGCATTGTGACAGAAATGGACAGGAAAGAGTTAATGGTTTGGATTCTGTAGGTGCCTTATTTTTTTTAGCAGTTTGGAAAAAAATACAGTCAGGCTGAAATCCTCTGTCCAGCAGCATCCAGCTTGTGGAATTCCTAGCTGCTAGATAAGAGCTGGGTCATAAATCTTGAGTGGACATCTCCAGACACACACAGACCTGCAGACACAGACACAGGGCAGTTTGAATGGATTGGATCATTCAAAGATAAACTTAAGGTGAAAAGGGAATATAATTGGTCACTGATAGGTATTCACTCTGATTGGGACAATTAAATGCATACATGTTAGTTGGTTGGTGCATTTAAAGGGAGAATAGGAATGACCTATACTCCACAGAGTACATAACCTTCTGAAAGGAAGAGAAGGCTCTCTTGTGCTTTGGAAGCTGGGAGGGGAAACATAAGTTTGGAGCCTACCTTGCAGCTGTGTCCATGGGAGCTGGCAGTTAGAACAGGGTCCAGTGTCTCCTGTAAGGACAGGGGAGGGTAAGTTTAGTGATAGCATATTTCAGTAATGGCCTTCTTCTTTTGCCATCTGTTATTTAAAACATTTGTTTACTTTTCCTGTATGAGTGTTATTCTCTTGTGTTGTAAATAGATATCCTGTAAATGCTCAGTGCACTTTCTGTTAAGTAAAAGCTATTTATTTGCTCAACAGTTGTGACTGTGATGTCATTTTTTCTAAGGTAATATTTGGTTTCCCCTGGCTGTGGTAAACTCTGTGTAGCATCCACCACTCGAGAGAGACACACTACCACACTTTAACTTGTGCAATTGCATGTTTGATTATTCAAGTTTGTACATTTGAAAGAGGTGCCGGAAGGAAAGTCTGGCTGGTGGCAATGAATATCTGAGTACAGAGACCTCTCTAAAAGCTGTTTCAGCCCAGAGGGAGAGGTGGGTTGTCACATATTGGTGGCAGAAGTGGGATGATGATAGCGGACTGCATAGCACACTGAGATACAGAGTTTGCCAGTGGAACAGTTACCTTAGCATTGCAAAACAGGATATATAAGAGGATACATTTGTACAACAGTTTTATTTGTTTCTAGATAGCACAGTAAAGTGTAGCAGTAGAGAATGAGCTCCACGGAGTATGACTCACTTACTGTACCATAGCTTTTTGAAAGGTGCCAGGAAAAGGGGATTAAGCCTGAAGGTCTAAAGCAGAAGAAAAAGGCAGACCTCATAGCTACTCTCTTGGTACATGATCTGGAGCAGACAGGCACTGGGGGTGAGTCAGGAACTGAGGCAGCAGACCCCCCCAAACCAGCTTGAGGCACTGTGACTGCAGCTGCTGCTGCAAGACAAGGTGTTGGAGCTGAAAAGACTGGATGCTGAGGTGAAAAGACTGGATGCTGAAGCAGAAGCAAGAAGGTTGGAAGCAGAGAAAGGACTTGAAGAAAAGAGACTGGCAGACAGAGAGAAAGAACACCAAGACAAAGAGAAGGAATGCGAAGACAGAGAGAAAGAATGGCAGCATGAACTCCAGAGACAACAGCACGAGAAGGAGATGATGACCCTCCGCAGTCAGCAAACTGTGAGTAATGGTGGTGTGACAGAAATGGGCAGGAAAGAGTTAATGGTTTGGATTCTGTAGGTGCCTTATTTTTTTAGCAGTTTGGAAAAAATACAGTCAGGCTGAAATCCTCTGTCCAGCAGCATCCAGCTTGTGGAATTCCTAGCTGCTAGATAAGAGCTGGGTCATAAATCTCGAGTGGACATCTCCAGACACACACAGACCTGCAGACACAGACACAGGGCAGTTTGAATGGATTGAATCATTCAAATATAAATTTAAGGTGAAAAGGGAATATAATTGGTCACTGATGGGTGTTCACTCTGATTGGAACAATTAAATACATACATGTTAGTTGGTTGGTGCATTTAAAGGGAGAATAAGAATGACCTATTCTCCACAGAGTGTATAACCTTCTGAAAGGCAGAGAAGGCTCTCTTGTGCTTTTGGAAGCTGGGAGGGGAAACACAAGTTTGGAGCCTACCTTGCAGCTATGTCTGTGGGAGCTGGCAGTTAGAACAGGGTCCAGTGTCTCTTGTAAGGACAGGGAAGGGTAAGTTAAGTGATGGCATATTTCAATAATAGCCTTCTTCTTTTGCCATCTGTTATTTAAAACATTTGTTTACTTTTCCTGTATGAGTGTTATTCTCTTATGTTGTAAATATATATCTTGTAAATGCTCAGTGCACTTTCTGTTAAGTAAAAGCTATTTATTTGCTCAACAGTTGTGACTGTGATGTCATTTTTCTAAGGTAATATTTGGTTTCCACTGGCTGAGGTAAACTCTGTGTAGCATCCGCCACCTGAGAGAGACACACTACCAGACTTTAACTTGTGCAATTGCACGTTTGATTATTCAAGTTTGTACACTTGAAAGAGGTGCCGGAAGGAAAGTCCGGCTGGTGGCAGTGAATACCTGAGGACAGACACCTCTCTAAAAGATGTTTCAGCCCAGAGGGAGAGGTGGGTTGTCACATATTGGTTGGCAGTGGTGGGGAGATGATAGCAGACTGCGTAGCACACTGAGATACAGAGTTTGCCAGTGGAACAGTTACCTTAGCATTGCAAAACAGGATATATAAGAGGATACATTTGCAAAACAGTCTTATTTTTTTTCTAGTCAGCACAGGAAAGTGTAGCAGTAAGAAATGAGCTCCACGAAGTACGACTCACTTACTGTGCCATAGCTTTTTGAAAGGTGCCAGGAAAAGGGGATTCAGCCTGAAAGTCTAAAGCAGAAGAAAAAGGCAGACCTCATAGCTACTCTCTTGGCACATGATCTGAAGCAGATAGTCGCTGGGGGTGAGTCAGGAACTGAGGCAGCAGACCCCCCATTCCAGCTTGAGACACTGCAACTGCAGCTGGTGCTGCAAGAAAGGGCATTGGAGGCGAAAAGACTGGATGCTGAAGCAGAAGCAAGAAGGTTGGAAGCAGATACCAAAAGACTGGAAGCAGAGGGAAAAACTGGAAGAAAAGAGACTGGTAGACAGAGAGGAAGAACATCAGGAAAAGGAGAAAGAACACAAAGAAAGAGAAAAATAACAACAACACGAGATGGGGATGATCACCCTGCACAGCCAGCAAACTGTGCGTAATGGTGGAGTGAGTTTATCTCATGAAGCCAAAATGAATTCCAAATTGTTCCCTCAGTTTAAAGAGGGAGATGACCTTGATTTATTTTTAAGGTCATTTGAGACAGTATGCGACCAATTAAAATTGACTAAGGCTTTCTGGTCAACTTATCTCACATCCTTGCTGACGGGGCGAGCGTTGTGTGCATTTGCTAAAATAAGTAATGAAGGCTATGCTGATTATGATAAAGTGAAAACAGTGTTGTTGAAACATTTTGAATTAACTCCTGAGGCTTATAGAAGGAAATTTAGAGAGTTAAAGAAAAGCCCAGAAGACAGTTATGCAGAACTGCAAGTTAAACTGTATACTTACCTTGATAGGTGGATGGAGGGGGCTAAAGCAACTACTGTGGAACTGGTTAAAGATGTATTGGTGAGAGAACAATTCCTTAAAATTGTACCTGAGGACATGCGTGTATGGCTCATAGACAGGGCATGCACCTCTTCTACAGAGGTGGCAGGAAGCGCTGACGAGTATCTGTCTAGCCGGCCATACACACAACGTAAGTCTTATGGTGGGGGGGCAGCACATGGTTATAAGGGATCCCATGGGGAGCAGCCCAAAGGAAATCAGCCTGCACCTGAGCCCAAAGTAGAGCCCTCTGGTTCTAAGGGGACTCAAGAAATAAGTCCCAAGAAATGTCATATTTGCAATCACATGGGACACTTGAGATATAACTGCCCTCAGAAACTGGTTAAGGGGCAGAGATATGGGGGCAAGGGTGATCAAAAGAGCACTGGTGTGTTTGTAGGGTGTGTCCAGTCTAAAGATCCACTCTCCTCTGATGAGAATCTGCGTCCCATTACAGTTAATGGAATAGTAACACAGAGACTGTGGGACACAGGTGCAAACATCTCCCTGGTAAGGCAGGATCTCATTCAGGCAGAATAGAAGGTGCCTGAGAAATACTCCAAGGTCTGGACATTCACAGGGCCACCAGTCTCATTACCAATGGCTAGAGTCTTCCTGAGTGGGGAAGGGGGCCATGGAGAAAAGGAGGTGGAAGTTGTAGAGGACCTACCTGTAAGTATGATTGTGGGGAAGGATTTGGACCCAGTAAAAAACTGGTGTGTGTTGTAACTCGTAGTCAGGCACAAGCGCAAGCTTCTGAGGGTGAAGAGGGGTTGACTCTGGGTGGTCCAGCCACACTCTCAACAGCTGAGGAAGTGTCTAGCACAGGGGAGGGGCTAGCTAGAAGCAGCAGTCCAGAACCCCAGTCACAAATAGAGGAGCCCACAGGACTTCCTTCAGAAGGGGCACTGGGAAGGGTCAGATGAGGGCAGCTGAGTGCTGCACAGCGAACTGACCCTACCCTGGAAAAACTGAGGGAAATAGCTCATAGGGCTGAGCATTCTCACAGGGGTAAAGAGTCCATTTACTGGGACAATGGACTGTTGTACAGAGAATGTACAATAGAGGAAGGGCTAGATGGTGAGGTACTCCAGCAGCTGGTAGTCCCTAAGGTTCACCATCAGCAGCTTTTGGCCCTTGCCCATGATATCCCCTTTTCAGGGCACTTGGGGGTGAGGCACATAAAAAAGTGTCTAACCAACAATTTCTTCTGGCCTGGTATTGGCAAGGATGTGGCAAATTATTGCAGGACTTGTCCACAGTGCCAGCAGGTGGGGAAAATAGGGGACAAGGCCAAGGCAGCTTTGGTGCCCCTGCCCATTATTGATGAACCCTTCAAGAGGGTAGCAGTGGACATAGTGGGGCCACTGAGCACCCCAAGTCACACTGGCAAGTGGTATATCCTGGTAGTTGTAGACTATGCCACCAGATACCCAGAGGCAGTGGCCCTAACATCCTCTGAGGCAGAACCAGTGGCAGATGAACTGTTGGGAATATTTTGCCAGGTGGTCTTTCCCCAGGAGATACTGTCAGACCGTGGTGCCAATTTTATGTCAGGGTTAATAAGTAGTTTTTGGGAGAAGTGTGGGGTAAAGCAGCTCAAAACCTCCCCATACCATCCCCAAGCTAATGGTCTGGTGGAGTGATTTAATTCAACCCTTAAGACCATACTAAGGACTTTTGCTGACCAGCATAAGAGGGACTGGGACAAATATTTGCCTCATCAACTATTTGCATACAGAAAAGTCCCCCAGGAGTCCACAGGGTTCTCACCTTTTACGCTCCTGTTTGGTCATTGGGTGTGGGGGCCCCTAGATTTGATTCGGGATGAATGGGAGGGTGACTGTGCCTCCCAAGGGGAGTCAGTTGTGGAGTATGTCCTGAACTTCCGGACCCACCTTAGGGAGCTCATGGGGTTTGCTCAGGAGCACCTGGCCACTGCACAACAGTGGCAGAAAGTCTGGTACGACCGTGGGGCTTGAGCCAGAGCATATGAGGTGGGACAGCGAGTGATGACACTCATCCCTGTCTGACAGAATAAATTACAGGCAGCATGGGAGGGGCCATTCTCCATTGTCCAAAAGCTTAGTGATGTCAATTACATGATAGAGCTACTGGACAGGAGCTGCAAATGAAAGGTGTATCATGTCAACATGCTGAAGCCCTACCATGACAGGGAGGAAATGGTCCTCGCTGTATGCAGTTCCCCAGAGGAGGAAACTGAGGTAGATCCACTGGTGGACCTACTTGGGGATGCCAGGGTTGCATCCTCTGTGGACAACCTTACCCTCTCGGAACAGCTGACACCAGCCCAGGTGCAAGAAATTAGGGGTGTGCTGAGAGAATTTGAGAACATGTTCACAGGGAAACTGGGGTACACCACAATGGCAGAGCACCAGGAGGATACAGAGACCCAGGTTCCCCTGAAACAGTCACCCTACAGGGTACCTGAGCATGTTAAGCAGACTGTGAAAGAGGAGCTCAAAGTGATGCTGGAACTGGGGGTAATCCAGGAATCCAGTAGCCCCTGGGCCTCACCCATGGTACTGATCCCCAAAAGGGATGGCACCACACAATTCTGCGTGGACTACCAGAAGCTTAATAGCTGCATGGAGTCTGACGCCTATCCCATGCCCAGAACAGATGAGACCCTGGAGCGACTGGGGGGAGCCAAATATTTGACCACAATAGACCTAACAAAGGGCTATTGGCAGGTACCTCTGACCCCTGTGGCCAGGGAAAGATCAG
Organism: Neoceratodus forsteri; assembly: GCA_016271365.2. NCBI lineage: Eukaryota > Metazoa > Chordata > Ceratodontiformes > Ceratodontidae > Neoceratodus > Neoceratodus forsteri. The sequence continues at coordinate 336,470,759 of CM057459.1, forward strand.
CTTTTGTTACTCCATTTGGTTTAAATGAATTTAAGGTAGTGCCATTTGGAATGAAGAATGCACCTGCAACCTTTCAATGGCTTGTAGATCGCATTCTGTCTGGGGTAGGTGAGTTTGCATTGGCTTATATGGATGATGTAGCCATATACAGCCAGACCTGGGATGAGCACATCAAGAATGTGTAGGATGTGTTCCACAGGTTAAAGAAGGCAGGTCTTACAGTCAAGGCAGAGAAGTGCCAGATAGGTATGGTAGAAGTATCCTACCTTGGGCACCGGGTGGGTAATTGACACATCCATCCAGAGCCTGCCATGGTTGATGCCATCCTGGCCTGGCCTACTCCTACTACAAAGAAACAGGTCATGGCATTTCTAGGGACAGCAGTGTACTACCAAAGGTTTGTTCCCCACTATAGCGATCTGGCTAAGCCCCTGAGAGACTTAACCAAGAAGGGAAAGCCAGATACAGTGAAGTGGTCAGAAGGCTGTGAGGACGCTTTTCAGGAGCTAAAAAAGGTCTTGAGTGGCCCAGCTGTATTGGCTAGCCCTAATTATAGTTTAAAGTTTATGGTTCATGTGAATGCCTCAGATCATGGGCTGGGGGCTATGCTGAGCCAAGTTACCCAGCAGGGGGAGGAGCACCCAGTTGTGTACCTCAGCCAGAGGCTTTTGCCCAGAGAGGAGGCATACGCCACAATTAAGAAGGAATGTTTGGGGATAGTGTGGGCCCTTCAGAAGCTGCAGCCTTACCTATATGGGAGAGAATTTACTGTGGTCACAGATCATAATCCCCTGATTTGGCTTCATAGGTCCAGTGGGCAAAATGCTAAACTACTACGTTGGAGTTTGGTACTGCAGGCATACAACATGACCATCCAGCATTGCAGTGGCAAACAAAATGCAAATGTGAATGGGCTATCTAGGCAGGGCTAATGGCCTGGCTGGATACTTTTGGGCACTTCCCAGTAATTGCATGAACGGCTGTGTCACTTGAGGGGGCCCAAGGGACACGCCTTCATTATCTGGGGGGGGAGATGTGACAGAAATGGGCAGGAAAGAATTAATGGTTTGGATTCTGTAGGTGCCTTATTTTTTAGCAGTTTGGAAAAAATACAGTCAGGCTGAAATCCTCTGTCCAGCAGCATCCAGCTTGTGGAATTCCTAGCTGCTAGATAAGAGCTGGGTCATAAATCTCGAGTGGACTTCTCCATATACACACAGACCTGCAGACACATACACAGGGCAGTTTGGATGGATTGGATCATTCAAAGATAAACTTAAGGTGAAAAGGGAATATAATTGGTCACTGATAGATGTTCACTCTGATTGGGACAATTAAATACATACATGTTAGTTGGTTGGTGCATTTAAAGGAAGAATAGGAATGACCTACTCTCCACAGAGTATACAACCTTCTGAAAGGCAGATAAGTCTCTCTTTTGCTTTGGAAGCTGGGAGGGGAAACATAAGTTTGGAGCCTACCTTGTAGCTATGTCCGTGAGAGCTGGCAGTTAGAGCAGGGTCCAGTGCCTCTTGTAAGGACAGGGAAGGGTAAGTTTAGTGATAGCATATTTCAGTAATAGCCTTCTTCTTTTGCCATCTGTTATTTAAAACATTTGTTTACTTTTCCTGTATGAGTGTTATTCTCTTGTGTTGTAAATAGATATCCTGTAAATGCTCAGTGCACTTTCTATTAAGTAAAAGCTATTTATTTGCTCAACAGTTGTGACTGTGATGTCATTTTTCTAAGGTAATATTTGGTTTTCACTGGCTGAGGTAAACACTGTAGCATCCGTCACCCGAGAGACACACATTACCAGACTTTAACTTGTGCAATTGCACGTTTGATTATTCAAGTTTGTACACTTTAAAGAGGTGCCGGAAGGAAAGTCCGGCTGGTGGCAGTGAACACCCAAGGACAGACACCTCTCTAAAAGCTGTTTCAGCCCAGAGGGAGAGGTGGGTTGCCACAGGTATGTTTATTTCTTAGTGGGCAAAAACTCCTTTATAGTTCTTTTAACATTTTTATGTTTACTTTAAAAACGTTTGTCTGTCTTTGCCCCTGACAGTCATATATCTTGCACCAGTGTCTTTCATTAGAATTTTCAATACACCAGCCCAAATATTTATGTAGTAATTTTAGGCATAACAAATTTACACATTTAATTATATGGATATAACTTGTTATCTTAAAGGTACTGACTTGCTTCTTAGGTTATCATTTTCCAAACTAAATGCTCTAAGTTTCATAATATTAAATTGAAAAACATTACTTGAGTCAGCATTTATGATTAAAAGTATTTACTTTTTGATTTTGTTAGTTTTGAGATGTTTACAAGGTAATCTTTAACAACAAAATAAATGAACAGTTATATGTTTTACATTGTTGTCATAGTTCTGAACTATTTCACTAATATAACATCTATAAGGCAGCTTTTTGGCATTGCATATATAGACAAACTCAGTTTTTAAATTTAAAGACTTTTTAAATGCAGTTATAATTATTCTGAACAGCAGTACAAACAGAAAATAATATTTCCTGTGTTGACTAAGGTAGTCACGGAAAGGAATAAAACAGAAGCCAGATTTGTCAGTCCTAGTTCCAATGCATAGGATTCAGGGAATTAGACTCACCAGACTAGCAAAAGGTGATCCCATGAAGTCCTTACTGATCCTTGCTTCTCCCTCTAGTGCTCTCCCACCTTGCTCTGGATTTTGGTGCTTTTATATGTTCTTGTCAAAGTACACTGATACTGTACTTTGATTATATTGTATTAACAGTGTCTCGATATTGTGAGGACAATAATCATGGAAGTTTCTATCTGATATAGTAGGTCTGCTTGGGGCTGTAATCTAAACCTGATGTCATCACTTTTAAACAAAACATGGGCAATATGGTTACAATGTATGCACAAAGTATCTTACAAAGCATGACCTCTATATTATGATTGTAAAACTACTATATTGTAACTATATTATAATTGAAAGACTACTAAGTAGCAATGGTGCTGTTTTAAACTTAATACCTAGTCTAAGAGTGTGAGCTCCTGCTATAGTTGACTGATATTGCAGAAGGCCATGGTGCTTGGAGGACACAGTTGACTGCTTGTGACCACTCAGGCGGTTACTGTTTTACACTATAGGATAGGGCTGACCTTCTACTAACCTCTTGCAGCTAGACTATGCAGACATAACTAGACTATCTTATAGGCACCATAGGAAAGTACCTACGAAGAGTACACTCAGGCCTAATGATGACATAAACTGTCTGGTGGTTATTAATTTGCTCTCATTAAGAAGTTACAGAAAAAAATAATCATTCACGTTTTCTAGCTTGCAGAGCTTATAGGTTACAAGTTGTTAATCAATCAGTACTTGTTGCTGGTGAAAACAGGCAGTTTTCTCATCCTGCTTACAAGTATAAAAAATAAAAATGGAAAAATGAAATGAAATACTTAGATTAAGTGCTCCCAAAGTCATCGATAAGTATCAGGTTACAGATTATTAATTATTATAAAATCAAAACATGTGTGAATCCATTTGTAGGCTACAAACTATTAATCAGTTAGAACAAACTTTTATGGTTATGATTATCAGTCAAGTAAAAGAAAAGATAAAGCTTAAACATTTTGGCCTAGTTACAGTCATGTTCTTAAAATCCAGGGTATGGAATGTTCTCAGCAATCCACTCATCCTGTAGCGTCTTTTCTTCTGGAGACATGTATTCATTGACTGGGGCAGCTGGTCAGTCAACCTTAGGTAATTTTCCAACCATGGGACATAAGGGTTAGTGGCATAGGTGGATTAAGTGAGACAGGTGCAGGCTGTGGGCCAATCAGGGCTGGATCCAGAAATAAATGGGTTTGAGGTGTCAGATTATGGAGGAGCCTGCAATGTATCGCAGCAGGTGGGGCTTTGTCTGGGGGCATGGCCAGAAACATCTGAACAACAATAGGGACCCAGGTAGGACTGCCCAGAAGGGGCTGGGGGGAGGATAGGTTTCCCTGGGGGGAGGGAGCTTGTGGTCAGGGACAGGGAGGAGCCAGGCCCCTTAAGAGGGGCTGATCAGGAGGAATTCTTCCTCATTTCTCCTTGTTCCAGGTCATATGCAGAAGAGGTAGAAGGTAGCCAGGATCAGGATGCACAGCAAATCAGAGGTAAGGGCTTTGAGTGGGCCTGTAGGCCGCATGGCTGGAGGGGGTCTAGGTTAGGGCCTAGGTCTGGGACGCCTTGCAGGCCCTTCCGGCTGCTCAGCTGTAGGTAAAGAAGGCAAATGTTTATTGGGAGATATTGCTGTAACATTCACGGGCTGCCACTGCTAGAAACAAAGATAATTCAGGTGCAGTACCCCTAACTTGGTGCAAAGTTTAGTTGCTGAGGGAAGGGGTAGCTGGGAGTTAGCAAGGAAGCTGATCCTTTCAGTGGAATAGCAATACAAGAAAGGTTAATATGACACCATTTAGGTATATACTGTATCTCTCTCTCTCTCTCTCTCTCTCTCTCTCTCTATATATATATATATATATACATATACAGATCCATCACAACTAGAAAATATTATACAGAGCTACACTAAGCAGTCGGAGGTGTTGGCTGCTTAAAAATAATTTGAACGTGTAGTGGCCAGAAATGCTCAGAGAGCAGAAAGCACATTTATTTCCGCTTGTTCTCCACAGAGCATTCACAGGTAGCTGTGGCTCATTTTCCTTAAATCAAGTCTCTCCCCCAAGCCCAGGCTGCCTTGCAACCATGTATTCAGGGCCATTCTGGGCAGAAACCTGGTGGGTTGACCCCCCCCTCCACGTAGCATAGGCACCTCAATCTGAGGTAAGGCTTACCTGGGAGGCAGCAGCGGAGTCCTTTGGGGTCAGTCCCAGGGCAGTGTAGCTTCGGCGGGTCCCGCATCCTGGGCCAGGCATCGTACTAGTCCTGCTTGGGCCTTCTCCTCCTGGGGAGGGTAGTGGCTGAGGTTGGGGCAGTCACAGGTGCCGAGTAGGTGGAACACATCGCCTCATTCTTGCGGGGGCTGGAGGAGGCAGCACCTTGGTAACCCTCCTGCTCCCAGTGGGGGCCCGTCCGGCCGGCCTGTAGTCCGCATGGCCTGGTGGCAGTAAGGGTCAGGCCATGGAGAATTATTCGGAGGGGTGCCTGGGGTTTGGGCCATGCATCTAGGCCAGCATGCAGCTGTTCTCCTCTGCGCAGGGGTGAAGCAGAACATGGAAAGAAAAGAGCAAATGAGAAGCCATTCGGCATCCAGACAGGCACAAGTGAGCAGGGGACTGCCATCTTAGATATGGCGCAGGGTGGCCACCATACAGCCAGAGTGGCGGAAATGCATATACGCGAGGCCGATGCCATCACACATGCGCATTAGGCAGCGCCACCATCTTGGTAAGCGATGGAGGTCAGCCAGCACCGCATCTCAATAAAAAAAATAAATAAAAATCAGTAGAAGCCTGCAGTGGCTTGAGGGATAGGGAGGGACTGCTGAGGCCAGTGGCCAGGATGAAAGGCAGTCCACTCCCATCTCGTGCAAGTTGCTGGTTCTTGCAAGTGAGATGAATCCTAGGGCCTGCTGAATATTTATTAGACAATTCATGGTTGGAGGGCAGCGCACATGCGGGGGTACTAGGTCCGCGCCGCAGGCTAAGCAAAGTAACTGTATGCCATCTAGGGAAAAAAGGGGAAATAGGTAGGTGGATAAGGCTCTGGGCCATAAGCTCAGATACCAGAGTTAGAATTTCACAGTAGCGAATGAATATGGTGGAGTGAATGGAAAAAGGCAAGTAATGACATGGTAGCCCAGTAAAGGTGTACAAGTTGGAAGAATGACTTCCATGCTACAATCCTATAGTAAATCACAGGACAGACGTGTGTTGGGCATGCAGAGGAGTGCAACTGTGGTTCAATTTTTAAGGTTGTGTATGGGGCAGTTTAGAGGCATTATACTGTAGCACAGTGATTTAAGGCTCTAAAGTGCAAGCTTGGGAGGCCTGGGTTTGAATCCACAGCCCTGTCTGGCACACAGCGGGGGGCCTGCACAAGTAATGTAATTCATGGTGTGGGGGGTCCCTAGCTGGGCAGGTAAAGAGACACAGTGTAGCAAATAAATAAATAAATAAATAAAACACAAACAAATAAATAAATTATTACATATACAAGGTATTAAAAATGTCCCATGGTCAATGACCCATGTTAAGTGCAGCAGTGTCAGCTTAAGCACCAGTAAGGGGAGAGTGGCCTTGATTTGTCTGATTGCACAGTACGAGAAGTTTATTGTGAAGATGAGTGGAGATCTGGAACAGCAGCTGGCTGCCCTTGTTTGAGGCAAGGGTAAAGCATGGTGGGAGGCACTGATCAGGGTGAAGGGTGAAGGGGGGTGCAGGTCCTTCGGGACTGCTGCCCCCACCAGAACCCCAGAACCCAGAGGAGGCCAACCCGGCAAAACAGACAGTTAACCTGGTGCCACTGACCCTGCTGGATGAACCTTTGACTCCGGTTGGGGTGCCTTGCACACCTGGGCAAGAGCTGGAGAAACTGATGCCTATTCCGGATGAGACACTGGAGCACCCTTCTTCTCCTCCTCAGTAAAAACCATGAAGGAAGAGAGTCAATCAAGGAGCAGCAGCAGTGGACCAAGTAGCGGGTATGCCAGAGTTAGACCATATGTCAGCTGAAGAGCTGAGGACACTGCTTAGGAGCAGTGGCACCACCAAAAGGAACAGGGGAAACCAGACAAAATGGGTTAGAGAGTGGGAGGACATGGAAAAGGTGCTGGTAGGGCAGAGGAGGGAAACAGAGGCATCGGCACCCATAAGCTTGGGTCTGCTGGGGGGACTTCCAGAGGGCCAGCCAGCACCGCTGCAGGCAAGCTGGCAGACTCTTGAGCAATTGGGGCAGGGTCAACCTGTCCTGCCACAAGCGTACACCTCATATGGGAGTAATGGGCCATGGGGCCCACAGCAGATGGCCCTTGGGGGTTGGGTCAGCCTGCCAGCGGCAGGGCTCAGTGGCATGACCCTGGTGATACCCCAAGGGTTGGGGAAGCCTAGCATGTGGCCTCTGGTGGGTGATCCAGGTAAATCAGGTGTGGAGCAGAAGCTTGACCAGCTTCTGGAATTACTGGTGGACCGGAATAGGGCTCAGCCAGGAGTGGTCCAGGCAGTCTTGGCCATAGCAGCCAGCCAGGGACAGGCAGGAATGTCATGTCCAATGCCCATGCAGGAAGGTTCAGTGAGCTTCCTATCCCTGGCAGAGCCCATTGGGTCACACCTGCCAGTCAAGGTGAGGCAACAAATGATCAACAGGAATACATTGACATTTTCTCCCTTCTGAATCGGCCGAAAGAGCCAGAAAAAGAGAAAAAGGACAAGAAAGGGGATGACGGAGTCAAACAGAAGCAGAAGGCAACTGTGCAATGGATGTAGGAGAACTGGGCCGCAGGGTTCACAATCTATGCAGGGATCCTTACCCAGGGAAGCCCAGGGAAATCTGAAGGGCTGTGGGTCTACTTTAATAGAATAATGACCATGCAAGCTAGTAAGCCAGGTGGGGGTGGTTAGAGTATGACAAGGAGAATCAGAGGAGAAAGCAGAGGGACATGGCAGGGTCATGGGGTGGTCTTGGACCTCCCGCTGCTGTGGCTGATTGATTTTGGGGGGAGGGGTTCAAGACACAGACAGCGGTTTTCCGGTGAGGTGTCCCTGTCACCAAAGAAAGGCTATCAAGGGGGTAATGGGGAAAGGGGGGGCGGGAAAGGGTGGTGTGTCAGCTACAACCAGGGATCATGCAAAACCGAGCATTGTAGATACAAGCACAAGCGCATGGCGTGCGGGAAACCACACTTGTTTCAACAGCGTGGGAAAGTGACAGAAGCAGGGGTAGGGAAGGCCAACAATTTTTGTCCCTTTCCCAGCTCGGCCACGAGCGGTGATGCCAACTAGCAGCACCCCATGGGCTCCAGTGAGATGAGGGAGCATGGGTACAGGATTATATAACTCAGCGCCCGGCAATGGGGGGCCTTATTCCATCATGGGGGGGTTGGCCCCCTAAGAGTGTACCAGTTTAGGCATGTATTGCAAAAGACCTTCTGACAGCTGGGCATCCCTGCAGAACACTACAACATGCACTCCTTTAGGACTGGTGCAACATCACATGCCAGGGCGGAGGGCTTATCAGATACAATAATACAGATGTTGGGTAGATGGAAGTCCCAGGCTTTTGCAAGATGCATAATGCCACACATGTTATAACTCTCTTTTTGCTTTGTTTGGACAGGTGTTGTGGCCCGAGCAGAGCAGAGCAGAGCAGATCTGGATTTGTGGCCACTAATACATCCATTGGGTGGCCCGCAGGGTGAGGCAGTATCCCAGAGGAGAAAACCTATTCCTAGCACCCGAGAGGGCAGAGGTACATTGGTTGGGAAGTCATGGGATGCGATGGAATGAGTTAATCGCAACACAGTAAGCAAAAGCTTAGGAGAGGTTGCAGCCAAATGTTTTAGTCATCCATTTGGGGGAAATGATTTAGGGGGGTTATGTATGTGAGGGAGCTTAAGGAGAGTGTCAGGCAGGATCTGGCAAGAGTGAAGCAATGGTAGCCCCAGGTGCACATAATTTGGTCTGATATGGTGCAGTGGCAGCAGTGGTGGTACACCCTGTACATTAGGGTAACAGAGAAGGTGCACCGGCTGCAGAATGTGGCCATGAGACCAATTATGGATGCTGGCAGGGTCCATAGCAGCACATCTGGGGGTGTTTGTGAAAAAACCTGATCTGTATAGAAGAGACGGAGTACATTTAATGGAGGAAGGACTAGACTTATTTTTGAATGACATACAATGGGCAGTGGTGAGAGTATTAGTGTGAGGTGCTTGTGGGGGGTGAGTTGGCGAGAACTCACCTTGTGGTGGCTTGGTAGTCTTGGAATGCTGTGGAAGGGGTGACAGGGGATCATGTGTCTTGACCAGCCAGATCTCCCTGAGACTGACAGGAGGGTGGGCCTGATGGATGGAGTCCGGAGGGCACCCTCTTCAGGCAGTGTCCCGTGGTATGGCAGATCCTCTGACAGGGGAGGAACTAGCCGCAGCCAATCACAGAGCCATCCCTCATGCCCCGGAGGCTGTTGTCCCTTGCAGGATCCTGGTTGATGGTAAGGCGCCCCTCTCCTGGGCGGGAGGGTCAACCATCAGTGATCTAGTGCTCCATGGTGAGCTAGATTCCTTCCAAGGCTACATAGCTGCGCACAGCACGCTGAAGTGAATGTATATATGGATAATTGATTTTAATAATAAACACATGGCTGTGGCCATTTCTCCAAAGCTCATTGTTGTGTCAGTTTGTTCAGGTGAATAAGGCATATGCCCTCAAAAGACAATGGAGGAGTCTGCAAGGTATCACAGCAGGCAGGGCTTTGTCTGGGGGCATGGACAGAGACATCTGCACAACAATAGGGACCCAGGTAGGACTGCCCAGAAGAGGCTAGGGGGGAGGATAGGTTTCCCAGGGGGGAGGAAGCTTGTGGCCAGGGACATGGAGGAGCCAGGCCCCTTAAGAGGGGCTGCTCAGGAGGAATTCTTCCTCATTCCTCCTTGCCCCAGGTCACATCCTACCAGAACCTCACCCACGTAAAAGAAGGGGGGAATGTGGGGGGTATAGGGAACTTGCTGTCCCACTAAGGAGGATAGTCTTAGGGGTTGAGAAGGAATTTCCCATTTTTTCCCCACTGGGTTTTCTGGGTTTTTGCCTTCTCTAGCAAGGGGGGAGTCATTTTACTTAGAGTAGGCTAGGGAGTAGATAGGTAGATGTCACAGTCATGAACCTCTGTAAGTGGCGGCTTGGTAGTCTTCGAACGCTGTGGAGGGGGTAACAGGGGATCACTTGTCTTGACCAGCCAGATCTCCCTAAGGCTGACAGAAGGGTGGGCCTGACGGATGCAGTCCAGAGTGCACCCTCTTTGGGCAGTGTCACGCGGTATGGCAGATCTTTTGATGTGGGAGGAGCTAGCTGCAGCCAGTCACAGAGCCATCCCTCATGCCCCGGAGACTGTTGTCCCTCACGGCATCCTGGTTGATGGTAAGGTGGCCCTCTCCTGGGAGGGAGGGTCAACCATCAGAGATCTAGTGCTCCATGGTGAGGTAGATTCCTTCCAAGGCTACATAGCTGTGCACAGCACGCTGAAGCGAATGTATATATGGATAATTGGTTTTAATAATAAACACATGGCTGTGGCCATTTCTCCAAAGCCCGTTGTTGTGTCAGTTTGTTCAGGTGAATAAGGCATATGCCCTCAAAAGACAAAATAGGTCAGGTGGAACTGGTGGTATAGGCAAACCTGGTGGGGTCTGCAAGATGGGATTGCATGCAGAGCAACCTGTAGCTTCTCTGAGAAGAGAGAGACTGTCTGCATTGCCTAGTTAAGGAAAACTAGTGTTCTCCCAGTGTTTAACACTGTAATGGTAGTAAGCATGTATTACTAATCTGTAATAAATTTCATTTATTACATGAGTACCACTTGTCTGTTGTCTCTTCCTTTTGTGCTGTTCCACCAAGAACCTGAGAGGGTGATTTATTACCCCAATTACAGAAGGGAACAAGGAAGTAATTACACAAGCGGCAGGCATAAGCACAATTTACAGCACAATATATCAGGGGTCAGGGTTATAAGTTCCACTACAAAAATTGAATCAGCACAGCAATAAAGAAAAACAAACTGCATAATCAAGAGTCAGCATAAGAATCAGCTTAAAATGAGGGATACATTACACACGCCCCCACAAAAACAAACACAATTGCAGGTTTGGCCAATTAAACGTAAACCTAAGCTGGTAACCAAAAAGTAAAATGAGATGGTTAGGGTTGAGGACAGTGGGAGCAAGGCTAACAGGAAGAAATTTGAGCAGCCTTTTGAGAGAGAAGAGGAAGGAGCATGAGCAGATGTCAGAGGGCAGTTTGTTCCAAACAGAAGGGAAATGGAAGGAAAAGGCAGATTGACCAGAGGCAGAAATGGGGTTGGGGGATAGAGAAGGTCCGAGAGTCTCTATGGCAAAGGGAGTAGTTTGAGGAAGCAGCTTGGCAGAGGCAGGAGGCGAGGTAGGAAGGGAGGGAACCAAGCCAGAATTTGGCAATGAAGGTAGCGCAGTGTAGCAGTCTCCTGTGAGACAGGGGAGCAAGAGATAGGGTGGAACAGAGAAGACAGTGATGAGTGAGAGGGGAAGAAGCAGAGGCAAAATGGCAGAAGGAATTTAGCAGGGTGTTAAGCCTGCCTAAGGACAACTGCGAGGCAATGCAACACGCCACATCGGTGTAGTCGAAGATTGGTAATATCATTTTAGTGACTAGCTCACGATGGGTGGGGAGAGGGAGGCTGGCTTTGTGTTGGTAAAGGGCACCCAGTTTGGAGCAAAGTGTGGCACAGATGGCATCAACATGGGTGAAGTCCAAATTTTTGTCCAGCCAAACCTCTAAGTACTATAAAGCAGAAATGTTCTCAAGGGTGGAACCATCCAAGGAAGTAAAAGTAGGGCGTAGCGGAAGGGTGGCCAAGTTTTGTCTGGTACTGAAAATCATGGCCACTGTTTTTTTCTCATTAAGTTTGAGTTTGTTAACCATGAACCAGGACTGGACTTGAGTAAAATCCTCCTGGAGGGGGAGCTGTATGCTACTGATGGAGGGCCTTGAGAGGAAAAGAATGGTGTCATCCACGTACATGTGAATTTCAGCAGGCCTGCAGACTGAGGGGAGGTTATATATAAATAGAGAGAAGAGGATGGGGCCAAGGATGGAGCCTTGGGGGATGCCAGAGAGAATGGGGAGGGGGGTAAAGCATTGCCTATTTGAACCGATTGTTCCATACCCTGGAGGTAAGATCGGAACCAGTTAACAGCAGGGTTGGCAAGGCCGATGGAGCCAAGAGTTTGTAGTAAGAGGGGATGGGAGATGGAACTCAATGCTTTCACCAGGTCAATGAAAATGGTGGCAGTAATTTGGCTCCTGTCCATCGCTGTAAGAATCAAATCTGTGAAATGCAAGAGGGATGATATTGTTGAATGATGCTTCCTTGAGCCAGCCTGGACAGGGGAGAGAGTATTAGAACTAGCGAGGAAATCAGACAGCCTTAAATGAATAAGTAATTCTAGTAATTTGGCAAGGAAGGGGAGAAGAGAGATTGTCCTATAGTTCCCAGGGGTAGAGGGGTCCCCACCTTTGTGTCAGGGGAGGACTTTAGCTGATTTCCAGGACTTGGGCACAGTAGAAAGGGAGAGAGACAGGTGTAATATGTGGGAGAGCGGGGCTGCTATGGCAAAGGCAGAGAACTGGAGAAGCTTAGGGTGGAGACCTTCAAGGCTGGACTTAGTGAGGTTTAGTGCAAGGATGGCAGAGTAAACTTCAAGAGGAGTGAAAGGGGGAAATTATAAACATGAAGCTGGTCAGATGCAACCAGAGGGGTTGGGGGGAGAAGGGGGAAGCAGGTGTCTGGGAGAGCACAGGTAGCAAAGAATTTGTTAAAGATCTTGGCAACTGAGGTAGGGTCAAAGACAGGAGACCCATCAACTCGAAGTAGTGGGGAGGTATGTTGGGCCGGAGGGTCAAGAAGGGTATGGAAGACTTTCCAGAAGGAGGCAGGGGTCTGTTGGTCTTGCTGCAGGTGAGCCCTGAAATAATTTGCCTTTGAGAGATGGATGGCCTTAGTGCAGTTGTTTCTAAGGGCTCTGTAAGTTTGTAGATCAACCAGAAGAAGGAAGGCTTTATAGTGGTGCCAGGCTTTATCCCTAGCTCTGCACTTGGCCAGTAGGTCAGCAGTGATCCAAGGGTGATGGTGCCTCTTCATCTGATTTTCTTGAGGGGGGCGTTGAGGTTCCAGATGTGTAGTAGAATGTTGGAGAAGAGACATAGCACACAGTCAACATCTCTTGCAGAGTAGATGGAACTCCAATCTGACTCTATTAGATTGTTACGAAGGGCAGAGATATCGAGTTTGTGTAAGGGGCAGGACCAAATGTATCTGGGAGCCGCATGGGGGGAGTGGATCTTTCTTATGCAAAAGGTGATATAGTGGTCACTAATAGTGTCTGTGAGGATGCCTGCTGCAGTGATATGATGGGGGTGGGAGGATAAGACCCAGTCGAGGAGAGTGTGGTTCTGGGAATGGGGTTTAGGTGAGTGGGCTCTTGAATCAATTGAGTGAGGTTTAAGGCTTCCAGTTTAAGAATAGTGGACAAGGAGGAGGGCGAGAGCCAGTTGAGGTTGAAATCCCCGAGTAGCAGCAACTCACTGCTGGATGCAAGGGACAAAATAGAGGAGATGATGGAAACTAGATCAGCTGGAGAATGTTTAGGAGGTACATAGAGGGCTCCAATGTACAGAGGGGCTGAGAAGGGGGAGAATAGTTGTGCTATGATAACTTCATGAGAGGAGATTTGGGATTCTTTAAAAATAATGGATCAGGAGATAGACTGTCTAATATACAGGACAACACCACCCCCATGTTTACCATGGTCTTGACAAAAAATATCAAAATTAGGGATGGAGATGACGGAATCAGGGATTTTGGATGAAAGCCAGGTTTTGGTTATGCAAAGGATGTCAACAGCGTATTGAGTGACCCAGACTTTAAGCATGTTGAGTTTAGGAAGTAGGCTGCATGCATTAATGTGAAAAGACCTTAGTCCCTTAGGCAAGGAGGAGAACCTTGCATTAGAGACTGCATGTAATGGGGCCAGCACTGAGGGTTTTGTCAGAGGACCTGGATTGGGATGGACATCACCAGACAGTAGTAGTAGAAAAAAGGAAAATGGAAGGTATGGAGGATACCTAGGCTTTCTGTGGGTATGAGAAGGGGTTTGGGGGAATTGGAGATGTGAAGCGGGACAGAGCCTTGAGGTTAAGGAGAGAGGAGGGGAGTAGACTGGGGTGAATGAGAGGAGAAGTGTGGGGGGGATGGGTAAAGGAGGTGGACAAGGGAGAGCAAAGGGAGAGGGAACAGAGAAAAGCATGGAAATGGGGGGACAGAAAAGGGAAGGGAAATTTAGGGGGCAGGGGGATAGGTAGGGAGGGAGAGAGCTGATGGAAGGGAGAGTCATAGAAAGGATGCAAAGAGAGAAAAAACAGCAAGAGAGAGATAGGTAGAGGCATGTTGGAGGACAGGTGGAGGTGGGCAAGGATAGAAAGAAGGTGGTATTGGTATCTGAAGGAGATTAAGTGAAGGTTTAGAATAGGGACAGAGTGTGAAAGGTGGAAATCAAAATAGGATAAGAGGCCGGCCCGCCGGTGCAGTGGTTGGATTTCCGCTTGCAACGCCAGCGACCTGGGTTCGGGAACAAGCTCGGGAAGCTGGAGGGCCAGCCGGGGGGAGAGGGCTGGAGGGTCCCAGGGACTGCTCATCCTATCTGGGGGAGGGGGGACCAGAACTCGGCTCTTGTCTGACCCCGGGTGGAGACCCATGGTATAACAAGTCCGATGCCTAACAGGGGGGCGATGTGCCAAACGTCGGCGCTCAAGTGCCTTGACGTCAGGGAACATAGTACATCATGAGAACACTGGAAAAACACCTCGCGGCCTCCTAGTAGATGGAGCACCAGGCCCTGACCCTCAATGCCCCTACCTGCCCAGAGACAGCATCCCGACGAAAGATAGATGTCTCGGGGTGCATGGGCCCCAACCCCGTACCCCGTCTGGGGGGTATAATCATGGCTCCATGGGGGATGGACTGCACTGGTCACCAGGTAGGTGAGCGAGGGCTGAAAAAAGGCCGTAGGTGACTCCTGAAGAGATGGGGGCTGCGGGGAAGAGGGGAGCAAAAAAAAAAATAGGATAAGAGTAGCAGACAAGGGAGTAGCCAGGGGACTGTAGAGGTACACTAGAAATAGGAAAACAGTAGAAGATGAGGAAAACTAGGTAGGCAAGGCAGCAGGCAAATAAAATAGATGTGTGGACTGGGAGAAGCACAATGGAATAACACTAAGCTGAGGCACAGGCTGGGTAGTTTAATGGACCATCAAGTTTGTTGACAAGGCTATGAGAAGAGGCGGAAGGAAGTGTTGAGGGAGGAGGCAGAGAGGTACTGGAATTAGGGTTGGAAAACAAAAGGGGTGAGGACACTTTAAAGGGTGGCAGCCTCAAGAAGCACGAGAAGGGGCAGGGAGTTTTCACACCGAGACCATTTAAAGAGAGCTTTTTCTTCAAAAATTAAAGAACATTTATTAAAATAAAACACTCAACGCCTGATGCGTTTCGGACATTCACTTGTCCTTTATCAAAGGCAATCTAAGTTAAAAAGCAGTCAAACAATCATTTAAGTATTGAGAAACATCCATGTGACTTCATGACAGGTAATTTCTGAGCATTTTCATTGGTTCAAACATTTTGAAAATTCTGAGTCTTAACCAATTCAGTATTGAAGCTATGAACACATATATAAAAAAAAATTAAACAATCTAGTACTAAAACCCTTTTTGCTAATATATTATATTATAAAAAATCTCAAAACATCCTTACAGCAGTGGGAACCTATATATTATAGTCCTGAGGTAAAACTGTGGGGACAAAGGATTGGGGGAAGAGGGAAGCAAAGTCATATATAAAACACATAGGGTGAACTTCTTTTAAAACACATCTGGGGCAACATATAAACAAATATTGCACAAAGATTCAAGTATCGGAAACTGTCCTTATTTTTTCTTCTTAAGATAAGGACTTATGTCTAACTGGGTGTTTTACCCTGGTTTCTGATTGGCTCTCATTTTTCAAAATCCAAAAATGCTCTCTAGTATGCATTAAATTGTCAAACTCTCCACTTCTTGGGTTACAGCTCATTTTATCAATGGCCATAAACTTGAAAACATGTTCAGTGTTTTCTCTTGTTTTTAAAATGTGCATCGCAATTGTGTAGGAGACATCTTTTCTGGATATCGCCCTTAAATTCTCACCTACTCAAATTTTGAAACTTTAAGTTGTTTCAAAGTTCAAGTAGGTCCTTCCCAGGAAGATGAATGGCAGACAGATGACCACCAAGGTATCAACCATTTGCCTGACAAAGGAAAAATGGGATGAAAAATCATTATGTCCATGAGGAGGGATACCAAACTCCTGGTCTGGGGATACCTCTGGTTCAATCGGTTCCCCTAGATCTGGTTCCCCCTCTTCATCCTCAATGTACACTTCCAGCCCTTGGTCACTGAGAACTAATGGTGGGATTTGAACTGGTGAACCTAGTATGGAATCTGTAGTCTGTAAAGCCTGAATGACTTGCAGGGCTCTGGCAATTTCCTCCACAGAGGGTATTTTTTCTTTGTCTGTTGGGAGCTCCTTTGCTTTTTCAGCAGGAGGCACAATGACATGTTTCTGTTTATCTTTCTTTTTGGCAGGCACAGACTCAGGAGCCTGCTCAGTTGTTCTTATGTGCTTAGTATGCTCAGACCCCTTTTCAGGAATTTTGGGATCTGAGGACTCTTTAGAGGGTCTCTCCTTTGTATTGGAGTGGGATGAAGGAGGACTCTCTTCAGTTTGCTTTGGTGACACTGAGGTGGGAGCAGAAGCCATTTGCTCTAATATTTTCGCTCTGTAACAGTTTTTGAATAAAAGGTACTGCACACTTCATAGTTAGTGAAAATATGACTGGGATCCAAGCATTCTATACACAAATCAGGCGATCAGCCTTAGCAAAAATTTGAAAGCACGTAATACAATTTTTAAAACCTGTGGGTCCCGTCCTCTTTTTAAGTGAGTCTGACATGCCAAAATGTCAGTAGACTGTAAAAAAAAAAACATCTCCAGAATAGGTTTTAAAGCAAACCACAGTTGGTTCCTTTCGTTAAAATGGAACCACAATTTAGTCCAGATTTCTTTATTTTAAACCAAATGCGATCAGTTCCTAGATAGAAACTGGAACCAATCACCAACCAAAACATAATACTTTAAAAATATGTTTAAATACAAAACATGATCAGTTCCTTGCTAAGAAAGGGAACCAATAGTAAACACAAAAGTAAAAACAAAATTGTTCAAAAATCTAAATATAATAAAACTTTAAACCAAAGCGCTAGCAGTAAGAACCACAACAACCCCAAGTTTAAACTGAGAAACTCAGTTCCTGGGAACCGCTAAAACAAATAATACCCACTTAAACTAAACTTTAGCAAAAAAACTATTAGAGGCAGAGTATGAATAAAACAATGAAAAATGCCACTTTTTTGAACAAAATAAACAGTCTTGCAGTGAAGCTGCTGTGCAGCTCTTGGGGGAAAGTCTTGCTGTCTGAATGAAAAAAATGAATCTGGCAGTTTTATATATATACAGTATATACTGTATATATATATATATATATACACACACACACACACACACACACACACACACACACAAGGGGTGAGTGATAAATGAGTAAGATAAAACAGTGTATCATCCACTGCAGTGTGATATTTTTACTCTCTGCTCTACTGTGATGTTATCAGCCATTTACACACACAGGTCACACAAAGGTCACTGATATCATCACTCTAGGCAGCTTTCCCCTCAGCATACAAAAAACACCTGTGCTGTTACCATAGATACAAATGCAGAACTACACGAGAGGTCTCACTGCTGCCTGCAGTTAACTCAGTATTACAAAACACTGTCACCTATTCCCCACACTCTAACTTCCAGCTCATTACTGTGATACTCTCAGCTTGACTACAGTTACCACTAAAAACACTCATCTGTTCCTCAAACTCTGCCTCTCAGCCCATTACAATTACTATGATACTCTCAGCTTGACTGCAGTCAGTCTTCTAAAGAATACAGCTTCACAAAATTGTCTGTTTCTCACTCGACGACTGAGTTATCAATGAGCATGTACTGCTCACTGATAGCTCAGTCAGCAGCCAGATATGGAGGTGTGTGGAGGGTTGTGCTGGTCACCAGCTTGGGGATGAGGGGCAGCAGGGTGCTGGGGCACTGCCAACTGGGGTGGGGGTGGGGGACCACTAGACTACCAGGGATAGTCTTCTCATGTTTTTGGGGGGGATCAGGGCCTGGGGGACTACTAGGCTACTGGAGGGATTTTATTAATATTAAAATGGGTATCACAGCTGGGAGGACCACTGGGCTATTGGAGAGATTTTATTAATATTAACATGAACAGTTCGACTTTAAAGAGTGCAGACATGTCCCGGTCCACAGAGGATGACAGCGGAGGACCTCTGGAGGTAAGTATAGAGTAAGGGGGTGTGTGGGGAGGTGGGCACACAGTGGGTGGTTGGGGGTGTGGGAGTGACCAGTGATGGACTTTTTTTTTTAACAGGTGGAAACTTTAAAAATAAAAAAAGGACATAGAGGGACTGTTTTCATTTTTCAGCAACTAAAATAAAACATGGGAGGGTGAGGGCAAGCCATTGATCACCAATAAAATACAAAAAGACAAAAAAAGGATATTGGAGGTTGGGGGGTGTCATAAACCCACTCCTGAGGATCAGGTCCACTGGGCTAACAGTGCTCATCCCTATGTGCAATCTGTGACAGGGAGGGGGATACAGGGGGTACCTTCTTCATGTCCTTCTATAGTGCTCACTGAGCTCACAACTGAACACTCATCACAAAGTCACATGGTCCGCTCTTTACTTTGGATCAGGGTACAATATTAGTCTTGAGTCTTGTAACCAGATGTGAACCCTTCTTGGCTGTTACACAAAGGGGGAAGATCCAGGCATTACAACCTCTTCAGGGTAGCACTGCAACCCTGATTCTGCCTTCTCCCACAAGGCGTGCAATAACCTGGTTCAAATCCTCACAGACCCTTCCTTGAGACTTTGGTATTCCCTCTATCTTTACCCAGACTTCTCCTTTTCAGATCCTTGTACGATTTGGTAGCTTATGATGGCACCCCTTAGCAATAACAGTTTAGTCACAAATTATTATTGAAACATCTCACAATTGCACACGCAATATAACAGTCTCACTCAGGCAGGTTTCTTAAAAACAAATGTTTTTACTAAATAATTAATTATCATACATTTACAACTAAAAGGTTTTATCAATTTGATCACAGAATAACACAAATAAAAGTGAAAAATCTACATGAAAAACAGACTATAACTGTAACCTAAAGTTCTACCTTAATGTTTGTAGTGAATTGAAAGTTCAGAAGAATAAATAGAGTCTGAAGAATCCTTTTCTTCTCTTGCAGCCACTGGCCTTCGGTGTTTGCTGGCAGTTGGTCTTGTCTTCTCAGGAGAGTGTCCAGAATGAAATGCTCCAGGAAAATAAGAGCATTTGCTTTGGATCAGAGCTGCTTAAATAGTCTGGGTCCAGCCTGAAAAAATGCTGTCTGATCCCAAGGGTGGCCTTCTCTTTTAGGTCAGTAAAGGTCACTCTTGTGTTTTCCCCACAATCCAGGTTTCTGGCTGCCTTTGAAGTCTCACTGTCTTACTGTAATACAATTGATACCTGCAAGATAATTCACACAGGTCTGCCAGAAAGGATATTCCTGTCCCTTCACCTCATAAAATGTAATATACTATAACAGTTTTGTGGAACCAAAAGTCTGTCCCTTGAAGTGCAGGGTTTATTACAGGCAAATGGATTTTGGCATATCCTTGTTGAGCAGCCCTTGAAGTAATTTGGCTTCCTACCCAGAAAGCTTCCCCTCAGGTCAGAGGAACATCAAATATTTTAAAAATCCTCTCTCTCTGTCTCTCTCTTTGTGACCCTGTAATTCATTTTCCTTATGGCAGTTTTAAACATACACAAAATATAACAGAATATAACACCATATATCTGTATATCTGACTGACAGTAGCATAGCTCGCCACCCTCCTAGACTGAATTTGTGGGAACACGCCCTCTACAGTATGGTAAGGTTTTCACAAATTATGTTACCGGTCTAACTGGTGAGATAGGCCATCTGTGTTGGCATTGGTCAATCCAGCCCTGTGGGTAATTGTCATGTTGTAAGACTATAGGGCTATACTCCACCTTAAGAGATGACCATTTGTTTTTTCCCATCTGATTTAGCCACACCAGGGGCTTATGATCAGTCTGTACCTTGAAGCATCTCCCATAGAGGTATGGCTCTAATTTCTTCAGGGCCCATACCAGCGCAAGGCATTCCTTTTCAACTGTGGACTATACCTGCTCCTGGGGAAGTAACTTTTTGCTAAGGTACATTGTTGAGTGATCTTTTCCCTGATTAGAGGTCTGACTGAGGACTGTTGCAGTCCCCGCATCTGAGGCATCTGTCTGGGCTACAAACTGTTTAGAGTAATCTGGACTGGCTAACACAGGGGCACTGCACAGTGTTTCCTTTATCCGTATGAAGGCTCATTCACAGGCTGGCTCCCAATCTACCTTTTTGGGCTTTCTTTTCTTTAGCAGGCCAGATAGGGGAGCTGCCAGGGCACTGTAATTTAGGACAACCTTTTGATAGTACCATACGGTCCCTAGGAAGCTCCTAACCTGCTTCTGGGTTTCAGGTGTAGGCCATGCCTCTATTGCTTCAATCTTTGCTTTATTAGGGTGAAGCTGCCCCCACCCCACTACATGGCCTAGATATGCCACCTCCACCATAGCTACCTGGCACTTTTCAGCCTTGACAGTGAGCCCTGCTCTCTGTATCCTACCCAACACTTCCTTCAGGTGGGACAGGTGTTCCTTCCAACTGGTACTGAAGATGGCAATATCATCCAGATAAGCCACTGCGTACTGTTCAGTACTATGTAACACCTGGTTGACCAACCTTTGGAAGGTGGTAGGGGTGTTCTTCATTCCAAAAGGCATTACCCGGCATTAGAATAATCCTATTGGAGTGAAGAAAGCTGACCTCTCCCTAGCTCTGGCAGTTAACTCCACCTGCCAATACCCTTTTGTCAAGTCAATGGTGGTAAGGCATGTCACCCCTCCCAGTTTGTCTAGTAGTTCGTCCATCTGTGGCATTGGGTGGACATCTGACTTCATGACTGCATGGAGTCTACGACAGTCCACACAAAAGTGGGTAGAGCCATCCGGCTTGGGAATAAGGACTACGGATGAGGCCCAGGGACTGTAGGATTTCTGGATTACCCCTAAATCCAGCATTTCCTCCACCTCCCTCCTAATGTCTTTTAGGACAGCCTCAGACACCTCATAGGCTTTCCACTGTATGGGTGCTTGCATCCCTGTGTCTACATCGGGTGTCACTAAGGGAGTTCATCCAGGCTTGGCCGTGAACAAAGGAGCAAAGTCCTTTAAAATTTATCACCCTTCCTGAGACTGTTCTGGGGTCAACTGAGGTGGCAGTTTGATTGCCTCCACAGATGACTCCCACTTGCTTTCCTCAAGCAAGTCCAGTAATCCCCAGGACTACACACTGCAAATACCATGTCAGCCCTATTTGCATATGGCTTCATCATGTTGACATGGTACATCCTATGGTTACGTCTCCTATCAGGCAGTTCCACAGTATTGTTCATGTCATTTACCTGTCAGACTAGCTTGTATGATGCTGCCCACTCTGTCTGCAGCTTGTCCTTCCAGACTGGGATTAGGGCCATGACTTCCTGACCTGCACTGTATGAGTGAACTCTGGCTCTGCAGTCATACCAAACTTTTTGCTTCTGTTGGGCAGCTGACAGGTTGCTTTAGGCTGCTCCCATAAGCTCCTTCATCTTCTCCCTGAACATAAGGACATACTCCACTATGGGAGTTCTCTGGGTGGCGTACTTGCCTTCCCAGTCTTCCCAGATCAAGTCTAGAGGCCCACACACACCTACATCCATATAAGAGTTCGAAGGGGGAGAACTCTGAAGACTCTTGGGGCATCTCCCTGTATGCAAACAACAGGTGGGGAAGGTTTTTCTCTCAGTCCCTCCCATGCTGATCAGCAAATGCTTGGAGCATCAATTTTAGGGTACCATTAAACCTTTCCACAAGCCCACTGGCTTGTGGGTGATAAGGTGCTGTATGTCTGTGCACCACCCCACACTTCCCACAAACACTTCATCCATTCTGACATGAAGGTACCCCCTTGATCAGTGGTAACTTCTTATGGAAGCCTGACATGTGAGAAAATCCCTAGCAAGGCATCTGCCACTTTGCCTGTCCTAAGTGAGGAAAGGATGACTGCCTCTGGGTATCCGGTGGCATAATCTACCACCATCAGGATAAACTTTTTCCCAGAGGAGCTTGGGGTACTCAAAGGTCCCACAATATCCATTCCTACATTCTGGAATGGCTCCTCCACAATAGGCAAGGGAATTAGGGCAGCTTCTGTTTTACTACCCACCTTACCTATCTGTTGGCAGTGACAAGACCTGTAATATTCCTTCACCTGTTGGGTGAAGTTGGGCCAACAGAAATTCTGGGCTAGTTGCTGCATGGTGCGCACGATACCCAGATGTCCAGACATGGGGATATCATGAGCAATTTTGAGCAACCGCTCACGGTACCCCTGGGGAACAACAAGCTGCTTGCCCATCACCCGTTCTTCTGTCCCCACATCCTGTGTATACAGCAGTCCATAATACCCTATGTCTTATGTCACTTCCCTGTGTCCTGTCAGATTCTGCACAAGCCCTCAGCCTCTCCAAACTAGGGTCAGTTCTCTGAGCAGCTGCAAAATCTTCACATTTTTCCAAGGTAAGGGACACGTCCTCTTCAGTTCCTAAACTGGGGTCCATAGCTCTAGCACCAGGGCATTCAGTGTCACTACCATCCCTAATCTTCTGATCATTTGTTAGGCAAGGCAAGGCAAAATTTATTTAAAAGACGCCCAATCCCAGAGGCTCTGGGTGCCGTACAAAGCATTTAAACAGGCATTTTAACATAATAAATATATAAATTTACACATAGATACAGATCATTACAAAAACTAAGCCTAACTATAAATCTTTATCTAAGCATTAAATGCCTTAGAAAAGAAAAAGGCCTTTAACTGGGCCTTAAAAACATCCCTCCTTGGAGTAACCTCCTGTAGCTGTCTTGTGAATGGCTACCTGAGGAAGTCCTACCTCCCTTTCACTATTCTCCATTTCAGGAGACACAGGCTGGGGAATCAGCCTCCCATTTTTTTCCACAGGGGCTTCTATGGGGCTCAGGGAACTACAAGCAGCCTTTGCCGTCTGACTATGGGTAACCACACACACACCGCTCCCTTCTGGAGATTGTTCCATATAATCACATCCCAGGTGAGGCTGTCTGCCACTGCCACTTTTTGCACCATCTCTCCGGTCTCACCCCAGTCCAAGAGAACACTAGCAAGTGGCAGAGTCTTCTCCTTCCCAGTGACTCCCATCATCATTACAAATTGATTAGGTATAAGCTGTTCAGGCCCAGCCAAATCCCCTTTTACTAAGGCAAGAGATGCTCCCATGTCCCTTAACCAATGAGTTTGCACCCCATTTACAGTAACTGGGCATAGCTGTGGACAGCTCACTATCATATGTCCAGCATGTTGAGAATGTTGCCAGGTCTGCCAGTATCAAAATAGGGTTACTCCATAGACATAAATACAATCTAACGCCTGAAGCCCTTATACTAGCTATCTATAGCTACATAGTATCCATTGTTGACTATGGTCTGATTATCTATGGCTCAGCTTCCACCACTACCCTCCACAGAATATCAGTGGCACTCAAGTAAAGCATGCCGACTTCTTACTGAAGCAGCACGCCTTACCCAAACATGTGAACGGTATGCACAAACAGGTTGGCTTCAGCTAAATGGGAGGATTCACTATCAAACCTGCTTGCTAACTAAAAAGGCACTTCCGTGCTCCTGCCTTCTGGTGTTACAAACTTACTCAAGCTCTCTTGCAGCCCCCAGCACACGCGTAGCTCAGTCAACCAACTCTTCTCTGTCCCAAGATGTTGGACTACATAAGGGCAATGATCATTTGCATGTAGAGCACCACTATGGTTTAATGCACTGCCCAGTGATATCTCTTCCTTACCAAAATTGGGACCATTTAAAGGTACTCTTCATCAGCATCTTACAGCTAACAGTTCCTGAGACTGCTTCAACTGACATGGCACTACCTCAGCAGTACTGACACATCCTTGTGTACCTACTTCTCCCCCTTTCTCTGCGAATGACCACTTTCACCTTAACCACTCTGCCCTATTTCCTGCCTCCTTCACTGATCCTTCTTCGCCTCACCCCTCTCACCCTCCACCTTCTTTCCACTGTTTATCTTCACTTACCTGAACTTTTGTTCACCCAGATCTACCTATACCTATCTGACAAAGCACCTTGGTCTGCCTCCTTTTATTAGGTTATTTTTGATTTCATACCAATTCATAGTTTTAATGTTATTTATTTATTTCAGTCAAGGATTACAAATACCTTTGAGCCATGGCTCATTTACAAAGGTTCCATGTCAGGTGAGGTACAATACAAGGGAAGACATTGTGATAAGTTAACAGTTTACAGTAGTTTACATTATGACAGGATAACAGGTTACATTCTGTAAGTATACAGTCACAAGAGTACATATAGTTCAGTGGTACTAGGTTTTTGACAAAAGACTGGGTTCACAATATTAACAAGAATTTGGTGAGACACACAAAATGCAACCAGTGGCAAGTTGTCAGGATCACACATAACACAGAAAGTACAAGTAGCAAGTATGAGTGGGGGTGTGTGGGGGGAGTGAGGGCAGAGAACAGAGGATGGGATAAGTGCTAGAAAGAAAAAGATTAGAGGAGACAGCCACATGTGCTGGAGGCAGATAGGAGCAGGCAAAGTTTAGATTTGAATGGTCCTAGCTTAGGGAGGGAGGAGATGTCACTGTTAAGGCCATTTAACCAGGTGGGAGCTCTATAAGCAAAGGATCTTTGACCCTGCATAGTCCGGCATCTTGGGATGTGAAGTAATTGAGATTCAGAGCCCCTAGTGAGGCAAGGATTCAGAACAGGTTGGATGAGAGCTTGAACTCCGGGGGGCAAGGCCCATCATTGTTTTTTTAGTCATTAAGCATGTTTGGTATTTGATGCAGTTTGAGAGTTGAAGCCACCCAGTTGAAACATAAAGGTCACATGTGTGGGTGAGATGGTGTGATCCGGTGATGAATCGGCAAGCTTTGTTGAGGGCCAAGGATATGCACCTGAGGGCAGAGGAGAAAGCGGAACCATAAATGATGAGGCCATAGTCACTTACTGCAACTACTGAGCGCTAGACTACAATCCTTAAGGCATCAGTGGTAAGGCATTGCCTCTGCCTGTAGAGAAGGCAAATGTGAGTATTAGCCACTTTGGCGACATTATCAATGTGGGACCCATATGAGAGGTTATCATTGATTATGACCCCAAGGTATATGAAGGATTCCACTTGTTCCAGGGTTTCACTTAAGCAGTTGGAGATGGAGTGGGGGTGAAGCTGGTGCTTATTATGCCAACTGCAGAACAGCATTTTTTTTTTTTATATAGTTAAGCGCCAGTTTATGTGCACCGAACCAGCTTTCAACCGAGGAGAAACATAGAAACATAGAAGTTGACGGCAGATAAGGACCGCATGGCCCATCCAGTCTGCCCATTTCTTTTTCTACCTTATAAATGTGCCATCAGCCTTTGCTCTGTCAGTGGCCTATCTATTCATACTCATTTGTATTGCTCCCTTATGCCTATCCCATGCCTGTTTGAAGCCCTGCACTGTATTCATAGCCACCACTTCTTGAGGTAGGCCATTTCATGCATCCACCACCCTTTCTGTGAAAAAGAATTTCCTCACATTCCCCCCTTAATCGGCCTCCCTCTAATCTCATGCTGTGTCCTCTTGTCCTGCTATTTTTCTTATATTTAAACATGTTAGACTCTTTCACCTTGTTAATGCCCTTAAGGTGTTTGAATGCCTCAATCATATCACCTCTCTCCCTCCTTTGCTCAAGGGTATACATATTGAGCTCTGTTAATCTGTCCTCATATGTCTTCTGATGCAGTCCCTGCACCATTTGGTTGTCTTCTCTGGACTGCCTCAATTTGGTTAATGTCCTTGTGAAGGTGTGGCCTCCAATACTGCATGCAGTACTCCAGATGGGGCCTAACCAGTGTCTTGTGAAGAGGATTATTACCTCCCTCTTATGACTTGTGATACCTCTACTAATACACCCTAACACCCCCTAGCCTTACCTACTGCTTTGGGAGGTCTGCTTGGATGATTTCAGGTCATCAGTGATGATGATGCCCAAGTCTCTTTCTTCCTTTGTGACTGCTAGCAACTCCCTCCCAGCCTATAGGTGGCTTCAGGTTTCTCTTCCCTATGTG
Source organism: Neoceratodus forsteri (assembly GCA_016271365.2). Classification (NCBI taxonomy): domain Eukaryota; kingdom Metazoa; phylum Chordata; order Ceratodontiformes; family Ceratodontidae; genus Neoceratodus; species Neoceratodus forsteri. The sequence goes on from CM057459.1 coordinate 336,496,964, forward strand.
CGATCTTGCACTTCTTTACATTAAATCCCAGTTGCCACTCTTCTGACCATTTTGCTAGTTTATCCAGATCTCTTCTCATTCTGCCCACCCCATCTGGATCATCTACTCTGTTGCAGATCTTGGTGTCATCTGCAGACAAGCCTTACCCTCTAGTCCATCTGCAAGGTCACTAATGAAGATGTTGAAGAGGACTGGCCCCAGGACTGATCCCTGAGGTACCCCACTTGTGACTTGCATCTCTTCTGACAGTATACCATTTACCACCACTCTCTGTTTTCTGCCTGTCAACCAGTTTGCCACCCAGTTGACCAACTTCTGACCCATCTCGAGCCTACCCAGCTTATTTATCAATCTTCTATGTGGAACAGTGTCAAAAGCTTTGCTGAAGTCAAGGTAGGTGACATCAACTGCTCCCCCTTGGTATACCACTCTGGTTACCCAGTCAAAGAAATCTATGAGATTAGTTTGACAGGACCTTCCTTTTGTAAACCCATGCTGTCTTGGATCCTGTGCCCCTATGGATTCCAGGTGTTGCACTATCCTTTCCTTAAGGAGTGCCAACATAATCTTGCCCACTACTGAGGTAAGACTGACTGGTCTGTAGTTCCCTGCCTCCTCCCTGCTACAACTCTTGTGGAGTGGGATCACATGAGCCCTTCTCCAGTCTTCTGGGACCTCTCCTGTGCTCAGAGACTCACTAAACAGTTCTGCTAATGGCTCTGCTAGTTCCACCTTTAGCTCCTTAAGTACCCTGGGATGTATGCCATCAGGTCCCATTGCCTTATCCACCCTGAGCTTAGCAAGCTCTTGTAGGACCCTTTCTTTTGTGAAGGGAGTAGTGCTCACCTCCTCCCGCTGTGTCCATGGTGCTGAGCTGTGGGCCCTGCCCTACCTTCTCTTCAGTAAATACTGAGTAAAAGTATCTATTTAGGATAGATGCTTTTACATAGTCCTCCTCTCCACATGCTCCCTTTTCTCCATTAAGCTTAGCAATACCCCCTCTGGACTTTCTCCTTTCACTAATGTATCTATATAAAGTCTTGTCACCTTCTTTTACTGTTTGTGCTAGTGTTTCCTCAGTTTGGGACTTTGCCTGCCTTACTGCCTTCCCTGCTTCCCTTAGGGCAGTTTGGTATGCCTCCCTATCTTCATCCCGCTGTGTTCCCTTATATTTCCTGAAGGCCAGGCTTTTGGCTCTGACCTTTTCTGCTACTGTATTTGAGAAACAAAGTGGTTTCCTTCTTCTTTTGCACTTCCTTTTCTGTCTAACACAATGGGATGTTGCTTCAAGTATTGCATCCTTCATGCTTGCCCACTTTGCCTGTACCCCCTCACCTGTGTTTCTTTTTGCCAGGGCTAGCTTAACTCTGTTGGCCATCTTATCAAAGTGAGCTCCTCTGAAGTCCCATATTTTTGCCTTGGAATGGGATGATTTAGATGTAGTAGCCAAATTGAACCATACCATGTGATGGTCACTGGCCCCTAAGTGACCTTCTACCTGGAGATCTGTGATCCCTTCCCTGATAGTCAGTACTAGATCTAGGATAGCCCTGTCTCTTGTGGGTTGTTGTACCAGTTGTTTGAGGCCCTCCCCCTGCAGGGAATCCACAATGTGTCTAGTTCTGGCAGATGTTCCTGCTGGTATTGACCAATCTGTATCCGGCATGTTGAAGTCTCCCATTATCAGAACCTCCCCTTTAGCTGTCATGTTTTGTATATCTTCTAACAGTAATGTGTCTATGTCCTTCCCCTGGTCTGGGGGCCTGTAGACAACCCCAGTTCTTATGGCTGTCCCATTTCCTGTTTCAGGGTGACCCACAGTTCTTCTGGCTCCTTATGTGTATTCTGAATTTCTGTAGCTTTGATATTTTCATTGACATACAGGGCCACTCCTCCCCCCCCTTTTTGCACCTCGGTCTCTTCTGAACAATACATAGCCAGGTACTGAAGTCTCTCAAGTGTGGTTACCGGTAAACCACGTCTCACTAATTGCTACTATGTCCAGTTTAGCCTCTGACATTATTGCCAGCAGGTCTGGGATCTTATTTCCCAGGCTGTGAGCATTTGTGTACATGATTTTCCATTGGGCAGATTTCGATGTGTTAGTTGTTGGGTGAGGTTTGGCATTACCCGTGTGTGTCGTATGGGGAAACAAACCTTTTTTTCTTACCTGGTGATGCAAATGAACTGCAAACATGCTGAATCCCTGTTTGACCACTAGCTGAGGGGGGAGGGGTGTTCTTCCCATTCGACGTATGGGGTGCTGCACCCCTCCCATTTGCTAGTTTAAATATTCTGCAAAGACGGCCAAACTTTTGCCCTAATGCACTGACTCCTCTTAGTCAGATGCAGTCCATCAAATTTAAAGAACTTTCGCTCCCAGAACTGTTGCCAGTTCCTACAAATCTGTGTCCTTTTCCTGGCACCAGCCCTTGAGCCACGTGTTTAGCTCCCTATCTTCCCTTCTCTGACCTTCCGTCCATCTGCCCCCTCTCCCAGACTGGCAGGATCTCAGAAGGAGATGCCGATGAAATGGGTGATAGTTTGTCACCCAGCCTGGTCAGAGTGTTCCTTGGTCTCCACAACTGACCGGCTGGCGAGATCATTAGTCCCTATGTGTACTAGGACATCAATGTTTCTCCTGCTTTGTAGAACAATTTTAGCAATGTGGTCAGTGTCTCTCCACGCTGATGTACCTGGGAGACATCTGAGCCATTACCCCTGGCTGAGATGGGTCAATCCCCTGAATCATGGAGTCTCCTATGATCAGAAGTTTTTGGATTTCCTTTTGCTTTTTCGTTTTGGTTCCTGATTTGGGTGAGTTTTGTTGTGCTAGCTCCTGTGCACAGCGTCCTGCTCTGCAGTGTCTTCTGCCTCTTTGTTTGATTTCAGAGATAGAGGCAGATACCTGTTTGTAGTGTTTATATGGTTTGGAGGTAATATGTTGGAGAGCAGAGAGTGATGGGGCACCCGATTTGCTCTCTAACCACCTGCCAAAACCCTCCTGGTCCAACTACCTTCTGCGGTCAAGGTTTTCCTGTTGGATGCTGGGGAAATGGCGGGTGGTTCTTATAATGTATTTCCTCTTGAATATGAAATTTGAGGCATGCAATCTCTGCCTATGCTGCCCGGAGCTGAGCCCTAAGATCTCCAATGGCCCAGCATGTAGGACAGTGTCCTAAATCCTGTAAGACTGTCCTTCTGAAAATTGTTCTACAGTACCTGCAGTTAATGATATCCATTCCAGATAAGTTGCTGGGTTTATAACCTAGTCAGAGTAATTAGAAGGAAAAAAATGCAAGTAATGGTTTGATTGTTTTTTGTTTTTGTTTAACTTGTTATAACAAGTTAAATTACTAGTGCCCCTGTAAATGAGCTCACCTTGTGGCTGCCCCACTGATCCACCCCTTCCTGCTCTGCCACAGGAAATGTCACAACTGTGGTACCCTATAAAAGGCCATGCTGGAGTTTGTTCTGAAGGAGGTGAGGGTCCTTACACGTGGAGTGGTTGACCGCCTGGTCGGCGTAGAGAAGGATTTGCTCAGGACAGGATTGAGGAAGACTATTCAGAAAGAGGTTGAAAAGAAGAGGTCCAAGAATGGATCCTTGTGGTACCCCAGAGCATACAGGTCTTGCCTCAGCAAGGACATCAGCAATTTTCACTCTTTGGGAGTGGTTTTCAAAGTAGCTCTTAAACCATGCCATTGATTCAGGGAAAATGCCAGCACTGAGCAACTGTGAAAGTAGTAGCCAGTGATGGACGGTATGAAAAGCCTTAATAAGATCTATGAAGACCAATCCCGTAAGGAGACTTTTGTCTAGAGAGCAGTGGATTGCTTCAGTGAATTTGAGGAGGCCAGATTTAGTACTGTGTCATTTTCTAACACTGTGCTGTTGTGTAGGATATTGTGATTGTTAAGGTATTCTGTAATTTACTTAATGGCCTTAGAGAAAGGGGGTAATACAGAGATGGGCCGATAGTTTCCAAGAAGAGCCCTGTCCCCACTCTTGTGGACTGGAGTAACTGTGGCTGATTTCCATCTGTCAGGGAACTGTCAGGGAACTGGCTGAGGGTAAGGGTGAGAGAGAGATTGAAGATTGTTGTTAGTGGTTGGAGCACCTCTTCAAGGGTGAGGGACAGCAGTTTGAGGTCGAGGGTGTCCCCACTATGCCTAGACCTGGCTATTGCTTTCTTGATGTAGTTGCGGACTTCGTGCATCTGGACTGCTTTGAAGTAGAATGGGGGTCGATTGGGAGAAAGAGGAAGGCTAGAGGGGAGAGCTGGGAGGTCGTCTTCATTGAAAAAGTCAGGCGGAAGGACAACACTGAGGTCTGTGAATGCAGTGTTGAAGGGGTTTGCGATAGTAGGGTCAAGTGATGTGCTCCCATCAATGACCAGCATGGTAGATGAGAATTTTTGCTGCTTCCCAGTAACTTCTTTTTAGTTGTTCCAAAAGGATTTCCTCTTACCCCAGGTGTTTGTGAGAGTATCTCTGTAGAAAGAACTTTTCTGTAGGCAGACTAGTTTTGTGCAATCAGGCTCTGAATATATATAACCAGAAACAGAACGCAGGGAGCCCTCACGGTGCCATTCCGATGCACAGCTCTTGGACAGGGCACCTTCTCCTACAGATCTCCTCTTTGGCTTAACGAGGTACCTGAGTTCATTTGGAACTCCACTAGCTTTTATGGCTTCAAATCAGACCTTAAGCACTACCTGACCTCCAGCTCTGTGTGCACCTGCTTCTCCAACAGCTTATAGACTCTGGATGACCAGACCTGGCTCTGCTAACAGCAGCTAATCTCAGCACAAGACAGAAGCCACCCTCCCACAAGTTCCTTGACAATGCCTCTGAATCACTCTAAGGGGCTGTTCCTGTACACCCCCCTCCCCCCGTCTATATGCTAGGATGGGTCTATGCCTCTCTGGCCTCAGCCCTGCCTCCTTGAGCACTTTACTAGAGGCTCCCCTCCTCTCCTACCAAAATCCTGTCCTTACTGATCCTCTGCTCAACCTAACCTAACCTCTAGTGCCTCTGCACCTTACCTGCACTTATAATCAACTAAAGTTGAAGTCCATATGCTGTATAGTGTTTTAAATGTCTAAGAAACTCTATAACCTTTTCCTGATTGTTGTGCTGTTCAGTGTCTCAAATGTCCTAAAACTCTGTAACCTTCTTGACTGAATGTCTATACTCTGTTCACATGACGTGGAACCTTTGTAAAACCAAATAGATAAAGATACCCTGGCTGTTTACAAAACCAACAGTCGTCCTTTCTTTTATCTGAGAAATCCTTTTTTTTGTAAGCTGGGGCTTCCCCCTTTCTGCAGAGGCTGTGAGGGTTTTAGCTGCCCTGAAGGTGCACTTTCCCTTTTGGCCCTGCCACACCTGCTCCACTTCCTTTCAAAGCAGGCCTGCTCCTGGCATAGTGGTCCAAGAGCTCAGCAGCTTGCTGTGCTGTTTTTGGATTTCGGTCCTCTAGCCAGGTTTTCAACTCTGCTGGGCAAGCCCAAGAGAACTGCTCTAAAAATACAACCTCCTCAATTTTCCCCACAGAGTTTGCTTCTACCCCATCCCACCAATGCTTTAAAAACTGCCAGTCTGAATGGTGGTGATCACTGGGGTGGTGATGCTACTCCAAAGTAGTATACTGACTTTGTTACTTGTGGAGAGTACTCACCGCTGCCATTGTAACTTCAAAAAAGCAGCCTCACACAAGAAGTGTTCTCACAGCTTTACTCTCAGTGGCATCTTATACAGTACAGAGTGTAGCAGGAAGGCTTACGTTTCACCCAGCCACTCGGGCTTCATCAGAGATAGTGAAATAATTACATACTGGGGCCCAAATATTCAAACTGCCCCAGGCTGTGGCGCATGCCTGGGTGCAGCGCAACTTGGCTGCACAGGGGTGTGGACTGGGTGATATTCAACAGAGCTGTGCCATGGTTCAGCAGTGTTGAATATCGCACCCTGGCCACCTGCAGTGCGCATGGCACAATGGCACTGCGCCAGCGCCAGTGGCCAGGGTGGAGCATAGGGATTCGTTAAGCGCCAAGTTTCATTGCATAAGCGCCTGCAACTGTGATATTCAAAGTTGACATGCAAATGGGGCCATAATGTATGCAAAGGCGCATATGGGGCCATTTGCATCATCCTTCTTCATTGCATGCAGGTGTGCCAATCCCGGACGACTTGCATCTGGCGCCGCCAGGGCAGCAGCCGTTGGGGACCGATGCCCCCTGCAGCGTGGCACTGGGCCCCACAGCCCGATCTAGTCTGAATCCAAATAACAGAAACCGCTATCCCTGGTGGTCCAGTGGACCTGACTGCCCGATGGCAGGCTGTAGTAAAGATAGAGGAAGCGCTATCCCTGGTGGTCCAGTGGACTGCTGCCCACCTGATCGCGGGCTTCAGTGAATAAATGATAATTCCAGTATTCATGGTGGTCCAGTGGACTGCTGCCCGCCCGATCGTGGGCTTCAGTGAATAAAAGAAAATTCCTATTATCCCTGGTGGTCCAGTGGACCTGTCTGCCTGATCGCGGGCTGAAGTAGAATTAGAAGAAACACATCAACCCTGGTGGTCAGTGGACCCCTCCCCACCCACCCACTGATCCCTACCGCCCGCTCCCCCTCCGGTCAGTGGCGGGTGGCAACACCCACCACCTGCCTCCCACTGCCGGCTGACTGACACGTCGATGGGCTGTACACCATTGGTCCTGGCGTGAGCCAATGGTGCAACCATACCGTACCACATTCAGATATGTGATCCCATTCACATGTCTGAATGTGTGTTATGAGCTGCATGCCAGTGGCTGGCGGCTGTGGACAACAAGGCTGGCTGCCAGCGAGAGTCAGTCAGCGTGCAATGGGGTGAGGCGGCGGCCGGGTGGGGTGCTGTGCCCACCACTGATGGTGGGGGGAGGATGGTGGTGGGGATCAGTAGTGGGGAGGGGGGGTCCACTGGACTACCAAGGATATTGGAATATTGGAATGATTATTTATTCACTGAAGCCTGCGATTGGGCAAGCAGCGGTCCACTGGACCACCAGGGATAGCACTTCCTCTATTTTTACTATAGCCCGCTATTGGGCAGTCAGGTCCACTGGACCACCAGGGATATTGGAAATATCTATTCTTTGCATCTATTCTTTACATAGCCCGCGATCGGGTGGGCAGCGGTCCACTGGACCACCAGGGATTTAGGATGTATCTTTTATACTGATGCCTGAAATTGGGCATGGGGGTGGGCGCCACCACGAGGGTGCAGCCGGAGCTCAGGTGGCTACTGATTAGTGGCAGCTGCGTGTTGCACCCTGCAATACGGCAGCTCACCTGTGGGTGGCCAGCCCTTGCTCCTTTTTTTTTTGCTTAACTTTGTACTGGCACAGGTAGAGGTTGCACATGCATGGCTCCTCACATCCTGGGCTGAATATCGGGCTGTGCAGAGTATGCATGGGCACGCCCCCCACCTGCGCCTGAATACATTACTGATGTGCTCCGGCGCATCAGGATTTGTACCATGCACTTTCCCCTTCTGAATATCACACCGGGGCACATCAGTGGGTTGCGCATGGCATGACACTGTTGTGCCATGTGCAACCCTTTTGAATATCTGGGCCAGGGTGTTTATATATCAAACACCAGTGACATAATAAAATGAAAACCAATCAAATCACTGTTATATTAATTACATGACCAATCACAGTGTCCCAAAACCATTTAAAAAAAACGTAATTCTAATTCAATGTCCAATCAAATACAAAGAAAAAACATATAAGAAGTCTTTCAATTTATTTGGCTTCTTAGTCTAGATTCCTTTTAAATCTGGCTTCATTTTAAATCAATGATTTCTTCGCAGTTCCAGATGAACCTATGTGGAGAAAACATTAGAGAAGTGAAACTAGATGTCAGACATCTCTTTCTGCTTCTGTTTGATGTTCCTTCTTTTTTTTTTTTGCTATCTTTTTACCCCACTAACACTCCGGAGTCTGCCTCTTCTTCAGGTCTCCTAGTCTCCACCAACCTCCGGTGATCCTCTTCAGGAGTTCTCCATTCCACATATTGCAGCCAACCCTTGAGTTATGTCCCAGTATATCCCATTGCTGGGCAGGTCCCTCTCCTTCGAGAGGGAAGGCACCAGTGAGGAGGGAACTCAGCACACTATTATTTTTTACTGCCCCCGAGGGTGCTGCTGTGGGGGAGGTGACTCCTGGAGGTACCGGTGGCGTGAAGGATGGAAACTGCCATCCGGCATGCTCCAAAGCTGTTTTTCCATTTTCTACTTGAATCCCTCCTGCGCCGCTGTTTGTAGTGCCCCTGGTCTCCACCAGGAGCTGCTACATAGCAGGGCTGTCCCTAACCCACCCCAGGAGAGGAGAGCTGTCCTCCAGATGCTCAATCCTTCTCCTTCCCCTGCCAGCCCACGGCGCCCGAGTCTGTTCCTGAACTCGGCTCACCGGTGTGGCTCAAGGTGCAGAGTCCAGTGCCTCAACCCTCTGTGCCACCGGGCCGGCTATGATGTTCCTTCTAAAGCACCAATAATAATTAGTTACAAACTCATCTCCCTTTGGTTTCAACAGGTGTCCCAGGAAGGTGGTGGTGGGGGGGGTCTATACAATTTCATTTTTATTGTTTGCTATTATTTTTTCACCTTTTTCAGAAAGGACTTCAACTCAGATTTATCATTCAGACCAGGCTGTTTCATAGCACCTAGTCTAAAGATCCATTGTTGTTCCTTTTCATTCAAAATTGCCTCCATATCCCTTCCCCTAACATTTGCTGGGACAGACTCCAATCCACATGCTGTAACCATGTGGTTTGTATTATGTCCACACATTTTTACATGGAGGGCCATGGCATATTCAATGTTGCCTTTTTTTATTGCCAGGATGTGTTCATTCATCCGGAATCTTAATTTTCTCTTGGTTGTCCCTATATAAAATTTACCACAGGTACGTGTTAGTTTGTACACCACAGCTTCAGTGTTGCAATTAATGCAACCCCTGTTTTTCTCTTTTTGTCAGTTTTGGGGTTCAGAAAGTCTTCTGTTTTCTGCTTAAAGTGACAGGTATTGTAGAAACCACAGGGCTTAGAGCCCATCTTTGTTTTAGTGGTTGGTTCTCTAAATTTAGTTTGATAACTGTGAACCACAGAATCTTTCAGGTGCCTGTCCCTGTGGAAAGTAATCCATAAGGGTTTTTCAAATAGGGAATTTAGAGGGGTTAGTCCCCTTAACATCTGTAGGTTGTTTTTAACAATGTTAATCAATTCCCTACTCTCTCCCCCAAATGCTGTTGCAAATGTTATAGCACCACCAGGGTCTTCTGGTCATTCTTTTGTCTGTAAAAGACTCTCACGTGGTATGTCACCCATAGTTTTTTTAGCCTCTTGGATATCTCTTTCTACGTATTCCCTCTCCCACAGTCTTTCTGCCATTTCCTCTGCCCTGGTTTGATAGAGGTGATCATTACTACAGTTTCTCTTCATTCTGAGAAACTGTCCTCTAGGGATATTTTTAACAATGTACCCAGGGTGGCAACTTGTGGCTAGTAGCAGACGTTTCTATTTGTTGTTTTTTTTGTAAAGATCAGTGAGAAGTGACCTGTCATCCTGCTTTCTAATAGTTAAATCTAGAACATGAATTTCTTTCTGGTCAGCACAAATCTTAAATCTCAGATTTGGACTGGATCCCTCAAGGTACTTTACAAATTCATCAAGCTCACCCCTGTTGCCTTTCCATATGAGCACAATGTCATCGATAACATGTCTGTAAAGAGCCAGCTTATCAAATAATGGATTAGTGTCCGAGTTGTAAATGACATCATCTTCCCATCTAGCCAAATACAAATTTGTCAAGCTGGGGGCCAAGGTAGCCCCCATGGCAGTGCCACTAACTTGTTGGTAAATCTTTTCTTGAAACATAAACATGTTGTTTCTTAACACAATCTCAGTCACATTTACCAGCATGTTTATTTTGGCTTGTGGTAAAATGGTATGTTGTATGAGGCTCTCTTCTATTGCTACAAGTCCCCCTCATGGGGGATGTTAGTACAGAGTGAGTCAATGTCAAGTGTTACAAGCCACACTCCTGTTTGATTTGTATTTCTTTGAGTAGTGATAGTACACTAGTTGTGTCTCCTAGGTAGCACCTAGGGAGAGAGACTAGTGGGTTTAGAAAGCTGTCAAAATATTTGGAGATTGGTTCAGTCACCCACCCTATTCCCGAGACTATTGGATGACCTGGTGGTATGGTGAGTGTTTATGCACCTTTGGTAGGGTGTGGAAGGTAGGCTTTTTTGGTGACTGCACAGTCAAATAGAACAACTCAATAGAAGTGATGAGTCCCTCGAGAAACAAGTCTAGCAGATAGATCTCTATGTTAGTCTTAATTTTGGAGGTAGGGACAAAAGTCAGAGAGTTATAAAAAAACTTGTCTTTCTATTTCTGTGACATAGTGGGTAGTGTTCTGTACAATGATACTACCCCCTCCCCCGTCCGATGGTTTGAGGACTATGTGTTTGTTATTGGACAGCAAAATTACTGTTTCCCTCTCCTTGTTAGTCATATTATAAAAAGGGGAGTTTTGGTATGTCTGTACATTTCCTCTAAATCTCTAGAACAACATTCTAAGAAAGAAGAAACTCTGGAGTGTAATGGGGCAAAAAGTAGAAGGGGGTTTAAAAATATATTGACTGTCAAGTGTATTTTCCCTCTGTGTCTTATGTTATGTCCTATCTTCTTCTGCAGAAAAAAAACATTTTAACATTTAACTTCCTGGCAAACTTATCTAAATTAATAAATGCATCAAATTCTGATACAGTTTAGGTAGGAACAAAAGACAAGCCCTTGCTCAGTACCTGCATTTCCATCTCTGACATCTCAAGCAAGGAAGGTCAAAGCTTGGCAGAAGACACCAGGAGAAAGGACTGCTGTGTGACTGGACTTCTCTGCTGGGACTATATTGCCCTCCTCCCCTCCACCCCCCCAAAGCTAGTTCTAATTTTATAGGCACAGGATTTGACTGACAACAGGAACTTCCTGTTTGGGATCAGGAAGTGAGTGATCACAGAACCACCAAAGACCCACCATCCTAGAAGGGCAAGAGTAGCTCTCAGGCCCTCACTAGCTGCTGGAGGTCTGCCTCTGAGCAAATAAGTGGTCTACTGAGAAATATAGGATATTCTTGTCTCAGAACAGGACAAGCAGGAGCTTAAAGGGCACACGGCAGAAAGTAAGAGAGAGAGAGAGAAAAAAACAGAGGAAAGAGTAAGGATTGCAAACAGTTAAGGGGCCAGAAATAAGACATGATTGGAGTGGTGCAGTGCAGTGGCTGTGGAGCAGCAGTCTTCCGGGAGACGTTCTGGAGGATGCGGTGTTGTCCCATCTGCAGGCACCTCTCTGGGCTGAGGGAGGAGGTTGCTCATCTCAGGCTGAGTTGGCCAGGATTTGTGGGACCTCCTCTTCCATCCAGGGACCACCAGTGCCACTGCCGTTGCCTCAGAGGTTGCCAAAAAGAGGAGCAGTTGGACCACAGTGGGCTCAGGGAGGGTGAGGGTGGTGGAACAGAGGCGCATCCCTCCAGTTGTACCTCTCCACAATTCCTATGTCATTCTGGCAAAGTGTGGTTCCTCTATGGAGCCACCCACAGTGGAGACCAAGGAGGATGCTGAAACCTCCATAAAGGAGACCCACAGGAGGGTGGCAGGGGACCCTGCAGGGGAAGGAAACAACTCCTGGTGGGGTACTCCATTGTTAGGAAGGTAGAACTGGGGGAGAGGAAGGGGAGAGGGAGGTAAGGTGCCTGCCTGGCACCATGGCTTGGAGGGACAAGGAGCAAATCCTCAGGATTGCCAGAGCAGCTGCACAGGGGAGGGAGCTGGATGTCATTGTCCACCTAGGGACAAATGACTTGGCTAAGAAAGGGATCAGAGAAGTGCAGGAAGAGTTTGTGGAATTGGGGAGGGCCTTAGTCAAGTAGCACGCAAGATAACCTTCTCGGAGGTGGTGCCCATCTATGGCATAGGAGAGGCTAGGGTGTTCCACACCATGGGATTCAATCAGTGGTTAAAAAACTGGTGTGGAGCTCAGGGATTTGGCTTCATTGGGGACTGGGGTTCCACCTGGAGTGATGCAAGCCTATACTAGCATGATGGGCTGCATCTGTCCGGGAGGGGAACCAGGATCCTAGGTGATAGGTTTAAATGCTTCATTGGCAAGCTTTTAAATTAGCCAAGGGTGGAGGCACTGGAAAGGAGCAGGGAAATCCTAGCCCCCCCAAATAATCACGGTAGTACGTACGGCAAACACCAACATAGAGGTGTCGATAGGGAGAAGGGCAGGGGTAAACTGAGAAAGTGACAAAGGCAAGAAGGACAGGGATGGGGCAAAAGGGAGTAAGGCCATCAGGAAATGGAGGGTAATGAGTACCAATGCCCGTAGTCTGGGCAACAAGCTCCCTGAGCTGGTGGCTTTAATGGAAGAGGGATGTCTGGATATCGTAGCAGTCACAGAAACATGATACACAGAGAACCATGACTGGGATATTAACATACCAGGGTACATAACCTACAGGAGAGACAGGCAGGGGAGAAGAGGGGGAGGAGTAGCTCTCTATGTAAAGGAAGGGATAAAAGCAACTGAACAAAAGAGTAAACAGGGAGGAGAGGAGGCACTGTGGGTCACCTTGGAGACTGGAAAGGGCACCACAATCCACACAGGGGTTGTGTACAGACCCCCATGTCAGGGGAGGGAATGGACAAGGATATGATAGAAGGCATTCTTAGAATGGCAGAGAAAGGGGAGATACTGTTGATGGGAGACCTGAATATGCCAGATGTTAACTGGAGCACATTTGCTGCAGCCACATCCAAGAGCAGGGCCATTCTTGATGCCCTACAGGTGGCAGGCCTCAGACAGCTAGTTTCAGAACCCACTCGTGAGGGAGCAATCTTAGACCTCATACTCTCAAATGGGGCAGTGAGAGGATTTCAGATCTAGAAGTGGGTTGCCATCTGGGGACAAGTGACCATCAAACAGTGTGGTTCACGTTAAACTCAGCTACAGAGTCAAGCTATACAAAAGTGAGGGTACTGGACTTTAGGAGGGCTGACTTTGGCAAGATGGGAGAGTGCCTCAGAAAAGCACTAGCAAACAGGCTAGAAGGAGGTGTGGAGCAACTATGGGGAATCATCAAAACTGTCATCACAGAGGCAACAAGCCTTTGTGTGAAGCAAATAAACAAATCAAATCTAAAGAAAAAGCCACTATGGTTCTCAAAAGAGGTGGCTATGAAAGTCAGGAAGAAAAATATAGCATTCTGGAAGTATAAGGAAACACAGAAGGAGCAGGACAGAGAGCTGTACCAGTTAAGGCAGAAGGAAGCAGGGAGGGAAGTCAGAATAGCAAAGGTCCAAACTGAGGAAAAGATAGCCAACTCAGTTAAGAAGGGGGATAAAACCTTTTATAGGTACATCAGCGAGCGTAGAAAGACAAAGGGAGGGATAGTGAGGCTGAATAGAATGAACGGTGGGTGGGCAAAGGGGGACAGTGAAAAAGCAGGGATACTGAACGAATATTTCTGCTCAGTATTCACAAAGAGGATGGGGAAGTGCCTAATCAATTAACAGAAGCACTCTTGAAAGGGGTCAATCCCAATCTTTCACAGAAGAAAGGGTTCTGCAAGAACTCCTAAAACTGAAGGTGGACAAAGCAATGGGTCCTGATGGAATTCACCCCAGAATTCTAAAAGAATTAAGGAGGAACTAGTGAAACCACTGGCTACTCTTTTTAATAAATCATGGGAGGATGGTGTGGTACCCGAGGACTGGAGGAAGGTGGATGTGATTCCTCTTCACAAAAGTGGGACCAAGACAGAGGCAGGAAACTACAGACCTGTCAGTCTGACCTCTGTGATAGGGAAAGTGATGGAGTCACTTCTGAAGGAAAGAATAGTTGAGTACCTAGAGGCCAGTGGGGCACATGACCCAAGGCAGCATGGGTTCTCAGCGGGAAGGTCATGTCAGACAAATCTAATAGATTTCTTTGACTGGGTGACCAAAGTAGTAGACCAGGGAGAGGCTGTGGACATGGCATACCTAGACTTTAGCAAGGCATTTGACACAGTCCCACACAAAAGATTAATAATTAACCAGCCTGGGAGTAGGTCCCAGGGTGGTAGCCTGGGTAAAACATCGGCTGCACAACAGGACACAGAAGGTAATTGTAAATGGAGTCCACTCTGAAGAAAGAGGGGTTACTAGTGGGCTACCGCAGGGTTCAGTATTGGGTCCAGTCCTTTTTAATGTCTTCATCAGTGACATTGCAGAGGGACTAGAAGGAAAAGTATGCCTTTTTGCAGATGACACAAAGATCTGCAACAGGGTTGATACACAAGGAGGCGTGGAAGGGATGAAAAGGGACTTGGCAAGGTTGGAGGAATGGTCAGAATTATGGCAGCTAGGATTCAATGCAAAGAAGTGCAAAATAATGCACCTGGGCAACAAGAACCCAGGGGAAGAATACACAATGGGGAGGTAGTAACAACAACAAATAAGGAAAGGGACCTGGGGGTAATCATATCAGATGATCTTAAGGTTAGCAAGCAATGTGAGAAGGCAGTAGGGAGGGCTGGGGGTATACTGGGATGTATAGGGAGAGGCATCATCAGCAGAAAACAGGAAGTTGTTATCCCTCTGTACAGACAGTTGGTGAGACCCCATCTGGAGTACTGTGTCCAGTTCTGGAGACCCCATCTCCACAAAGACATAGACAGGATAGAGGTAGTCCAGAGGAGGGCAACTAAAATGGTGCAGAGTCTGCAAGAGAAGCCGTATGAGGTGAGACTAAAGGAGCTTAATATGTATACCCTTGAGGAAAGAAGGGAGAGGGGGGACATGATAGAAACTTTTAAGTACCTCAGTGGAATCAACAAAGTCCAAGAGGGTAGCATCTTTCAGAAAAAGAGACTTGCAAGAACAAGGGGACACAATTTAAAGATAGAAGGAGGGTGGTTCAGGGGCAATGTGAGGAAGTATTATTTCACAGACAGGGTAGTGGATGCATGGAACAGCCTTCCTGAGGAGGTTGTGGGGTCTAAAACTGTGGGAGAATTCAAGAATGCATGGGACAGACATAAGGCAATTCTTGTGGGGGGTAGGAAGAAATAGGCTGTTGGTTAACTAGGATCTGCGGCCTATCCTGTAGGTAGGGAAATGGGCAGACTAGATGGGCCAAGTGGTCCTTATCTGCGGTCAAAGTCTATGTTTCTATGTTTTTAAACATTTAAAAAATCCAGTCTCTTTCTCTCAATGTGACCCTGTCATCCATTTTCCTTGTGGCAGTTTAAACATACACAAAATATAACAGAATATGACACCATATAGCTATACATCTGACTGGCAGTGGCATAGCTCGCCACAGGGGTATCACTAGACATTGGGGTAAACTTGGTAAACCAGGCAATAACCACAAAGCAAAAAAAAATTTTAAAAAATAATTTTTTATGAACCAGAAAATAATAAAAAAAAATATGGGTGTTGAGGGGGGTGGGAGTGCCACTAGACACTAGGGATATTTAGTGGGGCAAACAGGATAAAATGCATCTATTTTTCAGGACCAGATGGTTCCCGAAACCATTTTTTTAGGATGAGATGGCCAAGGAAACAATCCTTTTTTGTCATCCCACTTCCATTTTCACCATCCTTTTCTGTCTTGGCGAAAAAGGAAATCGGCTGGTGAACAAGGATTACCGGCAGGGCCATCTGTTCGTAAAAATTGGAAATCCTTTTTTGCCAGCCGATTTCCTTTTTCGCCATGTCAAAAAAGGAATGGCAAAAAAGGAATTTAGTGAGTGACGAAAAATAATTTAAACTGGCAAAGAAAGGTTTCTAGGGGCATATGAATGTCAGAAAATACAAGACACAGCACATCAACTCCTGATGAGCAAAATACACACTTTAATGTCTGTAACAGACATCTCAGGGTACAGTTATGGCAGTTTTTTTGGGGAAAAATAAAAAACAAGATGGTGGCTCACAAAAAAGGATTTCTTTCTGGTGAAAAAGGATTCACCCCTCAAGATAAAGGATTCTTGTTCGTCAGAGCAAAATACTTTTTTGTTCCATTCCTCTATCCAAAAGAATGAACTGAGCATGCTCAGAATCTGGAATTTTAAAATTAAATAACCTTTGAATGGATTAATATTTTTTCACCAAACCAATGCAGACGTGCTCTGTGGGGCAAGTATGTTCTACCCTAAAAATTTCAGACCAGAATTCCAAACTGTTTGGCTGTGGCACAATGACAAAAAACTGTGGAAAAAAGGGCAAATTTTAATGTTTTTTCACTATGTGCAGCACAAAATATACCAATCCGACCAACACACAACTTGTCTCATCAAGAGACCTACCCCAGGAGACCATGCATGCAACATTTCTTGCAAATCTGTTGAATGATTGAAAAGTTATTAAAGTGCAAAATCTGAGGTTTAACATTAAAGTGCCTACTCAACCCTAACTATAGTGACGGTAGTCATCTATATATATATATATATATATATATATATATATATATACATATATATATATCTTAAGTATAAGCAATGTCCCAAATAAATAAGGTGACGAAAACATTGAAGCAGTTTGGATAACAATAACCAATATAAAACCAAGTAACTTCACAGTGGGACTTGTTACATACCACCCAATACTAGTGGGGAAACATTCAGCTCCTACTTAAGTGAAATACAGACTCAGAAAAGGGCCAGACCATAATACTTGGGGATTTTAATCTGCCTGAGATAAACCGGGAGAAAACAAGAAGCACCAGGAATAGAGGGAAACCTATTCCTGGATATGATTGGTTCTGGATCCTGGATTGGGGAGGTAGTATAGCGCAGTGGTTTAAGGCTCTGAGCTGCAAATCTGGTGACATTTAGCAGACCAGCCCTGGGTTTTAATCCCACAGCTTCCACTTCCGTACTGTGTGACCCAGAGCAAGTCATTTAACTTCCCTGTGCTCCTAGGTTGCACCTGTAAAAAAGCTTTCAGCTTAGTGTGTCTCACCTGGTTAAACAACTAAATAAATAAATAAAGTAAAGTAAATAAATAAATAAATAAATGATGAGGGAATGTAGTCTAGAACAATTAGTTAGCTCCTCAACAAAATGTTCAAATATCCTGGACCTAATACTAACAAATACCACACAAAATATTACACATGAAATTAGAGAGCCATTTGGCATGAGTGATCACGCGGTAATTTTATTACAGATGGACACTCATTCATGAAATAACAAGGGCAAAATCATTTTTGTACAACTATAAGGCAGACTATAACAGCATTAGAGAGGAGTTTAAAACATAGGATTAGATGGCTGATATGAGGGGAAAAGCTACACAGGAATCCTGGGATATATTCCATTGTAAACTAATACAGATGAGGAATACACATGTTCCAGGAAAACAAAATTATAATAATTATGGCATAATCCCACTGTGCTTTAAAAAGAAACTGTAAGAAAGAAAAGGAAGCCTTATAAAATAGCAAATAAATATCCATGTGAGGGTAACTGTCAGAAACTAAAAAATCTTATTAAGTAACTTAACAGGGATTTAGGAGGGAGTAAGAATACATGAAATAAAGCTATCAAACAATGAACAAAACTCAAGGCATTTTATAGTTATATAATCTTTTATTTATTTATTTATTCACAATTTGGATTTCTAACCTGTGGGTAACAATACAGGTGAGATACAAAAAGAGCATACAAAGCAAAGCAATTTCAGCGATATAGTTGAGCACGCAGGTTTTAATGCATGGTGTACAGACTACAAGTAAACTAATCTAAATAAACTAGTACATATTTAATATGATAAGGTCCCTAGAGATACCAGCTGGTGGTTACCTGGGGGGCTAGGAAGAGGGTGGGCCGAGAGGACTATGTCTGTAGATGGCTCAGGCGGGCTTTGGTAAGGCCCCCATCATGGGCATTTGCAGCTCCGAGTGTCAGTGAGGTGTTTGCGTAGGGCAATTTTGAAGGGGCCGATTTTAGAGATGTTTGTGATGTGAGTGGGAAGGGAATTATACCAGGAGGGGGCTCTGTAGAGGAAAGATCTTTGGGCGAGCGAGGTCCTAGCTTTCGGCACCTGGAAGGTGGCTTTGGTTGTATTTCGGGTGGCGACCGAGTGGGTGGCCCATTGTAGGGATGTAGTGACTCCTGGAAGGGAGAGCCTAGTAACATCTTTTTGGCCAGTATACAGGTGTGGTATGGCAGGTGCTCTTCAAAGGTGAGTAGGTTCGAGGTGGAGTAAAGCTGACATGTGTGCATTCTGCTGGGAGCACTGGTCAGGAGCCTGCAGACTTTGTTGATAGAGGTCTGGACTTTGGTGAGGGCAGTGGGGTCAGCAGCTGCATAGATATGGAGTCCATAATCAACCAAAGACAGGATGGAGGAGGTGATAGCCAGCCATAGGGCATACTCAGGAAGGCAGTTTTTGTGGTGGTAAAGGAGTCCAATCCAGGCATTCATGGCAGAGAACAGCAAGGTAAGATGGGCATAGAAGCAGAGAGCCAAGTCGAAGGTGATGCCCAGGTATTTGTATGTTGATACCTGTTCAAGGGGGTGTAGGGTGCAGGGGAGGATAAGAAGGGGGGCATTTCTGAAGTTACTTTGGCGGTGTGCAAAAATCATAGATTTCATCTTCTTGTGGTTTAGAACCAGACAATGGTTGAGGAACCATTTTTCAGCTTGGCTGAAGGAGAGTTGTAAAGAGCTCTGCAGGGTGAGTGGGTTGGGGTGGGAGGCGTCGAGGACCGCATCGTTGGCATATAGAAGCATTTTGCTTGAGCAGGAGCTGGGGAGGGTGTTTAGAAAGAGACTAAACAATGTGGGGCACAGGATGGAGCCCTGAGGGACCCAAGAATATACAGGTAGGGCAGTTGATGGGATACCATTGATTTTGACCCATTGGGATCTGTCATGGAGGTAGCTGAAGAACCAGGCCAGGGGGCCAGATGAGAAACCAAGAAGACAGAGAGAGTCAAGCAATAGGGGGTGACACACAGTGTCAAAGGCCTTGGATAGGTCAATGAACACTGCCCCGGCGATCTCTCCAGAGTCAAGTGCAGAGTGTATTTGTTGGGGAAAACTCCAATAGGGCTGAAGTGGTGCTGTGTCCAGGACAGAAGCCATGCTGCTCTGGGCATAATATGCTGTACTTGGATAGATAATCCATGAGTTGGGTGGATACTATTTTCTCCAGGGCTTTGGGGAGGGGGGATGGAGATCGGTCTGCTGCGGTCTCCATTTTTATGAATTGGGGTAATTTCAGCCAATTTCTATGCATTTGGGAATTAGTTGAGGCATAGAGACCAGTTAAAAAGGTCAGTAAGAGGGCTAGCATGACATCAAGCATTAGGCAGAGAATCCTGGAATCAAGGGGGTCACAACTGGGGTTGCGGCTGGAGAGGGCTTTTAGTAGGAGTGGTTTGGTGTCGCAGGGAGATATGGTCCAGAGGAGAAATGGGGGGCGATTAAGAGGAGAGCAGGGGGGTTGGAGGCACGGATAGGATCAAAGAAGTGAGCAGGAAGGACTGCACTTAGGTCGGAAAAGGTCGTGTTGAGGCAGTTGGCAACAAGTGGGGAGTCAGTGGTGATTGCGCCGTTAACAACCATCTGAGGGGGGGAGAGCGTGTTTTCCCATTAAGCTCCTTTAATATTATCCCAGAAAGCTCGAGCAGAGCCCCAGGATGAGGCCAGGGTGGTTTGGTAGTATTTGGCCTTGGCTTGCCTTATGGCCCAGGTGCATTGGTTGCAAGCGGCATTATAGGCTTGTCTGTCTGCTATCCTGCCTGATTCAACCACAATGTGCTGCAGGTTATCTCGCTGCTTCAGTTGCTGGATCAGGGAGGGAGAAATCCAGGCAGCATTGTGTCTTTTGGAGTGAGTGCTGGTAACAGGGGCAAAGATGTCACAGGCCTTGCAGAAGGCTCTGGTGAGGAAGGCAAGAGCAGTATCTATATCCGTTGCAAGGGAGATCGGGGACCAGGCGAGCTGGGCTAGGTACTGCTTTAGCTTATTAAGGCCCCCGGGGTGAAAGCGGTGGTGGGGGGTGACTTTGTATATGGGATTGAGCGTGGGGGAGGACCAGAAACAGAGGATAGGGGAGTGGTCAATAAGGGAGTTTGCAAGGACGTTAACAGACTTGATTTTGTGGGGTGGTTGGAGAGTATTATATCGAGGAGGGAGCTGGACCCACTTGATTGGTTGAATCTGGTTGGATGAGTGACTATTTGAGTTAGATCAAGGGCCGTGAAGGTGTCCTTTATGTGTGCTGCAGTGGAGCCAAGCCAGTTGATGTTGAGGTCACCTAGGACAAGCTATTCAGCTTTGTGGGGCAGGGTAGAGAGACAGTCAGCAAGTGAGTGGATAGCTAGACTTTGGACCCATGAGGGTATGTAAGTGGGGGTGAGATAAAGAGGGCCATGGCCCAGGTCAGGAGAGATTTGTAGGGTGATGGCTTGGGCACCGTGGTTGAGCTTGGGGGTAGGTAGTGCGTGGCCTAGGATGGAGTCACCAAGTAGACTGCACATCCACCACTACACTTACCCACACAATCTTCTCTGAAGAGGGTGAACCTGGGGAGGGAGACAGCAGAGTCTGGGGTTAATGTGGAGAGCCAAGTCTCCACTATGGAAAGAATGTCAGGCCTATGTTGGGGGACCCAGCACTGGAGTGCAGCAGTTTTCTTTGGGAGATTGCAGATATTCATAGAGGCAATGCAGAGCTCCTCTAGAAGGAGTGGGGTCTCCAGCTGCTAAGCAGGAAATGGGGCTGCAAGGCTGGGGAAAGGGCCTGCCAGTGGGTTTCCAGCTGTCTGTCTCCCAGGGCCTGTGTTTGCCTTCCCTCATTTGTGGAGGAATTTGGATTAAGGAATCCAGTTTTGCAGTTTTAGCTGGGAGAGAGCTGCAAATATGTGAAGGGGCAGTGAGAGTCTACACTTTATCGGCGGGAAGTTGTGCTCAAAGGTTCCAGGAGTCTGATGTTGCAGTTCTACTGAAAGAAAGAGAAAGCTGTAGTTTGAAAGGGCAGTGAGAAACTCTACACCTGAATGGTTAGAAAAGAAGAGAGCTGTTGGATGACAGCCCAAACCAGCTCCCCCCTGACATCCCAGGTTCGTTCCCCAATCTGGGTCACCTGTGCAGCGCAAGGAGTGGCGTCAAACGCCTCAACCTTCAGTGCCACAGGGCCGGCCTATTTCATGCATGTTTACTGAACAAACATGAAGTGTATGGTATGAATCTAAAAGACAAAAAGGTTTTGGCACTCACAAACTCATCAGAAAAACGCGTAAAATCAAGCATATTTTAATGAAATACCATCCAACATAACATAATACCTGACATGTTTCGGATTGACCAAACAGTCCTTTCTCAGATAAGTTTGTGAGTGCCAAAACCTTTTTGTCTTTTGGAATCTTTTGTTGGTTTTAGAGCACCACTTCCCAGTGCACACTCATTTGGAATAGTGTTTCATGGTATGAATCTGCAGCCTAGAAACTGCAAAATACTTTGAAGTCAGTTTCACTCCTGTCTGTGATATGGCATGAAAGCAACAGGTTGACAGTGACTATTTCAGCTACACATTTGATTCCATTTTACAATGGTTCACTGCACTACACATTTAATGTATTACACTATTTCAAAAAATAAAACAATATTCGCCAAACTAATTAAATAACTCACACATACATATTTTTATACTTTAGCAAAAGGATACTTCATATTTGTAACAAAAAAAAATTGAAAATCATGTCACAGAGCAAAATCAGCACTAACTGCCAGTTCTACCCAGTAGAATGCTGGTACCTACAGTTACAGTTTTGCAAATACTTGAGAGCTAACTGAATGGGTTCTCTGTAAGAAAACAGCTACAGTCTTTACTAATTATAGCATTCATGATCTGGGGCAATGTCTGTGCTTTTTATTGTTGTATGTAGTTTGATGACATTAAATTTTAAAATGAAAACACTTACTACAGCTAGCTAGACCTGAAACACATAGAAAACACAAATAGTGAATTAGAGCTATTAAGTATCTGTTTTCTTACAGAAACCCCACTCAGCTACATATAAACATTGAAGTTGACAGCAGATAAGGACCACAAGGCCCATCCAGTCTGCCCATTTCTTATTCTACCTTATGAATGTGCCATTGGTTTTTGCTCTGCCAATGGCCTGTCTACTCATACTCATCTGTATTTCTCCCGTATGCCTATCCCATGCCTGTTTGAAGCCCTGCACTGTATTCATATCCACCACTTCCTGAGGTAGGCCGTTCCATGCATCCACCACCCTTTCTGTGAAAAAGAACTTCCTCACCAAACCAAACCGAGGAAAGGATAGCCAATTCTGTTAAGAAGGGGGATAAGACCTTTTATAGGTACATTAGGGAGCGAAGAAAGACCAAAGGAGGGATACTGAAGCTTAATAAAGGGAAGGGAATGTGGGTAGAGGGTGACAGTGACAAAGCAGGGATACTGAACGAATATTTCTGCTCAGTATTCACAAAGGAAGAGGAGGGGGAGTTACCTAAACCAAACAAGAGAAACTCTCTGAAGACGGGGGTCGATACCAGTGCATTTACAGAAGAAAGGGTTCTGAAAGAACTAATAAAATTGAAGGTGGACAAAGCAATGGGGCCTGATGGGATTCACCCAAGAATTCTAAAAGAACTAAGGGTAGAACTAGTGACACCGCTGACTACTCTCTTTAACAAATCATGGGAGGATGGGGTGGTACCTGAGGACTGGAGGAGGGCAGATGTGATTCCTCTTCACAAAAGTGGGAGCAGGACAGAGGCAGGAAACTACAGACCAGTTAGTTTGACCTCAGTGGTAGGGAAAATGATGGAATCACTTCTGAAGGAAAGAATTGTTGAGTACCTAGAGGCCAGTGGGGCACAGGACCCAAGGCAGCATGGATTTACGATGGGAAGGTTGTGTCAGACGAATCTAATAGATTTCTTTGACTGGGTGACCAAAGTAGTAGACCAGGGAGGGGCTGTGGACATGGCCTACCTAGATTTTAGCAAGGCATTTGATAAAGTCCCACACAAAAGATTAATACACAAGATAGCCAGCCTTGGAGTGGGTCCCAAGGTGGTAGCCTGAATAAAAAATTGGCTAGACAACAGGACGCAAAGTGTAGTAGTAAATGGAGTACACAGTGAAGAAAGGAGGGTTACTAGTGGGGTACCACAGGGTTCAGTACTGGGTCCGGTCCTTTTTAATGTCTTTATAAGTGACATTGCAGAGGAACTGGAAGGAAAGGTATGTCTCTTTGCAGATGACACAAAGATCTGCAACAGGGTTGATACACAAGATGGAGTGGAAAGGATGAGAAGGGACTTGGCAAGGTTGGAGGAATGGTCAAATGTATGGCAGCTCAGATTCAATGCAAAGAAGTGCAAGGTAATGCACATGGGAAACAAAAACCCAGGGGAAGCGTACACAATGGGGGTGAGATACTGACAACAGTAAAAATAGAAAGGGACCTGGGGGTAATTATATCAGATGACCTAAAGGTGGGCAAGCAATGTGAGAAGGCAGTAAGGAAGGCTGGGGGGATACTGGGATGCATAGGAAGAGGCGTCAATAGTAGAAAACAGGAAGTTGTTATCCCTCTGTACAGACAGTTGGTGAGACCCCATCTGGAGTACTGTGTGCAGTTCTGGAGACCCCATCTCCGCAAAGACATAGACAGAGTGGAGGCTGTCCAGAGGAGGGCAACCAAAATGGTGCAGGGTCTGCACCAGAAGACATATGAAGAAAGACTAAAGGAGCTTAATATGTATACTCTTGAGGAAAGAAGGGAGAGAGGGGACATGATAGAAATTTTCAAGTACCTCAAGGGAATTAACAAAGTCCAAGAGGGTAGCATCTTCCAGAAAAAGAGATGTGCAAGAACAAGGGGGCACAATTTGAAGATAGAGGGTGGACGGCTCAGGGGTAATGTGAGGAAATTCTTTTCACTGAGAGGGTTGTGGATGCATGGAACAGCCTCCCTGAGGAGGTCGTGGAGTCAAGAACAGTGGGGGACTTCAAGAATGCATGGGACAGGCATAAGGCAGTCCTAGTGGCGGGTAAGAGGAAGTAAGCTGTTTGTTAACTAGGATCTGCAGCTTATCTGTTAGGTAGGAAAATGGGCAGACTAGGTGGGCCAAGCGGTCCTTATCTGCCGTCAAATTCTAAGTTTCTATGTTTCTCACATAACCCCTTAATCAGCCTATTCTAATCTCATGCTGTGCCCTCTTGTCCTGCTATTTTTCTTATATTGAAACATGTTAGACTCTTTCACCTTGTTAATGTCCTTAAGGTGTTTGAATGTTTCAATCATATCACCTCTCTCCCTCCTTTGCTCTAGGGTATACATATTGAGCTCCTTTAATCTGTCCTCATATGTTTTCTGATGCAGTCCATGCACCATTTTGGTTACCCTTTCTGGACTGCCTCAATTAGTAAATGTTCTTGTGAAGGTGTGGCCTCCAGTACTGCATGCAGTATACTCAGATGAGGCCTAACAGTGTCTTGTAAGAGGATTATTACCTCCTCTTCCAACTTGTGATACCCTACTAATACACCCCAACATCCCCCTAGCCTTACCTACTGCTTTAGTGGTCTGCTTGGATGATTTCAGGTCATCGGTGATGATGATGATGATGCCCAAGTCTCTTTCTTCCCTTGTGACTGCCAGCAACTCCCCTCCCAGCCTATAGGTGGCTTCTGGATTTCTCTTCCCTATGTGCATGATCTTGCACTTCTTTGCGTTAAACCCCAGTTGCCATTCTTCTGACCATTTTGCTAGTTTATCCAGATCTCTTCTCATTCTGCCCACCCCATCTGGATCATCTACTCTGTTGCAGACTTGCTGTTATCTGCAAACAGACAAACCTTACCCTCAAGTCCATCTGCAATGTCACTAATGAAGATACTGAAGAGGACTGGCCCCAGGACTGACCCCTGAAGTACCCCACTTGTGACTTGCATCTCTTCTGACTGTATACCATTTACCACCACTCTCTGTTTTCTGCCAGTCAACCAGTTTGCCACCCAGTTGACCAACTTCTGTCCCACCCAGAGCCTACCCAGCTTATTAATCAACCTTCTATGTGGAACAGTATCGAAAGCTTTGCTGAAGTCAAGGTAGGCAACATCAACTGCTCCCCCTTGGTATACCACTCTGGTTACCCAGTCAAGAAAATCTATGAGATTAGTTTGACAGGACCTTCCTTTTGTAAACCCATGCTGTCTTGGATCCTGTGCTCCTATGGATTCCAGATGTTGCACTATCCTTTCCTTAAGGAGTGTCTCCATAATCTTGCCCACTACTGAGGTAAGACTGACTGGTCTGTAGTTCCCTCCCTCCTCCCTGCTACCACTCTTGTGGAGCGGGATCACATGAGCCCTTCTCCCGTCTTCTGGGACCTCTCCTGTGTTCAGAGACTCACTAAACAGTTCTGATAATGTCTCTGCTAGTTCCACCCTTAGCTCCTTTAGTACCCTGGGATGTATGCCATCTGGTCCCATTGCCTTGTCCACCCTGAGCTTATTGAGTTCTTGTAGGACCCTTTCTTTTGTGATGGTACTAGTGCACACCTCCCTCCCCCCTGTGTCCATGGTGCTGAGCTGTGGGCCCTGCCCTTCCTTCTCTTCAGTAAATACTGAGCAGAAGTATCTATTTAGGATAGATGCTTTTACATGGTCCTCCTCCTCACATGGCCCCTTATCCCCTTTGATATTAGCAATACTCGCTCTGGACTTTCTCCTTTCACTGATGTATCTATACAAAGTCTTGTCACCTTCTTTTACTAGTTGTGCTAGTGTTTCCTCAGTTTGGGCCTTTGCCTGCCTTACTGACTTCCATGCTTCCCTTTGGGAAGTTTGGTATGCCTCCCTATCTTCATCCTGCTGCATTCCCTTATATTTTCTGAAGGCCAGCCTTTTGACTCTGACCTTTTCTGCTACTGTTTTTGAGAACCAAAGTGGTTTTCTTCTTCTTTTGCACTTCCTTTTCTCTCTAACACAGTGGGATGTTGCTTCAAGTATTGCATCCTTAATGCTTGCTCACTTTGTCTGTACCCCCCACACCTGTATTTCTTTTTGCCAGGGCTAGCTTAACTCTGTTGGCCATCTTATCAAAGTTAGCTCCTCTGAAGTCCCATATTTTTGCCTTGGAATGGGATGATTTAGTTCTAGTGGCCAAATTGAACCATACCATGTGATGGTCACTGGCCCCCAGGTGACCTTCTACCTGGAGATCTGTGATCCTTTCCCTGTTAGTCAGTAGTAGATCTAGGGTAACCATAGCTCTCAGGTATCCGCTAAACTGTAAATCTTGCCATTTGTGCTCACTGGATAAGAACAGTTACACAACTGTGCTGTTGTGAATTGATTTTAAAGCAGCGCATATGCTAAATCTATGGGCTCGGCTACATCACTGTCACATGAGACAATATGCATTATAGGAGCAAGAAATGCAATAAACCTGTTTGAGATGGAGATCCCCAGGGGTCATAAAGCTACCATAAAGCTAGCAGGCTAATTTAGGAAAAACTCCTAATAGCAGACAGAGGGAAGGACACACTAGGACTTTACATACAAATCAAAACACTCTGCACAACATATGTTTTTACAAATTCTGGGTGGACTACCCCTTTAAGTGGGATTTCTTTTCATCGATTAGAAATCCCAGAGACTATAGAGTTTGTTTTGTGCAGCTGAGAGCCTCTGTGACTTGTAGAGGGGTGTTTCCCACCAGAAGCCAGTCATCCAGGTATGGATAGACTGCAGTGCCCTGTTTCCTTAGGTAAGCTGCCACAACAGCTAGGCACTTGGTGAATACCCTTGGAGCCGACGTCAGGCCGAAAGGCATGGCAGCAAACTGGCAGTGTCCTGATGGCAGTCTGAATCTCAGAAACTTTCAGTGGGACTGTCTTATTGAAATATGGAAAAAGGCATCCTTTAGATCTAGGGAGGCTAGCCAGTCTCCCTGTTGCAAAGAATGCATCACAATTTTGAGAGTAATCATTTTGAATTTTGGTTTCTGTAAGTGCCTGTTTAAGTACCTGAGGTCAAGAATAGGTCCCCACTCACCATTCTTCTTTTCTGTGAGGAAGTATCTGGAGTAGAGGCCCTTTGCCATCTGGGAAGAGGGTACCCTCTCCACTACTTTTGCTGATAGCAAATTCTTTACCTCCAATTCCAACAGAAGTGTTTTTGTTGAAGTTAGGGGTTTTGACAGTAAGGGGCCCCTGAGAATTGAAAACTTTTTGAACTGAAGGGATAGGCCCTTTTCCACTACCTCCAGGACCCACTTGTTCGAAGTAATGTGGTTCCAGGACTGGAGGTAGTGGGAGAGCCTGCCCCCTACTGGGTCTGGGGAGGGGACCTGGTTGCTGAAGTCAGGGCTTAGGCTGGGAAGCAGGTGCAGGAGTGGTGGTAATTCTTCTCTGGCCCCTTGTGCCCCTTCCTCTAAAGAAACCTCTTGTTTGGGAATAATCCATGGGTATTGGCATAGGGAAATATGTCCTAGGATAAAATAATCTGTCTCTGTTTCCTCTATAATGGGCTTTTTGGGAAGTAGAGGCTTTTTCTTTTGTAGTGTTGCTCTCATGGGTGGTTTTATAATCCTCCACCTCTTTCATATATGCCTCAGTATTATCCTTAAAAATGAAATTATTCTCACAGGGGAAGTCCCTAGCTTTGGACGGGGTATCCTGTGTTAAATATGTAGTTCTTAACCATGTCAGGTGTCTTAGTGAAATGTCTTGGGCCCTGACTCTGGTAGCCACATCATTATTGTCCACAGCCATGTGGAACTGGTACTTAGTGGCTTCTTGTCCAGTTTTCAGAGTTTGAGCAATGTCCTGTACTATCTTATCTGATTTCTGGTTTAAGGTGGCCTGAACAGAATTTCTCAAGGCCTTCTGGTACTTGGCAGAGTATGCCAAGTAAGTAGATAGGCACAAAAGAAAAGAAGCTGTGGTGTAAGATTTTTTTGCCGTAAAGTCTAGTCTTCTGGACTCTTTCTCAGGAGGCTGAGAGGATAGTGGGACTTTAGCATTATCACATGCTGCTGCTGCCTGCACCACCCATTCATGGCTAGGGTGAACACAGAGAAAGTCAGCACCATTCCTGGCTAGCTGATATTCTGTCAATCTTTTTGTCTACTCCAGTTAAAGAAGTAGGGGTCTAAAGTAGCTTCATGGTAGTTCTCTTTAGTGACTTGTAAATGGGTAAGACTATCTTTTTTTGAGATGGAAGACCCATTTCCCTGTAGTCTTCACCCTCCTCCTCATCCTCTGTGGTCTCCTGGGTAGGGAGATCCAGAGTGTCTACCATATGCTGTAAAAAGGTTACCAGGGAAGAAACATCCTCTTGGCCATTCAGTGAGGTACCAAACCCCTGGTCTGGAGAAATATCTGGTTCTAGGGGGACGACCTTGTGACTCATCATCATCATCATCATCCTCATCTCCCATGTCAAAGTAATAATTGGGGCCAAAAGATGGAACAGAAGTGCTATGATGCACAGTAGTAGGAGAGGCAGAGAAAATATTGCCCATACTCTGTATAGTTTGGTAAAGGTGCCACGCCTTAGCCATTTCTTCAATGGGGTAAGTCTTCTTCCCAGTCAGAGACTTTTTCCTTTTCTTGAAGTGACTGACTTTCTTTATGTTTTCCTTTTTCTTTATGTTTTTGTGCCACTGGTGCCTCCCCTTGCCTTGACATGGGAGGGGCAGCTGTATGCTTTTCTTTAAATTTCTTTTTTGCAGGCACTTCATCAGTGACCTGTTCCTCTTGTCTTTTTTTTGGCTGGTCACCATTTTTATTGTTAGTGCGTTTATCAGATTTATTCTCAGAGGAGTCCCTGGGATACTTATCTTTAGTTTTAGCTTGAGAAGAGGACCCCTCTTCGGTATTTGTGGCAGAGAGGGAAGCAGACTGAGAAGCCATAATTTCCAATCTCTTGGCTCTATTTCTCAAGGTTTTTGGATAAAATTTAGAGCAAAGTACACAGTAATGATCTGGACCTAAACACTGTAAACACAAGTCATGGCTGTCTGATTTAGCCACAGTTTTTTGACACTTTAAACAATTATTAAAACGTGTAGGTCCAGTCCTTTTCTTGGGTCTTTCTGTCATGCCAAACTGTCCAAAGTGATAGAAAGAACGGTTGGCGAATAGGAAATTCAAAAGTTAGCAGCCGGTTCCCTTGTGGTAAAGAACTGCGACTTTCTGAGGTAAAAATAAGCTTAAAATGAGGAAAAAGGACGGTTCCCACTGGAAAACAGGAACTGTAAAATGAATAAAATAGAATACCATAGAAACACTAAAGATGCAATATATTTTATCTCAAAATAACTGAAAAGAACCATGAGGAACCGCGGAATACGTGGTTCCTGGAAACCGACTGGAACTGCTAAAACAGTGGAAAATATAATAAAATAGCATTATTTACTCACAAACTCAGCACTGTCACAAGAAAAAGTGACAACTTCAGTGAAATTTTGCCTGTGGCCAAAATTGAGAGAGCAGAGGCAGTGTTGCTCAGTCAGACGGAGAAAAAACTCTGGTGCCCTCTAAGTAGGCTCCACTCAGCACACCCTCAAGCTCTCTTCTGATTGGCTAATTAATTTACTCATTAGCATAAACTCCACCTCTGAGGCAGCTCAACCTAATCAGCTTACTGCATATTGTTACTGATGCTAAAGGATCCCTGGGGTGAGAAGAAAAAATTACTCACCTTAGTAATGTTGTTTCTTCTAATGGAGTCTTGCTTTATTATGACAACTGCAGTGAGTCCCCATCTTCGAACTGCTCCGGAGGTGAAATAGTTAACTTTCCATGCAGGCATGGAACTTAGAGCACGAGCTCGGTTGAAAAAGTCTGTCTGTTGTTCTTCAAACGCAAACTGTCAGATCTTTACGAGCTAAAACTCACTAAAGCTCTGTGTGGAAGCTGTAAACCTACACTAGCCAACAGGCTACTAACATAAACACTCATTTTTTGGCCTAAAACAAAGACTCAAGTCAGGAGACCCAAAAATGCAAAAACACAACACCAATTCACCCAAAAAGGAAGGTGAAAAACAACAAGGTGGGCATCAAAAAAGTGCCAACCCTGTACTGCCCACCCACATCCCAAAACAGAGGTTCTGAGAGGGGCAGGCAGGGAGGGAGGTCATAATATAGCAAGACTCCATTAGAAGAAACAACATTACTAAGGTGAGTAATTTTTTCTTCAAACAACATGAAGTCTTGCTATATTATGACAATTGCAGACTACACAGCAGTACCCCCATGGAGGGGACAGAACCTACTTAGGGAATAGGCTCTGAAGCACGGGCTGTGCTAAACCGAGCATCACTCCTAGCCTGGATGTCCAGGAGTAGTGCTTGGTAAAAGTGTGAACTGTTTTCAGGTAGCTACTTGACATATTTCTAGAATAGGAATGTCTCTGGCAGCAGCCAGAGAAGCAGCTGTACCTCTGGTAGAGTGAGCCCTCAGGCCTGAGGGGATCTTTACCCAACTTCATAGCAGAATTGGATACAAGAGACAATCCACCTGGCAATGGATCTTTTAGTGGCTGGCTTCCTTTACCAACCGCCATAAGTGAGGAACAGTTGGAGGAGTCAAACCTATGACCCTTGGTATGCTCTATGTAGTAACTAAGGGCTCTCTTCACATCTAGGCTGTGCAGCCTCCTCTCACCAGAGGAGGAGGAGTGGTCAGTGAAGTACACTGGAAGAGAAATAGATTGATTAAGGTGGAAATCAGAAACCACCTTAGGCAGGAACTTTCTGTTAGTCTGGAGGACTACCTTATCTCTGTAAAAAGAGATAAACTCCTGCTCCACTGACAACGCTTGTAATTCACTTATGCGTCTGGCAGAGGTGATGGCTACCAGAAACACAGTTTTCCAAGTAAAGTACTTGAGCTCAGCTGAAGACAAGGGCTCGAAGGGGGTTTGCATAAGCTGAGCAATGCAAACATTAAAATCCCAGGCAGGGGCAGGATCCCTGAATGGAGGGTTGGTGTGAAGCAACCCCTTAAAAAACTTGGAAAATACAGGATGAGCTGAAAGAGAAGAGGATTTACCTGCTGAAATAAAAGCAGACACAGCTGCCAAATGCACCTTCAGGGTAGCTGGTCTCAGCCCCAAAGAATTCAGATGGACCATATAATCCAGGACTGTGGGTAGATCAGCAGAGACTGGGAAATATGCTTTTCCGAGCACCATATGGAAAACCTTTTCCATTTGGAATTGTAAGTAGCCCTGGTGGAAGGCTTCCTTGAGGCCTTCAATATATCCATTACACCTTTGGAAAGTGTAAATCAGCAAACTCTAACTCTTCAAGAACCAAGCCTTGAGATTGAGAGATTTGAGATTTGATACCAAACCCTTCCTGGGCACAGGTTAACAGATTGTGATTCCTGGGAAGGCACAGGGAGGATGGACTGCTAAGGACAGCAGGAGTGGATACCAGGTTGTCTGGCCCAATCTGGAGCTATCAGAATGACTTTGCAGGATTGGGATCTGATTTTGACTAGCACTTTGAACAGGAGAGAAAGGAGGGAAGGCATAGAGGAACTTCCTTCCCAACTGAGGGCTAAGGCATCCAGGGGAGTGAGCCCAACATTGAGGGCCTGCAGCAAAAGAGGAAGTTGGTGATTGTCGGGGCTGCAAAAGATCTATCTGTGGGTGCCCCATCTGGCAAATACTACTCCCAAGACCAGGATCCAGTGACCATTCGTGGTGGCCCTGGGAAATCCTGCTGAGCATCTGCCAGGACATTGTCCTTGCCTGGGAGGTGGACTGCCGTAAGGGAGGTGTTCAGGGAGTAAGCCAGAGACCACAGCTTCATCGCCCGTGCAGAGGCCATAGACTGAGTGCCCTTGCTTGTTGATGTACCACATTGTAGTGGTGTTGTCTGTTCTGACCTGAATACTCTTGTTCTGAACAGATTTGGAAAAAGCTTGAAGTGCTAGAAAAACTGCTCTGAGCTCTAACAGGTTGATGTGGAGCAGAGATTCCTGGGGAGACCACAGACTCTGGGTGGTGAGGTCGCCCATGTGAGCTCCCCAGCCCAAGAGGGATGCATCTGTAGTAAGGATTAGAGAATGAGACTGAGTGACAAAAGGAACCCCTTGTCTCAGGTTGCTCTGATCCTGCCACCACTGTAGGGCTTGGATCAGGGTTCGAGTTACTGGGATCAACTTGGTAAGAGGATCCTTTCTTTGAGACCAAAAAGCTCTCAAATGGAACTGGATGTCCCTCATCTGAAATCTTGCTCCCTGCACAACTGCTGTGGAAGCAGCCATGTGTCCTAGGAGCTGCAGAAAATGCCTTGCTGGCCGGGAGACCTGCAGGGTAAATGAGGAGGCCAGGGAGACTAGGGTCTTTGCCCTGTCCAGGGGAAGGAAGGTCCTGGCTTCCTGTGTGTTCAGTTCTGTGCCTATGAAGGTAAGAAGCTGGACAGGCTCTAGAACTGACTTTGAGAGATTCAGAAGGAAAACTAGAGAGGTAAGCAGTTGCTGCGTTATCTGAAGATGTAAATTGACCTGGTCTGGGGACTGGCCTACTATGAGCCAATCGTCCAGGTAAGGAAAGATGGCAATCTTTTGCCTTCTTAGGTAGGCAGTTGCTACTGCCAGGCATTTGGTGAATACCCTTGGGGCAGAAGTGAGGCCGAAGGGCATTGCTCTGAACTGGTAGTGACCTGAGGGCAGCTCGAACCTGAGGTACTTTCGATGGGAGCTTCTGATGGGAATATGAAAATAGGCATCCTTGAGGTCCAGGGAAGCTAGCCAGTCCCCCTGGCCTTAGGGAGGGTAGGATAATTCCCAGAGTCACCATTTTGAACTTTGGCTTTAAAAGATGCTTGTTTAAATATCTGAGATCCAGGATGGGCTGCCATTCTCCTGTCTTTTTTGGGGTAAGGAAGTACCTGGAGTACAAACCTTCGCCCTGGTGTAGGGGGAGGAACCCTTTCCATGGCTCTGAGAGCCAGGAGGGTAGAGACCTCTGCCTCTAGGGCGAGTGCCTCTGATGGAGTTGCAGGTGGAAAAGATCTGGTTCTCAGCTTTGGAAATTTTTTGAAGCTGAGAACTAGTCCCTGGCTTACTACTTACAGGACCCACTTGTCTGATGTTAAAGACTCCAGTCCTGGACAAAGTAAGTCAGCCTGCCCCTACAGGTAGAGAAGAATCAGCCTAGCAATCCCATCAGGGTGCCTGCTTGGCAGGGGCTTTGGGTTGAGGGTTGGAAGCAGATCTGCTTGTACCCCGTCTGCCTCTCCCTCTAAAGAACCCCCTCTGAGCATAGGCGGAGGAGGAAGATTGGGTTTGGTAAAAAGGCCTATGAAAAGGCCTGCCCCTGCCTCTAGGAAGCTGCTTTTGAGGAGTGGCCTGCCTTTCCTTGGCCTGTGCACTCCTATAGGTGGTCCTATATTCATCCATTTTCTTCATGTAATTCTCTGTTTGCTCCCCAAACAGAGAATTTCCCACAACAGGAAAATCCATGGCCTTAGCCTGGGTATCCTGAGACAGGGTAGTACATCTGAGCCAAGCCATCCTGTGACGTGCCACAGATGTAGCCATGACTCTTGATGAAACATCATTAGAGTCCACTGCAGCATGAAATTGCACCTTGGATGCCTCAATACCATCCATAGCCACCTGTTCCAGCTCCCTGGCAAGCTGGTCAGGGACTTGTTTTGCTAGGGCCAGTACAGTATCCCATCTGGATTTCTGGTACCTAGCAGCATAAGCTCATATAATTTGCTTGTCTGAGTCCCAAAGATGCTGCCATGTACTGTTTCTTTACCATAGCATCAATCTTCCTGGAGTCCTTCTCAGGGGGGTGTGAAGCTAGGGGAATATTAGCCTTGTCACAGGCTGCAGCCTGCACTACCCCCACATGGCTGCATTATTGAGTGAGGAAATCAGTGTCGGAGCCTGATAAGGTATACCTCTTGTCCATCCTTTTATCCACAGGAGGTATAGTGTGAGGAGTTTTTAAAACTTTTACTGTCTGTTTCTGAAAAGATTTATGCAAAGGAATAGACAGACTCCTAGACTCTGGAATATCCATCATTTCTACATAGTCCGGCTCCTCTTGGTCATCAACAGCTTCCTCAACAGGGAGCCGGAGAGTTTCAGCAACTTTTTTATAAAACATGAAATGAGAAGGGGACTCAGAAAGCCTTGGAGGAGAAACCCCTAAGGGTCTATCTGGAGAGATGTCCGG
This sequence comes from Neoceratodus forsteri, assembly GCA_016271365.2. Taxonomy (NCBI): domain Eukaryota; kingdom Metazoa; phylum Chordata; order Ceratodontiformes; family Ceratodontidae; genus Neoceratodus; species Neoceratodus forsteri. Next base: position 336,531,273 of record CM057459.1, read on the forward strand.
TTCAATGGGCACATCCAGATCTTCAAAACCATATTCACTCTCCTCATATTCCTCTTCCTCCTCCTCCGGTTCATAAAAATCCTCAAAATCATAATCTTGAACCGGTGGAACCGGCCGAACCGAACGCCTCCCTGAAGGTGTCAGTTCGGTCGGAACCGGGGAGAGAGACTGGACAATTTGAATTGCTTTAGCTATTTCTTCAGCAGTTGGCTCTAGGCTAGCTGACTTTCTAGTCCTTTTTGCTGGAACCGGCTCCTCAGAACCGGCTCTTCGTTTGCCCGAGGAAGTATTGCCCTGGTCAGAGGGCACTCCCTCTGGTTCAGTTGGTACCGAACCGGGCTGGCCATCCGGATCAGCGGACTTTTTGGCCTCCCTTTCCCTGAGCCTACCAACTCTCTTATCTATGGTGGCAGCAGGGAAATTCTGACAAATCTGGCAGTCTGAATTGAGGTGGTCAAACCCCAGACAATAGACACATGTGGTGTGTAGGTCAGCCTTAGCAAAAGCTTCCCCACAAACACTACAGTGTTGAAACCCAGTGGGTCCGGATTTTCTTTTGGGTTTCTCAGACATAATGCCAGCCTAACCAACTTGCCCGTTTATGGCAATCCGCCAAGAAGACACAATTTATCGGTTCCCCAAATCGTAACACGGGTCGTGGAAACCGTAATGAACCGCTTTTTTAGAACCGATAAGAACCAGGAACTGCACTCTAAAAAAGGACTAGTAGATTTAACTACAACCTGATCGGTTCAAACCGAACCGATAATGAATTACAAGTTCCACACAGAAAAACTAAATGTAAAACCTATCTATTACTTACATTACCACAGACAGAGCTTGAACCGACCGGTTGCGGTTTAATTTCGGCTGAAAACCGAGAAAATAATACTTTTAAACCGACAAAATGAACCGAGCAGAAGGAGAAATCTCCGGAGCGACTGTTCAGTGAGGCGGAGTAAAGAATCTGACAGTTTGCGTTTGAAGAACAACAGACAGAGTTTTCAACCTAGCTCGCACTCTAAGTTCCATGCCTGCATGGAAAGTTAACTATTTCACCTCCGGAGCAGTTCGAAGATGGGGACTCACTGCAATTGTTATAATATAGCAAGACTTCATGTTGTTTGAAGCATAGTTACTTTATAAATGGTACTAAATTAGGGGAAATTGTCTAACCAGGAAAGGCACACTAAGCCAAAGCTTGTTTCCAGGTGCGACCTAGGAGCACAAGGAAGTTAAGTGACTTGCTCAGGGTCACACGGTATGCAAGTGAGGGCTGTGGGATTCAAACCCAGGTCTCCAGGTTTGCAGCTCAGAGCCTAAACCACTGCTCTATACTGCCTCTTGATACTGGTACTAAATTTGGGGAAACTAAGAATGAAAAAAGATCTGGATATTTACATAGTTAATGATCTAAGTAACAAAAAGCAAGTTAACATAATATATGGTAAAATGAACCATATGCTCAGGGCCCCTAGTGCTCTGCGGCAGAATTTTCTGATTTCTGCGGAAGGGTTCCTTGGCTTCTGCTGCATCATTTTCTGATTTCTGCGGCATGATTTATTCACTTCTCTGGCAGAATGCAGTCCTGCCATTGGCTAAATAAGATGTGATGTCATTGATGACGTCACATGCTGTGCATAGAGAAGGTGCTTCAGGATAAACGAGATAAGAAAGAAAGCCTGACACCACAGAAAAGCAATATACTGAATAAAAATTCACCAAAAACAATGAATTCTGCAGTACTATATATATTCTGCAGCATGATGCAAATTGTACGGAAAATTCTGCAACCGCAGAATCACAGAATTCCAGGGGCCTTGCATATGCTTAACACAGAAGACATTTCAGTCACAGAGCTGAAAGTATAATGTTGTCATTATATAGGAGTTATGTTAAGCCAATTACAGACTAGGGGTCACAGGCATGGGGAGAACTAGCAATTAGGGAAAGCATGAAAATAGAAAGCCTGCAACATAAAGCTACAAAAATGATATGGGGCTCTGAGTCTAATAACTGTGAGGGAAGGTTGTCTCACTTTGGGCTTCACACACCGGAACACAGACACACCAGGGTGATTTGTTAATGCTGCACAGCATATATAAGGATACAGAACTAATGAAGGAGCTACATTTTACTGGGGCATAGGGCACTTATTACTTCAGAAGACATAATAAACAAATAAAAGTGGAGCACTTTAGGACTAACATGAGAAAATACTACTTTACACAAAGGGTGGTTAACCTACCAGCCAAACTAGTTTATAGTAAAAATAATGTAATATTCAAAAAGGGACTAGATTGCTGGATGGATAATCCAAATTACAAGGGATTTATTATATAATTATGATATGGACATAGCATGGACAAATATGTCTGTCTCAAAAACCAATGTATAATGATATACAACAGTCAGACCAAAAATATGACATTGACTTCAGTGACTGAGGTGGCAAAAACAACAATCAGCAGAGGATTCTCCAGTTGTGAGTTATAGTCATGCACCCTCAGTCATGTGAATAAATGGCATATTTTCAGTCAGACTGTTGCATGTTATGTATATACAACTTATATGATCCCTATTTTTGTAACACTCTAATAGACATTTTATGGATGCCATATTAGTTCATTTGCCTTTCGCAGTAGAATTTGTTTTACAGTTGCTAGTCTATCACTTCTGCCATGCAGCCATCACCCTCAGCACACCTTGTATGCCCTTCCATTTTAGTCATATTTTGGGGGGTGACTAATGCTTTTTTAATGTGTATTTCTTTACTTAGTGAGATAGTCGTTTGTTGTCTGTGGATTGACAGTTTATTATTATATGGAGAAGGTGCACAGTGCAGTTATTCAAATACACTCACACCTTAACTTCTAATAATTTTAAGAGCAGGTCTGCATTACTAGTTTTTTTTTTTCATTTTATAATAAACATTTGAAAACAAAATGTCTGTGTGGTATTATTTTACATACACAACACATACTTTTACTTTACATTAAAGAGCTAGTGGAACCAAAACAGACAGACAGGAAAATAATATGAATTTTAAGTGGGAGCCAGTTGTAACTTTTTATTTCTGAAGTGTTCTTCTTTTTCCTTTTCCTCCTTAGAAAATCTTCTATGTGATAATATTGTGCTGGATGTGTAGACCAGCTCTCAGTCAGACAGCTGACATATCTTTCTCTACCTCCCCAATACATCATCAGCATTGTGATCTTACTGACAGTGACATCACAGGTGACTAACCTGGCAGCTACTGAGTGTCTGTTCCTAAGCAGCAGTGATGTCACAGTCAGTGAGGTCACAATGCTGATGATGTAGTAGGGGGAAGAGAATGATATGTCAGCTGTCAGGCAAAGTGCTGTGCCACACATCACACCTAACATCAAGTAAACAATCCTCTAATTAACTAAAGGGAAAAGAAAAGGTATCTCAGATATAAAGGGTAATGGGTGACTGCTTTTGAAAACTAACTACAAAGAAAATCAGACTTGGCTTTTTGCGTGAGCCAGAACAGTTACCATGTCAGTCGGGTAACGGGCAACCCACATGCTGAAAGGAATGTTCATTTTCATTGTCTATGGCTGGCCACTGATGAACAAATCCATCGCATATGTGTTTTGAAATGAATAGCTGCATTCAGGTCTGGCCTGAATATCTATAAATCTTATTAATCATATACCAATAGTCAATCCTCCTTTTTTTAAATAATATCAAAAGCCACAGGTGTTCACTTTTACAAACTGTTCTCCAAACTGCATTTTGACAGTTTGTGTTATTCAGGATAAATTATATGTCAGTTAAGCAATAGGGTACAACAGGGGGTGCGTTATGGTGGGATAACGGACCACCTCAGGTGGACTAAAACCCGAGATGAAGAAGGGCTGTTATCCCACCTTAAAGCACCCCCTGTAGTGCCTTTTTTTTAAATTTATTGAAATGTTTCACCAGGAAGACATACTGAGCAAATTGCTCATTTCCAGATGTGTCCTGGGGGATAGGGGAATTGATGGTTATAGAGGGTGGATAGTGCAATAAGCACAAGGGCAGTACATAACAAAACAGTATAATACAATAGGCAGCAGATTAGGTAACATGTGAACATATGAGCAGATGTTACAAGAATTACTGGTATAGAGACATAAAATTGATGACACAACTGTACATTAAGTGCTGATATATAAGTGCGGACAGGTCATACCAACATAACATGGCTCATAGTGCCACAAAGAGTGGCGGAGTTGGGTTAGGTCATCAGGAACATCATGGAGGAGTCAAGGGAGCTAGGGGCAGTTGCAATTGGAGGAGGTGAAGGAATGCAGGAGAAAGGATAGGCAGTGAAATGAGGGAGCATTTTAAATGTTGGTGGGAAGAGAGTTCCATAGTTTAGGAGGGTGATGGGAGAAGGCTGCCTGTCCAGCAGATGAGGTCCTGTAGGGAACAGCAAGGGTGTGAGCATCGCTACTCCTGAGTGCACGGGTGGAGGGGGAGAGGGAGGACAGCAAGTAGGAGTGGGGTACTCTGAACCAGAACTTGCTAACGAAGTTTGAGCAGTGTATCAAATGTTGGTCATTTAGGAAGGGTAGTACTAGGGATTGATATAGGGAGTAGTGGTGAGTGCGGGGCAGACTGTTAAGGCCAAAGCGACAGAAGGAATGGAAGAGTGTGTCCAGTTTGGCTGGGGTCCTTTTGGGGGCAGCACTGTAGACTACATCACCATAGTGAAATGTTGGAAGGATAATTTTCAGAAGAATTTCTCTGTGGGCTGGCAAGGGGATACATTCATAATTATAGTATAAAGCACCCAATTTGGGGAGCAGTTTCTTGTGAATAGCATCCACATGACCAGAGAAGTCAAGGTGTTTGTCAAGCCAGATCCCTAGATACCTAAAGGAGGTAGTGTCTTCCAACATGGACCTGTTAAGTGTGAAAAAGGTGGGGCTGGTAGGGAGCCTAGAGAGTATCAGTCTTGTGCCAAAGGTCATGGAGACTGTCTTCTTGGCATTTAAGAATAGTTGGATGGCACGTAGCCACTGCTGGACTTTATCAAAGTCCTGCTGCAGGGTGGATGTTACCTTGGGAGTGGAAGGACTGGAGGTGTACAAAACAGTGTCATCCACATACATGTGAATGAGTGCAGGTGAGCATACCGAGGGGAGATCATTTAGGAAGATTGGAAAAGAGAATTGGTCCAAGGACTGAACCTTGTGGGACCCCTGTGTGGATGGGTAGGGGTGGTGAGAGAGAGTCCCCAATTCTGACTCACTGAGTTCTACCCATTAGGTAGGATCTGAATTAGTTGATAGTAGTAGTAGACTTCACGGCAGATGTGAGTTTGTCTAGCAGTAGGGTGTGGGAGACAGTGTCGAAAGTCTTAGCTAAGTTGACAAAGATGGCAGATATGATGAGGCCCAGATCCATACCAGAGTGGATGGAATTGGTAAGCCAGAGGAGGGAGGCGGAGGTGGAGTGGTACTTTCGGAAGCCAGACTGGAAAGGGGTGAAGAAGGAAATTGCGTTTAGGTGGGTTGATAGCTGGGCGAGTACTATATGCTTTTGCAGCTTGGCAAGGATGGGGAGGAGGGATATTGGATGGTAGCTGCCAGCTGAGGAAGGGTCGCCACCTTAATGGAGAGGGATAATGGAAGTGTGCTTCCAGGTGGCTGGGGCAGTGACTAACTTAAAGGAGAGGTTAAGTAATGCAGTGATGGGGTAGGAGATGACTGGAGCTGACAGAAATAGTAATTTTGCATCAAGGTCATCAAGGCTTTTGCCTTTAGATGGATTCAGGGCAAGGAGTGCCTTGAGTGCAATAGAGGGGGTATACTGGGGAGAAGCAGAAGGGTGAACCAGGTGGAGCAGGGGACAGGGGGGAGAGGGATGGGGAGAAGTAAGGAGAGTGGAGAAAAGGGTAGAGGCACAGGAGGTAAGTGCCTTATTGCCATTATGAAATGGGTCCCTGTTAGTACAGTGCACAAAGTATTTTAAAATTATTTGGGGATTATTACATTAAAAAAAAAATGTTTTAATGCGAAATAAAAGTTTGAAGCAAAAAATAGTCCAGCCTGATCTCTGCATTTTTTTCTGATTGCCAGCAGGTAACGCCAATGCTGCATTAAACAGTACTGAGGGAAAGGGAGGCCAGGCAGTGGCTTCAGCCATTATGGTGTCCAGGCAGAGGAGCTTGCATTCCCCAGGGCTGTTCCTTGCATTGACCCACTAATCTAGTTTCAGCGTTGAGTAGGGGCAAGCCGCAGTTGGATTGGGGCACAGCAGGCAAATTTATCAACTGCCAGATAGTCTGTTGTTAAAAGAAAAATGGTAATTTGGGGCTGTTGTTGGTGCAGCATGAGCGTATTATGCTTCATAAAAAACATAATTTTAAACAAAAAAGAGAAAGCTGTTTGTAAAGTGGGAGCAAAAGAATGTCTGAGACTAGGAAAATGGGAGCCGGGTATTTACCGTAGATCTGTTGAGAGCGAGAATGGAGGATGTGTGTGACAGAGGAGATCAGAGTTGTTGTCCATAGGTACGTGTTGTGTGGGGACAAGCAGATATGCTTTTTGTGGGCAGCTGAGTGTAGGGGTATTTGTTAGGTGCAGAGTCCATTTTGCCAGGAGCTACTTTCACCTGGGCCTTTGTGCTGGGATAATGGCCCAGCTGAAAGCAGCTCTGGATCAATCAGGATCCAGCATTTTTTGCTACCCATTTCATAATAAGATTTAACAGATGTGCTCTACTAAACTAGATGTAGATGCCATATTTGCTCATTGACTGTTAAGCCAGTTGATTGATCAAAAATTATTTTAAATGAGGCTTATTTAAAAACTATAGTTTGTACTGTCTGTCTATTGTGTTGACAGTGCAGACACCCAAATGCCATTGTACTAAACATGCCGCATATTTGCTTATTCACTGTTTGCCTTGTAGATGCTTTTTATCAAACCCTCAAAACAAAAATTGATATGACCTGAAATGTGTGTAAAAATCATCTGGTGCTAAGTCACTCATTCATGCTGACAGCACAAACTCTGAATGCCCTCCTTACTAAATCTGTAACATCCTGGATTATTCATTGTTTTGACCAACATTTTTTTTGTCAAGGTACTATAGCCCAGTTTCTTCTGAGGAGATTATTAGAGATCTGAGGGAAGAAAAGGACAAGTTAACAAGGTAATTTTGAATCTGGCAGTTGTGTTTTAATGCAGCTCAAATCAGAAGTTTTGTCTGTATCTTCCATTTTGAATGTCCTGATGTATGCTTTTATTGTGGAGAGCCGTACTGTATATAGGTGTCTAGTGCACTCCATCAAAATATACTTTACACCTCATACAAGGGGGAAATACATTCCATAACCTGCAAAATGCCAGATATGGTATTTCCTTCTACTGCAATACATAAATAAAGTACAGCCTTTGATCAGTAATATTCCTTTATCTGTTGACTATAAACTGAAACCATCACAAAAATAACATTAATCTCTACTGACTATAAATTGGAACCGTCACAAAAATAATATTATTTACATAGTGAAACACTGATGTGTCTGCTGATTGTGTAATACACCTGCACATAAACTCAGAAACACATGTAAATGAATAAAAGGAGACTTGCATGTGTGTTTAGCAAACTCAATATGATGGTAACGGAGAGCTCACAATGACTGGTAACAAAATAAATTCCTGACAGTGTTTGCTTCATTTATACCTTTAAATATTAAAGTAAGCACAGCTCTTCCAAAGTTCCAATTTGGCTCATAAATCAACTTAAAATATAATAAATATTTTAACTTCAGTGGTCGTGCTGCAATTCTCAATCCCACCCCACCTCCCACAGACAAAATGAAAGATAAATTCAAACCAACTGCAAAACGGTGGAACCTCTACAGCCCAATAACAGAATGAAACAATGCAAATCATTCAGTAGACAGAAATCTTTATTTATAAAACCTGTGAAATAGTCTACACATATCAGAGTATACAGAGATTTGACAGCTTGGTGCCGTCACAGCTTCTTGTCACAAACACTCTGGGCCGGATTTTCAAAGAGTGGTACAGGTCTTGCATCCAGCCCTGCACCGCAGCACTTTGGTTTTGGCAGTGCACCAACTCCATTGCTGCAACTGCACCCAATTTTGCTTTTTTAGGTGCCATTTCACAAGTTACACCATCTTGCACCACATATCTTCCACTTCTCCCCCCCTCCCCTCTTCCCTCTCCCTATGACTCTGGCACTTCTTATCTGTTGTCTATTTTCTCTGACAAATGTCGCTGGCTGCCTTGTTACAATGCTACCCTTGAATTGTATTAATCTGTACTCTGTTTGCAATGTCCACATTGTTGTAATGTGTGTCTTGATGTTCCCCATAATTTGTATTTCTCTGATGTGGAACCTTTGTAAAAGAGCCAAGGCTCAAAGGTATTTGTAATCCTAGACTTGATAAACAAATAAATAAATATATGGCGCAAACTCCATAATACAGGCACCCGGGAGTGGTGCAACTTAGACCAGGAAAAATTGGTCTAACTTGCAGCAGTTGCTGCATGGGATGGAAAATCCCATTAAATCACCACAAGCCACATGTGCTGTATCGTCGCACACTGGGGCTTGTGGCTATCTAAGAGTTTTGAAACTCCAACCCTCTGTCTGTTTGGATTGGCGCACAATGTTCAAAGTACCCCTATTAGCATTGCTTTTGGTGAGGCGACCGATGACTTTTCATGAACCAGACATTAGCTTCACTCAGCAGTGAGAGAAAAAAATGACAAAAGTATGAAGGCTATAAAGTGAGACTTTATTATACAATGTAAAAATCTCTTACATACTGAGTGAGTTTTTTAAAAACATAGCCATATGAAGCAGGACTATTGACACTGTTTCACTGACAGAAGAGGAGTTTTTGCTCTTTTGTAAAAAGTTTTAGTTTGTAGCTGTTCTGGATATTTTTACATACATAAGCAGGCAGCATCCACAGTTAAAAAAAGCACAGTCATTATGTGCTTTTCTCCTTCATGTGAAAGTCTGAAAATTGTTTATTTGAACAAACATTGATGAAGGTAGACAGACTTCCAGTTATTGTAGGAGGATATATTTATGAAAAATGTTTAAATTTGAAGAATTTTTTTTTATTTGCTGTTAATTAATTGAAACGTTTATTGATTATTGGTCAATTGGTAATGACAATCAAGGTGACATACCCAAGTGATAAATGGCTTATCATCTATGCAATAAAGTTGTGTAGTGAGTACACCAGAATAACGTATTTTCTTTGTATGTGTATTGGGATCACATAAATTGTATAAATAGTAATACTGGTGTGTATACACAACATATATGGCAGACATTGTATTTAACACTGAACTCACAATTCACATACCTGCACATTGTTGGCTAACTTCTGTTTTGTACATAATGATGCACTTTGGTGCTAACAGTGTTTATTCTGTGCCCACATTGTGAAACATAATAAAGTGCAGTTTCATCTGCAAGTTAAATGTCCATTTCATAATGATTTGTTATACTTTTTTCGGTTTTTTTTGCATTATGATAGATGGTACAGATTCCATCTTTGAGTTAACTATGATCTTGTACACACACTTTATTCTTGTCACTATCCAGTCCTTGCCTATATGCATAAGTGTTGGTATTTAATAAACCAGTGTGATGGAACTCCCTGCTCTGTAGTCAGGTACACACAGCTACACCCCCCGTTTGCTGATCCAGGCATTGTAAAGACTCATACACTCAACAGTGTCATTTGTTCAACTCCACAGTAACAGGTGTTTAATGTATGCTTTTCCTTCCAATGTAAACAAGCAACATACCCCTGTTGGCAACATTTGATGGAGACCATCTGAATGACAGGAGTCATGTCTGATAACTGTCATTCAGATGGCAGAAAGGCAAGGTAGTCAAAAGAAATACTTTACCAGTCATGGTGAAAGGCAAAGGGATACATAGAACATTTGTTCGTGGGGTACACGGATGTTAGTTGGTACGTTCCATGGTGGGGGGTTCCAATTTGGCCCTCTTTTGTATAAAACAAGAAATAATCATTCAATTTTGGGTCATCCAAAAAACAATATCAGACAGTACTAAGAAATAGATGGATGAGCGCCACACAGTAAAGTCTGGTTTTCTTCTATTTTATTAATTCAAGACACACAATCAAATAATGGATGACATTTCATTGCACTGTCTTTTCATCAGGCCTCCAGTGTTATTTATTTATTTATTGAAATGTTTCACTAGGAAGGCACACTGAACAAGTTGCTCGTCTCCCGGTGAGACTGGGGTTGGGGGGGTGGTATAGTAGGGTGTGACAATAGTTGTACAATTAACATTTATCATAACTGTGGTTACACATACATTAGCATTAAATGACACAACATTTTACATTTGTGGAGAGGATTACAGAATTAAAATTTAACATGACTGAGAATTATACATACAGTAATATATTCTGCCAGACAGAGCAGGTAGTACAATTGTTCAGATATTAGTGAGCCAATACCCATTTAAGTGCTGAGAAGTAAGGAGTCAAGAGAGAAGGGGAAGTAAGGAGTCAGTGGAGTAGGGGGTATAAGGGGAGTGGGTTTGGGGATGGGGTGCTGCCTAGAGCTGGCCCCTCCAGGATGCAGAACCTGCCAGGGGCTGATGCGTGGAAGCCAGAAGGTAGGGGGAGGAAAGGAGGAAGAAGGAAGGAAGGAAGGAGGAGGGAGGAGAATGGGAAGGGTGATGAAGGGGGACATAGTTTTGGTGGGGGGAGTGTAGAATCGGAGGAATAGGTGGCAGTATTAGAGGGGGGAGGAAAGAGAGCTTGTCTTATCTGGCCTTTCCAGGATGTTGAGAACCCTGCCAGAGAGCAGATTAAGGGAGGACAAGAATTGGATATGGAGCAGAGGGGATTGGGGGGGGAGAGCCAAGTGGCTCCTCCAGGACACTAAGAAACCTGCCAGGGCAGAGGTAGAAGTAAGAGGGAGGAGAAAGTAGAGAGTGGGAATACTAGGTGAAAGGCATGGGGGGGAGGCATTTAACAGGAGACTGTTTAGCGAGTAGCAGAGAAGAAAAAATTACTCACCTTAGTAATTATGTTTCTTCTATTGGAGTCTTGCTGTATTCTGACAAGTGCAGTTAGCCCCAGCCTTTAAACTGCCCCAGAGAACAAAGGGTTAGTCTTTCTATGCAGAGCATAGAATGCTGAGCTCGAGCTCAGTTGATGTCTCTGTCTGTTTCCCTTTGAAAACTAACCATCAGATTCTTACGAGCAAAACTCTAATAGCTATTCTATGTGGAAATTGCAAAAAGATTTTTAATAGCCAACTGGCAACAAAAAGTTTTGGATTACCAAAAGAAGACTCAAGTCAGGAAACACAAAACTCAAAACCCAAACCAAACAGGAATATAATAAAATAAACATCCAAACAAAAGATGAGGGTGTAAAAGGAGCACCCCTGAGGTGCAACACTGCACCTGCCTACCCACTTCCCAAAACCAGGTTCTGAGAGGGGAGGCAGGAAGGGAGGTCAGAATACAGCAAGACTCCAATAGAAGAAACATAATTACTAAGGTAATTTTTTTCTTCAAACAACTTGAAGTCTTGCTGTATTCTGACAAGTGCAGACTACCAAGCTCTACCTCCATGGAGGAGGGACAGAACTTACTTTGGGAATAGGCTCTGAAGTACTGTTGTGCCAAACCGAGCATCACTCCAAGCCTGGATATCCAGAGAGTAATGCTTGGTAAAGGTATGGACTGTTTTCCAGGTGGCTGCTTGACAAATTTCTAAGAGAGGGATATCCCTGGCAGCAGCTAGGGAAGCAGCTGTACCTCTTGTAGAGTGAATCCTCAGGCCTGAGGGTAGAATCTTTCCCAGTTTTTCATAGCAGAACTGTATACAAGACACAATCCACCTGGCAATAGTTCTCTCAGTGGCAGGTTTACCCTTTCCCACTTCTCCATAAGTGAGGAACAACTGGAGGGAGTCTAACCTGTGACCCTTTGTACGCTCTATGTAGTAACTAAGGGCTCTTTTAACATCTAAACTGTGTAGCCTCCTCTCTCCTGAGGAAGAATGATCAGTGAAGAAAACAGGAAGAGACATAGACTGGTTTAAATGGAAGTCTGAAACCACTTTGGGCAAGAACCTTCTATTGGTTCTAAGGACCACTTTATCCTTGTGAAAGGAAATAAAATCAGGTTCCACTGGTGGGGCTTGCAATTCACTAATACGCCTGGCAGAGGTAATGGCTACCAAGAACACAGTTTTCCAAGTCAAGTACTTAAGCTCTGTTGAGGACATAGGCTGAAAAGAAGGTTGCATAAGTTGAGCAATGCAAACATTCAAATCCCAGGCAGGGGCAGGGTCTCTAAAGGGAGGATTGGTGTGAAGCAATCCTTTAAAAAATTTACAAAACACAGGATGAGAAGATAGTGAGGAAGACTTCCCCAATGACAGAAACGCAGAAACAGCTGACAAGTGTACCTTGAGAGTAGCTGGTCTGAGGCCTAAGCCATTAAGATGGACCATATAATCTAGAACTATAGGCAATTCAGCAGTATCTGGGGAAATATGCTTCTTAGAACACCAAATGCTGAATCTCTTCCATTTGGAGTTATAAGTCTTTCTGGTGGAGGGCTTTTGAGAAGCTTTGAGAATATCCAGAACCCTCTGAAAAAGACACAAATCTGCAAACTCTAACTCTTCAAGAGCCATGCCTTTAGATTGAGAGACTGAAGATTGGGGTACCAAATCCTCCCCTGAGAGGATGTTAACAGGTTGTAATTCCTGGGGAGAGACAGGGGAAAATGGACTGCTAGGGACAACAACAGGGGGTACCAAGGCTGTCTGACCCAATCTGGAGCAATCAGAATCACTTTGCAAGGTTGAGACCGTATTTTGATTAAAACTTTGAACAGGAGTGGGAAGGAAGGGAAGGCATACAGAAATTTCCCTTCCCAATTCAGAATCAGAGCATCCAGGGGGACTGAGTCCAAGACTGGGGGTCTGCAACAAAAGAGAGGAAGTTGGTGATTGTCTGGGGCTGCAAAGAGATCTATCTCTGGAGTGCCCCACCTTGAAAAAATCACTTTCAACACCTGAGGGTCCAGGGACCATTCATGATGGCCCTGAGAGATCCTGCTCAGTGCGTCTGCTAGCACATTGTCCTTCCCTGGAAGGTGAACTGCTATCAGAGAGGTTTGCAGGGAATAAGCCAGGGACCACAATTTCATGGCTTCTGTGCACAAGGCCGTGGACCGAGTGCCTCCCTGCTTGTTGATGTACCACATGGTGGTGGTGTTGTCTGTTCTGACCTGAACCACCTTGTTCTGCACTGACTGAGAGAAAGATTTCAGGGCCAGAAAAACTGCCATGAGTTCTAGGAGATTGATATGGAGAAGGGATTCTTGGGGGGACCACAGTCCCTGGGCAGTGAGGGCCCCCAGATGGGCTCCCCAGCTCAGAAGAGAAGCGTCCGTGGTAAGGACCACTGAATGAGACTGAGTGGTAAATGGGACCCCTTGTCTTAAATTGTCCTGATCCTGCCACCATTGAAGGGCTTGGATCAAGGTCAGAGTCACTGGGATCAGTTTGGTAAGGGAATCCTTCCTCTGAGACCAAAAAGCTCTCAGATGGAACTGAATATCCCTCATCTGGAATCTTGCCCCTTGGACCACTGCTGTTGAAGCTACCATGCGGACCAAGAGCTGGAGGAACTGTCTTGCTGGTCGAGATACCAGAAGGCTGAAGGAAGAGACTAGTTCTATAAGAACCCTTGCCCTTTCCAGGGGAAGAAAGGCTCTTGCTCTGACTGTATCCAGTTCTGCCCCTATAAAGATAAGAAGCTGGACTGGTTCAAGAACTGACTTGGAAAAGGTTGAGAAGAAATCCTAGAGAATGAGCATTTGCTGGGTCACTTGCAGGTGAGACTTGACTTGGTCTGTAGACTGGCCCACTATTAGCCAATCATCCAGATATGGAAAAATGGAAATCTTTTGCCTTCTTAGAAAGGCAACTACTATTGCCAGACACTTTGTGAAAACCCTTGGGGCTGAGGTTAGGCCAAAGGGCATTGCTCTGAACTGATAGTGGCCTGAGGGCAACTCAAACCTGAGGTACTTTCTGTGGGAGCACCTGATGGGAATGTGAAAGTAGGCATCTTTGAGGTCCAGAGAGGCTAGCCAGTCCCCTGGCCTTAGAGAGGGAAGGATTATTCCAAGAGTTACCATCTTGAACTTTGGTTTTAAAAGATGTTTGTTTAGGTATCTTAGGTCTAGGATGGGTCACCACTCCCCTGTCTTTTTTGGGGTAAGGAAGTACCTGGAGTACAGCCCTTTGCCCCAGTGTAGGGTAGGTAGTCTCTCTATGGCTCTTAAGGCCAGCAGAGATGAAACCTCTGCCTCTAGGGCAAGGGTTTCCAAGAGATTTGCAGGTGGAAAAGATCTGGCTCTCATCTTTGGAAATTTTCTGAAGCTGAGAACCAGTCCCTGGCTTACAACTTCCAGGACCCACTTGTCTGATGTAATAGACATCCAGTCCTGGACAAAGTAAGCCAGCCTGCCCCCTACTGGAATAGGAGAGTCGACCCGGGCAGGCCCATCAGGGTGTCTGCTTGGCAGAGGCCTTAGGCTGAGGAGTGGATGCAGCCCTGCTCATCCCCCTTCTGCTTCTCCCTCTGAAGAACCCCCTCTGTGAAAAGGGAGAAGAGGCCTGTACGTGGTAAAAAGGCCTGTGAAAAGGCCTGCCCCTGCCCCTAGACTGCTGCCTTTGAGGAGTTGCCTGCCTCTCCTTGGCCTGAGCACTCCTGTAGGTGGTCCTGTACTCATCCATTTTCTTCATGTAATTCTCTGTCTGCTCCCCAAACAGAGAATTACCCACTACAGGAAAATCCATGGCCTTAGCTTGGGTATCCTGCGAGAGGCTAGTACATCTGAGCCAAGCCATTCTCTGAAGAGCCACAGATGTAGCCATGACTCTTGATGACACATCACTGGAGTCCACAGCAGCATGAAACTGAACTTTAGATGCCTCAATCCCATCTGCAGCCACCGCCTCCAGCTCCTTGGCTAGCTGGGGGGAGGCCTGTTTAGCCAGTGCCAGTACAGTGTCCCACCTGGACTTCTGGTACCTGGCTGTATAGGCCATATAATTCACCTGTCTGAATCCCAAGGAAGATGCCATGTACAGCTTTTTTGCCATGGCATCAATCTTTCTGGAGTCTTTGTCTGGGGGGGGGGGTGAAGCCAAGGGAATGCTTGCCTTATCATAGGCAGCAGCCTGCACAACCCTGACATGGCTGCATTGTTGATATAAAAACTCCATATCTGAGCCTGAGAGTGTATACCTCTTGTCCATTCTTCTGTCCACAGGAGGTATAGAACTGGGAGACTACAGAATTTTTTGTGTCTGTTTCCCAAAAGATTTGTGGAGGGGAATAGACAGTCTCCTGGACTCTGGAATGTCCATCATTTCTACAAAATCAGGCTCCTCCTGATCCTCCATTGCTTCTTCCATAGGAAGCTGGAGGGTCTCAGCCACCTTTCTGAAGAACATAAAGTGGGAAGAGGACTCAGAAAGCCTAGGAGGGGATACACCTGAAGGTCTGTCTGGGGAGATGTCCGGTTCCACAGGCACATCTAGACTTTCACCATCACCATCATCATCTTCAAACTCCCCTTCCTCCTCAAACTCCGGTTCATAAAATTCTTCCAGAGTATAGTCGTGAACTGTGGGAACCAACCGAACCGAGCCACTGCCAAAAGGTGCTGGATTGGTCGGAACCGGGCAAAGCGATTCCACAATCCAAATCGCTCTGGCTATTTCTTCGGCGGTCGGAACATGGACTTCCGGATCCAAACCGGACGATTTTTCTTTGTGCTTTCTTTTAGTCAGAACCAACCCCTCGGGATCGACTCTCCTTTTGCCCGAAGAAGTATTGCCCTGGTCAGAGGGTACTCCTTCTGGTTCGGTCAGAACTGAACCGGGCTGGCCATCCGGGTCAGTGGACTTCTCGGCCTCCTTTTCCCTCAGTCTACCTAATCTCTTTTCAAGGGTAGATTTGGGAAAATTTCTGCAAATTTGGCAGTCTGAATCAAGGTGTTCAAACCTCAGACAATAAACACAGGTGGTGTTGGGATCGGCCTTAGCAAAGACCTCCCCACACTCACTGTAGTGTTGAAACCCAGTGGGCCTGATTTTTCTTGGGTTTCTCAGACATGGCCAACCTAACCAAACTTACCCTTTTTTGGCAACCGCCAGGCAAGACTCCCTTATCGGTTCCTAACCGTGTCATGGTCTTGAAAACGATCAAACACGTTTTTTTTAGAACTGATAAGGACCGGTAACCACACACTAAAGTTAACACAAGAATTAAGCAAAAGATCAGTTCAGCCGAACCGATCCACACTTTTTACAAGTTCCACACAGAAAATACAGTACAACACCTATCTAGTACTCACGGTACCACAGACAGAGACTGAACCGACTATGCGGAAAACTTTTTCGGTTAGAAACCGACGAAAAACCAACACTTCAACCGACTTTCGAACCGAGCTGCAGGAGAAATCTCCAGAGCGACTCTTCAGTGAGGCGGAGTAAAGAATCTGATGGTTAGTTTTCAAAGGGAAACAGACAGAGACATCAACCGAGCTCGAGCCCAGCATTCTATGCTCTGCATAGAAAGATTAACCCTTTGTTCTCCAGGGCAGTTTAAAGGCTGGGGCTAACTGCACTTGTCAGAATACAGCAAGACTTCAAGTTGTTTGAAGGTATGAAGGGGAACTTCGCTGGGGGGGTTAAAACAGAAGCAGTTTACTGAGAGGTAATTGCGTAAGGCAGAGGCTAGTGAGTAAGAGGTGGAGGTTATCATTCTGTTTAACAATAAAAAAAACATAAACACTGTAAGACTCAATTATATATTTTTTTCTTGACAAACACCCTGGGTACTCCCAATATACCACTCTCTGAACTGAAAGTGCCTTCACCCCTGTGCAATTAATTATCTGCCACCATCTGTTGCTAACAATAGAAACACACTTTTCCTGTTGACCACTACACTAAGCATAAATGATGTTTTGTTCTTTTGAAATAGTACGTATTAACCTACAACATGATATAATGTTGTACATCACATATTATCCCACTTTCTAAATACCTGCACCATTTTATAATATCGAATCAACTTGCCACACTGTAATTTCCTCACTATTGTCTGTTTATTCAACGTTAAATACTACATATTTTATAATAAATTTCTCTCTACAAAGGAATGTATAACATGTATGTTCATTAATGTCTCATACCTCACAAGTTTTGTGTGATAAATCCTGAATCAGTCTTGTTTGGGTCTTTCCCTAAAAACAATTAAAAACAAATAGCCCATGTAGAGTTTTGTTCAAAACTACAGTCTGTTCCAAAAATGGAAATTATTGCACACAAACGCACATTGGGGCATGTGAGGTATATATACCTTGCAAAGTAGGTCACTTTGCTGAGGAAAATGGCAACATCCCTTTTACAATTTAATCCCCAATAATCAAAAATTGCTTTGGGTCTTCACTTCTACAATGTTCTGTGGGAAGATAAAGGGAGGGATTGCTACCTGAGTTACTATAAGAAAAATCATTTTACAAAACCTTTTTTTCTTTTCATAAGTACATTGTGTGCTGTCACTCATTGGTAAAAGGGAAATGGTGTTGCCATCCAGCCATCTCCTTCATTGTAGGGGAGCAGCTGGACTAGCTGTCATATGCATTTTAAGTACTGCATTGCAGTGGGGGAGCAGTTTAATCACTGTGATAAGTGAAAATAAAAGGGGAGAAGTGTGCAGATCGAGCTGAGAAAACTCAGTTCTTCCCACAGCAAAAACTCTACTGTGTGTTGGAAATGTAATTTCTGATTATAATATATCATATTCTTATATTTTCTATGATGCAAAGAATTTGGTAAATAAGTTCCCAATGTTAACTGAATTAAAGGCATTCCCAAAGATGAAGGTTATAGAAGGCTATGGTCTGACCTCTAGTGGCCAGTATTATTTTAACATTCCAGTAGCATAATGTACAAAAAGCATGATAGTAAAACTGTAGAAACAGTAGGAAATGATTAAAAGTAACATCACCCTAAGATAAGTGTTTTTGGATAATATTGTCCAGTATCACAGTGTAAATGTCACCAAACAGTGACCAATCATGATCCTCATTCAAACCCACGGAGGGGTTTAAATAGTTGATAGTGTAAAGCCAGTATACTTCTCTTCTCAATAACGTATCATCCCAGTCAGCTTTTCTCCTCAGTTGTTGAACATGTTTCAGTCCCTAAAATCTTAATGTGGTCACAGAATGGCTTGATGAGAGAAATGTCTTGCTACCACAGTTTATTTTCTTGTTTTCTGATGTCACGTTTGTGTTCACTTAATTGTGTCCTAAGTTCTCTTTTTGTCTTTCGTGCATAAGGTTTGTCGCAGGGGCATTGTAGGAGGTATGTGACATGATCCATGACACATGTCATATGTTGTTTAATCTCATATTTCATGTTAGCATAGGGGTGTTCCTATATTGTCTTTGTGCTGGTACTATTGCACTGGAAACATTTCTCACAGGGGTAATTTCACTTAGTTAGTGGACCTAGTTGGAGACGTTTTGTTTCATTGTTTGGGGTGTTGTGTTCTGTATCTATAAGTTTATTTCTGATGGTCTGGTTACATTATGATGTTACTAAGGGGGGCTCCCTGAATCTGACATTTTGATAACCTGCTTTCAGAATGTGCCAGTTACTGTACAGCACTTTCTGTATATCGCCACTCTGGTGGCTAGAAGCCATGGGAAATACAGTCCTGTCACCAACCTTTTCCTGATCTGGTTTTCTCAGGAGTTCCTCCCTAAAAAAGCTGTGACCCCCAAATCTGCTTGTCTCACAAGTCACAATGTATCTCTGTACATTATATGTTTTAATTTCCTGCACTTATGAGTGTAATTTATTTCTCCCACTGTATAGCAATGTTTATCTTTTTATTTTTTTGTTTATTTAACAATCGGAGTTACAAACCTTTGGTCAAAGATTCTTTTGCAAAGGCTCCATGTCAGGATGCAATAGTGAACATTACAATGCACAAAGTTAGGAGAGTCAAAACAACATCCTAGGGTAGAAGTTGACCCAGCGTTTTACAGAATGACATTATAAGATACCTAATACATTAGCAGAATATCTAATACAAATACAAAAAGAAACCAAAAAAACACACCTTGGAAGAAAGAAAAGAATGATTGAGTGGGACTAAGAGAACCCAATCGGAGAGAGATGTGGGATAGAGATAGGAAGATTAGAGCTGTTATGGGGCTAGGTGCAGTCACAGGCTGAGGACTCGAGGAGTAGATTCTTAAGGTTAGATTTAAAGAGGCCAATCCTGGGTTCTAGTGAGACAGTAGCAGGAAGGCCATTGAGCCAGAAGGGAGCCCTGTGGAAGAAGGCCCTTTGGTCCAGAGATGTCCTACAGCAGGGGACAAGGAAGGACGCCATGGTGGCACTTCTGGTAGCCCTGCACTGAGGGGCAGGTAGGATAAGGTTGTGCAGTCTGGGATAAATTTTCTTGGTGAGCAAACAGGTATGGTACTTAAGTCTCCCCTCAAAGTTTAGCCAATTAGTGAGCCTGTACAGCTCGCAAGTGTGGGTCCATCTATCACATCCTGTTATCAGTCGACAAGAAGAAGAACAATCAGCATTTATATAGCGCTTTTCATATACAGTGTATCCCAAAGCGCTTTACAAGCAATGCTAGACTGGTAGTGAAGTTACTGAATGTGTAGTGGCAGCCATATCACACCTCATCACCCACACACAGCCTGGATAATTGCAGGAACTGGTTTAGGGAAGGGAAATGTTGGCCAGGACACCGGGAATGTCCCCTACTCTTTGCGAAGAGTGCCCTGGGTTCTTTTATTTCCACCTGGGCACCCACCAGGACAACACCAGGATGGGTAGAAGGGACCTCGGTTTAATGTGTCATCCGAAGGACGGCACACCCCAGCAGTATAGCCCCCCCAATACTGCACTTGGATGCCAGCGATTTTTAGGTGCAAGCCCAATCCCGGTGTGGGACGAGAACCCATGACCTTCTGGTCCAGAGGCGGACGTGCTACCAACTGAGCCACGCTGACACCTTTATTCAGGGCAGTTTTGATATGATGTAGGGCAGTGGGATCAGCAGAGCCATATATAACTATACCGTAGTCTACCAGGTTGAGGACCAATAATGATATGGCTAGGCGAATTGCCTCGGGGAGGAGAGGCAGTGCTTGTGATGGTAAAGGAGACCAAGTCTGGAGTTGATGGCAGTGGATAGGAAGTGGATGTGGGAATGGTAGGTGAGGGACATGTCCAGAGTAACACCCAGGTATTTGAAGGTAGTTACTTGCTTCAGTGGTGAGCCTTGGGAGTTAAAGATGCAGAGTGGGAAATCCCTGTGCAGGCTCTGGCGGTGAGCAAAGACTGTGGTCTTAGTTTTCTTGTAGTTTAAGATTAACCAGTGGGCCGAAAACCAAGCTTCAGCTTCAGAGAAGAAATCCTAGAGGGCTAGTTGAAGATCATGCATCATCTGCATAGTGCAGGGGTTTACCAGTACAAGAGTTGGGCAGCGAGTTTATGAAAAGGGTGAAGATGAGGGGTCCCAGTATGGAACCTTGGAGTACCCCAGAGCAGACCAGGAGGCTGGAAGATAGGGTGGAGCTGATCTTGACCTGTTGGGATCTGCCAGAGAGGTAGTCCTCAAACCAGGAGGTGGCTTCATGGGAGAGACTCAGGAAAGGCACGGAGTTGAGGAGCAAGGTGTGATTGACAGTGTTGAATGCCTTTGTAAGGTCACTGTAGACCAACCCAACTATGTGTCTGAGTTCAGGGGCATTGTGGATATAGGAGGTGTAGTCTAGGAGAGCTGTGGTGGTGCTGTGGCTGTTTTGGAATCCATGCTGTTCAGGACATAGTAGGTTGTGTTTTGACAAATAATCTGTAAGTTGGTCCGATACTATTTTCTCGAGAGCCTTGGAGATGGGGGAAGAATAGACATGGGTCGATAGTTGTTGAGGAAGGAGCGGTCACCACTTTCTTAGGATGGGGGTAACTACAGCACTTTTCCAAAGAGAGGGGAATTGGCTGGGGCAGAGGGACAGGTTCAGTATTTTGGTAAGAGGGGAGAGGACCTCATCCAGGGCAAGGTGGAGAAGTTTTAGGTCTAGAGAGTTACCGCTATGGCAAACCTTGCCCAGGGCTTTGGAAAGGTAGCTCCTGGCCTCACAGGTGGAGATGGTCCAGAGACGAAAAAGGGGTGTACTAGCGGGGGGCAATGAGCAGGTATGTGATTCAAGGAGGGGTCAAATAAATTGGGGGGAAGGACGCTATTGAGGTCTGAAAAGTAGCATTCAGGATGTTGGATATAGCCAAAGGGTCCTGAGTGAGAGAGCCCTCTACTGTGAGTTGAGCTGGGGGGGAGATTTCCCACTGAGTTCTTTGATATTATCCCCAAAATTCCAAACTTTTTGCATGGAGCCCCATGTGGAGGAGAGAGCTTGCTGATAGTAGGCAGTTTTGGCTTGGTGAATAGCCCGAGTGCATTTATTTCTGGCCTCTCGGTACTGTTGCCTGTCATGGGGAAGTCATGAGTCCAGGGCTTGTACCAGAGATTGTCCCAGTGATACATTTGGTCAAGTAGCACCCGGGAGATCCAGGGGGTGTCTCATTTTTTTGCAAGCTGTTTTGAGAATGGGGCAAAGATGTTGCAGGCAACACTGAAAGTAGAAATGAAATGGGATACTAGTTATTTATAGAATGCTATGGTATGGTATGGTATGGTATGGTGTGGTATGTATGGAATGTATGGAATGCTTACATTCCCCGGGTCGCTCCTGAAAAAGGGACAGCTTTGTCTCAGTGGGCCTACCCGGTCAACAAAATTCAAATAAATGAATAAATAAATAAAAGTGTGTTACTGTCTTCCCTGTTTCTGAATCTTCCTACCATTTCAGTTTTGACCCTAATGAATTTGTCCTCCTCACTACAATTTCTCCTGGCTCAACTGAGCTGAGCCTTTGCTATGCTATGTTTTAGTCTTGGGTCATGGTAATTGGTACTGTGATGGGTAGTATTCCTGTCAGTTTTCTTATGGAACAGTGTGGTCTATAGACCACCTCTAGCTTCACAGATGAACAAATCCAGAAAATAACTCCGTTCCTTGTCTGCAGTCATAGTAAATTGTAGGTGTGTTGTCCTACTATTTAAGTACTGATGAAATTTATAGAGGTCTTGGTCTTTCCATTGCCATATGACTAAGATGTCATCTATATATCTCTTCCAATATATGACATTCTCATAGAATGGATTAGTGTTTCTGTTCAAAATATATACTTTCTTAAATGGTCACATGCATAGATTTGCATACGCTGGTGCCATAGTACTTCCCATGGTTGTCCCCATCAATTGTAGAAAAAAAAATCTATCCTCAAAAGTAAAGTGATTCTTAATTATCACTATTTCTGCCATCTGTGTAATATACTCACTAGGAGGATGTATGTCCTCCCTGCATCTCAGGGCCCTCTCTAAGGTCTCCAGACCCTCTTGATGAGGTATGCTGGTATACAATCTTTAATGTCAAAGCTGACCAAAGTCATTGTATCCCAATCTGTGCCCCTCTATTTAGCTCATCTATCAACTTTATGATGTGACTGGTGTCTTTAATATATGTCTCAATTTTCTCACCTCTGGTTGTGTGAAAAAATTAACATACTTTGTGACTGGCTCCAGGACAGAATCAATCCCAGAGACTACTGGTCTGCCTGGGGGGGTTGTGTGCATTTACAGATTAACATATCTTTTTCATCCTCTGTTATCCACTCCATGTCCAACACGGACGGCAAATCCTTCTCCTACATTGCCCCCACCTGTGGAATAAACTTCCATCATCAGTACAGGAAGCCCTTTTTCTTCTGAACTTTTGTACTAGGCTCAAGGCCCACATGACTGAGGCCACCATCTGTCACTGTCAAGGCACCTGATAGCCCCCCCCCCCACAATACTACGCCAACCCTATCACTTGTTCACCACTGCTCTCCACATGCCTTATGTCACCCTCATAGACCTCAAGGCTAGGTTTTTGTCATACAATCACAGCTGGTTTATCTAAATGACTGTGAAAAATTGCTATTGGTGTGTAACCTGTTTAATTATCTGCACTTACTCTGTAACCAATTGCATCTGTGTTTCTTACTCTGCAATGTTATCTCTGGGTCGCCCCTGAAAAAAGGACCTTCGGGGCCCAGTGGGCCTACCCGGTCATCAAAATTTAATAAATAAATAAATACCTAAAGTTCTAGCAAATCTTTGATATCTTCACTGATACTGTTAGTGTGCTCTGTTTCTAGTTCCATGTGCCTGTTAAAACCCCCAGGCTATCTCAGACATTCTTGTTGGTATTTTGCATAACTGAAAAGAAAAAATTACTCACCTTAGTAATTGCTTTTCTTCTCATGGAGTCTTGCTATATTACAACAATAGCAGTCAGCCACTGCAGCTGAACTGCCCCGGAGAGGAAGGAGTTAACTCCAGAAGATCTGGAGTTCTACAGCGTGAGGGCGCTGTGCCCAAAGCTCTATCTGGCAGTTTCAAATGAAACTGTCAGATCTTTACGAAGCTAACATCAAAGGACGGAAAGTCTGTGTGGAAAAAACTACACTAGCCCATGGCTACCTACTAGTAGTAATAACAACAATATAAAGAACAAAGAAACACTCAGAGCCATAATAACAAAAATTGATGGTATTATGGTTCGTTTTACCACCCTTGACAAGCACATATGAACCCCCTTCCCCCAAAGACTCAAGTCCAGGAAGGGGGCAATATAAATAACCTAAATGAAACAATCTAGATCCCTAACCCAAAGGAAAAGAGGGTAAGGGAAAACTACAATGGCATGACACAGTGCTTGCACCACCCGCCTCACCCAAGTAGAAGTTCTGAGAGGGTAGGAGGGAGGGTGGTTATAATATAAGACTCCATGAGAAGAAAAGCAATTACTAAGGTGAGTAATTTTTTCTTCAACACCATGAAGTCTTGCTATATTATAACAATAGCAGATTACACAGCAGTACCTCCATGGAGGAGGTCAGAACCTACTTAGGAAATAGGCTCTGAAGCACAGCTGTGCTAAACCGAGCATCTCTCCTGGACTGGACATCCAGGGAATAATGCTTGTAAAGGTGTGAACTGTCTCCAGGTAGCAGCTTGACAAATCTCCAGAATGGAGATGTCTCCAGCAGCCGCTAGAGACGCAGCTGTACCCCTGGTGGAGGGCCTCAATCCTGAGGGGGTACTTACCCAGTTTCTGATAACAGAATTGATACAAGAAACAATCCACCTTGCAATTGTTCTCTCTTAGTGGCAGGTTTCCCTTGCCAACCTCGCCATAGGTAAGAAAGAGTTGGAGGATTAGAACCTATGACCTCTGGTGTGCTCTAAATAGTAGCTTAAGGCTCTTTTGACATCCAAGCTGTGCAGTCTCCTCTCACCTGAGGAAGAATGCTCAGTGAAAAATACTGGAGAGAGATAGATTGATTCAGGTGGAAATCAGAAACCACCTTAGGCAAAAACTTTCTATTAGTCCTAAGGACTACCTTATCTCTGTGGAAAGAGATAAAATCTTCTTCCACTGACAGGGCCTGTAGCTCACTTATGCGTCTGGCAGAGGTGATAGCTACTAGGAAAACGGTTTTCCAAGTTAAATACTTGAGCTCTGCAGAAGACAGAGGCTCAAAGGGGGGTTGCATTAACTGAGCAATGCAAATATTCAGGTCCCAGGTGGGAGCTGGTTCCCGAAAAGGAGGGTTAGTATGAAGTAACCCTTTAAAAAACTTGGAGAACACCGGGTGAGAAGAAAGGGAGGCAGGCTTCCCTGCTGACACAAAAGCAGAGACAGCTGCCAGATGAACCTTCAGGGTAGCTGGTCTAAGGCCTAGGGAATTCAGATGGACCAAATAGTCCAGTAGAATGGAAGATCAGCAGATTCTGGGATAATCTGCCCTCAGAGCACCAGATGGAAAACCTCTTCCACTTAGAATTATAAGTGGTTCTAGTGGAAGGCTTCCTTGAAGCCTTTAAAATATCCATGACACCTTGAGAAAGGTGTAAGTCACAATTCTAGCTCCTCAAGAGCCAAGCCTTGAGGTGGAGGGATTTGAGGTCCGGATACCACACTCTCCCCTGTGCACAGGCCAGTAAGTCGTGGACTCTGGGCAGGCTCAGGGCAGGGTGGACTGCCAAGGACAGGAGCAGAGGGTACCAGGGCTGTCTGGCCCAATCTGGGGCAATCAGAATCACTCTGCAAAGTTGAGATCTGATTTTACTAGTACCCTGAAAAGGAGAGGAAAGGGGAAGGGATACAGGAACTTCCCTTTCCAGTCCAACAGAAAGGCGTCCAGAGGACTGAGCCCAGAACTGGAGGCCTGCAACAGAAAAGAGGAAGTTGGTGGTTGTCTGGGGCTGTGAAAGATCTATCTGAGGAGTGCCCCATCTGGCAAAGACAGACCCCAGCACTTGTGGATTCAGAGCCCATCTGTGATGGCCCTGAGAAATTCTGCTGAGGGCGCCCACCAGGACATTGTCCTTCCCTGGGAGATGAACCGCTATCAGGGAGGTGTTCAGGGAGTAAGCCAGAGACCATAACTTTATTGCTTCGTGCACAAGGCTGAAGACCGAGTGCCCTTGCTTGTTGATGTACCACATTGTGGTGGTATTGTCTGTCCTGACTTGAACCACTTTGTTCTGGACAGAATCTGAAAACACCTAAGAGCTAAAAAGACAGCTCTGAGTTCCAAAAGATTGATGTGGAGCAGAGACTCCTGAGGAGACCATACCCCTGAGTGGCAAGGTCGCCCAGGTGAGCCCCCACCCTAACAGGGAGGCATCCGTGGTGAGGGTGAGGGAGTGAGAAATGGGAATGAAGGAACCCCTGTCTTAAATTGCTCTGGACCTGCCACCAGTGGAGGGCTAGGATCAGAGTTTGAGTAACTGGGACCAACTTGTAAGGGTCCTTCCTTTGAGACCAATAGGCCCTCAAATGGAACTGAATGTCCCTCATCTGGAATCTTGCTCCTGCACGACAGCTGTGGAAGCAGCCATGTGCCCGAGGAGTTGCAGAAAATGCCTTGCTGGTCGAGAGACCCGAGGGTAAAGGAGGATGCCAGGGCGATGAGTCTGTCCACCCTTTCCGAGGGAAGAAAAGCCCTGGCTAACCTTGTGTTCAATTCGCGCCTATGAAAGTTAGGGACCTGAACTGGTTCCAGAACTGACTTTGGTAAGTTTAGCAGGAATCCCAGGAAGTGAGAAGCTGCTGGGTGACTTGCAAGTGGATTACCTGACCTGGAGACTGACCCACAATGAGCCAGTCGTCCAGGTAGGGAAACACAGCAACCCCTTGCCTTCTTAAGTGAGCCACTACTACAGCGAGACATTTTGTGAATACCCTGGCGCAGAGGTAAGGTCAAGGACATTGCCCTGAACTGGTAGTGGCCTGAGGGCAGTTCGAACCTGAGGTACTTTCGTGAGAAGGCCTGATCAGAACATGAAAATAGGCATCCTTGAGGTCCAGGGAAGTTAGCCAGTCCCCTGGCTTAGGGAAGGCAATATCATTGCCAGAGTCAACATTTTGAACTTTGGTTTCAACAGATGCTTGTTCAAGTATCTTAAATCTAGAATGGCTGCCATTCTCCTGTCTTTTTTGGGGTAAGAAAGTATCTTGAATAAAGCCCCTTGCCCTGATGGCAAGGAGGAACCCTTTCCACTGCTTTGCAGTCCAGCAGAGCAGAAACCTCTGCTTCCAAAGCAAGGGCTTCTGAAGGATTTGCAGGTGGAAAATGCCTGGCTCTCATCTTTGGAAAGTGTTTGAAGCTGAGAACCAGACCCTGGCCTATTACCTCCAGAACCCATCTGTCCGTAGTTAGGGACAGCCAGTTCCGGCTGAAATAGGCCAACCTGCCCCCCCACTGGTACAGGAGAATCGGCCCTGGACACCCCATCAGGGTGCCTGCTTAGCAGCAGCCTTAGGCTGAGGGGAGGGGGACGGTCTACTTGTGCCACATCTACCCCTGCCTCTGAAGAAACCCCTCTGCGAGACAGCAGAGGAGGCTTGAAATTGGTAAAAAGGCCTGGAAAAGGGCCTGCCCCTACCTCTGGGAGCATGCCTTTTGTGGCATGGCATGCTTCTCCTTAGCCTGGGCACTTTTGTAGGTAGTTCTGTATTCATCCATCTTTTTCATATAGTTTTCTGTTTGCTCCCCAAAAAGAGAATTTCCCACTACAGGAAAATCCATAGCCTTTGACTGGGTATCTTGGGACAGATTAGTGCATCTGAGCCATGCCAACCTACGGGAAGCTACAGAAGTGGCCATGACCCTAGAAGAAACATCATTAACATCAACAGCAGTATGAAATTGAACTTTAGAGGCTTCAATGCCATCAGCAGCCACCTGTTCCAACTCACTAGCCAGCTGGCCATGGGCCTGCTTGGCTAACTGCAATACTGTGTCCCACCTAGATTTCTGATATCTAGCTACATAAGCCATATAATTTGCCTGCCTGAGTCCCAAAGAAGCTGCCATATACTGTTTCTTCGCCATGGCATCAATCTTCCTGGAATCCTTATCAGGAGGATGTGAGGCCAGAGGAATATTAGCCTTGTCACAGGCTGCAGCTTGTACCACACCTACATGACTACACTGCTCAGTAAGGAAGTCTGTATCTGAGCCTGACAAAGTATACCTTCTGTCCATTTTTTTATCTACAGGAGGGACAGAATGAGGATTTTTTAAATCTTTGTTGTTTGCTTCCTAAATGACTTATGCAAAGGAATAGACAACCTCCTAGACTCTGGAATATCCATCATTTCCACATAATCAGGCTCCTCTTGCTCATCCACAGCCTCCTCTAAAGGAAGCTGGAGGGTTTCTGCAACCTTTTTGTAAAAAATAAAGAAAGAAGGGGACTCAGACAGAATAGGAGGAGATTCTAAAGGTCTGTCTGGAGAGATGTCCAGTTCAATGGGCACGTCCAGACCCCCCCAGCCACACATACATTGATCAAATTCCTCCTCCCCCTCCTGTGGTTCATAAAAATCCTCAACTTCAAAATCCTGAACCACTGGGACTGAACGAACCAACCTTTTACCAGCTGTTGGTGGTTCTACAGATCCCTGAGACAGTGACTGGACAATCTGAATGGCTTTAGCTATCTCTGCAGCAGTTGGAGACACAATTTTGGACTCCAGACCTACTGATTTCCTTGTCTTTTACTTGGGACTGGTTCCTCTGAACCAGCCTTCCTTTGCCCGAGGAAGTCTCGCCTGGTCAGAGGGCACCCTCTGGTCCAGTGGGTACTGGACCGGCTGGCCATCCGGTCAGCGGACTTTTTGGCCTCTCGCCCCTGGAGCCGCCCAATCTCTTCTCCAGGGTGGCTGCAGGGAAATTTTACACACCTGGCAGTCTGACAGGAGGTGGTCAGCCCTCAGACAATAAACAGTGGTGTGGGTCAGCCTTGGCAAAGGCGCCCCACAGACATCACAGTGTTGAAACCCAGAGGCCGGTTTTTCTTTGGGTTCTCAGACATAATGCCAGCCTAACCAAAACTTGCCCTTTGATGGCAGTGCTAGGCAAGACACCCTTATCGGTTCCTAACCGTGTCACGGATATTTGAAAAAACCGTTATAATTCCGTTTTTTTTAGAACCGATAAGAACCGGGAACCGCACTCTAAAACCCACTGTACACTTTTAAAATGCAGAAAAAACAACCGATCGGTTCAAAACCGAACCGATAATTAATTTTCCACACAGACTTAAATTTTAGTACTTACGGTTACCAGATAGAGCTTTAAAACCGAAATGCGGTAAAAATAATAACTTTTGCCGGTTCAAATGAACCGAAAAATACTCGCTTGAACCGAGAATGAACCGAGCTGAAGGAGCTGATCTCCGGAGCGACTGTTCAGTGAAGCGGAGTAAAGAATCTGACAGTTTCATTTGAAACTGCCAGATAGAGCTTTGGGCACAGCGCCCTCGCGCTGTAGAACTCCAGATCTTCTGGAGTTAACTCCTTCCTCCCCGGGGCAGTTCAGCTGCAGTGGCTGACTGCTATTGTTATAATATAGCAAGACTTCATGGTGTTTGAATGACCACCCCTCATTTATCTGCTGGTTTATGACAAAGGACTTGTCGTTTTCCAAAGGCCTTGTAAGATATGCTTACCTACTCACACGTGACGTACACAAGGTACGTCATCACTACAAAGCTTACCCACATGCACATGACGTACACAAGGTGTGTCATGATTACCTGTATGCTCATGCAGATGATACACAAGTACATACCCGACAGCTATAAGTGGGATAGTCTTACACACACATAAGCCCACAACCGTAAGTGGGATAGTCTTACACACACACAAGCCCACATCTGTAAGTGAGGATACTTACACATACACCCATGTCTATAAGTGGGCATTTACATTTACACAAACCCACAGCTATAAGTGGGATAGCAACTACAGACATGCCATTTACAGTACAGAGCTAGGGTTATACACTTGGAGGGAGCACACATTTTTCACATAGCACTAGGGATGCACATATAGAGCTAGGGACACTTACAAAGAGTTATTTATAGGGTTACACAGATATATGAGGCTAGGTAACACTTTATTTTTGCATTTATAATATAGAAAGCAGCTCTACTAATAAGAATAACCTTTACCTTACTTAGACACAGGCTATGCAATGCACTGCTATTGAAGAAAGACCTTGCCCTACGGTGATCATGTAGGGAAGAATAAGGAATATGCCTGACAGGAGAGTAGATGAAGGATAACATCCCACCGGTGGTTAGCCCGGAGGCCACCAGCCGAGGCGCCCAACACCCGAGAAGGGATGTTATCCCAGCATAACACCCACCCTAGAGGGCATTATTCCTATTATACAATGGCTCATTGTTTTATACAGAAAAAATAATTTTAAATAATTTTATTTAGTGTTTAAAAATATTTTTAAGAAAAGATGCAAGGAATGCTCAATGTCCTCAAGCATATCATCAGCAGGGATGTTATGCCAGGATAACATCCCTGCTGTGATTGCCAACTGACCAATCAGGAGCCAGGATTCTTTCTTGCCATTGTATAATAAGCAATCTTGAATGATGTTTTCTATAGACACATATTGCTATTTGCTGCCAGAATGTATAATAATTATGAAGGAAGTCCAGGAGCCCCCCTCTACAGCTAAGAAAAAAATACTCACCTTAGTAATGTTGTTTCTTCTAATGGAGTCTTGCTGTATTCTGACTATTGCAGTGATCACCAACCTTTGAACTTCACCGGAGAACAAAGAGTTAATTTTCCATGCAGGGCATGGAACGCTGAGCTCGAGCTCGGTTGAAGCCTCTGTCTGCTGTTGTTTAAACTCCAACCATCAGATCTTTACAAGCTATACTCACTAGGAGTTCTGTGTGGAAACTGTAAAACTCACACTAGCCAACTGGCAACTAAATTTGTTAAAAAATGTTTTTTTTGGTTTCAAAGCAAAGACTCAAGTCAGGAAAACCCAAAAAACAGAACACAACACATATCCAAAATAAAAGAGGGTGAGAAAGGGGCACCTCTAGGTGCCAACACTGCTCCTGCTCACCCACATCCCAAAAACCAGGTTCTGAGAAGGAAGCGGGGGGAGGTCAGAATACAGCAAGACTCCATTAGAAGAAACAGCATTACTAAGGTGAGTAATTTTTGCTTCAAACAACATGAAGTCTTGCTGTATTCTGACTATTGCAGACTACCAAGCAGTACCTCCATGGAGGAGGGACAGAACCTACTTTGGGAAAAGGCTCTGAAGTACTGCTGTGCCAAACCAAGCATCACTCCTAGCCTGGATATCCAAAGAGTAATCCTTGGTGAATGTATGGACTGTTTTCTAGGTGGCTGCTTGACAGATTTCTAAGATAGGAATATCCCTGGCAGCAGCCAGGGAAGCAGCTGTATCTCTAGTAGAGTGAGCCCTCAGGCCTGAGGGTGGGGTTCTACTCAATTTTTCATAGCAGAATTGTATACAAGAGACAATCCACCTGGCAATAGATCTTTTAGTGGCAGGTTTGCCCTTACCAACCTCTCCATAAGTGAGGAACAACTGGAGGGACTCAAACCTGTGACCCTTGGTGCGCTCTATGTAGTAGCTAAGGGCCCTTTTTACGTCCAGGCTGTGCAACCTCCTCTCTCCAGTGGAGGAATGGTCAGTGAAAAAAACAGGAAGAGACATAGACTGATTAAGGTGGAAATCTGAAACCACCTTAGGAAAAACTTCCTGTTAGTTCTTAGGACCACTTTATCTCTATGGAAAGAGATTAAATCAGGCTCCACTGACAGGGCTTGCAATTCACTGATGCGCCTGGCAGAGGTAATGGCTACCAAAAACACAGTTTTCCAAGTCAAGTACTTAAGCTCTGCAGAGGACAAAGGCTCAAAGGGTGGTTGCATAAGCTGAGCAATGCAAACATTAAGGTCCCAGGCAGGAGCAGGGTCCCTAAAGGGGATTGGTGTGCAGCAATCCCTTGAAGAATTCACAAAATACAGGATGGGCTGATAGAGGAGAGGGTTTGCCTACTGACAAGAAGGCAAAAACAGCTGCCAGATGCACTTTAAGTGTAGCTGGTCTAAGTCCCAGGCCATTAAGATGAACCATATAGTCCAGGACTGTAGGCAACCCAGCAGATTCTGGAGAAATATGCTTATTAGAGCACCAAATAGTGAACCTTTTCCATTTGGAGTTGTAAGTTTTTCTGGTGGAAGGCTTTCGAGAAACCTTAAGAATATCCAGAACACCTTGAGAGAGGTGCAGATCAGCAAACTCTAACTCTTCAAAAGCCAAGCCTTGAGATTGAGAGATTTGAGATCCGGATACCAAATCCTTCCCTGAGAGGATGTCAACAGGTTGAAATTCCTGGGAAGAGACAGGGGAAGGTGGACTGCTAAGGACAGCAACAGTGGATACCAGGGCTGTCTGGCCCAGTCTGGAACGATCAGAATCACTTTGCATGGTTGAGACCTGATCTTGACTAGCACCTTGAACAGGAGAGGGAAGGGGGGGGGAAGCATACAGGAACTTCCCTTCCCAATTCAGAATCAGACCATCCAGGGGGACTGAGCCCAAGACTGGGGGTCTGCAACAAAAGAGAGGAAGTTGGTGATTGTCTGGGGCTGCAAAAAGATCTATTTGTGGAGTGCCCCATCTGGAGAAAATCACTTTCAAAATTAGTGATCTAGGGACCATTCGTGGTGGCCCTGAGATATCCTGCTGAGAGCATCTGCTAGGACATTGTCCTTCCCTGGGAGGTGAACTGCTATCAGAGAGGTTTGCAGGGAATAGGCCAGAGACCACAACTTCATTGCTTCTGTGCACAAGGCCGTAGATCGAGTGCCTCCTTGCTTGTTGATGTACCACATTGTGGTGGTATTGTCTGTTCTGATCTGGACCACCTTGTTCTGTACAGATTTGGAAAAAGCTTGCAGTGCCAGAAACACTTCTCTGAGTTCCAAGATATTGATGTGAAGCAGAGATTCCTGAGGTGACCACAGCCCTTGGGAGGTAAGATCCTCCAAGTGGGCTCCCCAGCCCAAGAGGGAGGCGTCTGTGGTGAGGATTAGTGAATGAGACTGAGTGACAAAAGGAACTCTCTGTCTTAGATTGTCCTGATCCTGCCACCATTGCAAAGCCTGGATCAGTGTTCGAGTCACTGGGACTAGTTTGGTAAGGGAATCCTTTCTTGGGGACCAGAAGGCTCTTAAGTGGAACTGAATGCACCTCATCTGGAAACTTGCCCCCTGGACCACTGCTGTAGAGGCTGCCATGTGGCTCAGGAGCTGCAAGAAGTGCCTTGCTGGTCGAGACACCTGAAGGGTGAAAGTAGAAGCCAGTTCTATAAGTGTCCTTGCCCTGTCCAGGGGAAGGAAGACTTTTGTTCTTATTGTATCCAGCTCTGCTCCTATAAAGGTGAGGAGCTGTACTGGCTCGAGAACTGACTTTGGAAGGTTTAGGAGGAATCCTAAGGAAGTGAGCAGTTGCTGAGTTATCTGAAGATGTGACTTGACTTGGTCCGGAGACTGACCCACTATGAGCCAGTCGTCCAAGTATGAAAAGATGGAGATCTTTTTTCTCCTTAGGAGGGCAACCACTACTGCCAGGAACTTTGTGAACATCCTTGGGGCTGATGTTAGGCCGAAGGGCATTGCTCTGAATTGATAGTGGCCTGAGGGCAACTCAAACCTGAGGTATTTTCTGTGGGAGCACCTGATGGGAATGTGAAAATAGGCATCTTTGAGGTCCAGGGAGGCTAGCCAGTCCTCTGGCCTTAGAGAGGACAGAATTATTCCCAGAGTCACCATTTTGAATTTTGGCTTTAAAAGGTGCTTGTTTAGATATCTCAGATCCAGGATGGGCTGCCATTCTCCTGTCTTTTTGGGGGTTAGGAAGTACCTGGAGTACAATCCTTTGCCCCTGTGTAGGGTAGGAACCCTTTCTTTGGCTCTGAGAGCCAAGAGGGAAGAAACCTCTGCCTCTAGGGCAAGGGTCTCTGATGGATTTGCATATGGAAAGGATCTGGTTCTCATCTTGGGAAATTTTTTTGAAGCTAAGAACCAGTCCCTGGCTTACTACTTCTAGGACCCACTTGTCTGATGTTAAAGACTTCCAGTCCTGGACAAAGTAAGCCAGCCTGCCCCCTACAGGTATTGGAGAATCAGCCTGGGCAGACCCATCAGGGTGTCTGCTTGGCAGGGGCTTTAGGCTGAGGGGTGGAAGCAGGCCTACTCATACCCCATCTGCCTCTCCCTCTAAAGAACCCCCTCTGAGGATAAGCAGAAGAGGAGGCCTGGGCTTGGTAAAAGGGCCTTTGAAAGGGCCTGCCCCTGCCCCTGGGAATGCTGTCTCTGAGGAGTGGCTTGCCTTTGTTTGGCCTGAGCACTCCTGTAGGTGGTCCTGTACTTGTCCATCTT
This sequence comes from Neoceratodus forsteri, assembly GCA_016271365.2. Taxonomy (NCBI): domain Eukaryota; kingdom Metazoa; phylum Chordata; order Ceratodontiformes; family Ceratodontidae; genus Neoceratodus; species Neoceratodus forsteri. The sequence continues at coordinate 336,565,334 of CM057459.1, forward strand.
CTTCATGTTGTTCTCTGTCTGCTCCCCAAACAGAGAATTACCAATGACAGAAAAATCCATGGCCTTAGCCTGGGTATCCTGTGATAGGCTAGTACATCTGAGCCAAGCCATCCTCCGAAGGGCCACAGATGTAGCCATGACTCTAGATCAAACATCACTGGAGTCCACAGCAGCATGAAACTGCACCTTGGATGCCTCAATCCCATCCGCAGCCACCTGCTCCAGCTCCTTGGCAAGCTGGTCAGAGGCCTGTTTAGCTAGAGCCAGCACAGTGCCCCACCTGGACTTGTGGTATCTAGCTGTGTAGGCCATATAGTTAGCCTGCCTGAGTCCCAAAGATGCTGCCATGTACTGTTTCTTTGCCATGGCATCAATCCTCCTGGAGTCCTTATCTGGGGGGTGTGAAGCCAAGGGAATATTTGCCTTATCACAGGCAGCAGCCTGCACTACCCCAACATGGCTACATTGCTGGGAAAGGAACTCCGTGTCTGAGCCTGAAAGGGTATACCTCTTGTCCATTCTTCTGTCCACAGGAGGTATGGAATTAGGAGTTTTTAGAATTTTAAATGTATGTTTCCCAAAAGATTTATGGAGGGGAATAGACAATCTCCTGGACTCTGGGATGTCCATTATCTCAACAAAATCAGGCTCCTCCTGATCCTCTACTGCTTCTTCCATTGGAAGCTGGAGGGTTTCAGCCACCTTCTTGTAAAACAAAAAGTGGGAAGGGGACTCAGAAAGCCTAGGAGGAGAAACACCTGAAGGCCTGTCTGGGGAGATGTCCGGGTCAATAGGCACATCCAGACTTTCATAATCATCATCATTATCCTCATACTCTCCCTCCTCCTCCTCCGGTTCATAAAATTCGGAACCGGGGAAACCGACCGAACCGAGCCCCTGACCGATGGTGCCGGTTTGGCCGGAACCAGAGTTAGCGATTGAACTATCCTTATCGCTTTGGCTATTTCATCAGCGGTCGGAGAAAGAATTTGTGGATCTGAACCGGATGATTTTTCCCTTTTCTTTCTTTTAACTGGAACCGACTCCTCAGAATCAGTTCTCCTTTTGCCCGAAGAAGTTTCACCCTGGTCAGAGGGCACTCCTTCTAGTTCGGTCGGAACCGAACCGGGCTGGCCATCTGGGTCAGCGGACTTCTCGGCCTCCCTTTCCCTCAGTCTACCTACTCTCTTATCCAGGGTAGCTTTGGGAAAATGTTTACAAATTTGGCAGTCTGAATTGAGGTGGTCAAACCCCAGACAATAAACACAGGTGATGTGGGGATCAGCCTTAGCAAAGGCTTCCCCACACACATTACAGTGTTGAAACCCAGTGGGCCGGTTTTTTTTCTTGGGTTTCTCAGACATGGTCAATCCTAACCACAGCTTACACTTTTTTCGGCAATCCGCCAGGCAAGACAACCCTATCAGTTCCTGACCGTGTTACGGGTCTTGGAAAAAAATGTAATCAAATCCGTTTTTTTAGAACTGATACGGACCGGTTACCACACTCTAATAAAGACAGAAGTTTTTTAACACAAACCTGATCGGTTCAAACCGAACCGATCCAATGTTTACAAGTTCCACACAGAAACTAATACAAAACCTATCTAGTACTCATGGTACCACAGACCGAGACTTAAACCAACAGGTTCAGTAGCAGAAATTCGGTCGAAACCGAGTGAAAAAATGACACTTTAACCGACTTTTTTGAACCGAGCGAAGGAGAAATCTCCCGAGTGACTGTTCAGTGAGGCTCAGTAAAGAATCTGATGGTTGGAGTTTAAACAACAGCAGACAGAGGCTTCAACCGAGCTCGAGCTCAGCATTCCATGCCCTGCATGGAAAGTTAACTCTTTGTTCTCCGGGGCAGTTCAAAGGTTGGTGATCACTGCAATAGTCAGAATACAGCAAGACTTCATGTTGTTTGAAGGTGTCATGTGCAGTCTCAGCTATAATATTTTATGAATAGACCTTTCAAAAAGCATGATGATACATTATAAAATGTTTCATCCATAAGAACATGTCATTGACATAAATGTATTCTTATGAGTAGAATGTTACACTTTAGCATTCAATACGGCAACTAAGATAATACCCTATCAGCCCACCAAATTAATCAATAAGAGTAACAGCAAGTGGGATCATCATACGCATATGAACCAGTGCATCTCTCACCAGACTAGATGTTATCAGAGTATAAAACCCCGTGCACCCTATAGCCTCTCTGAGGAAAATGCAGGCAGATCCTGCACAGACACTGCAGTGTATGAGAGCTTCCAGGTTCCCAGGTGTGTATGTTACATAATTAGTATGCAATGTATAATGACTGTCCTATAAGGTAAGCTGATAGGACAATAAAAGACCCTTATGCTGCGTTTAGAATTGCTTCTGTTCCTTTATATTATAATTTCTAAGTCCTAGAATCTGTAAGAGGGGTATTACATGTTTTGTTATGATATAGTGATCTCCTGGTGTTCCCCAAAAGGGTTACATTTTTCTGCATGTAAACACGGGTTACTCACCTGTAGCAGTAGTTCTAGGAGTGGTATATGTTGTTCATCCACCCTGTCTGGCATGTCCTTTCCCTTTAACTATCTTGTCAGAAGCCTTTAAGCTGGCTCCTCCCACCCACCCATGTGGTATATACCTCAACTTCACCCCTTGATGCCAGATCTTGACTGCTGGAAGCAGAGGTTGTGCGTCGAAGCCAGGGAGGTTGGGTGGCTTAGTGTGGATGAAAAACATATACCACTTCTAGAACTACTGTTACAGGAGAGTAACCTGTGTTTCTAGGGATGTGGATATGTTGTTCTTATCCACACTGTTTGGCAGACTCCTAGCAGTCCTCCAGGAGGAAGGAGGAAAGCTGCACACCCCCTACTTAGGGAACAGAGATTGGAGAACTAAGGCCCCAAAACCAGCATCCCGGCGTGACTCTAGATCAATGTGGTAATGGAAAATGAAGGTGTTTTCTGACTTTCAGGTAGCAGCCCTGCAGATTTCCTGGACAGAGATGTCCCTAGAAGCAGCCACCGACGCAGCGGTATGGTGGGTGGAATGAGCCCTTAACCAATGGGAGGCTCCCTACCCGCCAACCTATAGCAGAGATCAATGCATGATATAATCCATCTGCCAATCATCTGCTTGGCTGCAGGTCTACCAGGTGCGGCTTCAGCATAGTTGACAAACAGCTGGCGAACTTCTTTCCAAACTCCAGCCATGCATTCTTTATAATAAGACAGCGCTCATCTCAGGTCTAAAGTATGGAGCCTGTATTCGGCATCTGAGGTGTGATTGGGGTAACTCACCAGCAGAGTCATCGCCTGGTTCAGGTGAAATTCTGACACAACGTTTGGAAGGAACTTCAGGTTGGGGCGTAGGACAACCTTGTCCAAGGAAGACCAGATATGAAGACTCAACACTGACTGCCTTGAGTGCCCCAATCCTTCTGGCTGAAGTGATAACTACCAGGAAGGCAGACTTCCATGACAGGTGTGACATCTCATTCCTGTGCACTGTTTTGAATAGCTAGCCCACAAGCTTTGCCAGTACCAGCAGTAGATCCCACGGTGGTGATGGGTCACGCACTGGAGGGGAAATATGGTCCAGGCCTTTGAAGAAACACCAGACCACCTTCTCCTGTGCTACCATCTGCTGACCAGCCCACTCACGGTAAGCAGAAGATGGCTGCCAGGTGCACCTTAAGGGTCATAGTCCAAAGACTCCCTTTGGAGAGAGAGACCAAAGGTAGTCGAGAATGCTAGCCACCGGACAAGACAAAGTGTTCAGGCCCTTGCCCTGATGCCAAATGGAGAATCTCTTCCATTTGAAGGCATAGCAATTCCTGGTCGATTTCTTCCTAGATGCCTTGACTACAGTGAGGACATCTTCAGAGAGACCCAAATCTGGAACTCTAGCCACTCAGAAACCAGGCTGTCAGGTGCAGGGATTGAAGGTCTGGGTGGAGGACCTTTCCCTGATTGACTGAGAGCAGGTCCAAGTGTGCTGGAAGACACCTCGGGAGCCTGATGCTGAGGCTGAGGAGATCAGGGTACCACAACTGGAGAGGCCAGTCTGGAGCCACCAAGATCACCTGTGTTTTGTCCCTTCTGACCTTGAAGAGCACCTTGTGGATCAAGGGAAGTGGAGGGAAGACATAAAAGAGGCCTGGGGCCTATGGCCTCGAGAAGGCATCCCCTGCAGCGAGCCCTGCTGAGGAGGGTAGGCACAAAACAACCTCAACTTTGTGTTCTCCCTGGAGATGAACAGATCCACCTGAGGGGTGCCCCACAGGGAGAACAGGCTGTGTACTACCTCTGGATGGAGAGACCACTTGTGGGATGCCTTGCCCACATGGCAGAGGGCGTCCACCTGCTGATTTGAGGCTCCTACCACATGAATGGCTAGAAGATCTGCCTCCAGTCAGCTCATGAGGGTCCAGATGTGGAGAGCTTCCCTGTACAGAGGTCAGGAGTGCAAGCCACCCTGTTTGTTGAGATAGTACATGGTCATGGTGTTGTCCATTTGGACCTGAACCACCTGACCCTGAAGGAACAAAGCGAATATGGTCAGCACCAGCCAAGCTGCTTGTAGCTCCAGCAGGCTGATGTGGCATTGGAATTCTTTGGGAGTCCAGAGCCCATTGACTCTATGGCCCCCCATGTGGGCACCCCAGCCCGTGAGAGAGGCATCGGTTGTCAAGATGACCGTTGGCTCGGGCGGACAAACAGAATCCCCACCTGCAGATGCTCTAGGATGGTCCACCACTGGAGAGTGTCCCACATCTTCTTGGTCACAGTGACCAACTGGTTGAAATGACCTAGTGCTGAGTTCACTGGCTGGCCAGCTCCCATTGAAGGGGGTGCATATGCCACCAGGCCCATCGGACCATGGAGGTGCAAGCCACTATGTAATCCAGAAGTTGCAGGAAGTCCCAGGAAGGGCACAAGAGCCCAACCAGAAATGATTGGGCAAAGGAGGAGAGAACCTCTTCCCTGTCCTCCGGGAGCCTGCATCTGGCTCAGCAAGAGTCAAGCTCTGCCCCAGTGAAGCAGATCTCCTGTGAAGGCACAAGTTCTGACTTGGCCTCATTGACCAGGAGGCCAAGGTTGATGCAGGTCTGGAGGGCCAGATCCTTGGACCTCTCCACCTCCAGTCTGGAGAGACCCACTATAAGCCAATAATCCAGACAGGGGTACACTCTGACCCCTCGACACTGAAGATGGGCTGCCACCACTGCAATGCATTTGGTGAAGACCCTGGGGGCTGATGACAGGCCGAATAGCATGGCTTAAACCTTATATAGGGTTCCCTCTGCCCTGAAGTGGAGGAACCTTCGGTGTGACGGATGGATCGGGACGTGGAAGAACGGGTCCTGCAGATCTAGGGAGCAAAGCCACATGTTCTGCTCGAACGATCTGAGACAGAGTTACCATCCTGAAGTGCGAGACCTGAGAAACAGGTTCAGGTCATGCAGATCTAGAATGGAGCGCCAGCCCTCCATCTGTTTTGGGACCAGGAAATACCTGAAAATGAACCCTGGGTTGACAGGGGGATCAGCAACTCTGACCACTACCTCCTTCCGGAGGAGTTGGGTGATGTCGTCTCGGAGAGCCAACTGAGTGTGCATGGATACTTTCTCCTCCCGTGGGGCACGGGCTCGGCTTGGTGGGTACTGCTCAAATTCCAGAGGCAGCCCCTGGCCGACCACTTCCAAGACCCACCTGTCCATTGTGACAGCAGACCAGGCGGAAAGGAAGTAGCGGAGCTGGCCCCCCACCAGGAGGACCCAGAGTGGGCATGATGGGCATGGGGGTGGTAACCCCCATCCCGTCACTGTGCAGGCTTGGAGGAGGATCCAGACGAGGGACCACCGGGACCTTTCCTTCTGGGCTTATGGGCCTCTGAAGCCCCTGTCTTTGGCCGACGGTGCCAAGATTGACCCTGCTGCTGCTGCCCAGATTAGTACTGGGGCTTCTTGTCCACAGGGACAGAAGGCCAAAAGAAAACATTACTTACCATAGTAATCTTGTTTCTTCTAAGGGAATGTTACTATATAGGAAGTAAAACCAGGGACAGTGATTTGAAAACCGAGCTTAAGCCTAACATTCCACTATTAGCATAGGTTCTATTAACCATTTTGGCTCTGGGGCAGTCCTATGGTGAGACCATACTGCATTTGTCAGAATACAGTAAGATTTCCTGGGGTTTGAAGGGCTTGCGCTTCTGCTTTTTGGAACCCTGAGATTCCTTCTGAGCAGAAGCAATGGAGTCCAAGGTGGCACTGGACTTCTCAATGCTTTGAAGGTGACCATCAACCCCTAGACCGAACAAGTCAGTGCCCAGGAAGGGAACATCCACCAGTTTCTGCTGGGTGTCTGCTGTAAAGGTCGAGACCCTCAGCCAGGCCCTGAAGTGCATGGCTACTGTGACCACCACCGAACGGGCAGAGGAATCCCCAATGTCCAGAGCCATCTGGAGTTGCTGTTTTGCCACAGCCAGACCCTAATCCCGGACCTGCTTGACCGTAGTCTGAAGGTCCACGGGGAGATGAGGAAGCACCTCATCTAGAGAGCCCAGGAGGACATGGGAGAAGTATGCCATGATGATAGCTGAGCTCACCTGATGGAGACCAAGCGAGCAGTCCGTTTAGACTTTTCTGACAGAGTGGTCCAGTTTTTTGGACTCTTTGTCCAGAGGTCTATCAGTGTCTCCTGAATTGCTCGAGTGCCAAAACACAGATTTGGTCACCAACCCCTCAGTCGAGGAGTGCTCTATGAAACCAGAAAGGGAGCCAATGGGAACCTCATTCTTGCTGGCCATCAGGGCTGATGGCGCAGGGCTGGAGGCAGGGTGCTGCCAAAGCTCCAGGACTGGGCCAACAATGGCTTCGGCCACTGTGAAGGCCTCTTTTGGAGAATTCCCTTTTTTCAGAATGTCTGTCAGGGGATATTGAACCCATTCCTGAACAGGCTCCAAAGGCATCCCTGTGGATTAGGGGGATGAAACAGAAAATGCCCATGAAGGACGTGGGACCTTCCTCCATTGAGAGACCCCCAAATGCAATCTCGTTGAACAGATGAGAGTGCAAAGAGGAGTCCTCAGACTCTGAGGGGTCCAGATAGATTGGTCGACAACCTGAGTCACCTTCAGCCCGCTGCAGATGGTCGGGTGTGAGGGTGACCAACAGCCTGTGCGGGAGGCCCTTAGTGGGCCGAGACTCCTTGACAGAAGCCCTGAAGGAAGGCTGTTTAGGTGGCGGCTCCATCATAAGCAGCAGAGAGGCCAGTTTTGGCCAAGCTGGGCGGGCCTTCACCCACTCCGAGGGCAGAGGGATGGTGTCGTCCAGCTCTGGAGGAGTTGGCGTAGGCCAGAGGGCGACAGCCATGTGATGGCTGGCGTGGAAGCCGGAGTTGGCTTTGGACCAGCCAACACCAACTGTTCCCACATAAGATCCTCATAGCATTAACGCAACTTGCGCAGCAGCCTCTCCTCTACCAAGGAGGACGAGGATGAATAGCAGCAGTGCTGCTTCTTGGAACACCCAGAAAGGCATTTGTGAATTCTCTTCAACCTGTCAGTCGAAGTTGACTGAGACCTAGACCCCGACTGTCAGGGGGACTGACAGAGGTGCTCAGAAGGAGTCAGGGAGACCTGTGGCTCCTCCAGGTCAGGGACAGGGACTGTGAAGAGGTTCCCAGCAGGCTGGGTCTCCTTCTCGGTAGGTCCAGTCAGGACCAGAGTCCTGAACAAGGAATTGTTGGCCTCATCTAGCGACAACGGGTCAACAGGGTCGATAATAATTTGGACTGGGTCATTGTCCCACTTCTTAGTTGGCTGGCCTGACAGGAGCACCATGAAGCCAGTGGCCAAGGCAAAATTTCGACCGGAGTTGAAACTGAAGATTCCTGGGAACAAGACCACTCTCAATCCCAAGAACAACACTGACAAGACTTCTCCTCTCTCAACTCCTTGGAATCCTTTTTACAGGAACGGGAGCTGTGCAAAGCTGACAGGCCCTCCCCCTTGTTCAGAAGAGACTGGCACAACTCCTTTAAGGAGCCTGTAAAAGTAGAGCCCAGTTTGAGTGGTATGAAGACTGATGTGAAAGAGGACTGATCAGCATGCCGAGCTGCTTCATCCTCGAAAGCCCTCATTTGTTTGAGTTGTTCAGCAGACCTCGCAGGCACAGAAACCACCCAAAGGGCCTCTTTAGATTTGACCGGTGGGTTCCCTTTCTCTGGTCGGCCGAGCTATAATCGTGCGAGGTGATCATCCAACTCATTCGGCTGGAATGAGTGACAAAAATCACAGGCCTGGGTATCATGATTGTGACCCAGGCAATAGACACACGTAGTGTGCGGGTCAGTGCGAGACATCTTCTACCCGCAGGGGCACCAGCAGAACCTGGGTGAGGACTTGTCTTCCATGATGGTCGTGATCGAAAAATGATATGGTGAAACTCTAACGAGTTTAAGTTTTGGTAAGTAATATGAAGATTTAAGCACCAGGGCCTACTCAACGCGGGAGTGATAAGGAGGAACCCGAATCTTCCAGCGGAAGGGAAGATCTGGTGTCAAGGGGCAGAGCCGAGGCATATAGTACCTGGGTGGGTGGGAGAAGCCAGCTTAAAGACTTCGGGCAAGATAATTCAAGGGAAAAGACATGCCAAACAGTGTGGATAAGAACAACATATCCACATCCCTAGAACCAAAGGTTTATTAGATCATAATAATGATGTCAGAGGGTATCTAACAGAGCCCAGCAAAATACCCAACATAATTTGGCGAATCATGGCTGCAGGAGACTAGAACAGGATTTAGAGGCAGAAACAGTTTTTCCTCCAGTGTCGCAAACTGCTCAGAAATAGAGTAAGGGGGGGACCAGTACACTCTACTTCTATTAAGAGAGTGGGATATGGAAGGTGCTCTCAAAATGGCCATTACAAATAGAATTGCTAGTAGTATTAGTTCAGAGCCTAGACTAGATATTTCTAACCTTTTGACTTCATATGGAGAATGGGGTGATTTTGTTTCCAATACCCATACCCACAGTGCCCCAGTACAGCATCTGTGTCCACTGTATTTGGACACTAAACATTTGATGAAGAAAAAAACAGGATCAGAAGGAGTTAATAGTCTCAGCTTTGTGTTCCATGATTCAGGCACTAGAAGCTGAGAATTTGTGCTTGAAGAAAGATTATAGCCAAGCACCCATAGAGATATGTAGGAATGTAGAATGTTGTTGGAAATAGTACGAGAAAAGTTTGCAATCATTAAGGGTCATGTTAAAAGCCTCTTTGTATGTATCCCCCTTTGATCTTGCATCATCGGAGGATGACGAAACACTTGATGAAGAGCTGGAAGGCCAGCCCACTCGGGGTGTCGGAGACCCCAGGCATGATGCTACAGAGGAAAAGGGAACTCCCATCCCTCTGGAGCATGTGAGTCCTGAAAGACCTCCACCCCTAGCCCCATTCACCAGCAAGCCCCCACCCCTGGAACAAACTGTAACAGAAAGATTATATTAGTAAAGAACAAACTAACCAAGTAAAATATAGAATGTATTTATTTTTTAGTCTGGTAACCGGTTAAGGCCCACTAGGCACAAGTGCCTGTTTTCAGGGGCAACCTGGGAGCACTGGGTGGTTAAGTGACATGCTCAGAGTCACACAGTATGCAAGTGGAGGTTGTGAGAATCAAACCCAGGTCTGGTCTGCTGGATATATCAAGCTTGTTTACAGCTTGTTACTCTAACCTTTAGGCTATACTGCCAGCCCCAATTTGAAAAGAGTTATGTAAATGTGTTGCCATATGTGCTGTTTATCAACCTTGAAGTTTTGAATGTAATATGCTACACAATTTTTCACATAACTGTCCTATGCAATCTTTAAAAACTAAACTGTACCTCTATACTTTTTTGTTTTCCTCCTTTCTAAAAGAGACTGGCCAGTCAAACTGTACTTTCTGTTTCCTTACTCTAAGAACTTATTTTTCTCACTCCTTAGCCTGATGAGCTCAGAGCAAAAATATATACACACACTACAAGCTGTAAAGAATGAGTTTGGTTTTCTTTCTTGTCTTTTCTAAATGTTCTGAAAAGTGCTATGTAAATATGTGGAGAAAAGTGTGTTTTTTTCTTGGTTAAATGAGTCAATGAAGAAGCTTGTGTGATTTTACAACATCAAGGTTATATTTGAGCTAGTGAAGATAAGCTCCATGCAGGAGAGAGAGTTTTTTTTTCCAAAGGTTTCTAAATAAACGAAAAAAAAAGATAAGCTAAGCTAAGCGCCGAGTCTGTTTTTACTGTATACTGTTTTATAAATCTAGTCCCTAGAAAGATATTGGGAGAATCCCTATTCACAAATGTTTTTTTTTAATAATTGGACTTGTTTAGAGAAAGAATTGGATTGGTTTGTTTATATGCAAAGAAATGAAAGTGCTTAAAGGATGATGTAATTGGTTTGAGCTGCACGTGGAAGGGAGTTAGCGACTGTCTTGGGTGTATGTTGCAGAACAATTAAGTTTGTGCAAGGAACTTGCAATTCAGGTATGGTTTTATAGCTTGAGATGCCTTTGTTGGTTTTAAAAGGTTTTTTTTTCCCTTTCTCTCCTTTCAAAAAAAACACGTGTGTTTTTTAACTATGGCTAACACCTCAGCCTAACACCACGTCATCAGCCATGGCAGCTGGCCAGGCCAGGATGCGTAACTAACTAGCTGATAACACAGCTGTGTTCTCATGCATCCTTCATTGTTCAAAACTAGAGTTTTCAAGGCTCTGTTTGTTTTTTTAATGCTATTATAGTTTATCCTGTATTATGTTTTGTATGGCTAAAATGTAAACATAGCATTGTGTTTTAAGAAGGAAAAAAAGGCCCCACCCCTTTTAATGTGCTACAATCTGTTTGCCACGAGAGGTATGAACCTCTTGTGGACTTCTAGTAGAATGCAGTCATCAATGGCACCAAGATACAAACTTAGTGACCTTGAGTTAAATAACTCCAGCCCCACTTGCACACTGTGTAACCTTTGGCAAGTCATTTAACCTCCTTGTATTCCTATACCACATACCTCAAAAGCTCAAACATGGTGTGCCTGTCCTGGCTAAACAATTTTTTTTGTGGACAAAGCCATATGCTTCATGCTTGTCCTCTGTCCGAAAAAGGAGGAGAGCCATTTTCTGCTGGGATTGCTGCCAGTACCCTCTGGCTTATCTTTTAAAAATGCCAGCCCTTCTTTATGCTCTTCCTTCACCAAAGTTCATTAACACCAAGGCTTAGTTCATTATTATTTATTTATTTATTTATTTGTGTTTTTATTTATTAATTTTTTTGTCCAGTACTATTTACATGCGATTCCCTTGTTAAGCAAGGCAATCGGGGATGGATTTTCTAATGCCCCAGCATCCATAAGAAGTCACTTACTTTGACAGCTCACATGAAAAAGAAAGCAAGGTCACTTGCTACACAGTTCTAACTGCTAAAAGAAAAAGATTAAAACTATGTTTATCTATTTATTTTTTTTACAAATTCATTTACCTACTGTGCCAATGAGATACACCAGGGGCATATAATCTAGGAATGACATCCAAAATCAATAGGGAGATTCTTCTAAACTTGTTTTTTGTTACAGGCATGATGTGACTCACTTAACATGTAAATAAAATGTACAAGATTTTGTGTGACTCAGCTAAGACTGTTATTTTTTTGTGAATTAAAACTGACAGGAAAAGCGACACCTTTTTATCTCTGTTTTGATTTTGTTTAATTTTTTAAGGAATCAAGTAAGGTGTGGCTGACAGCCATAGCACCATCTATAATGCCAATGGCACAGTTGGTAGGTGTAGCCGAAGGCATGCATCTGTATAAGGCTAACGCAGCAGCATTCGAGAAATCAATGCTAATCTATCACAGAGAGAATGGTCTACACAACCTTGCACTTTGTGTTATGTTTTTGGTTTTTATTTCTCTATCAGGAAGAAAAGGGTTCCTCTAGCCAGGGACTGAATCAAGACATAAGACCCACCCCTCCAAGGAGGGAAGGGCAACAACAGTCAATACCCTACAAACCATCTCTGGTAATGTATGGAGTAGGCTATTTTAAAATGTAATGCTGTTAAAAATTTGAAAAACATTGGGATATTCTAGGGACACCCCATCCGTATCTATTCAGCATACACCTTTTAAGGTGCTGACTTATTGGCAAATAAGATTACCAACACTTTTGGGGTTAAATGTCCACACCCCTTCTGTCAATAGAGTGTCTTTTGACATCTGTTAGTTTTAAGTACCTGGGCATTACCCTGGATAGCACGCTGTAATTCCAGGATCACATCTCAAACATCTCTAAAACTGCTAATATTAGACTAGGCCTCCTCTATAGACATCAGCACTGTATGATCCAAGAGGCTGTACATCTTGCTGTGACCAGCTCCATCTTGTCTATCATTGACTATGGCATTGTTTCCTATGGCTCTGCCTCTGCCACTGCCCTCAGAAGGACTGGTATTGCCCTTAACAAAGCTTTTAGGCTACTTACAGGTGCGAGCCATGATACACACACCTATGGCCTTTAAGCACAAGCCAACTGTCTCAACCTCCAAAATAGAAACTCTTACCACACCTGCCTTGCAGCCCAAAAGACCTCCCTGGGGCTAGCCCCCCCCCCACTCTATTCGGGCACTCCCTAAGAAGGCTTGTATAAATTCATGCTGCACAAGAAGCACGCCTAACCAAGCCTCCCGGATACCATTATCCCGGACTTCCCAAAGGCAAAGAGCTTTTATGTACAGAGTCCCTAGCTGGTTTAACAACCTCCCTTCACATATCCAATCCACTCCCAACATAGGTCCTGTCAAAACTGTCTTCTTCAACATGTAGCCAACCTCAGCAGCTGTGACTGCCACACTTAACTTTAATGTTCTGCAGTTAGAATCTACCCACCTGTTTGCTGACAATGCCCTATGGGCTGCTATTCTGCATGACCACCGAGTCCATGGATCTCTTTAATTCTACCTACTTCTTTCAGGGTAACCGCCTATATGATCCCTGTCCACAGGAATACACCATCCCTACTCTACATCCTCTCCTCCACCTCCATCTATTGCACAATCACCGTTTCTGTCATCCCTATCCCAGTCTACCACTTATCTGGCTTTCTTTCCAATTAGGCTCACCTGACAGTATTCTTAATTTCCTCGTACTGCTAGCACTTATCCATTGTTTTAGTATGTAATCGTTTTAGTATGTACTTTGATTACGTTACTGTTATTCCAGCTAGTTGTATCCCACCATGATTGTTTAATTGTGCCCAATGTACTTGTGTTTGTTACTCATTCCTATGTATTATCCAAACTGTTTGACATGGAGCCTTTGTAAATGAGCCCCGGCTCAAAGGTCTTAATTCCAAGACTCAATAAATAAAATAAATAAATAAATCTGTGCAAAACTGTTACAGGCAAATACAGTGGGAATTTACAAATTTGCTGCCTGGCCTCTGCTCTTGCATTGGCTAACCCACACAAAACCCTTCTATTACTACAATAACCGAGCTGCCTCTTCTTTCACCAAAGAAGGAGCTCGGGGGGGGGGGATGAATCATGCCCCCTTCCAGTGCAACACCTATGGTGGCTGCAAACAACAAAACAAAAGCCCCTCTGGACCTGATTGAGCCATAGCTGGCAGATCCAGAAATAAAGGAGGTATATCTCTCCAAATCCACAAAAAAGAAATGTCTACAAATAATCCATTTGTTGCTTACAGTTTGCCTTTTTCAGACATACACAAGCTCTACCTAAGTGTACCCTGTCTATACACCAGGCCCAAGCACAACGCATAGGTTTATACGCACACACTGCACTCATAAACCCAAATTTTTGTGCTCAATTTCCAAATGGTACTATTGAACAGCATTGTGCACTTCACTCCGTTGCTAGCACTGACTGTCATGTTTCCAACTGTTGTTCCCCCAACAGAACCCACCCAATGTCCAATGCAGGAACACAGACCAACTAGTGGTCTGGTTGCATTATCACTCCCAGGTACATTTATAAATAATGTGCAATTTATGCATGTCCCCGTGATTTTAAATCTCACCAACTATAAAATGGCAGAATTTAGATTCTGCTCCAGTATCAACACTTCTAGGTTTCACAGTGCCATGTTACTGAACTTGCTTGAAGCATACCAGACACATACTCACGACCCCAGTAGCAGGGCCCCACACTACTGAATACCTAGGAGCATTTAACCAAAAAAGAACACAGCCAGATGAAAAATGGTGCCATGCAAATCAGTTGAAGCTGTTTAAAAGGTTTTTAAGTATATAACTATATAACCCCTTCCCCACTTATTGGGGAAGGGACAAGTATTTCTAACAGATGGCCTGTTTTCTGTATTTAGATATTGAAAATAATAAATGCCAAAATCCATGGATGGAAGGTGATCCTGGGTAGGCCTATTCCAGGCCTACCTACTTATGACCCTGTTGCCATGCTTGAGTCAAGGAGGTCTGATCCAAGAACCTGACCAGAGGGAGATCTCTGACTACACCCAGGAAGGAGACCCCAAGCAGAAGGATCCAGTTTCATCCCCAGAACTAGAACTGAGATCTGGTCCATTTCCAGCTCCTGTCCAGGTGAAGTCAATCCCAGGCCCAGTCCCAGATCCAGATGACCCCGGAAAGAAAAGAAGATTGCCTCACTCCATCTTTTTCATTCATCCCTTAACCTCTAGCCATCCATCCTTTGCCCCTTTTTAAATGTTTGGTTCCCAAATCTTATTATATAACACATGAAGGTTCTGATATCAGTCTACAAGTCAATGTGAATGCTCTTAACCCCTTTGTTTTGCAGCTGGACATTATGACCCCAATATTCAGATGGGTTGTGCGTGGCGCAATACTGTTGCGCCATGCGCAACCCACTAATGTGCCCCGGCGTGATATTCAAACAGGGATTGAGCCTGGCACAAATCCCGATGCACTGGACCGCATCAGTAATGTATGCGGCGCAGGTAGGGGGGCATGACCATGCATACTCCGCACATCCCGATATTCAGCCCAGGATGTGCTGAGTCCATGCATGCGCAACCCCTACTTGCGCTGCACACAGGTGAGCCAAAAAAAAAAAGGAACAGCTGGACACCCACAGGTGAGCTGCCATATTGCAGGGCACAGCATGGGAGCTGCCATCTGTGGGTGGCCACCCAAGCTCCGGCTGCACCTTCGTGGTGGCGCCCCCCATGCCCAATCGCAGGCATAAGTTGAATAAAATATTCATCCGATATCCCTGGTGGTGCAGTGGACCGCTTCACACCCGATTGCGGGCTTAAGTATTGAACTATACATCCAATATCCCTGGTGGTCCAGTGGATCCATTCACATATCTGGACTATGTAGTATGGTACAGGCTCCATGCCCATTGGCCCACTCTGTGGACCAATGGGCGTACAGCCCTACCATAAGGTGTCAGTCGGCGGGTAGAGGGGCGGCAAGTGGGTGGTGAGCTGCCGACCGCTGCTGACTGGGGAGGCGGGCGGTGGGGCTCAGTGGGCGGGTGGGGAGTGGGTGCAGCTAGACCACCAGGGATGGGTTGATGTGGCATTAATGTTTTACTGACGCTCGTGATTGGGATGGTGAGAAGTCCACTGGACCACCAGGGATATTGGACATTTAAATAGAACATATGCCCACGATCAGGATGCGAGCGGTCCACTGGGCCACCAGGGATATTGGACATTTAAATAGAACATAAGCCCACGATTAGGCTGCGAGTGGTCCACTGGACCACCAGGGATATAGGACGGTGTTTAATTTTACATATGCCCACGATTGGGCAGTGGGGCACATTGCCGCACTGCACAGGGGGCGCGGTCCCCGACGGCTGCAGCCTGGCAGGGCGCCAGGTGTAAGTCCCCGGGGATCAGCTGCACCTGCATGCAAATGGGGCCATAATGACATGCAAATGGACCCATTTGCATGTGCACTTTTGAATACCGCGGTTGTTGTGCCTAGCGCAATGGAACTTGAGCTAGTGCATCCCCCTGCTCCACTCTGGCCACTGCGCCATGCGCACTGCGGGGCGGCCAGGGTGCGATATTCAGCGATGCTGTGCCATGGTGCAGCTCCGTTGAATATCACCTTATCAATGCCTCTGTGCAGCCCATTTGCTCTGCACCAAGGCTTGCGCCACAGCCTGGCGCAGTCTGAATATCCGGGCCTCTGTGGACATTCACTGATTCTAATGTACTTTTAAATGGTAAATCTCTTCAAGTGGCCCGCCTTCACAAAGGAACTTTTAAAGGTTGGCCAAACACTCAAATCACTTCTAATGGAACTTTAACAATCAAAAATGTACACTGACAACATGCTGGACTATATAACATTACTGTTATGGCAAATTCCAATTTTTGCCTTTGTTTTCACAACATCTCAATGAAGAGACTTTGCAGTCTGAACACTATTCTTACTGAATCTATCTTACTGTAATTTCTAAAACTGTTTCTGAATATCATGAAAACTGTCCTGTTCTTGAACCCATTCAAAAAGTAGCCTAACTGCTATTTCTTTCCAGGTGTATTAATTAATCTACAGAACACCATGGGGTGCTCAGACCCAAACGTGGGAAAAGAGGGTTAGGTCTTGCTGATGTGACAGGCATTTTTAGGGTCTGCCACATGTATTTTTGGGACTGGATTATCTATTTCGAATTGGGCCAATTTGGCCAAAATTAGGAGCCATGCTAAATTACTTCACAGTAAATTAAACCAGGATGTAATACAGCCTGTGCTACATGGTACTGCCAGTCTTGCTCAAAAAGAAAGTGGGAAGGTTGTGCGAGGAGACTGGGGAGTCTGTGGCCTTCTTGGAGGTGATCCCAGTACACTGCTCAAGCACAGTGAGAAAGGAGAGGATTAGGCAGTTGAATGCATGGTTGGTAGAATGGTGTCGAACTAAGGGCTACGGGGTTGTGGGTGGCTGGGGCAGTACCTGGGATAATAATCTGTTTGCAAGGGATAGGCTGCACCTGAGTGGGAAGGGGAAGGAGGTATTAAAGCAAAGACTGGGGAGGTACATTGCGACAAAGGTGGATTTAAACTAGATGGGGGGTGGCAAGTGGGTAGCGGGTAGGAAGGAATCCGATGGAGTGGAGGCACAGCCTACCCCCCAGGCTAGCAGGGAAGGACTCAGGGCAGTCGAAAAGGGAGGGAGCAGAAGGGAAGAGATGGAGGGTGATGAAGGGAAGGGGGCAGGATGATTGGTGGTCTCGCTGAATGCAAGTAGCTTAAGCAACAAATCAGCTGAGCTACAGGCACTCTTGGCAGTGTGGAGGGTGGATATTGCAGCTGTCATGGAAATGTGGGCAACCAAGCACCTGGACTGGGATCTGGCAATCTCAGGGTACAAATTATACAGGAAGGACCGTAAGGAGGGGAGGAGGGGTGGGGTGGCAGTCTATGTGAGGGATGGGATCAAATGCACAAGGGATGAGAGGGAGGAAAGGAGAACAGAGGCAATCTGACTGTAGCTCCTAGACTCAAGGGGAAGGAAACTGAGGTTTGGGGTGGTATACAGGCCACTGTCCCAGTCTGAGAAGTCTGACAGGGAATAAGCAGGACAAATCAGAAAGGTATGTAGAAAAAGGAAGGTGGTCATCGTGGGGGATTTCAACTTGCCAGGGGCTGACTGGAGCATTCTGGTCACCCCCAGTGCTAGGGAGAAGTGCTCCTGGATGCTATCCAGGAGGATCTCCTGATACAGTTGGACAGTGTACCTACTAGTCTAAAGAACACTTTAGATCTTGTATTGTCGAATGGGGAGACAGTAAGGATAATAAGGGTGGAGGACCCACTAGCCAACACCGATCACCAAACGGTGTTGTTTAATATCACAATGTGCTGGGAGCCAGAGAAATCAGTAACCCGGGTGGCAAACTTCAGGGGGGCGGACTTTGGTAGGATGAGGGAAGTACTGAAAGGGAAACTGGAGGGCATAAGGCAGGAGATGAACCTGGAGCAGAAATGGGATATCATTAAACTGGGGTTACAGAGGCATTGGAAGCCTGCACCAAGACACAGAGTAAGAGGAGCAGAGCAAGAAAACCATGCTGGTTGAACAAAGAGGTAGTGGAGGTGGTGAGGGCAAATACAAAGGTGCACCAGAGGTATAGGAGGACGGGGAAGGATGGGGACAGGAAGGAGTATCCAAGATGGTCTAGGGAGGTGACCAGAAAAGTAACAGAAGCCAAGGACTAGAGGGAGCTGAGATTAACGCAGGGAATTAACAGATGGGGGGGGGGGAGACTTTTTCAGATACATCAGGGAGAAAAGGAAGTGCAAGGAGACAATAGTGAGGATAAAAAAGGGTGGGGAGTGGATGGAAAAGGGGGAGGAACAGGCGGAAGCACTGAATGAATACATTTGCTCAGTATTCACGGAAGAAAATGGGGGACCGCTACCACCATGGGCTGGGAGGGTGGAGACGAGGGGAGAGGAGATGACAGATGGAAGAACTGAGTGAGGTAGAGTCCTAGAGGGACTGAGGGCACTGAGGGTAGACAAGGCATCAGGGCTGGATGGTATCCACCCCAGGGTGCTGAGGGAGAGGGCAGAGGTGTTGGTGGAGCCGCTGACGGATCTGTACAGCACCTCACTGGAGTTGAGATGTGTGCCACTGAACTGGAGGATGGCACATATAGTGCTGTTACACAAGAGCGGACCAAGGGACAAACTGGGTAATTAAGTCTCACCTCCATAGTGTGCAAACTCATGGAAACGATACTAAAGGAAAGACTGGTGTCATATCTGGAGGACAATGGCCTCCAGGGTGTGAGGCAGCATGGGTTCTTTTCGGGAAAGTCTTGTCAAACCAACCTGATACAATATTATGATTAGGTGACAGGTGAGCTGGATAAGGGTCATGCGGTGGATGTTCTTTACTTGGACTTCAGCAAGGCCTTTGATTCGGTGCCTCATGGGCGGCTTGGGGTGAAACTAACTGGTGTAGGGGTAGGGACAAAAATGATGAACTGGATTACAAGCTGGCTGAGTGGGAGGTTGCAATGGCTGGTGGTGGGAGGGGAGCTCTCAACTCTGAAGCCAGTAACGAGCAGGGTGCCACAGGGCTCTGTGCTGGGACCAGTATTATTTGGTCTCTTCATATCAGACATTGTGCATGGGGTGGTGAGTAAGGTAAGTCTGTTCGCAGACAACACCATAATGGGAGCAGTGGTGGACGGAGGGGAGGGATGGAAGCAGCTGCAGAGGGACCTAAGCAAGCTAGAGGAGTGGTCAGAGAGGTGGCAGCTGGGGTTCAATGCAAAGAAGTGTAAGGTTATGCACTTCGGGGCGAAGACCCCAAGGAGAGAATACTGTCTGGGGGGGGGGGTTAAGCTGGGAATCACTGAGGAGGAGAAGGATCTAGGTGTAATGGTAACAGGGACCATGAACAACACTGCCCAGTGCAGGAGAGTGGCTGCAAAAGCAAATAAAATGCTGAGGTGCACAGCGCGGGGGTTTTCGTCCAGGTGAAGAGAGGTGATCTTCCCCTTCTACAGATCACTGGTAAGGTCGCACTTGGAGTATTTTGTGCAGTTTTGGAGGCCATACCTGAAGCATGATATCAGGCTACTGGAGGGGATGCAGAGGAGGGCAACAAAGATGAATGGTGGAATGGAGGGGAAAGGCTATGAGAGCAGGCTGGGAGACCTGAATATGTACACCCTGGAGGACAGAAGGGACAGGGGGGACATGATAGAGACATTCAAGTATCTGAGAGGAATCAATAAGAATGGGGCAGATAGGGTCTTTAAGCTAGGGAGGGGGAGGGACACCAGGGGGCACGGGCTAAGAGTAGAGGGGGGAAGATTTAGGAGGGAAATGAGGAGACACTATTTCACAGAGAGAGTGGTAGCAAAATGAAATGCACTACCAGAATGGGTGGTATCATGTACTGTAAATCTGTGAAAGCTTTAAAAGGGTATGGGACAGGAATGAGTGAGGGTGGGGAGGCGGGGCGGCAGAGGGATGACAAAAGGGAGGAGGGTGGGGCAGTTGCAAACTAGTGGTGCTAACTGCACACTCGAGCAGACTTAGATAGACCGGGTTGTCTGTATAGCGCAGTGGTTTAAGGCTCTGAGCTACAAATCTGGTGACATCCAGCAGACCAGACTCGGGTTTGAATCCCACAGCTTCCACTTGCATACTGTGTGTCCCTGAACAAGTCACTTAACTTCTCTGTGCTCCCAGGTCGCTCCTGTAAAAAATCTTTCAACTTAGTGTGCTACTCCTGGTTAAACAACTAAATAAAAAAAAAATAGTAATATTCGTATGTTCACATATAACATGCACTTTATTGCTAGGATTTTCAATCAGTCCAGACACAAGTTAACACAGTTAATACACTTTAATAACAGGGAGGCTAGACAACACCACATAGGTAGGGAAACCCTTTGCTCTGCTTATGGAAGCTTTGCACTCACCGCCATTACAAATCTCTTACAAGATTTAGAAACTGGTAAGATCCCAAATCTCATTACTGACACACATATTGCCAAGTGGAATTGCCCCCACTGTGACAATATAGCATGTACTACGAAGTGTATGGATCATACAGTCACATTTACCATTGCCACTGCTAGAAACCTTGGTTATGTTTCAGTGCACCCCAAACATGGCTCCT
The DNA here is from genome assembly GCA_016271365.2 of Neoceratodus forsteri. Taxonomy (NCBI): domain Eukaryota; kingdom Metazoa; phylum Chordata; order Ceratodontiformes; family Ceratodontidae; genus Neoceratodus; species Neoceratodus forsteri. Next base: position 336,586,009 of record CM057459.1, read on the forward strand.
GCTATAGCAGACATGACTGTGGTATAAAAGATACAGTGTTGTCACATTTACTGTTTCACTGCCTATATTTGATAAGGATGCTGCAGTATCTAATAAACTGGCACAGGTACAGCAATCACTTGGGCACGTGGAAGAAGACATCTTTTCAAGAACGGATAACGCTGTAAGATCTCCTTGTTCATCACCATCACCTGAATGCCTAGGATACCCCCCCCCCATACAGACTGCTGCACCAGGAAGGGCTACCACTACCTGTGCAGGTATGATGTCTTTACTGTGGGCACACCTGTGTGCGAATATGAACCAGACTTCGGAGAAGGGTCATCTGTTGACCATGCCGATATGAACTTTGACACAACTGATGGAAGCCAGCACACTGTTTCCTTTCCAGCCAGCACTGGTACCCACAATGATGCTAATACTGGGGGCACCATACATGAAGGCAAGCCTGAGGGAGGGGCAATTCCTGACTTCAGCAGAGAAAATACTTCTTCAGATGTCTCTTCTATCAAGACTCCAATCAAGGACTGCAGCAATGCTTTCATCAAGGCTGCTGGAATTCCATTTTCTACTAAATTCACCAACTAATTGATTTTGTGCCCAATCAGACTTACCAAATGGCTTGTACCTGAAGTTTGAGTTATCTATAATTCTGAAGGTTTATACTGTGTGGTTACTAACCACAAGTCTTATGTTTATAACAATATGGTTTGTAATGTGACAACACCCAATTTCTGCTTTACACCGAATGAACGTACTAGTATTGGCCATACAGTCATTACCTCAGTGCCCCTCCATGACCAAGACTCTATAGATACCCACCCATTTAAAAGAGATAAGAACATACTTACCAGTTTTTAATGTTCGTATAGATCAATTGCACTTTGGTGTTAAAAGGTTAATGAAAAGGAAAGACACACACATTATTCAAACCAAAAATAGTGTTCAGAAAACAAAGGATTCACTATAAACTATGTTTCATGATGGAGATACACACACGGCACTTACAAACACGTGGTTGGAGTTCACATTTAAGGAATTTGTTCTTGTTCAAGTTTTTCTCATTTTTATGTTGTCTTGCAAGCAAGCGCAAACAACATATTGTGGTAGCTTGGCATACCAGGTTTTGGAGGTGTGGTCATGTTGTGGCCAATGGTGCCACTGCTTTTTGGGGCTGGGCTCTGTGGCACCAATGAAAGAGTACGCTGTCTATGACAGAGTTGCAAAAGCGTGCCACCAACTTGAAACAATTTTGCCACTGCAATGAGGGAGCAACCCATCATTGCAGGGCATGCCTTGCCTGGTGCAACGTTTCAATAAACATGGTGGTGGATGTTGCTGTCCACCTCTCACAGTCCCTCCTGAAAGCCAACGTTGGGGGTGCCCATGGGGAAGCCCAATCCCCATCAGCATAATGTCCCCCTATTTTAATTTGTCTGCTGAGGAGGGTGCCCAATCCCCCTCAGCATCATGCACCCCTGAAACACAGCACGTTTTCTGTGCTGACGGGGGACCCAGCCCCCATCGACTTCAGTCCCCCTCCCAAAAAAATACAGGTGGCACACTGGGAGCCCACCCCAGTGTGCCAAGACAAACTCTGGAAAAAAACTGTCCCATGATGTCTTTTTGTTTTTTTACCTGTAAGAGAAAACGGTCCCTCGTTGTCTCTGGTGCTCCTCCCCCAACCCACACCCACCCTCTGCTTACCACCTCCCACATCACTCCTCACCCCATACTTACCTCCGGAGACCGGCGTGATGATCTTTGGTAGAGCGGAAACAGGTTTGCACTCTTCAAAGCCGACCTCGAACTGAAGAAATGCCGGTAAGCTGCATAATGGCATCAGTGGGGGGGGTCAACTTAAGTGGATATCTCAGCCATTTTTGTGACTTTTGACTCCAAATTTTCAGCATGGGGTTCTTGAGACCCCTCCTCATGAACTCAGTCACTGTCATGTTGTTATTCAGTCCCAAAAGGTGATTTTGCGGTCACTGCGCAGAATCACTTTTCGGAACTGATTAATGAAACAGTGTCACTGTTCATGAGGTGGGCTCCCAAACAGCCTATGTTGCAAATTTGGTGAACAAATTCCAAAAAAATGATTGTGTTACTAGTGAGCATTGTTCAGTTTCCACACACTCTCGTAAGTTCGAGAACTTTTAATATTTTCACTCCAGATTTTCAACATTGCCATTTTTTCACACCTCCTTATGAACAGTACAGCTGACATTTTTCACATCCTGCCTGAAATGTGTTTTTGCACATCTGGTGCAGAATGGCACGGTCGCTGTGAGAAATCAACGTATGGGACAGATTAACAAAATCACAGTGCCACTGTTCATGAGTGGAGGTCCCAAATGCTTTCATGAGGTGGGGTCACAAAAAGGTCATGTTGAAATTTGAATCCTAAACTCACTAACAACGCCTGGGGCATTGATTTCATATAATGTCCCACCCTGTAGAGACGACAGGTGTCAGGGTGTGCCTTTGGATTGTCGGTTGTAATGTTCACTATTCCACCCCACCCCCACCCTGCAGCCAGTGACAGGCATCAAGGTGTGCCTTGCACTCTTTGGCCCCAAAGTTCACCCCATTTTCCTATACTGCACCCATCTCAATGTATTTCCTTATGGAATGCGGTGGGCGTAAGGCCCGACGGCCCCAAGGCACAACGCAACACTTGTCAGAGTCTGCAGGGTAGGGTGAGGTGAAATGGCATGAGCATTATGGCCAACGACCCAAAGGCACACCTCAGTGCTTATCAGTCTCTGCAGGGTGGAGTGGGGTTGAAGTCAGTTCCATACTTCACTGCCACTCCTACTATGCATCTCTCTAACTCCTGCACTACCAATGCCAACAGGAGCAAGACAACATTCGGCATTGACAAATGCTTGTTACTCTTCTTATTACTCTTTTTGCCTCTGTAAAACTCTCAACTTTCATAGATCTCAACTCAAGTTTCTCTACGCCACCCAATCGGCCCACTCTCCTACTCACTAATTCTCTTTCTTTCTCTTTTTCTGTGTTACCTGTAGAGACACAGGTAACGGGGGTGTAAGATATGCTTACTTACACACACGTGACATACACAAGGTACGTCATCACTACAAAGCTTACCTACATGCACATGACGTACACAAGGTGTGTCATGATTACCTGTATGCTCATGCAGATGATACACAAGTACATACCCGACAGCTATAAGTGGGATAGTCTTACACACACATAAGCCCACAGCCGTAAGTGGGATAGTCTTACACACACACACAAGCCCAAATCTAGAAGTGAAGATACTTACATGCACACCCATGTCTATAAGTGGGCATTTACATTTACACAAACCCACAGCTATAAGTGGGATAGCAACTACAGACATGCCATTTACAGTACAGAGCTAGGGTTATGCAATTGCGGGGGGATACACATTTTTCACATAGCACTAGGGATGCACACATAGAGCTAGGGACATTTACAGAGAGTTATTTATTTATTTTTTTATTTTATTGAAATCTAGGATTACAAATACAGTACCTTTGAGCAGGAACTGCTAATTTACAAAGGTTCCACGTTGAAGGAATGGGGGGTGTACATACATACAAAGGTCAATATAATAATACATAGTTACACAATAAAAAGAAGTAAGAGACTGAGGCTTAGGAAATTCCAGTAATTCAAAATGTGCCAAATGTTAGGTAACATGACATACCAGCCAAGGACAATCTTAGAAATAAGCACTGCAGGTGAGAGGGAAGGCGGTATGCAGGCAGGAAGGCCATTGTCGGAGGGTACAGGGTGAGAGTAAGAGCTCTAAAGGGGAGGGAGAGAGAGGGAGGAGGGATAAAAGTCAGGAAATGCCCGGGGGGAGGAAAGGGAGAGGGGGCAAGGGGGTAGGCAGGTAGAAGGGGGCAAGGCGGGGAGAGGTAGCTGTCAAGACTGAACTGCCGTGAGCGGTGGGCCCCTGATTAGGCGAGTCAGTTAATTATAGGGTTACACATATATATATACAGTATATATATCTATATATGAGGCTAGGTAACACTTTATTTTTGCATACATGATATAGAAAGCAACTCTACTAATAAGAGTAACATTTACCTTACTTAGACACAGGCTATGCAATGCACTGCTATTGAAGCAAGACCTTTGCCCTACAAGTGATCATGTAGGGAAAGAATAAGCAATCTCGAATGTTTTTCTACAGACATACAGTACTGCTATCTGCTGCCAGAATGTCTAATAATTATGAAGGGAGTCCTGGAACCCCCTCTACAGCTAAGGTGTCATGTACAGTGTCAGATAAAATAATTTATGAATAGACCTTTCAAAAAGCATGATGATACATTACAAAATGTTTCATCCATAAGAACATGTCATTGACATAAGCATATTCTTATGAGTAGAATATTACATAGAAACATAGAATTTGATGGCAGATAAGGTCCACTTGGCCCACCCAGTCTACCCATTTCCCTACCTAATGGATAAGCTGCAGATCCTAGTTAACCAGCAGCCTACTTCTTCCTACCCCCACCCCCTAGAATTGCCTTATGACTGTCCCATGCATGCTTGAATTCCACCACTGTTTTTGACTCCACAACCTCCTCCAGAAGGCTGTTCCATGCATTCACAACCCTCTCTGTGAAAAAATACTTCCTTAAATTACCTCTGAGCCACCCCCTTATCTTCAAATTGTGCCCCTTGTTCTTGCACACCTCTTTTTTTGAAAGATGCTACCCTCTTGGACTTTGTTGATTCCCTTGAGGTACTTGAAAGTTTCTATCATGTCCCCCTCTCCCTCCTTTCCTCAAGGCTATACATATTAAGCTCCTTAAGTCTCTCTTCATATGTCTTCCGTGCAGACCCTGCACATTTTAGTGCCCTCCTCTGGACAGCTTCCATCCTGCCTATGTCTTGCGGGAGATTGGGTCTCCAGAACTGCACGCAATACTCCAGATGGGGTCTCACCAGCTGTCTGTACAGAGGATTAACAACTCTCTTTTCTACTGGTGATGCCTCTCCTATGCATCCCAGTATCCCCCCAGCCCTCCTTACCGCCCTCTCACATTGCTTGCCCACCTTTAGGTCATCTGATAAGACTACCCCCAGGTCCCTTTTCATTTTTGTTGTTGTTAGTATCTCACCCCCCATTATGTACTCTTCCCCTGGGTATTTGTTTCCCAGGTGCATTACCTTGCACTTCTTAGCACTGAATCTAAGCTGCCATACATTTGACCGTTCCTCTAATCTTGCCAAGTCCCTTCTCATCCTTTCCACCTGACCCTGTGCATCAACTCTATTGCAGATCTTTGTGTTATCTGCAAAGAGACATACCTTTCCTTCCAGTCCCTCTGCAAAGTTGCTTATAAAGACATTGAAGAGGACCGATCCTAATACTGAACCCTGCGGTACCCCACTAGTAACACCCCATTCTTCAGAGTGGACTCCATTTACTATTACCCTCTGTGTCCTATTCTCTAGCCAATTCTTTACCCAGGCTATCATCTTGGGACCCACTTCCAGGTTGGCTAACTTGTATATTAATCGTTTGTGTGGGACTGTGTCAAATGCTTTGCTAAAGCCTAGGTAGGCCATGTCCATAGCCCCTCCCTGATCTACTACTTTGGTCACCCAGTCAAAGAAATCTATTAGATTCGTCTGGCATGACCTTCCCGCTGTGAATCCATGCTGCTTTGGGTCCTGTGCCCCACTGGCCTCTAGGTGCTTGACAATTCTTTCCTTCTGAAGTGATTCCATCATTTTCCCTATCACTGAGGTTAAACTAACAGGTCTGTAGTTTCCCGCTTCTGCCCTGCTCCCACTTTTGTGAAGTGGAATCACATCTGCTCTCCTCCAGTCCTTAGGGACCACCCCATCCTCCCATGATTTGTTAAAGAGGGTAGTCAGTGGTGTCACTAGTTCTACTCTTAGTTCTTTTAGAATTCTGGGATGAATCCCATCAGGCCCCATTGCTTTGTCCACCTTCAGTTTTAAGAGTTCTTTCAGAACCCTTTCTTCTGTAAATGGGCCGGTATCAACTTCTGTATCCAGAGTTTCTATTGTTTGGTTTAGGTACCTCCCCCTCTTCATTTGTAAATACTGAGCAAAAATATTTGTTTAGTATCTCTGCCTTTTCACAGTCACCCTCTGCCCACCCCCCTACCCTTTATTAAGCCTCACTATCCCTCGCTTGGTCTTCCTTCGCTCCCTGATGTACCTATAAAAGGTTTTATCCCCCTTCTTAACTGAGTTGGCTATCTTTTCCTCGGTTTGGGCCTTTGCTGTTCTGACTGCCTTCCCAGCCTCCTTTTGCTTTAACTGATACAATTATCTGTCCTGCTCCTTCTGTGATTCCTTGTACTTCCTGAATGCTTTCTTTATCTCTTGAACCTTCACTGCCACCTCCTTTGAGAACCATAGTGGTTTCTTACATCGTTTTGTTTTGTTTATTTGCTTCACACAAAGGCTTGTTACCTCTGTGATGGCAGTTTTTATTATTCCCATTGTTCTTTCACCCCTCCTTCCTCCCCATTTGCTAGTGCATTCCTTAGGCACTCACCCATTTTGGCAAAGTCAGCCCTCCTAAAGTCCAGTACTTTTGCCTTTGTATGGCTCAACTCTACAGCTGTGTTTATTGTGAACCATACTGTTCGATGGTCACTAGTTCCCAGATGGCTGCCCACTTCTACATCTATGATCCTCTCTCCATCTCCATTTGACGCAATTTAGCATTCAATAGGGAAACTAAGATAATACCCTATCAGCCCACCAAATTGACCAATAAGAGTAATAGTAAGCGTGATCATCATACGCACATGAACTGGTGTATCTATCACCAGACTAGATGTTATCAGGGTATAAAACCCCGTGCACTCCATAGCCTCTCCATGGAAAATGCAGGTGGACCCTGCACAGACACTGCAGTGTATGAAAGCTTCCTGACTCCCAGGTGTGTATGTTACATAATTAGTATGCAATGTATAATGACTGTCCTATAAGGCAAGCGGATAGGACAATAAAAGAATGTTATGTTGCTTTATAATTGCTTGTTTCTTTATATTATCCTTCCTTAGTCCTAGGATCTGTAAGAGAGGTATTGTATGTTTTGTTATGATATAGTGATCTCCTGACGTTCCCCAAAAGGGTTACATTTACCTGCAGGTAACCAAGCATTTATTAGATCATAATAACGAAGTCAGAGGGTGTCCAAGAGAGCCCAGCAAAATACCCAACACCCTCCCTTTCTTCCTTTGTAATGTTCTGTCTCCTAGGAGTCTTCTCCTCTGTGCTTACTTACTCTTTAATCTCCTTTTCAACAACCTTAATGAAACTTTTCACTGTGTCTGAGCCTTTAGGAGAGTTAAATGAGGATTTAATGCCTAAAGACTTTTTAATTTCTTATTTGTATGTAGTTGGTTCTGATGGCTCATTTCCAAACCAATCTGCTAATCTCAGTTTTCTCTAACATCTCTCAATGTCAATATTCAAATTAAAAGTGTTAATCTGTTTTGTGGGGGACAAGGAAAGACCTTTCCTGAGTACTCTCTGTTCTACTTCCAAAATATCTCTATTGCTAAGGCTGAAAATCACTGCCTGTTCCTCAATCTCAAGCCACCTCCCCTGCCATCTCCTTTGCTGCCTCTTCCACTCCTCCACCCCTGCCTCCTCTGTGGCATATTGTTTGGTCCCTAGCCTCTTCGTATGATCCCTTTCTCCTTAATTTGTAATGACGTTCCTGTCTTCTTGTTGTTGCTTGTGGGTCCTGTCCATTTGTACTTGGTTCCTCCTCCAAACAATGCTCTTGTTCCTATGGTACCAGCCTTGGTGGTCCATAGGCTGTAGTAACATAGCTGTATCCGCTATCAGAGTCTGAAAGGTAACCTTGGTATTGTGTGTCCTTTGGGTTCCTGTTGTAACCTCTGGGTTTAAGGTACTAGGTATATACCATATGTTCCCTCTAATCAATAATATACCTTTTAAACTTCTTTAATTTCTGTTGTTTAATATAAACTTCACATTCTGATAGCTCTTTTTTGATTTTCTGTAGGAAAAATGTAAATTCCCAATGTACTTTGCTTTTGCATTCTTCTTCTTCTTTAAACTGGTTGATATCCCCAACTAGTCTGTTCCTTTCTTTAACAATTGCTTGGATCAAAGTCAGCATGAAATTAAGTGAGCATTTATTTCTTTTTTTCCCCCTTATCTGTTTATGCACCCCCTCTCTCCTGGTGACCCCCACTCCTTCAGGCTCCGACAAGTCCTTCCCGATCCCCCGCTAGCCCTACCCAAGCTCTCCGACCCTCAAATTGCAGCCATCACCCGGATATCCTGGACGTAACCCTTCTCCAGGTGGGTCCCCCTCCTCTAAGAGGGAAGGCACTGGGAGGGGGTTCCAGTGCACTACTCGATAGGGCCCAGGGTATGCTGCTGAGGAAGGAGGCTTGCCGAAGGCACCAGTGGCATCAGGAGATGGAGAGATGTCATCTGGCGGCCACCAGGTGGCATTTCCACTTTTTCTAGGTCCCCTTACCTGCGTCGCCCTCCAGTCTCCACTAGGGGCCACTGCCTAAGCGATGCATTCCCCAAACCCACCCCAGGATAGGAGAGCAATTCCTCTGGATGCTCACTCCTATCCTCCCCTTGCCAACCCACAGTGTCCTGGGTCTGTTGCCGAACCTGGGTCGCCAACATGGTTGGAGGTAAGGCACCAGCGCCTCAATCCTCTACACCCCGGGGCTGGCAAGCATTTATTTCTAATGCCATTCCATTTACCACTCAATTCTTGAGCCAAGGGGTGTGGCCTAGCCAAGCACCAAGATGGCTGATTAGACCAAGAGCTCCGTACCCATACACCACATATTTTGGCCATCCTAAGACTAACATCCTCTTGAGCCGGCCCGTTGGTGCAGCGGTGGGATTTCTGCTTGCGATGCCAGTGACCCGGGTTCAGGAACGGACCCGGGTTGTCAGAGGGCTGGCCGGGGGAGAAGGATAAAGCGTCCTACAGACTGCTCTCCTTCTCCGGGGGGAGGGTGGGGATAGCACTAGGAGCACTGAGGACTCCTGGCGGAGGCCGGGAGATCTCACGCTGCCGACGCTAATCTCTGGGAAGCGGGGCAGACACTGGCGTCATTGCACGTCCCCGCCTCCTTGAGGAAAAGACAGAAAATAGAGGCGGGCGAGGGCCACGGTCTATATGAAGCCCTCCCGGAAGACCTCGCATAACCACTGTCGCTGCGGGTCCCCCGACCAGATACTAGTTCCGTGTTCACGGAAGACGTGGCCACGACCCCACCCTCCAGGGGGTAAGCCGGGGGTGACTGGGGGACCCCGGCAGCCATAGACAGCGGCAGAGACTTCCAGGAGCCATGACCAGGGCCGACAGAAAGTGACAGGGGTCCTGCCAGGAAAAAGAGAAAAAAAAAAAAAGACTAACATCCTCTTTTAATATTGGGAAAGGCATGTATTTATGTTATAATGGCTTCTACCTATAAATCTTCAAAGAAGCAGGTGCAAATCAACTTTAAATCAGCCAGAGAAGTTCCAAAGCCGACAGGCCCTGATGCACCAGCCACTCACGCAGCAACAAAAACGGGTATGGAAGATACCCTAGCGGCCACCCAAACCATACAGCATGCTCAACCCCCATCAAAACCCTCACTGGAAGACCACCTAAATGACTTAAAATATGAATTAACAATGTAGATGCGGGCAGGTTTTGAAAATATAAATGCTCAGCTCACACACTTGCAACAAACGGTAAACAGTATGGGGGATACTTCTGAAAAACATGGAGGCCGCCTAGATGAAGTGGAGTCTCACGTCAGCGAGCAGGAAGAAAAAATGGTTAAAGTGGAATCCTTCCTCCAGACAGCTCTGAAAGAGACTGACCACCTGAAAAATATTCTTGACGATCATGAAAATAGGGAAAGGAGATGCAATGTGTGCCTTGTAGGCTTACCGCAGGGATTGGAGGGCCAAGACTACAGTGGCTTTATTGGTCCTTGGCGATTAAAACTTTAAAGCTCCTGAAGAGACCTTACTAGAGATCCAATGTGCACATCGTTCACCTGGTAAATGCCCGGGTCCTGATGAATGATCGAGGCACCAACTAGTAAAATTCCTGAGATAACAAGACCATCAAAAGGTCTTGGAAGTGGCAAGGAAAACTGATGTGATTAAAGTACAAACTAACAGGGTCAGTATCTTCCCAGACTATTTCAGAAAGGCACTGGGTCATAATATCATGGACAGTACCATGCACACTGCAACCGTGCAGCAGCAAACAGGGTGAAAACATGCTCAACCATTTTCCTTTTGTTTTATGGGGCGGACCTATTGTAATCAGCTCCGAGGGGGTGTGGACATAGGGTCAAGAAAAAAAATAAAAGTAAAAGATTCCTGAGTCAGGAATGAAACCTCGCTCCCCAATCCCATCCACTGCAGGGTCAGATGCTCTAGCCACTCCACCATGGGAATGGCTCAACTGAGCACCCAGCTGGCAGTGTTTCATATCCACTTCCTCCTTCGTGGTGAACGTCAGGGGGTAGCGATACTTCCGTATCGCTGTAATTCCCTTGTCGCTCTAAAAGCATACACTCTACTCACATTGTGCTGTGTGTGGTTTTCTCCACACAGGTATGACATAGTAGGTTCCAGAAAGCTCCAGCTTGAAGACAGGCCTTTCAAGAAGTGACAAAGAAGCTTCATGAGGTAAACTGTCCCTTTGCGATGATATACCCAACCAGACTCTTTATCAGGTGGCAAGACCAAGCCTCCAAGGCCTTTACCGATCCAGACACGGTGAAGGAGCACATCTGAACAGAATCTAAAGCCATGAAGAATCATCTAACAGATCTGAGTAATAGCCCGACAACCTAAAGCAGACCAGAGGATTCTAAGGTACTGTCTTTCCATAATTCATCGGAGGCTGTTGGAGAGGACGGAAGAAATGACCATAGAGCCTAAAATGCTATTTTGGTTACGTTATGGCTCACCCTCACTCTCTATGCAGCCTGTGTTTGGCTGACACTCTAGACAGAACCACAGGTGAATTTCTCTGGTCTTGTGAAAAGCCTCATAAGGGGAATTTTTCCTTTGTCCTTTTTAACTTTTCTCCAGCTAGATGGTAAGACTTACCAAACGGACCCCCCCTTAAAAGGCACATGAGTTGTGCAGTAATTTTCACATTGGATTCTCTCCTCGATGTAAAAAGCCATTGCCTTGTGACTTTATCAGCCTGAGTGAAATTATTGAGAGAGGAGAGGAGAGAAAAGAGTGGTCAGGGGTATTTTGGAGGAATACGCCCTTCCCCCATAACGTCTTCTCCCCACAAAGTACGACAAAGGTCCCTTGGACTGCCCATTCCTTGCATCTCCTCCCTCACACGTTTCTACCCCTCCTTCTCATCTCGTTGCACTCCTCCCTTATTACTAACTTTTTTCCATCGACAAAGGTCTATCTCAGATTGTACGCTTACACGTCTCATCCCTCTTATTCCTGTGGTACATTGCCTCCCATGTTTTTATGCAAATGTTGAATTTTTATGTTACTACATGTTGCCTCACCCTGCATGGAGTGTCATTTTTGAGTTAATGCCAGTGTTTGTTTACTTGTATCTGCTGTTTGCAATTTATACATATGGTTTACTTGGAACTGTATTCTCTTGATGTTGTTGTACCTGACGTGGAGCCTTTGTAAAGAAGTCACTGACTCAAAGGTTGTAATTCCAAGATATCAATAAATAAATAAATAAAAACTTACTGTGGGTTTTTTGTTATACTGTGATCCCCAAATCAAAAAACCCGACCGCTTATAAGGAGACTGGTGGGGGTACCTTACCCTTAAAAAGACTTTTATCATTGATAGGAGTTTAATGTTTTACTTTAAACATTTTACAGTACTGCTGTTCTCCAGGTATCTCTGATCAGAATTGGGAGTAAGGAAGAACGTGGCTTCTTTATGTTGGTCAAAGCCTAACAAAGGCAATTACATTCTAGCTTTAAATCATTGATTTTGTTAAAATGTTGCTGGTTCAAATGTTTAGTATTTTAATAAGGTTTTTTCTTCATGGATTCAGGGTTATGAGATGTTAAATATGCTGATCCCAGAGATGAGGGTTGAGGAAACTTTTCTCTCTTTTCACTCCCTTGGGAGCGTCTGAAGGCAATTATTCATGGATGGGGGGAGACTGGAGGATTGAAACTTGTCCCTCTGGATAACATATATGGAAGGGAATTATGCTCAGATAAGTTTAGTTAAATATTTGGGACAGAGGTATTAATATTAAACTGGCTGAGCAATAATGGGCAAACTATACTACGCATAATGAAGGAGGGGTGGGCCCGTCACCAATCGCCAATCCGGGTGCATCTTGGGGGTGGAGCCCTTCTCTCCGTACCTCTTCCCACTAGTTACTATTTCCTGATGAGCAGTTACTTTGGAGATCGGGGGCAGACGTGGTCTTTTCCCCTCAATGTACTCCTCACCCCCACCTCCTGAACTAAGAAGAGACTGTATCAAGGTATCATGCGAGTGACAATTATATTGGTGCCAACAGGTGGAGGACGCCACAGGCACATTCACATGAAGTAGTGGGCAGTTAAGGTACTTCTTTCTACATAAAGAAGTACAGGAAAGGGGTCCCATGAGTTTGGTAATGGGAGGTGTACTTTCGTATGTTTGGATTTTTTTAGAGCTACTTCAACAAGGGGAGTTACAGGGACAGTTTATATACAAGGGGAAAGCAGATGAATCTGTATCCCCTGCTGTGAACTCCACCCTTACCTCCTGGTTCGGCATTGTTGAAGAGTGGGCAAATACTTTATCTCTTAAAGGCACACCTCACATAATAATCCAGCGCCCTAGCCTGCCCAAGGGCAAGGCCAATTCTCTGTGATATTTCTCAGGTGAAACAACCCTTCTTAACATAAATAACCATGCCTCCCCCAGTTCACTGATTTGTATACACAGTGTTTATATCACTCCTACTGTCCTTCTCACCACATAGTACCACCAGCTCCATGCAGAGGGTCACATGATCACCGGCTAGAGAAGGTACCCTGAACTCTACATCTACCCTAGCTCTCTCAATATTTACAGGCTATCAGCTCACATGCAAACTGATTCCCTCTCCCTCTGGCACCTGCAATCCATCCCCCATGATCATCAAAATGATCCCTGTATACTGTTCATCCAGTAAGCAATCCTCTTCTCGTCGTCAACACACGCAATCTCTAAAACGCCTTAAGCTGCAGGCTACAAGGATCATCTGGTTGCTGTTGCTGCTATCAGGTAACAGTCATCCTAACCCTGCCCTAAGTCCCTGGATGATAAACCCAAGGTGAAGTCAGGCACTATCTCTGTAGCCTCTATCAATATATGCTGCATCCTGTCTAAACTGGACTCGCTGCAAGCATGGGTAGCGCAGCACAGCCCTTATGTCTTGTCATTGATAGAGACCTCACTCATGCCAAGGACCACTGATAATGAAATTCAACTCTCTGGTTACACCACCTTCCAGCTTAATAGGCTGGGAAAAAGGGGAGGTGGTTGCATAATGTATATAAAACAAGCATTTATCAATGCCGAGTGTTGCATGCTTGTATGTGCTGTTTAGGCATTTGGAAGTGATAGTTCCATGCCTTCCTCTCAAGACATCCACTGTGTCTTTCCATTCAGTATTCACAGAAGAGTGGGAGGGGCAAGGGGCACAACAGTACAGCAGTTGCCAAGGGGGTGAAGAGATGGACAATAGTCTATTCAAAAGCAAAAGAGTCCTGCAGGAGCTCACTAAATTGAAGGTGGACAAAGCGATGGAATCAGATGGCATATGCCCAAGGATATTAAGAGAACTGCGAAGGGAGATAGCAATACCTCTGGCAGCCATGTTCACTGAGTCATTCAACATGAGTAAATTGGAGGAGGGCACATGTGGTCCCTCTACACAAGTCCGGCAGCAGGGAGGAGGCAGGGAACAATAGGACGTTCAGTAGTGGGGAAGATCATGGAGACATTGCTTAAAGAAAGGATAGTGGGGCATCTAGAAGCCATCGGAGCCCAGGACCATAGACAACATGGATTCACAGTGGGGACATCATGTCAGACAAATCTGGTTGATTTCTTTGACTGGGTGACAAAGGAAGTGAATCAGGGTGGGGCAATGGACAACGTTTACCTTGATTTCAGCAAAGCCTTTGACACCATCCCAAATGGAGGCTGATAAACTAGCTGGGTAGGCTGGGCATGGGGAAAGGGTGGTAAACTGGGTTAGAAACTGGCTGACAGACAGGAGGCAGAGTGGTGGTAAATGGTGTGCAGTCTAGGAGAGGGGTCACCAGTGGGGTGCTGCATGGATGAGCCCTGGGGCCAGTCCTGTTCAATGTCTTCATTAGTAACATTGCAGAATGTCTGAAGGAATTTTTCACCAAATTTTCAACATAGCCATTTTAAGACCTCTGCTCATGAACAGTGTCACTGTGATTTTCTTAATCTGTCCCAAACATTGACTGTGCACACGAATGCGCCATTGTCGCTACATGCAAACACATTTTGGGCGACATGTGAAAATGACAGCTGTACTGCTCCTAAGGAGGTGTGAGTAAATAGCAATGTTGAAAATCTGAGTCTAAATATTAAATTTTCAAACTTACGAGTGTGTGTAGGAACTGCATAGCATACGCTAAATAAAACAGTCATTTTAAAGATTTTTCACCAAATTTTCAAATTAGCCATTTTAAGACCTCTGCTCATGAACAGTGTCACTGTGATTTTCTTAATCTGTCCCAAACATTGATTGTGCACACTGACTGCGCCATTGTGCGCTACATGGGCGGAAAATTGTTTTGGGCAAGATGTGAAAAATGACAGCTGTACTGCTTATAAGGAGGTGTGGTAAAATGGCAATGTTGAAAATCTGGAGTGAAAATATTGAAATTTCGCGAACTTACGAGTGTGCATAGTATCAGTGCAACAAATGCTCATAAAACAGTCATTTTGGGGAATTTTTTCACACAGTTTTCAACATAGCCATTTTAAGACCTCTGCTCATGAACAGTGTCACTGTGATTTTCTTAATCTGTCCCAAACATTGATTGCGCACACCGACTGCGCCATTGTGCGCTACATGCATGCAAACACATTTTGGATGACATGTGAAAAATGACAGCTATACTGCTTATAAGGAGGTGTGGTAAAATGGCAATGTTGAAAATCTGAAATGCAAATATAAAATTCTGAACTTACGAGCGTGCATAGGAACTACTTAGCACACTAAATAAAACAGTCATTTTAGGAATTTTTCCACCAAATTTACAATATAGGCTTTGAGAGCCCACCTTATGAACACTGGCACTGTCATTTCATTAATTGGTCCCGAAAGGTGATTTCACGCAGTGACTGCGAAATCATCCTTCGGGCCCGATTATGCCATGACAGTGACAGAAATCATGAGGAGGGGTCCCAAAAACCCTATGTTGAAAATTTGGTGCCGAAATTCCAAAAAATGCCTGAGATATGCAGCAAAGTTGAAAAAACCCTATCTATCCCATTATACAGCTTACCGACATTTCCTCAGTTCGGGGTCGGCTTTGAAGAGTGCAGACGTGTTCCGGTAGACGAGATCGCCGCACCGAGTCCGAGGTAAATATGGGATGAGGGGTGTGGGAGGCAGGGTGTGCAGTGGGTGGGTGCGGGTTGTGGGAGAGGGCAGGAAGAAGCGCGAGGGACAGTTTTTGTATTTACAGGTTGTTGTTTTTTAATAAGGCGGCGAAGGGCGTTTACCACGCTGGGGTGGGCTCCCAGTGTGGCACAGAGCTGTTTGGGGGGAGCTGGGCCGACGAGTTGGGCACCCCGTCAACTATAACACATTTGCCACGCTGGGGTGGGCTCTCAGCGTGGCACCTGGATGCTTTGGGGGGGCGTGGAGCCGACAGGGGATTGAGCACCCCCGTCGACTATAACAAATTTTTCCACGCTGGGGTGGGCTCCCAGCGTGGCACCTGGAAGCTTTGGGGGGGCATGGAGCTGACGGCCGTACAGTGTGTACATGGGGGTCAGGGGGAAGGCGCATGAGCACGCAGTATGCGTGCGTGCATGTGTGTGGAGGGGGAGCTCTGCTCACTGAAGTGGAGCTCTCCCTTTCATCTGTACGACCACTGCATTTTCAACTGCTGTCATAAACAGCTGCAGCAGTGATTGGGGAACTGGGGCTGCACCTGCAAACACACTAACTGAATTGGAAGGGATGGGTGCCACACCTCCGAAAACTCGGATGATGGCACTATGTCTCTTGCACATGCGTGCAAGCAACATAAAAAGCAAGCCAACAAAGTGGGACTGGGAGCAGCCACTTGATGTCACTGACATTGATCTCGCAGAGCTTGCACATTCCTCCAGTGTTTCTATGCATGTCACCACATCTGTTTCCAGTAAGTTTTCATCTGTGTCACCACCACCTGGAAAGAAGAGGCATCCAGAGACTTATACACACTACACCCCACAAGTGCACTTTGAGTATGGAAAGTATGCAACGGATCACGGGGTAATGTCAGCAGTGCAATATTATAAAACAAAAACCAAATGCAACATTAACAAAAGCACAATAAGAAGTTTTAAGAAAGATTACTTTGAAAAACTCAAAGTTAAGTTACCCCTGATTCTGCACAGTTGATAACAACCTCACCCTGTAAGCCCCGAGGTTGTCCCACTATGGAGCTGTCTGATGTCATGCACCAGCTGAAAAAAAAATGTGCGCACCCTGTGTTAAGAAGGTGGCATTTTGAATGCCCTGGTGGTGCTTGCAATAGCACAGATAATGAAATCAAGTGCTCCTCACTTACTAAAAGAACACTGGGGATCCACAGAGTTTACACCAAAGTGGGCATGGCATTTTTGAACAAGATGGGTTATAGCAAGTAGAATGGCACTAAAACTGCTCGCAAAACCCCAGCTGACATTGGTTACTTGAAAGTCAAATTTCTTACAAGAATAGCAAAGTGTTGTGCACAAGAACTCATACCACCAAAGATCATCATTAACATTGATGAAACGGGTGTGCCCACGATACCTGTGTCTGAGTGGACAATGGCCAACAGGCTCACATCAGGTATCAGTGGCAGGATTAAGGGACAAGCGTCGAGTGCTTGCACTCTTTCTGGTTCATTTCTGCCACCACAGGTGATCTATAAGGGAAAAACAAAAGCTTGTCACCAGTCTCACAAATTCCCCAATGGCTGGTGCATCACACACTCAGTAAACCATTGGGCAAATGAATCAACATTGATCAAGTATATTAAGCAAGTTCTAATCCCCTATTTCCATGACATCAGAGTACAACATGATCTCCCTGCTGAACAAAAGGCACTTCTCATTGTGGACCTTTTCCGAGCGCACAGTACTACTGCTGTCCTAAGCGGTCTGGAAGAGGCTAATATTGCGCTTGTTTTTATACCCCCTTCCTGCACTGACCTCCTCTAATTCCTTGACTTTACAATCAATAAGCTTTACAAGGACAATCGTCGTTGGTGTTTTACTACCTGGCATGCTGGAATAGTGGTTGAGAATGTGGCATGGGGGAGTCAGGAGTTCAAAATCGATTTTAAGTTCCACCAGCTTAAAGAAAGGCATGCAACATGGTTGGTTCAGAGCTTCAGGGAACTATCAGCTAGAGAAGCTAATTGTATAAGGGGGGTTGCTGAGGCTGGCATCCAGTACACCTACAGTAACTGTCTGAACTCGGTAAAGTTTCTCTCTTACTTTTCATGTTTCTTCCCCATTTGTCCATGCATCATAAAATTCATCGTGACATTTGTGTTACAGGATGAGTCAGTGGTGGTGATGATGATGTCAGACACCAACCCAACACATGCTGCTGATTCGGATGATGAAGAGAAAGTGGTCGAGTAAAGGGAATGCAAAGGGAATTAACATTCTTGGACAGAACAAAAAGGATTTCCTCTGTCTGCGTTTGTCTGAATAAATAAATGGTTTTTCATTTTGGTATCACAACTCGACTCTTAGTCTTGTTATTTGTCTTGCGCTGTGCGACTCATAAGTGGTGATAACTGTGAGCCAGTAAGACTTCAGGAGCAGAGTTCAGGAGCAACGTTCAGGAATACTGTAAGTTTTGTCATGATTTACATTAAATTAGTTAACCAGACAGTGAAGGACAGTGGAGGAAGTGGGCTCATCCCTAGGCTGATCCCTTAGCTGAATCGAAGCCTGAATCTATGCTTATGCAGCCAGCATGTTCCATATTGGACAAACTGTATAATACACTGAAACAAAATTTTCACTTACATTTCAGATCAGTGAAAATAGCGACAATTTTATCCCAGCGAAAATACTATCCTCTACAGTAGTATTATTACTGCACAGACTCAGTCACCTGTATCTTTGGAGTGATTCGAGAAACAGATGAGCCCAATACCAACCCAACACATGCAGCTGATTCAGATGATGAAGAGAAAGTGGCCGAGTAAAGGGAATGCAAAAGGAATTAACATTCTTGGACAGAACAAAAAGGATTTCTTCTGTCTGCGTTTGTCTGAATAAATAAATGTTTTTTCATTTTGGCATCACAACTCAACTCTTAGTCTCGTTATTTGTCTTGCATTGTGCGACTCGCGAGTGGTGATAACTGTGAGCCAGTAAGACTTCAGGAGCAGAGTTCAGGAGAAAAGTTCAGGAATACTGTAAGTTTTGTCATGATTTACATTAAATTAGTTAACCAGACAGTGAAGGACAGTGGAGGAAGTGGCTCATCCCTCGGCTGACCCCTTAGCTGAATCGAAGCCTGAATCTATGATTATGCAGCCGACATGTTCCATATTGGACATACTGTATAATACACTGAGACAAAATTTTCACTTACATTTGAGATCAGTGAAAATAGTGAAAATTTTATCCCAGCGAAAATACTATCCTCTACAGTAGTATTATTACTGCACAGACTCAGTCACCTGTATCTTTGGAGTGATTCATGAAACAGATGAGCCCAATATCTCATATGAAATAACTTTTTTGTGAGCTTTCAAAGTATGATGGCCACTAGGCATGAATAGGTCCATTTAAGTTAGTTACAGGTGTGGAGTTAGTGTTTTTTGTTTTAGTAATAGAATAGTCAGGCGTATAAGTTTTATATCGGTCCTGGTGCCTGGCTTTACATTTTTGGTTTATTCCTGGATCTGCTTCACAGCCAGCTGCTTCTGAGTGTAATCAGATGCTTCAGCTATTTATCTCTACAATATGTGAGGGCAACAATAACAGCACTACTCTCTCTCTCTCATGATATGTGAGGGCAACTATAACAGCTCTACTCTATACCTACAATATGAGAGGGCAACTATAACAGCTCTACTCCCTTGTCTACAATACGTGAGGGCAACAATAACAGCACTACACTCTCTCTCTACGGTATGTGAGGGCAACAATAACAGTACTACTGTCTCTACAACATGTGAGGGCAACATTAACAGCACTATTCCCTTCTACAGTACGTGAGGGCAACCATAACAGCACTACTGTCTCTACAATATGTGAGGGCAATAATAACAGCACTACTCTCTCTCTACAATATGTGAGAGCAACAATAACAGCTCTACTGTCTCTACAATATGTGAGGGCAACAATAACAGCACTACTGTCTCTACAATATGTGAGGGCAACAATAACAGCACTACTCTCTCTTTCTACAGTATGTGAGGACAACAATAACAGCTCTACTGTCTCTACAATATGTGAGGGCAACAATAACAGCACTACTGTCTCTAACAATATGTGAGGGCAACAATAACAGCACTGCTCTCTCTCTCTCTCTACAGTATGTGAGGGCAAGAATAACAGCTCTACTGTCTGTACAATATGGCAACAATAACAGCTCTACTGCCTCGTCTACAATATTTCAGAGCAACAGTAACATCACTACTCTCTCTCTTCAGTATGTGAGGACAACAGTAACAGCACTTCTGTCTCTACAATATGTAAGGGCAACAATAACAGCTCTACTCCCAAATCTACAATATGTGAGTGCAACGATAGCAGCTCTACTCCCTCGTCTACAATATGTGAGGGAAACAATAACAGCACTACTCTCTCTCTCTCTCACGATATGTGAGGGCAACTATAACAGCTCTACTCTATACCTACAATATGAGAGGGCAACTATAACAGCTCTACTCCCTTGTCTACAATACATGAGGGCAACAATAACAGCACTACACTCTCTCTCTCTACAGTATGTGAGGACAACAATAACAGTACTACTGTCTCTACAATATGTGAGGGCAACATTAACAGCACTATTCCCTTCTACAGTATGTGAGGGCAACAATAACAGCATTACTGTCTCTACAATATGTGAGGGCAATAATAACAGCACTACTCTCTCTACAGTATGTGAGGGCAATAATAACAGCACTACTCTCTACAATATGTGAGGGCAACAATAACAGCTCTACTGTCTCTACAATATGTAAGGGCAACAATAACAGCGCTACTGTCTCTACAATATGTGAGGGCAACAATAACAGCACTACTCACTTTCTCTCTCTCTTTACAGTATGTGAGGACAACAATAACAGCACTACTGTCTCTACAATATATTGAGGGCAACAATAACAGCTCTACTGTCTCTACAATATGTGAGGGCAACAATAACAGCACTACTGTCTCTACAATATGTGAGGGCAACAATAACAGCACTACTTTCTCTCTCTCTCTCTCTCTACAGTATGTGAGGGCAAAAATAACAGCACTACTGTTTCTACAATATGTGAGGGCAACAATAACAGCACTACTCTCTCTACAGTATGTGAGGGCAACAATAACAGCACTACTCTCTCTGTACAGTATGTGAGGGCAACAATAACAGTACTACTCTTTCTCTACAGTATGTGAGGGCAACAGTAACAGCTTAACTGTCTTTACTATATGTGAGGGCAACAATAACAGCACTTCTCTCTCTCTCTCTCTCTCTCTATGTATGTGAGGGCAACAATAACAGCTCTATTGTCTCTACAATATATAAGGGCAACAATAACAGCACTACTGTCTCTACAATATAAGGGGGCAACAATAGCATGACTACTCTCTCTCTCTACAGTATGTGAGGGCAACAATAACAGCACTACTGTCTCTACAATATGTGAGGGCAACAATAACAGCACTACTCTCTCTCTCTACACTACGTGAGGGCAGCAATAACAGCTCTACTGTACATTTGTGTTCTTTGAGTGTGTGCTGCTGACTTGTTTTACATGAAGCTCTTCTAAGTATAATGCGTGTGTGTGTGTGTGTGTGTGTGTGTGTGTGTGTGTGGAGGGGGGAGCTCGGCTCACTGAAGTGGAGCTCTCCCTTTCAACTGTATGACCACTGCATTTTCAACTGTTGTCATAGACAGCTGCAGCAGTGATTGGGGAACTGGGGCCATGCCTGCAAACACACTGAATGAATTGGAAAATGGGTGCCACACCTCAGAAAACTCAGATGATGGCACTATGTTTCTTGCACATGTGTGCAAGCAACATAAAAACACTTAAAAGATAGTGTCCTGCTGCATCTGAAAACCGGAAAAAATGTGCAAATACTACCTGTGAAGCTACTTCTTGGATCCCATGGCAAGGGTTTAACCCTCTTCTCAGTATACATCCCTCCTAAGGAACAAGTTGAGAACTTCAAAGTGCTTCATGACTCCCTTACTGACCTCCGCACTAATTCTGAAGTATTAGTGCTGGGTGACTTTAATATAAATTGGCTGTCCCAAGACTCCACCCCCTACAAAGACTCCATTTTAGCAATCAGCAACCGCCAGCTAGTGGCCTCACCAACTCGCACAAACTACCATACTGGGTCCTGCACCTTAATAGACTGGTTACTAACAAATCACCCTGAGCAAATCTCGAATGTAACCATGCTCTTAGATTCCATGAGCGATCACTCTCCCACCCTTTGCTCATGTTCCAATAAGTCTGTAAGACCCCTGGCAAATGTGACAACATCCCATATGCTAAGGAATGGACAACTAGGTCCCCTTAAACAACACCTTTTGCAGCAGAATTGGTCCCCTATCTTCGCTATGATGGATGCTGATGTAGCACTAGAGAACTATACATTTTTTTACATGAATTTCTTTTCTCTCCTTGGCTTGGACTGCAGGTCATCTGGCCACCTTCCTCCCATGCCTGCTCCAGACTCCAATAAGCATACATGCACTTCCCGAGGTCAGCTTGCACAAAGTACCCGTTGGGGGGCCCGTACCTCTCCCACCGGTTTAAGGATCTACACCCCAGGAGCAGATCTTCTGGGTCCATGGATATGGAGGTATGGTCATCAAGCCACCATGATTGACCACCTCCTTTTTCCGTTCTGTTCCACTTCAGAGCTGGAGTGTGCAGTGACACCAGCAGGGGTACCACACACGCTTCCATGCACACTCCTCCAGGTGTCTGCTGTATCCCCGCCTCTATCTGCAGCATCAGTGAGCTGCCCCCAGCCTCTGCTAGGGGCCAGACATTTTCTGACTGCTGAGGTCCCCCCTCCCTGGAGAAGGAGAGCAGTCCTTGGGATGCTCAAACCTTCTCCGTCCCTGCTGACCCCCTGGCGACATGCGCTTATTTCCGAATATGGGTCGCCAGCGAGGCGCGAGGTGTGGCATCCAGCGCCTCAACCTTCAATGCCACCTGGCCCCTGTTTATCAAAATCTTTAATGCTGCCTGTGATATTTTTGCTCCCCTAACCAAAAGGAAGGTCAAAGGTTCCCAAAAATCTTGGATAACCCCACACCTTATCGACCAGTTACGGGCTAGAGACCACCTCTGGCACAAGTTTAAAAGTATGGGAACACCTTCTGACCTCCAAAACTACAAGATGGCCAGGAATCAATGTTCCCAAGCCATCTGTCAGGTGAAGGCCAACCACTTTTAATCAGAGCCAAACTCCTCTTGGGGAGACAGCCGCAAATTCTGACAAAACATAACATAACATAAAAACCCTCTCCAGCAAGCCAGACAAATCAGCACCGACTATGCAGAATCTAGGAGGAATCATTACACAGGATCAAATGACCATAGCTAATGCAGTCAACAAAGTGCTCACAGACCTTAGTGGGTTGCTCCCCCTGACTATCTTATTCCAGCTAATGGAGACCCTAGAAATATGCTGAGTTCCTTACCCCCTAACCAAACCCCTCTGTTGTACCTTAGAGTAATCACAAAAGCTGAGGCAAAGAAGTACTGTACCTTTTGAAAGCAATTGCAAAAACTATGTAGAGTGGTGACTGGCTTGACCTGAAACTTATTTCCCTCACCCTTGATGTGTTACTGGTACCACTGACTAAAATACTCAACCTCTCCTTCATCACTGGCAAATTCCCTAAGCTTTGGAAAGCCGCAGTAGTTACCCCTGTACTCAAAAGTGGAGATAGGGCAACCCACACAAACTACTGACCTATCTCTATTCTTCCAACCATTTCTAAAGCTCTCGAGAGAATCGTCTATGATCAGCTCGTAGACCATCTCAACAAATATCAACTGCAATGCCAACAGCAACATGGCTTTTGAAAGTTTCATAGTACCACAACTGTACTGATTTGAGTTCTCGGGGTACATGCATGATGCCTTTGATTGTGGGCACTTGGTGGGTGCTACCTTCATAGACCTCACCCAGGCCTTCAACACAGTCAACCATGAACTCCTTCTGACCCAACTAGGTGCCACAGGTATATCATTAGACTCTCTGAGCTGGTTCAGGAGTTACCTCTCTGGGCATATGCAGCAGATAAAAATAGCCAACACACTCTCAGATACCCAACTCGTTCATACCGGAGTTCCCCAGGGATCCATTTTGAGTCCATTGTTGTCCAGCCTCTTCATCAATCAACTCCCCTTAGCATGTCAATACCAAATCCTCCTTTACACGGACAATGCCATCATTTACACGAGCCACCCCAACCCCAACACCCTTGGACAGCGGTTGCAAAATGACTTAAAAAATGTTCAAGACTGATTCTGTCATAGATACATAGATACATAGACAGTGTCGGCAGATAAGGGCCTATGGCCCACCCAGTCTGCCCATTTGAGCTTGTAAGTTCAGTTTATGTTTTCCAAGAAGTCTGTTGCCCCTAACCCCTGATCTCCAGAATTCCTTTTCCTCTGGCAGGGTGTTCCACTTGTTCACCACCCGTTCTGTGAAGAAATTCTTCCTCACGTTTCCTCTGAATCGTCCTCCCTCCAACTTCATCCCATGTCCTCTAGTCCTGGAACATCTTTTACGCTTAAAAATAGTGTATTCCTGCACCCTGTTCCTCCCGTGCATGTCATGCAAAGTTACTCTTAAATCACAAAAAAATGAAGACCATGCTCTTTGTCTGTACCCACAGTCGGCACAAGTCAGCTACGATAACCATCAGGAACAAACACAACAAACCTCTTGAGATGGTCTCTAACTTTAAATGCCTCAGCGTTACCCATGATAGTTCCCTCTTCTATTCCACCCACGTCGACCTAGTCGCCAGGTCTGCAAATCTTAAACTCAGGTAGTTATACAGACATTGGCACTGTCTCACTGATGCAGCTCTCCAACTTGCTATAACTAGCTCACCAAAGCCAATGTTCACCTCTTTGCAGATGATACTGTTTTGTATGTCAGTAATCCATCGTCTGTAATGGCCTGTGAAATTTTACAAGCAGAATTCTCCCTTTTGCAACATCATCTACTTGAGAAAAAGCTCCTCTTAAATGCAAAGAAAACAAAAGCAATGTTCTTCTCCAATCATACCTATACTAACACCTCCTCACTAAGCAATCTTCCCTAGCTATCCACCATCCTTGGAGAAAACCTGGACTATGTAGATAAATTCAAATACTTAGGGGTGTGGATTGGCAGCAGGCTTGACTACACACATCATATTGAAGAACTTCTGAAAAAACTTCGCCAGAGGCTCGGCCTATTCTTCAGAATAAAATACTTCCTAACCAGAGACTCAAGGTTGAGGCTAATCCAGGCCTCATTTCTTTCACTTATCAACTATGCAGACTTCCTTTATGGTCACTGTCCTATTTCCTATTTAAGCAAATTGGATACCCTGTATCACAGAGCACTAAGGTTTATTACAGATCTTCCATTCAACACTCATCATTGCTCTCTCTATACTGCAGTTGGGTGGGCATCCCTACACCTCAGAAGGAACAGAAATGCTGCACTTTGGATTTACAGAGCTTTGTCTAATAAACTTCCAATTTATATTTTAGACTGCTTTACACTGGCCAAAGCTAGTTCCTATGCCCGAAGAAGCAACAACTTCATCACGCTCAAGATACCCAAAGTCTACACCCGGCATGGGAGGTCTGCAATCAGCTACTCTCTAGCAATGGCATGGAATTCTCTACAGAAGACCCTAAAGTTGACCAACTTTATACAGCTAGCATCCTTTAAAAAGCTCTGCATGAGACTCTTCCCAGAGAAATGCAACTGCTACCACAAGACCCAGTCCAGTCACATTCACAACCTTCCCCCTTCCAGTCAGCAACTATAATTGGTAGCTCGCCCATACATTATCTCCTTAGTATTCCCTCCCATGCAGCCCCTTATTTGGTATCTCAGCCCCCTATCATACCATTTTTGCAGTTTTGCTTCCCCTGACTATGATCTTCACATCAACTCCTGGCACTTACCTCAACCCTAATTACTCCCCCATACCTCCTACTACTATTAGCCATAGCCCCTGTCTGAATCCCCCACCAGCCCTTCCATGTCATTTGTCAGAGGCTGTAATCACCACTTTTTTGCAGTCAGTCAATCATTATATCTGTTTGTCTGCTTTAGTTTTCCCTGGAGCCCGTAATTCTGGGTACCTTATGTTGCATGCTTGCTTTGGCTCCTCTACTGGGATTTGTACATACTGGATTCTTCTAGTGTATTTTCTTGTATCCTACCTTGTCCTGTTAGGGTTAATCAACCTCTGCCCTTTGATTATTGTATATATGTTTATATTACTGTATCTGTTTAATTACAAGTGTTTTGCATATATCTGCTAATGTACCAACCATTGAACCTTGACCTTATCAGGTCCATCTTGTAAATGAGCCTTGCTCAATGATGTCCGCCTGAATAAATAAAGATTTGATTGATTGATTGATTGATTGGTATAATCTTAGATATACTGTTGTTAATGTCGTTATAGTTTCCTGTTATATTCCTGTGTCTGTATATTTACCCTTCCCACAGACGTGAAACCTTTGTAAACGAGTGCCTGCGCTCAAAGGTGCTAATCCTAGATCATATAAATAAATAAGTCTCCTCTTGAATAGACTACGGCCTTGCTATATATAGTACAGCCCCGACACTACCCTCAAATGTATAGCCACCATCCTGAACAAGACCTGTTGGCCCTAGGAGTACCACATCTTACTCACACCTATTCTGAATCTGGCTGACTAGATTTGGAAAATAGAATTCATTATCAGGTTTATTTCTTGGCTAAAAAAGTTGTCCTTGGCCTGTTGCCACTGGGCCCAGCAGAAACCATAAGGCCAACTAGAGCCTCAAACACCAGTCTCTTCAAGGTCCCTTTCCGTCGCACTAACCAAGGCCAAAGATCTTTTGGTTACCGGTCTCCACTCTGGTTAAACTCCGTACCAACTGATCTAATCGTTGAACCAAAAATTGGCCCCTTTAAATCCAAACTCCACTCTCACCTTATTAATCACGTCTTACTCCTGCTTCTCATGATCTGTTTCCCATTGCAGATCAACTTTTCTGCCCCTTAAATATAGCACTTCTACTTACCCTGAACCTGCTACTTACTCCTTTTCTGCCTGCTGCCCACCCCTTACCCCTTCCACCCCATCTATCCCCCAATTAATTCCCTCCTTCCTTTCCTCCTCCTCCACACTCCTCCCATATTTAACCACCATTCCTCTTTTATTTCCTCTGCCCATGTCCTGACAATGGAAGCCACTTACTTTGGTTCCAGTACCTTTCCACTTGCATCTCTCTGTCGACCTGTGCGCTGTGTCTTGACCTAATCTCATTCTTAAATACTCTACTATTGTTATTTATGCATTCTATGTACCCTACCCATGTCACTCACAATGTTAGCCTCACTGGCTATGTGCCAGAATTGTAACTGACTCTTTTGTATTTTATGTATTTCTTGCTGACGTGGAACCTATATAAATGAGCTCTAGCTCATAGGTTGTAATTCAGAGATTTAAAATAAATAAATAAATAAATAAAAAGATGGGGGGGTGACTGTATGGGGGAAGGTGGGGAAGCAGGGAGGTAGTTTATTGTGGTATGGGAACAAGAAAAAGTTTTTGGCTTTTTGGTTGTTTGTTGTTTTCATGTTAAAAACTTCAGTGAGTTACTGTTCTAGACATAAGGAGAGAGAATCTTTATATAGATGTAAAGTTGGTGCATACATTTGTCTTAGACTGAACAAACGGGGTACTGAAATGCATTTCTTGGAACGTTAATGGTCTCAGGACAGTGGTTAAGTGGAAGTATATCTGGTCCTATTTGAAGAATGGGAAGGGGATATAAACTTTCTGCAAGAGACACATCTCACTCAGTAAGAATCAGATAAACTGGCAAATTCATGAGGAGAATGTCTTTTGGTGGCACCCTTTACCTCTAGGGCCAGAGGAGTTGCTGTCTGGTTTCATCTTGGGCTAAGGGTTACCATTCGTCGATATCTGATCCCCAGGGTAGATACCTGGTGGTGGATGTGACAGTGGATGGGTTGTGACTTACCTTAGTGTCATTATACGGGCCAAATTTTAAAAAGCCCAGACTTTTTCCACCATATGGCCCTTGTTTTAGCCCTTTTTCCAAATAATCTAATAATAGGGGGAGACTTCAGTACTTTTTAGGATCCAGTTTTGGATCGTTTGGGAACCAGGACCCACCTGCCATCCAAAAGTGTTTTAGCTCTGCAGACAATGGCACACATGAGGGCCTTGAGAGAGGTGTGGTGGCACCTCCACCCTCGGGGAGGAATTTTTCATGTTTCTCCCATGCTCATCTCCTATATACTAGAATTGATTATATGTTGGTATCCCCAGCTCTACTCCAGGGGTAGGTGACGGAGAAGTACGGGCCTATCTATGTATCGGATCATACCCTCCTCGAGGTGGACCTAGGGGTGATCGGAGAACCACAAGCAATTAGGTAATGGAGGCTAGACCCAACATTATTAGCTGACCAGGAATTTAAGGACTAATTGTCACAAGACATAAAAGACTATATACGCCATAATAAGGTGGGAGACACTTCTTCAGTGATGACCTGGGAGGCAATGAAAGCATATGTACGGGGGTGTGGCCATTTCTTTTGCTTCTCATAAGCACAGAGTGGATCTGAAGGAGGAATCAGATCTGGAGGCACAGGTGATTGACTTAGAAAAAAGGGTGATGAAGGAGGAAGAAGGAGCATCTTTAGGAGATTTAAGATTACTAAAAGGGAAATTTAATCAATTAGTGCCTCATTGAGAGAAATCTCCTGTTAACTCGCTCAGATGCACATTTTGAGGGTGAGAAAGCTCAGAAATGGTAAGCATGGCAAGTCAGGAAAAAACAGGCAGACAGAACAATTATTGGCATACAGATGCAGGGGGGAGGGATTTTCACCAATCAGAAGATTATAAACCAAACCTTCCAAAACTCT
Source organism: Neoceratodus forsteri (assembly GCA_016271365.2). Taxonomy (NCBI): domain Eukaryota; kingdom Metazoa; phylum Chordata; order Ceratodontiformes; family Ceratodontidae; genus Neoceratodus; species Neoceratodus forsteri. The sequence goes on from CM057459.1 coordinate 336,614,668, forward strand.
ATGAATCCCTTTACACTTCTGAGGCCCTCTGAATACCTCTCCTTATGACTTCCGGGGGGGGGGGGATCACCCTACCAACCCTGGACTACACCCAACGGGAGCAGCTAGTCACCCAATAATGCAACATGAGATCCAGACAGCCCTAAGAAGCTCTAAGTTACGCAAAGCCCCAGGCCCTGATGAACTGCTGGTGGAATTTTATAAAACCTTTTGGGCAGACTTACATCCACTTATGTATCAAATGGTGGGGGAGGCCTTAGCAGAGGGACATCTTCCTCCAACACAAATGCTAGCTGCCATTACAGTTCTCCCAAAGCCTGGCCTACCAAGTGTGGCCCCTACCGGCCTAATTCTCTGCTTAATGCAGACTATAAAATCAATGCCAAAATTCTGGCGGCAAGACTGGAGGACAGTGCTGCCAGGACTGGTCCACCAAGATCAAGGGGGTTTTGTCAAGGGGCGTCAGGTGATGCACAACATCTGCCAAACCTTGAATGTGATGGGACGTTGGTCTGTGAGGGGGTGAGAGTGGTGATTGGGGTCTTCTGGCACTCGATGCAGAGAAGGCCTTCGACTGCATCAAATGGTCCTTCATGTTCACGGTGCCTGAAAAGTTTGGGCTGGGGCCTCATATTCGGTCCTGGATCTCCACCCTTTATAGGGCACCCAGAGAGCAAATCCTAACCTATGATAATACATCCCCCTCCCTTTAAGATGATCAGAAGGATGAGGCAAGACTGTCCTCTATCACCTCTTTTATACATTCTAACTATGGAGACCCTTGCCACTACAATTCAGAACCAGGCACCCAGACATTCAAGGTTACAAACAAGATGGGGAGCATCATGTTGTATCACTATTTGCAGATGACATGCTATTATACAGAGCCCATCCTGAGAAAGCCCTCCCAGCCTTGTTGACTTTGTTCCAGTTGTATGGCCCCCTATCAGAGCACAAAATCAACTGGGTGAAATGTGAATGGCTTCCACTGACAAAAAAAGGCAACCCTATCAAAATTAACACCACCACTATCTCCCCAGCCACAAACATTAAGTATCTCCAAAGCCCACCTCGCCAGGTGAACCGTCGCCTACAACAACATTTGCCATTTTGCGCTTGCTGCCCCCCGACTCACCCACCACTGTGACCTGTATAGTAAGCTCAATTGGCTCTCCCCAACCAGTCTCTTAAATTTTGTAATGGGCTGCTTCATAGGCAAGGTCCTTGGTACCGGCACCCCACCTGGATTGGCAGACCTCCCTCATATCCCTCATATCCCTGGGCCCTGCTGTTCTAAGGATTCCTGCCACTCACACTCAAATGGGGGACAGAGATTTTGCTTCTTGTACCCCCAGACTATGAAACTCCCTTCCTGCCCAGATTCGCTCCTCCCCCTCCCAGGCTTGCTTCAGAACCTCCCGGTGGAAACACTTGAAGCTCTCCTCAGCGTGTGGTTGCCCCAAGCCTCCATAATCTCACTTGGTCTCCTGCACTGAACATCCCACCTATCGTTTTGCTACCTACATGGATTCTGTCCTGCACACAATTTATACATCCTATGTACAAGGTATTGCTTTGACTGTGCCTCCTCTTTATGGGGACTTATACTGTATATAATTTGTATATAATGGACTTATACTGTATATGATTTGTATATAATGTGCTGCTCGCAGCCTCGGTGATTCGATGTATATGTTCAGACCATTTGTGTGTACCTGCTGACTATGTGATGCTTCTGTTTTCCCTGACTCTGTGTAACTGCCAAAAGTATATCATGTTGCACTATGTCATATTTCCTGTACTCTCCCGGGTCATACTTGAAATAAGGCAAATGTCTTGTCTAGTATATTTACCTGGTAAACAAAAGCTAAATAAATAAATAAATCTTGGGATAAACTCCCTGGAAGGTTTTCCACAATAGGGGCATTAAATTGTAGGCCTTTACTGCAAAAGATTAAGGCTGACTGTGAGTGGTGGAGCTTGCTCCCCTTGACACTTCTGGGGAAGGTGAACCTGGTAAAAATGTGTATATTACCTCAATGCCTCTATCTTTTCCAGACTCTGCCAATGCATGTACCCAACAAATGCTTTAAAATGCTCAGGTGATATGTTATCACTTTGCTGTGGAGAAATCAAAGGCCCCACGTAAAACAAGAAATCCTTTGGCAACCGATAGAGAGGAGAGGAGAGGGCTGGGACTTCTGAATCTTTGCTTATATTACCTGACAGCACAGCTAGCCTTCTTGAAAGACTTGGTCCCTCAGAAGTACTCAGAAGGCCTGGGTGAGACTAGAAGAAGCTTCGGGGGTGAATCATTTACATAGCAACCTCTTTGCATTGGCTTTAGCTAAACAAATTGTGAAAAGTGTTGAAAAGCCCTTTACAAGGGCCTCAGTTAGGGCATGGTAGGCAGCCCACAAGGAAATTCAGTATCCACATTCATTTTCTCCTGAAGTAAATATTAGATACACTCTCTGGGAGAATATACTGCTTCCAGGCCCGACAAACTGGGCACTGCAGAAATGGGAGAGTAAAGGACTAAGATTGATCTCCCAAGTATTTGACAGGGCAATATTACTCTGTATTATTATGGCAGATGGGTATCCAGTGATATGGGTGAAGCAAACTGAGTGGATCAAAATGAGCGACTCAATTACAGAATAACAGTGACCATGAAAGGATAGTGAGGGGTGTGAATAGCGAGGTAGGGTGGACAGAATAGCAAACGCTAAGGAGGTTAGCCTGTGTACCCATAGTGGGTTAAGTAACTGGAGTGAGCGGAGAGCTGCCAAGTTGGCCACCTAGCATGGTGGTTATGCTCACCGCCCATGGGTGAGTGAGTGGTTGGGGACCACTGAGTACTGAGCATCCATTGGGAGGTTCTCATGTGGAGATGAGCTAAGGGCACAGTGAACACCGAGGATGCCATGAGGCCCAGCATCCGTTGCATCACGGTAGCTCGAACTGAGCTTCATTCTCTGATGTATCGGGCCATCTGTAAGATATTGCTCCTTCTGTCCTCTAGAAGAAAAGCCTTCACACAGGAAGTGTCCAGAAGAGTTCCTATGAAGAGGAGCATCTGGGAGGGCTGCAACTGTGACTTGTTGAGATTCAGCAGGACTCCCATGGACATGAGGAAGTCTGAGGCCATGGCCATGACCTCCAGAGTCTCTTGCCTGGAGGGACTTGCTAGGAGCCAGTCGTCCAGATATGGAAACACTTGTATTCTGATTTTCCTGAGATGTGCCGTGAGAATTGCACAACACTTTGTAAAAACTTGAGGCGCCGAGGACAGCCCAAAGGGCAGGACTCTGAACTGATAGTGTTGACCCAGTGCCATGAATCTTAGGTGTTTGTGGTGTTTTGGGTGTATGAGAATATGTTGGTAGACATCCTGCATGTCCAGGGAGGCTAGCCAATCGTGTCGATGAAGCAAAGGTAGCGAAGGAACTTGTTTAGTTTTCTGAGATCCAGAATGGAGTGCATGCCGTCAGTTTTCTTTGGAACCAGAAAGTAATGGGAGTAGAAACCTGTGTTTCATTGATTCAACGGAACTATTTCTACTGCCCTGTTTTTCAGAAAGCCTTGTACCTTGGAAGCAATAATGTCTGACTGTACTGCCGACAGCCTGGGCTGTCGTTTGGGAGGATGATCCGGAGGGGGTTCCAAAAGACTGGGAGAGTACCCCTCGCAGATTATCCGGAGAACCCATTTGTCTGATGTTATAGATTTCCACTGATTGTAGAACTGAGTCAGATGTCCTCCCACCACTGAGGAGCAGGAGTCCCCCTTGGACAGCTGAGGTGGGACCTGGGCCAGAAACTCAGAAGGTGGCACTGGGCGCTTTGGGGTCTCATGCCTTCTGCTGCACTTTATTTTGTGGCTGAGGGTTGTGGTTTTTGTTAAAACATCCCCTGCCTCTTCCCTGAAAGGACTGATGGTTGTGAAACTGACGCTTGTTCACACCTTCTCTGGAGGGAGTGGGTGTAGGCCTAGCCATCTTAATGGCAGACCTAGTCTTCTGCGTGGCCTCCAGAGCTTGCTCCACCTGATGCCTGAACAGATACACACCGTCAAAGGGTAAAGCCATAACTTGCTGCTGGGTGTCGTTCGTGAAGCCCGAAGTACATAGCCAAGAGTGGCAGTGGGTGCAGATGCCAGCCGTCGCCTGGGAGGCGGTATCGAAGGCATCCATTGCAGCTTTAACCTGTTGATTATTGGATTTGATACCCCTAGTTATGGTGTGAAACAACTCTGAGCTAGCTTCCAATTCGGGCAGAGCTTCCACCATTTCTTTGAGGGAATGCCAAAGTACATACTCATATTGAGAAAAATAGCCCCTGTAGCTGGCAATGTGCATCCCCAGGGTTGAGGCAGCAAAGACTCTCTTACCTAAGGTGTCTATCTTACGAGATTCTTTGTTTATTGGTCGGGCCATAGTTCCTTGAGGAAGGACATCCTTATCATTCTCTGCCAAGATCACAATGGCATCAGCAAAGGCTTGTGAGGCCAAAATAGGATGATCCTTGGGAGGAGCATATTTCCCATCGATGGATTTAGCCAAGGAAGGAATGAGAGCTGAATGCTTCCATACCTACTGTGAGAGGGTCTTGAAAGAGGGCTGTACCGAAGGGGTTAAATCCATAGGGATCTCTGGGACATGAAGATATAGGAGTTGCAGAAGCTTCCCAGGATCAATTTCTGAAGCTTGGAGAGAAAGAGTAGTGTTTACATTTTTGAGCCGAGACTTAAAGAAGAGGCCTTCCAACCACAGGCTCTTCAGAAGGATTGATCCCTGCTCCGAGGGCAGTATCATCAACATCATCACCAAGGCGAAGATCTGGGTCAGGCTCAAAATCATCTCCTGACAGTCTGGGGGGGGACTGCATAGACAGGAAAAGAGTGAAAACCAGGAGGAAGAACAGAAGAAGAAAGAATCGGAGTCGAAAACCCCCGAAGAGTGGTCAACGCCGCACCAGCACCCAGCGCTGAAGAAGAAAATGGCGCCAAGAACAAGGAGGGAGGCGCCAGCCAAAGCGGCATCAAACATGGCACCAACAGTGCCCCCAGCACTGCCAACAGAGTGCACGGTGCTGACAGAGCCCCTGGAACCACACACAGCAGGGTTTTATTTAACTCTAAAAATTGATTAGCGTTTTGCTCATAAAAGTGCTAAATCTTTGTGAAAATGCATAGCTCTTGCCTCACTGTGTTTAACAAACACAACACTTCTAGAAAATTTATATAAATACCTTCTGTACAGTTAGTATTATCCCAAGAAAAAAACTGCTAATCAATTATTTAAAACCCTGCACAGTGCTGACAGAGCCCCCGGCACTGCACACAGTGTCGACAGGGCCTGCGGCACTGTAGACAGCACAGAGAGTGTCTCAGAGGTCATAAAGCTGTGATTTGAGGTCAAAGAGGGAAAAAATGGCAGGAGATAGAGGCATCGGCGTGGACCCCTGCACTGCAGCCATGTGAGGGGGATAAACACCAGAGCATGGAGTCAACAGCACTGAAGAAGGCACCACATGACTAGGAAGGCTCAACTGTCCTACCTGTCCCTCCGGAGTTAAATGGCGTCAGAGTGACTGGCTCGGGCAACTGGATCAACCTCCATATGAGTAGCCCACTGGTGAAACTGCTAATCAGAAGCTCCTCAGAAAGGCGGAAAGGGGCTCCAATGTTGAAGAGGTCAGCCATCGGAGACAGAAACCGGCAATTCTGATAGAGGTGGAGACCAGTGCCTGGCCCCAACAACTGACCGTCTATGCGCAGACATACCAGAGTGTGACTTCAAGTGATACCTTTTCCTCTTCGACCTATGTGTCGAAGAGGAACTCGAGGCCGAATGACGCTGAGAATGGGAGCATTTCCTTTTATGCTTTCGGGGGGACCGCCCATCCCCCTGAACGTTGGACCGTCCATTGTCGGACGCCCCCTCCAGGGAGGGCGGCGGACCGGACCCGGCCCGGCCCGACTGACTGAACAGCTTTCATACGAAGTCTACCTACTGTCACCTGACTCGCTCATGGTCGACTCCGTCAATGGAAGGCTGAAGACTTCTTGATGTACAATTTAAATATATAATATATAATCGGTACTGATTCGAAATAAAACTACAAAACAATAAACTGAACTATTGCTACTAGTGAAGTTTAACTCCTGGCGGTCGAGTGACATTGTCACTGAAGTGCACTCAACGGCAGGGAAAAAATAAACTGAGGCGGTTGGAGGGTCGATGCCGAGATAGTCATTACCGCACAAACTGGGGCTCACGGTGCCGCTTCCTCACGGTTCCATCTCAGGCGCCGGCCCTCTTGAAAAAGTTTTCTCCCACTGGGTCCTAGTGCCTCTGGCGAACTCCCATTAGTGTGAATGAGTGGTGGAGACTTTATGTCCAGGAAGATCTAGGTCAGATGTTTCTGCACTATCTGTGATCCACTGGCATAAGTGATGGTCATGTTCCACTGATGACGATGGTGACCTGTATATATTACTCAACAGAAATTTTCTTCCATCTTTCCTTGAGATTTGAACAGTTATACCTTCTCCATTAAAGGTTGATTTATTAGTGTATTCTGATGATTTTATTGATTTGTTAACATGTACGCAGACACTGCCACCTTTTCTGCCTGCTCTGTTCTTCCAGTACATATCATATTCTTGGATTTTATTGAATCAATCAGGTGTTTCATCCCACCTATTCTGATGGAGAAGTAATATTGTGAGCTCACTTAGTTAAATTATATTCAGACTTCTAGCATTAGTAATAAGTATATTGAGAATGTCCTTAGTTAGAATAGGCTTCTTCTACTGTGGTCCCCGTTTCCACCATGAAGTCAGTTTAAATGGGAATTGATATATGTTACCATGGCTTTTCCTAAATTATTACTCCCCCTTTTGCTGAGGTGCAGCCTGTCCCAAACCATATACACTTGGATTATGGGAAAAATGTTCCCAATGTGTCAAACAAGGAATGTTTCTCTTTAAAGACCATTTCCTTAACCATTCATTGATAGTTTTAATATTTGCTTGCTTGGTTCTACCAGTCCTTGGTACTGGCAGAATCTCTACCAGACAGACTTCACAGCCTCTATTTTCCAAAGATGTAACCAGGGAAATGTAGTCTTTTTTCTATTGTGGCTTTATTGATATCATTGGTACCGGCGTGTATCACAACAAGAGGTTTATCACCTGCATTCTTTAGGATGTCTGCCCCCATTTGCTCAATATCCCTGATTCTGGCTCCTCTGAAACTTGAGTATGTCTTGTTTTCCTTGTCCACATTACATATATGTCTATCTCAATATTTAATTATAGAGTCCCCCAAGACGAGCACTTATCTTACCTCGTCTGTATCTTCCATTCTACTATTCACCTCCTTATCCAGCTTGGGGTATTTGTCAGCGTTTTCTACTGAACTATTCATATCCATCTTTTCTATTACACTATTACTGTAATATCCGGAATAATACCATTTAATGTTGCTTCTTTAGATACATGTATTGCATTATCTTACGGGGCTGGCAGTATAGCCTAGAGGTTAGAGTAATGAGCTGTGAATGAGCTTGGTACATCCAGCAGACTTGGGTTTGATTCCCAGAACCTCCACTTGGGTACTGAGTGACTCTGAGCAAGTTACTTAACCACTCCAGTGCTCTCGGGGTGCCCCTGAAAATAGGCACTTATACCTAGTGGGCCTTACCTAGTTACCAAAAGAATAAAAAAAAAAATCTGCAGTGGTCTTGACCTGAATTAGGTCAGTAACAATATGAGATGAACACAGCTCTTGGTCTACTTGCTTCTTGTTCTAGTCTGTATAATGGCTCAAAGCTATTTTGAAGAGGAATTTCAAACACCATGGCTCAATGTCCCTTTTTCAGTTTACCTGTATGGCCCACTGGTGTCCAATCAGATTCCTCTCCACTATCCTCCTCTAGTTCTTTTTAGAGAGCAATCACTTGGATTATTAACAGTTTTTTCAGTTGGTACTATTGGAGAATCAGGGTTGTGATGTCTAGAAGCGTTTGGGGTTTTCCCATTACTGACAGATTTTATTGTATCTTCTAATTTAGCAATTTTACTTTTGAGTGCTTTGATCTCTACATTGATTGCATACAAGCCCATCAAAACCAGTAACACTTTCTACGCTAAAGTTATTGCACATGATGCAGGTCATGGCAACCTCCCCGTGCTTAGGGTTCCAAACCCTGCATTAATATCCATGTTGTATAACAGATAGTACTACCACTGAACTTCTAAGACTCTTCTGAATATTTGGCACAGCACTGCAGCTTTCCTTCCCACAAGGTGTCTAACAGGCCCTGACAGATTACCTGGCTAAGATTCGTGTCCTTGTCCCAATCATCCCCAGTGAACACAGCAGACACACGCAGACAGACGTGTCTCTGCACGCGTCTCCATGCATGCGTGCCCTGTTCACTACTGGGGTCCAGATATAGCTCCACAACCGGAGGTGACTCGGCTTCCTACTTCTGGTTCGGTGTCACACACAAACACAGTACAAACCGTTTGAAAAGTATAAAAGAACTAAAACACCACCTTAATAGGTGGATTTGACTCCAGTGGCCAGCATTAGGACTGCTAGTTCACTACCCAGAAGGCTCAAAATCCACTGTAAGTATATTTTAAACTGGAGGCAGAGACAGTCCATCAGTGCCCCACAATCCCCTTCAGAGTGTCTCTGAGTGACTGGCTGTGCAGGAGAGGCCAGGATACACCTACCTTGGTCCTCATCCAGCTGATGTGCAAAACGTGCAGATTGTTTTAAAATAGCTGTCTGCTATAACCCAGCCTAAAGTCTGCCTCTCACCAGAGGCTGGCAGACTAAAAATGGCTTTCCAATCTAGGCCCCGCTCGTTATTGGGGTCCAGATATGGTATATAATATGACAACCTATCAGTAAGTGGCCAGAAAATATGATCTCTTCCTGGCAGATTTCTTCACTTATCTTCAAGTTTGGAACAGATCGGGAGGTTCAGACAGCCATGGGGACCCCACAGCCCATCGCTCCCCTTTGGAAAGAGGTGCTACTCGTCCCACCCTAGGCAAAGGAACCTGGTCCACTGATCATGTTATAAACTCCTATTGAAAGCACTACCAGACCCTTTAGTAAACCTCCAAGTTAGATGGGAGAGTGATTTGGGAGGTGAGGACCTCACAAAGGGGGATTGGGAGAGAGCCTTAAAGAAAGGGATGTCTTGCTCGGTGAGTAATAGATTGTGAGCAATACATTACAATGCACTCCATAGAACATACTATACACCCCACTTAGCCAATAAGATAAACCCCGAAAAATTAGAAATATATCCACTATGTAAAGCTGCAAGAGGCACATTTTTCCATATGATTTGGTCCTGTCCAAAGCTAGCTAACTTTTGGCGGGCTATCAGTGATATTCTTAATAAGATATTAGAAACTAAAAGACAAGCCCAGGCAGGGGAGGTACTTCTAGGGACAGCAGGGACTGGCATATCTTACGGTACCCCTGACCACCCACTATGGAGTCTTGGAATAGTGGAGGAAAAGCAATCTCTAGCCCAACACTGGTGGCTGGACGAGGTCCCCTCAGTGGCCATGTGGGCGAAGCTGATGCTCCACTGTATGAAAATAGAACACATACAATATAAGGTCAGAAACCAACAGGGAAGATACCAAAACTAGTGGGCCCCCCTAGAGGCAACAATACAACACCCCTAGGTTCCCTTCCTTTTAATGCCTGGGTCAGATGATAGTTTAGCCTAGAGATCGGTAATAGGATATGGGTTTATTGACAACATTTGGAGGGGAGGAGGGGGTCTTGGAAAAATTACTAGGTGACTTTGAGGCTTGGTTATTTGCTGACCATTGGTGTTCCTCTCCGGATGGGGGGGCCCACTCTCCTTCTCTATTTTGGAGGGGGGGGCACTGCCACTACTGAAGACATCTTGAAAATGTGATACAAGAAGTGCCTGGAAGTTTATGAAGGAATGACTTCCATCTTTGTATGCTATGCACCAAAATACCAAAACTGAATGATATATGATAAAATGGATTTCCTCTCTGCATGAATCAAAGGGTAATTATGTACTATTCTGAATACTTGTAATGTCGCTGATGTCAAAAATAAAGTTTACAAAAAAAAAAATTATTGAGTCAGAGCTGATGACCCCAAGGAACACCCTTAACGCCTGTTAGTGTGTGCAGGGTGGGGGTGGGGTGTTAGGGTTGGAAACCCTAATGCCACATTTCCCTACTTTTGTGGCTTTAACCCTAACTAGAGCATTAAAAAATGATTTTTTGCAATTTATTTCCTTACTTTTTGAGACTGCATAATCGTATCCTTATTTGCCTGTGGGATCACAAGGCCCTCCAGGTCCTGCACTCCCATGCCTCCATAGATGCATATATGTATGTAGCTGTGGAAGCACAGGCACTCCGGGCCCTGCACTTCCATTTATAGGACAACAGTGACCAAACTGTCAGCATAACCATCTTATTACCCAACCTCATGTACCCAGTACAGAAAATTTTCGAATACCCTCCAAAACATAATTCTGTGCAACTGCAAGGCCATTCCAGGCCAAAGGTGCAAAAATATATTTTGGCCAGAATTTGAAAAATGATAGCTGATACATACGAGGTAGGGGGAAGCTATGTTGAAAATCTGGTGTCAAAATATTTAAAATTTTCCAAGAGATTGTAGTGTACGTAGCAATTGCAACAAATGGTCATAGCTTTGCTATTTTTGCATATTCTGGCCCCAAATTTTCAACATAGCTTTCTTATGACACTACCTCATGAACAAGAACAGGAAAAATTGTCAAATCCTGCCCAAAAGGTGAATTCGCCAAATGACATTGAAATCACCTTTCGGGTGGGAGTTGCATAATGACAGTCATATTTTGTTCATGAGGTGGGGTCCTCAAAAGGTCATGTTGAAAATTTGCAGTCAAAATGTCAAAGAATGGCTAAGTTATGCATAAAAGTTGAAACCCCCATTGAATTACCTTAGTGTCTCATATTGCAATCACCAGTTCCAACAGCAAGACGTGCCTTCGATTGGAAAGTGTGTCTTGAAACTTGGACCTGTTCAGGTAAGTGAGGCTGTATAGGGGTGTACTGGGGTTGGGGAGTGGAGGGGTGCTGAGTGGGAGTTGGGGTTGGGGGGGGACTGATTGGTGAGGGACCATTTTCTTTTTTTGCAGGTTTGGGGAAAAAAAAACCCACTGAGGGACCATTTTCTCCATTTTGGGTTCTGCCTCAGATGGAAAGGAAGGGGGTGCCACGAGACACCAGGGAATTTAAAATTTGACAACAGGGACAGCGATCAGCAGGTGGGGGTGCCACTAGATACCAGGGAAATTGGGAACAGTGATCAGCAGGTGGGCAGGTGCCACTAAACACCAGGGAATATAAACTTTGACAACGGGGATAGGGATCGGCGGGTGGGGGTGCCACTAGACACCAGGAAAAGTTTAGAATATTAAGGGGGCAGCGATTAGTGGGTGAGGGTGCCACTAGACAAAAGGGCAATGTCACACATTGCTAGGGATGGCAATGGAGAGGGTGTGTGGGGGGGGGGTGCCACCAAACAACAGGGAAGCAGTGGCTCACAGCTCACATTGTAGCTGGCAGCAAAAGTTCAGCTGCGGCTGCAGAAGTGAAGAAATTACCACTGTTCTCAAACAGAGAATGAGGGGAAACACTCCTCTCGCTAAGCTGGGCATTTGGGATTTGGGATGCCCAGAAAACATTTCTGTAGCCATGTTAATAAACAAACATCAAAATCTACCTAAACAAGCCCCGTTTAGCTAGGTTCTGATGTTTGTTTTTTAAAATGCTAGTATTTTTATGTATTTTCTACGCTTGTTAGTGCATGGAAAAAATTAACAAGATGGTAGTTGTCACGGCACACAAAAATGTTTGAAGCTGTGCCATGCAATTGACAAGAAATCAAAAACAGGATCTGTGATATGAACTTTTTCATTTTGCACCAGAGCGTTATGTCAAAAACCCTACTGAGCACGCTCAGATGGGAAAACACTAAACTTTGAAGTCTTATAACTCTAGAACCATTTAATATTTTTTTCACCAGACCTATCAAAGACACCACCTTAGGACAAGACACATGTCCCCTGCAAGTCTGGGGAAAAAGTTCCATTCCATGTAGGCTGTAGGTGGCAGTAAAAAATACCCATGTTAAGTATAGGAAAAAAGTTAGCCTTTTATGAAAAATGACATATGCAGATCTCAGAAACCACACAAGGTGCAGTCACAAAAATTTCCATAGATCAAGACCCTGCCTCCTTGACAACATATGCAAAATTTCAGCTCATTTCGTCAAAAGATATTAATGTAGAAAGTTAAGGGTTTAACATTGAGCACCCTACTCAACCCTAACTATAGTTACCATGCCACTATAATATACAGAAATGTAATTATGAAGAAGGGATGATAATCAAGTGGACTGGGCAGAGTGGATGGCTAGAGAAGGGAGTTCCAAATCTTAGGGAAATGGTAAGAAAAAGCAGCTTGTCCTGAGGAGGACATATGGACAGGAAGTGCAAGGGTCCTGAAACCAGGGTTATGGAATGAATAGGTGGGTGGAGGAGTGGTGGAGAGCAGGTCGGTGAGGTGGAGGGGGAGAGAGCTGAGCCAGAGCTTCCCAATAAGGTAGGAACAGTGGGTGAGTCGCCTGGCCCCAAGAGGACAGAACGATAGGGCAGTATACAGGTCACAATGATGTGAGTGGGGTGGGCACCTAAGAGCAAACCTACAAAAAGAGTTGAAAAGGGTGTCCAGTCTAGATAGGGTGGTCTTAAGGGCTGCACTGTAGATTGTGTCACCATAATAGAAAATAGGGAGGATCATTTTCTGGACAATTTCACAGCGGGCATGCTGAAGGATACAACCACGGTGTCTGTACAGAGCACCAAGTTTGGGATGCAATTTTTTATGTATGGCATCCCCATGCCCAGAGAGTCTAGGTGTCGGTCAAGCCAGAGCCCTAGGTTCACCACTCCAGAGTTCAGTATTATTGTTATCTCTTTTAAGCCTGCACAGCATAGTTATAATACCATTTCCTGCTGTTTCTAAATGCTTGATATCAACAGCTGCCTATATAGTGGTGTGTCTGCCAGTGTTTGAACAAGTTGTACATTTCAGTTCTCAGTCGACCTGCTTACCATGCTCCCTGCTCTACTCCTCTGCTTTCTCCTCCCCTTTCTTCCCCAATCCCCTTCCCTCCCACCCCCTCCACTCTCATCTTCCCCCTTTACCCATCCTCCCCCCCCTTCCCCATCCATCCTTGTTTCCTTCCTTCACCCTTCCTTAACCTAGAGTTCCTCGACTGTTTCATTGTTTCCCTTTCCCATTCCCCTGCTTCCCTCCCAAAGGGACATAAGTCCTACTCTATTCTTCACTTCCTTGTCCTGCTTCTCCTCCTAGCTGGTGATGTGGAACTCAACCCTACTCTCTCCCCCATTTATTCCTTGAGGCCTTAGTGTTTTCCATCTCAATGCCAGGAGCCTCCTTCCTAAACTGGATCTCCTCACTGATGGGCCTTGCATCACTCTCCAGACCTCCTCTGTATCACGGAATCCTGACTGTCTTCCAGGATTCTTGATTCTGGCCAGGCAGTTCCAGACTACCACCTCTTTAGGCAGGACAGGTGTAGACGATGTGGTGAGGTTGCCCTATACGTCCACCAGAACCTCTCCTGCACCATCACTCTCAGGGAGGCTGCACTCTCCTCCCACAAGTTTCTGCTAGCTAAACTCTTCTTTCCCTCCTCACTACCCATTTTTATTGGTGTTTTCTATTCCTCACGGAGAATTCTCCCCTTGTCTCTGATGGACTCACTCTCTCCTCACACTCCCCTGCTGGCAAGCTTATCCTCACTGACTTTCCCCCACTCCAGGCCAACCACCCACAGGACTGAGTCCCTTAACCTTTCACAGCTCATCACAGATCCCACATGACAGACTCTCCACTCATCAAACCATACCCACCTGAACTGTGTTCTAGCCTTACACCCCACCACACTGTTGCAGCAGGGATAATGCCGGATGCTTTAAGTGACTACTGCAAGACATTCTGTGTCAGCAAAGCCAGGCTCTGTCCTGCCTCCCCAAAGTACATCTGGTCTGGGTCCCTTCGGTCACTGAATAAAGAAGCTGTACTGAGAGACTTGGCTGCAGCTGAATGGTCCCCCATGCTCACTGCCCCAGACACTGATATGGCCCTCTCTCTCTTCCACTCAGTATTTATTTTGGTCTGGGAAAAGCGCGTTCCCGTTACAAAATCCAGGATTAAATCCTCTCACCACTTCTAGATTACCTTCAATCTCATCAATTTATACAAGACCCATGACCAAGTCTGGGTCAGATATAATTTATCCTGCTCCCTGCTGGACCTCCTTTCCCTTCAGGTCACTTAGGAACTCTTGCATTAAGGCAATTCATACCTGCAAGTCCCTCTGCTTCAAAGTCAGCCTCCAGAATCATCTTAATTACCCAGCCAAATTATGGAAGGTGATTCACTCCTTTTTTGACCCCCCCAGCCCAGTCCTCTCCCCTGTCCTCATGGTTAATGGTTCACCAGTGTCTGACCCTCCCTCTGTTCATACTCACTTTAATGAGTTTTTTTACCACTTGTGCTCTCCCCTCCATCCCACCTCATGGCTCCACTCCTTTCCCCCCCTTCTCCTCCATCCTGCTTGCCTCACCCCCTCTGAGGTCTGATTCCCGTCACTCCTCAGGAGACCCTGTTTGCCCTTTCCTTACTCAATCCTTCCAGATCTAGCCCAAATGACTTGGACCCTAAACTTCTCCATCTGTCAGCTCCTGCCATCACCTCTTTCCTTACTCACCTCCTAAGTCTTTCCTTCCCCCTTCACATGGTCCCTCAGTCTTGGAAGATTGCTACTGTTCTCCCCCTCCACAAAGGAGGTGACCTCTCAACTCCAGGCAATTCCACCCTATCTCCCTCCTCACTTCTCTTGCGAAGTTGCTGGAGAAACTAGTCTACCAATGACTTGCAGACTTCCTCCACTCCTCCAGCTTCCTCTTCCCCTTCCAGTCTGGCTTTAGGAAGGATATTTCCTCTATCTCCTCCCTACTTAGTGTCATTAACTCTATCCTGTCAGTGATAGATCAGGGGAACATCACAGCTGCCATTTTCATTGATCTGGCCAAAGCCTTTAATTTGGTGTCCCACCAACTCCTTCTGAATACGCTCTGTCAGCCTCTCAGACCCTGCTGTCAACTGGTTCCATTCCTACCTCTCATTCAATCAACAGTTGGTACAGGTAGGAGGTACCATCTCCCCACCCCTCCCTATCCAGGCTGTGTTCCCACAGGGCTCCATTCTGGGTCCAATCCTCTTCTCTGTTTTTCTAAATGACCTCCACTCCCCCTGTGCCAACTTGCATATTCACATGTATGCAGATGACACAGTTCTTTACACCTCCAGTCCTTTGATGCATCTCCGGAATCTCACTTCTGCAAGACGTTCACAATGTTCAGTGCTGGTTCCAGTCCAACCAACTTTGGGACAACACACACACACACACGCATGCACGCACACACACACGCACACACACACACACACAGTGTCTTGGTACCAACAGAAGCTGGCCCGGTTTAACCCCCCTTATCCCCCTCCCAGTCTTCACTATACTGGATGGTACACCACTTGAACACTTGAAGTAGTCCTAACTTCTATGTACTTCAGCGTGTGGTTGGATAGCAGGCTTGACTTCTCTGCCGACATTGATTCCATCCATGACAAACTCCACCTCAAACTTGGTGCCTTGTACCACAGTAAGGAGTGCCTTTCTTCCCAGGTCTGCCGGGAGCTGGTCACCAAAATAGTTCTCCTGTTTTTCAACTATGCAGATGTGGTTTATGGCACTGCCCCCTTTACCTCCCTTGCAACACTAGACACCCTCTGCAATGTCTTCTGCTGCTTTGCTAAAAACTCACCCTCTCATACTCACCAATGCTCCCTTTACTCCTCCCTCTCCATCCTTCTTGTCCCCTCACGTTGCCAGTCCCACCTCGGTTCCCTCATCTGTAAATACTGGTTTGGGTCCCCCACCTCATACCTATCTCACCTCTTCTTCCCCATCCTGTTCTCCTCCTATTCCCTGCACTTGAGACCCATGCACATTCTCCCTTCCCCACCCACACACCCTAGCCAGGAAATCTGCTTTCTCATATTGCCTTCCCTCCCTTTGTAATCAACTACCCTCCTCCATTTCTCTCCCCTCCCTCCCTCCCCTCCATTAGGCGTCAGCTAAAACTCCTCCTCCTCCCCATTGCTCCTGCCAACCCTCTTCCTGAAACCTTCCT
The DNA here is from genome assembly GCA_016271365.2 of Neoceratodus forsteri. Taxonomy (NCBI): domain Eukaryota; kingdom Metazoa; phylum Chordata; order Ceratodontiformes; family Ceratodontidae; genus Neoceratodus; species Neoceratodus forsteri. Next base: position 336,631,029 of record CM057459.1, read on the forward strand.
TAGCCTTTCCTGGCTTTTAACCACCCCCTATTTCCCCTTCCCCCTTAACCTCATACTTTCAGCAACCTTGTTGAAGTTTATCTATCTGTTTTGACTCCTACTTTCAGCACCAGATCAGCCTCCCTTCACTCTGGCACTATGCACTTTGAGTTTGCCCAATTTGCACAGATAATTTGTATGCTAATTAATTTGTTCTCCACATGCAATGTTTTGTCATTTTGTCTGTACTGCGCTCAACTTATGCTCTTCATGTCATCCTCATTGTAACCACATCATCTGACTGTGCTGTATTTTGTTTGTAATTGTGCTTCTCCCCTTCCCCATCCCCTTGGGTCACACCTGGAAATAAGCCTCAGCTCAGTGTGCCTCTCCTGGTTACCAGTTTTAAATAAATAAGTGGAAAAAATAATTAAATTAATAAATAAATATGTAGTGTATGTGTTTCATTATATAGCACATGTGCAATGTTTCAATATATAACTACATAACTCTATATGGTTCATCCTGGCCCTTGGGATATGTAAGCCCTTATCACAGGCTGAAGTTCTAGATTACAGAAGGGCAGACTTTAACTGGGTGAGGAAGCTGGTCCGGGTCAAGTTAGTCAGAGTGGACAACATTACAGATATGGAGAAAAGATGGGGGAGTCAAGGGAGCTATTATCACGGCAACAAAGTCTTGCATGAGAACAGTAATCAAAAGGAACAGGTACAAGAGACCAATATGGTTCTCTAGAGAGGTCAGGGAAGCAGTGAGAGTCAAACAGAAGGCTTTCGCCAGGTACAAGGCAAAACCAGGGGAGGAAGAGTGGGGAGAGCACCAAATGAGAACAAGGGAACCAAAAGGGCAGTCAGAGAAGCAAAGGCAGACACAGAGCTGCATACTGTGGAGTAGGTCAAGGGAAGGGGAAAACAGTTCTTTAGATATATTATAGAAAAAAGAAAGAAAGGGAGAGGAATTGTTAGACTAACAGAGGGAGGTGGGGTAATTGAGCAGGACAGGCAGAAAGCAGCTGTTCTTAAGGACTAGTTCTGCTCTGTATTTACAAGAGAAAATAAAGGGCCTCTTCTAGAGAGTGGCACTATGGCACTGTAAGGGGGATCCCTGAGACGAGGCAGCAATTTTTTATCAGTGAAAGGATTTGGAAAGGGCTAGCAGCCCTAAAGATAGATAAGGCCCCGTTGGCCAGATGGTCTGCATTTGAGGGTGCTCAGGGAACTGGCAACAGACATAAATGAACCCTTGGTAGGGCTATTCACAAGCTCAGTTGAGACAGGGATAGTTCCAAAAGGCTGGAGGGTAGCAGTCCCTCTCTATAAGGGGAGAGGGGGAAGACAAGAAGCAACTGGGTAACTACAGACCTGTCAGTCTTATCTCTGTTATGGGTAAACTGATGAAGGCTATAGTCATAGAGGTCTTCATGGACTACCTGGAGATCAATGGACTCCAGGATAATAAACAGCACAGGCTTGTGGAAGGGGAGGTCTTGTTAGATTAATTGATAGTATTCTTTGACTGGGTAATGACGGTAGTGGATAAGGGCCATCCTTTGGATTTATTCTACTTCAGTTTCAGCAAAGCTTTTCACTGGTGCCTCATAGAAGGTTGCTGAGGAAGCTAAAGGATCTGTGTGTAGTGAAGGACACAGCCAGATGGGTGAGAAACTGGTTGGAAGGGAGACAAAAGAGGGTTGTGGTTGACAGATTCAAATCAGACAAGAGGGAAGTCACCACTGGGGTGCCACAAGGATCGGTCCTGGGTCCAGTCCTTTTTGATATGTTCATTGGCAACATGGGAGAAGGAATCTTCAGCAAGATGTGTCTGTTAGCAGAAAACACTAAGTTCTGTGGCAGTGTAGACAGTGAGGATGGGGTTAGGGTGATGTAAAGAGACTTGTAAAGGCTAGAAAGGTGGTCAAAGGTTTGCAGGTTGAAATGCAATGTCATAAAGTGCAAGGTAAAGCATATAGAGAACAAGAACCCCAGGACACAGTACTAGATAGGGGGTAAAGCTGGGGACAACCTCTGAGGAAAGAGACCTAGGGGTTATCATCAGTTACTCCCTAAAACAAGCAAGCCAGTATAATAAGTCCTACAGTAAGGCAAACAGGATGCTGAGGTATATAGGAAGGGGTACTGACAGCAGAAGAAAAGAGGTACTACTACCTCTCTATAGATCACTGGTGAGGCCCCACCTGGAGTATTGTACCCAGTTCTGGTGTCCTCACACAAGGAAGGATAAGGACAGGCTGGAGACAGCGCAATGAAGATTGACCAAAATGATTCGGGGCAAGCAGGGCAGATCTTATGAGGATCAGTTCAAGGCACTGAACATATACTCGCTGGAGGCCAGACAAGAGAGGGAAGATATGATAGAGACCTTCAAATTCCTGAGTGGAATGGACAAGGTAAATTGCAAGGAACTATTTAGCATAAATAGTGGATCAAGAACATGGGGGCACAAGTGAAAACTATGGGGGAGTTTCAAGAGGGAAGTGAGAAAGTTTTATTTTACAGAAAGGGTGGTGGAGCTGTGGAACAATCTGTCAGCTGATGTGGTGGGCGCCAAAACTATCAGTGGCTTCAAGCACAGCTGGGACAGAGTGAAGGGCTTAGTGGTTGCTCAGGGTGATACGGGTAGGACAGCGAGCATGGAGATGGATAGTGTGGGTCAGAATCCTATATGGATAATAGGTCATAGGTTTGTTGGGGTTTTATGGGAAGACCAGATGGACCAATGATCTTTTTCTGTCATCATTTTCTATGTTTCTATAAGCAAAGCTGGAATTAAGCTGTGTTTTAGTGCATTTGGCATGTCATTTTACATGCCAGAATATCAAAATTCTACCCATGGTGGTCCACCTGGAAAACGTTTTTTTTTCTTTCTGTCCAACAACTGCAGTTCTAAGTACAGGCCATTAGATGGTACTGTGTAGAAGGTTTGAAGGAGTCTGCACATGATATAAATTTTTTAAGGGAAAAATAAGTTTATTTCTGTTGCTATAGTGCAACACGATTGGCCATATTTTGAACTTCGCCCACCCCCACCAACTCTGTCATCCATACCCTGCAGCCACTATTTTGTGCAACACTCAGCAGCCCTGGCTGGAGCAAGATAAATAGTGGTCCCAACTCCCAAGTTTTCTTTTCCAACAGATAGGTCTGTGAAATGATGCACATGGTAAGTCAAGGGCATAAATAAATAAATACCAGAATGAGAGAGATAAGAATGCACTATAAGATCTAACTAAAAGTAAGATTACAGGCATGTTAGAAAAGATGTTTAACACAAATATGCAGCTTAAGAATGAAGGGAGAGTACACTGTCATGCCTCATTAGTCTCTCCCTGCAGTTTCCCTGTGGGCATGGTACTCTATGTAGAAGATATTCAGGAAGATTAACAATTGTGGTAAGTACATAACTTTCATATCCTCTAAGAATCAATCTTCTCCATAGACTACCAATAATGGGTCAGAGTACTAAGGTACCAAACTCGGAAGAAGCCTCACATACTTGGGAGGCTAGAGCTGAGGGCACACTCAGGATAGCAATCCATTAGAATTGTCCTGCTAAAGGTGGCATGCTGCCTGGCATGGACATCAAGGGCATAGTGCTTGGTAAAGGTATGCAGTGTACTCCAAGATGCAGCTCTGCAAATTTCTCTAATTGGCATGGAGCACATCTCTGCCAGGGAAGTAGCAACCACTCTAGTGGAGTGGGCATGTACCTTGCCCTCCAGTTTAACCTAAGCCATAGTGTACCAGGGGTGAACGCAATCTAAAATCCAGGCAGAAATGCACTTGATTGTGACAGGCTGTCCCTTTCAATTAGGGTGGGAAGAGACAAAGAGATGTTCTGACTGTCTAAAGTGTGAGTATAGTGTAGCCTGGGGGTTTATGTTTATGTTTATTTTATTTTTATTATTTATTTTTGTTCATTAAGTTTGTTTTTAATTAGCGGCACCAGTTAGTGAGAGTTACTGGTTGCCTAGGGATTTTATTTTATTGGATTAGTCTATTGTTTTTGTTTGATAAGTTGGTTTATTTTTTAGTTTGTTCTGTTGTTTTTGGACTTATTGGGGGGTTGTAATTTATATTTTTTAGGAGATTTCAACTGCACTTTTTCCTGTTTAGGAAATTAGGATTGCTTGTGGTGTTAGCCACAATTTAAAGTATCTTGCAGAATGTGTCTGCTTGCTCCTCCAGTCCTCGCTATTGGCCTCCTCTCTGTGCCCTCCACCGTTCTCTCCCCGGCTTCCTGCTTTTGCCCACCAGCGCTATCGGGGTGCTGGGAATCACCTGGGGTGGGGGGGCGGGGTGGGTTGGAGGGTGCAGACATTGGAGCTCGAATGAGCGGGTTTCTCCCATAGGGGTGGTTAAGACCAGAAGACGCCCAGGGGCGAAATGGAGCCTGAAACTTGGTAATCCATGTCTCATCCCCATACCCAAGGGCACTTCCTTTTTGGGTGGGCAAGTAGTCGGGACGGCCCTCGAGCATTGTCCAATCCGGACGTTGTTATGCAATGCCAGATCCATTAAGAACAAGACTGCATTGATTGCGGATTTTGTTGGAACAGTGGATCTGACTTGCATCACCGAGACCTGGTTAGATGGTAATGCTGCCCCAATTCTGGAGGCAGCTGTTCCTCCCGGGTACTCAGTGATACATCGCCTGAGGTTGGATCGCAGGGGCGGGGGGGTAGCAGTCTGTTTTAAGACAATTGGGCCTCACTGGTGTACCAGTTGAGGAAGCTGAATCATTTGAGTGCACTGTGGTAACTGGTTTGGGGTGCAGGATAGCTCTCATTTACCATCCACCAGGGGATAAGAAGCTGTTCCTACAGGAAGTAGAGGACTTCACCGCCGACATGGCATTCGAGTCGCCCAGACTGATGGTTCTGGGTGACTTCAATGCCTGGGTCGACGATGAATCTTCGCTTTTTGAACAACACTTCCTCCAGTTGATGACATCACTGGGCTTCACAGAGGTTGTTTCCTCAGCTACTCACAATAGTGGTCACTCTCTTGATTTGGTCTTCCTCCTGGGGATCGAGGCCTCTGATTTGGGGGTGGAACCGGTTGGTTGGTCTGATCACTACACCGTGAGGTTCAATTTATCTACCCCCCTGAGTAGGTCTGCCCCTGTGGAGTTGGTCAGTTACTGCCCTTTGCGGGTTATGGTCCCTGAAGACCTGGTGGTGGTGATTGACCTCTCGGTGTTCGGTGAGACCAGCACCAATCCAGAGCACTTAGTGGTGGCCTATAATAAGTCTTTTACTTCAGCTCTTGATCGGATTGCTCCAGCCTGTGTTCATCCCCTTCTGCTTCGCCCTCGGACTCCATGGTTTGATGGGTCACTGAGGGAGATGCGGAAGTTGGGACGCAGGTTAGAACGTTGCTGGCGTAAATCCGCCTTGGATACCGACCATCTTATTTTGTTAGAGCATTATCAACTCTATCAATCAGCGATCTCCCATAAGAAGGCAGAATTCCTATCCAGGGAAATCGCTGTTGCTGGGAACTGACCGGCTCAACTCTTCCGAACTGTGGACAGGCTGTGCAACCCAGCCTGTCTGCAGCTCCGTCGAGTTTTATCACAAACTGAGTGTGATGAGATCGCTCAATTCTTCATGAATAAGGTGGCCGACATCAGGCAGGAGTTTTTTCCGTCTCGTTCTATGGGAGATATGGTTGGTCAGTGCTCGGTCACCATGCCCAGTATTTCCTGGAGTACCTTCGACCTACCGGATTTCATTGACATTATGAAGATTGTCCAGAGGACACACCCCACGTGCTGTAGTTTAGACCCGGGCCCGACTTCCCTAATTTTGGGTTGTAGTGATGTTATAGGCCCAGTCTTAGTTCAGATTGTCCGGTGCTCCCTGGAATCGGGTGAGTTTCCTAGCTCCCTGAAGGAGGCAGTGGTGATACCTCTTCTGAAGAAAGCTTCTTTGGACCCGGAGTCTCTGGCGAACTACAGGCCTATCTCGAACCTCCCTTTTGTGAGAAAGGTTATCGAGAAAGTGGTGGCAATTCAACTGGAGAACCATCTAACCATCCATAATTTATACGAACCTCTCCAGTCGGGTTTCCGTAAGAGGCATAGTACTGAGACGGCTCTGGTTCGGGTGCTCAGTGATCTCCTGATGGCGAAAGATCAGAGGAACCATTCTATCTTGGTACTCCTCGATTTCTCTTCAGCTTTCAACACTGTCGACCATGGGGTTCTGCTTGAGCACCTGAGATTCATCTGTGGGCTGACGGGTACAGCCCTCAGATGGTTTTCATCTTTCCTCACCGGTCGAACTCAGAGAGTTGTCTCAGGAATATTTTCTTCCTAGTCTTTCTTTCTGCCTTGTGGGGTACCTCAGGGCTCGGTGCTGTCCCTCATGTTGTTTGCAGTGTATATGCTGCCCCTCGGAGACATTATAAGACGGTATGGGCTGAGGTTTCACTGCTATGCTGATGATACCCAGCTCTACCTGTCTTTCACTCCCGACCAGGTGTGTGTGCTCTCTCAGTATTTAACAGCTGCCTCATGGAAATCCAAGATTGGATGAGTTTCAGTGGGTTAAAGCTGAACGCGGGAAAGACTGAGGTTTGGTGGTGGACTCTGGTCGCAGGATAGAGGGGTTGGGGTCTGTTTTGCCATCTGGTTTATTTCTGGGGGGCGAGCAGATCCCTACCTCTGAATGGGTGCATGACCTGGGAGTGATACTTGATGATGGTCTGACCCTTTGCCATCAGGTGTCTGCAGTCTTCAAGTTAGCCTTTTACCACCTTAGGAACATTGCCAGGATCAAGCACCTTGTTCCGTCCAGTGACTTGCCTGTCTTGGTCCACGCCTTCGTGACCTCGTGCCTTGACTACTGTAACTCCCTGTACCTAGGGCTTCCCAGGGTTAATATCTGCCACTTGCAGCTAGTGCAGAATGCGGCTGCACGTTTATTGACTGGGGCTTCAAGGAGATCTCATATAACCCCAGTGCTGCGCGATCTGCACTGGCTGCCAGTTCAGTGGCGGATCACCTTTAAGGTAGGTTTGTTAACCTACAAGGCCCTACATGGACTGGGTCCAGACTACTTGAAAGAACTTCTGATTCCTTACACCCCTATGCATCAACTCCGCTCAGCTGATAAGGGGTTGTTGAAGATTCCGAGGGTTAGACTGAAGTCATCTGGGGCACAGGCTTTTATGCTCGCTGCTCCATCCTTCTGGAATTCTCTACCTCGTCAGCTACGGGAGTGCAGGACTGTGGAGAGTTTTAAGCAGGCAATGAAGACCTTTCTATAGGAAAAAGCACTTCCTGATTTTCTTTGATTTTATGCTTATTTATTGTTTAACTGAGTGTGTTGTATTTGTGAAGCACTTTGATATTCTGAAAGGCGCTATATTAAATAAAATTATTATTATTATTATTAAAGTCCATAGTTCTGTCCAGGTAAAACCTATGGATTAGATCTTAACATCCAGTGAGTGGAGAGCCTTTTCTTCCTCATTCTGGAAGTTAGCAAACTAGTTAGGCAGGATTAAAGCTGATTAAGATGGAACTCCAGCACTACCTCAGGTAGAAGCTTGGAGTGTATACAATCAATCAATCAATCAAATCTTTATTTATCCAGGCGATAAAGAGCTACCTTGCCTTTAAGAAAAACAGTATACAGAGGATCTCTGACCACAGCATGGATTACAGATACTCTGCATGCAGAGGGACAGCTACTAGACATGCTGTTCTCCAAGTTTGAAACTTCAAGTAACAAGTTGCAATGGGCTTAGCAGACTTGTGAGTGAGCATATCCAGCACAAGGTTTATATCAAAGGAAGCCACCGCCTTCCTGATGGAAGGCCTTGTGTGCAAAATACCATTGAAGAACCTCTGAAACAAAAGCAGCTGTGCCTAGGGAAGGGTATCTACAGGTTCGTGGTATGCTGAAACAGCACATATGAGGACCTTAACTGTGGAATACTGCAGGCCATCATCAGAAAGGTCCGGAAAGTACTCCAAAACCTTTCAGGTGGGCACCTGAAAGGATCCAGGGGGGTTTGGAGCACCAGACAGAATATCTTTTCCACATGGCTGTGTATGTCATCCTGGTGAAAGGTTTGCATGCAGCCAAAAGTATTTCAGAGACTCCCTGAGAAGCCTTGAACATATTCACTTTTATCACGTCAGGAACCAGGCCTGAAGGTGAAGGGGTGCAGGTTGGGATCTACCAGCTGATCATGGGTAAGTAAGTGTGTTCGGAGTAGCAAAACCCTTGGTTTGCTAACAGAAAATCGATTTAACAAAGGAAACTACATCTCTCAATGCTGGCAGGGGGCCATTAGGATCATCTTGTCCCCATGCACCTCCAGTTTGAACAATACCCTCTGGATGAGTGGTACTGGAAGGAATGCATACAGAAACAGATTTTGCCGTGGCAGTCAAACTGTATCCTGACAGAAAGTACTATGTCCTGAATTTCTGGAACAGAACTGAGGCAGTTTGGTGTTGAGGTTGGACACAACAAGGTCCACATCTGGGGTGCCCCATACATCAAATATTCACCATTCCCACACTCTCATTGCCTCCCTGCAGAAAGGGTAAGAGTGTGCTCCTCCTTGCGTGCTGACAAAGAACATGACAGACTTGTCTGTCTGAAGAACTGTCTTTCACCTGACCAAGTCCACAAGGGCTTTCAGACTATACAGAACTGCACAAATCTTCAGCACACTGATGTGGAGATGTGTTTCTGAATGGTCCCAGACACCTTGTGTTTAGAGACCCTGGCAGTGGGCTCCCCTCTCCAGCAGGGATACATACATGGTAAGGGTCACCTCTGGCTTCAGTGGAGATAAGGGGAAGCTATGGAGGAGGTTGCCCTCCACTGATCACTGTCACAAACCCACTTTTGGGAGCTGGGTCCACTGAGCTCACAGTGCCCACCCCTAAGTGCAATCCGTGATGGGGGGGAACAGGAATACCCTCTCCATGTCCTTCTAGAGTGCTCTCTGAGTTCACAAGTGAACACGTACCACGAGGCCCAAGGGTTTCCTCTCCAATCTGGGTAAGGGTAAAATACAGTCTCGAGTCTGTAGCCGGATAATAACCCTCCTTGGTTGCTGCACTGAGGGAAGGATCCAAGCGTTATGAGCTCTTCAGGGCTTTCCTCATAATCCTGATTGTGTCTTCTTTCCCAGGTGGTGCAGGAACCTAGTTCAAACGCCTCAGACTCCTCCCAAAACCCTGTGTATTTCTTATACTTAGGCACCCAGATTCCCTTCCAGGATCCTAGTCTTTGGTAGTGATGGTGGCACCTTAGCATTAAACAGGCTGTCACAGATTGAATAAATCTTCCCACCTTCACACACACAACAAAATTACTTCCAGGAAGTTATTAGAAGCAAGTGCTTTTACTAGTACTTAAATAATTATCATACAAGACTTACAAATAAAAGATTCAGAAATGTAGTTACAGAATAACAAAAAAAAGTTGGACAAAATACATACAAAATGCACAATGAAATTTAACTATCTGGTTTCTACCTTGTCTGTGGAAAATCAAAAGTCCAGAAAATAAATGAAGTCTGCAGTCCCAGTTCTTCTTGCAGCCACTGGTCCTCAGTGTATGACTGGCAGCCTGGCTCTCTGTGTCAAGAAAAGTGTCTTCTGCAAAATGCACTGAGTTTCTGTTCTGAGGGGCCTTATTTAGGCCTAAACATCTCCAAGTCCAGCTTTTCATTTTCTAGGTCAACAGAGGTCTCTTTTGCTCTTTCCCAAATTTTAAGGGAATCAATATTCTTATTTAGATTTCCTACAGTTCCAACATCCTGGCTGGACTTTGATCTTCACTGTCCTTCTTGCCACTTAATAAAATGTAAATAGACTGAGGCAGTTCCCAGAAATTGACACTAGGATTTGCAGCTTATCCAATAGGTAGGGAAATTTGCAGACTAGATGGGTCAAGCAGTCCTTATCTGCCGTCAAAGTCTATACTAGGTGCACAGATTGTCCATTTGCATAACCCCTGCTGTAAAACCATTTTCTCTATGATTTAAAGATTTATGACCAGAGAGTTGATGCCTTCTGTCTCCTGCCAATTTATGACACATTTGCCTTTCATCAGCTTACCCCAATCCCCTTTGAAATGTAATTTCACTTTCCTATTAAGTAAGCATTTCCCAGACTCTGGAAAACCTCCCCATGTAATCTTTAAAAAAAAACAACAACATAGGCATCCTTCTGGTAAACCTGATATCCTGGCCTTTTGGGGAATTTAAACATAACACTTTTAGAGAAATATGACAGCAATATGTCTGAAATATGACTGAACTGGCCAAATTGCAACATTCCTCCCTCCTTAGACTGAATTTGTGGGAACATGCCCCTATTATATGGCAGAGTTTCCATAATTCGGTTACTGTTCTAACTGGTGAGACAGGCCATCCACGTTTGCGTTGGCAGATCCTGACCTGTGCATAATTGTCATGTCATAGGCCTGTAGGGCAATACTACATCTGAGGAGCCATCCATTTGTTGTGACCATCTGATTTAACCACACCAGGGGGTTGTGATCAGTCTGTACCTAGAAGCGCCTTCCCTAGAGGTACAGCTCTAATTTCTTCATGGCCCATTAACCATGGAGTATGCCTGCTCCCAGGGAAGTAACATCTTGCTGAGGTACACTATCGAGTGGTCTCTCCCCTGATTAGATGTCTGGCTGAGGACAGCTCCAATCCCCACATTCGAGGCATCCATCTGTACTACAAACCGCCTAGTGTAATCTGGACTGGCCAACATGGGGCACTGCACAGTGCCTCTTTTAGCCAAGTGAAGTCACGTTCACAGGCTGGCTCCCAGTTTACCTTTTAGGACTGTCTTTTCTTTAGCAAGTCAGATAGGGAAGCAGGCAGGGTACTGTAATTGGGAAAAAACTTTGGTAGTACCCTGCAGTCCCTAGGAAGTTCCTAACTTGCTTCTGGGTTTCAGGCATGGGCCATGCCTCTATTGCCTTAATCTTTTGCTTGATTAGGATGAAGCTGCCCCTGCCTCCTACATGACCTAGGTATGCCACCTCTGCCATAGCCACCAGGCATTTTCAGCCTTGACAGTGAGCCCTGCCACCTGTATTCTGCCCAACACTTCCTTCAGATGGGACAGGTGTACCTTCCAGCTGGTACTGTGAAGATGGCGATATCATCCATATAAGCCACTGCGTACTCTTCTGTACTGTGTAACACCTGCTTGACCAACCTTTGGAATGTGGCAGGGGCATTTTTCATTCTAAAAGACATTACCCGGAATCAGAATAATCCTATTGGAGTGATGAAGGCTGACAGTTCTCTAGCTCTGGCAGTTAACTCCACCTGCCAGTATCCTTTTGTCAAGTCAATTGTGGTAAGGTATGTCACCCCTCCCAGTTTGTCTAGTAGTTCATCCATCTGTGGCATTGGGTGAGCGTCAGACTTTGTGACTGTGTTGATTCCACAATAGTCAACACCAAAGTGAGTGGACCCATCCGGCTTGGGAACGAGGACTACAGGTGAGGCCCAGGGAACTGTGGGATTTCTGGATTACCCCTAAATCCAGCATTTCCTCCACCTCCCTCCTAATGTCCTTGAGGATGGCCTCAGATCCCTGGTAGGCTGTCTGTCATATGGGAGCTTGTGTCCCCGTGTATACGTCATGGGTTGCTAAGGGTGTTCATCTGCGCTTGACCGTAAATAAACTGGAAAAGTCCTCTAAAGCCTCCCTCACTTCCTGGGTCTGTTCCGGGGTCAACTGGGGAGACAGTTTGATTGCCTCCACAGATGACAACCGCTTGCTTTCCTCTAGCAAGTCCAGGAGGGGTCTTCCTTGTCCATCCTCTTCCCAGGACTACACACTGCAAACACCATGTTGACCCTATTAGCATATGGCTTCATCATATTGACATGGTATATCCTATGGGTATGTCCCGTGTCAGGCAATTCCACAATATAGTTTACGTCATTGACCTGTCAGACTACCTTGTATGGTCCCACCCACTCAGCCTGCAGCTTGTCCTTCTGGACTGGAATTAGGACCATTGCTTCCTGTCCTGCACTGTACAAGCGAGCTCTGGCTTCCGTGGTCATACCAGACTTTTTTCTTCCACTGGGCAGCTGACAGGTTGCTTTGGGCCACCTCCATAAGCTCCTTCAGCTTCTCCCTAAACTTAAGAACATACTCCCCTATGGGAGTTCCCTGGGTGGTGTGCTTGCCTTCCCAGACTTCCTGGATCAAGTCTATGGGCCCACGCACCCGTCTGTATAAGAATTCGAAGGGGGAGAACCCTGTCGACTCTTGGGGTACCTCCTTGTATGTGAACAACAGGTCCAGTCTCTCCCATGCTGTTCAGCAAATGCTTGGAGCATCGATTTTAGGGTACCATTAAGTCTTTCCATGAACCGATAAGCTTGTGGGTTATAAGGTGTCATGCGCCTCTGCACCAACCCACACTTCTCGCACAAACACTTCATCAGGTCCAACATGAAGTTATCCCTGTGATCAGAGATAACCTCCTGTGGAAACCTGACACAGGAGAAAATCTCTAGCAATGCATCTGTCACTTTGTCTGCCTTAATTGAGGAAAGGATGACTGCCTCTGAGTATCAGGTGGCGTAATTAACCACCGTCAGGATAAACTTTCTTCCAGAGGAGCTTGGGGTATTCAAAGGTCCCAAAATATCCATTCCTTCCCTCTGGAATGGCTCCTCCACAATGGGTAAGGGAATTAGGGCAGCTTTGGTTTTACTACCTGCCTTCCCTATCTGTTGGCATCGGTGACAAGACCTGCAATATTCCTTCACCTGCTGGGTGAAGTTGGGCCAATAGAAATTTTGGGCCAATTGCTGCATGGTGTAAGTGATGTCCAGCAGTCCGGACATGGGGATGTCATGAACGATCTTGAGCAACCACTCACGATACCCACGGGGAATGACAAGCTGCCTGCCCATCACCCCTCCCTCTGTCCCCATGCCCTGTGTATACAACAGTCCGTCATCCCAAAATACCCTATGTCTCATGTCACCTCCCTGTGTTCCGTCAGATTCTGCATAAGCCCTCAGACTCTCCAAACTAGGGTCAGTCCTCTGAGCAGCTGCAAAATCTTCACATTTTCCCAAAGCATGGGATATGTCCCCCTCAGTTCCTAAACTGGGGTCCATAGCTCTAGCATCAGGGCATTCAGAGTCACTGCCATCCCTAACATTCTCACCATTTGTTACCCCTCCCACAACAGAGTAACCTTCTGTAGCTGTTGGGTGAACGGCTACTTGGGGAAGTCCTACCTCCCTTTCACTGTTCTCCATGTCAGGAGACACAAGCTGGGGAACCAGCTCATATTCTTTTCCACAGGGGCTTCTGTGGGGTTCACGGAATCACAAGCGGCCTTAGCCATCTGACTGCAGGTAACCGCACACACCTACCCTGCTGTAGATTATTCCCTATAATCACATTCAGGGTGAGGTTGTCTGCCACTACCACTTTTTGTACGTCTCTCCTGTCTCACCCCAATTCAAGAGAACACTATCTAGTGGCACAGTTTTCTACTCCCCAGTGAATCCCCTCACAGTTATAAACTGATTTTGTGTAAGTTGTTCAGGCCCAACCAAATCCCCTTTTACTAGGGTCAGAGACGCCCCTGTGTCCCTTAACCCATGAGTCTGCACCCCATTTACAGTAACTGGGTGTATGTGCTCCCTCATGTTTACAGGCATGTTTTCAGGGATACACAATGCACCTACCTCCTTTCGAGGGACACTTTGCCCACTCTGTACCTTTTTAGGACACTGTCTAGCAAGATGCCCTGGCTGTCTACAAAACCAACATTCATCATTTCTTTTATCCTAGAAATTCCTTTTTGGTAACTTGGGGCTTTCCCCTTTCTGCAGAGGCAGTGAGGGTTTTAGCTGCCCTGAAGGTGTGCTTTTCCCTTTTTGTCCTGCAGCACCTGCTCCCCCACTTCTTTTCAGAGCAGGTCTGCTCCTAGCATAGCGATCCGAGAGCTCAGCAGCTTGCTGTACTGTTTTTGGATCCTGCTCCTCTAGCCAGGTTTTCAGCTCCACTGGGCAAGCCCAAAAGAACTGCTCCAACAACACAACCTTCTCAATTTTCCCCACAGAGTTTGTTTCCACCCCCTCCCACCAACATTTCAAAAACTGATGTTGCTTTGTGGCAAGTTCCTCAATGCTCATGTCAGGGCTTTTTTGGAGTTTCTGGAATTTAACCCTGTAGGCCTCAGGAGTTAGTTCATACTTTTTAAGTAAAGCAGCATTAAGTTTCTCATAGTTCTTACTGTCCTCATTGTCCATTTGGCCTAGCGCCTCATGCCCTTTTCCAGTAAGCAGCAGGGATAACTGAAGGCTCCAGGCCTCCCTGGGTATCTTGGCCTGGATACAGACCTTTTCAAATGAATTCAAAAATGCATCCATATCCTCCCCCTCTTTAAATTCAGCTATTTATTTGGAATTTAATTTATAACGCAGCCCTGGAGTTTCAGGTTCTCCTCTGGCACTGGTCGTTGTAGTTTTAGCCTCTCCATTTCGAACTCTCTCTCTCTCTCTCTGGCGCTGCTGTTCCTCAGCCTCTCTATGGCACTGCTTTTCCATGGCCTCTCTCTGGTGCTGCTTTTCCTGCATCTCCATTTCAAACTTTCTCTGCTCTAAATCCCTCTGCTGCTGGGCATTGAACTTTCTCTGCTCCAGCTCCAATTTCCTCGGCTCAAATTGTAGCTTTAGCCTCTTTAGCTCAGGATCTGTGGTGGACTTCACTTGGAGCTGCAGTTCTGGGTCCTCTCTGGTCTCACTATCCTCCTCCCTGGGACTGGACACTGTGATGTTCCTTGGCACCCCCATGCCCAAGCACTGGTCCCTTTCAGTCACTGGCCACGACTCGAGGTTCTGGGCAACCGCGTGCTCACTGGCTGCCATGAGAGCCTCCATGAGGTTATTTTTGATTTGTCCCTCATAATGGATTCCTCTCTCTTGACACAACTGCAAAACATTCAATGTAGTTGGAAGTCATCTATTTCCTTAACTACTACTACACTACCTTACACAGTAATAAAAAAAAAAAAATAAGGGTAGATAACGTTATACTGTAACCAAAATTTTTTTTTTCAAATCTCTGCCCTGTTTGTGTGTGGATTGTTTACAGTTTTTCAATCTGATACATTGGCCTCGAATCCGACCAGCTATGCCTGTGCCACCAATATCTCTCAGATCCTACCACTATGCCACCAGGTCTGTCATGAACCCACTCCTGGTAGCCGGGTCCACTGAGCTCACAGTGCCCACCCCTAAGTGCAATCCATGATGGGGGGAACAGGAATACCTTCCCCATGCCCTTCTAGAGTGCTCGTTAAGTTCATAAGTGAACACTTGTCACGAGGGTCCAGGGCTTCCTCTCTAATCTGGGTAAGGGTAAAATACAGTCTCAATTCTGTAGCCAGGTAATAACCCTCCTTGGTTGCTGCACTGAGGGAAGGACCCAGGCGTTATGAGCTCTCTGGGGCTGTCCTCGTAACCCTGATTGTGTCTTCTTTCCCAGGTGGTGCAGGAACCTAGTTCAAACTCCACAGACCCCTCCTGAGACCCTGTGTATTTCCCCTACTTAGGCGCCCAGATTCCCTTTCAGAATCCTAGTCTTTGGTAGCGATGGTGGCACCTTAGCATTAAACAGGCTGTCACAGATTGAATAAATCTCCCCACCTTCACACACACAAAATTACTTCCAGTTATTAGAAGCAAGTGCTTTTACTAGTACTTAAATAATTATCATACAAGACTTACAAACAAAAGATTCAGAAATTTAGTTACAGAATAACAAAATAAAAATGGGCAAAATACATACAAAATGCACTGTGAAATTTAACTGTCTAGTTTCTACCTTGTCTGTGGAGAATCAAAAGTCTAGAAAATAAATGAAGTCTGCAAAGTCCCAGTTCTTCTTGCAGCCACTGGTCCTCAGTGTATGCTTGGCAGTCTGGCTCTGTGTGTCAGAAAAAGTGTGTTCTGCATAATGCACTGAGTTTCTGTTTTGTTTATTTATTTATTTATTTATTTCAATCTAGGATTACAATACCTTTGAGTCAAGGCTCCTTTACAAAGGTCAGAGGTTCCACGTTAGCGTGTGCAATAGTCATCATTTTTAGTTACAAACATATAGTCATTGACTTACAGACATGTAATAACCAGTACAAAGACTTGAGCTATGAGCAAGACAAGGGAAGGAGGTGGGGTGGGTGGGGGAGTAAAGTGAGATTGAGGGAGAAGAGGTGCAGGGCAAGGGGAGTACGGGAGGTGGTTGGGGTGGGGCAGGAGTGGAGATATGGGGGAGGTGGGCGAGGGCGGGAGACAGTGCAGCCAGGGGGCCTTGTCGAGGGAATATGACAGGTAAGGTGCTAGGGGTGCAAAGACTGATTGTAAGTGCTGGGTGCTGGGGCACGTGCAGCTGGAATGGTGGAAATGTTAAGATAGGCAATCGCAGGATACAAGTAGTGAGAGGCACAGCTTGGACTTAAAGAGGCCGAGTGTTGGAGCGGTCGCTATGTTGCTGCCAAGAGAGTTGAGCCAGTTGGATGCCCGATAGGTGAATGATCTTTGTCCTTGGGTCGTGTGACATCATGGGATATGTAGTAGATGGGAATTGGATCTCCTTGTAGTGACGTTCCTATGTCTAGGCTTAAGGAGGGCACAGACACCAGGTGGGGCAAACCCCATTATAATTTTCTTGGCTGTGATGCAGGTTTGGTATTTATGCGTTTGTCCAGTTGAAGCCATCCAGATTGGGAATAAAGGTCACATGTGTGGGTATGGCGATGTGAGCCAGTGATGACATGACAGGCTTTATTCAGGGAGGTCGCGATACGTTTGAGAGCAGTGGTAGTTGCAGACCCATATATAATAAGACCATAGTCTATGATGCTGATGATGGAGCTTTGGACAGCCACTGACAGTGCTTCTGGGGTTAGGTGTTTCCTGTGCCGGAATAATATGCCTAACCTCGCATTGGTAGACTTTGCAACATTGCTGATATGGACAGCGTATGAGAGGTGGGGATCAAGGGTGATGCCGAGGTACTTGCGATTGTGCTTGCTCTAGGATGGCTCCTTGTTGGTTGTAATGGAGAGTGGAGTTGTTTGTTTTTTGTTGTGGGGGCTGCAGAAGACCATAGACTTTTTTTCTGATTGAGAAGCAGTTTATGATTTAGGAACCAGGATTCGATGGAAGAGGAGGCCCGCTGAAGTTTATTTTGTAATTGGATTGGATCAGGGTCCGTGGTGAGGATCACAGCATAGTCGGCATAGAGAATTATTTATTCTGGGCAGCTGTCTGGTAGTGAGTTTAAGAATAGGCTGAAGAGGAGGGGTCCCAGAATGGAGCCCTGGGGACTCCCGAGCGGACCAGTCTAGGGTCCGAGAGTGTATCAGTGATTCTTATTGTTTGGGACCACTCTTCAAGGTAGCTCTTAATCCAGCCAATGGAGTCGGTTGACAGCCCAGTGTTCCAAAGCTGGACAAGCAGGAGGCGGTGATTGAAGGTGTCGAAGGCTTTAGTTAAGTCAATGTAGATTGAGCCTAGTAGTTCACCGGAGTCAAGTGCATTGTGGATTGCTCCGGTGAATTCAAGTAGGGCTCTGGAGGTGCTGTGACCTTTGTGGAACCCGTGTTGTTGCTTGCACAGGATGTTGTACGTTTCCAGGTATTCTGTGAGCTGGTCCGAGACAATGCATTTTAGTGCCTTGGAGAGTGGGGGTAGTAGGGAGATAGGTCTGTAGTTATTGTGGGCAGTTTTGTCACCACTTTTATGGATTGGGGTGACAGTGGCAGATTTCCATCTGTCCAGGAACTGGCTAAGGCTGAGGGAGAAGTTGAAAATTCTGGTCAGAGGACTAAGCACTTCATCAAGTGTGAGAAACAGGATTTTGAGATCGAGTTACATATCATTTCATATCAGTTATATCATTACTGAATCTTGATTTACCAAGGGCTTTGGTATCATATTTGCGTACTTGGCGAGCCTTGACTGCTTTGAAGTAGAAGCTGGGGGAGCTGGTGGGAGTAGTGTTCATTGCGGACAGAGGGGCTTCACCATCTCTGAAGTAGTCCTGGGGTAGGACAGAGCTGAGGTCAGTAAAGGCTTTGTTAAAGGTATCCACAATGGTTTTTGGGTTAAGGGTTGTGGTTCCATTGATGTTGAGTATTGATGGGGGGGTTTTGGGTGGATTCCCGGTGAGTTCCTTTATGTTCTTCCAGATTTCCCGACCATTGCCCTAGGAGTTTGTGAGGGCATGCTTATAGTAGGCGGACTTTGTTTGCCAGATGGTTTTGGTGCAGTCATTGCAGGCATGTTTGTAGTTCTGGATGTCGTTTTGCCTTCCAGAGTTTCTGGCCAGCTCCCATAGGTGGTCTCTTGTTTTTAGCATCCTGAGGAGGTCACCTGCGAGCCAAGGGTTACTGAGTGATTTGACTTTGTGTTTCTTAATAGGAGCATACGTGTCACAGGCCACAGTGAAGATGTTTATGAAGTGATCAAGGGCAGTGCTTACATTGGTTGCATGAAGACAGGGGACCAGTCTTGATGGAGGAGGTGGGATCTGAGTCAAGGAAGGTGACCACGGGGTAGAACCCTGCTGGTGATAGTTTTTGGTGGTTGTCTGATGAATTTATTTGACCAGGTGCAACTAACAGGTGAGTGGTCGCTGAGAGAGTCAGGGAGGACATTAGTGTTAGATATCCGCGATGGGTGACTGGTAAGGATCCAGTCCAAGAGTGTGCTGGTGCTGGTCCTGTAATTTTTCCTGGTTGGTGAACCAACCATTTGTGTGAGGTTCACTGCAGCAACAGTATCCCTGTGTGCACCAGCATCGGCCGCAGGCCAGTTCATGTTGACGTTGCCTAAGAGGATGGATTCGGTGTCCGGTGGGAGTAACTTTACAAAGTCAAGAACAACTGTTAGACCAGTTCCCTGTTCTTTTGGAGGGATGTAGATGGTGGCAACAGTGAGGGTTTTGTTTTGGGCTCTGAGGAGGATTCTCACTGGCAGTATCTGAGTAGTTGTGGGTTGGAGTGAGGTAATGATGTGGTGTCCCTGTATGGAGTCTTTTAGGTAGAGAGCACAGCCCCTGCCTCTTTTGGAGAGACGATCCAGCCTAAAGACGTTGTAGCCAGGAAGGCTGATTGCATCATCCGGTACTGATGGTGTGAGCCAGGTTTCAACAACTGCCAGGATGTCAGGGCAGTGTTGGCTGGTGAAGGCCTGTAGGGCATTCATTTTAGGAAGGAGGCTGCAGATGTTGATTGATATGAATGAGAGGGCACCCGAAGGTTTGCTCAGATTAGTGGCTTTAGAGCAGAATGGTCCAGGGTTTGGGTGCACGTTGCCTGACAGCATTAGGAGGAGGAGGACTAGCCTCAAGCAGCTGCAGCGTATTTCTTTATGGGAATGCTTTCGCCTGCTAGCATCTCGGGAAATTGCCGAGCATCGACAATAGTGGGTGAGGGTAAGTGTAGACGGAGGGGACCAGAGTGGAGGGCTAGGACCAGTGTGGGTGTAGGACAGTTTCATGGCAGTGGGATGGACCCTGGGCAAGGGGCAGTGACCAGTGTGCAGCGTGCCTATGTGGAGGAAGGATGTAGGAATGTGGAAGCTGTGGGGGAGGGAGGGAAAGCAGGCTTTTGGGGCATGCAGTAGGGGAGGAAGACAGGCAAGAAGAAGTAGAATAGGGGGTAGAGAACAGTGGAGGCACATGATTAAGGTAGGATTCGGGGTAGATGAAGGGAGGGGGTTAAGACAGGCTGGCGGGGCTAGGAGAAGGGGGTGGAAGAGCAGTAGCTGGATCAGTGGGAAGTGAGGATACAGCCAGGAAGGCCAGGCAGCCAGGAACTGGGAGGTGGCGACTAAAAGATGGGGGGAGTCCCAAAACAAGTACCCAATGGAGTGTGAGGGGGGGGCGGAGCTACCAGGGGACGTGGAGGAAGGTCTATAAAGTTAAGGTGAGGGGACGGGTGTAAAATTTCAGCCGTTTGTCATAGAAATGAATGGAAGCAACATCCCCGAGCAGAGCAAAGTTTCAGCTGGCTCAAGAGCCAATTCCCGAGCAGGAGGCAAGAGAACGTCCAATCAGGGTGTGGTACAGATACCGTGGGGCCAATGGCATGGCTCTCAGCAGTCCCGTGGTTCAGTGAAGTCTTACCCAGTTCGAGAGGATCTCGAGGGCGGGAAGGAAAGTATATAGCAAGTAAAGCAACTGTATCTTTCAGAGGGTAGACTTTTTTTTTAATGAAAGAACAAGAATCCCTCTAGTGGCAGGTCTGCATAACCTGCTAATGGAAAACTAGCCTATTAGACACTTGAAACGTGCTTAGTTCTATCTAAAATCTATTTGTAAAAAGTGCCTGGTGGCTAAAGCAGGGGAAAAGTCCTGGCCAATCAGAGCGGGTTTGCTGGAAGTGCCCGTGTTCTGATTGGCTGCGCTGTCGCCATACCTTCCAAGAAGCTGCAGGCGGGCGTCCTGGTCTCGGTTGGTGGCTGGTTGAGTGCCGACCGACTGTGGCTGGGGGAGCTGAAGCAGCCCCTTTCAAGGGCAGGCAGCTGAAAAGAAGAAAAAATAGCAGGGTTTAAATAGCATAGAGGTAGTATAGGTTTATAGATTGAGCAGTTTAGCAAAGGAGAGTTAGACTTTTCGGTGCCAAGGCAGAGTGCTTGGATGGGGGGGTGCAGGAGCAAGGAAACAGAAGAGCTGTAAGAACTTTAAAACAATAGTAGAAATCACAATCCAGCTAATACAATTGAAAAACTTCTATTAGACACTAGAAATATGCTTAGTTCTATCTAAAATCTATTTGTAAAAAGCGACAGGTGGCAAAAGCGGGGGAAAAGGAGCTGCAGGCAGGCATCCTGGTCTCAGTCAGTGGCTGTCTGGGTGCCGGCCAACCGTGGGGAGATAAAGCAGCCCCATTCAAGGGTAGACAGCTTCCAAGGAGCTGCAGGCGGGTGTCCTGGTCTTGGTCGGTGCCTAGCTGGGTGCCGACCGACTGTGGGGGAGCTGAAGCAGCCCCGTTCAAGGGCAGGCAGCTTCCAAAGAGCTGCAGGCGGGCGTCCTGGTCTCAGTCGGGCGTCCTGAGGGGCCTTATATAGACCTAAACATCTCCAAGTCCAGCTGTTCATTTTCTAGGCCAGCAGGGGTCTCTCTCACTCTTTCCCAAATTTTAAGGGAATTAATATTATTAATTATTTAGATTTCCTACAGTCCCCACAACCTGGCTGGCCTTTGATCTTCACTGTCCTTCCTGCCACTTAATAAAATGTAAATAGACTGAGGCAGTTCCCAGAAATTGACAATAGGTTCACAGATTGGCCATTTACATAACCCCTGCTCTAAAACCATTTTCTCATTTATTTAAAATGTTATGACCAGAGAAGAGATGCCTTCTATAGCCTGCCAGTTTATAACACCTTTGCCATTGATCAGCTTACCCCAATCCCCTTTGAAATGTAACTTCACTTACCTGTTAAGCAAGCCTTTCCCAGACTCTGGAATACACATCCTCACCATGTAACCTTTTTTTTTTTTTTTTTAAAACATGGGCATCCTTCTGGTAAACCTGATATCCTGGCCTTTTTGGGAATTTAAACATAAAACTTTTAGAAAAATATGACAGCAATATTTCTGCAGTATGAGAGCAGTGGCCAAATCGCCACAATCACCACATCTGGGACCTCACCACGGGTTTGATCACCTGGGTACTAAGCATACACCAAGTTGTCCTCATGTGCAGCCTTGCCAGAGGCACTGCGAATACTGAGTAGGCTATTAGGTCCAGCATGCATTGGAAGGGGGGGGGCTGGCACAGTCTAGCATTCCAAGCTAAAGGTCCTTGACTTCAGGAGAGCAGACTTCATAAAAATGAAGGCCTGCCTGAGGGACAATCTTAGTAACACAACAGAAGGGAGCATCAAGGAGTGCTGGACAAGGTTGAAAGATGCAATAACAATGGTCACATCACAGTGTGCCCGCCAGGTCAGTAAGAATAAAAAGAGGAGAAACGCACTATGGTATTCCAAACAAGTGCAAAGCCTCCAGAAAGTACAAGGAGTCAGGGAAAGAGGCTGACAAAACAGAACATAAAGAAAAGCTAAATGAGACAGGGAAGTGATAAGAAATGCCAAGGCACAGACAGATGTGAGGATAGCTCAAGGAGTGAAGAAGGGAGACAAAACATTCTACAGGTACATACGAGAAAAAAGGAAGACTAAGGGAGGCATTGTTAGAATCACGAAAAAGGATGAGCAGCCCATGGAACATGACGGAGAGAAGGCAGAGGCACTGAGTGAATACTTCTGCTTAGTCTTTACACAGGAAGCAGACGATAGTGGTCCAACAGAAGGCAAACAGAATATTCCACTTGGATGTATAGACACAAGTCCTTTCACAGAGGAAAGGGTACTAGAGGAAAACAACAAGTTAAATGTGGAAAAAGCTATGAGGCCAGATGTGGTTACCCCCAAGAATACTTAAGGAGCTCGGTAGGGCACTAGAAGCCCCCTTAGCAGTGCTCTTCAACAAATCATTGGAGAGTGGGGAGGTTCCAGAGAACTGGAAGAGGGCAACAGTAGTGCCACTCCACAACAGCGGAAGCAAGCAAAAGCCAGGAAACTACCGTCCAATTAGTTTAACTTCAGTAGTGGGAAAACTGATGAAGTCCCTACTGAAGCAATGAATCATTGCTGTTTTGGAAGAAAGTGGTCAGCATGATGCAAAGCAACATGGTTTCACGCGGGGAGGTCTTGCCAGACAATCCTGGTAGATTTCTTCGACTGGGTCACCAGAACAGTGGATCAGGGTGGGGCAGTGCATGTGGTTTACCTGGACTTCAGTAAGGTGTTTGACTCAGTCCTGCACAGGAGACTAGTCAATAAACTGGAGAACATGGGAGTTGGGCTTAAGGTAACAGGCTGGGTCAGAAACTGGTTAAATGAGAGAGCACAGAGGGTACTAGTAAATGGCACTCTGTCAGAGGAGGGTAGGGTGACTTGTGGGATTCCCCAGGGCTTGGTTCTGGGGCCAATCTTCTTCAACATATTAATCAGTGACATTGCTGATGGACTGAAGGGAAACGTGTGCCTGTTTGCTGATGACACCAAAATCGCAACAGGGTTCACATATCTGAGGGGCAACAAAGCATGGAATCTGATCTCTGAAAGCTGGAGGAATGGTCAAGGATCTGGCAATTGAAATTCAATGCCAAAAAATGTAAAGTCATGCACATAGGAAAACGTAATCCAGGGAAACTGTACTCGATGGGAGGGGAGCAGCTGGTGGATACAAGGCTAGAGCAAGATCTGGGGTTGACCATATCAGATGACCTGAATGTCAGCAAACAATGTGAGAAGGTGGCACTAAAAGCTAGTGGCATCTTGGGATGCATAGGAAGGGGCATCGCAAGCAGGAGGCATGAAGTGACCATGGTCAAGAACCCACTTTTGGGGGCCAGGTCCACTGAGCTCACAGTGCCCATCCCTAAGTGCAATCCATGATAGGGGGAACAGGAATACCTTCAAAGTGTCCTTCTAGAGTGCTCACCGAGTTCATGACTGAACACCTGCCATGAGGTCCCAGAGCTCCCTCTCTATTCTGGGTAAGGGCAAAATACAGTCTCTAGTCTGTAGTCAGGTGAGAACTCTCCTCAGTTGCTGTACTGGGGTGAAGACCCAGGCATTACACATTATTTGGGGTTTTGCCCTCATCAACCTGATTGTGTCCTCTCCCACAGGGTGTGCAGCACCTAGTTTCTCCTTACAGACTCTCCCTGAGACCTGTGTATCTCCCTTACTTAAGGCACCCAGATCCCCTTTTTCAGGATCCTAGTCTTGGCATCGAATGGTAGCGCTTTAGCAGTTACAGGTGGGTATTAGAATTGACTGAACCTTTTTCTTCTACATACACAAAAAACACTCACATGCAGTTTTAAAAGCAAAAATGCTTTTACTAAATCTAAATGTTTATCATACAAACTTTACAAATGAAAGGTTTAAAAATCTGGTTACAAAATAACAAAAATAAAGGTTGAAATATACATGCAAAAGTGCACTGTAAAATTTAACTATCTAATGTCTACATTGTTTGTGGAAAATTCAGAAAGTCCAGAACCAAAAGAAGTCGGCAAAAGTTTCAGTCCTTCTGTAGCATTCACTGGTTCTTAGTCTGCCTCTGTGTTGCGGCAGTCTTGTTTCTCTTGTGGTCAGGAACAAGTGTCCAAATGCAATGCAGTGAGCTTCTGTTTGGAGGGACTATTTATAGGCCTGGCCCCTTCAGTCTGCAGATAGCTGGTGGCCTTCTCTTTTTAGGCCAGCATGGGCCTCTCTTGCTCTTTCCCAGGTTTTAATCGAGCCATATTATTTATTAGTTAGATTCTTTTACAATTTCAATATCCTGCCAGCTAACCAAATATACATATATCATGACAGTTCCCAGGAACCTAAAGCACTTTTCTTTTGAAGTGTAAAGTTTATGACAGGAGAGGGCTTCCCCCATCTCCCTGAGTTTTATGACCCTCTTCCTTTTGATTAGCTAACCAGGGAAATCCATCCCTTTGAAATGGACTCTTAGTTCCCTGGCTAATCAGCCTGTTCTCAGTTCACAGAGGAATGTCAAATATTTTGCAAGACCTCTTTTTCCTGTGACCTTTACGGTGAACTCTGTATCCCTCTGCCAAAGCTCATTCTCCTGGCCTGTTTGGGAATGTTAAACATAACCAAAATCTTCTGCATGTAACCCTTTTAAAGCATAAACAGAAAAGAATATACAAAAAAATTTGCAAAAAAAATACGTCTGCAATATGCTAGCAGTTGGCAAACTCACCACAATCATGCCTCTGTATCGATCCCTGGTAAGACCCCACCTGGAATACTGTGTCTAGTTCTGGAGGCCACACCTCAGGAGGGACAAAGGCTGGAGACGGTGCAGAGAAGAGCAACAGAGATGGTGCAGGGCTTGCACACCAGAAACTGTACAAAGCCAGACTCAGTGACCTTAATCTATACTCCCTAGAGCAGCGCAGCAATCGGGGGGCCATGATAGAGACATTTAAGTACCTTAGAGACAACAACAAGGTACAGGTGCAGAACCTCTTTCAGGTAAAAGACTACAGCAGGACAAGAGGGCATGACCTGCACCTTGGGGGGTAGGTTCAGGAGCAATATGAGGAAATTCTTCTTCACAGAGTGTGTTGTTGAATCGTGCAATTTTTTATTTTATTTAAAATTTTGGTGACCGGGAAAAGCACACTGAGCTGAGGCTCATTTCCAGGTGCGACCCGTGTACAGAGTGTACAGTAAAGAGAAAAGAGAGCATAATATGGTGATGAATACAAAACAGTCTGTACAGTCAGTATGTACAATGAAATAGGATACATATACATAATGAAATAAGATACATAGAGATAATAAAAAAAGTTACGAGCATACAGAGTAACTGAGTGAGATGGGGCAGGGATTGCAGTCGGGGGCTAGAGTAACTGCGTGGTGACTGTAGGTGGCCTCGGGAGTGAGCTGGGACTGTTTGTGCATTTAGGGCAGGGTGGGGAGGGTAGGAGCTTGAGGAGTTGAGAGAAAGCAGGGCGAGGAGGGGCCTGGCGGAGTTTGGAGGGAAGGTTGTTCCAGAGATGGGGAAGATGGTAGAAAAAGGCAGCTAGGCCATGAAGGGTGTGAGGTTGGGGCAGTTGGAAAGTGCAAGTGTCCCTGTGGTGAAGTGGGTAGGTTAGGGGGTGGCTGGTGTGAGGAGGGAAGCGAGGTAGGGGGGAAGGGAATCAAACCAAAATAAAGGAATAGCCTGCCGGAGGGGGTGGTGGGGACAAAGATGGTGGAGGAATTCAAGTGGACATGGGACAGGCATTGCAGGCAGTTAAAAGGGGGGTAGGAAAACAAGGGCAGACTTTATGAATCATAAGGTCCCCATCTGCCGACAAATGGAAATTACGACCATATATCTTCACCATTCATTACCTATGGGTCCTACCAGAGGTCAGGACCCCTGTACAGGAAGAAAAAAGAGCATTGCCTCTTTAAAGTTTCTGAGCTGGAGTAGTCGACATTAGAACGGTGCTGCCCACAAGGCTAGCGTTCTATGAGGCACTCGTGGGTTGTCCACTAACCAATGCCGACTCCTCCCAATACTCAGTTTTGTCTGCCAGGTGAGAAAGAAAAAGTAAGGATAGAGATAGAAGTGGGCGAGGGTGCCCGAATGATGGGGGGGGAGGATAAACATAAAGCTGACTAGAAGAAAGGTTGTAGTCAAGAAGGACATTTAAGAAGGTAGGAGTGACCAGAACACTGGGCAGCCCAAGGCAGAATAAAATATAACCAAAATAGTAAGGAAGAAGAACTGACGGACCCTCTCCTTGCATAGTCCCTCTCCCTCAAGATACCCAAGCCTGACAGAAGGAACCTAACAGGTTCTCTGGCTAGAGAAGAGCAGAGTCAAGGAGCTGGTTTGAGAGAACAAGGCTCCAGAAAGTTAAGTAGTCTAGGCCAGAGGGTTGACAGAGGATGGGGAGGGAACAAGGGAAGGGGTCAGAGGAGACCTCTACACAGGACGGAGCAGTCAGAGGCCTAGAAGGCCACCCTTTCTTCCCACAGTTTTGAGGGGGGTTTCCCAGAGATCCTGAAGAAGGAAAAACCCCTCTCACAGAGAAGTTTCTCTTGACAGATTCCAGAAATCTATTTTACCTTCTGTTCCTTCCTTCCTTCTTTTTTTATTTTAGGGAGATCACAGCCATGAGCCCTTACCAACCCTCTAGGACAGAGGTGCACAACATACGGCCCACGGGCCACAATGGGTCCCCGAGATGCTTTTTTGCGGCCCACAGAAAGCAGTGCATGAAATCACCGCAAAGTCATTTAGTGCACAGTCACAGATGCTGTTACTTGTCGACAGCTCGTCGACGAGAAAATGCTGATTGTTGGTTTCATCGACTAGACTTTGATTTCAAACTGAAAGTTAAATATACTTTCATTTATCAAGTTTAATCAACATTCATTGCTAAAATGATTATTTTATTATGTAAAAATTCCCCTGAATACTTCTCTTTAACCGCAATTATTTCTAGTGGGTGTAAGTGCAAAACTATACCAAGACACTGGTTCGCAACGATGGGCTCAACAAGCACAACAGAAGGCTGCCTAGTTCTCATTTACATTTGTGGGTGAGTGTTTCAAACAAGCTTTTGGACATGCTTCTCTGATTTTAAATGTATATTTCATTAGATTTACTAGCAAAGGCATAATCTTATTCAACAATTCCTGGCTGACGACTGTCAAAAAAGATCCCTAGAGCATGGTTCTCATTGACGGTCAGGACGGGCACAACAGACGGCCGCCTGGTTCTCGTCGACTTGTCAGTGTTTCAAACTAGGACCATACAGGACATTTACAATGCTTGACTGAGTCTAGAACAAGGTCGAAACCGCTGGGTACAGCCAAAAAACCCGGTAGAAGGCTAGCAGATGCCACCCTTAGGGACCGCCAGAAGTCCAGGGATTTGCAAATCCTATCAGGGCAGAACCCTGAAGAAAACATCTACCCAGGCTGAAGAGAAAGCAATTTCAACCCCTGGTTGGAGAGAATCTGAAACCCCAGATGAAGGTCTCAGGGGACATTATCTACCCTGTAGGGTCAGAAGGCCCACTCAAGAGACAATTTAGGAGTAGCACAGGGTTTGCCTCCCCCCCCAAAAAAAAGATCCCTTTCCTTGACCCTTGTCCCCAACAGGGGAAGGAGAAAGAGAAGGAAAGGGACAGTGCTGCCCAGCGCTTGCAGTTACAGGGAGGGTGGGTGGGTGTAATGAATGGTGAAGATACTTGGAAAGATCTATAATTATGGTAAGTACATAATTTCCATATCTTCTCCAAATTAACCTTTACCATTCATTACCTATGGGTCCGAGTGCCAAGATGGCAAACCCTGAGGGAAAAACATTTCCCCCAGCCTCCTGTTGGGGATAACCACAGGAGGAGGGGGCCAGTTTACAGGACTGGCAAGTCCTGAGGACTGGAATGGGCCGATGAGTGCTCCCAAGATCCGGGAGGTGGAAGATGCCCCTGTAGGAGTCGCAGTGCCCTACAAGAAAAGAAGTGGGCCCCCTGCAAAAGTGAGGATATTAACCTATGCCGGGCCAAGGGTGACAATCTGGACAGGTGAAGCCACGCAGTCCACCTAATGCAGACCAAAGTTTCCACCAGCCTGGAAGCCACCTCACTGGCGTTATAGACTGCCCTAGAGAGGTGTCTTGTCAGCTCCAGGCCTTGAGCGATGAGGCGAAAGGCTTGCCTAGTTCCTTCACCATCAGGCAGGGCTACTAGGACCTATCCTAGCAAAGACCAGATGTGCCTAGCATAGGCTACCTGGTGTGCCTGATGAGCCACTATCTGCAGAAGAAGGTGTGCTGAGTAAAACACCCTTCTTTCCCATCGGTCAAACTCCGCCGAGTCTGCGTCAGGGGGAAGGCTGTGACAAGGGTGACAGTGCCCAGATGGGGTATCCAGGAGTTCCAGACCTGAAGTGGGCTGGGGCATGGCACCTGGAGACCCCACTGCTGTGCAGTACCTGCACATACAGCCCCTAGGTGCTCGCAAAGGGGCAGCGGGACGCTGCCAGATGGTGTGCGAAACCTCCAAAAATGGCCTCAGCAGGTGAGGGATGACCAAAGTGTCAGCGCTGCATTCACCTAGGAATGACAACATCGCATGATCCTGGTTCCGTCCAACAAAATGGGAAAGGCAGAGCTCCTTCATCATCTCCACCAGGAATTGCTGGTAGGACATGAGGTCCCCATCAGCACAGAAGTTGCATGAGGATTCCCCTTCCTCGTTGGAGGAAGCCGAAACTGAAGAGGAGCCTGACTCAGAGTGTGGTGGCTTGGAAGTCTGAGGTCTGAAAATGACCTTGGAGATGGCTATAAGGTAATGGGGAAAAGCAGCCTCCAAAGCCCTGAACTGTTCCTGGGTGAGAGGGCCCCAAGGGCCAAGAAGCCCAGGGAAAGGAGAAAGAGTAGGTAGACAAACCAGAGGAGGGACAGCCTGGCCATGCCAGAAAGGTCCTCTGCCAGAGCTGTGGGTTTGCACAGGGGGCCTCTTCTGAAGGGGAAGGCTGCCAAACCCACCCACCCTAGTGTGCCCAACTATTGAGGGACAGACCAGGGGTTGTTCCTGAGGGGGAACCCCCAAGTGGGGAGGCTGGTTACATAGAGAATCCAATGGAAGGCTCCTGCCCCCAACAACTGCAGGGCCCTTCCCCAAAGCAAGAGCTGTGACCCCCTAACAGGTTTTTGAGGGGTCCCCTGAGGGGATTACCGCTCAGACCTGCCAACCCTTGACTTCAGAGAGGAGGACCTAACCCTTGGAAGAGGCCTAGTAGAAGAATCTGGGCTGGTCACGGGGGGGGGGGAGATAGTTCTAGCTCCCACAGGGGGAGAGATGGAGCCCTCCCGAGTACCCTTGTCATCGGTCAGGATCCACATCACAGTAGGCCTGGGTCTGACTGATGGAAGAACACTCGCCCCCAAGGTGGCACTGACTATGGCACCAGAGGCTGAAGTGGCACCAACCATGGCACTGCCACCAGACATGGCTCTGACTGCGGCACTGCCACCAGATATGGCGCTGACTGCTGCGCCACCACCAGACTTGGCACCTACCTCAGTGCTGCTATCCAAAATGGCACAGAAGTGGCATTGCCACCCAAAGTGACTCCCAAGAGGGCACCGGCAGGGTCCCCAGCACCAGAGGCAGTGCCAGAGGAGTCTAGAGTGACCATACCACCCGTGGCATCATCCCGTGGCGATGGTGCTGACCCATAATCCAGCAGAGGCTTTGAAGAGGCCTGGGTGGAATCAGAGGAGCCCAGAACCCAGTCAGGGTCATCCCGATCATCGTCCCCCAAAGTGGGAGACGAGATCAGGGAGAGCTCCAAATGGGCCACTCCCCGAATTTGAGACCCCCCCAGCACCAAGGGAGGCATCAGAGGGAATCTCAGGCATGTGACTGATGCCACCCCACTCACCGACATCAGAGGCGGTGCCAGGAACCAGGATAGAGGCTGACTGTGGTCCCGAGGGGACCACCTGAGAAAAGCCCACTTATAGCCCTGATCCCACCTTAGGGGGCATCTGGACATCCAACGAGGCACCGGACTGCAAGGGGTGACCAGTCGCCCCCCCTGAGGACAACTGTCCCAGCAACCCCTCACTGGGACCCCGTGACCCAACTAGCTGTGGAGCAGAGGGGGTCCTTCGCCACTGGCTTGTATAAAGCTGGGGGTCTCAGGGGTGGAGCCAAAAGACCATGTCTTGGCATCCCAAGTGCGAAGACACCCACCAAAAGTTGGGTGTCTCTACCCAACCGCACCACACAAATAACGAGAGTACAAAAGTCCATCAAAAAGCAGGCATCACACTCATCCATCGGGTGGCGGGGACCCAGACAGGAGAAACAACAGTCGTGGGGGTCTGTTACAATCATGGAGTTACCACAGGGCGCCGACACATAGGCGCAACTCCTAAGCATTTCGACTTTGAATGACACCCTGACCCTGACATACTATTGTGCAAACAGAAAACAAATCAAAACAGGGAAATTACCATTTAAAACACCCGCATCGCGAGATAAATAATAATAATAACGAGAAACAACTCCGGTGCCGAGTGGCACCAGTACTCACGACACTGACAAAGTACAGTCCTAGGCGTGATGCAGTTTGAAGCAGTCTTCCTCCGCAGGAGTCCTTCCTCGATGGCGGAAAGAACAGAACTGAGTATTGGGAGGAGTCAGCGTCATTTACTGTCCAACCCGAGAGCACCACGTAGAATGCTGGCCTTGTGGGCGGTGTCGTTCTGACATCAGCTCCTCTAGCTCAGAAAATTTAAAGAGGCAGTGCTCTTTTTTCTTTCCATGCAGGGGTCCTGACCTCCAGTAGGACCCATAGGTAATGAATGGTGAAGATTACTGTGGGCAAGATCTATGTTTCTATGATGTAGCATGCCATCTGCGAGACTGCTTGTAGTCTGCTGCCTGGGAGAAAGGCATGGGCCTGGGTCATGTCCAGAACAGCTCCTGTGAACATCAGTTCCTTGGAGGGCTCCAAATGAGAATTTGAGTGGTTCAGCAGGACTCCCATGGATGCTAGGAAATCAGAGGCAGTGGGCACTGCCTGCTCTGTCTCCTGCTTGAATGGTCTTGAGATTAGCCAGTCATCCAGATACAGGAAGACTTGGGAGTCCTAGTTATCTGAGTTGCACTGCAAGCACTGCAAAGCACTTTGTAAAGACTCATAGCACTGAGGAAAGCTGAAAGGGTAGGACTCTGAAATGGTAATGTTGCCCCTCCATGCAAAACCAAAAAGTACTTGAGGTGATTGAGGTGCAGCACTACATACTGGTATGAGTCCTGCACATCCAGTGATTCTAGCCAATACTAATGTTTCAAGTAAGGTAGCAGGGATCCCAGAGAAATCACTTGAAATTTTCTCAATCCATTATTTTTGCTCAGATTTTTGAGGTCAAGAATGGGGTGTGTGCCCCCTGATTTCTTTGATTTCAGGAAGTAGTGGGAGTAGAACCCTGCATTTCCATTCTGACTCTGGCACTATTTCCACTGCCCTGTTTCTTAAAAGGCCTGCAGTCTCCTGTGCCAGAATGACATATGTGCTGACAAGGGGAGTTGCCTTTTTAGATGATGCCTAACAGTTCTAGGGAGTCCCCTTTTTAGATGATGCCGGGAACTGATTTATCTGTTGAGATGGATTCCCACAGACAGTAAAACTGGGTCAGGCACCACCCTACTGGCAAGGAGTGGTCTGTCTCAGGCAGCTGAAGCGGACTCAGGGCTGTAGCTTAAGATGATGGCACAGAGTGATTTTTGTGCCAGTGTCTTTGGCTGTGCTCTCTTTTGGGGCTGGGGAGGCTAGAATTTATTGTTCTTGGCTCTCCTGCTCCTACTGTGAAAAGGTGCTTGTTGTAAGAGGCTCCACATCATGTGGGCTACATGGAGTTGGCCTGGAAGTCATAAGAGTCATTCTGTTTTAGACTGCTCCACCTGTTGTCCAAACAGAAAACAAAGAATTATGGACTTCAACGAATGGCTGGGGGAATGGTGTGAGACCATGGGGTACAGACTGGTGGGGGAGGGGTTAGGACGTTGGAGAACAAGAATCTGTATGCACCAGATAGGTTGCATTTGAGTAAGGAAGACCCAGGGGTCCTGACGCAAATGCTGGGGGAGTACACAACATCTAGAATTAATTTAAACTAAGTGGGGGGGGGACATGAAGGGTTGGGCAACAGACACTGCCACCAGGAGAGGGAGTTCATTTGGTCTCCACCCCAACTAGTCAGGAGAGGAAGGAGGGGGATTCCAAAAGGGGAGGCGATATAGGAGAGGGGAAGGGAGACGAGGGGCAGGAGTCATGATGGAGGGTAGTTTCTTGAATGTAAGGAACCTGGGAAACAAGGTAGTAGAGCTGCAGGCACTGATGGTGGTAGGAGAGGTGGACATAGCAACCATCACCGAGACATGGACCATCCAATACCAGAACTGGGACCTAGTAATCCCTGGGTACAGACTGTACCCTAGGGACAGAGAAAAAGGGAAGGGGGAGGGGTGGCTATTTATGTAAGGGAAGGGCTATTATGCAAGGGCTGAAGCCTTAGGGGTACAGCTCCAGAACTCATAAGGCCGGAAGGTTAGATTGTAGGTAGTATACAGGCCACCCTCTCAAAATGAGGAAATTGACAGGGAGTTGGAGGAGCAAATAAGGAGGTTTATTGGTAAGGGCAATACTGTGATAGTAGGGGATTTCAGTCTGCCAGGGCTAGATTGGAGCACCCCAGCTACCACAAGTGACAGGGAACAGGTCCTCCTGGAGGCCTTCCAGGATGGCTTCCTGACACAGAGGGTAATGGAGCCAACCAGAGAGGGAAGCATACTGGATCTTGTGTTGATGGATGGGGAGCATGTCCAGGACATAGGGGTGGAAGACCCCCTGGCAGGAAGCGACCACCACACAGTGTGGTTCTTCCTCAGTCTAAGTAAGGAGGTGGCCAGAACCAAGACAAAGGTAGTGGACTTCAAAAGAGCAGACTTTGGCAGGATGGGAGGCATACTGGAAGGACACCTCGCCAACATACACCCAGACATGGATGCCAACCAGAAATGAGCCATCATCCAGCTGGGTCTGGCAGAGGCCACTAACTCATGTACAAAGATCCAAAGTGATAAGGCCAGGTCAAAAAAAACAAGCTGGTAGAGCAGGGAGGTAGTAGAGAGGGTGAGGGATAAAAGAGCTGCCTTCAGAAGCTATAAGAGATCCAAAAGAGAGGAGGACAGGGAGGAGTATGTGAGGAAATCCAGAGAGGTGAGCAGAGTAGTCAGGGCAGCCAAGGCTTAAAAGGGAGCTAAGGTTGGCACAGGGGATCAGAGAAGGGGAAAACGATTTCTTCAGGTACATATGGAAGAAGAGAAGCTGTAAAGATCAGATTGTCAGGATCAAGAAGGATGGAGGGTGGACAGAAAAGGGGGCAGAGCAGGCAGACGCACTCAATGAGTACTTCTGTTCAGTGTTTATCAGGGAGATGGATGGGTCTATGCCCCAGGGGAAAGGCGGGATGGGCACGGGGATAATGGATGGGGAGATCCCAGTGAGCAGGGTGTTCAAGGGCCTTAGTTTCCTATGGGTGGATAAGGCGCCAGGGCCAGATGGCGTGCATCCAAGAGTCCTGAAGGAGTTGGCAGAGGTCCTGGCAGGACCAATGGCAGACTTGTTTAACACCTCTCTGGGGACTGGGTGCATGCGCCAGGACTGGAGGATGGCACATGTGGTGCCCCTCCATTAGCGTTGGCCCAAGGATGAATCAGGTAACTACAGACCAGTCAGCCTTACCTCCAATGTGGGGAAGCTAATGGAGACTATCCTTAAAGAGAGTTTGGTGATTTTTCTGGTGGAGAATGGTCTCCAGGATGATAGACAATATGTGTTTGTCTCAGGCAGATCCTGCCAGACAAACCTGGTTGACTTTTCTGACTGGCTGACAAGGGCACTCGATAGGGGCCAATGCGGTGGATGTCCTGTATCTGGACTTCAGCAAGGCCTTTTACTTGGTGCCACATGGACAGTTGACTAGTAAGCTAAGAAACCTGGGAGCAGGGGAGAAACTGGTTGAATGGGTTAGGAGCTGGCTGCAGGACAGACAGCACAGGATAGTTGTAGTGGGAGAACTCTCAACTCCCAGAGCTATAAGCAGTGTGGTCCCACAAGGCTTGGTGCTAGGATTGGTACTATTTAACATTTTCATTGCCGACATATCGGATGGGATTATGAGTAAGATCAGCCTTTTTGCAGACAACACAAAGACCAGGGTGGAGGTGGATAGTGTGGAAGGGGGGCAGGTACTCCAAGAGGATTTGGCAACACTTGAGCACTGGTCAGACACATGGCAGCTGGGGTTCAACGCTAAGAAGTGCAAAGCACTTGGAAGCCATGAACCCTGGAAATCGCTACTGGCTGGGAAGAGTACAGTTATCTACTTCTTTGGAGAAGGATCTGGGGGTACTAGTCACAGGGAACATGAATCACTCGGCGCAGTGTAGGAAGGCGGCAGCCAAGACTAATCAAATGCTGGGGTGCATTGCCAGGGGAATCACCTCTAGGAGAGAGGAAGTCATTCTGCTGCCCTACTGGTTGCTGGTGAGACCTCACTTGGAGTATTGTATGCAGTTCTGGTGCCCCTATCTAAAGATGGACGTCAAACTACTGAAGGCAGCCCAGCACAGGGTGACTAAGATGATCCCTAGCCTGGGGGACAAGCCATATGAGGAAAGATGGAGGGAACTCAACATGTATTTACTGGAGGAGAGAGGGGATATGACCGAGACCTTCAAGTACTTAAAGGGCATGAATAGGGTTAGTACTGAGGCCATGTTTAGGTTAAAGGGGGCACAAATTCAGGAGGGAAATGAGGAGGCACTACTTCATGGAAAGGGTGGTAGCGAGGTGGAACGCACTGCCAGAGGAGGTGATATCATTGAAATCTTTGGGCAGTTTTAAGAGGGGGGGACAGGGTTAAAGGCAAGGTCAAAACTGGAGGAAGCTTGGGAGGGAGTCAGCAGAAGAGGCGATAAATCAGATGGCTGGGCAAGGGGTGGGGGGGCAGCTGCAGTGGATTAGACTGGGGGCCATGCACTTGAGCAGACTCGATAGACTGTATGGCCTGTATCTGCTGGCATTTTCGTATGTAAACAGATAAGTGCCATGAAAGGACATAGTCAGGATCTCTTGCTGGACGTCCAGGGTGAAGCCAGCAGCCCGTAGGCAGGCATGCCACCTGATTCAAATATCTGCAGCCACAAAAGTGAGCTGCTGCATCAAAAGCATCCATGGAGGCTTTAATCAGGTGGTTGTCGGATCAATACCTTGTTTAACTGCTAGCTAGGAGCATTGGTCTGTGCTCGGACTCCTTACTGGATTGGTTCTCGACCTTTCTGGCCCCTGTCGGGAGCTCCCTGCCTGTTGTTTCCCTTTGGTTCTTGTCGATGCTGGGGTTCCCCGTGAGAACAGGATAGGAGCTTTGACAGGACCTTTGGGTTTCAATCTTGGATTTGTTAAATCTTATAATCACACTGCTGGCTGCGAGATTGAAGGCTGAGTGTTGCGGCCTGGAGCATAGACCCTTTAATCCTCGTGCTGAAGCCTTTACTGAACCAGCTGCTGAGATCCATCAACATCTGCATTTGAGACAGCAGTGAGAGTAGCTCTTTCAGTTTTCATGATTTCAACTTTTTCTGGGATGCAATGTGAGAGAATGATTCCCCTGTTACTTTTGAGGGTTAGTACTGGGGAGTGGAACTGCAGTGAGAGTGTATCTCCCCGTTTCACCTTCTAGTTTGGACTTATGCCCTGTTCTGAATTGGTAGATGTGGTTATTTTTCAATCTGCATTGTTATAATTTTACAGGATTTCTGGAACCAGTGGACTCTGTTACACAAGGTACCTGCACCCTTATTGGTACCCTCACATGAGAGGCAAAGGCAATACCCCTTTCCAACTGAGGCCTTGCCTTCTCTCAGAGAAACATTCAAGTCACTTCTCAAGCAAGGAGTAATCAGAACTTGTGTTTCTACTGCTAACTCCCCAGTGTGGCCCGTGAAAAAACCCACAGGCACCTGGAGACTTACTATTGACTACAGAAAACTGAATCAGGTCACCCCAGTTATTCCCCAACTGTGGCATCAGCACCCGAAGTGCTACGACTTTTGACCCCTGATCTGAAATGGTTCAGTGCCCTGGACATCTCCAATGGTTTTTGGTCATTACCATTGGCCCTCAAGAGTCAATATAAGTTTGCCTTCACCTTTGAAGGAAGACAGTATACGTGGACCTGCTTACCACAGGGATTCCATAATAGCCCATCCCTGTTCCATCTGCATATGATGGACGCCCTTGAGGGTTTCTCTACTCCCCAATGTCCCTTGCAGTATGTGGATGACCTGTTGCTGGCAACTGCCACACAGGAACAACACCTGGATCTCTTGGACGAACTACTGACTCTCATTCAGAGAGCAGGCCTGAAATGCAATCCAGCAAAAGCACAATTATGTCAGAAAGAAGTACTCTTTCTGGGTCTAAAAATAACTGACCAAGGTCAAAGCCCTACCTGGAAGAAGATACAATCATTGCAAGACTTGCCATTGCCCACCAGTGTGGCAACCCTTCGACGGTTTCCAGGTATGGTGAATTATTCGAGAGATTTCATCTGTGATTTTGCTCAGAAAGCTGCTCCTCTGTATGAGCTACTGAAAAAGGACATCCCATGGACTTGGGGCCCTATACATACCCAGGCTGCAACGTCAATGAAGCAGGCCTTGGCCTCTGCTCCAGCTCTGGTCAACCCCAATCCATCACTACCGTTCCATCTGGAATGTGCCACCTCTGACATTGCCATGTCAACAGTACTGGCTCAGAAGGTTCATGGCACCCTGAGACCTATTGCATATGCATCACAGCTCTTGACCCCAGTGGAACAGAAGTACAGCCTTTGTGAAAGGAACCTTCTGGCCACCTAATGGGCTGTCAAGCACTTTCTGTATATCATTGGGTACTCTCCACTGATTATCAACACCAACCACACACCAACTACCTTTCTGCTCTCAGACAGAGTGAAGGATGGGTCAGACTGTAACACCAGGCTGACACACTGGTCACTTCTTCTCCAGGATAGAGACATACAGGTACAACCGACAAAAATTCCATCTATGCTAGCTCATGGATTCCTTTTCCAAGGAGAACCACATGACTGTACACTGCAGTCACCTGATCTTCCGGATCCAGGTCCTTTCCTCCCTGCCACGCCACAAATACTTGACAACACCTCTTTGTGTCATGTCTTTACTGATGGTTCAGCATCTTACTATCAGGGAGAACAAATTGCAGGGATGGGTATTCTAGTGATCTACCCTTATGGGAACACTGTTAAAATATCTAAGCATTGCAGTGTAGCATCATCACGGTATGCAGAGATGGCAGCGGTGGCCTGTGCCCTCGAGTTCATCCAGCATGGGACCGAGGATACCACCATTTTCACAGACTCCAATTGGGTTTGTTGTTCTCTTAGAGTGTTTCTTCCTTCCTGGTAGAACTTCCTGGCAGAAGAACTCCTTCCTCTCCTCTGATGGCAGCCCAGTGAAGTACAAAGAATTGGTAATATACATACATTCACTGGCACAAAAATTTGCACACAAACTCTATGTACACAGTCAAAGCTCACTCTCTCCATGATTCCTATCATGCCTTCAACGATACAGCAGACACCCTTGCCAAAGAAGGGGCCGGGGGGGACACATGGATGATGGACCATCCAGAAGCCAATGCGGCCGTATATATTGCAGCACTCAGGAAAAAAACCTGAACTCTTTTCCCCTTGGATCTCTCAGCAGCCCAACATGTTGATACTGAGCTCAAAGAGGTGTTCAGATTCCTTGACAAGAGTACTGAAGAGAAACTTCCCACACATAACCCCTACCGGAGGCATGAAGGTAAGCTACACTTGTCACCAGATGACAAGCTCATCTGGTATCAGCCAGATGATTCCACCACTAAATTGTGGGTGGTCCCCAGACACCTCAGGTCTGAAATTTTGTACCAAGTGCACGATACACCCACTGGTGGGCACCAGGGAGTGGAAAACACCCTGCAAAGGCTTAAGACCACCGCCTGATGGCCTGGTGTCACCAAAGATGTTAAACAGTACATAGACAACTGCCTTGTTTGTGTGCAAAACAACCCCATCCCTACCAAATGAAATGCCAAACTTTTACCACAACGCCACTCTGGCCCTTGGCATGCCATACAGATTGATTTTATCGGTCCTTTGACCAATACCAGCAGAAATAACAAGTACGCTCTTGTGGTAACTGACCTCTTCTCTAAGTGGGTTGAAGCCTTCCCCACTAAAACATGCACTGGTAAGACTACTGCCAAAATCCTGGTGGAACAGATTTTCTCCAGGTGGGGCCTACCTCTTAAGGTAGACTCCGACAAAGGAACCAGTTTTACAGGTGAGTTAATGAAAGAATCTCTTGAACTCCTTGGAGTTCAACAAAGGTTCCACATACCCTACCACCCCCAATCTTCAGGTCAAGTAGAGAGAGCCAACAGATGGATTAAGCAAATGCTTTCCAAATTCATTGAGGACAATCCCAAAACCTGGAATTCCCTACTGCCATTACTCCTTATGGCAATTAGGGGCACACCCTCAGCCACCACCTAGCTCACACCCTTTCAAGTGATGACTGGAAGACAGATGAGATTACCTGAAAACCTGTTGTTTGACCTGCACACTCCCACTGCAGACCGCATGTCTGTAGATCAATATGTTGAAAAACTCAGAAAAGACCTCATACACACACACTTGTATGCTGCCAATTGCATGGACAAGGTCCAGCAATAATCCAAAATACAGTTCAACAAGCATGCACAAGAAGTGGATTGGCAGGTTGGAGATCAGGTAATGGTACTCCGATTTGCACATCCCACCCATTCCATCTCCAATAAATGGGAAGGCCATACCCCATTCTCAACAAGCTCAGTCCAGCAGTCTATCAAGTTAGGCTCCTGCACAACAATAAACTGACAAATGGTTACATGCAAACCAACTGAAACTGTATAAAGGAGCTTAATTACTTTTCCTCACCCCATTGGGCGGAATAGTACTGACTTACTAATGTTTGATTTTGCTTTTCAGATACACTGACAAGATGGCCATCTTGTTCCAATATCTCCTCATCTCAGGACTTATCCCCTGGATCCAAGGCATGGTACCGAACCTCCTACCACACCTTGATCATCCAGCATCTCCTTCAGAGGGAGTATCCATCAATATGCCCAACAGTCTGATTACTGTCCAAGAAGGTTCTGATGCTTACCTCACTGCCTCAGTTATTGCTCCTGATAAATCTACCCTACAAATTGAGTGGCAAACCACATCGCAATTAAATTCTCCCTGTGGCCAAACTCTCCAAAGGAACCTTCCAGGGTTGGCCCAATGCTAAATTATCCCAAATGGTTCTCTGTCCTTGCTACAAACTGCTCTTAGACATTCTGGTTTGCACAACATTACTGCCTTAATTGATCCTTCGTACTG
Source organism: Neoceratodus forsteri (assembly GCA_016271365.2). Lineage (NCBI taxonomy): Eukaryota > Metazoa > Chordata > Ceratodontiformes > Ceratodontidae > Neoceratodus > Neoceratodus forsteri. The sequence goes on from CM057459.1 coordinate 336,670,716, forward strand.
TAATTCTTTGTCTAAGGATTCTGCTAGAAAATGTTGTGCTGTACACCACATGGCTTCTGCTGCCATGTATCTCTCTGTGTTACCACCCACTGATAAACAGCTTTTGGAATGTCCAAAGCATACCCCTGGTCCCCATAGTGGTCTAACAGCCACTGCCCTTCCTGGTTCATTGATTAATAACTTACAATTTATGCATATAGCTGTTTTGTTTAATCTTACTTACTGGAATATGAAAGAATTTGGTATGTGTCACAATACTAATCGTCAGCATTTTATAGTACGTTATTGCTTGACAGTTTAGCTGTATTTCGGATTCGTACTCAAGACCCTATTGCCGGGGTCCATTCTACTGAACATAAAGGCAACTTCAGGAGAAAACCTAATCCTGATGATCAAAGTCATAAACGTAATACATGTGAAGTTGACAGTTCTGATGTCACAGGTTCAACAGGAACTGTCACAGGCCTTTTTGGTACGGCTATGTCTATTTGGAATAAAGCAGACATTGCTGCTATCAAATCTCATTCTGACAAATTTTTCACCGGTTTGGTTAATAATATACTACCCCCATTATTGCATGGTGTGGATGGCCTTAGTCAAGAAGAAAGATACACTGTATACAATATGCACGACATTGCTAAGGCATTTACAGACTCTAAAGACAAGATTAATGCACTCATTGCACAGAACAACAAAGAAGCAGATAAACAATACATTGCTAGAGAAATCCTCTGCTCTGCCTATGGCTCATACATTATCACTACCATCAACAATCGGTTCCATGATCTAGAATCTGGAAGAATCCCTGATATCATACATGATAGACGCATTTCCAAATGGTATTGTCCACGATGTAAAACCCCTAGCTATATTGCTATGTGTATGCAACAATCTCTAACCATTCCTCTTTCCACAGCTAGGAACCTAGGGTTTGTGACCAGACACCCTAACACTGGTCCTTGTTTCACTACTAAGAAATGTTCCATAAGAGATACGATGTTTGTTTCTTTTACTGTTTCTTTACCACATTTTCATCCCACTACAGCCTTGTTCGACAAGCTTGCACTGGTACATTCCATTGGGCACCTGGATGAAGACATCTACAGAGAACGCCTGGATCTACCGCCTCTACTGGTTTTCCATCCTTTCCTGGACGCTTGGGTGGCTCCACACACGGACTGCTGTGCGAAGAAGCAATACATTTACTTGTGCCGATGTGATGTATTTGATGTTATTCAACCTGTTTGTGGTTATTCTCCAGATAGCATTGATTGGACTTTTAGCATGGATGATGACATCACTACTAATGGCACGGATTTCTTGGCTTCTACTTTGGCTCCGGATAAGCTCTATCAATCACATCGTGAGGAGGTTCATCGCCTGTCAACACAGATTTCGAGGACGACCTACACCTTCCCAGTACAGTTGCAAAAGTGAAGACTCCCTACTGTTCGCTCTCAGTATAATTCTGATGGGGAGTACTGTGTGGTAACTAACTTTAAAAGCTATACTTATGGATCTGTGACATGTGTTATTGATAACCCCAATTTCTGTTTTGTCCCCCACCAGAAAACTGTTATTGGACATACCGCTATAACCCCCGTCCCCCTTCTGGATGCAGACATCATTGATGGTAACCTCAATTATCTGCTCACACTTTCTGAATACTTACCATATTTTAATGTGCACATAGATCCACTCACACTTACATTAAAATCACTTTTAGATAGGAAAGACACACACCTCATCCACATCAGCAATAATATAACCAAGGCCAATGAAGCTATTCTTTCATTGATTAATGATGGTGATATGAACGATGCATTAACTAACACCTGGTTATAAATTACTTTTAAAGGTTTTGCTATTATACAAGAATTTTTTATATTTTTCTTGGTAATTATGCTATGCTGCCTATGGCGCACAGTGCGCCAACATCGTGAGCAGCTCGAGTTCCTTTACAAAACTCACGCGTTGGGTTTGTAAATGACCACTGCTCCCTGACCTTTCCCTAGATTTGCCTGTGTTGCCCTTGGAGGCAACAAGAGGGAGAAATGTTACATGAGGTCCCTGCACCCTTATTGGTACCCTCAGAGGTACACCATAGACAGCTAGTGTTTAGGCATATGTTATACTAACATATAGGGTTAAGGGCATCTACTGTATAAGAGTAGATGTCAGGATATGCACGCTTACTGTTGTAATACACTTTGCTTGCTAATACACATATATTCTTCTATGTATTTTCTGTGTATTTCTTATTTATAAGATGTTAGGACACATGTGTCCTTGGAATAATTATGATATATGTCGGCATTGCCACCTTTTGGTGATTTGTACTACTACACTGAGTTATGTAAGATTCTGTATAAGAACTCTTTTGTTTCTCAAACTGATGACTACTACAAAATTGTATAATGTTATCTTGGACAGTGGAGCCTCCTCTAATTTAGCCAATAGGGCTCATCTCTGTAACTAGAAATGTTTCTATCTTACAGTAGCCATAGTAATTATCATAGGTATATAATGTGATATACTAGTCTTGTACCTCGGAGATCCCAAAAGACACAAAGAAACCTCGAGGTATAGGAAACTCTTAGCACTGGCTCCCGGTTCGTATTGGTAAGAACTGCTTAGGGTAACTGTGATTTTATCCTTTTTGGTAGTAATAAACACGTTTATTACTCTAATGCAACGTGTCTGTGATTACTTGCATTCCCAATATTGCCAAGAACCTGAAAGTGTGGTTTAGACCTCCTAACAACTCCATCTAAGGACTTATTTTGCACATTTTGTTTGTTGTTTTAAGTTGGAGTGCATTGGGGTGTACTTTGCTTTGATTAAATGTATATTTACATGGTATGAATGGTGTGTAATTGTTGGGGATTAATTTAGTGATTTATTCTAAGGCTGGTTATTAGCGTGGTGGTTTTTTGAGAGGGGTATTTGTTACTACTGTGTGGGCAGGTTGTTTTATTTTGGGTGTTGGGAAGGTGAATTATTATGTGCTTTGTAGTTACCAGGCCCCATTAGTCTACTCTGCAGAACAACTACAAGAGTGACGTCCCTTTGCAGGACTCCCTTGTACTCTGTCTGTGGCTCTGAACAACTGCAAAGGGTTGGGAGGCTTCCAGGGGCACTGCTCAAAATGTAGACCTGCTCAAGGGGTAGGGGTGGGGGTCAGGATCAGCAGCGTGGTATTCCAGAGGTGCCTGGGGAGTAGACATTGTCAGGAGAGGGGTCCTCCCTGCCTGATTCTTATTCCCTGGGCTCCTGAGGTTTCTTGTCAGCAGGTGGCCAAAGGACTGGCTAGCTCAGCTCCTCCCCATAGGGCAGTTCTGTGCAACACCGGATCTCTTGGGAATAAAACAGCTGTAAAAGAGGCATTCACTGTGGACTCCTCTGCAAATCTGGTATGTATCACGGTGACTTGGTTGGGGGATGACTCAGGCCCTGTGCTTCAGGATTCCATTCCACTGAGTTTCTCCATGGTGCATTGTCCCAGGCAGGAGCGCTCGGGGGGGGGGCAGGGTAGCCATCTGTTTTAGATCTGCCTTGGGACTGACAGCATACCTCACTGGAGATACCAGATCATTTGAATGCGTAGCTGTAAAGGGTGGGCCGGGTACAAGTTGCTGGATTGTGCTCATATACCGTTCCCCTGGATATGGGCATGAATTCCTGCAGGTACTTCAGACTTTCCTGGCCGGTCTGGTGGTGAAGTTGCCCAGACATTTGGTCTTGGGTGACTTTAATGCTTGGCTTGACAACAAAACATCTCTTTTTGGAACATAGCTCCTCCAAGTGATGTCTTCCTTGGGCTTTGTACAGGTGGTTGCCACTGGCACTCACCAGCATGACCACGCCTTGGATCTGGTTTTCTCATTGGGTCTTGATATTAGTGATATCAGGGTTGATCCGGTCATTTAGTTGAATCATCATGTCATGCAGTTCCTCTGCAGGGCTCCTCGTTTAACCTTCCCTGTGTAGGTGGTCGGATACCGCTCCTTTAGAAACCCGAAGCCTCAGAGCTTCTTGGCGGTACTAGACATTTTGGGCATGGGGACAGCTTGTGCAATGGGAACTGAGGTAGCCATGGAGAGTTATAACTTGGCTCTTGTGACTGTGGTCAACTCCCTAGCACCTTTCTGTGTCTGCCCCTTGATTTCCTGACTCAGGTCACCATGGTATGATGCTGAGAGGAGATTGAAGACTAAGGAGGGGGGTTGAGCATTACTGGTGGAGGTCCCACCCCAGAGAGGATAAATTGGTGATAAGGGCTCATTATGGGGCGTATTAGAGGGCAATCACTCTGAAAAAGTCAGCATTTCTGTCATGAATGATTGCTGCTGGAGGGAACCAGCCTGCTCAGCTCTTCAACACTGTGGACAGACTATTAAATCCAGTCTGTCTCCAATCCTGCAGAGCTTTTTCTCTCAATAAATGCGAGGAGTTTAACCAGTTCGTTCTAGACAAGGTGTCGTCCATTCGGACTGGGACATCCTCAAGCAGCCTGTCACTGGCTGATAGTATCCAAACTTTGATGGACAAAGGCACTCTGTTTCTTTCTATTTTTTTTTTTACACAGTTTACCTCCTTACTGCCCCCAGCTGCCCCCCTCTGACTGACTCCCCCCAGCCCCATCACCCTGGTATCACCAGGACTGACCTTCCAAAGCCTGCCCAGTCGTTGGGTGTGGAGCCTGCAGAGTGTCAGTCGTCATCCGCAGCTGGAGGCATTTTTCTTCCATTTTCTCCCCTCCCTGTTGCTGTGGTGCACATGCAGGACGTGGGTACATTGAGGTGTAAGTACGTCCGTGGAAGTCCCACAGCACCCTCCCTTCCATGGCGCCCAACAGTCCCGCACTATCTTTAGGCCTCCACCCAGGGGCAGTCATTCAGCGGGAGTGCCAGTCCTCCCTCCCCAAGAGAAGACAGCAGTCCTTCGGATGCTTGATCCTCTCCCTCCCCAGTCGAACCTCAACGGCCCGCTCACACTGCAAACATGGGTCACTGGCATTGCAGTAGGTAAGGCACGGATGCCTCAGCCCTCCATGCCACTGGGCTGGCATGGCACTCTGTTTCTATGGGCAGATATTGACCCAGTACTGGAGGATGATTTTTTTGGGTGGTCTCTGGAGTGGGTTCTACCTTCCGTGCGTTGAATCCTGGACCGACCCAGCTTCTATTAGAGTGCTAAAATTTGCTCAGTCTGATAGTGGTGAAAATCATTAGGTGTCCCTTGGAGAATGTTTTTTTCCATCTGGCCTTAAAAGGAGAGTGGTGAGGCCACTCCTCAAGAAACCTTTTTTTGGATCCTAAAGATCTCTTCAATTACAGGCCGGTCCCAAATTTTCCCCTTTTTAGGGAAGTTGATTGAGAAGGTGGTAGTGGTGCTGCTAGAGCAACACCTGGAAAAATATGTCATCTGCAAGCCATTCCAATTTGGTTTCCAGCCTTGCTATAGTTCAGAGACTATGCTAGTCAGGGTGCACCATGATCTCCTTCTAGCAAGGAACAGGGGGTAATGCTCCATTTTTGTCCTGCTAGACCTCTCTTTAGCCTTTGACATGGTGGATCATAGGGTGCTGTTGGCTCATCTGAGGCATTATGTAGGACTTTCTGGAACAGCGGTGTAGTAGTTCAAGTCCTACATATCTGGCAGGGTGCAGCGGGTGACACTTGGCTCTTTTACACTGAGCAGTGCTGCTGTCTGTTGTGGTTGATTCTAGCCCCAATGTTATTCACTATGTACATGTTGCCACTGGGAGAGATCATGAGACTTTACAGCTTGTTTTTTTTTTTTTTTTTAATGTCGATGATACCCAGTTGTACGTGTCTTGTGCCCCTGATAATGCTGCAGTGATTTCAGAACTGAGTGAGTGCCTTAAGGAAATCCAGAACTGGATAGCAGCCAGCTGGTTTAGACTAAACCCTTCGGAAACAGAGGTGTTATTGGGGGAGCCAGGTAGGTTGGGTTCAGTGGCAATGAGTAGTAGTGCCGTCCTACCACTGTGGGATGGTATGGCACTTCAAGCTGCAGAAAGGTTGAGCACTCTGGGGGTCACTGTATCAGGCATCAGCTGTTGTCCACAGTGGCTTCTATCATCAGCAAAACATCACCAGCATTAAGCCCTATCTTGACTGACTGATCTGGCAAAACTGGTGCACGCCTTAATCACATCGAGGTTAGATTACTGTAGCGCTCTTTACCTTGGCTTATCTGCGAGGCTGCTGCACCATTTGCAACTAGTCCAGAATGCAGCAGCCCAGCTGGTTATTGGGACCTCTTGATTCAAACATATCATGCCGGTTCTCCGCATTCTTCACTGGCTGCCAGTACAGTGGTGCATCAGCTTCAAGGTGTGCTTGTTGACACACAAGGCTCTACACCATCTGGGTCTGGGGTACCTGACAGACCTCCTGATGGCTTATGCTCCTGGCCGTTGCCTCAAGTCAGTGAAGGCAGATCTCTTTTTGTTGCCGAGATCCCATCCAAAATCCTCAGGTGATAGGGCATTTGGTGTGGTGGCCCCGATTCTATGGAACACCCTTCCTTGCGAGGTACGAGGTGCTCCTCCACTGGCCATATTCAAGAAATCCCTAAAGGTTCACCTTGTTACCTTAAGGTTTTGGCCTGGCTTTGTGACATAATGTTTTAATATTTTTAATATTTAGTATTTATTGATCTTAAAACTGTTGTTTTTCTGTCTTTATTGTGAGGTGTCCATGGCCCTTGGGATTGGGCGCCATATAAATAAAATGCCTTGCCTTGTCATTAGACAGTTTGGACTCAAGTTTCATTGCAATGCAGTTGATACCCAGCTCTGTCTTTTGCACCCGGGACACTAGATACAGTAGATGTGCTGAATAAATGTCTGGCCAAGATCCAAGACAGGATGTCATCAAGTTGGTTAAAACTTAATCATGACAAGACTGAAGTGCTGCTAGTGGAGCTAGGTCAGGGGGATTAGTGGCTACTAATTTGGTTCCTCTGGGCTTTTATTTATTTTATATATTTATTGAACTCTAGGATTACAAATACCTTGAGCAAGAACTGCTCATTTACAAAGGTTCCACGTCAAATTTTAGCTGCTATGAAGGTGAGAAATCTGGGAGTCATTCTAGATGAGGGGCTGATATTTGAGATGCAGGTGTCAGCAGTAGTCTGGAATGGTTTTCACCATCTGTGAAACATCAGTAGGATTAGATCCCTTATCCCTCCTGTAGACCTGGCCACAATGATGCACACTTCTGTAACCTCGAGGCTTGACTACTGTAATGCTCTGTACCTCAGGGTCAATGGAGGTACACTGTGGTGCCTCCCGCTAGTGCAGAATACAGTGGATAGGCTGCTTACTGGCCCTTCAAGGTTGATTCATGTCTGCCTGGTGTTGCGTGATCTGCACTGGCTGCTGGAAAAGTGGCAGATCTTCTTTACAGTTGGTTTACTGACTTATATAGCTCTACATGGGTTGCTCCAGGTTAGCTGTCTGATCTCCTGCATCCTTATGTGTTCTTACGGCTTCTCCACTCCACTGAGGATGGTCTCCATGTAGTTTCCAGGGCCAAGCTTAAAACACTGGGGACCAAGTTTTTGAAGTGGCCGGTCCAGTCCTGTGGAACTCCATTCCAAGGGCCCTGAGGGAGTCCTCTGCTGTGAAGGCCTTCTTAAGGCCTGTTTATTCAATCAGGCATTTGAAGAATGACTATCCCCCTGAGCTGCTGCTTTTACCCCACTATGTTATCTGTGTTTATTTTATTTATATGCAAGTTAACAGAAAGTGAGGCAAGTGATGTATTTAAGCAATGCATTTATCAATTATGCTATTTATCTTTTCTCTTGGAAGAAATAAAGCTACTACAACCATCACTACTACTACTAATACTACTAGCAGCATCTCTTGTTTTATCTCTGTCTCTGGCAGGACTTCTGCCAAAGATTTAAGCTTGCTTCAGAGGACATACACATACTTAAAGAAGTGACCCTGGTAGCTAGCTAACCTCATGCCAAAGGTAGCCAAGGCATAGATCCGATTGCACATGGTGCCACCTTGCACAAGTTCTGTAGGGTATGTGGTGACCTTCTTGAGCGCAATGACTTTGTCATTCTCAGCCAGAATAACAATGGTATCCACTATTGACAGAGTAAAATACATGAGCTTTGATTTAAGTGCTGCGCAGTTCCTATCTGCCTGCTTGGAGACAGCTGCCGTAGTAGCAGGCCTCCTCCAAGCTGCCTCAGAGAGTGTCTCCAGTGCCGGCTGGATGAGAGGAAGTAAAGAGACTGGGATATTAGGGACGTTTAGAAACTCCAGTTGGAGGCACCTAGTAAGTAAGTAAATAAATTTATTTGTTTGGCACCCAATCCTGGAGGCTCAGTGCACCTTACAGTAAATAATTTGACAGAGTGATACAAAATAACAGAACTATACAAAAATAAATAGATTAAAATAAAATTTTGTTAAAGGTTAAAGCACATCAGCAGGAAAAGTCTTATTGTAAAGAAGAGTCCTCAGGCCCCTCTTAACCTGGTCTATGGCTGCATATTTATGAGCAGAGTCTGGAAGGAGAGATTCTCTTGAGGTACAGTAACAGAAACTGGTTTTGAGTTCTCTGGACCATAGTACAAGTCATCTTTCTCATCATCAGAGATGAGAGATCAGGATCTGACTTCTCCCCCTCTACTCCCTCCTCACTCAGAGAGTAGTAAACAGGAGGGGGTTGAAGAGCCAACAGTGCAGGCTGTGGCCTCAGCAACACCAGTGACACTAGTCCAGAAATGGTGCTCACAGCGGTGCTGAGGACAGCCTTCAGACTGTTCCGAAAGGAAACAATCTTGACGCTGAAGGCCCGTCTGATATTGTGAGCAGCTCCAGCATTGGAGTAGGCACCAAAAAGCCTGAACCCAGTGCTGGATATGACACTGCCAATGGCGTCAAGAACCCCGCAGATCCCAAAAGAACCATCGGTGGCAATGTGGCTGCCCCCATGAAGTGACACCGCAAGCAGGGTAGATGGCAGTGCCAACAGCAGCCACAGTCAAGAGGCCAGACTCAACCGTGTACCTAAGTCAAGCGGCACTGAAGATGGTGACAGCCCAGCTGACCCCAAGGAGTCAGGAGCCAGCACCAAAAATGGAGCCACTTGACTTGTACACTGCAACCACTGCTCTGTAAGAGCTGCCCAGTGGCCGAACTTCTCAGAGGAGTCCCCTCTAATAAACAGAGGGAAGCTCCAGGATGGAGACACTGACCTCACAGGCCCAGGCATCCTCAGTGTCAGCAGTCATGAAGGTAGGGAACCTAGGCCTGTGGAAGTTGAGTGTCTCACAGCACAGCAGCCAGAGGATGGCCTCAACTGGTACTGTTTCTTACCCTTCCTGTTAGAAGAGGTCAAGGCTGAATGGTGCAAAGACCCTGACGCCAAGTGTTTCTTTTTGCAACTCCAAGAGGACTATCCATCTTCCTGGGCACTGGACTGAACATTGCCAAAGCACCTGCCCAGAGAGAGGTAGTGGCAAAACACAGCCCCATTGCTGCAGCAGCTTGCTTTTTCAGGCTCCTTCCCATCTTCCATGGTCAGCAACCATTATCTCGAGGTACAGCTCAGAAATTAATTTTGTATGTTAAACTAAGTAAGGCACACAGGAAAACCACACACTCACACAGTACTTATTAAGTCAGCTATGACTCAAAACAAACATACTGTAAACTAAAAAGGCTTTTATTACTCACAATATCCAAAGAAATGCTGTTGCACTGGGCATATTGCCTAAAAGGTGCTCACATGCCCACAGTTGCCACAGAACGAAACCCAACAATGTTTTCCACCTCAAATGGCACTTTTTCCAAGTGTTATTTGGGACATGAAACACTGTTGGGTTTGGTTCCATGGCAACTGTGGAAATGTGAGCATCTTTCAGGCAATATGCCCAGCACAACAGCACTTTTTTGGATATTGTGAGTAATAAAACCTTTTTTACCTTACAACATGTTTGTCTTGAGTCATATCTGACTTAACAGGTGTTGTGTGAGTGCAAGGTTTTCCTGTGTGCCTATTTGATCTTTTACCTGATGCACCACTGCACCTGTGAATGACCCTTCACCTGTCTGCTTAAACTAAATAAACTGACACATAAATAACAAATTCTAGTGTATTCAAACTAAAGCCTAAAAACTGAATGCTGTCGTCATGTAGATGGTAAAGTTCTGGCCCTGATAAGAAGGGAGGGTGGGGACACTACCAATGCAGACTCGATGGTGGGAAAAAAGGAGCTGAAGCGGTTGGGTGCTGGCTCTGTAGTATACCAGCAGGGTTGTGCAGTGCAGTTATGTATGCATGGGACCTACTTGTGTCACCAGAACCCAGAAAAGTTCTGGCTTCCATGGGGTGCTAGTGCTTCTGGCACAGACTCGTTAGTGGGAATCTATGGGGAAGACTGATTCCTGGAAGATTTTGCAGTTCCTACAAAATTAATTCTGCTAGGGTGAGGGCATATGAAAGTGGGTTATGCGGGTGGGGGGTGCCTATAAACTTAATCATACCTTGTGAAGTATGATTTTGATAATTATGGATAAGATTCTTTAAAGGCAGCACCTCATCAAGTTGTGCACATTATTTGGGGAGGGGATGTACTGTTTTTATCACATATGCCAATAGATGAAAGTGATGAATTAAAAAAAAAAAAACACATTTGCCTGCCACCCCTTCTGATCCTATCTCTACTGGTACCTCTTCACACTGGGTATTCATAGCTGGGGCAGCATTTTGTGCATGCATAGAGGTGCTGAGTTTGGACACTCTGCTGTGGTGCCAAACCCCCAAAACCCAGACTAAAACGGTACAGCAAAGAACTCGATTACAACAAAGTCCAATAAAGCACCGTAACTCTTTTTAAATGCCAAACCTAGTTTTATTGTTCACAGTGCTAAATCTCAGGCTTTCAACAGAAACAAGAAGCTCCTCCACAGCCAGAACACACCAGTCCTTCACTTCCTAGAACTTTGTCAGGGGTGTGCTTTTAACCATCATTGGTAACCACTTCCATTTCTGAGCTTTTTCTAGGAGAGTTTTGTGGTGTATCACCACAAAGATCTCCTAGGAAAAGCTCAAAAAATGAAGCAGACTGAGGAGCTGAAAGAAAAAATTACTCACCTTAGTGATCTTGTTTCTTCCAAGGTATTCTTCAATATGATTAACTCTAGCAGTCAGCCTCCTGAGTTGAACTGCCCTGAAGATGAATGGTATGTATGCAAATGATGGAACGTCTGTTGGCTCGTGCCACCATTCAAACTGCTGCCCTTATGAACTGCTGCATTCTATAACGCTCAGATTTCATTGGAGCCTGTAGGAATAGGCCCCTTATTAATCTATCTTAACTAGTGATAACACATTTAAAAACAGTAGTAACACCCCTTTTACCCTGTCCCCTGGTAACTCCAGATAGGACCACAAGAAAGAAGAATAGAGCCACCTGGATCTCAAACACAACATAGGAATCTTATAACAATAAAAATACCAGCTGTAATGCAGAGGCTAACTGGTTCTGGCAGGGGAGTCAGGGTGGGAGAGTTAATCATATTGAAGAATACCTTGGAAGAAACAAGATTACTTCGGTGAGTAATGTTTTCTTCTTAACTCAGGAATTCTTCAATATGATTAACTCTAGCAGACTACAAAGCAGTACCTTTGGAAGTGGTCACTGAACCCTATTTAGGGAAAAGATTCTGCAGCACTGCTGTGCCAAACCTGGCATCACTTCTGGATTGTGTATTCAAACTGTAATGCTTTGTAAAAGTATGTACTGTTCTCCATGTAGCTGCTTTGCAGATTTCCACTAAGGGAATGTCTCTGGCTATTGCTATTGTAGCAGCTGTGCCCCTTGTAGAATGTGCCCTCAGGCCCACTGGGGGCTCTTTACCACTTTACTGTGGCAGAAGAAAAAAACTACTCACCTTAGTAATCTTGTTTCTTCTTAGGGAATCTTACTGTATTCTGACTAATGCAGTATGGTCTCACCATAGGACTGCCCTGGAGCTGAAATGGTTAATAGAACCTATGCAAATGATGGCTCGAGCTTGGTTTTCAAACCACTGTCCCTGGTAAACAGTCTCTAACCGTCAGATTCTTACAAAGCACGCACTAAGCAGTTTCCTCTTAATTGAGGATAAAATAACAATAATAAGAATAAAAGTAATAATATTAACAATCATGAAAACCTCCCTGCACCAGAAATGGCAGGAGAAAATAAGTGGGAATTACCCGTTTCAAATACTTCCAGAAAACCTAGGCATCCCAGAAGACTCAAGTCACAGATGCCCAAAATAAAAACAGTATATACTCCCCAGGTTTACAACTCTAGCACAGCTGTAATGAAGTGACCATAGGTATCAGAAGGGGAGGAAGGGAGGGAGGGAGCTCAGAATACAGTAAGATTCCCTTAGAAGAAACAAGATTACTAAGGTGAGTAATGTTTTCTTCAAACCCCAGGAAATCTGACTGTATTCTGACTACTGCAGATTACCAAGTAGTGCCTTTGGATGTGGGCATATAACCTATTTAGGAAACAAGCTCTGCAGGACTTCTGTGCCAAACCTGGCATCACCTCTGGCTTGGACGTCCAGACAGCAATGTTTTGTAAATGTGTGGACTGTTTTCCAAGTTGCAGCTTTGCAGATATCTACTAGGGGAATGTCCCTAGCAGCTGCTAAGGAGGCTGCAGTACCCCCTAGTTGAATGGGCCCTGAGGCCTGCGGGTGGTTCCCTACCCACCTTACCATAACAGAACTGGATACAGGTTACATTCCATCTCACAATGGATCGCTTTGTGGCAGGTTTGCCTTTCCCTACCACTCCAAAGGTAAGGAAGAGCTGGGTTTGATTCTGTCTGTGACCCTTTGTATGGTCACGATAGTAGCTGACTGCCCTCTTTATACTGAGGCTGTTCAGTCTACGTTCACCTGAAGTGGAATGATCTGTAAAGAAGACTGGCAAGGTAATTGACTGGTTAAGGTGGAAATCAGATACCACCTTAGGCATATCCTGGCTCTATGGATAATGCCTGGAAGTTTACTGATCCACATGGCAACCAAGAATACGGTTTTCCAGGTCACATATTTCAGGTCTGCTGAGGACATGGGTTCGAATGGAGGTGGCATGAGCTGAGCAATGCAAATATTCAGGTCCCACATGGGAGTGGGCTCCCTATGCGGTGGGTGTAAATGTAGCAGCCCTTTAAAGAATTTTTTTGAACACTGGCTTTGAAGCCAAAGAGGAGGATGAAGCTTTTCCTGCTGATAAATAAGCTGAAACAGCTGCCAAATGCACCCTCAGAGTGGAAATAGTTAAATCTGTGGAGTATAAATGAGCCATATAGTCCAAGACAACAGAAATGTTAGCTTGAGAATGATCCAGGCCTCTGCCCTGGCACCAAAAGGAAAATATTTTCCATTTAGAGGCATACGTTTTCTTAGTGGAGGGTTTTCTGGAAACTCTCAGTATATCCATAACCCCTTCTGAAAGGTGCAAGTCAGCATACTCTAGGTCCTCAAGAGCCATGCCTTGAGTCTAAGGGATAATATGTTGGGGTACATGATTCTGCCCTGAGAGGAGGTCAATAGATTGTACCTCCTGGGAAGACTGATTGGCTTGGCTACTGACACTGAGATAAGTATGGAGTACCAAGGCTTTCTGGCTCAGTCTGGGGCAGTGAGAATCATTGAGGCTGGCTGAAGCTTGAGTTTGTTCAAGACTTTCAGCAGTAAAGGGAATGGAGGGAAAGCATACAGGAATTTCCCTGTCCAATTCAACAGGAGTGCATCCAGAGGAATTGTGCCCCTGGTGGGAGGTCTGCAACAATACTTTTGGGAGCTGGTAATTGTCTGGAGCTGCAAACAAATCCACTTCTGGAGTGCCCACCTCCTGAAAATGGTCTGTAAGACTTGCTTGTTCAGTGACCATTCGTGATGATTTTGGTTCATCCTGCTGAGTGCATCTGCCAGGACATTGTCCTTGTCCGGGATATGAACAGCTGAAAGGGACACCTTTAGAGAGTAAGCTAGTGTCCAAATTCTCATAGCTTCTGTGCAAAAAGAGGTTGACCTTGTGCCTCCTTGTTTGTTTATGTAATATATGGTGGTTGTGTTGTCTGTTCTGACCTGCACCACCTTCCCTACCATCTGAGTGGCAAAAGACTGAAGGGCTAAAAGAACTGCTCTGACCTCTAGCAGATTGATGTGCAGAAGGGATTCCTGATTTCCCCACGTGCCGTGGGTGGTGTGATCCCCCAGATATGCCCCCCACCCTAGAAAGGAACATCTGTGGTAAGTACCAGAGAAGAAAAAATTACTCACCTTAGTAATGTTGTTTCTTCTAATGGAGTCTTGCTGTATTCTGACTATTGCAGTGATATACAACCTTTGAAATGCCCCGGAGAGGAAAGAGTTAACTTTCCATGCAAGGCATGGAACGCTGAGCCTGAGCTCAGTTGAGACTCTGTCTGTTGTTGTTTGAACCCAAACCGCCAGATCTTTACAAGCTATACTCACTGGGCGTCCTGTGTGGAAACTGTAAACTCACACTAGCCAACTGGCAACTAAATTTAATAAAAAGATTTTTTGGTTCCAAGGCAAAGACTCAAGTCAGGAAACCCAAAAAACAAAACACAACACACACCCAAAAATAAGAGGGTGAGAAAAAGGGGGCACCTCTAGGGTGCCAACACTGTTCCTGCCCACCCACATCCCAAAACCCAGGTTCTGAGAGGGGAGGTCAGAATACAGCAAGACTCCATTAGAAGAAACAACATTACTAAGGTGAGTAATTTTTTCTTCAAACAACATGAAGTCTTGCTGAATTCTGACTATTGCAGACTACCAAGCAGTACCTCCATGGAGGAGGGACAGATCCTACTTTGGGAACAAGCTCTGAAGCACTGCTGTGCCAAACCGAGCATCACTCCTAGCCTGGATATCCAGAGAGTAATGCTTGGTGAAAGTATGTACTGTTTTCCAGGTGGCTGCTTGACAAATCTCTAAGATAGGAATATCCCTGGCAGCAGCCAGGGAAGCAGCTATACCTCTAGTAGAGTGAGCCCTCAGGCCTGAGGGTGGGATTCTACCTAATTTTTCATAGCAGAATTGTATACAAGAGACAATCCACCTGGCAATAGATCTCTTAGTGGCAGGTTTTCCCTTACCAACCTCACCATAAGTGAGGAACAATTGGAGGGAGTCAAACCTGTGACCCTTGGTGCGCTCTATGTAGTAGCTAAGGGCCCTTTTCACATCTAGGCTGTGTAGCCTCCTCTCCCCAGAGGAGGAATGGTCAGTGAAGAAAACAGGAAGAGACATAGACTGATTAAGGTGGAAATCTGAAACCACCTTAGGCAAAAACTTCCTATTAGTCCTGAGGACCACCTTATCTCTATGGAAAGAGATAAAATCAGGCTCCACTGACAGGGCCTGTAACTCACTTATGCGTCTGGCAGAAGTGATAGCTACCAAGAACACAGTTTTCCAAGTCAAGTACTTAAGCTCTGCTGAGGACAAAGGCTCAAAAGGGGGTTGCATAAGCTGAGCAATGCAAACATTAAGGTCCCAAGCAGGGGCAGGGTCCCTAAAGGGAGGATTGGTACGAAGCAATCCCTTGAAGAATTTACAGAATACAGGATAAGCCGAAAGGGAAGAGGGCTTGCCTGCTGACAAGAAGGCAGAGACAGCTGCCAGATGCACTCTAAGTGTAGCTGGTCTGAGTCCCAAGCTATTGAGATGAACCATATAGTCCAGGACTGTAGGCAACCCAGCAGACTCTGGAGAACTATGCTTACCAGAACACCAAATAGTAAACCTTTTCCATTTGGAGTTGTAAGTCTTTCTGGTGGAAAGCTTTCGAGAAGCCTTTAGAATATCCAGAACACCTTGAGAGAGAGATGCAAATCAGCAAACTCTAATTCTTCAAGAGCCAGGCCTTGAGATTGAGAGATTTGAGATTCGGATACCAAACCCTCCCCTGAGAACATGTTAACAGGTTGTAATTCCTGGGAAGAGACAGGGGAAGGTGGACTGCTAAGGACAGCAAGAGCGGGTACCATGGCTGTCTGGACCAGCCTGGAGCAATCAGAATCACTTTGCATGGTTGAGACCTGATTTTGACTAGTACCTTGAACAGGAGAAGAAAGGGGGGAAAAGCATACAGGAATTTCCCTTCCCAATTGAGAACTAGAGCATCCAGGGGGACTGAGCCCAACACTGGAGGTCTGCAGCAAAAAAGAGGAAGTTGGTGATTGTCTGGGGCTGCAAAAAGATCTATCTGTGGAGTGCTCCATCTGGAGACGATCGCCTTCAAAATTAGGGGATCCAGGGACCATTCGTGATGGCCCTGAGATATCCTGCTGAGAGCATCTGCCAGGACATTGTCCTTCCCTGGGAGGTACACTGCTATCAGAGAGGTATTCAGGGAATAGGCCAGAGACCACAACTTCATTGCTTCTGTGCACAAGGCCGTGGACCGAGTGCCCCTTGCTTGTTGATGTACCACATTGTGGTGGTATTATCTGTCCTGATCTGAACTAGTTTGTTCTGAACAGACTTGGAAAAAACTTGAAGTGCTAGAAACACTGCTCTGAGTTCTAAGAGATTGATGTGAAGCAGAGATTCTTGAGGTGACCACAACCCTTGGGTGGTCAGATCCCCCAAGTGGGCTCCCCAGCCCAAGAGGGAGGCATCTGTGGTAAGGATTAGAGAATGAGATTGAGTGACAAAGGGGAACTCCTTGCCTTAGGTTGTCCTGATCCTGCCACCATTGCAAAGCCTGGATCAGGGTTCGAGTCACTGTGATTAGTTTGGTCAGTGAATCCTTTCTCTTGGACCAGAAGGCTCTTAAGTGGAACTGAATGTCCCTCATCAGAAATCTTGCTCCTTGGACCACTGCCATAGAGGCAGCCATGTGGCCCAGGAGCTGCAGAAAATGCCTTGCTAGTCGAGACACCTGAAGGGTGAATGAAGAGGCCAGTGTCACAAGGGTCCTTGCCCTGTCCAGGGGAAGGAAGGCTCTTGCCCTTATTGTATCCAGCTCCGCCCCTATGAAGGTGAGGAGCTGTATTGGCTCTAGAACTGACTTTGAAAGATTTGGGAGAAATCCTAGAGAAGTGAGCAGTTGCTGATTTATCTGTAGGTGTGACTTGACTTGGTCTGGAGACTGACCCACTATGAGCCAGTCGCCCAGGTATGGAAAGATGGAGATCTTTTTTCTCCTTAGGAAAGCAACCACTACTGCCAGGCATTTTGTGAACACCCTTGGAGCTGATGTTAGGCCAAAGGGCATTGCTCTGAATTGAAAGTGGCCTGAGGGCAACTCGAACCTGAGGTACTTTCTGTGGGAGCAACTGATGAGAATGTGGAAATAGGCATCCTTGAGGTCCAGGGAGACTAGCCAGTCCCCTGGCCTTAGAGAGGGTAGAATTATTCCCAGAGTCACCATTTTGAACTTTGGCTTTAAAAGGTGCTTGTTTAAATATCTGAGATCCAGGATGGGCTGCCATTCTCCTGTCTTTTGGGGGTTAGGAAGTACCTGGGTACAATCCTTTTCCCTGTGTGGGGTGGAACCCTTTCTATGGCTCTGAGAGCCAAGAGGAAGAGACCTCTGCCTCTAGGGCAAGGGCCTCTGGAAGGATTTGCAGGTGGAAAGGATCTGGTTCTCATCTTGGGAAATTGTTTGAAGCTGAGAACCAGTCCCTGGCTTACTACTTCCAGGACCCATTTGTCTGATGTTAAAGACATCCAGTCCTGGACAAAGTAAGCCAGCCTGCCCCCTACAGGTAGTGGAGAATCGGCCCTCGGGCAAACCCATCAGGGTGCCTGTTTGGCAGGGGCTTTAGGCTGAGGGGTGGTAGCAGGTCTACTTATACCCCGTCTGCCTCTCCCTCTGAAGAACCCCCTCTGAGCAAAGGCAGAAGAGGAGGCCTGGGCTTGGTAGAAAGGCCTATGAAAAGGCCTACCCCTGCCCCTGGAATGCTGCCTCTGGGGAGTGGCTTGCCTTTCCTTGGCCTGAGCACTCCTATAGGTGGTCCTGTACTCATCCATTTTCTTCATGTAGTTCTCTGTTTGCTCCCCAAACAGAGAATTACCAATAACAGGAAAATCCATGGCCTTAGTCTGGGTATCCTGTGACAGGCTAGTACATCTGAGCCAAGCCATCCTACGAAGGGCCACAGATGTAGCCATGACTCTAGAAGAAACATCATTGGAGTCCACTGCAGCATGAAATTGCACCTTGGATGCCTCAATACCATCTGCAGCCACCTGCTCCAGCTCCTTGGCAAGCTGGTCAGGGACCTGTTTAGCTAGAGCCATCACAGTGTCCCATCTAGACTTCTGGTATCTAGCTGTGTAGGCCTATAATTAGCCTGCCTGAGTCCCAAAGATGCTGCCATGTACTGTTTCTTCGCCATGGCATCAGTCCTCCTGGAGTCCTTATCTGGGGTGTGTGAAGCCAAGGGTATATTTGTCTTATCACAGGCAGCAGCCTGCACTACCCCAACATGGCTGCATTGCTGGGAAAGGAACTCTGTATCTAAGCCTGAAAGAGTATACCTCTTGTCCATTCTTCTGCCACAGGAGGTATGGAATTAGGAGTCTTTAAAATTTTAAATGTCTGTTTCCCAAAAGACTTATGGAGGGGAATAGACAGTCTCCTGGACTCTGGGATGTCCATCATCTCAACGTAATCAGGCTCCTCCTGATCCTCTACTGCTTCCTCCATAGGAAGCTGGAGAGTTTCAGCCCCTTTTTTGTAAAACATAAAGTGGGAAGCGGACTCAGAAAGCCTAGGAGGAGAAACACCTGAAGGTCTGTCTGGGGAGATGTCCGGGTCAATGGGCACATCCAGACTTTCATAATCACCATCACTATCCTCATACTATCCCCTCCTCCTCCTCCTCCTCCGGTTCATAAAAATCCTCTAAATTATAATCTGGAACCGGGTGAACCGACCGAACCAAGCCCCTAACCGATGGTGCCAGTTCGGTCGGAACCGAAGTTAGCGATTGAACAATCCTTATCGCTTTGGCTATTTCATCAGCGGTCGGAGAAAGAACTTGTGGATCCGAACTGGCTGACTTATCCCTTCTTTTTCTTTTAACTGGAACTGACTCCTCAGAGTCGGTTCTCCTTTTGCTCGAAGAAGTTTCGCCCTGGTCAGAGGGCACTCCTTCTGGTTCGGTTGGAACCGAACCGGGCTGGCTATCTGGGTCAGTGGACTTCTTGGCCTCCCTTTCCCTCAGCCCACCTACTCTCTTTTCCAGCGTAGCTGTGGGAAAACATTTGCAAATCTGGCAGTCTGAATCGAGGTGGTCAAACCCCAGACAATAAACACAGGTGGTGTGGGGGGTCAGCCTTTGCAAAGGCTTCCCCACACACACTACAGTGTTGAAACCCAGTGGGCCCGGTTTTTTTCTTGGGTTTCTCAGACATGGCCAGTCCTAACCAAACTTACCCTTTTTTCGGCAATCCGCCAGGCAAAACACCCCTATCGGGTCCTGACCGTGTTATGGGTCGTGGAAAAAAGAGTAATGAAATCCGTTTTTTTTTAGAACCGATAAGGACCGGTTACCACACTCTAAAAAGCAGAACAAACTTTTTTTACAAACCTGATCGGTTCAAACTGAACCGATCTGATGTTTACAAGTTCCACACAAAAACTAATAATAATAAACCTATCTCTAGTACTCACGGTACCACAGACAGAGACTGAACCAACAGGTTGATTGACTAGGAACCCCAGGGAGGACAAGGTGGTCTGAGTGATTGAGAGTGCTTCTCTCACTTATTGCTGTGACTGGCCTACAATGAGCCAGTCATCCAGATTGGGAAACACTGACACTCCTAGTCACCTTAAGTATGCTACCATGACAGCTAGGCATTTTGTGAATACCCTTGGAGCAGATGTTAATCCGAAGGGGGTTACTCTGAACTGATAATGGCCTGATGGCAACTTGAATCTGAGGCACCTTCTGTGAGACCTTCTGATTGGGATATGGAAGTCAGCATCTTTTAGGTCTGGG
The DNA here is from genome assembly GCA_016271365.2 of Neoceratodus forsteri. NCBI lineage: Eukaryota > Metazoa > Chordata > Ceratodontiformes > Ceratodontidae > Neoceratodus > Neoceratodus forsteri. The sequence goes on from CM057459.1 coordinate 336,690,777, forward strand.
GAAGCTAGCCAGTCTCCCTGTCATAGAGTAGGTATAATGGTGACTAGAGTGACCATCCTGAATTTTGGCTTTGCCAGATGCTTGTTGAGGTATCTGAGGTCCAGAATGGGACGCCACTATATTGTATTCTTTAATGTAAGGAAGTATCTGGAATACAGACCCTTACCTTTTTGAAGGGCAGGGACTGGCTCTACTGCCTGAAGCAGCAGAAGGGATGACACTTCCTCTTCCAGTAGGGCTGTTTCTGATGGGGAAAAAGGCTTGAAAGCCTTTGATCTTAGCCTTGGTTTGGCTTTGAAGTCGAGTACCAAACCCTGGCCCACTACTTCCAGAACCCACTTGTCTGTGGTGATGTTTTTCCATTTCTGGAAATAGTGGGCCAGTCTGCCCCCTACTGGCAGTGGGGAGGTGACCCGAGCATTCTGCTCAAGGAGTCTGTTTTGATTGGGCTACTAGCTGGACAGTGGGGCTAGTACGGCCAGTGCCCCTCCTGCCCCTTCCCCTAAAGTATCCCCTGGGCTGATACTAGGGAAAAGCTTGGGGCTGGAAATAAGGCCTATAAGGAGTCCTGCCCTGCCACCCCTAGAATGGTGCCTTTGAGGGTTGGCAGTTCTCTCCTTTACTGCTGCACTTTTATAAACAGCCTTGTATTCATCCATTTTTTTAATATATGCCTCTGTTTGTTGTCCTAACAGAGACACAGGGTCACAGGGAAAATCTAAGGCCTTATTCTGTGTGTCCTGTAAGAGGTTAGTGGTTCTCAGCCATGCAAACCTTCTCAAGGACACTGCTGAAGCAATCTGTCTGGATGGAGTCATTTGTATCCACTGTCATCCTAAACTGTGTTTTTGAAGCTTTAATGCCCCTCTTACCTGCTTCCTCCAGGTCAGCAGCCATTGGAGAGGGAACAGACTTGGCAATTTTTTAGTATGGCAGACCACTCAGATATTTGGTATCTGACTAAATATGCCATATAGGATGTCTGCCTGATGGCTAGGGAGGATCCCAGATAAATCTTTTTTGCTACTGAGTTCATCCTCCTGGAGTCTTTTTCAGGAGGATGGGAAGCCAGAGGGATGCCAGCTTTGTCACAAGCTGCAGCCTGTACCACCTCCTCATGGCTGGGGTGCCCAAACAAAAACTCGGCCCCAGACTTATCCATCCAGTACTTCCTGTCCACTTTTTTTATCTGTTGGAGGTACAGAAGTGGGCGTCTCCAAAATGTTCATGGTCTGCTTTCTTAAAGATTTGTGCAATGGGAGGAGAAGTCTTTTTGATGGAGGAACGTCCATCATTTCTTTATAGTCCTCTTCCTCCTCATCTTCCAGAGACTCATGGGATGGGAGGTCAAGAGACTGGGCAACTTGCTTCATAAAAGGAAAGTATGAGGAAAAATCCTCAGTTCCCTTATTAGAGGAATCAGGCCTGTGGGGATCAGGAGAGATGTCCGGCTCTATAGGCTCATCATAATCATCATCTCCATAGTCCTCCTCTGCATCTTCAACAAGACCAGTATCATCATATTGTTCCCCACCTTGGTCTATTAAACTGGAGACTTGTGAACCGGGAGTTCGTGGAACTGGCTGCTTATCAACCGGAATCAGTGACTACAAAGACTGAATAATTCTGATCGCGTTCGTGTTCTCTTCAGCAGAAGGAACCGCTGTTGGGGTCGGTTGTCGTTCCTGGTGCTTTTCTTTATGTTTTTCTTAACTGCGATGGCCGGTTCAGCAGCCTTATCCATAGTTCTCTTTTTTTGTGGAACTATCGCCCCTGTCACAGTGCAGTCCCTCCGGTTCGATAGTCTGTTCGGTAACCAGGTTAGCGGCCTTATCCAACATTTTTTCCTTTAGTCTCTTTAACCTTCTATCGAGGGTAGACTGAGGAAAATTAGCACAGATCTCACATTCTGTCTGAAGGTGGTCAAACCCCAGACAGAACAAAAAAATTAAGTGAGGATCAGCCTTTGCAAACAGTTCCCCGCACTCTGAACAGAGCTGGAAATCTGTGGGTCCTGTTCCCTTTTTTGGTTTCTGTGACATAAGAAACAGTATTCAGAAAAGACTAAAAACTGCTTTTTTTTTTTTTGTCGATTGTTACACCGGAAAAAGAAACCAGGCTTCAGAAGTATGTATCCAGGAGTTACCCCAGTTGAAATAAGGGACCCACAAACTGGGAAATTACTCCAGTATAAATTTGAAATAACTACCGACTATACCAAGTCAGAAATACTAAACACTAACTAACAAAATGTAAAAAGAAAAGTTAAGGGAACTGTTGGTGTCCTCTCTGTTAAGGAACCGGGGAGAAAAATGACTACTTGCCCTTTACAAACTAAAATCTAAACAATTACTACCTGAAAACCAAGGACAGTGATGGGAACACCAAATAAAATAAATTCACTGATATAAAACCAAGAAAAATAAACTTTCTTCAAGAGATGAAGGAGAGCTCTCCGGAGACATCTTACTGGGGCAAGCAGAGTAAAGAATCTGACAGTTAGAGATTGTTTACCAGGGACAGTGGTTTGAAAACTAAGCTCGAGCCTAGCATTCCATCATTTGCATAGGTTCTATTAGCCATTTCAACTCCAGGCAGTCCTATGGTGAGACCATACTGCATTAATCAGAATACAGTAAGATTTCCTGGGGTTTGAACTGTATATATTGCACTAAAAATACCACCAACAGCTTAATCTGGTTCAAGGTCAGTTGGCATTCATCTGTATCCCTCTCCCCCGGGTCGTGCCTGAAAATAGGCAGGATTTGTCTAGTGCACTTACCAGGTCAACAAAAACTAAATAAATAAATAAAAAACTATCCAATATGCAGTTGTCCTTTTTGAGGCTGGTTTCTCTTTTCCCTCATCCCCATAGATCAGGAACAGCTGTTGTCTGTCCTGCCTATGGGTCTTGGTGTGGCCAAGATAGTAATTGAGAGCTCTCTTGACATCCAGGCTATGTAGCCTGCATTCACCTGAACTAGAGTGTTCAGTAAAGAAGACTGGCAAGGTGACAGACTGATTCAGGTGGAAGTCAGAAGCTACCTTTGGAAGGAATTTCCTGTTATTCCCGAGCACCACTTTGTCCCTGTGGAAGCAGATATAGTTATGTTCTATACACAGGGCTTGTAACTCATTCATCCTTGTGGCTGAAGTGATAGCCACTAAGAATATGGCTTTCCAAGTGACAAACTTTAAGTGTGCTGTAGCCATGGGCTCAAATAGAGGTTCCATGAGTTTGGCAATGCAAACATTGAGGTCTCAAGAAGGCAACAGCTCCCTATGGGGAGGATGCAGGTGGGCTAAACCCTTAAAAAATTTCTTGAAAATAGGGTTAGCAGCCAGAGAAGCACCCTTACCAGCCAAAAGACAGGCAGAAACTGATGCCAGATGAACCTTAAGGGTAGTGGGCTGTAGGCCTAGTGAGTGCAGATGGGTGAGATAGTTCAGCAGGACTGGTATCCCTGCCTGGGCAGGCAATATCCCACTACAGTTACACCAGATAGAAAATCTCTTCCATTTGGAGGGTTAGGTTTTCTTGGTAGAAGGTATCCTACAACCTCTAAGATCCCTGAGTACACCTTCAGAGAGGTGAAAACCTGAATACTCTAGGTCTTCAAGAGCCATGCCTTGAGTCTGAGAGACCTGAGGTTCAGGTACAGGATCCTGCCCTGAGAGGAGGCTGGAAGGTTGTGCCTCTGAAGGAGGTGTATCGGCTGGCCACTGATAGGGAAAGCAGCAGTGCATACCATGGCTGTCTGACCCAGTCTAGAGCTATCAGGATCATGGTAGCTGGTTGGGACCTGAGCTTGATTAGGATCCTTAGCAACAGAGCAAATGGATGGAATGCATACAGACTCCTCCCTGACCAATCCAACACTAGGGCATCCCTGGGCACTGTGCCCCCTGCTGGAGGCCTGCAGCAGAATTGAGGGAGCTGGTGGTTCTCTTGTGAGGTGAAGAGATCTGTCGCTGGAGTTCCCCACTTGTGTAACACAACCTCCAGTACTTGTCTGTTCAGAGACCATTTGTGTTGGTTTTGGTTGATTCTGCTGAGTGCATCTGCCAGGGTGTTCTCCTTCCCTGAAAAGTGGATGGCCGATAGTGACATCTGCAAGGAGTAAGCTGAACTCCAAATTTTCATTGCTTCTGTGCACAGCAGGTCAGATCTTATCCCTCCATGCTTGTTGATGTAAGACATCGTGGTGGTATTGGCTGTCCTGACCTGTACCACCTTGCCCCTGACCACAGATGCGAAAGATTGTAGTGCCAGGAGCATTGCCCTGAGTTCTAGGAGATTTACATGTAGAAGTGACTCTGCAGGGGACCATGTACCGTAAACTCTGTGTTCCTCTAGGTGTGACCTCCCACCCTAGGAGGGCATCATCTGTTGTGAGTACCAAAGTAGGGGATTCCTTCTCGAATGGAACCCCTCCCCTGAGGTTGGCTCTGTCTTGTTACCAATGAAGGGCTCGTAACAATGTTCTTGGAGCTGGTATTAGCTTTGAGAGAGTCTTTCTTTTGACACCAATGTGCTTGGAGATGAAACTGAATGTCTCTCATTTGAAATCTGTAGCCTTTCACTGTCCCTGTTGCTGCAGCCAAGTGCCTCAATGACTGTAGGAAGTGCCTTGCTGGCCTTGGTCTGTTGAAACTGAAAGATCCTGCCAGCTGCAGTATGTTGTCTACCCTGTCTTGAGAGAGGAAAGCCCTGCCTTGCCGGTATCCAGTTCTGCCCCTATGAAGTTGAGCACCTGGACACGAGAAATACTGAATTTTTGACATTGATCAGAAACCCTAGAGACTCCAGTGTGTCCTGTGTGAACCTGAGAGCCTCTTTCACCTGCTGAGGTGACTTGCCCTCAACCATCCAATTGTCCAAGCAGGGAAGCACCATGTTGCCCTGCCATCTCAGATGTGCCACCACTACTGCCAGGCACTTTGTGAATGCCCTGGGAGTTGAAGTTAGGCCAAATGGTACTGCTAAGAACTGGTAATGTCCTGAAGGTAGTCTGAACCTGAGGTACTTTCTGTGTGATTCCCTGATGGGAATGTGGAAGTAGGCATCTTTTAATTCTAGTGATGTCAGCCAGTCTCCTTGCTGAAACGTTGGAAGAATCATGGCCAAAAGTTACCATCTGTAACTTTGGTTTTGCTAAGTGCTTGTTTAGAGCTCTTAGATCTAAAATGGGTCGCCACTCCCTGTCTCTCTTTAAGGTTAGGATGTATCTGGAGTAAAACCCTTTCATCCTTTTGGCGAGGGGAGCTGGTTCCTCTGCTTTTGCCAGCAACAGATTTGACACTTCCTTTTCCAGGAGTACTTTTTCTGCTGGGGATACTGGTATGAAAAATCTTGCTCTTAGTTTGAGGAAAGATTTGAAGCTGGGGGCTAGGCCCTGACTCACTACTACCTCCAGCACCCACTCTTCTGTGGTGATGGTTTCCCAAGTTTGGAAGTAGTAAGTCAACCTACCCCCTACTGGCATTTGGGAGGTGACCCTGACTGACACATCAGGGGTTCTGCTTAGCCTGGGCTGCAGCCTATGGGGTCTGGTCCCTGCTTCTGGAACCTCTACAATCCCTGCCCCTGAAATAGCCCCTTGGCTGCTGGTAGGCAGTGGAAGCTTGGCCTGGAAAAAAGGTGTGCTGTATCCCCTACCACTACCTCCCCGCTGTGGTCTATAGGAGGTTGAGGCTTTTTCTTTTGCGGAATTGCTTTTGCAGGCGGTCTTATATTCATCCACCTTTTCATGCACGCCTGTCTTGTTCCCAAACAGAGAGCTGTTCTCCACAGGAAAGTCCATAGCTTTTGCCTGTGCGTCCTGTGTCAGGTTTGTGGTTCTAAGCCAGGCAAACCACCTCAGAGCAACAGTTACTGCCATCCACCTGGCTGCATTATCACTGGCATCTACTGCCATGTGAAACTGGTACTTTGAGGCTTCTAATCTGGCTGTTTCCACTAAGTCAGCTGCTTAACCAGGTGGGGCTTTGTCTGCCATAGCCATGACACAGCTCCATGGGGATTTTTGATACTGGGCAGCATAAGCCTGTAATTGGCCTGCCTGATGCCCAGTGAAGCTGCCTAGTAGCCCTTCTTGGCCATGATATCTATCATCCTGGAATCCTTATCAGGAGAGTGGGTTGCTATGGGCACATTTGCCCTGTCACAAGCTGCTGCTTGTATCACCCCTCCGGATCAGGGTGGAAGAACAGTAATTCTGCCCCTGATCGTCCCAGCTGATACTTCTTGTCAGTTTTCTTGTCTACTGGGAGCACTGAATTAGGGGTCTCCAGGACTTTGAAGGCATGCTTTTATAAGAATTTATTTATGGGGATTAACAGCATTTTTGTAGGTGTTAACCCCATCATTTCCATGAACTCTGCCTCTTCGTCACCCTCCACAGACCCATTGTGTGGTGAGATCAAGGGCATCCACCATCTGTTTTACAAATGTGAAATGTGAGGAATAATCCTCTGGGAGTCGAGGTGCAGATTCAAAACCCTTTTCCGGGGAAACCTCCGGTTCCACCGGTTCATACTCATTCTCGTCGTCATACTTTTTGTATGATGGGTCTTGTACAGTCTGAACTGGTCTTTGGACAGTAGAAACCGATAATGGAACCAACGGTTCCACTGACACTGGTTGTTGAACTGGTAATAAACCATGATCCATGGTAGCTTGGAGAGCTTGCAGGATTTTCAAAGCCTGAGCCACTGCCTCTGCCGTTGGCACAGATAATTTTGGAACCGACAGCTTCATTGCTTTTTCTGCTGGAGGTTCTCTGTGTTTTGTTTTCTTTTTTCTTAGCTGGAACTGGGTCTTTCACCGGTTCCCCAGGCCTTTTTGGCTTTGATGTCTCGCCTTTTTCAGGGGCAGTGGATTCAACATCCTTAGCCTTTTCTTTGGTTTTGTCAGAACCAGGATCACTAGGATCTGATGAAGAGGCCATTTTATCTTGAAACCGCTTAAGGCATGTTTCTAAGTTTTTTCTGGAAAAGTTTTACACACTCCACAATCAGCCTGGAAGTGTGAAGACCCAAGGCAAATTAAACACAGATCGTGTTTATCAGCCTTAGCAAAGACTTCTCCACACTTTGTACAGTTCTTGAATCCAGCAGGCCCTGTCTTTTTCTTAGGCTTATCAGATATAACTACTGAATATTTGTCCAATGACCAACAATCATAATAATAAAACTTAAGCGCGGTTCCCAATCGAGACTAAGAATTTAAACACTAAAGTGAGCGGCTGACAGAAGAAAACGGTTGGCTCCGAACTGAGGAAAAGACCACAATCTGTCAAATTTAAATAATTGCCAAATAAACCAAGGGGAAACTGGTCCTACATATTTAAAGAATACTTAAAACAAACAACAACTAACAAAATAAGCCCAAATGGCCAGTTCCCCAGTGGTTACATGGAACCGATGAGAAACCGCGAACTCAAGTAAAAATCACTAAAATTCACTAAAAACTAGTGTTATATTATAAAATAAAGTAAAGGCAGTAGTACTATAAAGAAACAAAATGAATACTTATTTTTTGATGAAAAATAAATGTTTTCTCAGTCACGATGAGAAGCAGTCTCTGGGGCGTCTAACTAGGCAGGCGGAGCATGAAATCTGAGTGTTATAGAACACAGCTGTTGGTAAGGGCAGCAGTTTGAATGATGGCACAAGCCAATAGATGTTCCATCATTTGCATACATTCCATTCATTTCTGGGGCAGTTCAACTCAGGAGGCTGACTACTAGAGTTAATCATATTGAAGAATTCCTGGGGTTAGAAAAGCTGCTCTTTTGGCAACCCTTTTCTTTTGTGTTATAGGGCAAAACGGTTTGCACAGATCACAATTTTTTAAATCGTGGACAGGACCCAAACAGGTAAAAGACAGCTCATGACAGTTTACTTTTGCCAGGAGCTTGTTACAGGTTTTATTGTTTTTAAACTCTGTCGGCACTGCGTTTTTCTTAGATATAGCAGTAATGCCAATTGATTGAAAATGCCTTTAAAATGATTCATTTGGTTACAAAATAGTATGGTTTAAAACCACTAACAAAATGAAAAAAACTACTCACCGTAGTAATGTTGTTTCTTCCAAGGTGTCCTTTAGTATGCTTCACAGGTGCAGTATGCCAGCTGAGTTCAGCTGCCCCAGAGGTGAAGTCAATGTAAATGAAGTTGGCACATCGGCCAGGCAGAAAAGAAAGAAGGGGTGTGCTGTCTGCAGTCAGCCTAGAGGTCTCCAGAATTATTTCGGTGCTGAAAAAAGGGCAAAAACTGTGCCCCATGAGAAAAACTGTTACAACAGGAATCAAAAATTAGAATAAAACTTACTCTAACAATATAAACTCCAGAACAACCACCGTGAAACAACCATCTAATATAAAAAAGATCCACAGAAAAATTTGGCTTAAGACAGGAAAGCAGAGCCAGCCCCAGTTAGGTTATATAGAGGAGGATGGTTGGGAGGCGAAGCATACTAAAGGATAGTTTGGAAGAAACACCATTACTACGATGAGTAATTTTTTCTTTTCACCTCGGGGTCCTTTAGTATGCTTCACAGGTGCAGACAACAAAGCAGTGCAGTTGGGAGGTGGGTACAGAACCTACTTAGGAAAAAAGCTCTGCAGTACTGCTGTACCAGATCTGACATCTGATCTGGACTGTACATCAAGGCAATAATGCTTTGTGAACATGTGTACAGTCTTCCATGTGACTGCTTTGCAGACTTCAAGAAAGGGAATATTTTATTTATTTTAATTTTTTTTTATTTAGTTTTTGTTGACCGAGTAAGTGCACTAGACAAATCCTGCCTATTTTCAGTCATGACCTGGGGGAGCGGGATACAGATGAATGCCAACTGACTTTGAACCAGATGAAATTGTTGGTGGTATTTTTTTTTTCAGTGAATGAGGGAAATTTGGCCAGGACACCGGGGAAATTCCCCTAATCTCTGTAGGGGGAGCCTTTGCTACTGGCTGCAAGATGGCCAGTGTGCAAGAACCTTCTGAGGAGATGGATGTCGAGAGTGCAGGAGAGAGGGCCTCCTCTCCTGCGCTTGCAACTTCTGAGGCCGTGGAGGAGGAAATCGCTGTGGCTGCAGTCAGTGCGGCAACGATAATTGAAGTGGATGTACCGTGTGTTGTGGCTCCTGCTGGGCGGCAAGGTGTAGCCTGTTCTTCTGCTGGAAATAGTTACCGTTCCACCTTAACGGGGAAGCGCTCTGCTTTACTCCAGGAAATGACTTTGTTGGGAAAAAGAAATTGCAGCGCTCCCTCGGGCATCTACAGGGAGTACTAATGTTGGGGCCGTGCAGTTGTCTAAGCTCCCTGCTGACGTCGAAGGTTCGGCGCAGTTTCCTGTTACTTCTGCATCGGCGGAGGTTCCTGATGGGGCTGGCAGTCTTCTGAGTACTACCTCGGTGTGCCCACAGCCCCTGCCTGTTCTTTTTGAAGACCCTCCAGTACAATCGAGTAAGCAGAAATGGGGTCTTGGTAAAACATGAGGTAAGCCTCCCAAAAGTCGGCCTGAGACGTCAGGCCCTTTGCCTTTGTCGACGGATGTGTTTCTTTTTCCGGCAACTAAATCACCTGGTTGGAGCAAACGTGGTGGGATTTTGGCCCCTGTTGAACAGTCATCTTCCAAGGAACTTGCTGTTATTGCCAAGAATTGTAGCCAAGGGGCTTCCTGGTCCCCTGAACTGACTTTGAAGAGTGCAGGTTGGGAACAGGGAGATGGGGGTGATTGGACTCCGGACTCCCAGGATCCTACCTACTTGAAGATGCTCCAAAAAGCAGCTGCATCTGAGGCCACTGACCCTAAATTGAGCTCCAACGAACCCCGGGGTGTTGTTTCTGATTGTGGTCTGCTAGAGGGTAGTGGTTTAAGTGTTCAGACCGATGAATTACAAACTTGTTCTGACTTGGGGGAGGTTTCTATTGCACCAGGTTCTCCTGTTGTTCAGGATTCATCTGCTTTACATACAGTTATTTTGTCTCCTGCTCCTTCCCCTTCTGTACCCCCTGAGCCTGCAGTCCCTCTACGAATGGGGCCCAACCCTTTATTACATGATTCCGTAGATGATGACCTGGGTCGTCCAGTTGGTTTTAAACTAGCTGATTTATTTTCCACTAAGGGGGAACCCGCACCTAGGTGTAATGCCGTCCGGTTGTTATATAAGTGAGGGCTAGTAGAACCTCCTAATCGTGTTTATATAGCTAAAACTTTACTTAAGGGCTCTATGAAGTTTTTTTCCCTCAGAAATCTTTGCCCTCATTAGTTTGGGTAATCATAATTATGATATTAGTTTTAAGCAAGTTTCCAGTTTGGATAGGTTTTGGGCACAATATGCGACCTGTCAAACTTCTCCCACTTAGTCCCCCTTTCAGGCTATTCCATTGACTAAGCCCGCTGTCAGAAATATTACAATTATGTTTAAAAATTAAGGGGTGAATGTGGAGGATATTTTATTTTGGTTAAAACAAAGGTGTGAGGTGCTTAACAAGCCTACCCCCACATTGGATAGTGAACAAATCTGGGATGGCGGATGGAGAGTTTGTGTTAAGTTATATTCTACCAATGCCGGGCCTAGTCATTTACCTAGTTTTTTTTACTTGGGAAAAGATAAAGGACTAATTTTTTATGTGGGGCAGCCTAAGTCATGTTTTAAATGTGGTTCCCGTGCTCACCTTAGTTCTGCCTGTGATACTGTAAAATGTAGTCATTGTTTTGACTTTGGCCATAATTCGAGTGCCTGTTTAAATCTTTTTAAGTGTAACCTCTGTGAGCGTACGGGACATGCCTATGGGCGCTGCCCCTGGGCATCCCGTAATAGGGAGGATTGTCCTTCACATGAAGGTTTGATTACCATGGCACAGCAAATGCAAGCTAAACTTGTTGCTGCCAGGGATTTGAAAGTCAATTTGATTTCCTCTACATCTGAGGGGTTGCACAAGGGGTCTGAGGAGGTTGTAGTCCAGGACACTTCAGTTGGCCTTTCTCCCCTATTACAAGCTCCACCTTCTGATGTTATTCCACCACCTGTCCCAGTAGTTCATGTAATGGAAGCAGAGTTAGTTGTGGTTGATAGTGTGATCCCCCCCCCCACAGTCTGCCTCTGACCTGGACGCTTCTGGTTTCATACAAATTCCACATAAACGGACCAGGAAAGGTCTGGCTGTTACCAGTTGGGGCAAGGAGGCAGGGGTTCGTACTTGGCAGTCTGGTAATAAATTTGCAGTGTTAGCCACGGACCTGTCTGATAAGGACTCAGGAGGGGAAGACACAGATACCTCCTCCATTCGTTCCTATACGGACACTGGAGGAGGTAGGGAGTTGGATCCCATAGCTAAATGGACCCGTCAAAGTCGAAGGAGTAAATCACCTATTAGTATGTAAATGGCTTCTTTTTCGGTCTGTTCTTTAAATGTGAATAGTATCAAAGGTCATAGAAAGCTGGGGGTGTGTGCTCTTGACAATGCAAGATTTTCGGTGTGATATTGTTTGTGTAGTGGATACTAGGTTGAAATCACATCAAGAACTGCAGCAGGCTTCCAGGGCTTGGACCCTTGATCCTTCCTTTTGGTCATCTGGCACTGATAAATGTGATGGTATTGGTATTTTGTTTTCTAATTCTGATTTACATGTTTCTAGATTGGTAGACATACTACCGGGTAGAGCATTGTTATTGGATTTTACTTACTCCTCGGAGAGATTTCGGATAATTGTTGTTTATGCTCCCCAGACTAAAGCACAGAGAGTCTCTCTTTTTCATTTGGTGAGGCCCTTTTTGCATACCTCCAGGTTACTCTTATGGGTTGGTGATTTTAATTGTGGTTTACACGAAAAAGACAGGGGGTTGCAAACCCCCAAATTATTTTGTGATTCTATTGCTTTGAAGGACATTATTACCACAGCCCAGCTTGTGGATGCTTATAGGTATTGTCATGAGACAGGTGGATTTACTTTTTTTAAGGGACCTTTGCGAACAAGTATTGATTTTACGTTTTTGTCTAAAGTCTTGCAGATTCTTTCTTGTCAGACAGTAGGTGTGGAATTTTCAGATCATGCTGCCCTCAGGGTATCTTTTTCCTGGGACACTGCTCCTCGTTGTAAGAAAAACCGATGGCGGTTTAATGACTCCTTCTTGGAGGATCCTAATATTTTGAAATTATGGCAGAGGGAATGGGCTGCGCGGCTCTCTGTAGCTGATCTTTATGAGGACGCGTTTGAATGGTGGGAAGATTCTAAATTACGATGGAAGCATGTCTTCCAGGTGAAGGCTGCTGCAACTCTGACTGCTCAATACTTGCAGTATTTGGCACTGAGGCAGCAGTTGCAACATTTGATTTCTTTATCTGATACCACACAGCATGACTATAGTGATCAAATTGCGGTGGTTTGCACACAAATGAAAATCCTACAATATGATCGTGTTAGTTCTTTAGGACAAGAGGCTCGATTTGGGACTCGGGTGACCAAAGGGGGGGTTGGACCCTTTTAAGGCTTGTAAGGGACAAGTAGATTCTAAATTTATTCAGTCTTTACGGTCCCCCTCCAGTGAATTGGTTACGGCTCCAGAGGCATTGGTTACTGTTGTAGAACAACATGTTCTGAACATGTTGGGTAGTATCCCGGAGTGTGAGACTGCCAAGCCCTTTTTGGACTCTGCATCTCCCTACGCTCTCTCCTGATGAGCAGGGTATGTTAACTACTGATATTGTTGCTTTGGAAGTGGCTCAGGCTATAGGTAGTTTACATTTGAATTCAGCACCTGGATCAGATGGCCTTACTGCCCATTTTTATAAAACCTTTATGAATGATTTGGTTCTGGCCTTAACGTTGTTGTTCAATGATATGTTATCCTCAGCCTCTTTGACCAAGACAATGAAAGAAGCCATTTTGGTCTTAATTTTTAAAAAAGGGGATGCTGCTGATTTGAATAATTGGAGACCATTGAGTTTACTGAATGTGGATTATAAAATTCTGGCTAAAATATTGTTAGCCAGATTACTTAAAATTGCGGATCTTATAAGTCCTGCTCAGACGTGTGGCATTGCTGGTAGATGCCAACACGATAATCTGGTTTTGTTGAAAGAATTATTTGCCCTGGGTGAGAGGGGGGCAGTTACTGGCTGGGTTTTGGGTTTGGATCAGGAGAAGGCCTTTGATAGGGTCTCTCAGGGTTTCTTGTTCTCAGTATTGTGGGCCTTTGGACTTCCTGTTAAGTTTCTTTCTTGGCTTCAGACTTTGTATGCAGGGGCCACAATCATTCCTAATGTGAATGGTTGGTTAGGGAAACCTGTGACAATTGTTTGTGGCGTTCGGCAGGGGTGCCCCTTAAGTCCTATTCTTTATAATTTTTATATTGATACTTTGATACGGGCAATTTTTCTTTGTCCTCAAATTATAGGACTTGGGGGGGGTCCCTTTTTCTGCACCTATCAAACTTTTAGCTTATGCTGATGATTTAGTTTTGACTGTGGACATACATACTGAGGAAGCAGCCTTGGTCCAGGTTCTGCGGACCTATTCCTCAGTTTCTGGATCTAGTATTAACTTTGGGAAAAGTGTTGGGGTTCCCATTGGTCACCTCATTCTTCCGCCTGCTGGTACCTATGCTGGGATTCCCATTTCTGTAGCTCCTTTTAAATATTTACGTATATTTTTTGGAACTGGCAATATGCTTTCTCATAACTGGCAGGTTGCCTTAGGAAGGGCGGAAGGTCTAATTTCTGGGTGGAAACAGTTTCAGATTGGTAAGAAAAAAAGGGTGGTGTTGCTTAAAACGTTGGTAATTCCTATTTTTTTGTATCTTTGTTATGTGTTTCCCCCACCTATGGCCTTTTTTACCAGACTATATGGGATTTTTTTTCATGGGTTTTGGGAGTCCCGCCTAAACCCAGTAAAGCGTAGTGTGACCTATAGACCAATAAGTGAGGAAGGGGTAGGCATGATTCATCCAGTCGCTTTTTTTTATAGTTTATTTTTTAGTTATAATTTTGGGAAAGTTTTGAAGCCTGGGGAGGTGGTTTGGAAACCTTATTTGATGCAGTGGTTGTCACCCTGTCTTTCACATTGGGATTCCGGAAAGAAGGGTACAATATCTCGTTCTCAGGATGTTCCATCATATAGGAAGGAAGCTTTTAAGATGGCATTGTCCTGGGTTTTTTTCCCACGGGATTTTTGTGTCCTGTCTCATCATATGCTTTATGACAGGGTTTGGAGGAGGGAGGCTCAGGAGGAGGTGGTTTTTCCCTTCTGTCCCCCTGGTCGTTTTACTTGGCTCCTTCAGCAACTTCGTAATCCCCGTTTACCCTTTTATGTTTGGGATATGGTATGGTTGGGTAATTATGGCAGGTTGAGAGTCAAGGGTAATCATAAGCAAAAAGCATTGAATGCTCGTTATTGCCCCCGGGATCTTTGTCAGGATATTCTGGAAACTCAACAGCATTGATTTCTTGAATGCCCTTTTGCTCTTGCTTTATGGACCTTGTTGGCAGGTTTGTGGTCCGAACCTTTATTGCTACATTTATCATATGAGCAGATTATGTTTTGTACACATATTGATTTATGTCATAAATATCATGCTGACACTCTGTATATTGTTTTTGTTTTGATCCGATACTACCTATGGCAGGCCAGATGCATGTTAGTTTTGCACCAGAAAATGATTTCTTTACAAGAAATAATTGACAATATTAGCACTGCTATATGTTTAGTTAAATTACATGATTTTAAGGTTCTTACAGGACCACAGTTTCTCCTTTTCTGGCATAATTGTGATCTTTGGTCTATTGATTGATTATGTGTTATTTCCTTTTGATTAACATTTGTTTTGTATTTTTATTCACTGTGTTATTGATGATTCTGAATATAGTTTTCTGTGTATAGGATGTTGTCCTTTTTTTTTTCTGTAATGAAGTCCAAACATTTTCAATAAAATTCCCCATCTCTTTTCGATAAGTGCCATGGGATCTTTAACATCCACCTGAACTACCACCAATCCAGGCAGATGGGACCTCGGTTTAATGTCTCATCCGAAAGAAGGCACCTCAGAAGTGCAGCACCCCTCTCATGCTGCACTACAGTGTCAGAACTGGGATATTAACCCAAGTGCCAGATGTGGAAACTGAACCCACAGCCCTCTGATCTCCTGGCCTTAAAGGTGAGTGTGCTACCTACTGAGCCACTGACACTGTTAAAGTGCACCTAGCAGCCATCACCCTTGCAGCTGCCACTGTGGCAGCAGTGCCTCCAGTATAGTGGACCCTAAGGCCCTGAGGGGGCTGTTTGCCAGCTTTGCTGTAGCAGAACTGGATGCAAGAGACAATCCAGCAGGATATGGTCCTCTTGGTAGCTGGTCTTTCCTGCCCACCTCACCACAGGTGAGGAAAAGCTGAGTATGAGCTTCTCTGAACTGCTTTGTATGCTCCAAATAGTAGCCCTCTTAACATCTAAGCTATGCAGTTTGTGTTCATCTGGTGTGGATTTTTCTGTGAAAAAGACAGGAAGTGTGATGGATTGATTAAGGTGGAAATCAGAAACCACCTTAGGCAGAAACTTCCTGTTTGTCCTAAGGACTACCTTATCCCTGTGGGCAATGGTGTAGTTAGGTTCAGTGCACAGGGCCTGCAGTTCTGAAATCCTTCTGGCAGAGGTGATGGCAACTAGAAGAAAAAATTACTCACCTTAGTAATGTTGTTTCTTCTAATGGACTCTTGCTATATTATAGACATTAGCAGTTTGATCCAGCTCTAGAACTGCCCCGGAGTGAAATGGTTAAAACCATTCCAAAATAGAATTTTGGCACGAGAGCAGCTCTATCTGTGTCATTTCAAACTTGAACTGTCAGATCTTTCGAGCCAAACTCACTAAGGTCTGTGTGAAGCTGTAACCTACACTAGCCAAATGGCTACCTAAATAATAACAACCATTGATGGTCCCAACACCCAAGACTCAAGTCAGGGGACCAGAAATACTAACACCATTCTAATAATATGAAAATGGAACATAAGTATAATAAAACACACACACGCAGCGTAACACACACCCCCAAAGTCCCAAAGGGGACAAAATGCTAACAGGACATAAGTAGTGCCCACACTAAGTTGCCCGCACCCCACCAAGTAGAGGTTCTGAGAGGGGCAGGTCTATAATATAGCAAGACTCCATTAGAAGAAACAACATTATTAAGGTGATTAATTTTTTCTTCAAACAACATGAAGTCTTGCTATATTATGAACGATACAGAATACACAGCAGTACCTCCATGGAGGAGGGGCAGAACCTACTTAGGGAATAGGCTCTGAAGAACAGCTGTGCCAAACCAAGCATCTCTCCTGGCCTGGACATCCAGGGAGTAATGCTTGGTAAAACTGTGTACCGTTTTCCAAGTAGCAGCCTGGCAAATCTCTAATAAAGGGATATCTCTGGCAGCAGATAGAGACGCAGCTGTACCCCTGGTAGAATGAGCCCTCAAACCGGGGGTGCTCTGCCCACTTTCTGATAACAAAATTGGATACAAGAGACAATCCACCTGGCTATTGATCTCTTAGTGGCAGGTTTGCCTTTCCCAACTTCACCATAGGTAAGGAAAAGTTGGAGGGATTCGAACCTGTGACCTTTGGTACGCTCTATATAATAACTAAGAGCTCTCTTAACATCCAGGCTGTGCAATCTCCTCTCACCCGAAGAGGAGTGATCAGTGAAAAATACTGGAAGGGAGATAGATTGATTAAGATGGAAATCTGAAACCACCTTAGGCAAAAACTTCCTATTAGTCCTAAGGACTACCTTATCCCTGTGGAAAGAAATAAAGTCAGTCTCCACTGACAAGGCTTGCAATTCACTTATGCCTGGCAGAAGTGATAGCCACTAGAAAAACAGTTTTCCAAGTTAGGTACTTAAGCTCTGCAGAAGACAGAGGTTCAAAGAGGTTGCATTAACTGGGCAATACAAACATTAAGGTCCCAAGCAGGGCGGTTCCGAAAGGAGGATTAGTATGGAGTAATCCCTTAAAAACTTGGAAAACACAGGATGAGTGGAAAGAGGGATGACTTTCCTGCTGACACAAAAGCAGACACAGCTGCCAAATGAACTCTCAGGGTAGCTGGTCTGAGACCAAGGAATTAAGATGTACCATGTAATCTAACAAAATGGGCAATTCAGCAGATTCTGGGAAATATTTTCCCAGCACACAAATGGAAAACCTTTTCCATTTAGAACTATAAGTAGCCCTAGTGGAAGGCTTTCTGGAAGCCTTTAGGATCTCAAGAACACCCTGAGAGAGGTGTAAATCAGCAAACTCTAACTCCTCAAGAGCCAGGCCTTGAGGTTGAGGGATTTGAGGTCCGGATACCAAACCCTTCCCTGGGCACAAGTCATAGAACATAGAAACATAGAAGTTGACGGCAGATAAGGACCGCAAGGCCCATCCAGTCTGCCCATTTCTTTTTCTACCTTATAAATGTGCCATCGGCCTTTGCTCTGTCAGTGACCTATCTATTCATAGTCATTTGTATTGCTCCCTTATGCCTATCCCATGCCTGTTTGAAGCCCTGCACTGTATTCATAGCCACCACTTCTTGTGGTAAGCCATTCCATGCATCCACCACCCTTTCTGTGAAAAATTTCCTCACATTCCCCTTAATCGGCCTCCCTCTAATCTCATGCTGTGTCCTCTTGTCCTGCTATTTTTCTTATATTTAAACATGTTAGACTCTTTCACCTTGTTTATGCCCTTAAGGTGTTTGAATGCCTCGATCATATCACCTCTCTCCCTCCTTTGCTCAAGGGTATACATATTGAGCTCCGTCAATCTGTCCTCATATGTCTTCTGATGCAGTCCCTGCACCATTTTGGTTGCCCTTCTCTGGACTGCCTCAATTTGGTTAATGTCCTTGTGAAGGTGTGGCCTCCAATACTGCACGCAGCACTCCAGATGGAGCCTAACCAGTGTCTTGTACAGAGGGATTATTACCTCCCTCTTACAACTTGTGATACCCTACTAATACCCTAACACCCCCTAGCCTTACCTACTGCTTTAGAGGTCTGCTTGGATGATTTTAGGTCATCAGTGATGATGATGCCCAAGTCTCTTTCTTCCTTTGTGCTGCTAGCAACTCCCTCCCAGCCTATAGGTAGCTTCAGGGTTTCTCTTCCCTATGTGCATGATTTTGCACTTCTTTGCATTAAATCCCAGTTGCCACTCTTCTGACCATTCTGCTAGTTTATCCAGATCTCTTCTCATTCTGCCCACCCCATCTGGATCATCTACTCTGTTGCAGATCTTGGTGTCATCTGCAAACAGACAAGCCTTACCCTCTAGTTCATCTGCAAGGTCACTAATGAAGATGTTGAAGAGGACTGGCCCCAGGACAAGTCAACAGATTGTGATTCCTGGGGAGACACAGGGGAAGATGGACTGTCAGAGACAGAAGGAGTGGGTACCAGGGCTGCCTGGCCCAATCCAGGACAATCAGAATCACCCTGCAAGGCTGAGATCTGATTTTGACTAGTACTTTGAATAGGAGAGGAAAGGGGGGGAAAGCATAGAGGAACTTCCCCTCCCAATCCAGAAGAAGGGCATCCAGGGGAACTGAGCCCAGCACTGGAGGCCTGCAACAGAACAGAGGAAGTTTGTGATTGCAAAAAGATCTATCTGAGGGATGCCCCACCTGGCAAAAACTATCCCCAGCACTTGAGGATCCAGGGGCCATTTGTGATGGCCCTGGGAAATCCTGCTGAGGGCATCCGCTAGGACATTGTCCTTCCCTGGAAGATGAACTGCTATGAGGGAAGTGTTCAGGGAATAGGCCAGAGACTACAACTTCATTGCCTCGTTGCACAAGGCCGAAGACCGAGTGCCCCCCTGTTTGTTGATGTACCACATTGTTGTGGTGTTGTCTGTTCTGACTTGTATCACCTTGTCGTGGACAGATGCAGAAAAAGCTTGAAGAGCTAAAAAGACAGCTCTGAGTTCCAGCAAATTGATGTGGAGCAGAGATTCCTGGGGGAACCAAACTCCCTGAGTAGAAAGGTCGCCCATGTGGGCTCCCCAACCCAGAAGGGAAGCATCTGTAGTGAGAGTCAAGTCGTGAGAAGGGGAAATGAAGGGACCCCGCTCTTAAATGCTCTGATCCTGCCACCACTGGAGAGCTAGGATCAGGTTAGTCACTGGGACCAACTTGGAAGGGGTCTCTTCTCTGAGACCAAAGGTTCTCAAGTGAGAGAATAGTCTCTCATCTGAAATCTGGCTCCCTGCACAACAGCTGTGGATGCAGCCATGTGCCCCAGGAGCTGCAGAAAGTGTCTTGCTGATCGAGAACCTGCAGAGTGAAGGAAGAGGCCAGAGCCACTAAACTCCTTACCCTTTCTTGGGAAGAAAGGCTCTGGCTAGCTGTTGTCCAATTCTGCCCCTATAAAGGTGAGTACCTAGACTGGTTCCAGAACCGACTTTGGTAGGTTTAGCAGAAAACCCAGGAGGTGAGAAGCTGCTGGGTGACCTGCAGGTGAGATTTTACCTGTTCTGGGGACTGGCCTACAATGAGCCAGTCGTCTGAGATGAGGAAAAACAGCAATCCTCTGCCTCCTTAAGTGGGCCACTGCCACTGCTAGACACTTTGTGAATACCCTTGGAGCAGAGGTAAGGCCGAAGGGCATTGCTCTGAACTGGTAATGACCTGAGGGCAGTTCAAATCTGAGGTACTTTCGATGGGATCTTCTGATTAGGACATGGAAATAGGCATCCTTGAGGTCCAGGAGGCTAGCCAGTCCCTGGCCTTAGGGAAGTAAAGTCATTGCCAGAGTTACCATTTTGAACTTTGGTTTCAAAACATGCTTGTTCAGATATCTGAGATCTAAAATGGGCGCCATTCTCCTGTCTTTTGGGAGGAGGAAGTATCTGGAATACAGACCCTGCCCTGATGCAGGGAGGAACCCTTTCTACTGCTCTGAGAGCTAACAGGGATGAGACCTCTGTTTCCAGGCGAGGTCTCTGAAGCACTTGCAGGTAGAAAAGTCTGCTTCTCAACTTGGGAAACTTTTGAAGCTGAGAACCAGACCCTGGCTTACTACTTCAGAACCCACTTGTCTGAGGTTAAGAAGCCCAATTCTGACTGAAGTAAGCCAGCCTGCCCCCACTGGTACAGGAGAATCGGCCCTGGGCACCCCATCAGGGTGCCTGTTTCATAGGAGCTTTAGGCTGGGGGTGGGAGCAGGTCTGCCCACCCCTCGTCTACCCTGCCTCTGAAAAGCCCCTCTGAGCATAGGCAGAGGAGGCCTGAGTCTGGTAGAAGGCCTGTGAAAGGCCTACCCCTACCCCCTGGGGTGGCATGCACTGAGTGGCTTGCCGCTCCTTAGCCTGGGCACTCTTGTAAGTAGTCCTATATTCATCCATCTTCTTCATGTAATTCTCTGTCTGCTCTCCAAACAGAGAATTTCCCTACAGGAAAATCCATAGCCTTAGTCTGGGTATCCTGTGACAAACTAATACACCTGAGCCAGGCCAACCTACTGAAAAGCTACAGATGTGGCCATGACCCTAGAGGAAACATCATTAACATCACAGCAGCATGAAACTGAACCTTAGAGGCTTCAATGCCATCAACAGCCACCTGTTCTAGTTCACTAGCCAGCTGGCCATGGGCCTGCTTGGCCAATTGCATAACAGTATCCCATCTAGATTTCTGATACCTAGCTACATAAGCCATATAATTTGCTTGCCTGAGTCCCAGAGAGGCTGCCATATACTGTTTTTGCCATGGCATCAATCTTCCTGGAATCCTTGTCAGGAGGATGTGAAGCCAAGGAATATTAGCTTTATCACAGGCAGCAGCCTGAACTACTAACATGACTGCATTGCTGAGAAGGAATTCTGTATCAGGACCTGACAATGTATACCTTCTGTCCATCTTTTTATCTACAGGAAGCACAGAATTAGGAGCTTTTAAAATTTTAATTGTTTCCTAAAGACTTATGTAAAGGAATAGACAATCTCCTAGACTCTGGAATATCCATCATTTCTACAAAATCAGGCTCCTCTTGCTCATCCACAGCCTCTTCTAAAGGAAGCTGGAGGGTTTCAAGCAACTTTTTATAAAACATAAAATGAGATGGGGACTCAGACAGCATGGGGAGAATTCTAAAGGTCTGTCTGGGGAGATGTCCGGTTCAATGGGCACACCCAGACCTTCCCAGCCACATTCATACTGTTCATAATCCTCCTCCCCCTCCTCTGGTTCATAAAATTCCTCAATATCACAATCCTGAACCACTGGGACCGGACGAACCGACCTTTTACCAGATAGTGGTGGTTTGGACGGACCCTGAGACAGTGACTGGACAATTTGTATGGCTTTTGCTATCTCTGCAGCAGTTGGAGAAGGAATTTTGGACTCCAGACCTGCTGATTTTCTTGTTTTCTTTACTGGAATTGGTTCCTCAGAACCAGCTTTTCTTTTGCCCGAGGAAGTCTGGCCCTGGTCAGAGGGCACTCCCTCTGGTTCGGTTGGCACCGAACAGGGCTGGCCATCGGGTCAGCGGACTTTTTGGCCTCTCATTCCCTGAGCCTGCCCAATCTTTTTTCCAGGGTGGCTGCAGGGAAATTCTTACATACCTGGCAGTCTGACTGGAGGTGGTCAAACCCCAGACAATAAACACATGTGGTGTGTGGGTCAGCCTTGGCAAAGACTTCCCCACAAACATCACAGTGTTGAAACCCAGTGGGCCCGGTTTTTCTTTTGGGTTTCTCAGAAATAATGCCAGCCTAACCAAAACTTGCCCTTTTAACGGCAGTGACAGGCAAGACACCCTTATCGGTTCCTAACCGTGTCACGGGTATTGGAAAAAAACGTAATAAATCCGTTTTTTTTAGAACCGATAAGAACCGGGAACCACACTCTAAAATAGTAACTTTTAGTTTTAAATGAGTTTTAAACCCACTGATCAGTTCAAAATCGAACCGATAACTTACAAGTTCCACACAGACAAAACCTTCATTTACTTACGGTTACCACAGATAGAACAAAATGGTTATATTAAATGCACGCTGAAAATAGAAAATAGAGTTAAAAATCTACGTTTCGACCTTAGGTCTTCTTCAGGAAATATCTAAAAGAGAAAAAAAACAAGTTAGTGTAGAGGAGAGGTAAAATGAGAGAGATATATATGTGGAGAAAGAAGAAGGGGGAGGCAAAGAGAAGAAGTGATAAATGGTAAGATTAAGAGAATCTGTGAAACAAAAGGTGATGATGGGAAAGATAAAACATAATGGGAGAGAAAGAGCTGAGGGAAGTTCCCAGGTAGAGACAGATTAACAGGGCCTTGTAAGAAGGTTGAAAGGTGACAAATGTGTGAGAAGGAGACAGAAATGGAGACATATGGTAGAAATGAAAAATAAATCAGTACAAAACAAATTGACTTTAGGAAAAAAAAAAAAAAGGGAGGCTGAAAGATGTTAGTGGAAAATAAGTCTATCATTTAAACCAGAGGCTGCTGGGAGCCAAAGCGGATAATCAGCTTGGCTTCCATGTTTTTCTATGGTTAGGATCCGGAAGCCCTGCTGAAGGACACAAACAGAAAGATCATTGACATTGTGGTCCCTGGAGATAAAGTGGGATACAATGGGTTTAGCAATTTCACCATTCCTGACCGCTCTGTAATGTTCCTGAAGCGGTCAGCAAGGCCTACCAGTTTCTCCGATGTAAATAGCTGAACACCTCCTGCAAAGAATACAGTACACTACATTAGCGGTGCATGAGAACTCCTTGGTGATGTGAAAACACCTGTAGGCCCCGAATCTCAGTTACACTGGAAATAAATTTGCAGGTGTAGCAGCGAGCCCTGTTGCAAGGTTTGGTACCTGGGGAAGAACTGTTAGAGTGGGTAGGCTGCTTTTTACCAGGAGATTGCGCAGGTTAGGTGGCGCGGTAGGAGGCAATAGGTGGTTCTGTAAAGGAAGCACCAATGTTAGAGATCAGTTGCAAAATGGGAAAGTTACTAGTGATGATCCTGTGAAGAGAAGGTGTGCTCTGATGGAAAGGAAGAACTAGTGGAATTCGCCGTTGTTCTTGTGTGACAGTGTCCCTCCTGCGGGGGTCAAGGTTCCGGGGCATGTTACTGACCCGGGAGAGTGCTCTGTCCACTGTGCTTTTAGGGTATCCCCTGTTGATAAAGAAACTATGCATTATTTGGGTCTGCTCAGCAAAATCCTCGCAGGTTATGCAGTGAAGAGGATGATTTTAGCAAAATCATCGCAGGTTAGTGCAGTGAAGAGGATGATTTTGCTGAGCAGACCCAAATAATGCATAGTTTCTTTATCAACAGGGATACCTTAAAAGCACAGTGGACAGAGCACCTCCCGGTCAGTAACATGCCCTGTAACCTTGACCCCGCAGAGGATACTGTCACACAAGAACAATGGCGAATTCCACTAGTTCTTCCTTTCCATCAGAGCACACCTTCTTCACAGGATCATCACTAGTAACTTTCCCATTTTGGTAACTGATCTCTAACATTGGTGCTTCCTTTACAGAACCACCTATTGCCTCCTACCGCTGGCCACCTAACCTGCGCAATCTCCTGGTAAAAGCAGCCTACCCACTCTTAACAGTTCTTTTCCCCAGGTACCAAACCTTGCAACAGGGCTCTGCTACACCTGCAAATTTATTTCCAGTGTAACTGAGATTGGGGCCTACAGGTGTTTTTCACATCACCAAGGAGTTCTTGCACCTCCACTAATGTAGTGTACTGTATTCTTTGCAGGAGGTGTTCAGCTATTTACATCGGAGAAACTGGTAGGCCTTGCTGACCGCTTCAGGGAACATTACAGAGCGGTCAGAAATGGTGAAACTGCTAAACCCATTGTATCCCACTTCATCTCCAGGGACCACAATGTCAATGATCTTTCTGTTTGTGTCCTTCAGCAGGGCTTCCGGATCCCAACATAGAAAACATGGAAGCCAAGCTGATTATCCGCCTTAGCCCCAGCAGCCCTGGTTTAAATGATAGACTTATTTTCCACTAACATCTTTCAGCCTCCCCTTTTTTTTTTTTTTTTTTTTCCTAAAGTCAATTTGTTTTTGTACTGATTTATTTTTCATTTTCACCATATGTCTCCATTTCTGTCTCCTTCTCACACATTTGTCACCTTTCAACCTTCTTACAAGGCCCTGTTAATCTGTCTCTACCTGGAACTTCCCCAGCTCTTTCTCTCCCATTATGTTTTATCTTTCCCATCATCACCTTTTGTTTCACAGATTCTCTTTAATCTTACCATTTATCACTTCTTTCTCTTTGCCTCCCTCTTCTTTCTCCACATATATCTCTCTATTTTACCTCTCCTCTACACTAACTTGTTTTTTTTTCTTTTAGATATTTCCTGAAGAAGACCTAAGGTCGAAACGTAGATTTTTAACTCTATTTTCTATTTTCAGCGTGCATTTAATATAACCATTTTGTTTTGTTTTTAGACCACATGCTGACGCAGCGCCTTGTCTTTGTTTTTTTACCACAGATAGAGCTTGAACCGAATGGTTTTGAGGTTAAAATAAAACTATCCTCGGTTAAATCCAACCGAGAAAACACTTTTTAAACTGAGAAATGAACCGTGCAAAAGGAGAAGTCTCTGGAGCGACTGTTCACTGAGGTGGAGTAAAGAATCTGACAGTTCAAGTTTGAAATGACACAGATAGAGCTGCTCTCGTGCCAAAATTCTATTTTGGAATGGTTTTAACCATTTCACTCCGGGGCAGTTCTAGAGCTGGATCAAACTGCTAATGTCTATAATATAGCAATACTTCATGTTGTTTGAAAGACAGTTCTCTAAGTGACATACTTCAAATCAGCAGTAGCCATGGGCTCACCAGGTAGTTCCATGAGCTTTGCTATACAGAGAGTCAAATCCCAGGGAGGAATAGGCTCCCTTAGTGGGGGCTGAAGATGTAGCAAGCATCTGAAAAACATTTTGAAGATAGGCTGAGAGATGAAAGATTTGTCTTTCCCAGTAGAAAGGTAAGTCAAAACGGCTGCTAGGTACACTTTAAGGGATGAGGCCTTAAGGCATGCTGACTGAAGATGTACTAAATAGTCCAGAAGGGTAGGGGGATTAGCCCTAAGAGGGTTTATCCCTGTATCCTTATGCCACAGGAAAAACCTCTTCCACTTAGAAGCGTAAGTCTTCGGACTGTTCGGTTTTTTAGCCATTCGAAGAATCTTTAGGTCTTGCTCAGAGTACTGTGAATAAGGGAACTCTTAACTCCTCAAGCATCAGGCCTTGAGGTGAAGAGACTGTAGACTGGGGTATGCTACCCCTGTCTGAGGAAGAGTCAGGAGACTGTGGGTCACTGGTAGATGAATGGGCTTCCTGACTGACAGGGCAAGGAGTAGTGAGTGCCATGTTTGTCTTGCCAGGTCTGCAGCCACCAGGATCATAATGGCTGACAGGTCCCTGAGTTTGAGAAGAACTCTGTATCAGAGGAAAGAGAGGGAAGGCATACAGAAACACCCCTGTCCAGAGGTCGCGTGCTGGGCGCTTAACATGGTTGTCGGATAAACGGTAGCTCCTCCCCGCCTGTTATTTATTTTATTAATATCTTGAGTATTTAAAACTCCTCCAACAATCAAACGTTAGCGACTACTTCATTTTATTCCATAGACCTACCAAACCGGGAATTCACATCGTGTGAGTGAAATTTACACAAAGTGTCCTGTCATAACGTCTCCACTCGCATCAACTGCTACGATGTCACCGCCAACTTCTAAGGCCATTACTGAAAGCAAGAAATAGTTTATTAACCACCAGGGACCTCCTAATGATTTACAAGGTGAAGCAGATATTCAGTATATTAAAGATGTACTAGCCTCTCTACAAATTGACATAGCTGAAACAAAAACAGCAGTGGAAGCACTTCAAATTGACACCAGCCGCAATGTTCGTAATGCAGAGATCTATGAAAACAAACTCTCAGGTTTGACACTGTAAATTTTTTAGAAGACAAAATGGAACAAAAATGTGAGCAAATACAATATTTACTCAAAAAAGTAGATGATCTTGAAAATAGGGGGAGAAGAAATAATTTGCGTATAGTGGGACTACCAGAGGGGGCTGAGGGCTGCGAGTTAATACCCTTTCTTCAACAGTTCATGCCAGATTTGTTAAGATTTCAATGGCCCTGGCTCCTCGAAATAGAGAGCTCACAGGTCATTTGGTGCTAAACCAGCCCCTGGAAGCAGACCAAGGTCCATAATTGTCAATTTCCTCAGGTACTCTGTAAAAGAAGATATTTTAAGGAGAGCTACGGAAAGTAAACAATTCAGCTGGAAGGGAGAGAGAATTTATTTTTTCCAAGACTTCTCGTCAGAGATTGTGGAGAAAAGGAAAATGTTTTTTGAAAGGAAGAAGCAACTTCAGAAAATGGGCTTGTCCTATTACTTTGGATACCCAGCTGTTTTAGTGGTTACTTTTCCAGGCAATAAGCCCTGCCAATGTGAATACGTGGATCAGGTGTGGGAACTTTTGGACAAATATGACGTTAATTCAAATCCTCAAAATGGTAATTTCAATTCAAAAAAATCAGGTGCCACACTGAACACACGAACAGTACAGAAAGATTCTGTTAGCACTTCTCCACGAGCGCTGCACTCAAATATGGTGGCACAGGCAAAGACTGAAATCATATCAATGAATGAAAACCCCATTCGAGACTGCACTCCCACTGCTTATGCCTCAATAGTTAAAAAGCAAGGGTTCATGTCCAATATTCCATCATACTCGTCCATTACAAGATGAAGCAAACCCTCTACCAAAACATCCTACTCGCACAGATCTACACAGCCCTTCGTGCTAAATAAAAAAAGACAAAGAAACAGAAGTAGAGATTCCCCAAGATCAGGGGGCAATTCCTTTCTAAGACAGTCTCACAAGAATCACTCTAATCTTTCGGACACCTCCCACCAGGATTTGTGAGACGCTCCAGGCTGCTCGATTGAAATAGACCCAGCATGAGGTTTTCCTTATCAGATCCAGGTCGTCATGCTCACAGGAAGTAAACATGTCTTCCTCAGTCTTTTTAAAGAGACAGTGTCCTATCTTTTGAGATTTTCATTGCAGCATCTCGATTACGTTCAAGAAGTCATGTGTGGTGACTATTCCTTTAACTAACAGCTAACACCTTGAGTTTTAAGACTGCATGAATTACCAGATCAATATTTTCAGTGTCCTTATTCAGTTTAACGTTATATTCAGTTTTCCTTGATGTCTATACATAACAGGCTTACAACATCCCTGTCATTGATGTTGCCTGCTTAAGCTGTAGGTCAAAGTACCATGCTTGCATTATCTTGTTGCTTATCTTTGTTTAACCTCTACAATTACCAATTTGTTCCACAGATTCTATTCATTTTCATTCAAACTAAAGAGTTATGTGATTCTTGATGTGATGCTGCCATCTAGTGGAGATGCTAATTATCGCACTGTAAGTCGTATATTTATTTTTCCATTCAGTCAGGTATTCTACTATTTTGATCCATGCTATTGCTCAGTGGGGATTTTTTCCTACTTACTAGCATCTGCTTAATCTTTTACATTTATGAAAGGGTTATGTAAAATTTCTGCTATGAACTGTTGCTTCACCTGGGTAGAGTATTTATAATTTATGTTAAAAGGTTGGATAGTTCAAGCATTCTTATTATTCAAAACTTAGTTTACTTTAATATCAGAAGGGGCTCTAGTTTTAAATTCCCTGAATGCCAGTACAATCTTGGGACAGCTTGATAATATTTCCAGTTGGATCCAGAATTAGGATCACCACCTTTGGATGAGGTAAAAACCGGATGTTAAACCACACCCCAAACTCCGCCTCTGGCTCCACACCCTTTTTATGACTGGCGGGTATATCGTTCCTCCTCCAAAGTCATTTGTAATGTTGGGATAGACATTATTAGTGATAGGAAATCATTTTTATACTGTTATTTATTTTTATTCCTTGGCAACTAGGTAAACTCCCATAGGCCACATAGCCCATTTTACAGGAGTGACCCAGGAGCACAGGAAGGTTAAGTGACTTCAATCAGTCAATCAATATCTTTATTTATCCAGGTGGGCACCATTGAGCAAGCTCATTTACAAGGTGGACCTGCGGTCCTACAGTAATAATACAGAAAGACAAGTTACAATAGTACAAACAGTAAAAATAGCTGCTATTATAGTAAAAATGGACATTTACAGGTAATATACATTGAACATAGAACTACAAGGAGTCATGGATAATGAATTTGTCCTGGATCCGAGCCCCAAAATTGTGCATTTTGTAGTGGGAAATGTTAGGGAGAAGGTAGGCATACCAGATGGAAGATATCAAGCACATAATGTAGGGAGAGGTGGGGAATAGGGGCACAAGTGAAGAGGACCCAATTGTTAGAGCAGAGTGAGGGATTGGGAGGGCGGAGGACTGTACGAAAAGCAATGAAACGATTTTTGCCACAAAACGCGGCAACATATGGAGGAGAAAAGCTGCCATTGTACTAAGTGCAAGAGGAGGAATATAGTAGCAGGGGCATAACTGGGAGGGTCCTGGAGGTTGGGGCAGAGGGAGGTGTTGGATGGATGAGGGACCGAATATTTTTGGGGGCAAAAGATGATAATTATCCCCAAGTGCCGTAGCATGTGCTAGAATCAGGCTACAGCTGTTCAGAGCGCCAAAGAATAAGCTATGGAGTTCGCAATAAATCCTGTGGATCTGTTGGTGGGCATGCTAGAGGCAGAGGAACACATTTCAGCTGGGGGCCGTCTGAGGGAGGGAGGTTAGTAAGGGTCTAGTAAAGAGTTGCAAATTCGCAATGCCATCACGGTAAAGCCTTTGAACAAAAAGGGTACTTACTGGGGTTTCAGCTTAAGTATTTTTGGGTTTTATTCCATATTGATGGGAGGTGTGAATCCAAAGGCTGCTCTCCTACTCATGTGAGTGCCCTGGGTATATTTAGCAGGAGCTGTGAGCAGCTTCTAAGGAAATAATTCCTGGGCACAATCGGAGACAGACAGTCGACGATGTATTGAGGGAGTTTGCCACTGAGGGCTCTAAGTGTCCAAAGTGCTGCATTAAAGTTGCGCCTATAATGAAGTGAGGTCCAGCCCGTGGTGGCATATAGTGCGCAATGATGGGTAGAGAAGAGGAGATCAGTGATGAAGCGTATAGCTCTGTGGTAGAGCGTATCCAATTTTCCAAGATAGGAAGCCGCACTGCTACTGTATATGAAGTCTGTGTAGTCGATTAAGGATTAAGGTCATTTCTTTGTGTCTGCTGTAAGAAGTCTTCTATTCCTGTAAAAAAGGCCAAGTCTTTGCCTTAATTTTTTTCAGCAAGTCTTCCAAATAGTCAGTGAAGGAGAGCTTACAGTCGATCCAGACCCCAAGATATCTGAATTTCGGAACGTACTCTAAGCACTCTCCCAGCATCGTGGTTATTGGGAGGAGGGAGTCAGTAGCACTTGTGTAGTTTGCGGGGGAAAATAACATGGCTTTAGTTTTCTTAGCATTTAATAGCAGTTTTTTATTGATTAGTTGGACTTGCAGGAGGTTGAAATCTTTTTGTAGGTCAGTACAAGTTTCTTTTGGTGTGCGACGACTCAGGTACAGTATTGTGTCATCCGTGAATAAGTGAATACTTGTATCCTTGATTCCCTCATCAATGTTGTTGATATACACTGCGAAGAGGAGGGGACCTAATATGGATCCCTGAGGGACACCTCTTTGTAAGAGTTTTAGGACAGATAGTTCGCCATCTGCTTTCACCTGCTGGTATCTGTCTGTCAGATATTCAGAGAACCAGTTTAGAGAAGTAGCATCCAATCCTAGTGTTTTTAGCGAGTCGAGGAGCAGGTTGTGGTCGACTGTGTTGAATGCTGTGCTGAGGTCAAGAAACACAGCACATACTGACTTTTTATGCTCCAACTCCAGTTGCCAGTCGTTGGTTACTTTAGCTAATGCCGAGACTGTACTGTGGTTGGCTCTCAATCTGGATTGAAGGGGGTTTAGTAATTTTTCTCTGTCGATGAAGGATCTTAGTTGGCCATTTACTATTTTTTCCAGTAGCTTCGGGAGTGTGGGTAGGAGAGAAATTGGCCTATAGTTATTAAGGTTGCAAGGGTCTCCAGATTTAAATAGTGGGATAACGTGTGCAATCTTCCATATTTGAGGGAGGGTATCTTGTGTTAGGGACAGGTTGAATAAATGAGTAATAGGCACTGCCAATACATGGCATGCTGTCTTTAGGAAGTATGGTTCAAGTGCATCTGCGCCGGCACTTTTCTTAGTATCCAGGTGGAGAATCAAGTCTTCCACTTCCTTGAGGGAAACCGATGAGAATGAGAAATGTTGACTAACAGAGCCAAGATTTGGTGGGGTCATGCCAAGTTGGTTGCGAGGCTACATGCAGGCGAGTTATCGAAGGCTAAGCCTGCTGTGGC
Source organism: Neoceratodus forsteri (assembly GCA_016271365.2). Taxonomy (NCBI): domain Eukaryota; kingdom Metazoa; phylum Chordata; order Ceratodontiformes; family Ceratodontidae; genus Neoceratodus; species Neoceratodus forsteri. The sequence continues at coordinate 336,721,239 of CM057459.1, forward strand.
GAAGTGCATGTTGAATGCCTGCAGTATCTCTTTTTTGTCACTGATTACTGTATTGTCAGAGGTAATTTTTGTAGGGAGCATATTTTGTGATGTGGCTCCAGTCAGTTCTTTGATTGTGGCCCAGAATTTGGAGGGACAATTGGCTGCAGTATCTAGTTCTGCTTGGTAATAGCAGCCTTTAGCTTCTCTAATCAGTTTGGTGCAGCGATTTCTGGCTGTTCTAAGGAGGCGCCAGTCTTCCTCTTTTTGGGATTTGTGGGCAGTTTTCCAGAGTTTATCCCTGGACAGTAGTGCAGCCTTGAGATCTTGAGTGAACCAACGGCATTTCCTAGCGTTTATGTGTATTTTTGACAGAGGCGCATGTAGATTCATGGCGTAGGTAATGATTTCATGTAGTATAGAATATGCAGTTTCCACTGTTTTAGCAAGGTAAAAACTCTGCCACAAGGGGGAGTTTTTAGGTCAAGTAGGTATGCCTTTGGGTCAAATGACCTGGTTGACCTTTTGGTGGAAAATTTGGCCGTAGTTGGCACTTTGTTGGCTGCCCAAACTCCAGCTATTAGGCAATGGTCACTAATATCCGCGTCAAAGGTTCCAACATGGGAGAAGGAATGGGGTTTATTCACAAGCAGGACATCCAGAAGGGTACTTTTGGCTGTATTCTTTTTGTTGATATGGGTGGGCTCTTCGTTGAGTAGGGTGAAACCAAGGGAGTCGCAGAAAGATTTAAGCGGGTGACCGGTTTCCGACAGCCAATCGTAGCTTTGATCCAAGAGGATAATTGTTTCCAGGGGGCTAGTGTCCAAGATAGTTGTAAGATAGGACAAGAGCTGAGTACCGGCAGATGGTGGTCTATAGCATCCTATGACTCGGAGTGCTAACGATGGGGATAGGTCAATTTTTATGTCCAGGCACTCAAATCCCACTACCAGTGAGTTAGAATTAAGTGTGATGCCACAAATCTATCTTTGATGTAGATGGAGACCCCACTTCCTCTGGATTGCCTATCGCATCTAAAGATCTGGTAGTTAGGTATATTAATCACGCTATTTGGCATAGAGGGCCGAAGCCAGGATTCTGAGATAACAAGCACATCTGGCACTGTATGGGCGGTCCAAGCCTGGATAAGGGTGAATTTTTTCAGAGGCTGCACACGTTAATGTGCATAAAACTAATACCTTTAAGTGATAGTGACTCAGAAGGGGAGGTAAGTTTATTTATGGGCCCTGGATTAAGCTCGACATTGCCAGAGCAGAGTAAGAGGAGGAGTAGCAATTTTTTCAGGGATTCAAGTGAAAGGCAATGAGCTTGAGGCTTTTTCTGGCTTGGCATGGAGGAGGAACTGGGGTGCCAAGCTTTGTTTTTTAATTTATGCAACCCTAAGGACACTGAGGCTAATACTCTGGCTGTGTAACGCCAGTGGGAGTAACTCGAATTAATTAGAGATAAGGAAGGAGGCATAGACAAACCTGCAATAGTTGCTCTTCGAGGAAGGTAGTCCACCTGGATCAACTGGCAAGGAGCCCTGGCATAACATGTGATGTGTAGAGTCAGATTGGGCTAGCAGTCTTCAGGATGAGGATGTGGTGTACCCCCTGTCTCAAATTTTTCGGATAATAAGCCAGTAAGGGGTATGATACACAGTGAGGTCAGGAGGAAGAATTGCCACGAGGCTGCCATAATTGCAGTTGTTGGGTAAATGAGGGAATTTTGATAACAAGGGTAGCTCGCCGGCTGCTGGTTGTAGGATTCCCATGGTGGAACCTTGGCAGTAACAAACTGTTTTAGTACGAAAGAGAAGGCAGGAGATTTGTCGGGATGGGAGGGGGTGGTGTTATGGTCTATATAATAGCACACAGGAGGGGGGATGAGCGGTGGTGAAAATTGTAGCTTTGCTCGCACTCTCAAGTGGTGGAGTCCAATGAGGAGGTCTCAGGCAGCGGCTTGAAGCACCGACCGCCCGGTGTCCACGGTCCACACGGAGGGCGTCTGAACTGGGATCCCTAGTGGGTTCTCGGCTAGAGAAAGGAGAGAGGAGCTCGAATTAATAGTGGAGCAACACAAAGGCTAGCAGTCTGAGCGAAAACAGCTCAATTAGCAACTGAAAAGCCTGCGATTTCCTTGGCGCCTTGCAGTCTGGAGAGAGCTACAAAGTCATGAAGGGGCTGTAACACTTGGTTGCTGGGAACATTTTTAGACAATAAACTAAGTTTTTTGGCAAATCAGTCACAGTTCAGTAATTTGTAGTACAATTTTCAAGTAAAACAATGCCTTAGCAAGACAGGATATGCTAGTCAGCAAGACAGGATATGCTAGTCAGCAATAAGCAGACCTAAAGTACTAAAATGGTATGCCTCAGCAAGACAGAATGAGATAAAGCTGTTAGATGGCCTAGTTGCAAAAAGGAGATGGGAGGAATTGCAGTTGTTGATAGTAAGTAACCAATAAATTGAAACATCAGATAGGAGTGGGCGGAGACTGTGTGCATTTAAAGGAGGCCTAGGAGGGGGAAGGGGGTGGAAGGAGGCCTGGGAGGGGGAGGAGGGGTGGGATGAAAAATCAAGGGGAAGTTTACAGAGCTAGCACTGAATCAGTGCACGTACAGCTGGAGAGAAACTGCAGCGGGGGGGGAATGGTAAGTTACTTTACACAGGCCGAGCAGAAGAGGCTAAATTAAAGTATATAAATTAGAAGCCGAGTACAGGGATGCAGGCTTACATTAAGCCACACGTCTCAGGTGCTCCTGTCTCAGGTGAGTGAGACCAGCCAATCAGGGAGCTCTACACAGGCATGGAGCCAATAGCGCTACCCTGAGAAGGCGCTGAAATTGAAAACAGCAAATTGCAAGTGATGATCCGGTTCAGCATTCACACAGCCCAGAGAAATTGTGGCAATTTTTCAAGCGTCGTACCTTACCTATCTCTTTGGGGGTAGGTGGATCAGGCTTCTTGCACCATAGAGGTGCTATGGCTGGATCGTGACCACTGCCTGAGGGGGCAAGTGGCACCTTATCTATCTCTTTGGGGTTTAGGTGGATCAGGCTCCTTGCACCGTAGAGGTGCTATGGCTGGATCATAACTGCTGCCCGAGGACTTCCTTAGGGTCACACCGTATGTAAGTGGAGGCTGTGGGAATCAAACTCAGGTCTGCTGGATGAGCCAAGCTCATCCACAGATTATTGCTCAGCCCTCTGTTAAACACTCTCCCATTTTCTTTTCCATGTCATTTATGTATTCTGATGCTTTGACCAATGTTGATAACTTAATTATTGATGCATGTGTTCCCTTTAATACTGCACTGTGTTCCCCTTTACCTCAGCAGCTACTGCTGTTTCTTTTTATATTTCTAAGACATTCCACAATTTCAGACACATCATTCCATGCTGTTTATCTCAATGACCTGTAAAAGTGTAGCTAATATCATGGAATGTTTAGGTAATACAAAAAATTAGAGCAAATGTAGTGATAAAGGCAGTAAAAGTTAGATTATAAATTTAACAAAAATGGGTCTAAAACATACTAGAATATAGGACAAACAAAAAGAATCACTTGAGAGCACATAAAGGTGTAAAAGCTGTTTCCTGTCATAGCAGTAAAAGACCATACTTAAAATTCAGAGTGGAAAATACTAGGTTAATGTACTGCTAATGATCTTAATGGCCATACTTTACACCTCCCAGAGTCTGGTTTTACAAACAAAGGCAGGTCTGAATGACTGTGACATCAGAACTTCTCTGTAACCTGGACATGCAGTGCAGCCAAAATAGTGAAAGATTTGACACATTAGTATATGAGCAGTCAAAATGGCCCAAAAACCGGACTGTATTTAATCAAAACCGGATGACTGGATAAGGACCCTAAAAACCGTATTATCCGGTCAAAAACAGGATAGGTGGCAACCATATCCAGAATCTCAATAGAGGTTTTATATGGAGCTAAATAATGCTTATTTCCTTTGATTTGTTTGGGCATTCATTTTTATTTTTCAAGTAAGCTGCTATGATGTTCATTATGACATGCGGCAATAACTTGCATTAGTTTATTCTATTATATTTCTTTTTACCCTCAATATCAGGCTTATGGAACTAGTGGTTAGATGTCTTATGATACAGCCTAAATAGATGTGGTCATCCTTATAATATTGGCGTTGTTTAATCATTTGGCACCCCATTTTCTGAAACTTCTGGTTTGCATACTGTCCTACATATTGTGCCCCAAGTGTAAGCATGAATTATATATAGTTACATTTACATAACATTTATTTATTTATTTATTAACGAGATTTACCAGATAAGCATACTGAGTGGGAAAAACCACTCGTTTCCAGATGCGACCTGGGTGTACATAACAATACATAGCAGTGCTAGAAATAACATTTGGTACAGTAGGCATTGTTACAATAGGATAGATGCATAAGTACATAGCTTGAATACAGTAGGTTCAGCAAAGGTGAAAACAAAAACAGGTCCAAGGGTGACTTCAGTCAGGACATTAAGCACATTAAAAAGAGATTACACATTTGTTTACTTAGTACATTACAGTATGAAAGTTAGCATGTGCCCCCTTAGGTGCCAAGTGGATGCTTAGGTTTAGCCGCTCTATCCAGAATGTTACAGTTGCAGGTGTCAGAGAAATGTGTCTGAAGGAGAGTGGTCATGGTCCTAGGGGAGGAGGTGGCCTGCCTGATTACACTTGGGAGGTTATTCCAGAGGATGGGCATTCTGTATTTGAAAGCTGATTGGCCTTTAGAGGTGCGCATGAAAGGGATGTGAAGTAGATTAGAGTCAGAGCCCCGCAAGGGGTATGCCGGTGAGGGTTGCGATGTTAGAGCGGAACTGAGGTAGGAGGGGAGGGAATTTGACCAGTGCTTAGCTACGTGATTAGCACAGTGGAACTGTCGCCTGGTTTGCAGCGAGGGGAGGCCTAGGGCGGTATATAGGTGACAGTGGTGGGTGGTAGGGGGGCATTCTAGGACAAGGCGGCAGAAGGAGTGAAAAAGGGGATCCAAGAGTGCTAGGATGGATGGAGAGGCTGCTCCATAGACCACGTCATCATAGTCAAATATAGGGAGAATCATTTTGAGTACAAGCTCTCTCCTGACGGGGGTGGTTAGGCTCCCTTTGTTACGGTAAAGGGCACCTAGTTTCGGGTGCAATTTTTTCTGAAGGGAGTCTATGTGGACAGAGAAGTCCAAGTGATGATTCAGCCATACTCCCAGGTACTTAAAGGAGGTGCAAGCTTCCAAGGTGGAGCCGTCCAGTGTTTGGAAGGAAGGCAGCTCAGCTATCCTGGAGAGTCTATGCGGTGTGCCGAATGTTAAGGATACGGTCTTTTTGGAGTTTAGGACGAGTTGATTTGAGCTAAGCCAAGTTTGGACAACACTGAAATCTCTGCTGAGAGTAGATTTTAGGGCCTCCGCTGAGGGACTGAGGCGACAGGACGGTGTCGTCTCGTACATTTGAATAGCTGAGTTAGGCAGGATTGTGGGAGGTCATTTAGGAAAATTGAGAAAAGAACTGGGCCTAGGATGGAGCCCTGGGGGACCCCCATTGTGACTGGGAGCGGGGGGGGATATTTGGTTGCCAATCTTGACTGATTGAGACCTGCCAGAGAGCTATGCATGGAACCACCTGATGACTTGATCAGATAGGCCAGCATCTTGCAGTTTGGTGATGAGCTTTGGGTGGGAAACGGTATCGAAAGCTTTTGCCAGGTCTATGAATATGGCCGAGGTGATGAACCCTTTGTCCATACCTGAGGTAATATCGTTGGAGAGTCTAAGGAGCGCGGTTATGGTGGAGTGAGATTTCCTAAATCCTGACTGGAAGGGGGTGAAAAAGGAGGATGCGTCAAGAAATTGTGTGATTTGAGCGAGGCTATCTTTTCTTGTAGTTTGGCCAGGGTGGGGAGGAGGGAAATCGGGCGGCAGTTGCCTGGATCAGCTGGGTTACCTCCTTTGGGCAGTGGTATGACTAGAACCTCCTTCCAGGCTGCTGGGATTTGCCCTGTGGAGAAAGAGCAGTTTAGGAGGTCGGCAAGGGGGGCGGAAATGGCCGGGGCGGAGAGATATAAGAGTTTAGCATCCAGGCCGAGTGGGCATTTCCCTTTGCTGGGGTCAAGGGAAGTGAGGCTGGCTAAAACTTCAGGTGGGGAGACCGGTTTGAAGGAGAATAAGGAGTGTGGAGGGGAGCGGGAGGGGTGCGAGGGGTTCAGGTATGGGTGGCAAGGCTGACGTTTCCTATGTTTGTACTAATTAGTCACTTTGTTTTTCTCAGATGCTTTGGTGGTTGGATGAGTCTATGCACTGATCAATACCTAATTTAAGAAATGTCACAATAAGAGCAAGAAGAAAAAATTACTCACCTTAGTAATGTTGTTTCTTCTAATGGAGTCTTGCTATATTATGACATATGCAGTATAACCCCAGGTTAGAACTGCTCCGGAGGTGAAAGAGTTAACTTTCCATGCCAGACATGGAACCTTGAGCGCGAGCTCGGTTGAAAACTCTGTCTGTTGTTGCTCAAACTTAAACTATCAGATCTTTATGAGCAAAAACTCACTACGGTTCTGTGTGGAAGCCAGAACCCACACTCAGCCCATTGGCTACTAACTACAAAAAACACATTTGTGTTCTTGATCCCAAAACAAAGACTCAAGTCAGGGGAATCAAGAAAGAAAATTAAAACACAACACTCAGGCACCCTAAAGAAAGGGTGAAACAAAGTGGGCATCTATGAAGTGCCAACATTGCGCTGCCCACCCACATCCCAAAAATAGAGGTTCTGAGAGGGGCAGGTTGGGGGGAGGTCATAATATAGCAAGACTCCATTAGAAGAAACAACATTACTAAGGTGAGTAATTTTTTCTTCAAACAACATGAAGTCTTGCTATATTATGACATATGCAGACTACACAGCAGTACCTCCATGGAGGAGGGACAGAACCTACTTAGGAAATAGGCTCTGAAGCACGGCTGTGCCAAATCGAGCATCACTCCTAGCCTGGATGTCCAGAGAGTAATGCTTAGTGAAAGTGTGAACTGTTTTCCAGGTAGCTGCTTGACATATCTCTAGGATAGGGATGTCCTGGCAGCAGCCAGAGACGAGCTGTACCCTGGTAGAGTGAGCCCTCAGGCCTGAGGGAGGAACCTTACCCAGTTTTTCATAACAAAATTGAATACAAGAGACAATCCATCTGGCAATGGATCTTTTAGTGGCAGGTTTCCCTTTTCCAACCTCACCATAAGTGAGGAACAATTGAAGGGAGTCAAACCTGTGATCCTTGGTACATTCTATGTAGTAACTAAGGGCTCTTTTGACATCTAAACTGTGCAATCTCCTCTCGCCAGAAGAGGAATGGTCAGTGAAATACACAGGAAGGGATATGGATTAATTAAGGTGGAAGTCTGAAACCACCTTAGGCAGAAACTTTCTGTTAGTCCTGAGGACCACCTTATCCCTGTGAAAGGAGATAAAATCAGGTTCCACTGACAATGCTTGCAACTCACTTATGCGCCTGGCAGAAGTGATGGCTACAAAAAACACAGTTTTCCAAGTCAAGTACTTGAGCTCTGCTGAAGACAACAGCTCAAAAGGGGGTTGCATAAGCTGGGCAATGCAAGTATTAAGATCCCAAGCAGGGGCAGGGTCCCTGAATGGAGGGTTGGTGTGCAGCAACCCCTTGAAAAACTTGGAGAATACAGGGTGAGCTGAAAAAGAAGAAGGTTTACCTGCTGATAAGAAAGCAGACACAGCTGCCAGGTGCACTTTTAGGGTAGCTGGTCTCAGCCCCAAAGAATTCAAATGCACCAAATAATCCAGGATTGTGGGCAAATCAGCAGATTCTGGTGGAATATGCTTGCCAGAGCACCATATGGAAAATCTCTTCCATTTGGAATTATAAGTAGCCCTGGTGGAAGGCTTCCTGGAGGCCTTCAAGATATCCAATACACCTTGGGAGAGGTGTAGGTCAGCAAACTCTAACTCTTCAAGAGCCATGCCTTGAGATTGAGAAATTTGAGGTTCGGATACCAAACCCTCCCCTGGGCACAGGTTAACAGATTGTGATTCCTGGGGAGGTGCAGGGGAGGGTGGACTGCTAAGGACATGAGGAGTGGGTGCCAGGGCTGTCTGGCACAATCTGGAGCAATCAGGATCATCTTGCAAGGTTGAGATCTGATTTTGACTAGCACCTTGAACAGGAGAGGGAAGGGGGGAAAGGCATAGAGAAACTTCCCTTCCCAACTGAGAAGGAAGGCATCCAGAGGGACTGAGCCCAACACTGGGGGCCTGCAGCAAAAAAGGGGAAGTTGGTGATTGTCTGGGGCTGCAAAAAGATCTATCTGCAGGGTGCCCCATCTGGCAAATACTACCTCCAGTACTAGGGGATCCAGTGCCCATTCGTGATGGCCCTGGGAAATCCTGCTGAGAGCATCCGCTAGGACATTGTCCTTGCCTGGAAGGTGAATTGCCATAAGGGAGGCATTCAGGGAATAAGCCAGAGACCACAACTCCATTGCTTCGGTGCACAAGGCCGTAGACCGAGTGCCTCCTTGCTTGTTGATGTACCACATTGTAGTAGTATTGTCTGTTCTGACCTGTACAACCTTGTTCTGAACAGATGTGGAAAAAACCTGGAGTGCTAGAAAAACTGCTCTGAGTTCCAATAAATTGTTGTGGAGCAGAGATTCCTGTGGGGACCACAACCCCTGGGTAGTGAGGTCGCCCATGTGAGCCCCCACCCCAAGAGGGATGCATCTGTAGTAAGGGTCAAGGAGTGAGACTGGGGGTTGAAGGGAACCCCCTGTCTCAGATTGCTCTGGTCCTGCCACCACTGAAGGGCCTGGATCAGGGTTCGAGTCACTGGGACCAATTTGGTTAGAGGGTCTGTCCTTTGAGACCAAAAGGCTCTCAAATGGAACCGGACGTCCCTCATCTGAAATCTTGCTCCCTGCACTACTGCTGTAGAAGCAGCCATGTGCCCCAGGAGCTGTAGAAAATGCCTTGCTGGCCGAGAGACCTGCAGGGTGAAAGAGGAGGCCAGAGAGACCAAGGTCCTTGCTCTTTCCAGAGGGAGGAAGGTTCTGGCCTCTTTTATGTTCAGTTCTACGCCTATGAAGGTGAGAAGCTGGACAGGCTCTAGAACAGACTTTGGAAGATTGAGAAGGAAACCTAGAGATGTGAGCAGTTGCTGAGTTACCTGAAGGTGTAGTTTGACCTGATCTGGGGACTGGCCTACTATGAGCCAGTCGTCCAGATAAGGAAAGATGGCAATCTTTTGCCTTCTTAAGTGGGCAACTGCTACTGCCAGGCATTTTGTGAATACCCTCGGGGCCGAGGTGAGGCCGAAGGGCATTGCTCTGAACTGGTAATGGCCTGAGGGCAGTTCGAATCTGAGGTACTTTCAATGGGAGCTTCTGATAAGAACATGAAAGTAGGCATCCTTGAGGTCCAGGGAGGCTAGCCAGTCCCCAGGCCTTAGAGAGGGTAAAATAATTCCCAGAGTCACCATTTTGAACTTTGGTTTTAAAAGGTGCTTGTTTAGATACCCGAGATCCAGGATGGGCCGCCATTCTCCTGTCTTTTTTGGGGTAAGAAAGTACCTGGAGTACAACCCTTTGCCCTGGTGTAGGGGTGGAACCCTTTCCACAGCTCTGAGAGCCAGGAGGGCAGAAACTTCTGTTTCTAGGGCAAGAGCCTCTGATGGATTTGCAGTGGAAAGGACCTGTCTCTCATCTTCGGAATTTTTGAAGCTGAGAACCAGTCCTGGCTTACTACTTCAGGACCCACTTGTCTGATGTTAAAGACTTCCAGTCCTGGACAAAGTAAGCCAGCCTGCTACGAGTAGTGGAGAATCGGCCTGGCCACCCATCAAGGAGCCTGTTTGCAGGGCTTTGGGTTTGAGGTAGAAGCAGGCTTACTTGGAACCCCTTCTGCCTCTTCCTCTAAAGAACCCCTCTGGGCATAAGCAGAAGAGGAGGCCTGGGCTTGGTAAAAAGGCCTATGAAAAGGCCTGCCCCTGCCCCTGACATGCTGCCTTTGAGGAGTGGTTTGCCTTTCTTTGGCCTGTGCACTCCTATAGGTGGTCCTATACTCATCCATTTTCTTCATATAATTCTCTGTCTGCTCCCAAACAGAGAATTGCCCACAACAGGAAAATCCATAGCCTTAGACTGGTATCCTGTGACAGGGCAGTACATCTGAGCCAGGCCATCCTGAAGAGACGCAGATGTAGCCATGACTCTTGATGAAACATCATTAGAGTCTACTGCAGCATGAAATTGCACCTTGATGCCTCAATCCATCCACAGCCACCTGCTCCAGCTCCCTGGCAAGCTGGTCAGGGGCCTGTTTTGCTAGGGCCAGCACAGTATCCCATCTGGATTTCTGGTACCTAGCAGCATAAGCCATATAATTTGCCTGTCTGAGTCCTAAGGATGCTGCCATGTACTATTTCTTTGCCATGGCATCCATCCTCCTGGAATCCTTTTCGGGAGGGTGAGAGGCTAGAGGAATATTAGCCTTGTCACAGGCAGCAGCCTGCACTACCCCCACATGGCTGAATTGCTGAGAGAGGAACTCCCTATCAGGGTCTGATAAAGTATACCTCTTGTCCATCCTTTTATCAACAGGAAGGATAGAGTGAGGAGTTTTTAAAATTTTTACTGTCTGTTTCCCAAATGATTTGTGCAAGGGAATAGACAGTCTCCTAGACTCTGGAATATCCATCATTTCTACATAATCAGGCTCTTCTTGGTCATCAACAGCTTCCTCAGCAGGGAGTTGGAGAGTTTCAGCAACTTTCTTATAGAACATAAAATGAGAAGGGGACTCAGATAGCCTGGGGGTGGGGGGAACCCCTGATGGTCTGTCTGGAGAGATGTCCGGTTCAATGGGCATATCCAGACCTTCAAAATCACATTCACTCTCCTCATCCACACTAGCTGACTTTCTAGCCCTTTTAGTCACACAGAAGAAAATAAACATAAGCCTATCTATTACTTACAATACCACAGACAGAGCTTGAACTGACCGACTGCGGTTTAATTTCGGTCAATAAACCGAAAATTACACTTTTTAACCGACAAACGAACCGAGCAGCAGGAGAAATCTCCGGAGCGACTGTTCAGTGAGGCAGAGTAAAGAATCTGACAGTTTAAGTTTGAGCAACAACAGACAGAGTTTTCAACTGAGCTCTCGCTCAAGGTTCCATGCCTGGCATGGAAAGTTAACTCTTTCACCTCCGGAGCAGTTCTAACCTGGGGTTATACTGTATATGTCATAATATAGCAAGACTTCATGTTGTTTGAATTATTTGCCATATATTTAAATTATAACAGGCATGGTGGTTGGAATATATTACCAACACACAACAGTATTTGGTGTTATCTCTTCTTACTTCACTTTTATTCAACCTATCTAATAGGTTGAATTAATAGATATGCATTATTTAGTACTCTCTTTTTGTTTAAAAGAGTTTTATAGATTGCACAACATTTTTGTTAACTTTTATTAATATTTACACATACTTTAGTTCATATAATTCTATTTTATATTGTCTCAGAGGTGTTTCCTTTGATTTATATTTTTAATCCCTGTATATTGCACTTTGTTATCAACGCTAATTGTGTTTGTTCAAAATGCCTACTCTAAACCAGCCCTTTTAAATTGTTTCCTGGAACATACAAGGGTGTAATAATTGTATCAAGAGATCTAAAATTCTAGCCCATTTAAAAACATTAAGAGCAGACATTGCATTTCTACAAGAAACACATTTGATAGCAGAATAAACTGACAAGTTCAAGAGGTCATGGGTTGGCTCAGTCTATGGCAGCTCATTTAATTCAAAGAGTAAGGGAGTTTGTATTTTATTCCATAAAAACTTGAATGTTGTAGTACAGTCTACTACTATAGATACAGAAGGTAGATATGTTATTGCTGATATCAAATTGGAAGATAGATTATTAACTCTGGTCAATGTATATGCCCCTAATGTTAGTCAGTCTGCATTTTTTGCCAACTTAGCTGGAACACTTTCTAAAAACACGAATAGAGATCTGATAATTGCAAGAGACATGAATACAGTAATGGATATATTTATTGACAACACGTATGCACAGCCAATTATCCATTCTGCTTCATCTAAAGTTTTACATGGCTTCTGTGAGGAATTTGGTATGGTGGATACTTGGAGAATTATGAATCCTAAAGGGAGAGACTACACATTCACATCAAAAAGACATGGTTCTTACAGTAGGATAGATTACATTTTTATTAACAACTCATTGCTGCAGAGTCTTGTTGCAAGTGATATTGGTAATGCTGTCATATCAGACTATGCACCCATCTCTATTAGTCTTTTATTGGGACAACTCATGTCATCTGAAAGCAGCTGGAAATTGAATTGTGGCATACTGAATCTGTCTAATTTCCCAGATTGGTTACAGGATGAAATCAGAACATTCTTCCAGCTGAATGACAATGGGGAGATATATATTCCTATGGTCTGGGATTCCTTTAAGGTATCCATCAGAGGCCGTATAATTTCCTTTTCATCTTTTAAGAAGAAATTAAGGGAAGAAAACCTAGTAAATCTTGAAAAAGACTTAAAAAAGAAAGAAAAGGCATTTGTTGCAGTGGGCTCTACTGATCTAACTTTGTACAAAGAAATTATAGATACCAACTATGAGATCAATACAATATATAACTGCAAAGCAGAATTCACCTTATTCAGACTGAAACAAGCTTATTGGGAGGCAGGAGAGGTTCAAGGTAAACTATTGGCTCATAAGCTTAAGAAAATGTCAGAAATAAATAGGATAGCATCAGTCAAAACTAAAAATGGTTTACAGGTACATAGAACAGAACACATCTTGGAAACCTTTAGAGAATGTTATTCTAATCTATATACATCTGAAGGCTCAAACAATCTAACTGATTTAGACACTTTCTCCATAAGTTTCATAGGTAATTCAGGCTACATAGACTTGCGTCCTTAGTGCTTGCCAGTAAACTTACAGCAACTTATATTTATTTATATAAAAGTTATCTAATCCTTTTCTAAATGAGTCCATTGTTTTACTCATTACAACTGCCACTGGGAAGGAATTCCATAGCTGAACACCTCTCTGGCTAAACCATTTTTTACACTGTAAGCCATTCCATTTATCCAATTCCAGTTGCAGCCTATGGCCTCTGGGCTCATACAAACAATACTTCCTTTCCCTTAGCCCTATATCTTTTTTAAACTGCTCATCCTTTAGTGCTCTGAATATCATGCACATACCTCCCCTCAACCTTCGATACTACAAAGTATATAACCCTAGATCTTGAAGCCTATTTTGATATGATTTGTGACACATTCCATTAATCCTTTTAGTCAGTCTTCTTTGTACCCCCTCCACTCTTTTGATATACGCTTTCTTATAGGGAGACCAAACCTGTGCACAGTATTCAAGATGTGGACGAACCAATGCAGTATACAAAGGCAGAAGCACTTTGCTTTCCCTACTTCCAATATGTCGTAGAATACAATTTAAAACCTGATTTGCCTTCCTTACAACAGTAATACAATGTGTATCAAACTGCAAATCGTTGGTTACCTGTACCCCTAGATCTCTTTCCATTTTAGTTTGTTGTAATGACACATTGACCAGCTTGTACTTACAGTTACTGTTATTATTGCCTAAGTGTATCACTGCACATTTATTTAAGTTCTAACTTATGTTGGACTGTCCAATGAAACAATGTGTCTAAGGCTATTTGAACATTAACTTGATCCTCCAGGTTATTCACAATACCTCCAATCCTACAATCTCCGCAAATTTACTCAACCAGATATTAGGGAAGTTCAGCTTAATTGATGTTACATAAATATTAAACAAACAAGGGCCCAACACTGACCCCTGTGGGACTCCACTAGTTACATCCTTCCATTCAGATAGTACACCTTTAATTAACATACTAACATACTAAAATGCCAGCAGAATAGGCCTAACGGTCTTTCATGTCTGCTCGTTTGGTCAGTCCCCAACCTGAGTGCTGACCTTGCTGTCCCCCTCGCCTTCTCTGGCTTCTCCCTTCCCAGTTCCAGATATTCTTGCTGCATTGGATTTTGCTTCCAGAACCCTTCCCCTGTACCTGTCCCACCCCCTCTTGAACCCTCCACTGTCTCTGCCTCCACCAGCCCCGAGGCAGTGCATTCCATGGCTCCACCACCCTCTCAGTGAAGTAGCACCTCCTCCTTCTCCCTGAATCTTCCCTCCAGCTTCCAGCCATGCCTCTAGTGGCCCCTTCCTCCTTCCTTCAAGCACCCTGACTGTTTCTCCCCTATTTACCCTCTTCATGTACCTAAAGACCTCTATCATGTCCCCCAGTCCCCTCTCTCTTCCAATGTGTACATATTTAGCTCTTGAGCCTCTCCTCATAGGTCCTGTCCCCAAGCCCCAAATCATTTGGTTGCCTCCTCTGACCCTCTCCAGGAGGTTAATGTCCGCTTTAAGTGTGGCCTCCAAACTGCATGCAGTACTCAAGGTGCGGCCTCACCAAGCAGTTATACAGAGGGAGTATCACTTCCTCCTTCTGGAGGTGATCCCCTAGCGATGCATCCCAGCATCCTGTTGGCCTTGGCTGCTGCCCTCCCACAAGTCTCAGAGTTGTTCATCTTGACATCCACCACCACCCCAGGTCCCTCTCAGCCATCGGACTTGCTAGCATTCCCCAAGTGTACACTTGACCTGGGTTCTGGCCCCCAGGTGGAGTACCTGCATTCCCTGCATTGAACCTCAGCTTCCACTTTCTAGACCATCTTTCCAGAGCCTCCAGGTCCCCTGTAGGGCCACCCTCCCTCCTCCCCATCCACCACCGCCCCAGTTTCAAGTCATCTGCAAAGAGACTCATCTCACCCTGATTCCTGTCCTTATGTCAGATACATAGGCGTTGAACAGAAGGGGCCCAAGGACTGATCCCTGTGGGACCCACTAATGAGCCTCCATGGGATGAGACTATCCCACCAACTCGTCCCTCTGGGTCCGGTCCTGGAGCCAACTGCCTATCCATCTGATCATCTGGTTCCCCATCCCCATTTCTCCCAGCTTATCCAACAGGCCCATGTGAGGAACAGAGTCAAATGCCTTGCTGAAGTCCAGAAAGAGGACATCCACTGGTCTACCCAGGTCCAAGGCACTTGTCACCCAGTCATAGAACCCCACCAGGTTTGTCTGACACGATTTCCCCGGGATGAATCCATGCTGTCTATTGTCCAGGCACCCTGACTTATCCAGGTCCCCCAGCCTCTCCTTGACAATGCCCTCCATCACCTTGCCCACCACCGAGGTCAGGCTGACAGGCCTGTAGTTCCCTGCCACCTCCCTTGATCCCCCTGTGGAGCAGCACCATATGCGCCCACCTTCCAATCTTGGGGCACCCACCTGTCCTCAGAGAGATGGTGAAAAGCTCTGCCAGGGGTATTGCCAGGACATCTGCAAGTTCCTTCAGCACTCTGGGATGTAATTTATCTGGCCCCGGTGCTTTCTCCGTCTTAAGGGAGCTGAGGGCTTTCCTCACTCTCTCAGCTGTGATTTCCACTTCCGGTACCCCTTCTCCCTGCTTAGCCCTCCCCCCACCTGCCAGTGATGCCTCCCTGTCCCCAGACCTGCCGGGATCGGTAAGGGTCCCCCTCCTCAGTATCTCTGTCTCCTCCCATGTATGATGCAGCACCCCCATTTTCGCTGGTGAAAACTGAGGTGAAGTACTCATTTAGTACCTCAGCCTGCTCCCCCGGTCTTGTGCCCATCCCTTCCCTGATTTAATCCTGCTAATCTGCCCCTTCACCCTTCGTTTTTCCCCAGTGTATCTAAAGAACCCCTTGTTCCCTCTCTTAATTTCCCTGGCCAGGTTCTGCTCCTTCCTTGCCTTAGCCGCCCTCACCACTCTAGTGGCCCTTCTAGCCATCAGCTCATACTCCCCTCGATCCCTTTCACTCCTTGAGCACTTGAATTGCTTATAGGCTGCTTTCTTTCCCCGCACCACCTCCTGGACCTCCCTGGTCCACCAACAGGGTTTTTGGGCCCTACCGCATTTTCGTCTTACTCTTGCACAGGTGCTGGTAGCATCCTGCACCCCTCTCCTGATGATTTCCCACCTACTATCAGCGTCCATGTCTGACCCAATCCCATCCAAATGCTCCTTAAGGATCCTTCCCATTTCCTTAAAATCCGCCCCCCTGACAAATTAAAACCCTTTGCCTTCTATTTTGCAACCAATTCTCCACCCAGTTATCTAAATTTGTGGGTAAATTAATATAAGCTAATACTTGTATTAGTTCTTTGTGAGGTAGTTTATTAAAAGCCTTAGAAAAATCCAAAAACATAATATCCACTGCATTGCTTGTGTCCAAGGCCTTATTAGTTGCAATCTACATTTATAAGGGATATTGGAGTATAGCTACTGCAAGTAGTAGGATCTTTATCTTCTTGAAAGATATTAAAATACCAAACATCTCTGAAACAGACAAAGAGACATTAGATAAACCTATAACAATAGGGGAAATACATAAAGCTATCCAGTCCCTTCCTAATGCCAAAGCTCCAGGCCCAGATGACTTTTCCAGTGAGGTTTTACAAAGCCACTACACACCTAGTAGCTCCGATTTTACATAAAATATTCTGTGAGTCTTCACCTACCACCATCTAAGAGAGAGGCAACCATTGTAGTGCTTCCCAAAAAAGATAAAGATCCTACTAATTGCAGTAGCTATACACTAATATCCCTTATAAATGTAGATTGTAAACTCCTTGCAAAAATTATGGCCAATAGATTAAACTCAGTCATTCAAAAACTCATTCACCCAGACCAAGTTGGATTTGTTTGTGGGCATCGCAGCTCAGACCTTTTTTTTGCAAAATATTGCACATTATTCATGAAACAAGATTTAACTCTCATTCTCCTACTCTTCTCTCCTTTGATGCTAACAAAGCCTTTGATAGAATATAATGGAATTATCTAATGAAAATACTGGGGGCATTCAATTTAGGATCACACTTCTGCAAATGGGTTCAAATACTGTATTCGGAAGTATATGCAAGGGTCAAAATTAATGGTATATCCTTCAATAAATTTCAAATATATAGAGGTACTCGTCAAGGATGCCCTCTTTCACCTCTCCTGTTCCTTTTAGCCAAATAACCTCTTCTCATTAAATTCCACTCATGTAACATGATTTCGGGTATTAAAATAGGAAAAGAACATAAAATATCTGCTTATGCAGATGATATTCCGCTATCAATAACTAATCAGCAATCTACCATCCCTCAAATATTATCAATAGTACAAGACTTTTCCACCTTCACAGGTTTTAAAATAAACGTTGAAAAATCAGAAGCTTTACCACTCACTAAGGTTTTTAACAAATCTATTTTCCAGTCATATAACATTAAGGTTATAACCCAAAATTTGAAATTTCTGGGAATACTCATTTCTTCTTTTATCACCCAAATAATTTCAAATCTATCATGGAATGTATATCTACAGACTTTATCTCCTACAGCATCTACCTATTAAAATACCTAATATATATTTCAACATTATTTATTCCGAGATTAGGAAATTCTTATGGGGGAAACAAAACCTCAAGGATTTCTCTAGTGAAATTACAACAATTGAAATTAAAAGGAGGTCTCGGCCTTCCTAATTTCAAATTGAGACATGAGGCCTTTACCACGGCACATTGCATTAAATCTCTATGGCTTGACAAGAGCCAAGACATTCCAGGATAGGTATCCATAGAAAAGGAATTGCTGAAAGGAAATCATCCAAGAGCTGTCCTTTTTTCTGATTCTATTAAAGTATGTGCATCTAATCCCGTGTTAAAACATGTGTATAGCTTATGGAAATCAGTAGCTTCCTTACTGGACTGGTCTCCTAATACTTCCTCACATTGTCCATTGTGGGGAAACCATCTAATTAAAATAGAAGGGAAATGCATATCATGGAATAGATGGAAAAATGTGGGGTATTTTATTTCTAGAAGATATATGGGATCATAATAAATCAACACTAATGTCATTCGCTCAAATCTCATCTAAATTCAAACTCCCCAGAACAGAATTCTACAAATATTTACAGCTGAGAGAAGTTTTAAATACAATGGTCTCATCATGTCCTCATCCTCATTACTTAGACAGAATTTGTTCTACAAACAGTGGTCATAAAAAAATATATTCTTTAATGCTAGACTCATTACCCAACCCAAATGTATATGTTTTGAAATGTTGGCAAAAGGAATCAGCTATGCAAATTACAATAGAAGAATGGCAGAATATGTGGAAAATGAACCTAAAAGCGTGTAGGGAGGCTAAGGGAAGACTCACACAATACAAAATAACACATCAGTGGTATAATACACCCAACAAAATGGCCAAATTTGGTATAGCTACTGAAGACAAATGCTGGAGATGTGCAAATGACAAGGGCACTCTTTCCCATATTTTATGGTTCTGTCCTGTGATCAATACTTTCTGGGAAAAGGTTTTATCAGTATGCAGCAAGATTATTGGTTATTCTTTTAAATGTTCAGCCAAGTTTGCAATTTTGGGCATCTGTACTGAACTTACAAGTTTATCTGAATCTCAGATACTATGGCTAATTGCAGCATTCATTACAGCTAAAAATGTTATTCTTAGATACTGGAACAGTAAAACGATTCCTGCAGTAAAAGAATGGTTATTAGATTTATCCACAAGAGCTGGGTATGATGTAAATATGAATCGTATAGACAAATTCTCAGATATACGGGAACCATTTCTGAAATGCCCTTTCAATAACAGCTGTTAATGAGACAAATCAAATGGTCACTTTTGAAAGAATAACAAATTATGGTTGATAGTATATAAATGCAAAGGAACACCTTGTTGTATCTTAGATATGCCTGATGGCAGTCTGAATCTGAGAAACTTTCTGTGGGATGGCCTTATAGGGATATGAAAGCAGGTGTCCTTGAGATCCAGGGAGACTAGCCAGTCTCCTTGCTGCAGAGAATGTATCACGTGGTTCAGGGTAACCATTTTGAATTTTGGCATTAGCAAGTGCCTGTTCAGGTACCTTAGGTAGAGAAAAGGTCGCCACTCCCCATTTTTCTTCAGAGTGAGGAAATATCTGGAATAGAGACCTTTTCTTCATTGGGGAAAGGGGACTCTTTCCATAGCTTGAACCTTCAGGAGGTTTTTCACTTCCAACTCCAACAGCAACCTTTCTGTTTTGGTCAGGGATTTTGATGACTTGGGGCCTTGAAGAGAGGGAAACTTTCTGAACTGTAAGGAAAGACTTTGGCCCACCTTCTCCAGCACCCACTTGTCCATGGTGATGAGTTGCCATTGGTGGAGGTAGTGGGATAGTCTGCCTCCTACTGGATAAGGGGAAGCGACCTGGATACAGTCAGGAGGATTACTGTTTCGTTTGAGAAGCAGGAGAGGGAGTAGAGTTGGCCCTTCTCTGGCCTCTTCTCCCTCTCCCTCTTCCTCTGAAAAATACCCTCACCTGCGAGAAGTCCATGGGCATTGGCATAGGGTAAAAGGCCCTGGGGAAGTATCCTCTGCCTCTGCCCCCTCTGCTTAGGTACTTCTGAGAAGTAGAGGGCTTTTTCTTAGAAACACTGTTCTTGTAGGTGGCCTTATATTTCTCCACCTTTTTCATATAAACTTCATTTCTGTCCCCAAAGAGAGAATTGTTCTCACAGGGGAACTCCATAGCCTTGGACAGGGTATCCTGTGAAAGATTAGTGGTTCTCAGCCAGACATAACGTCTGGGGGAAATGGCTTGAGCCATGGCTCTTGATGCTGTGTCATTATTGTCCACAGCCAGAACAGGTCCATACATATAAATACCTGGGCCTTACATTTGATTCCAGCCTCTCCTTTCATTCACACATTAACACTCTATCATCAGCCATAAACGTCCGTATAGACCTATTGTATCGGCACAAGGATTGCCTACCCCTGGAAGCCCTTAATCTGGCTGTCACCTCCTCAGTCCTCTCTCTAGTCAATTATGGGCTCACTATCTACTCAGCTGCTGACCACACAGCCCTTAACAAAGTCTATCTGGCCACAAACAAAGCATGCAGACTCCTCACCGGGGCAGACAAGCATATCCATACTAGTACCCTATATGCCCTGACAAAGCTCCTCACCCTGGATGAAAGACTATTTTATTAAACATGTCTCCTCACAAAGAAAATACACCAGGGGCATACCCCCTTGGGGTTTCTACCTCTCTTTCCTATCCTCCCACACCTCAGTGAACACCTGCACTGCCAACCAACAGGTGTGGTGCATCTCGAGGATTAGAACCTCCTTAGCCCAAAGGTCATTTCCACACAGGGCCCCAGTCTGGTACAACGAACTCCCCTCTGACGTCTCCTCCATCTCCAAATTAGGACCTTTCAAGTCAGCCCTCAAAGAGCACATTCTTGTTTCACAGCGCTGCCAATGTACCAGCTAGTGCCGGGTCGTCTATCTATCACCTTATGGGACCACCCCACCACTAAGCTCCTACCGATAGGGCTACCAAACATTACCTATTAACAATGCCTCATTTGGCTGCACTCACAAGATATCTGTCTAATTTTCTACTTCGCAGTAAATATCAAACCTGTTACTCCCTCCCTCTATCAGCAAACTTATTGTTCTTTTGAAAACTGTAAAATACAGTTCTCGGTAACACATTCAGTGCAATGTATAACTGATCTTGATTCTGCAATATTGTATAACTGAAAAAACTGTAACCTTTAGCTGCCATTCTATGTCTATCTGTATTAAGTGTTTGTATTTGTTTTTTCTGATGCAGAGCCTTTGTAAATGAATTCCTGACTCAAAGGTTGTAATCCTAAAGTCTATTAAATAAATAAATAAGCCATGTGGAACTGGTACTTGGTGGCCTCTATGGCTGTCTTTACTGTCTCAGCGATGTTCTGGACCATACTGTCCCTTCCCTGTTGTATTATGGCCAAAATGGAATTCCAGAGAGCTCTCTGGTAACAAGCTGCATATGTCATGTATAAAGAAAGGCAAAGCAGCATTGAAGCAGTTGTGTAAGATTTCTTGCCCATACAGTCTAGTTTTCTTGACTCCTTTTCAGGGAGTTGAGAGGTAAGAGATACATTAGCCTTATCATAGGCTGTGGCCTGTGCCACCCCCTGCATTCACATTCACTTTGTCTAGTTGAAATTTCTTTTCAATCTTTTTTTCTACTCCATTTACAGAAGTAGGGTTATGGAGTATTCTCATAATTGCCCTTTAAGAGCATTATGAATGGGCAAGATTAACTTCTTAGAGGGAGGAAGACCCATCATTTTTACATAGTCTTCCTCCTCTTCCTCGTTAGTGTCCTCCTAGATAGCAAGGCCCAGGTTGTCCACCATATGCTTTATGAAAGTAAAATGAGATGAGAAATCCTCCCGACCATTAGCGGGGGTACCAAACTCTTGGTCAAGGGTCCCATCAGGCTCTAAAGGCTTGCCCTCTGCTTTATTTTCTTCCTCTTCCTCATAATAAAAACCCTGGTCATAGCCAGGATCTGGAAGAGGAACAGCAGGACCTGAAGGGGAACTGAAAAAGTTGCCCATAGATTACAATGTCTGATACATATGTCAAGCCTTAGCCATTTCTACAGTGGAGGGCATATCTTTATGTGCCACTGGCATCTCCCCTTGCTTTTCAGTGGGAGGGACAGTGATATATTTTTCTTTTCTATTCTTTCTAGCAGGGACTGAATCAGAACCCTGCTCACCTTATCTTTTTGAGGCTTGGTAAGAAATTTTACTTTTATCAGACTTCTATTCGTTAGTGTCCTTAGAGGACTTATCTTTATTTGTGCAATGGGAAGAGGACCTCTTCTTAGCAATTTTAGAGGAGGGGAGGCAGACTGAGAGGCCATGGTTTTCAAATATTTAGCCCTCTTAAGGACTACTTTTCTTGAAAATTTAGAGCAAGTTTCACAAGAGTGATCTGGACCTAGACAACTCAAACAAAGGCCGCAGCTGTCTGCCTTAGCCACAATCTTAAAGCATTCTAGACAAGTTTTAATTTCTGTTGGTCCAGTTCTTTTCTTTGGCTTTTCTGACATGCCAAAATGTCATGAAAACCAGTAAAATTGATGTTTCCCAAAGGGAGAACAGTCACCAAAGGTTGATTCCAAAGTCCATGGGAACCACGGGAAAACAGTTCCAAAATGCGGTTAAAATGAAGCTAAATGTGGAAAAAAAGCAGTTCCTTGTGGAAAAAGGGAACCATGAATATTTTAAAATAGTAAAATGTGAAACCATGGATTTTTTACCTCAGGCATGGAATTTTTACTTCAGAGAATAGTGGGAGAGAGAGAAAAAGTCTGTGGTTCCCTTGAAACGGTCAGGAACTGCGGAAAAAATAGAAAATGCGGTTAAAATACCTGAAAATAACCGAAGACAGCACAAAATAAACACTTTTCTTAAACTCAGCTTTATTGCAAAGATTAAGATCATATAGCCTTTTATATAATTTCATATACAAGAATGATGACCAGTTTGTTATTCATATGGTTAATAAAGAGTCAAAAAATAAAAGTCTCTGTTGTGAGTTATTTGTAAAGTCTCTTGTTCATCTGTTGAATGATAATAGCCTTTGACAGGTAAATGGCTATAGGATAGATTTGTCCAAGATCTGGTCTCCAACTTGAGACTCATCATAGCTGAGTTACATTAACAATAAGTTCTGGAAACTCTGGGTCTGAAACACCCCAAATATACAAGGGAACAAGTTAACCAACCAACAAAATCAAATCAAAATGAAAATTAAATGTTCTTCAATCATAGCTCGCCTTTATGAGTATCCCCCCTCCCTCCTCCTCCAGGCCCCTGACCCCTAAAGTAATGTAAATTATAGTTCTCACTTGCTACCCTATGCACTCTATTATTATCTGGTCAGTGGGTTCCTAGACGCGAGCCATCCCTCCCAAGCTCTCCATCTCCGTTCGTGTGACTCATAACTGAGTCGTAACTTGGCGGTAAGTGCCTCCATTGATATAACCCCCTCATCCGAACTATCCACTCCTCTAACGTGGGGTTGGGCTTAGCCAATTAGCGGTAATGCACTTAAGAGCCACAGCTATAGAGGTTAACAGAATTTTTCTAATGTTGCCCCTGGAGTTAATTGCTCCTGGAAATCCCAATACCCACTCCTCAAACTGTAAGGGAATAAGGACCCCAGACATATCTTGTACAGCCTGCTGAATCAGCTGCCAGAAGAAGACTAGGGAGGGACATTCCCAGAAGATGTGCCAGTGGCAGCCAATGTTGCCACAGCCCCTCCAGCACATATCGAAGTGTGAAGTGCTATAATGACATGTGATTGTTGGTGTTTGAAAAAAATGCACTAAACTCTTCCAGAAAAATTCACGTCATGGGGGGCTGACATGACCTTCCATCCTATCCTCAATCTGCGTCCCCAAATAGAAGAAGATAGGGCTGTCCCGGTCTTTAATAACTACCTCACTGAAATCCAGGCCTGGATGAATTTGAGCTGGCTAAAGTTGAACACCGGAAAGACCAAGGTGATGGTGGTGGACCTGGGGTACCGGATAATAATAATAAGAATAATAAATCTTTATTTATACCGTGCCTTTCTTATAACCAAGGTGCCTTACAAAAATTCCACATAGAACAATAAATAAACAACAGATCTAAGACAACCGAATTAATAGAAGTGCAATAAAATAACATTATCAAGCATATATCTTGGACCATAAATAGGTCTTTAAGGCCTTTTTAAACTCTTCCACGGATGCACACTGCCGAAACGGACGGGATAGAGAATTCCAGAGGGCAGAGGCTGCATACATAAAAGCACGGGCCCCGGAAGGTCTTAAGAAAACCCTCAGAATCTCTAGCAACCCCTCGTCCACTGAGCGGAGCGATCAACTAGGGCAGTAAGGTACCAAAAGCTCTTTCAAGTAGTCCGGGCCCAGTGCGTGTTGGGCTTTGTAGGTCAAAAGACCAACTTGAAAGGTTATCCACCACTGTATTGGCAGCCAGTGCAGATTACACAGAACTGGAGAAATACGACAGGTACGAGGAGTACCCGTCAGTAGCCAGGCTGCAGCATTTTGCACGAGCTGCAAGCGGTGGATATCAACCCTAGGAAGCCCTGGACAAAGGGAGTTGCAGTAATCAAGACATGAGATAACAAAGGCATGGATCAATGTAGGCAGATCACCAGATGGAACTAGGTGCTTAATCCTGGAGATGTTCCTTAGATGGTAAAAGGATGACTTGAAGACTACTGACACCTGCGATCGTAGTGTCAGCTCATCGTCAAATATCACCCCCCGGTTCCGCATCCATTGAGAGGTAGAGAGCTGGACACCACCCAGGAAAAGTCCTGAGGGTAGACCAGCACCCGTCCCCTCTATCTGGTGACCCGGATCCACTACCATCACCTAAGTCTTCTCTGAATTCAACCTCAACCAGCTAGAATCCATCCAGTGCTGGATTTCAGTGAGGCAGTTGTTAAACACCGAGAAAGCTCTATCCTGGTTGGGTACAAAAGATAGGTAGTGCCGGGTATCATCAGCATAGCAGTGAAACCTCAGCCCATACCTTCTTACAATGTCTCCGAGGGGTAGCATGTACACTGAGAGCAGCATGGGGGACAATATCGAGCCCTGAGGAACCCCACAAGACAGAGAGACTGGGCAGGAAGAATTCATCCCAGACACCACCCTCTCAGTTCTGCCTGTCAGGAAAGATCTAAACCACCTGAGGACTGCACCAGTCATGCCACAGATGAACCTCAGATGTTTGAGAAGTACCCCATAGTCCACAGTGTCAAAAGCTGAAGAGAGAGATCGAGAAGAACCAGGATGGAGCGGCTGTTATGATCTCTTGCCATCAGGAGATCACTGAGCACCCGAACCAGCGCTGTCTCGGTATTATGCCTCTTTCGAAAACCAGACTGGAATGGTTCATAGATGTCATTGATGGTCAAATGGTTCTCCAGTTGTATGGACACTACTTTCTCAATCACCTTCCCCACAAAGGGGAGGTTAGAGACTGGTCTGTAGTTGGCATGACAGTCTGGGTCCAAAGAAGCTTTCTTCAGGAGGGGCGTTACCACTACCTCTTTCAGGGAACTAGGAAACTCACCCATCTCCAAGGAGCACCAGACTATCCGTGCTAGGACTGGACCAATAGTTTCACAACAACCCTTTATCAGGGAAGTTGGGCCAGGATCCAAACTACAGCATGTAGGATGCATACCCTGGACAATCCTCATGACATCAATGAGCTCTAGCCGGTCAAAGGAACTCCAAGAGAGCCTAGGGACTGCAACCAAGCTTCGATCAATGGTTTCCCCCATAGAGGATGCTGGCTGGAGAGCCACCCTGATGTCAGCCACCTTAGCCGCAAAGAAGCGAGCATGTACACTAAGAACAGCATGGGGGACAATATCATCACACTCAAC
Organism: Neoceratodus forsteri; assembly: GCA_016271365.2. Classification (NCBI taxonomy): domain Eukaryota; kingdom Metazoa; phylum Chordata; order Ceratodontiformes; family Ceratodontidae; genus Neoceratodus; species Neoceratodus forsteri. The sequence goes on from CM057459.1 coordinate 336,746,727, forward strand.
TTGCAAAAAGTCTCTTCGAACTTGCAGACAGGCTGGGTTGCACAGTCTGTCTACAGTTCGAAAGAGCTGGGCTGGTCGATTCTGAGTGGCCGCAATCTCCATGGACAGGAATTCTGCCTTCTTATGGGAGATTGCAGAAGGATAGAATTGATAATATTCCATCAATCTAAGATGGTCAGCATCAAGGATGGATCTCCGTCAACAGCACTCTAATCTTCATCCACATCACCGCATCTCCCTCAAATTCCCATCAAACCATGGTGACCGAGGGTGAAGAGGGGGAGAGGATGAACATGGATGGGAGCAATTTAATCCAGAGCTGAGGAAATGGCCCCATTATAGGCCAGAACCAAGGCATCTGGATCACCGCTGACTCCAGAAAGCTCCGATAGGTCAAGCACTGCTATCAGGCTCTCAGAGCTTACATCTTGCAAAGAGCGGTACCTGACCATCTCCACAGGGGTGGGCCTACAAAAGGGAGTGCAGAAACTGAACTCCACAGTGTAGTGATCAGACCGTCTGACAGGTTCCACCCCAAAATAGGATAGAGGGGTTGTGGGCTGGACAGCCCTCTGGACTTTCTATAGGGGGCTCCCTGATCACTTCCTCTGAATGGGTATGAAACCTGGGGGTAGTGCTTGACGACTGGCTGACATTACAAGCTCACGTGTCGGCAGTCATTAGTTCTTCTTTTTATCATTTTAGGAATATCTCCAGGATTAAGCACCTTGTTCCGTCCGGGGACCTTCCTACGCTGGTCCATGCCTTTGTGACCTCTCGCTTGGATTACTGCAATTCTCTGTACCTAGGGCTTCCTGGGGTTGATAACCATCATCTGCAGCTTGTGCAGAATGCGGCAGCACGATTGCTGATGGGGGCTTCTTGATCCTCCCATATCACTCCTGTGCTGCATGATCTGCACTGGCTACCAATTAGGTGGTGGATCACCTTTAAAGTTGGCTTACTGACTTATAAAGCCCTACATGGACTTGGCCCTGACTACTTTAAAGAGCTTCTTGAGCCCTATCGCCCTACGTGACAGCTCCATTCAGCTGACAAGGGGTTGCTGGAGATACCAAGGGTGTTACTGAAATCTTCAGGGGTCCATGCATTCATGCACGCTGCTCCTTCCCTTTGGAATTCTCTACACCGTCAGCTTCAGGAGTGCAGAACTGTGGGAGGGTTTAAACATGGCCTGAAAACCTATTTATGGCGTTAAGCATTTACAGACACTAATTAATATGATCCTCAGACTGTTTTTACATTGTTGGTTATTGATTTTGTCATTGTTCTCTTATCTTATTTCATCTTACCTTATCTTGTTGTAAAGCGCCTTGATGATTCGAAAGGCACCTATGCGAAATAAAGTTATTATTATTTATTATTATTATTGAGAATCTATTTGGACGCCCACCTCCTGCTCCCAGACTTTCATTAGTGAATCCAGTGCAACCTCCACTGGGGTCCCCAAGAGTTTATATATGCTAGAGATATAATGATGGGGGCCCTTAATTGTGTCCGCCCCATAGAGAAAGTCTTCCCACCCTGTGTATTGTCTGGTAAGATGGTGAATATTATTGTCCGAGTTGATGAAGTGTCGTATCTGTATATACCTGAGAAATTCCCTGTTTGACCAGCCAGACTTTTCTTTTGCACATTGGAAAGTTATGCACCCCCAGTCTCTATAAACTGTGTGAAGCGTAAGGGTCCCCGTCTTCCCCACTCCACATATCCAGCATCTAGTGTTGGAGGGAGAAAGCTTGTCTTATGCCTTATTAGGAAGAGAGGGCCCAGACCCTCAGGAGCATTAGTGTTATTTTTTTAATCTTCCGAAGAATCTGAAGGCTGTGTCTGACCCATTGATTTCTAATGGTTCTAGCCAAGTCTGAGGGAGTGCTGGTCAAACCTAGGGTGTATAGGGGTTTGAAGCCCACTTCTACATCCTCTACTAGGTACCAAAGGGATGAGGTAGCTGTCGTGCCCAGATTACCACCACCCCTATCTGAGCAGCCAGGTAATATTTAGAAAGATTCAGTAATGACAACCCACCTGACTCCCTTGGGAGTTGTAAAGTTGCCCTGGCTATTCTTGGCCTCTTGCCATTCCAAAGAAAACTCATTATATGCCCAATTATCTTGTTCCAGTAGGTGTTTGGGATTCTAATTGGGAGGGAAGAGAACAGAAAAAGAAACCTGGGAAGTATGTTCATCTGGATCATGGCTACCCTACCCACTAGACCCAGGAGCAGGAGCTTCCACCTAGCCAGATCTTTCACCATGGCAGACCAGAGGGGCTCATAGTTTGCTGTAAATAGTTTCATCAGGTCCACCACTATCTGGATGCCTATGTACCGGACTTGGTTTCTAGGGGCCCATTTAAAGGGGAAAGTTGCTCTAAAAGTTGGAGAACAGGTAATGCTCAGCTGGAGGGCCTCAGACTTTTGAAAATGTATTTTATAACCCAAGATCTTTCTGAATGCGACCAGAAGGTCAATCAGGGGAGGCAGCAATTGTTCCAGAGAGGAGAGGAAGAACAGGGAGTCATCTGCATATAGGGAGACTTTTTGCTCCATCCCTCTGGCCATAACTCCCCTAATCCTCCCATCTCCATGCACCCGAACTACAAGTGGTTCAAGACTTAGGGCAAAGATGAGGGGGGAAGGGGGCACCCCTGCCATGTCCCCCTCGTTAGAGGGAAGGGGCATGAACTAATCCCATTTGCTCTCACCAGTGCAACTGGTCCAACATATAACCCAGAAGTAACTGCTAAGAATTTAGGGCCGAAATTCATTCAATCCATGGTTGCTTTTAGAAATTGCCAATTATCCCTATCAAATGCCTTTTCTGCATCCATAGATATGGCTTTTTGAAAGCTGGGGGATGATTTTTGGGAGGTGATAACATTTAGAAGCCTCCGAATGTTATCTGGGAGGTATCTTCCCATTATAAAACCCATCTGGTCTTCATGCACCTATGAGAGGATCACTGTCTGTAATCTGCCTGCTAACAGGCATGTGAATAATTTTGAATCTACGTTCAGGAGGGAGATGGGTCAATATGACCCACATTCCGTAGTGTCCTTTCCCTCTCTAAGTAAAACTGAAATTTGTGCTTCCCTCCATGACTCCGGTATTCTCCCTCCTTCCAAAATCTCCTGAAACACTGACACTAAAAAAGGAGACTAACTGAGCCTCAAAGGTCTTGTAGAATTCAGCTGAAAAGCCATCTAAGCCAAGGGACTTTCCACTTTTAAGCTTCTTAATCTGTGCCTGCATGTCAGCCCCTGTAATATTTACCTCAAGGGAGTCCCTCACTTCTTGGGTGAGAGTCCTAATGTGGGCCTGTTAAAAGAAACCTCCCTGTGAGCTCCTCGAAATCATCTATGTTCTCCAGGGAGTATAAGGTTGTACAGTATGAGGCAAATATTTGGGTTATTTCTTCTGGTTTACTGGTAAGGGCTCCCCCTTTGGTCGGATCCTTAATTCAAAGTATTAACCTACTCGACTGTTCCTCTCTCAGTCTGGCTGCCAGTAACTTCCTTGCCCTGTCTCCCCCCTCACAATATCCTGTTTTATTCTCCTGTATTGTCCCTCTAGCTGGGTTTGTAATTCGGTTTCCAGAACCGAATGGCGTTCCTCTAACTGACGTTTAGTAGCTGCATTTAGAGTAATCTTGTGTTGAAATTCAAGTTCCCTCACCTCTTCCTCTAGATCTCTCACTTTACTCTCCCATCTTCTCTTCTGCTCTGATGCAGACTTTATGATTATCCCTCGAAAAACTGCCTTCAGGACGTCCCACCTCACAGCGTGGGAAGTCTCCCCACTTGCATTATGACCATCATACATTTTAATTGTGTAGCCAATCAACTCTTTAAAGCCGGGGGAATTCAGCAGGCCAACGTTTAGTCTCCAATGTGAGTTATGTGCAGCAGGAGCCAGAGCAAGACCCAGGATTACTGGTGCATGGTCAGAAAGGGAGCGGGCAAGAATCTCACAAGACTGTGCACTATAGAACCAGGTTTCTGACAGGAATAGCATATCTAGCCTGGTGTAGCAATTGTGCCTGTCTGAATAATGAGTATAGTCTCTTGCTTGGTCATGTATATCCTGCCACACGTCCTGAAGGCCTGCTCACTGGGTGCACCTGCCCAACATTGAACCAGCTCGGTTTCTCCTTTTCCCTCCTGCTGCCCCCTTGTCTAATGATGGCACGTAAGCAGTATTAAAATCACCTCCCAGGATGCAGAGCCTACTCTCTAGATCCACCAGCTCTCCCAGGATATTCTTAAGGAAACAAGCAGCCTCCTTATCTTTGTTTGGAACATACAAATTAACTATTAGGCAGCGAACATCCCGATAAACTGACCATAATTTCACAAATTGACCCTCAGGATCTATCTCCACTGTTTCCATCTCAAGTGGGCAGTCTTTATGTACCAAAATAGCTGTGCCCCTTCTATGAGGGTGAGCAGCATAAGTGGAGGCAAACAGAGAACCCACCCAGTTTCTACATAACTTCAGATGTTTAGCGGCAGTGAAGAGGGTTACCTGCAAAAGGGCCACCTGTACATTCCCCTTTTTCAGTTCTCGGAGGATTCGGGTATGCTTCACTGGATTACCAAGCCCCAGAACATTATATGTGGCAATTCTTAATTTATCCATGGGAGATATGTGTAGGATCTGCGTCTGTTTGGCTGTTAATATTGGAGTCTTCCCTTACATACCATGTTTGGTATGTATGCACATTGGGGTATGGATATATCTGGCCGAGCAGTAGGAAGAAATCAAAAAATCTTAAACACAACTTAGTAAACATGAGAAACTACTGTGGTAACTCCATAAACTTTGCTTGTTGCCCCTTTCTTAACAGAATATATTGAACAGTCCCTGTTAACTCCCAAGGTGTCACTTGAAGCCTGTCATACTTTTGATTTCCTATGATGGTGGATGGTGCTGCAACAAGCCCTGCACCTCGCTGCTCTGCAGAGCAAGCTCAGTGAGTACACCAAAGCAGTAAACTTTAACTTTCCCCAGTTCCCCCCTCCTCCCTCAACATAGCTGTATGGGTAGGGCTACTCATACCCCTTCCCCATCTATGCAATTGCAATTCTTCCCCCACTAGGATTTGATCGGAAGATATTTATTCCCAAATCATGTAAGGCACCCCAAGTTCAGGGTTACTATATCTCAAGCCTTCGAAATTTGTAAAGTACCTGTCGACTCTCCTCCCCCCGTCGCTAAACATTTAGCATCCCCTCAACCCTTTTAAAGTAGTGTCCAGCTTAATTAGACAAATAAGTAAAGTAAGCACTCCCCAGTAGTCCCATGTCTCTCCGATACCTTACAACAGAAACAAAAAGAAAGTTATTGCAAAGATCATCACTCGCCGTCCATGGCTCCATCATGTTCTTCAGGGTCGCCTGCTGCCTTGCTTTGTTTACAGGGGGATCTCTTGGTCAAGCGAATCCTGGACCAGTTTCTGACTCCTCCATTTTCCATTTGCTTGCCAGCTTGAGTACATGGATTCGGCCCTCCCACCAGTTGCCACTGATGCTTCTGTAAGCCTCTGATTGCTCCTGGGTCGATGCAGTTATCCAATTGAATTTTCAGAGAAGCTAGGTATTTTTTTGTTATCTTGGAGGCTGTCGAAGATCTTGGAGTCTGCATCAGAGGTGATTCTCAGTTTAGCTGGAAAGTCCACCAGCACTTTTAAGCCTTTAGCACGTAGCGCTTTGATGACTGGAAACCATAGCTTCCGTTTTGCCATAGTAGTTGGTGCATAGTCAGGCTCTACAAACAATTTTGTGTCCCCAAATAGTATCTCCTTACAGGCCTAGACCTTGTGTAGTATCAGCTCTTTCATGTGGTAATCAAGGAAGGCCATTACCACTGAATGTGGCCTAGCTTTGGGATCCTTCATTGGCGCCGCCAGGGCCCAGTGTGCTCTAATAATATTTATAGGGGTGTCCTTGTCCAGGCTTAATAGTTCTTTTAGTAACCCCTCTATATATTTGGCCATCTCTCCTGTTTCAGTTCATTCTGGGAGGCCATGAAGCCGCAGATTAACTCTGCATGAGCGGTTCTGTAGATCCTCCAATTTCTCCAATAATAACTGGGAACAATCATGGAGTTGTATCAAAGCCCCATTGTGCAGGTCCAGAGTTTCAGCATGTTCGGTGAGATGAACCTCGATTTCCTGCAATTTTTTGTCATGTTGCTGTATTTTTTGTTTATTCTCCTTTACCTTGGAGCTGATGCTGTCCAACATTTTAGTCAGTTGTCGGAGTTCCCGACATAACCGCCGGGATGTAGTCGTAAAGTCCTACCCCTCTTCTTCGGAGTCGCTTGAGAAGTCAGGCTCGTGGTGTACTTGTGGTCTGGTAGGCGCGTCTTCCTTTGCGGCGGGCGGGGGTATCAGATTCAGTTGTTGCTGCTTAAGAGCAGTTCCCTGCATTGCCCGATTTCTGGAATGAGCCGCCATGAAGGCAATTAGTCACCTGTACATGAATTTACCACTGGAGCCTAGTGGGGTAAGTTTTTAAGATCAAATGTTGAGGGAATCAGCGGGAGCTGATCGATCCTGCATCTACATCGCTTGGCGTCCCAACCAGAAGTCCAAAATAAACACTTTTAAAGAGAAATAAATTTCTTCAAGTGTTGAGAAGAAAGATCACTCTGGGGCAGTGTAGGATATACTGCAGAACTTAGCCCCCCCCCATAAAACATTCCCAGATTAAGCAATGATTAATGCACTCTATTTAATATTTCCAGGTTAAGCAATGATTAATGTACTCTGCATTTCTGAGTTACCTAAAGTGGTTAGATCAGTTCACTCACTAGGATAAAACCTGCAAGAGAGCTACAGTTATTCCCTCCAGTAGGTGGTGCCAGAGAAGAAGTACATCAGTGGCACTGGCAGGCAGAAAAAGGTTATGTGAAGTCCTGTTTGCAATGCATGAGCAGCAGGCTAGGAAAGCTCTGTACTTCAGTGTTTGTGTTTATTTTTATTAACTGCAGGTTTGCGGCGAGGGTGGTGGTGGCCTCATGAGTGCCCCCACCATTACTGCCGCCACAGAAACTGCCGAAATCGTCTGATAGTCGAGCTGCAGACTCGGTAACTGGAGTCAGGCTGCCCTCCCCTGCCTGGCTGATAAACTGCATCTAATGTTTAGCGCTCCTGCTGCATAGCAGGAGAGTCTTTGGGACTGCGAGAGAAAGTATCGTGGACATGGTTCCTGTGTGCGAGCCTGCAGCTGCTCGTTCATGTAACTAGCTTGTGTGACTAGAAAGGTGCAGTGGATGCGGACTATCCTGTGGGGTGTAATTTTGTGGGAAGAAATTGGACTGATGCCTCTGGACTGGTGTTCCCTTCCTGTGTCCTGTAATTCACTTAGCACCTTTTTTTAAATGTACTACCATTGTGATGATTGGATCCTGTCTGCTGTGATGTCACTCTGCCTGCTAAAAGGTGAGAGGAGCGTCCAGTGGTGATCCTTGCTTTTGTGAGTGAAGGGTGGTGATGGTGGCCTCTGCTTGGTGGCCTACCCCCCACTGTTGCTGCCGCCACAGAAACTGCCAAAATTGTCTGAGGGTTGCTACCTCTCTAGGGGATATTGTTAGTCTGTACCACAGTATCTGTTTTGTTGTATTTTGTCTGAAAATTGCTGTGTTGGGGGGCTTCTACTGTGGTAATAGGTAACACGGTGGTACTCTGTGGGTCTGGATGGCCTCACTGCCTGCTATTCTGTTGGGTCCTTGTAGGATACTGATCCGACTCAGGTGAGAGCATGCATAACATGTGGGCCCCTAAGCATTGCATGAGTGGGGCTGAGACCTTCCCTTTCTCTAATGTCCTCATCTTACTGCTCACTGCAATGTTCCTCCCTCTTCTTATTGTGGACTGTGCTCCCTCTATGGGACAATCCAGGATCTCACTTGGACTACTTGAAGAGAAGGTTTTTACCTTCTCTAACATAATAGCCTGCGACAGACAGTCTCCCTGGCCCATCTGCTGCCTTAATCTGCGGAGCTTCCAGTATTTTGTCCTAGTGGTCAGGCGTTCTGGTCACAGGTCATCCACTAGGGTTGGCTCTCCACCTTTGAGACATCTTCTCTGGCTTCTCTTGGTGATACTAGTCCTTGCAGGGGACATGGAGCTGAACCCTGGTCCTCCATGCCAAGCCTTCTCTCCTGTGGGCTGGCTGTCTGGCAATGGGCTGAAAATTGCCCATCTTAATGTCCACAGCCTTCTTCCCAACTTGGCAGAACTCCTTGCCTGGGTCACCCATTATAAGCCTGATATCCTTGGGATAACTGAAACCTGGCTTAAGCCCTCTACCCCAGATTCGGCCTGTGCGCTCCCTGGCTTTGACCTTGTCAGGCAGAACCATCCAGGTAAAAAGAGGGGGGTTGGTATGCTGGTCTATTACAGGAGTCACCTTAACCTGTTGGTGCTGGCCTGCCTACAGCCTGAGTAGTCTTCCTGTGAACTGCTGCACACTGTGCTGTTACTTGGGAACGCAAAGAAGCTACACATTGTGTGTAACTACAATCCCCCCACAGGTGGAGTACTGGGTTTATCCTCCCTTCTTGACTCTGTTGGCACTAGGACTGGGAATAATGAGCTATTGATCCTAGGGGACCTCAACCTAAACTGGCTTGGAAGCAATACCAAGCAGTATAAGACTCTGCTTGCAGGCTTCTCACTGTCCCAACTCATTAAGGATCCCACCAGGTGGTAGTCCACTGGTGGTATCAGCTTTCTACTGGACTGGGTCCTGTCCAATAGGCCTGAGAGGATTAGCTCCTCTGGTACCCTCCTTGACTCCATCTCTGATCATGCCCCTGTGTACTGCATATGGAAGGTCTCGGCCCCAAAGATCTCTCCTTAGATCATTCAAGTCAGGGATTTCTCCAGGTTTGACCTTGGTACTTTCCAAGAGGATCTTATGCTCATGGACTGGTCCACAGTGATGGATGCCCAGAATGCTTCCTCTGCAGTCTGTCATTTCCTTAGTATCTTTGGGGTGCTACATAACAAGCATGTCCCTCTTATCAGATGGAGAGTAAGGGAGGCTGCTACAAAATGGCTGCATGGAAGCCTCCTTGTTCTCATGAGGACTAGAGACAAATGCTGGGCCAACTTCAAGGTCTCAATGGACCAGGCCATATTACAGCATTACAGGAGGCTCAGGAATGAATGTAAAAAGGCTATCGGGGCTACCAAAAGCGAATTTTGCAAAGCCGCCTTACGGACCTCAGCTAAGGACTCTAGGAACTTCTGGAGGACTAATAAAAACATAGTGAGTGGTTCCTCCACCTGTGAGGCTCCTGACATGCTTATTGATGGTGCTAGCTGTAATAATCCGCTGACCATCGCCAATGCATTTAACTCACATTTTTCGGACCTGTCTGCCTTCACCTCTCTATTCTCCTCCAGTGGTCATGACAGACCTATCCAGGCCCCTCTGTCTTAACTGGCACCTTCCCCTCATCCTCTGTTCTACTTCAAGGCAGTGATGGCACAAGAGATGCAGAGATTGCTGTCTGGTCTCTCCCCCTTTTCTAGTGCTAGCCATGATGGTATGGAACCAAAGCTTCTCCGCTTTGTGGCTACCTTCACTGCCTCCCCTGTGGCCCATATCGTCAACCTATCCTTAGCCTCTGGGGTTATCCCTGACCTGTGGAGGGTGGTGAGGGTTGTCCCCATACTCAAACAGGGCAACCCTAGGATTCTTGACACTTATTGGCCAATTGCCATCCTGTCTACTATCAGTGAGCTTCTTGAGAAAGTTGTGGCGGGGCAACTCACGGATTATATCCAGTCTCATGAGCTACTTTCTCTGGTGCAGCATGGCTTTTGTAAAGGGCACAGTACAACCTCTGCCCTGGTCACTGTCATTTCTGGGATAAGGGCTGCTATGGATCAGGGCAGACTCTCTGGGGCCATCTTTATTGATCTCTCTAAGGCCTTTGACCTAGTTGACCAAGACTTGCTACGCACTCAACTTAGGACATTGGGCCTGTCCCTTCCTGCACTCAGTTGGTTCTACAATTATCTTCAGGGCAGGCAGCAACTTACCAAATATAGTAAGGTGCTCTCGGACGCCACCACCGTGTCCTCAGAGGTTCCCCAGGGGTCAGTCCTCGGGCTCCAGCTCTTCTTCATATTTGTCTATGACCTTCCCTCCTCAACTGCCTCCTGCAAGACCATCCTATACGCTGATGACCTTGTTATTCTCACTCATTCCCAGGATATTGGGGTCATTAACCACCAACTGAGTGAGGATTTCATGAGTATCCAATCCTGGATATCGTCCCACAAGCTGGTCCTAAATCTTAAAAAGACTCAGGCCATGCTGTTTGGATCCCTGGCTAAGTTAAAGGCCTCCCTGTCCCTCTGTGCATCTCAGGTATTGATGGTGTTCCTGTTCTCATCACCGACTCCGTCAACTATCTTGAGGTGACACCTGACCTTCAGCACGACCTTGGTCACCACATCCACAAGTGTGTGTTGAGCTGTTAACTGGAAATTGGGTCTGGCTTACAGGGTGAAGAATAATCTTACTTCGGTTGCTTGCCTAGCATTGGCCAGAGGTGTGTTTCTTCCATCACTATGTTATGGGCTCCTTTTGTTTGCTCGTACTACTAAGGTCCACCTCACTAGGTGGATCCTAGCCTGCAATAACATCTGCCATTTTGCTCTTGCAGCCCCTTGTCTCACTCACAATTGCAATCTGTATAGCAAGCTTAACTGGTTCTCCCTGCCCAACTACACGAATTTTGTCTCGGGCATCTTCACAAGCAAGGTTCTGGGCACTGGCAGCCCCCTGGATTGGTGGAGCTCCTCGTTCCTACTGTCTCCATTGCCTACTCCCTAAGGTCACTGGGCCCTGCTAGCCTTAAGGTTCCTGCGACACGTACCCAAATGGGGGACAGGGATTTTGCATCCTGTGCCCCATGAATACGGCACTCCTTTCCTGTCCAGGTCAGGTCCTCCCCTTCCCAGGTATGTCTACGAACCTCCCTGTGGAAGCACTTGAAGCTCTCCTCAGTATGTGACTGTCGCAGACCTCCCTGAGCACCCTGGTCCCTGCACTGTACTTGAGCACATCCTCTCCTGTACCTTGGCTCCAACCCTGCTGTGGCTGCCTGCCCGCCAGGGTGTGGCCCTGTGTAAAATGTGCAAATTCTGTATATATCTGTATATATTGCTAGGAATATTGTTTTAGAAACTATGTACTTTTTTACATTTGACGGTATCCGCTGTTATAACCCGAGTTATCCCACTATGTATGTTATGTTTCTCCTGACTTCGGTGTATCTGCCTTACCTGCATCAATTTGTACTCTGTACGTTCTTTTAATTTCCTGTACTCTCCCATGTCGTACCTGAAAATAGGTATATGTTTTGTCTAGTGTACTTACCTGGTTAACAAAAGCAAATTAAATAAGATTGCAACTTATATAATAATTGAAAAGGTATATGAACTGTTCAGTAACAAACTGATGCAAGCGTAGAAGCCTAGGTTAAGCTTTCCAGTTTGTTAAAAGCTCAAGTAACTTAGAGGCCTAGTCAGCATTGCAGCCCCCAGTGGAAGTTTAGAACTGCTGTATCTGTAATACTAATAGGGCATGATTGTTAAACCCGGAGTCTAAAGGGGGACATGCGATGACTGTACCCCAACATTACTGGTGTTAAGGAACTTTACCTGAACGGGCCAGCATACTATATGTTTGTTACCAATTAGAGTTACAGATTAATTATGTTACAATTATTTTCAAGTACAGCAGTGGCACTGGCAGCCAGAAAAAGGTTATGTGAAGTTCTGTTTGCAATGTATGGGCAGCAGGCTAGAAAAGCTCTGTACTTCAATGTTTATTTTTATTAATTGCAGACCTAATAAACAACTGATAACCTCACTTGGGTGTAAATCATTTCAAGTGTGCAACAGCAGTGTTGCTCAGTCAGCGGAGAAAAAATTCTGGAGCTCTCTAGGGCTGACTGCAGGCAACACACCCCTTTTCTCTCTTCTGATTGGCCAATGTGCCAACTTCATTTACATTGACTCCACCTCCGGGGCAGCTGAACCCAGCTGGCACACTGCACCTGTGAAGCATACTAAAGGACCCCTGGGATGAGAAAGTGTAATTTACAATTTTTTTGCATTTTTTTAACTGAAACTGCTAGATTCCCATTCAGTTACCAAACTGAAAGTACAGTTATGTAAGAACTTACCATATATCTTCAAGAGGATCTCTTGTAGCAGGCCACACCAGTAGGACTAAGCCACCAGGCATGAGGACCACATGTAAACTTTCTAGCTAGCAGTCTACCAGAGGGGGCCGCCCACCACCAATGTCACTCTCTGGTGTTGGCCTATCATATAAGAGTGGGCGACCCCCATAGCCTTCTCAGTTCTCCCGGAGGAGACCAAAAGCAAAAGCCCATTACGGGAACTGAGGAGGAATTCAACATAGCCTTAGAGTAGATAAAAAAAAGAAGCAGAAGGATCTCTGCCATGGAAAGGGGAAGCTTAGGTAGAAGGTCCGAAGGCCACGAAAGAGGAAAAAGGGGGAAGGAGAGAGGGAAAGCATGGCCTGCTGCAAGAGATCCTCTCAAAGATCTACTGTTACGGTAAGTAGTTACGTAACTGTACTATCTTACTTCGAGGCTATATCATGCAGCAGGCCACACCGGTAGTACGAGTCCCAAGCAGTTCTGCCAACAACTGGCATACAGTTCGGGTGGCTGGCCATACTGAACTAAGAGAGAAGGCCTTGTAGAACAGCCAGGCTGAAGCTGGCCCTACGTCTAGAGGTGATGTCCAAACTGTAGTGTTCTGTAAAGGTATGGACGATGCTCCAAGTGGCAGCTGCAACATTTCTGAAACAGGCAGCGTAAGTGGCCATGTCCCTGGTTGAATGGCCATGAACCACACCAGAAAGTTCCTTACCGTACTTCCTGTAACAGAAAACAATACAATTGGCTAGTCATTTGGATAAACACTGTTTGGACACTGGAACGCCCTCTTTCCTGGGGCGAAGGAAACAAATAATTTGGAATACTTCCTATAGTCCTTAATCTGGTGTGTTCAGTATCTCAAAATTCTATGCACATCTGAAGTATGGAGCAATGCTTCCCCTGGACTGGTATGCTCCAGAAAATAAACAGGCAGATGGATGAATGGATTCACAGCAAACTCGGACACCACCTTAGGAAGAAACTTAGGATTGGTATGCAAAGACATCCTGTCTTTGTGGAAAATCAAATAGGGCTGCTCACACATGAGCATCTGAAGCTCAGAAATCCTTCATGCAAAAGTAATAGAAACTAAAAATAATGTTTTGCAGCAGGCCTGGTAGTGTGGAGGACTGAGGCATCTTGCCATACCTCCTTCCATGCTGATGGCCCGTGTTCGCAGTGTGAGTGGGTCACCGGGGGTTGGCTGGGGTGACAGAGGATCGTGTGTCCATAGGACAGCTCTCTTCTCCGTGGGAGGGAGGGACACAGAGGCTGGCACACCTCTGACACCTAGCGGTGGCTGGGTGTCAGAGCACCTGGGTCCTATACATGGAGGTTGGAGGAGAAGCAGTCGGCCGGCGTGCTGTGGACGGAAGCATTCCATAGCTCAGCCATTGCTGATACCACATTGATCTGTTCCCGGGGGCACAGGAGAAAACAGGAGGAGAAAGGTCCTGTGTGTTGGATGACTGCCAACCCCTGCAGGCCCTACCCCGTAACATAGCAGGCACCTCAGAACTGAATCCGTGTCGGCGGGTTGAGGGATCCCCGCCGCCCCGCCACGGGGGGTAAGTCATGGAGGAAGACAGGAGGTGGCACTACAAATGGGTGGACAGGGCTGAGGGGTCAACAAGAACGTGGACCGCCCAGAAGGGGGAACAAAGTAAGTAAAAAAAAAAAAAAATAAGGTTAATGCTTTCCACGACTGGTAGTGTAGCTCGCAAGTCGTGGCTGGTTCAGACGGAAATAGGTTGAGTTGCTCTAACACAAAATTTAAGTCCCAAACTGGGACAGAATTACAGGATTGCGGATTGGAGGCTTCAAGTGCAATATGCCTCTCAAAAATGTCTGAGACATGTCAAGTTGAGCCACAGTGCGTCCATCGACAGGTACATGGTAAGCAGAGATGACAGAGATGCATCTTGATGGAGGAGTACTTGAGATCAGAGTTGGGGAAAGAGCAAGTTCTCGAAGATCTGATTCACCAGACAGGAGAAGGGGTCTAAGTGGTGCAATGCAGCCCATATAGCAAAATGCTTCCACTTCATGGGATAAGTGGCCCTGGTGGATGGTTTCCTAGCTGCCACCAGAACATCCGCCACCTTAGAGGACTCCCCAAACCTCACAACACCAACGTCCTCAGGAGCCAACCATGTAGATGGAGAGATATGGGGTCCAGATGGATCAAGGTGCCCTGCTCCTGGGAGAGCAAGCCTGTGCACAGGAGTAGGAACACTGGAGGTTCCACTGCCAGCTGCTGTAGCAGGGGAACCAGATCTGACAAGGCCAGAAGGTGGTAATTAGAATCATTGCTGCCCCTTCCATCTGATGTTTGATCAGAACCTACTAATGGAGCGGGAAGGGAGGGAAGGCATACTGGAATCTCCCTCTTCAAGAGTGGGACAACGCGTCTCACCAGAAAACTCCAGGCCCTGGAACAAGCAAGTAGAGAAGCAGTAGTTTTGCACTGAGTGGGGTCGCAAAAAAGTCCAACTCTGGACAAGCCCACCGGTTGACCAGACCTTCCACCACGGAGATCAGGAGATCCCTCTTGTAAGCTCATGACCGAGACCGGTTCAGGCTGTTTGACAAGACATTTTGGTCACCGGGACCATAGATGACGGAGAGTTCCAGATCGTGGTCTATGGTCCAATACCAGACCCTCATCATTTCCTGACACAGAGGGCATGAATGTGTCCCTCCCTGTTTGTTGATGTAATGAACCATGCTGTTATTATTCATTTGAGTAAGCAATGGGCCCAGGGAGAGCTGGGTTTGGAAGACCTGCAAGGCATACAGAACTGCTTGCATCTCTAAGACGTTGATGTGGAGCTCTGTCTCCACCGTGGACCACAACCTCAGAGTCTGGTGGGTACTCAGGTGAGCCCCCCAGCCTAGACTCGAGGCATCTGTTGCGAGGATTTGCTTTGGAGGTGGAAAGAATGGCACCCCTCTCAGGAGGATGCTGGGCTCTAGCCATAGCAGCACCTTCTTGACAGGATCTGAGATGAAGATTGGCTGGTTAAGGTAATCCATACGCTTGTCCCACTGGACCCGCACCATCCATTGAGGAATCTTAATGTGTAGCCTGGCTGGGGGACTGTAAAGATGGCTACAGCCATGAGTCCCAGGAGGTGCAGAAAGACCCGTGCTGGGACTAGACAGCCGGAGAAGAGATGACGGGTTTGATCCATCAGGTGCTTCACCCTGTCTTGGGGTAGAAAGGCCATACCCTGAGCTATATCCAATAGTGCTCCAATGTACTGAAGTCATTGGCAGGGGGTTAGAAACCACTTGGGCAGGTTGATCATGACCCCCAAATCCTGGAACAAGTGGCAGGTATGAGCCAGGGTTTGGAGCAGCTGCTCCCTGGATGGCACTGCTAGCAGCCAGTCATCCAGGTAAGGAAACACATAGAACCCCTGCTGTCTGAGGGCAGCTGCCACCATTGCCAAGCACTTGGTGAACACCTGGGGGGCTGAAGATAAAACAAATGGCAGAACCCTGAACTGGAAATGGCCACCCTGAAAATGAAATATGAGGAAACGCCTGTGGGAGGCGCATACCTTTATATGTAGCTAGGCATCTTGCATGTCCCGGGAGCAAATCCAGCCCCCCCCCCGCCAGTGTAATAGGGGCAGCAGATCCTGAAGGGTGACCATTCTGAACCATTTGTATTAGATTAACATGTTCAGTTTGCTGAGGTCCAGAATGGGCCAGAGGTCCCCTGTACTTGTGGGGACCAGGAAGAAATGGGAGTAAAACCCCTTTCCTTGCTGAAACTACAGAATGGGTTCGATGACCCTTTTGCAAAGTAGGGCAAGGATCTCATCTCACGGACAGAACTGGGAGTTTGTCTTGAGGCCACTCCAAAAGTTCCCGGGAACGGCCGTGCTCGATGAGCTGCAGTACCCAACTATCTGAAGTTGTCTCCCTGCACCTGTCCAGATGGAGGGAGACGTGACCCCCTATAACCACCTCCTGCATGTCTAGAAGGAGAGGGCCTGGCAAGGAGTCAGGAGGGGGGGCAGCCTCAGCCAGGACTGTGGGACCTCCACCAGAGCTCTTGCTGGAAGAGGGGGTGGGTAGGGCAGCCGCCATTGCCTATCACTTTCCCTGAGGCTTGAAGAAGCTCGGGTTGACCTGAGGGTAGCCCGACAAAAGGGCGTCCTCTGTCCAGACTTGGGCTGTGTGTGATACATAGAATGAACAGACCTCAGGGTGCATCCAGACACCTGTAGGTGGGAGAGGATATCTTCAACTCTCCACCACACAATTTGTACTCTCTAAATGGGGCATTCATGATGGACAGCTGGATGTCTTGGGCGAATCCAGACACCCAAATCCAAGAGTGGCGGTGCATGCATATGCTAGCAGTCACCGCCTGGGCCGACACATCTACTGTGTTGTAGGCCGCCCAGAACAAATGGGTACCGATGTCGAAGGCTGACTTAAGAGAACCCAGGGCTTGCAGCTTGGCAGGGCTATCTGGTTAGGATTGGACAGCATCCTTGGCCTAATCCCACAGAGCATTTGGTTCTGGAGCATGTGTGCCAAGGTAACTGAGGGTGTGGATCACCAGGGTGGTTGAGGGGAACACCTGCTTGCCTAGAAGGTCCAACCGACATGACTCCTTGTCAGGTGGCAGGGAACTCAGATGCTTAGACTGCTTAGTGCGGTCGTGAGCAGCGTTTATCACCACAGAGTCCACTTGCACCTGTTCCCTGAGAAATAGTTTCTCCACTGGGGCATGGTACAGCCTACTGGCCTTTCTGGACAAGGCCGGGGTCAGACTGGGACGATGTCAGGCAGCTATGGTGGCATCCTCATAAGTATCTAAGAGAGGTCGGACCACCAACAGAGGAGTCTCCAGCTGGCAAAGGTAAGTAGTGAGCCAACACCGCTCCAGTTCCTGCTCTTCAGTCTCAAACCCAATGGCCTCCTGAATATGTCGTATGATGGCCGTGAAGGTGGGGTCATCTGGTGGGGACTTGGGGACATACCTAGAGGTCACTTACACTTCTGAAGAGCCTATGAAGGGGGTTGATGAGCCACTGATGTCACCTTCATCTCCCTCATCACCCTGCTTGTCCTCATCAGGCAGACACAGGTCTGGATGGTACTCATCCCCCTCATCTGTGGGCCACTGGGGGTATGAGCTGGCCTAGGTGGCAGAGTCAGCCATGGGGGCATCGGAGTGGGTGGTCCCAGAGAAGGACCCTGGAGAGCAAGAGGTACCAGGCCCCGAGGAGAGGGAATCTGCAACTGCATAAAGACCCAGAGGGACATAAGTAGTCTTTGAAAATTGACTGTGACAGGTGTCAGTCCAGCAGGTGCCAGATAAAGATAGACCGGCATAGGTCCTGTGGGTGCCAGCTGGGAATAAATGGGCATAGATCCTGCAGGCACAGGCTGGAGATAGGCTGGCATAGGTCTGTTGGTCATTGGCTGAGGTTAGGCAGGCGCAGGCCCGATGGGTGTCGTCTGGGGCAAGATTGGTGTAGTTCCAATGGGCGCAGATTGTAGCAAGGCCAGTGAAGGTTTCACGGGCACCAGATGAGTTAAGATGGGCACTGGCTGAGGTAAGACAGGTGCCGGGGTGGGAGAAGCCCTCACTGGTGAAAGTGGTGGAGGACTCAGCCCTGGAGAGGCGCCAGTGTCCTGTAGCACCAGCTCTGAGACTGGAGGATGGATGGTAGACCCTGAAGAGGTGACTGACGCTGGGGTTGTGGGTGGCAGGCAGGAGGCAGATGAGATCCTGGCTTCTGCTAAACCTACGCTGGCTGAAAACACGCCGGTCGAGCCACCATTCTGTGTACCCATCATGAGTAAGGGCCTGAGCAGCAGGAATTGAGGGTCATGGAGTGAGCCCTGACCTGAAAGACCTCTGCCCAAAATAGTAAAAGTGGTGGTAGGCAGTGCCAACAGCAGCACCATAGGAGAGAGGGCATGTGCCGCAGCCGGGGCCAACCCCCCAGAGGAGGAAGAAGACTCCTTCATGGTCGAAGAATGGTGGGGAGATTGTGAACGGGAAGAGGAGGACCGGGACCTATCCTGGTGTCTGTGTTTCCTGCTGGCCTTATCCCGGGACTTCGAAGACTGAGAGCCCGAGAACTGGGCTGGGGAGATTGAGGAGCTCCTGGCCTGCAGCTCCCATTTGATGGAGGCGACCTTCTTCTACAAGATAATGTCCTCTAAGGTCCACTGGAGGTGTTGCCAGGTTGCCTGGTTGAACTCTTGGCAGACTTCACAGGCTTGAACATCGTGGTCTGGGCCTAGGCAGCAGATGGAGGCAGAATGGCCATCTTTCTCCAGGAGTTTTTTTCCACAGGCACACTTGATTTTGAAGTGATCCGAGGTCGAAGTTGGTTAAGAAGCATAAACATAGAAGATGTTGGCAGGTAAAGATCTCTTGGCCCACCTAGTCTGCCATATTTTTCCCTACCTACCATGTCACTGCAAAATCTACTGTCTTCGGTCTTCTTCCTATGCCTTACTGTCAAGATCCCATTGTATTTACTCCATGCATTCTTGAATTCTGTAACCATTTTAGCCACTCCCCCAGCTCCTCTGGGAGGCTGTTCCATGCATCCACCACCCTGTCTGTGAAGAAGTATTTCCTCACATTTCCTCTGAGCCTCCCTTCTATCTTCATAGACCCTTGTCCTCGAGCATCTTTTTCCCTGGAAAATGCTACCTTCCTATACCTTGTTTTACCTGTGAGGTATTTGCATGTTTCTGTCATACCCACCCTTTCCCTCCTTTCCTCTAGGGAGTACAGATTCAACTCCTTAAGCTTTTCTTTGTAGAACTTTTGATGTAGGCCTTGCACCATTTTGGCTGGCCTCCCTTGTACTGCCTCCACCCTATTTTATGTCCTTTCGGCGATGGGGCCTCCAGAACTGGACACAATACTCGAGGTGTGGTCTCACCAGTGATCTATACAGTGGTATTATTACATCCCTTCTTCGGCTGATGATTCCCTTGCCTATGCATCCCATTAGCCTTCCCCACCGCCTTGTCACACTGTTTAGCTACGTTTCGATCATCAGAAATGATTACCCCCGATCACTTTCTTGCTTTGTGACTGCAGATTCCATTCCTCCCAGCTGGTATGTTGCCCCCATGTTTCTGTGTCCCAAGTGCATGATTTTGCACTTTTTGCACTGAACCCCAGCTGTCAGACCCGTGACCATGCTTTTTTAGTTTGTCCCTCATTCTTACCTCCTACCCCAGTGTGTCTACTCTGTTGCAGAGTTTTGTGTCGTCTGTGAAGTGTTGGGTAAGTTACTTTTTCTATTACTTTTGGAAACTTGTTCCAGGAAGCTCTGTGCAGTCACTACCAAGGACGAAGAAGTACTGGAAAATGTAATACACCTTACAGTTACAATTACTTATGTCCTTTTATACAAAAGAAATACGTAACTGTAACTGATTATATTTATTTAAAAGTAGCTAGTAACTAACCTATTACTTTCAAAAAATGTAATCTTTCATAGTTAATTATTTTTTGTATAAAAAGAAATAAGTAACTATAATTGTAAGGTGTATTACTTTTTCTAGTACTTATCCATCCTTGCTAGTGACTGCACAGAGCTTCCTGGAACATGTTTCCAAATGTAATAGAAAATAATAGAAAAAGTAACTTACCCAACACTGTCTGTGAACAGGCATACCTTCCATTCCAGTCCTTCTGTAATGCCACTAATAAATACATTAAAGATGATCGGGCCAAGTACTGACCCTTGCGACATCCCACTGGTCATCTTGCCTACTCCAGAGTGGATGCCATTTACCACCACCCTCTGACTCCTATTGTCTAGCCAACTCTCTACCAATTTTACTACTTTAGACCCTACTCCTAGACTCTCCAGCTTCTTTACCAGTCTTCTATGTGGAACAATGTCAAAGGCTTTACTGAAATCCAGGTAGGTCAAATCCACAGCTCCTCCCTGATCCACTACCTTGGTTACTCAGTTAAAAAAAAAAGATCTGTAGAGTTTTGATCTTCCCACCATTTCAGGAACCCCCCCCCCTTCATTCTTTTGGTAACCAGGTAAGGCACAAGTGCCTTTTTTCAACAGAGGTAACCCAGGAGCACTGGAGAGGTTAAATGACTTTCACAGAGTATACACGCGAAGGTTGTGGGAATCAAACCCAGGTTTAATGGATGTGCCAAACTCATTCACAGCTCATCACTCTAACCTATAGGGCCTAGAGTCTAGGCTATCCTGCCAGCCCTTTAGAAGACATAAAAAAGGAAAAGAATGGAAAAGAACTATGGTGAGAAAAAAGAAAGAAAAACTCTGAAAAGTGCACAAAAATTGCAGCTGACTAAAGCTGCAGTGGTTTCCAGAGGTCCGACGTGTGTTGGTTGATGGCGGGAAAAGAACTGAGGAGGCTATGGGGGCCACCCACTCTGATGGGATAGGCCGACGTCAGAGGGTGATGTCAGTGGTGGGTGGCCCCTCTGGTAGACTGCTAGTTAGAAAGTTTCCATGTGGACCTAGTGCCTGTTGGCTTAGTCATATCAGTGTGGCCTGCTGCAAGAGATACCCTTGAAGTAGGATCTTCAATTTTTGTAGTTCCTGGAACAGAGAGGGAAAGGGGGAAAAATGCTATTTATTAAGAAAAGTAAATAAAACCAAGGCAGAGGAGGGTGAGCACACGAACAGTGGTGCCTTGTCCAAAAAGGGATTCCAATGAACACAATGAAGGATGGCACTCGCCACTAGTCTCTGTAGCACAAAAGACACTAGGCAATAAAAATCCTCCTAAATCATTTAATAGCATAAAAATAGAGCAGACAAAAGGCAAAGAACAGGTAGTATGGAGCAACAGATGCTGAGGCACCCACTGACCTAATGTTTCACCCCAGTAAGTCAACACAGGTGATATCAAGCCAATTATACCCCTCATTTAAATGTACCAAATTTGATATTCATGTGTGTTTAACACAGATTGACTGAGTCAAGTGTCTGAATGGAACTAAGATCACAATTAATAAAACACCAACTGCACAAATTCAGTGCAGAGAAAAAGTCCACTTAAGTTCAAATAAATTCATATTGGGGCCCCTACAATTTCTAATATACACAAATCAAGTGACAAGTGTAGTAAAGGAGTCCAAAATTAGATTCTATGCTGATGATACAGTCTTACTAATCAAAGGACCTAGTCAAATTCAAACGCAGTTAGACCAAGAAATGGATTTTACAGCAGTCCAGAACAGGTTTGAAAAATCAAATCTAGTCCTTAATAGTAAAAAATCAAAATCTATAATGTTCACAAATAGAACAAAGACAAAACAAGTTCCTTTAGCACTAGAAATCAAAGTCATAACCGGAGAGTGTCTAATTCAGGTGTCAGAGTACAAATATTTGGGTCTTTGGGCAGATTGTAGGCTAAAATTTGACTATTATATAAATGAAATGGTGAACAAAATCAGTTGTATGCTAGGAGCCTTAAGAAGAACAAGGCATTGTCTAGATGAGAAAATGAGACGGTCAATAGTGAACCAGATGTTGGTACCGATTATAGCTTACATATTTATGGATTTGCAAGTGCCACCAAACTAAAAAAAGCAGAGGTTGTATATAATTGGTTGTTGAGGTTTGTATTACATATAGAATAGTGGATGGTCGCCCATCCACAACAAAGCTGTGTTTCCATCGAGGGAGTTGATCGTGTCATAGAGACCTTGAGAGTGAAGCTCGAGAGGTCTCTGGCATCATCAACTCCCAAAATGGAAACACAGACTTCATTGTGGATGGGCGACCATCCACTGTTTTTTATAGTATATGGTTCCCCAAAAATGGACACAAGGTTCATACCTTGTTCACGCTCCTGCACTCATCCTCGCTTGAGTCCCGTTCTCCCAAGGTACCGGTCCTCCTCACTGCAGTTATGTGCTCATGTTCCGGTCACGTCCCAGCTCCACGTCGTGATCCCACTCTGCTTTTCCAGACATTTTGTTAAAAAAAAAAAGCCGTAAATTTATATTTTTGACACACGGGGCAGATTATGGCAGTGTGTGTGTCCAAACTGTCTGCTCACCCGACCACTCGCTAAACGAGTCTGCCATTTTAGTATCTATTTTTTGAATCTCTGCCTGTTTCCATCAATCAGGTAGGAGCTCAAGGGGGAAAAGTTGTTGTACTATCGATGTGAGGTCAGAACGATAGTACAACTTTTTTGACCTTTGAACTGTCCTACAACAAGATTTGGAAAACCTTTGTTTTCCAGGCACAATAAACCCTAACCATATACTATAAACTAATAGACGGACTCATCTCTGTAAACTTTATGAAGACTTAAACTGGCTTACACTAAGAAACAAACAAAAAGTGACTTAGGTAAATCAAATCAGAAAGACAATTATTACCATGAAACCTTCATACTTATATGAAAAACTGGAAAAAGTAAACACTCAAATAATTTAAGGAAAAGTAAACTACTTAGGGACTACCAATTCAATGTACCCAAAATCAGATAAAGAGAAATGACCTTCTCACTTTTGCTATAAAACTTGGAATGAACTAAGGGTACAGACAAAAAACACAAATGAAAATTCAAAGAAATTTAACACAGCACTAAAACATGAACTATCTACAAAATGTACATGTTTTGATTAGATCATACATCTTTGCAGCACAAGTTAGATAAAGAATATGGTGGATGTGATTACCTGCAATATTTTGTCCCTCAATGTTGTATGTGTATTGTGTGACAGATTTGCATAAATTAAATCAAGGAAGGCTGGCCCGGTGACGTAGCGGTAGCGCTACTGCATGCAACACTGGCTGTCCCACTTGGACAGCTTGTTCTGATCCCTGTATCATTTTTTTGTAAATATAAAAAAATGTGTGATTGCCTGGCAGGAGGAAATGCTGGCTTGCTGAAATTGACACATCAAACCCCCTTAGGGATAAGTTCAAAGGACAGGAGGTAGCTTAAACTGCAGCTATCTGAGGTGCAATTATCTTGTTAGTTTGCTTTAAAGACAGGAACCAAAATATCCATTTTATAATGTCCTCAATGAGATCCTTTGATTTGCACTGAGTGTCAGGAGAAAAGGGACACAGGCCAGTATTATGGGTATCCTCCCAGGAAACCAGCTCATTTCATCAAAGAGACTTTGATGTCTGGGTATACCAGGTCCCAGACTAAATTAAGGAGTCCAATATACATTTGCTTGGAATATGCAGTGACTTACATCAAAGAGACTTTTGATGTCTGGGTGAAACATACCACAGACCAGTTTTGGTAAGATTCATTATATCACCTATTATTTTCTTAAATATCGTAGTAGGACATTCTGTGTTATAGAATATAAATTTTAATACACCAAGGGGGAGTAAGGTGACCTCAGAGAGAAGGCCGGCTCAAGACTGTTTTTAAACTACTGAGCAGACCTTAGAGTGGACATTCATTTTCATTATCTGACTGAGAGAAGAGAGACCACGAAGCACTGAAAGATTAAGAAGTAAGGACCTTAGACAAGACTAGTCTGAGTGTTATCATTTGTAAGAATCTGCACTTTTAAACCTGCTTGTTTTAAGGCTATATGTGTTGGGATATTTTGTTCTGTAATTTTTCTGTTTTCCTATTTTAAAGTAAAGATATATATTTTAAAAATGGAAACTGCTTGGTGTGCCTTGAAATTTCTTTTTATAAAAGTGACGCTTTGAAGGTTATAGTTGACACCGTGTATGAGCTTATTGTGATACCAAACTGGGAAATAGAGTTCTCTAGGTCTTGCTTAGAGTTCTAAAGGTTCATTGTTATACCTGGTTAGGTGCCCGTAGTTAAAGATATCTGGCCCCCCGAAGACAGAATTATCTGAGCCTGACAATTGGATGCGCTAATAAGAGGTTATCGGTTTGAATCCCTGCAGAACTTGAGACTAAGGTGACTCGAACCCACAAAACAGACAAGAGGGTTACCTTGTTCTGTTAAACTGTTCACGATTCTATGCTCAGAGATTGGCACTTTGGGAGTAGAGGGCTGACCTGCTGAATGGGTTTGTGACAGATTGGTGGCAGTGGTGGGATAAACGGTTTGGTGGTATAAGCTTTATTGTTCAGTGTGTCAGCTTGAGACTGTTCAGCTCACTTAGAAAAAAGAAAGGCAGAGTTTTATTTCAATAGGTAACAGAACTATATCCCTTGGCTTACAGTCAAGTTCCCACCTGTTTTATTTATTTATTTTTCTAAACTGCCAGTCAGATTAGCAGGAGTCAGGAAAGATGGCTTCCAACTACAGCAGGCACACTGTAGAACACTTAAAACAGTTGTGCAAGGACAGAGGAGTCCTGTTTGAGGTGACAGCCAAAAAGCAGAACTTCACAGAGGCCCTGATGGTAGCAGATATCCAGAGCAGCAAGTCACAGACTGTGATTGTAAAGGACAAAACCTCAAGTGTGGAAGGGCTAGTGGCCAGTGAAGGGTCCAGAGCCGATGAGGAGGACAGCAGGGCCACTGTCAGTGAAGGGCCAAAGCAGCAGGGGAAGGTCAGCAGAATCCTGAACCCAGTGGTACTCAGGCTGCAAACTGAGTTGCGCAGGATGAAACTGGAGGCAGAGTGAGAACAGAGGGAAGCAGACCATAAGGCAGAGCGAGAGAAGCGAGCAGCAAACTGTGAGGAGTGTGAGCGCCAGCGAGATGCAGAGGAGAAGAGAGAGGAGTGCCAGAGACAACACGAACTGGAGAAGCATCTGTGGTAAGGACCACTGAATGAGAATGAGTGGCAAATGGGACCCCTTGTCTTAAATTGTCCTGATCCTGCCACCATTGAAGGGCTTGGATCAAGGTCAGAGTCACTGGGATTAGTTTGGTAAGGGAATCCTTCCTCTGAGACCAAAAAGCTCTCAGATGGAACTGAATATCCCTCATCTGGAACCTTGCCCCTTGGACCACTGCTGTTGAAGCTACCATGTGGCCCAAGAGCTGGAGGAAATGCCTTGCTGGTCGAGATACCGACGGCTGAAGTAAGAGGCTAGTTCTACAAGAACCCTTGTCCCTTCCAGGGGAAGAAAGGCTCTTGCTCTGACTGTGTCCAGTTCTGCACCTATAAAGGTAAGAAGCTGGACTGAGGCAATGTGAGGAAGTATGTTTTAACAGAGAGGGTGGTGGACGCCTGAAACAGCCTTCCTGAGGAGGTTGTGGGGTCTAAAACTGTGGGAGAATTCAAGAATGCATGGGACAGACATAAGGCAATTTTTGTGGGGGGTAGGAAGAAATAGGCTGTTGGTTAAATAGGATCTGCAGCTTATCCTCTAGGTAGGGAAATGGGCAGACTAGGTGGGCCAAGCGGTCCTTATCTGCCGTCAAAGTCTATGTTTCTATGTTTCTATGACTGGTTCGAGAACTGACTTGGGAAGGTTGAGAAGAAATCCTAGAGAAGTGAGCACTTGCTGGGTCACTTGCAGGTGAGACTTGACTTGGTCTGGAGACTGGCCCACTATTAGCCAATCGTCCAGATATGGAAAAATGGAAATCTTTTGCCTTCTTAGAAAGGCAACTACTACTGCCAGGCACTTTGTGAAAACCCTTGGGGCTGAGGTTAGGCCAAAGGGCATTGCTCTGAACTGATAGTGGCCTGAGGGCAACTCGAATCTGAGGTACTTTCTGTGGGAGCATCTAATGAGAATGTGAAAGTAGGCATCTTTGAGGTCCAGGGAGGCTAGAGAGTCCTATGGCCTTAGAGAGGGAATAATTATTCCCAGAGTTACCATCTTGAACTTTGGTTTTAAAAGATGTTTGTTTAGATATCTTAGGTCTAGGATGGGTCGCCACTCCCCTGTCTTTTTTGGGGTCAGGAAGTACCTGGTGTATAGCCCTTTGCCCCAGTGTAGGGTAGGTACTTTCTCTATGGCTCTTAAGGCCAGAAGAGATGAAACCTCTGCCTCTAGGGCAAGGGTTTCCGAGAGATTTGCAGGTGGAAAAGATCTGGCTCTCATCTTTGGAAATTTTTTGAAGCGGAGAACCAGTCCCTGGCTTACTACTTCCAGGATCCACTTGTCTGATGTACTAGACATCCAGTCCTGGACAAAATAAGCCAGCATGCCCCTTACTGGAATAGGAGAGTTGACCCGGGTAGGCCCATCAGGGTGTCTGCTTGGCAGGGGCCTTAGGCTGAGGAGTGGATGCAGCCCTGCTCATTCCCCTTCTGCCTCTCCCTCTGAAGAACCCCCTCTGTGAAAAGGAAGAAGAGGATTGTGCTTGGTAAAAGGGCCTTTGAAAAGGCCTTCCTCTGCCCCTAGAATGCTGCCTTTGAGGAGTTGTCTGCCTCTCCTTGGCCTGAGCACTCCTGTAGGTAGTCCTGTACTCATCCATTTTCTTCATGTAATTCCCTGTCTGCTCCCCAAACAGAGAAATACCCACTACAGGAAAATCCATGGCCTTAGCCTGGGTATCCTGCGAGAGGCTAGTACATCTGAGCCAAGCCATTCTCTGAAGAGCCACAGATATAGCCATGACTCTTGATGACACATCATTAGAGTCCACAGCAGCATGAAACTGAACTTTAGATGTCTCAATCCCATCTGCAGCTACTGCCTCTAGCTCCTTGGCTAGCTGGGGGAGGCCTGTTTAGCCAGTGCCAGTACAGTGTCCCACCTGGACTTCTGGTACCTAGCTGTATAGGCCATATAATTCGCCTGTCTGAGTCCCAAGGAAGATGCCATGTACAGCTTTTTTGCCATGGCATCAACCGTCCTAGAGTCTTTGTCTTGGGGGTGTGAAGCCAAGGGAGTGCTTGCCTTATCACAGGCAGCAGCCTGCACAACCCCAGCTTGGCTGTATTGGTGATATAAAAACTCTGTTTCTGAGCCTGAGAGCGTATACTTCTTGTCCATTCTTCTGTCCACAGGAGGTATAGAATTAGAAGACTTC
Organism: Neoceratodus forsteri; assembly: GCA_016271365.2. Lineage (NCBI taxonomy): Eukaryota > Metazoa > Chordata > Ceratodontiformes > Ceratodontidae > Neoceratodus > Neoceratodus forsteri. The sequence continues at coordinate 336,773,862 of CM057459.1, forward strand.
AGAATTTTTTGCGTCTGTTTCCCAAAAGATTTTTGGAGGGGACTAGACAGTCTCCTGGACTCTGGGATGTCCATCATTTCTACAAAATCAGTCTCCTCCTGATCCTCCATTGCCTCTCCCATAGGAAGTTGGGGGGTCTCAGCCACCTTTCTGTAGAACATAAAGCGGAAAGGGGACTCAGAAAACCTAGGACAGGATAACCCAGAAGGTCTGTCTGGGGAGATGTCCGGTTCCACAGGCACATCTAGACTTTCACCATCACCATCATCATCATCATCATCATCTTCAAACTCCCCTTCCTCCTCAAACTCCGGTTCATAAAATTCTTCCAAAGTATAATCATGAATTGGGGGAACTGACCGAACCGAGCCCCTGCCAAAAGGTGCTGGATCGGCCAGAACCAGGCGAAGCGATTCCACAATCCGAATCGCTCTGGCTATTTCTTTGGCGGTCAGAACATGGACTTCTGGATCCGAACCGGATGATTTTTCTTTGCGCTTTCTTTTAGTCGGAACCGACCCCTCGGGATCGGCTCTCCTTTTTCCCCAAGAAGTATCGCCCTGGTCAGAGGGCACTCCTTCCGGTTCGGTCGGAACCGAACTGGGCTGGCCATCCGGGTCACGGATTTCCGGCCTCCCTTTTCCTCAGTCTACTTAATCTCTTTCAAGGGTAGATTTGGGAACATTTTGCAAATTTGGCAGTCTGAATCAAGGTGTTCAAACCCCAGACAATAAACACAGGTGGTGTGGGGATCGGCCTTAGCAAAGACCTCCCCACACTCACTACAGTGTTGAAACCCAGTGGGCCCTTTTTTTTTCTTGGGTTTCTCAGACATGGCCAACCTAACTAAACTTACCCTTTTTTCGGCAACCGCCAGGCAAGACTCCCTTATCAGTTCCTAACCGTGTCACGGGTCTTGGAAAAAAACGTTTCAAAACACGTTTTTTTTTAGAACCGATAAGAACCAGTAACCACACACTAAAGTTACACAAGAATTTAGCAAATGATCGGTTCAGCCGAATAGATCCACACTTTTTACAAGTTCCACACAGAAAACACAGTACAAAACCTATCTAGTACTCATGGTACCACAGACAGAGAGTGAACCGACTATGCGGGAAACTTTTTTGTTTAGAAACAGATGAAAAATCGACACTTCAACAGACTTTCGAACCGAGCTGCAGAAGAAATCTCTGGAGCGACTGTTCAGTGAGGCGGAGTAAAGAATCTGACGGTTAGCTTTCAAAGGGAAACAGACAGAGACATCAACCGAGCTCGAGCTCAGCATTCTATGCTCTGCATAGAAATGTTAACCCTTTGTTCTCCGGGGCAGTTTAAAGGCTGGGGCTAACTGCACTTGTCAGAATACAGCAAGACATCAAGTTGTTTGAAAGGTAAGCCATAATACACAACCCGGTGCTAGAAAAGAAGTGGGTTGTTTGTGTGTCCCTGGAAGCATGCCAGTGAACATGAGGGAATCACATGCACCCAGTCATGGTGAATGGTGTACAGACGCAGGAGTTAAGGGACACAGGGGCATCCCTGACATTGGTAAAGGGGGATCTGGTACAGCCTGGTCAGCTTATACCCAATAAATACGTTACTGTACAGGACTTTATTGGTGAAGAGAAAACATTGCCACTGGCTAGTGTTCTCCTGGACTGGGGTGAAACAGGGGGAACTGTGCAACAGATGGCTGTAGCCAAAACATTAGCAGTGGATGTGATCCTGGGCAACAATCTCCAGCAGCGGGTGGTATGTGCAGTTACCCATAGCCAAGCGGTAAGGGAAAACAGTAGTTCCCTGAACCCCACAGAAACCAGTGTGAAAACTGCTGAGAGGCTGGTTCCCCAGCCTGTGTCTCCAGATGGGGAGACTGATAAAAAGGGGGTAGAAATTTCCCCAGTAGCAAGTAACCACATAACTACAGCGGTTTACACTGAAGAGGGAAGGGTGACCCCTTGTCAGAGGGTCGGGACTGACCACGATCCTGAGGGCCCTGACACTAGTGCTAGTGCTAGGGACCCTAGTTTAGCGACTGAAGGGGACCTGTCCCATGCCTTGGGACTGTGTGAGGGGTTTGCAGCTGCTCAGAGGGGTGACCCTAGTTTAGAGAAGCTGAGGGCTTGGGCAAACTCGGACAGAGCCCATGGAGGTGACGGCAGACATAAGGTTTATTGGGAAAATGGACTTATGTATACTCAGGCAGTACAGACGGAGGGATGTTAGGCAGACAGCTTGTTGTTCCCCAGGGGTATCGTGAGCAGTTGCTCAAAACTGCACATGATATTTCCTTGTCTGGTCATCTGGCAAATCATACCCACTATGCAGCAGTTGGCCCAGAATTTCTACTGGCCTAACTTCACCCAGCAGGTGAAAGAGTATTGCAGGTCTTGTCACTGGTGCCAAGAAATAGGGAAGGCGAACAAGAAAACCCAAGCTGCCCTGATTCCATTGCCCATAGTGGAGGAGCCATTACAGAGGGTGGGAATGGATATTGTGGGGCCTTTAAATACCCCCAGCTCCTCAGGGAAGAGATTCATCCTGACTATGGCGGATGATGCCACCCGGTACCCAGAGGCAGTCGCCCTATCCTCTCTGAGGACAGACAAAGTGGCAGATGCCTTACTTGGGATTTTCTCCCATGTTGGGTTTCCGCAGGAGGTAATCATTGACCGAGGTGGTTCCTTCATGTTGGACCTGATGAAATGTTTATGGGAGAAGTGTGGGGTGGTGCAGAGATGCACAACACCGTATCACCCACAAGGCAATAGACTTGTGAAACGATTCAATGGTGCCCTAAAGTCAATGCTCCAGGTGTTTGCTGAACAACATGGGAGGGACTGGGAGAAATACCTTCCCTACTTGTTGTTTGCATACAGGGAGGTGCCACAAGAGTCAACAGGATTTTCCCCCTTCGAACTCTTGTATGGACGCCGGGTATGTGGGCCCCTAGACTTGATCCGGGAGGACTGGGAAGACAAGCACACCACCCAGGGAACTCCCATTGTGGATTATGTCCTTAGGTTTAGGGAATGGCTGAAGGAGCTTATGGGGACAGCCCAGAGCAACCTGGCAGTTGCCCAACAGAAACAAAAAGTATGGTACGACCGCAGAGCCAGAACTCACTCGTACATGCTAAGTCAGGAAGTCATGGTCCTTATTCCGGTCCAGAAAGACAAGCTGCAAGCTGAGTGGGCAGGACTGTACAAAGTGGTTAGGAAGGTAAATGACATGAACTACATTGTGGAGTTACCTGACCATAGACAGACAGAAAGGATATACCATGTCAACATGATGAAGCCATATGCAAATAGGGCTGACATGGTGTTTGCGGTGTGTAGTCATGGGGAGGGGACGGAAGAAGAAGACCCCCTTCTGGACTTGCTGGAAGAGAGTAAGTGGGAGTCCTCTGTGGAGGCAGTAAAATTGTCTCCCAGCTGACCCCGGCCAGATCCAGAAAGTAAGGGATGTTTTAGCAGACTTTGCCCCCTTATTTAGCGCCAAGCCTGGACTAACCTCTTTAGCTTAGCACACCTATGTGAGACAGAGACAGACGCCCATATGTATGACAGCATATTGCGTGTCAGAGGCTGTCCAAAAGGACATTAGGAGGAAGTGGAGGAGATGCTGGATTTAGGGGTAATCTAGAGATCCCACAGTCCTTGGGCCTCACCCGTAGTCCTTGTACCCAAGCCAGATGGCTTGACTCGTTTCTGTGTAGACTATCGTGGACTGAATGCAGTCATGAAGTCAGACACCCACCTGATGTCCCCGACAGATGAACTCCTGGATAAGTTGGGAGGAGCTACCTACCTTATGACCACTGACCTGACAAAGGGGTATTGGCAGGTAGAGCTGATGGACAGAGCTAGGGAGAGGTCAGCCTTCATCACTCTGATAGGCTTATTTGAGTTTAAAGTAATGCTTTTTGGAATGAAGAATGCTCTGGCCACTTTCCAAAGGTTGGTGAACAGGTGTTAAATGGTGCTGAGGAGTACGTCATGGCGTACCTGGATGACATTGCTATCTTTAGTACCAGCTGGGAGGAACACTTATCCCACCTTAGGGAAGTGCTGGGCAGTATACAGAGGGCCAGGCTCACTGTCAAAGCTGAGAAGTGCCAGGTGGCCATGGGAAAAGTGGCATACCTCAGGCATGTGGTAGGCCAGGGACAGCTCCATCCTAACCAAATAAAAATAGAGGTAATCCAGGCATGGCCCAGACCAGAAACTCAGAAGCAGGTCAGGAGTTTTCTCGGGACAGCAGGGTACTATAGAAAAGCTGTACCCAATTACAGTGCCCTGGTTGCTCCCCTATCTGACCTGACAAAGAAATGGATGCCCAAGAAAATTACCTGGGACCCAGCCTGTGAGGAAGCCTTTTCCAAACTAAAGGAGGAATTGTGCAGTGCTCCTGTTTTGACAAGTCCTGACTATAGTAAAACCTTTATAGTTCAGACTGACACCTCAGACGTGGGTATTGGGGCAGTACTGAGCCAGACATTGAGTGAAGGGAGGGACCACCCAATAGCCTACCTGAGTAAAAATTTACTTCCCAGGAAGCAGTCATACTCCACGGTGGAAAAGGAGTGTCTTGCCATAGTGTGGGCCCTAAAGAAATTGGAACCATACTTGTATGGGCAGCATTTTGTGGTGCAGACTGACCACAACCCCCTAGTTTGGCTGACGCAGATGGGGAAGAACAATGGTTGATTACTAAGATGGAGTCTTGCTTTGCTAGGATATGATATGACCATTCTACATAGGGCAGGAGTGACCAATCAGAACTGAGATTGGTTGTCCTGTGTGTATGAGGAGTGAACTGATTTGGGAAGCTCATCCCATGCAGGGGATAGACCCCACAAATTCAGTCTAGGTGGGGAGGAATTGTCACACTTGGACAGCTGGTTCTGATTCCTGTATCATTTTTTTTTTTTGTAAATATAAAAAAATCTGTGACGGACTGTCTGGCAGAAGGAAATGCTGGCTTGCTGAAACTGACACATCAACCCCCCCCCCAGGGATAAGTTCAAAGAAAAGGAGGTAGCTTAAACTGCAGCTATCTGAGGTGCAATTATCTTGTTAGTTTGCTTTGAGGGCAGGAACCAAAAGGAAAAATTACTCACCTTAGTAATGTTGTTTCTTCTAATGGACTCTTGCTATATTATAGACATTAGCAGTTTGATCCAGCTCTAGAACTGCCCCGGAGTGAAATGGTTAAAACCATTCCAAAATAGAATTTTGGCACGAGAGCAGCTCTATCTGTGTCATTTCAAACTTGAACTGTCAGATCTTTATGAGCCAAACTCACTAAGGTCTGTGTGGAAGCTGTAACCTACACTAGCCAAATGGCTACCTAAATAATAACAACCATTGATGGTCCCAACACCCAAGACTCAAGTCAGGGGACCAGAAATACTAACACCATTCTAATAATATGAAAATAGAACATAAGTATAATAAAACACACACACGCGTACACATACACACCCCCAAAGTCCCAAAGGGGACAAAATGCTAACAGGACATAAGTAGTGCCCACACTAAGTTGCCCGCACCCCACCAAGTAGAGGTTCTGAGAGGGCAGGTTGGGGAGGTCTATAATATAGCAAGACTCCATTAGAAGAAACAACATTACTAGGTGAGTAATTTTTCTTCAAACAACATAAGTCTTGCTATATTATAGACATTAACAGAATACACAGCAGTACCTCCATGGAGGAGGGCAGAACCTACTTAGGGAATAGGCTCTGAAGAACAGTTAGCCAAAACCAAGCATCTCTCCTGGCCTGGACATCCAGGGAGTAATGCTTGGTAAAAGTATGCACCGTTTTCCAAGTAGCAGCCTGGCAAATCTCTAATAAAGGGATATCTCTGGCAGCAGCTAGAGACGCAGCTGTACCCCTGGTAGAATGAGCCCTCAAACCGGGGGGGGGAGGGGGTGCTCTGCCCACTTTCTGATAACAAAATTGGATACAAGAGACAATCCACCTGGCTATTGATCTCTTAGTGGCAGGTTTGCCTTCCCAACTTCACCATAGGTAAGGAAAAGTTGGAGGGATTCGAACCTGTGACCTTTGAGTACGCTCTATATAATAACTAAGAGCTCTCTTAACATCCAGGCTGTGCAACCTCCTCTCACCCAAAGAGGAGTGATCAGTGAAAAATACTGGAAGGAGATAGATTGATTAAGATGGAAATCTGAAACCACCTTAGGCAAAACTTCCTATTAGTCCTAAGGACTACCTTATCCCTGTGGAAAGAAATAAAGTCAGTCTCCACTGACAAGGCTTGCAATTCACTTATGCGTCTGGCAGAAGTGATAGCCACTAGAAAAACAGTTTTCCAAGTTAGGTACCAAAGCTCTGCAGAAGACAGAGGTTCAAAAGGTTGCATTAACTGGGCAATGCAAACATTGAGGTCCCAAGCAGGGGCCAGTTCAAAAGGAGGATTAGTATGGAGTAATCCCTTAAAAACTTGGAAAACACAGGATGAGAGGAAAGAGGGATGACTTTCCTGCTGACACAAAAACAGACACAGCTGCCAAATGAACTCTCAGGGTAGCTGGTCTGAGACAAGAATTAAGATGTACCATGTAATCTAACAAAATGGGCAATTCAGCAGATTCTGGGAAATATTTTTCCCAGCACACCAAATGGAAAACCTTTTCCATTTAGAACTATAAGTAGCCTAGTGGAAGGCTTTCTGGAGCCTTTAGGATCTCAAGAACACCCTGAGAGAGGTGTAAATCAGCAAACTCTAACTCCTCAAGAGCCAGGCCTTGAGGCCGAGGATTAGAGGTCCGGATACCAAACCCTTCCCTGGGCACAAGTCAACAGATTGTGATTCCTGGGAGGCACAGGGAAGATGGACTGTCAGAGACAGAAGGAGTGGGTACCAGGGCTGCCTGGCCCAATCGGGGCAATCAGAATCACCCTGCAAGGCTGAGATCTGATTTTGACTAGTACTTTGAATAGGAGAGGAAGGAAGCATAGAGGAACTTCCTCCCAATCCAGAAGAAGGGCATCCAGGGAACTGGGCCCAGCACTGGAGGCCTGCAACAGAACAGAGGAAGTTTGTGATTGTCTGGGGCTGCAAAAAGATCTATCTGAGGGATGCCCCACCTGGCAAAAACTATCCCCAGCACTTGAGGATCCAGGGACCATTCGTGATGGCCCTGGGAAATCCTGCTGAGGGCATCCACTAGGACATTGTCCTTCCCTGGAAGATGAACTGCTATGAGGGAAGTGTTCAGGGAATAGGCCAGAGACCACAACTTCACTGCCTCGATGCACAAGGCCGAAGACCGAGTGCCCCCCTGTTTGTTGATGTACCACATTGTTGTGGTGTTGTCTGTTCTGACTTGTATCACCTTGTCATGGACAGATGCAGAAAAAGCTTGAAGAGCTAAAAAGACAGCTCTGAGTTCCAGCAAATTGATGTGGAGCAGAGATTCCTGGGGGACCAAACTCCTGAGTGGAAAGGTCACCCATGTGGGCTCCCAACCCAGAAGGAAGCATCTGTAGTGAGAGGAAGTCATGAGAAGGGAAATGAAGGGGACCCCTCTTAAATGCTCTGATCCTGCCACCACTGGAGAGCTAGGATCAAGGTTCGAGTCACTGGGACCAACTTGGAAAGGGTCTCTTCTCTGAACAAAGGTTCTCAAGTGAAACTGAATGTCTCTCATCTGAAATCTGGCTCCTGCACAACAGCTGTGGATGCAGCCATGTGCCCCAGGAGCTGCAAAGAGTGTCTTGCTGGTCGAGAACCTGCAGAGTGAAGGAAGAGGCCAGAGCCACTAAATTCCTTACCCTTTCTGGGGAAGAAAGGCTCTGGCTAGCTTTGTCCAATTCTGCCCTATAAAGGTGAGTACCTGGACTGGTTCCAGAACCGACTTTAGTAGGTTTAGTGAAAACCCAGGGAGGTGAGAAGCTGCTGGGTGACCTGCAGGTGAGATTTTACCTGTTCTGGGGACTGGCCTACAATGAGCCAGTCGTCTAGATAGGAAAAACAGCAACCCTCTGCCTCCTTAAGTGGGCCACTGCCACTGCTAGACACTTTGTGAATACCCTTGGAGCAGAGGTAAGGCCGAAGGGCATTGCTCTGAACTGGTAATGACCTGAGGGCAGTTCGAATCTGAGGTACTTGAGCGGGATCTTCTAATTAGGACATGGAAATAGGCATCCTTGAGGTCCAGGAGGCTAGCCAGTCCCTGGCCTTAGGGAAGGTAAAATCATTGCCAGAGTTACCATTTTGAACTTTGGTTTCAAAAGATGCTTGTTCAGACATCTGAGATCTAAAATGGGCCGCCACTCTCCTGTCTTTTTGGGGTAAGGAAGTATCTGGAATACAGACCCCTGCCCTGATGCAGGGAGGAACCTTTCTACTGCTCTGAGAGCTAACAGGATGAGACCTCTTTTCCAGGCGAGGGTCTCTGAAGCACTTGCAGGTGAAAAGTCTGCTTCTCAACTTGGAAACTTTTGAAGCTGAGAACCAGACCCTGGCTTACTACTTCCAGAACCCACTTGTCTGAGGTTAAAGAAGCCCAATTCTGACTGAAGTAAGCCAGCCTGCCCCCCCACTGGTACAGGAGAATCGGCCCTGGGCACCCCATCAGGGTGCCTGTTTCGCAGGAGCTTTAGGCTGGGGGGTGGGAGCAGGTCTGCCCACCCTCGCCTGCCCTCAGCCTCTGAAGAAGCCCTCTGAGCATAGGCAGAGGAGGCCTGAGTCTGGTAGAAAGGCCTGTGAAAAGCGCCCACCCTACCCCTGGGGCATGCCTTTGAGGAGTGGCTTGCAGCTCCTTAGCCTGGAAACTCTTGTAAGTAGTCCTATATTCATCCATCTTCTTCATGTAGTTCTCTGTCTGCTCTCAAACAGAGAATTTCCCACCACAGGAAAATCCATAGCCTTAGTCTGGGTATCCTGTGACAAACTAGTACACCTGAGCCAGGCCAACCTACAAAGCTACAGATGTGGCCATGACCCTAGAGGAAACATCATTAACATCCACAGCAGCATGAAACTGAACCTTAGTGGCCTCAATGCCATTAGCAGCCACCTGTTCTAGTTCCCCAGCCAGCTGGCCATGGGCCTGCTTGGCCAATGCATAACAGTATCCCATCTAGATTTCTGATACCTAGCTACATAAGCCACATAATTTGCTTGCCTGAGTCCCAGAGAGGCTGCCATATACTGTTTTTTGCCATGGCATCAATCTTCCTGGAATCCTTGTCAGAGAGGATGTGAAGCCAAGGAATATTAGCTTATCACAGGCAGCAGCCTGAACTACTAACATGACTGCATTGCTGAGAGGAATTCGGTATCAGGGCCTGACAATGTATACCTTCTGTCCATCTTTTATCTACAGGAGGCAGAATTAGGAGCTTTAAAATTTTAATTGTTTGTTTCTAAAAGACTTATGTAAAGGAATAGACAATCTCCTAGACTCTGGAATATCCATCATTTCTACAAAATCAGGCTCCTCTTGCTCATCCACAGCCTCTTCTAAAGGAAGCTGGAGGGTTTCAGCAACTTTTTTATAAAACATAAAATGAGATGGGGACTCAGACAGCATGGGGGAGATTCTAAAGGTCTGTCTGGGGAGATGTCCGGTTCAATGGGCACACCCAGACCTTCCCAGCCACATTCATACTGATCATAATCCTCCTCCCCCTCCTCTGGTTCATAAAATTTCTCAATATCATAATCCTGAACCACTGGGACGGACGAACTGACCTTTACCAGATAGTGGTGGTTCGGACGGACCCTGAGACAATGACTGGACAATTTGTATGGCTTTTGCTATCTCTGCAGCAGTTGGAGAAGGAATTTTGGACTCCAGACCTGCTGATTTTCTTGTTTTCTTTACTGGAATTGGTTCCTCAGAACCAGCTTTTCTTTGCCGAGGAAGTCTGGCCCTGGTCAGCAGGCACTCCCTCTGGTTTGGTTGGCACCGAACCGGGGCCATCGGGTCAGCGGACTTTTGGCCTCTTGTTCCTGAGCCTGCAATCTTTTTCCAGGGTGGCTGCAGGGAAATTCTTACATACCTGGCAGTCTGACTGGAGGTGGTCAAACCCCAGACAATAAACACATGTGGTGTGGGTCAGCCTTGGAAAGACTTCCCCACAAACATCACAGTGTTGAAACCAGTAGGCCAGTTTTCTTTGGGTTTCTCAGACATAATGCCAGCCTAACCAAAAACTTGCCCTTTTAACGGCAGTGCCAGGCAAGACACCCTTATCGGTTCCTAACCGTGTCACGGGTAATGGAAAAAAACGTAATAAATCCGTTTTTTTTAGAACCGATAAGAACCGGGAACCGCACTCTAAAATAGTAACTTTTAGTTTTAAATGAGTTTTAAACCCACTGATCGGTTCAAAACCGAACGATAACTTACAAGTTCCACACAGACAAAACCTTCATTTACTTACAGTTACCACAGATAGAGCTTGAACTGAGCGGTTTTGCGGTTAAAAATAAAACTATTCTCGGTTAAATCCAACGCAGAAAACACTTTTTAAACCGAGAAATGAACCGAGCAGAAGGAGAAATCTCCGGAGCGACTGTTCACTGAGGCGGAGTAAAGAATCTGACAGTTCAAGTTTGAAATGACACAGATAGAGCTGCTCTCGTGCCAAAATTCTATTTTGGAATGGTTTTAACCATTTCACTCCGGGGCAGTTCTAGAGCTGGATCAAACTGCTAATGTCTATAATATAGCAAGACTTCATGTTGTTTGAATAGCCATTTTATAATGTCCTCAGGGAGATCCTTTGATTTTCACTGGGTGTCAGGAGAAAAGGGACACAGGCCAGTGTTATGGGTACCCTCCCAGGAAGCCAGCTCATTTCATGAAAGAGACCTTTGATGTATGGGTATACCAGGTCCCAGACTAAATTAAGGAGTCCAATACACATTTGCTTGGAATATACAGTGACTTACATCAAAGAGACTTTTGATGTCTGGGTGAAATAGACCACATACCGGTTTTGGCAAGATTCATTATGTCACCTATTATTTTTTCAAATATCGTAGTAGCACATTCTGTGTTATAGAATATAAATTTTAATACACCAAGGCAGAGTTAGGTGACCTCAGAGAGAAGGCCGGCTCAAGACTGTTTTTAAACTACTGAGCAGACCTTAGAGTGGACATTCATTTTCATTATCTGACTGAGAGAAGAGAGACCACGAAGCACTGAAAGATTAAGAAGTAAGGACCTTAGACAAGACTAGTCTGAATGTTATCATTTGTAGGAATCTGCACTTTTAAACCTGTTTGTTTTAACGCTGTTATGTGTTGGGATATTTTGTTCTGTAATTTTTCTGCTTTCCTATTTTACCTATTTTAAAGTAAAGATATATATTTTAAAAACGGAAACTTCCTGGTGTGCCTTGAAATTTCTTTTTATATAAGTGAAGCTTTGAAGATTATAGTTGACACTGTGTATGAGCTTATTGTGATACCAAACTGGGAAATAGAGTTCTCTAGGTCTTGCATAGAGTTCTAAGGGTTTATTTTGTTATACCTGGTTAGGTACCCATAGGCAAAGATATCTGGCCCCCCGAAGACAGAATTATCTGAGCCTGACAATTGGGTACACTAACAAGAGGTTATCAGTTTGAATCCCTCCAGAACTTGAGACTAAGGTGACTTGAATCCACAAAACAGACAAGAGGGTCACCTTGTTCTGTTAAACTGTTCACAATTCTACGCTCAGAGGTTGGCACTTTGGGAGTAGAGGGCTGACCTGTTGAGCAGGTTTGTGACACTGGCGACTGGGGTTTGGGAACAAACCAAAGGAGGGTTAGCAGGGTGGAGGAGGATTGAGTGCATGAAGGGTGCTCTCCTCCTCTGTGGAGGGAGGGATGCTGCTCCCACCGCGGCCCCGCCATCTGGGTGCACATGGGTTGAGGTGCAGCGGAAAGTGTCATGAGAGGGGAGGATGTCAGCGGCCTCATGTTTCAGTGTGCACATGCCTCCATGGACCTCCTTGGTTGCCGACATCCTCAGGGATAGCGGGAGAAAATGGAAAATGGCCCTGCAGTTCCTCCTGGTGACACCACCCCGTGGTGGTGCAGTACGGTCCTGGCTCAGTCAGAGGCCCAACATATATAGAGTAAATGGGGAGGCAGCTGGACCTCCTGCTTGCCTACCCAGGGGTTGATCCACGGCAGGATGGAGGCCGAAGACTGAGTCTGGAGCTTAGGCTGGCCACCGCCATGGGAGTCCCTGAGGAAAGGAGGGCTGTGGAGAGAGAAGGCGTGAGCATAAAAAAAAAATGTAACCTTGGATATTTTCAATACTTTGAAAAAATACAGGTGCATCTTGTAAATAGGACTCATCCTAATGGTGTATGTATCAACTGATCCTGTTAAAAAATAAAGATTTTTAGTACTTATGTATTATTCAAGTCACTTGTCCTTGTCGTGCAGCAACCCGTTCATTGCTCTTAGATCGTGCTTCCAGCACTGCATGATTGCATGCCTAAAAATGAACTGAGAGAAACAACCACTAGATGTCCCCGAAGATCCATATTTTGTGCATATGCCATAAAGTCACATGTCAGTGCTTACTGCTTACTCAGAATCTCTATTCATATACATCCCTGTGGACCTACTAAATTGGAGCAAGTAACCACATAACAGGCTATAAATGTGGGATTACATATCTAGCAGTTCTTATGTCCAACAGTCCGTTTAATTTCTGGAGGTTGAAGAGGCTGTGTGTGTGTGTGTGTGTGTGTGTATGTGTGTGGGGGGCACTAACTGAATAAAGATGCTCATTATTCAGCCAAAGATTTGGTTGACTGTGTGTGTTTGGGAGTGTGGGGGGGGGGGAGTTGTACACTGTTAACAAGTGCCACCGTGGCAGTGTCTTCATTTTTATTCGTAATGGCTAGTAAATGTTCATTCAGTCTAGTTTTGAACAGTCTCTAAGTTTGAATAACATAATAATTACCACATGAACATGTGAGGAGGTATAGAACACCCTCACTCATCTGCCACATGGTTTACATCCCCATTTTGCATGTAGAATATGACATTCACCTGGTTTCGGCAAATAACTATGCACCAAAATATCTCTTAGGTTGTTGCCCCTTCTTACCTGTGATAGAGAGGGGGTTAGACACCTCCTCACATGTTCATGTGGTAGTTATTATGTTGGTCGGACTAAGAGATAATTCAAAAACTAGATTGAATGAACATTTACTAGCCATCAGGAATAAAAATGAGGACTGTACCATAGTGGCACATATCAAGAGTGTACAAAATAAGTCTGATCATGTGATAAGGGCCATGGGCATAGAACACATTTTGAGACTTAAGAGGTGGAGATTATGAGACCTTGCCAAGTAAAAAGGAGTATGAATGGATTTACAGATTGGGAGGGTTAAAGAGACCTGGTTTAAATTATAAGTTTGAAGTGTATCTTCCCTTTTCTGAAGAAATGATGTAAATAATGATGTGAACCACTATTATATGTGGTACAGCCTCAAAAGCCCAATGTCCCCTCTCGAATCGTATGGTGAGATAAGGAGCATCATGTTCAACTAGACCCCCCTTCCACCTCCAGAAATTAAATAGACTTTTGGACATAAGAACTGCTAGATATGTAATCCCAAATTTACAGTCTGTTCTGTGGTTACTATTCCTATTTAGTAGGTCCACAGGGATGTATATGAATGGAGATGCTGAGTTAGCAATATGCACTGACATGTGACTTTATGGCATATGCACAAAGAAAAAAATACTCACCTTAGTAATGTTGTTTCTTCTAATGGAGTCTTGCTATATTCTGACATCTGCAGTGAGTCCCAATCTTCGAACTGCTCCAGAGGTGAAAGAGTTAACTTTCCATGCCAGGCATGGAATGCTGAGCTCGAGCTCGGTTGAGACTCTGTCTGTTGTTCTTCAAACTCAAACCGTCAGATCTTTATGAGCTAAACTCACCAAGGTCCTGTGTGGAAGCTGTAAACCTACACTAGCCAACTGGCTACTAAATATAAGAACACATTTTTTGGTCCCAAAACAAAGACTCAAGTCAGGAGACCCCAAAAATGAAAAACACAACACCAAGACACCCCAAGAAAGGAGGGGTGAAAAACAACAAGGAGGGCACCTACTAAGTGCCAACACTGCACTGCCCACCCACATCCCAAAAACAGAGGTTCTGAGAGGGGCAGGCGGAGGTCAGAATATAGCAAGACTCCATTAGAAGAAACAACATTACTAAGGTGAGTAATTTTTTCTTCAAACAACATTAAGTCTTGCTATATTCTGACATATGTCAGACTACAAAGCAGTACCTCCATGGAGGAGGGACAGAACCTACTTAGGAAATAGGCTCTGAAGCACAGCTGTGCCAAACCGAGCATCACTCCTAGCCTGGATGTCAGGAGTAATGCTTGGTAAAAGTGTGAACTGTTTTTCCAGGTAGCTGCTTGACATATCTCTAGAATAGGGATGTCCCTGGCAGCAGCCAGAGAAACACTGTACCTCTGGTAGAGTGAGCCCCTCAGGCCTGAGGAGGAACCTTACCAGTTTTTCATAACAAGGTGGATACAAGAGACAATCCACCTGGCAATGGATCTTTTAGTGGCAGGTTTCCTTTTCCAACCTCACCATAAGTGAGGAACAGTTGGAGGAGTCAAACCTGTGACCCTTGATGCGCTCTATGTAGTAACTAAGGCTCTCTTCACATCTAAGCTGTGCAGCCTCCTCTCGCCAGAGGAGGAATGGTCAGTGAAGTACACTGGAAGAGATATAGATTGATTAAGGTGAAATCTGAAACCACCTTAGGCAAGAACTTCCTGTTAGTTCTGAGGACCACCTTATCTCTGTGAAAGAAGATAAAATCAGGCTCCACTGACAAAGCTTGCAATTCACTTATGCGCCTGGCAGTGATGGCTACCAAACACAGTTTTCAAGTCAAGTACTTAGCTCTGCTGAAGACAAAGGCTCAAAGGGGTTGCATAAGCTGAGCAATGCAAACATTAAGATCCCAGGCGGGGCAGGGTCCCTGAATGGAGGATTGGTGTGAAGCAATCCCTTGAAAAACTTGGAAAATACAGGGTGAGCAGAAGAGAAGAAAGCTTACCTGCTGAAATAAAAGCAGACACAGCTGCCAGATGCACTTTCAGGGTAGCTGGCCTCAGCCCCAAGGTATTTAAGTGGACCATATAATCCAGGACTGTGGGCAAATCAGCAGATTCTGGGGAAATATGCTTTCCAGAGCACCATATGGAAAACCTTTTCCATTTGGAATTATAAGTAGCCCTGGTGGAAGGTTTTCTAGAAGCCGTCAGGATATCCATTACATTTTGGGAGAGGTGTAATTCAGCAAACTAACTCTTTAAGAGCCAGGGCTTGAGATTGAGAGATTTGAGGTTCGGGTACCAAACCCTCCCCTGAGCACAGGTTAACAGGTTGTAATTCCTGGGAAGACACAGGGAAAGATGGACTGCTAAGGACAGTAGGAGTGGATACCAGGGCTGTCTGCCCCAGTCTGGAGCAATCAGGATCATCTTGCAGGGTTGAGATCTGATTTCGACTAGCACTTTGAACAGGAGAGGGAAGGGGGGAAAAGCATAGAGAAACTTCCCTTCCCATTTGAGAACTAAGGTATCCAGAGGGACTGAGCCCAACACTGGGGGCCTGCAACAAAAAAGGGGAAGTTGGTGATTGTCTGGGGCTGCAAAAAGATCTATCTGCGGGGTGACCCATCTGGAAAATATCACTTCCAAGACCAGGGGGTCCAGTGACCATTCGTGATGGCCCTGGGAAATCCTGCTGAGAGCATCTGCCAGGACATTGTCCTTGCCTGGGAGGTGAACTGCCATAAGGGAGGTGTTCAGGGAGTAAGCCAGAGACCACAACTTTATTGCTTCGGTGCACAAGGCCATAGACCGAGTGCTCCCTTGCTTGTTGATGTACCACATTGTGGCGGTATTGTCTGTTCTGCCCAATACAACTTTGTTCTGAACAGATTTGGAAAATGCTTGAAGTGCTAGAAAAACTGCTCTGAGTTCCAACAGATTGATGAGGAGCAGAGATTCCTGAGGAGACCACAACCCCTGGGTGGTGAGGTCGCCCATGTGAGCTCCCCACCCCAAGAGGGATGCATCTGTAGTAAGGATTAAGGAGTGAGACTGAGTGACAAGGAACCCTTGTCTCAGATTGCTCTGATCCTGCCACCACTGTAGGGCCGGATCAGGGTTCAGTCACTGGGATCAATTTGGTTAGAGGTCCTTCCTTTGAGACCAAAAGGCTCTCAAATGGAACTGAATGTCCCTCATCTGAAATCTTGCTCCCTGCACTACTGCTGTAGAAGCAGCCATGTGCACCAGGAGCTGTAGAAAATGCCTTGCTGGTCGAGACACCTGCAGGGTGAATGAGGAGGCCAGAGAGACCAGGGTCCTTGCCCTGTCCAAGGGAAGGCAGGCTCTGGCTTTCTCTGTGTTCAGCTCTGCGCCTATGAAGGTGAGAAGCTGGACCGGTTCTAGGACTGATCTTGAAAGATTCGGAAGGAAACCTAGAGAGGTGAGCAGTTGCTGAGTTATCTGTAGGTGTAACTTGACTTGGTCTGGGGACTGGTCTACTATGAGCCAGTTGTCCAGATAAGGGAAGATGGCAATTCCTTGCCTTCTTAGAGAAGCAACTGCTACTGCCAGGCATTTTGTGAATACCCTTGGAGCAGAGGTGAGGCCAAAGGGCATTGCTCTGAACTGGTAATGGCCTGATGGCAGCTCGAACCTGAGGTACTTTCGATGGGAGCTTCTGATGAGAATATGGAAGTAGGCATCCTTGAGGTCCAGGGACGCTAGCCAGTCCCCTGGCCTTAGAGAGGGTAGAACAATTCCCAGAGTCAACATTTTGAATTTTGGTTTTAAAAGGTGCTTGTTTAAGTATCTGAGATCCAGGATGGGCCGCCATTCTCCTGTCTTTTTTGGGGTAAGGAAGTACCTGGAGTACAACAATTTGCCCTGGTGTAGGGGTGGAACCCTTTCCACAGCTCTGAGAGCCAGGAGGGAAGAGATCTCTGCCTCTAGGGCAAGAGCCTCTGGTGGATTTGCAGGTGGAAAGGATCTGGTTCTCATCTTTGGAAACTTTTTGAAGCTGAGAACCAGTCCCTGGCTTACTACTTCCAGGACCCACTTGTCTGATGTCAGAGACTCCCAGTCCTGGACAAAGTAAGCCAGCCTGCCCCCTACAGGTAGCTGAGAATTGGCCCTGGCAACCCCATCAGGGTGCCTGCTTGGCAGGGGCTTTGGGCTGAGGGGTGGAAGCAGGCCTGCTTGTACCCCGTTTGCCTCTCCCTCTAAAGAACCCCCTCTGGGCATAAGCAGAAGAGGAGGCCTGGGCTTGGTAAAAATGCCTATGAAAAGACTGCCCCTGCCCCTGGCAAGCTGCCTTTGAGGAGTGGCCTGCCTTTCTTTGGCCTGTGCACTCCTATAGGTGGTCCTATGTTCATCCATTTTCTTCATGTAATTCTCTGTTTGCTCCCCAAACAGAGAGTTACCCATAACAGGAAAATCCATGGCCTTAGTCTGGGTATCCTGTGATAGGCTAGTACATCTGAGCCAAGCCATTCTTCGAAGTGCCACAGATGTAGCCATGACTCTAGATGAAACATCATTGGACTCCACTGCAGCATGGAATTGCACCTTGGATGCCTCGATACCATCAGCAGCCACCTGCTCCAGCTCCTTGGCAAGCTGGCCAGGGACCTGTTTTGCTAGGGCCATAACAGTGTCCCATCTAGATTTTTGATACCTAGCAGTATAGGACATATAATTAGCCTGTCTGAGTCCCTAGGATGCTGCCATGTACTGTTTCTTTGCCATGGCATCAATCCTCCTGGAGTCCTTGTCCGGGGGGGGTGTGAAGCCAAGGGATTGTTTGCCTTATCACAGGCTGCAGCCTGCACTACCCCAACATGGCTGAATTGTTGTGTAAGGAACTCCGTGTCTGAGCCTGACAATGTATACCTCTTGTCCATTCTTTTTATCCACAGGAGGTACAGTGTTAGGAGTCTTTAAAATTTTAAATGTCTGTTTCCCAAAAGATTTGTGAGGGAATAGACAGCCTCCTAGACTCTGGGATATCCATCATTTCTACATAGTCAGGCTCCTCCTGGTCATCCACAGCTTCTTCCACAGGAAGCTAGAGGGTTTCAGCCACTTTTTTATAGAACATGAAATGGGAGGGGGACTCAGAAAGCTTAGGAGGAGACACCTCTGAAGGTCTGTCTGGGGAGATGTCCGGGTCAATGGGCACATCCAGACTTTCAAATCCACATTCACTTTCCTCATACTCCTCTTCCTCCTCCTCCTCCGGTTCATAAAACTCCTCTAACTCATAATCTTGAACCGGTGGAACCGGCCGAACCGAGCGCCTGCCTGATGGTGCCGGTTCGGTCGGAACCGGGGAAAGCGACTGAACAATTTGATCGCTTTGGCTATCTCTTCAGCGGTTGAGAGGAAAGTTTGGCTCCACCCAGCTGATTTCTCTTTTCTAGTTCATTTAGCCGGAACTGACTCCTCAGAATCGGCTCTCCTTTTGCCAGAAGAAGTCTCGCCCTGGTCAGAGGGCACTCCTTCTGGTTTGGTTGGAACCGAACCGGGCTGGCCATCCGGTTCAGCGAACCTTTTGGCCTCCCTTTCCCTGAGCCTACCAGCTCTCTTTTCTAGGGTAGCTGCAGGGAAATTTTTACAAATCTGGCAGTCTGCATTGAGGAGGTCAAACCCCTGACAATAAACACAGGTGGTGTGGGGGTCTGCCTTGGCAAAGACTTCCCCACACACACTGCAGTGTTGAAACCCAGTGGGCCCCGGTTTTTCTTTTGGATTTCTCAGACATAGTGCCAGTCCTAACCAAACTTACCCTTTTATGGCAATCCGCCAGGCAAGACCCTCTTATCGGTTCCCAACCGTGTCACGGGTCGTGGAAAAAACCGTAATAAAATCCGTTTTTTTTTGAACTGATAAGAACCGGTAACCACACTCTAAATCAAAAGTTAAGATTTTTTTAAAACAACTTGATCGGTTCAAACCGAACCGATAACCGTTTTACAAGTTCCACACAGAAAGAATTAATGTAAAACCTATCTAGTACTCACAAATACCACAGACAGAGACTGAACCAACAGGTTGCGGTTTAAATTCGGTCGAAAACCGAGAAAACTGTACTTTAACCGACAAAATGAACTGAGCAGAAGGAGAACTCTCCGGAGCGACTGTTCAGTGAGGCGGAGTAAAGAATCTGACGGTTTGAGTTTGAAGAACAACAGACAGAGTCTCAACCGAGCTCGAGCTCAGCGTTCCATGACTGGCATGGAAAGTTAACTCTTTCACCTCCGGAGCAGTTCGAAGGTTGGGACTCGCTGCATGTGTCAGAATATAGCAAGACTTCATGTTGTTTGAAATATGGATCTTTAGGGACATCTACTGGTTGTTTCTCTCTGTTCATTTTTAGGCATGCAATCATGCAGCGCTGGAAGCACGATCTAAGAGCAATGAATAGCTTGCTGCATGACAAGGACAAGTGACTAGAACAATATGAATTTATTTGGACTTCAGTGGACTTTTTCACTGCATTACATTTGTGCAGTTGGTGTTTTATTAATTGGGATCTTAGTTCCATTCAAACACTTGACTCAGCCAATCTATGTTAAGAACACGTGAATATGCAAATCTGGCACACTTAAATGAAGTGGTATGATTGGCTGACATAACCTCTGACAAAGCCCCTGACTAGCTGGTGCAAAGCATTAGGTCAGCATCTGTTGCCCCATACTACTGGTGCTTTGCCTTTGTCTGCTCTCTTTTTATACTAATAAATTATTTAAGAGGATTTTTATTGCCTAGTGTCTTTTGTGCTACAAAGACTAGGGGCGAGTGCCGTCCTTCATTGTGTTCATAAAAATAAATAAAACAATTAAGGCACAATCAAAAACTAAATTAAAAGTAATTTAAACACAAAAAACTGCACTAAAAATGTGAATATGACCCATAGGACTGCAACAGGATGCCAGGGTGACTGCTCATTTCAGCAGAGAAGCAAATCTGATGTTAGACCAGCAGGGGGAGTGTGACCACAGTGCAGAGTTTGAACAACATTTTAATTCCATTACAATTTACAATTCTGTTCTGTTTCTGGGGCAACACCTCTGGATGGGGATGATGCAGTTTTGTACGATATCATTGCTGGATTCCGGTTGTTCAAAGCAATTGTTCAACATCACATATCCAATTCATGTTGTAAGAAAAACCTAAACTGAAGGAATTAAGAACCAAGTTACATGACGCTGAAAGGAGGGACTAACCCTGAGAAAGGAAAATACCCCAAAACATACGTTAGACACTGGGATGGAAAGACAGACCACAACAGCAAAATTTGTACTGTATCTGACATCCTACAATATCTTTAATTAGGCAGTCTGACAGAATACCCAGACTCCAGCAACAGCGGAGCCAGGATTATGCAACTGCAGAAACCCATTTAAATTGTCAAATCAGACACAATTATAAACTTTTTTTGAATATGTTTTGGAACAAATAGAAATTGTCCTGTTGTGAGTTACTACAGCGGAAAAAACAGCAATGAGTAAAGAGCTAGTGTACTGCCTAAAACTAATATTAGTTTTTAAAAGCAGTCAACTATTACCCTTTATATCTGAGGTATTTTTTTCGCCCTTTGGTTTATTAGAAGACTTTGTACCTGGTGTTATTAGGTGTGCTGTATGGAAGATCCCTTTGCCTGGCAGCTGACATATGTAGCTCTGTTCCACCCACTACATCATCAGCGTTGTGACCTCACTGTGACATCACTGCTGCTTAGGAACAGCCACTCAGTAGCTGCCAGGCAGTCACCTGTGATGTCACTGTCAATGGGATCATAGTGCTGATGATGTAGTGTGTGTATGGGGGGGGACTAGAGATAGATATGTCAGCTCACAGACTTAGAGCTATTTCACACGTCCAACACAATATTGTATCATCACATAAACACTTTCTAATGAGCAAAAGGAAGAAGAAAAATACTTCAGAAATTAAAAGCTACAAGTGACTACTTCTTAAAATGTGTACAATTTTCTTGTCTGTTTTGCTTCCACTAGCTCTTTAAGAGAATCTATCCAGCCTGGACCCAAGAGAAAATGCATCTTCTCCCTTCACTGACATACCAAAAACCTAGCTGAATGACATAATTACAAATCAGTTAGGACTTGTCCTTGTGACAATGTGGAATGAAACAGAAAGCATTTCTATTACTTTCAGTTAAAGAACTTAACAAAATAATGGTATCACTATACTGCGTGTGATATTTAAAAAAATAAAATATATAGTTAATATTTACATAAACTGTATAATGGAGTAATGGTTACAACCAGGTGTGCCTCGAGTACTTTTTGGTAGCTGTCCATACAATAAGCTGCTTGACTTTGTGTCAGTTTTTATCTACATACAGTATGTAGATTACTGCTTCATTATGAAATAGGTGGGGAAAATCCATTAATCAAATTCATTCAGACAGGTCACAGAACTATATACATGCAAATCAAATAAAATCATCTTTATTTATAAAAGGCGCCTTTCCAAATCAAGGCGCCTGTACAATAAAAACATATTATATAAATATTCAAATAAAATAAAACTAAAAATACAATAGCAGCTTCAGTAGTTGGGAAATGGCAAACTAAAAAGATAACATCTTTAAAGCAATCTTAAAACTCTGGACGGTCAGGCAATCTCGTACCCGATGAGGTAGAGAATTCCACAGGGTCGGGGCCACAAAACTAAATGCCCTTGCCCCAGGTGTTTGGAAACAAACCCTGGGAATCTCTAGCAATCCCTCATTGGTGGATCAGAGAGGGTGGAGGGGTCAGTAGGGACAAAGGAGATCTTTCAGGTAACCCAGTCCCTGATCGTGTAGGGCCTTGTAGGTTAATAACGCAACTTTGAAGGTGATCCGCCACTGTATCAGCAGCCAGTGCAGTCCACGGAGGACAGGCGTTATATGACTGGTTCTAGAAGTACCGGTCAAAAGCCTGGACACCACGTTCTGCACCAGCGGCAAGTGGCAGATATCAACCCCCGGTAGCTCTAGGTAAAGGGCATTGCAATAGTCAAGGCAGGAGGTAACGAAGGTGTGAACCAACGTTGGAAGATCATCGGGAGGAACCAGGTGTTTAACCCAGGCGATATTTCTCAGATGGTAAAAAGAGGTTTTAACTGCTGACACCTGTAGTTTCAGGGTCAAGTAGTCATCAAACAAAATGTCCAGGTTCCGCACCTGGTCTGAGGTAGTTAGCTGGACACCTCCGAGCCATAGACCTGAAGGAAAACCTGCCAACACACCCACCTCACGATGACCTGGGTCCACAACCAACACCTCAGTTTTTTTGGGATTCAACTGCAGCCAGCTCACATTCATCCAGTTCTGGATTTCGGCTAGACAGCTGTTTAGCACTGAGAACAGGCACAAAAGACATGTACAGCTGAGTATCATCTGAATAGCAGTGAAAACTCAAGCCGTACTGTCTACTAATCGCTCCCAATGGCAGCATATACACTGCAAACAACATGGGTGCCAAAATGGATCCCTTTGGTTCCCCACAGGATAGAGAGAATGGAGGAAAGAACCCTAGACACCACCCTCTGAGTCCAACCCATGAGGAAAGATCGAAACCATCTGAGTACAATACCCGGAAGTCCACAGACAAACCGCCGGCGATCCAACAGCACACCATGGTCCACGGTGTCAAATTCGACAGAAAGATCAAGAAGGACCAAGATGGAATGAGTCTTTCGATCTCTTGCTGTTAGGAGGTCATTTAGTACCCGAACAAGGGCTGTCTCAGTACTATGTATCTTCCTAAAACCGTACTGGAGAGAATCATAAATATTGTGGTTGGCCAAATGGTCATCCAGCTGTAATGTCACCACCTTCTCAATAACTTTACTCACAAAGGGTAAGTTAGAGACAGGCCTGTAGTTTGCTAGACAATGAAAAACTGTAAGATGGCCACTCAAGGAACTAAAGCCGGAGCCACAACGTAAAACATTTGCTCCAAATATTCCCGAAGTCGGGCTACAAATGGCAAGAACCACAAAAGAAAGACCTAACGCTAGGTCTAGTTAATACAAACTTTTAATAAAGTTTAAAAAAACATGACGGACAGCAGTACCCCTATTCCAGCCACGTGACCAACATTTCGCGTGACACTCAAGCTTGAAAAAGCATGAGTGTCATGCGAAACGTTGGTCACGTGGTTGGAATAGGGGTGCTGCTGTCCGTCATGTTTTTTAAACTTTTTTTAAAAGTTTGTATTAACTAGACCTAGCGTTAGGTCTTTCTTTTGTGGTTCTAGCTGTTTGTAGCCCAACTTCTGGAGTGTTTGGAGTTTGCTAGACAGTCAGGGTCCAAGGAGGACTTCTTAAGAAGGGGCCGAACCACAGCCTCCTTAAGGGGATCTGGAAAGATCCCCCTCTACAAGGACAACCAGACAATCTCAGCAAGGACTGGGCCGATGACATCCATGCAACCAACCAAAAGGCTTGTGGGGCCTGGGTCCAAACTACAGTTGGTAGGCCATAATGACTGGATAACCATCACAATATCACTGATTGTGGGCCGGCCAAAGTCGCACGACACAAACTGGGTGTCCGACATCTCCTGCCGACCACTGCTACTCCCTTGAGAGAAGGTCAAGCAGATATCGGACCTGATCGTGGCAACCTTATCCGCGAAGAATCGAGCAATCTCCTCACACCGCTCTTGTGAAAAAGCATTTCCAAGCTGAAGACAGCGGATTGCACCGTCTGTCTATGGTCCGGAAAAGCTGAGCTTGTCGATTCCGCGCAGCAGTAATTTCCCTGGACAGGAATTCTGCCTTCTTATGGGAAATTGTTGATTGATAGACCAAACAATGGTCCATCAAACTAAGCCTGTCACACACCAGGCCTGACCTCCACCATCGCCTCTCTAACCTTTGCCCAACTCTCCTCAACTCCCTCAAGGTCTCATCAAACCAGGGAGACCTGGGGTGAAGAGTGAGGGGGCAAAGATGAACAGGAGCAATGGAATCCAGGGCCTCTGTCACTGTCTTAGTATAGGCAAGTACAAGGTCCCCTGGATCCAAGCATTCACTCGGCATACCCAATAGGTCTAACACCGCCATCAGGAGATACAACCCTCAAAGTGCAGTACTGGACCATCTCCATAGGGGCAGGCCTCCTAGGGGGGCCTCAAAACTGAATCAGATGGTATGATGGTCAGACCACCCGACTGGTTCCACCACCAAATTGGATATCTCCATCCCAAGGAGAAACACCAAGTTCAATGAATGACCACCAATGTGAGTCGAGGAGGAAATAACCTGTGCGAGGCCCAGTGAACTCATTAGCTGGAGTAAGTCCTGTCCACACTGCGAGAGTTCATCATCGACCCAGGCACTGAAATCGCCCAGGATCAACCATCTGTGGGATCCCAATGTCAGGTCGACAATGAGGTCCGCGACTTCCTGCAGGAAAACATTCCCATCTCCTGGTGGACAGTAGACGAGAAGAATCCTGCACCCCACACCCTCACCCATGATATTTTCAAAAGAATTGGTGGCTCCCACTGGTACTTCCATCAGGTTAAGTTCTGATTTAAAACAAATGGTCACACCCCAGCCCCTACGATCCATCCTCGGGCAGTGTATTACCAAGTACCCAGCCAGAATTGCGGCAGCCAAAATAGGACCAGCATTTTCATCCAGTCAGGTCTCGGTGATGCAAGCCAGGTCAGCTGAATTAATAAGGTCCGCAACTATAGCGGTCTTGTTTTTAATGGACCTGGCATTACATAACACCACCCAAGTTGGATGAGTAGCCGAGGAAGACCAAGTTTCCTGCCTGCCATAGGCAGAGCCCTTGGGTATGGGGACCAGACAGGGAGGACCTCTTTCCTGGACTCACTTTGCCCCAAGGTGTCTCCTTGTCCCCACATTCTCAATCTGTCCACTCTTCTCCATTCCCCCGACAGGTCGAGCCCCCACCCTTAACCTCCTAGCTATCCCCAATGCCCTACACTATCTATACACCTCCGGTGACAGGGAGGGACAACAAAAAGGGCGGAGGTTCCTCAGCCTGGAGGAGGAATAATGCCTGACCATCGATATACCTACCCAACACATTTTTACACAACAATAACACACACACAGCAGCCACGCTCAACCAAAATCTCCAATCCCAACAATAAAGAATCAAGTATATAAGCAAGGTGTGAAAGGTTTCCAGGTAGCAGCAAATAATAAAACTGCCCCAGTTCAACAATTTCGCTTCTCTAGGGAGCTCCCACTTCTCCAAAAGATAAAAGTTTAAAATTATTAAACTTTTACCCCCAGACACTATCTCTCACAAAGGTCAAGAGAACAGTTAATAAATGATGTGAAGATGTAATCAATTTTTTTAAGACACTCTCACTGTCTAAGGTTCAAGTAGTCTCTGGGCTCTCTCACTGCCCATAAACTAGTAAAAAATCCAGCCCAAAGTAATAAGATCAAGTAAAAAGAAGGTCAAACCAAGCTGTGCACTCGTCCAGATTCTCCAGTCCAAGTTCGAAACTTCAGGATCTCCAGCTCTGATTCCAGGAATAGATAGCAAAATACACCTTCAGTACTCTGGGAAGGCCACCCCGCCTTTGGTGCTGCCAATGACCCAACACCTCAGTTCTCCTCAGCCCACCAGCTGAATCCCCAGAGAGCTTAGGGGTGCCAGATCCAAGGTCGGCCCTCCAGCGTATTTCCATGTAGACAGCAACAGCCACTAGAACCAGGAACTATTTTTCTCTCCAAACAATGTTTTTCTTAAAGATCCCCCCCCCCAACACACACACATTTTTAAATCTTTTATTTTTATATATTAACATTGTTAGACAGGATAACATAGTCTAGGCTGTGTAATTGTAAGGAATATAATCATTTCATAGGTAATTACGGCATGTGGCACAACCAACAAAGGCATGTGTGCATTCCTTAATGATTGCAAACCCTATTGTGTTATTCCTTATTTACATTGGCCTACCCAATTGTTATCACCAGGAAAAAAAACTTTACTAATCAAAACCATGTGATCTGGTTACAGGAGGATTTATTAAAGCACTTATGCATATCTATTAGACATTCATACAATAACAGTAAATCCAGCAAGACTGCATTTTGTCTTTGACATTCTTATCAACATAAAAACTGGGAAACTTGAAAAACTATGACAAAATAATAACACCTTTAGCAATTACAATATAAAGGTAATCTTCATGCACAGAAAAACATTTAAACAATTTGAAATAAATATTTGCATGTGGGCATTCAGAAATAGCATAGTAATGAAAAAAACAAACAAAAAAAACAACTTCTGGCTGTGAACTATTAGACTCTTGGAAAATGAAACTGTTCACATGAATTACCATACTTTTTACAACAGCTCTAAGAGTAGAACAGTGGATGTTAATAACTCTCATAGCCATACTGTACCTAGACTCTGCTTTTCTGTATTTCCATGTACTGCTTTGGGAAATTATAAAATGGTCTTCCTAGCAAGTATGTTCAGAAAGTTCAAAAGAAATGGGATGGTCTTAATCATACTGCAGTTCATAATAACATTCTTCAAAAAAGATCATTTTAAATTAAATGCCCTGCAAAAAAGGACATTTCAGTGAATAATCAGTCACAAAATGATCCATTACCAAAGGAGTGGTACAAGACATAAACACAGCGTTTTAAGGGGTCCACAACTAGGTAAGCAAAGGTCTGCTCATGGTCCTTGGAAGAAGGATAGCACATACCATTAACATCCTGAAAAAGAAGGCAATACATGCATTCATGAATACATTCATTTGAGAAAAAAATGGGCATTAATGAAATAAATTATTACTATTTAGTAAAATATTTGATACTTTCAGCTGTGTTACAGGACTCTTCAATCTACAAGTACTAGTCCCAAAAATGACAACGTGGGTACTGCATCAGCATTTGGGATATGCTTACTTAGTCATTTATAAATCATTCCTGAAGAACATCTAGTAGTTGTGGACCACAATCCCCTTTTTTTCTGAGGGGCAGTGATGACATCACAGACCTGGAGAGCAACGCTCTAAAGGTCTTTATGATGTCATCACAATCCAAAGATGGAAACACTTGGTGAGTTGCGTTTTGTTGCCCATATTTAGGTTTTTTTTTTTTACAGTATATGGTTTCATTCTGTCCCCCTTCTCCCCCATTCTGTATCTACCCACCAGTTACAGATACATTTTTGTGCTTTTAAGTAAAAAAAAAAAAAACATCCCACACCCTGCTAATTACCCATCCAGTTCCAACTCCATTAGGTTAACACATTTTTATTTATTTATTTTTTATTGTTTATTGAAAAGTATCACCAGGAATGGCATACTGAGCTGGGAGCTTATTTTCAGATACATCCTGGGGGAAGGGGGGATGCTACAGAGTGAGGCTTGATAACTACATGACAATTACATGTTGACAGTAATTTACAGCTCAGAGATAGCATTCAAAAGCAGTATACATTGAGAATATCTACATTACAAGTCATGAGAACTGGAGTAAAAGGAAAACAGTTGGCAATCCATTTGCAGATCAGAGAAATAGCGCTCCAGTTCAAATACATTGATAACAGGTACAGTACAAGTCATGAATAACTGGATTACAAGGAAACTGTTACAGAGGCTGTTAAAATGTTGAGCAGATGGATAAGTACATATAAACAATGGATTACCACTTGGGAGAATGAGAGTCAAGAGAGGAAATCTGAGAGACGAGGGCAGGTGTGGGCTGGGCAGGGTTGAGGAATTTAGGAACAATTGCAGAAAGGGGAAGTGAGGCCTCTGAGGTGGTTTGAGAGTCTAGAGGGAAGGGGCATGTCTAATGACATGAGGGAGGGAGTTCCAGATTTTAGGGAAACGGTGGCTAAATGCTGCTTGGCCAATGGTCGTGGAGACTGGAGGGACTACTAGGGTAAGATCATCTGAGCTTCTGAGGGTATGGGATTGGGGGGGGCAGACAGTGGCAGAGAGGTAGGAGGGGAAGAGTGCTGAACCAGAATTTGCTCACTATGGATATACTGATTTGTTTCACTTTTTAAAATTGGACATTACTGATTGCAAACTCCTCACTGCTTTCTATTTTGCTTTTCTAATGTACATTTCCAGTATTGTGGTGGAAACTAGCAATATGCATTGGAAAAAAGCAGGAATCAGCAAGGAATTGGTGGTCAGCAACGCATGAGTTTAAAAAAGTAAAACAAAGGAATATATCATTATTTTCCACCATAGTGAGGTGGTGATTGATGAGTTGAGTGTGGAGTGGGTTTTCTAAAATTAAAAGTAAATTGTAGGCTGTGTCTGTGATGCCAAGTTGTGAGGCACCCACGCAGCATGCTGGTGACCTGGGAACACTGGAGCAGAGATCGGTTGGGAGGGCCAAAAGCATAGGAATGGATTCTGTCCTCTCTGGGGGCAGGGAATGGCTTACATCGCTTCTTGAGTGGCTAGTGGAGGCACACTTGATGGTGACCACACACTGGAGTGCATCTCTCGTGATGTGTGATCATGATGTGGTGAGGAGGATCGGAGGGTCGGAGATAAATGAAAAAAAAGGTCCATTTATGGTGTACCAGATAATGGCCTTCAGTGTGTCCCCCCTTGCCACCTGACCACCTAGTGAATCATCCTTGCCCCATGCCTGACTTCTGAGGCACTTCCTCCTAGGTGTGAGCAGTGAGGCTTGCTGGTAGGGATGTCAGAACCAAGGGAGTGTAGAAGAACTCAGGGATGCTGGAGGTAAGGGCTGGTAGTGAGGGTTGAGTCCAGACAGCAGGGGTGCACGTGTGGGACCCAAAGGAGAGGGAAGGGCATCAAGGGGTATGGGAAAGAGGCAAAAACCAAAAACAAATTGTATATAAAGGTTTGTGTGGTGGGCAGATGGATGGACATGAGGGGGCGGCATGAAAACATTGGACACAGCTTTAGTGAGTTTTCCAAATTAGAAATGCTGCTGTACCATAGTAGTGACACAGCTACTGTGGTACATTGGCTTTCTCATGTCACTACTAAGGCACAACAGCATTTTTGAGCATATGGATATCCATATAAAACAGACCCTAACCATCTGTGATAAAACATTATGATCTTTAATGGAAATAATTCCTATGGTATATGTTTAGGTTGAGTGACTCATTTTGTAGGAGGCCTGTATGAAAATATAGATTTTCTTGTTTTAAACACATTATTTAGGCTAAACACTGTAGCAGTAGGGATCCAGCTATACCATCAAAACTAACTGAAGAATTCCACACAGATTACCCCGCTTTACACAATTAAAATCAAGCAAGACAAGACCCTTGAGGTAATCATATGTGGTGATCTCAAGGTGGCAGCACACTGCGACAAGGCAGTAGGCAAGACTAGTGGATGCTGGGTTGCACAGGGAAGGGGACTTCTAGCAGGAGAAGGGAAGTGGTGTTGCCTCAGTATCGCTCACTAGTGAGACCCCCCCCTAGAGTTCTGTGTACAGTTTTGGAGACCACAACTCCACAAGGACATTGACGGGGTATAAACGGTCCAGCGGTAGGTATCAAAGAAAAAATTACTCACCTTAGTAATTGTGTTACTTCTATTGGAGTCTTGCTGTATTCTGACAAGTGCAGTTAGCCCCAGCCTTTAAACTGCCCCAGAGAACAAAGGGTTAACATTTCTATGCAGCGCATAGAATGCTGAGCTCGAGCTCAGTTGATGTCTCTGTCTGTTTCCCTTTGAAAGCTAACCGTCAGATTCTTATGAGCAACACTCTAATAGTATTCTATGTGGAAACTGTAAAAAAAAAAATGTAATAGCCAACTGGCAACAAAAGGTTTTGGACTACCAAAAGAAGACTCAGGTCAGGAAACCCAAAATTCAAAACCCAAACCAAAGAGGAATGTAATAAAATAAACACCCACACAAAGAAGAGGGTGTAAAAAGAGCACCCCTGAGGTGCAACACTGCACCCGCCCACCCACTTCCCAAAACCAGGTTCTGAGAGGGAAGGCAGGGAGGGAGGTCAGAATACAGCAAGACTCCAATAGAAGAAACATAATTACTAAGGTGAGTAATTTTTTCTTCAAACAACTTGAAGCCTTGCTGTATTCTGACAAGTGCAGACTACCAGGCAGTACCTCCATGGAGGAGGGACAGAACCTACTTTGGGAATAGGCTCTGAAGTACTGCTGTGCCAAACCGAGCATGACTCCTAGCCTGGATATCCAGAGAGTAATGCTTGGTAAAAGTATGGACTGTTTTCCAGATGGCTGCTTGACAAATTTCTAACACAGGGATATCTCTGGCAGCAGCCAGGGAAGCAGCTGTACCTCTTGTGGAATGAGCCCTCAGGCCTGAGGGTGGAATTATTCCCAGGTTTTTCATAGCAGAATTGTATACAAGACACAATCCACCTGGCAATAGATCTCTTGGTAACAGGTTTGCCCTTTCCCACTTCTCCATAAGTGAGGAACAACTGGAGGGAGTCAAACCTGTGACCCTTGGTACACTCCATGTAGTAACTAAGGGCTCTTTTAACATCTAAACTGTGTAGCTTCCTCTCTCCTGAGGCAGAATGGTCAGTGAAGAAAACAGGAAGAGACATAGACTGATTTAAATGGAAGTCTGAAACCACTTTGGGAAAGAACCTTCTATTGGTTCTAAGGACCACTTTATCCCTGTGAAAGGAGATAAAGTTAGGCTCCACTGATAGGGCTTGCAGTTCACTGATACGCCTGGCAGAGGTAATGGCTACCAAGAACACAGTTTTCCAAGTCAAGTACTTAAGCTCTGCTGAGGACATAGGCTCAAAAGGAGGTTGCATAAGTTGAGCAATGCAAATATTCAAATTCCAGGCAGGGGCAGGGTCTCTAAAAGGAGGATTGGTATGAAGCAATCCTTTAAAAAATTTACAGAATACAGGATGAGACGATAGTGAGGAAGACTTCCCACAGACAGAAACGCAGAAACAGCTGACAAGTGTACCTTGAGAGTAGCTGGTCTGAGGCCTAGGCCATTAAGATGGACCATATAATCCAGAACCGTAGGCAATTCAGCAGTATCTGGAGAAATATGCTTCTTAGAGCACCAAATGCTGAATCTCTTCCATTTGGAGTTATGTGTGTTTCTGGTGGAGGGCTTTCGAGAAGCTTTGAGAATATCCAGAACCCCCTGAGATATATGCAAATCTGCAAACTCTAACTCTTCAAGAGCCATGCCTTGAGATTGAGAGACTGAAGACTGGGGTACCAAATCCTCCCCTGAGAGGATGTTAACAGGTTGTAATTCCTGGGAAGAGACAGGGGAAGAGGGACTGCAAGGGACAACAACAGGGGGTACCAGGGCTGTCTGGCCCAATCTGGAGCAATCAGAATCACTTTGCAAGGTTGAGACCTTATCTTGACTAAAACTTTGAACAGGAGTGGGAAGGGAGGGAAGGCATACAGAAATTTCCCTTCCCAATTCAGAATCAGGGCATCCAAGGGGACTGAGCCCAAGACTGGGGGTCTGCAACAAAAAAGAGGAAGTTGGTGATTGTATGGGGCTGCAAAGAGATCTATCTGTGGGGTGCCCCACCTTGAAAAAATCACTTTCAACACCTGAGGGTCCAGGGACCATTCGTGATAGCCCTGAGAAATCCTGCTCCGTGCACCTGCTAGCACATTGTCCTTCCCTGGAAGGTGGACTGCTACCAGAGAGGTTTGCAGGGAATAAGCCAGGCACCACAATTTCATGGCTTCTGTGCTCAAGGCCGTGGACAGAGTGCTTCCCTGCTTGTTGATGTACCACATGGTGGTAGTGTTGTCCGTTCTGACCTGAACCACCTTGTTCTGCACTGATTGAGAGAAAGCTTTCAGGGCCAGAAAAACTTCCCTGAGTTCTAGGAGGTTGATATGGAGAAGGGATTCTTGGGAGGACCACAGTCCCTGGGCAGTGAGGTCCCCGAGATGGGCTCCCCAGCCCAGAAGAGAAGCATCCGTGGTAAGGACCACTGAACAAGGCTGAGTGGCAAAAAGAACCCCTTATCTTAAATTGTCCTTATCCTGCCACCATTGGAGGGCTTGAGTCACTGGGATCAGTTTGATAAGGGAATCCTTCCTCTGAGACCAAAAAGCTCTCAGATGGAACTGAATATCCCTCATCTGGAATCTTGCCCCTTGGACCACTGCTGTTGAAGCTGCCATGTGGCCCAAGAGCTGGAGGAAATGCCTTGCTGGTCAAGATACTCGAAGGCTGAAGGAAGAGGCTAGTTCTGTAAGAACCCTTGCCCTTTCCAGGAGAAGAAAGGCTCTTGCTCTGACTGTGTCCAGTTATGCCCCAATAAAGGTAAGAAGCTGGACTGGTTTGAGAACTGACTTGGGAAGGCTGAGAAGAAATGCTAGAGAAGTGAGCACTTGCTGGTTCACTTGCAGGTGAGACTTGACTTGGTCTGGAGACTGGCCCACTATTAGCCAATAATCCAGATATGGAAAAATGGAAATCTTTTGCCTTCTTAGAAAGGCAACTACTACTGCCAGGCACTTTGTGAAAACCCTTGGGGCTGAGGTTAGGCCAGAGGGCATTGCTCTGAACTGATAGTGGCCTGAGGGCAACTCGAACATGAGGTACTTTCTGTGGGAGCACCTGATGGGAATGTGAAAGTAGGCATCTTTGAGGTCCAGGGAGGCTAGCCAGTCCCCTGGCCTTAGAGAGGGAAGAAAAAATTACTTACCATAGTAATCTTCTTGCTTCCCAGTGATGCTCAGATATTCATAACTTTGTGCAGTCAACCTGGTGGGTCGGACTGCCCGGAGAGATGGAACACATGCAAATGATGGAATTCTTTGCACGTGAGCATCTTTCAAATACTGCCTCTACCAACTGTAGTGTTCTAAGCCCTTCATATTTGTAAGAAGCCTGGAAGTCAGACAATGTGAAAAAATCCGACAACTAATTATTTAAAACATTTTTTAGGATTAGCCTAATAAAGCAATTTACTTCAAAAAACCTCCAAGGGAGGGACTATATCTATAATAATGGTGTTCACCAGACAGTGAGAAAACTATTAAGAGAGACAGAAAACTCTGTTAAAATCTATTTAGCATAGAGACGTGTACCCAGAAGGGTATGGCTACGTGGCACTAGCATGCGGAATGCACAGGCTGAAGTTCTGGAAGGGGAGGATGGGAGGGAGTTATGAATATCTGAGCATCACTGGGAAGAAAGAAGATTACTATGGTAAGTAATTTTTTCTTCTAACCCCAGTAATGCTCAGAATATTCATAACTTTGTGCAGACTACCAAGCAGTACCCCCTGGAGGTGGGCACAGAACTCAATTCTGGAAACAGACTTTGCAGGACTGCTGTGCCAAACCTGGCATCACTTCTGGACAAAACATCCAAGTTATAATGCTTTGTAAAGGTGTGCACTGATTTCCAAGTAGCTGCTTTACAAATGTCCAATAATGGCACCTCCCTAGCAGCTGCAAGAGTGGCAGCTGTTCCTCTTGTTGAGTGAGCCCTCAGCCCAGCTGGGGACTCCCTACCTGCTTTAATGTAGCAGTGTCAGTGGCTCAGTAGGTAGCACACTCGCCTCTGAGGCCGGGAGATCAGAGGGCTGTGGGTTCAGTTCGCACATCTGGCACTTGGGTTAATATCCCAGTACTGACACTGTAATGCAGCATGAGAGGGGTGCTGCATTTCTGAGGTGCCATCTTTCAGATGAGACGTTAAACCGAGGTCCCATCTGCCTGGATTGGTGGTAGTTCAGGTGGATGTTAAAGATCCCATGGCACTTATCGAAAAGAGTAGGGGAATTTCCCCGGTGTCCTGGCCAAATTTCCCTCATTCACTAAAAATACCACCAACAGCTTAATCTGGTTCAAGGTCAGTTGGCATTCATCTGTATCCCCCTCCCCCGGGTCGTGCCTGAAAATAGGCAGGATTTGTCTAGTGCACTTACCCAGTCAACAAAAGCTAAACAAATAAATAAAGAATTGAATACACTGGACAATCCACCGAGAAATGGATCTTTTTGAGGCTGGTTTGCCCATTCCGACATCCCCATATGTAAGGAAAAGTTGTTTCTTGTCTTGCCTATGGCCTTTAGTAGCTGTCATGTAGTAGCTGAGAGCTTTTTTCACATCCAGACTGTGGAGCCTTCTTTCACCAGAGCTTGTATGGCCTGTGAAGAAGACAGGCAGAGTGATTAACTGGTTCAGATGGAAATCTGAAACAACCTTGGGAAGGAATTGTCTGTTTGTTCTGAGGACTACCTTATCCCTGTGGAAGGAAACGTAGTCCTGCTCAACACAGAGAGCCTGAAGCTCACTGATTCTTCTTGCTGAGGTAATTGCTACCAGGAAAACTGTTTTCCAGGTAACATACTTTAAATGGGCTGTAGCCATGGGCTCAAAAGGAGCCCGCATCAATCTGGCTATACATATATTAAGATCCCAAGCGGGCACTGGTGCCCTGTGAGGAGGGTGCAAATGCATCAGGCCTTTAAAAAATCTTTTGAAAATGGGATCTGATGCTACTAACACCTTTGTCCTAGCAGAAAGGTATGAAGATACTGCTGCAAGGTGAACTCTTAAAGAACTGGGTTGTAGACCTAGTGAATGTAAGTGAGTCAGATAATCCAACACCACTGAGACCCCCTGCATCATCTGGGGCGAAGTTTCTACCAGAGCACCAGAAGGAGAATCTTTTCCACTTAGCAGAATAAGTTTTCTTAGTGGCAGGCTTCCTATAACCTTTCAAGATGTTTAATACAGCTTCAGAAAGGTTCAAGTCTGCATACTCTAATTCCTCAAGAGCCATGCCTTGAGGTGGAGGGACTTGAGATTTGGGAACAGCAATGTTCCCTGATTGGAGGTCAGAAGATTGTGCCTGAGAGGCAAGCTTGCTCACTGACATGGAGAGCAGAAGAGAGTACCACGGCTGCCTGGGCCAATCTGGAGCTATCAAGATCAGAGAAGCTGAGAGGGATCTCAGCTTCAGCAGTACCCTGAAGACCAGAGGAAAAGGGGGAAAGGCATAGAGAAACTTGCCTGACCAATCCAGTGCCAGGGCGTCCAGAGGGATTGTGCCCTGGGCTGGTGGCCTGCAACAATACTGAGGCAACTGGTGGTTCTGGTGGGATGCGGAACAAGTCTATCTCTGGAATGCTCCATTTGCTGAAAATTACCCGCACCACCTGCTTGTTCAGTGTCCATTCGTGATGGTACTGATTGATCCGACTTAGTGTTTCTGCCAAGATATTGTCCTTTCCTGGCAGATGGATGGCTTGCAGGAACACCTTTAGAGAATATGTCAGAGTCAAATTTTCATGGCTTCTGTGCATAGGAGACCTGATCTGGTGCCACCCTACTTGTTTATGTAATACATAGTGGTGGTATTGTCTGTTCTGACCTGTACCACCTTGCCCATTACCAGTGTAGAGAAAACTTTTAGTGCCAGCCGCACTGCTCTGAGTTCCAGCAAATTTATATGCTGGAGGGACTCTTCCTCTGACCAGGTACCCTGAGTTGTGTGCTCCCCTAGATGGGCACCCCAGCCCAGAAGGCATCTGTTGTGAGGCCTAGTGAAGGATCCTCCTTCTGGAAGGGGACTCCCTGCCTTAGGTTGGATTCCTTTTTCCACCACAAGAGGGCTTG
The DNA here is from genome assembly GCA_016271365.2 of Neoceratodus forsteri. Classification (NCBI taxonomy): domain Eukaryota; kingdom Metazoa; phylum Chordata; order Ceratodontiformes; family Ceratodontidae; genus Neoceratodus; species Neoceratodus forsteri. The sequence goes on from CM057459.1 coordinate 336,809,574, forward strand.
TAACAGAGGCCTTGTCACTGGAATGAGTTTTGAAAAGGGATCTTTTTTCTGACTCCAGTGATTCCTGAGGTGAAACTGGATGTCTCTCATGTGAAACCTGGAACCCTGCACTGTGCCCATGGATGCAGCCATATGACCCAAGAGCTGAAGGAATTGCCTGGCTGTTTTTTGACTGTGCAACTTGAAAGAATTTGCTATGGCCTGAAGGCTTTGCATCCTGTCTAGTGGTAAAAACACCCTGGCCTGTAGAGTACTGATCTCTGCCCCTATGAACTGTAAAGTCTGTGTAGTGGGTGAAGACAGATTTTTTCTGGTTTACTATGAAACCCAAGGACTCCAAAAGATCCTGTGCGAGCTTTAGAGAAGTTGTGACTTGTTCTGGTGATTTGCCCACCACCAGCCAGTCGTCCAGGTATGGGAAAACAGTCACTCCCTGTCTTCGAAGAAATGCCACCACAGCTGCTAGGCATTTTGTAAACACCTTTGGTGCAGAGGAAAGGCTGAAGGGCAGGGTTGCAAACTGTTAATGACCTGATGGGAGTCTGAATCTGAGAAATTTCCTGAAAGATTCTTTTATGGGGATGTGGAAATAAGCGTCCTGTAAGTCCAGAGATGCCAGCCGGTCCCATTTTTGAATTGTTGGCAGAATCCAAGCCAAAGTTACCATCTTGAACTTTGGCTTTTTCAGGTGCTTGTTTAAAGCTCTGAGATCCAAAATTGGCCACCACTCCCCATTTTTCTTTGTTGTTAGGAAGTATCTGGAGTAAAAACCTCATCCTCCAGGGTTGCAGGGACTAGTTCCACTGTTTTGAGCTGAAGCAACTTCTGAACATCTGCCTCTAGCAACGAAATTTGTGCTAGGGGAAGGGAGGTGGAAACCCTGGGTTTTTTTTCGAGGAAGAAATCTGAAGTCCAGAGACAGACCTTTGCCCACTACCTCCAACACCCACTTGTCTGTGGTGATGGTTGACCAGAGGGGGAGGAAATGGGACAGTCTGTCTCCAACAGGTAGGGAGAAGGCGGCCTGCATCTCAGGGGTTCTGTTTAGGCTGGGGTTGAGGTTGTGCCTGAGCCCCTCGCCTAGAGCCCCTTCTATCCCTAGCCCTTGAGTAGCCCTGTGGGGGGTATTGCTGGTATTGGGGCATGGCTACTGGCTGGAAAAAGGGTCTTGACAAGAAAGAACGACCCCTAGGCCCCCTTCCATAGGGCCTGGTGGATGAAGAAGCTCTGTCTCTAGCAGAGTTACTTCTATAAGTAGCCCTACATTCATCCACCTTTTTCATATAGGCCACTGTGGACTCCCCAAAGAGCGCATTTCCCTCTAATGGGAAATCCAGGGCCTTTGACTGGGTATCCTGAGTGAGGTTTGTAGTCCTAAGCCAAGCAAACCTTCTCTGAGCCACTGTATTAGCCATCCATCTGGCTGCAGTGTCATTTAGATCAGCAGCCATTTGGAATTGGTACTTGGCAGCCTCTAGCCCAAACCTGGCAGTTTCAGCCAGGTCATCTGACAAAGGTGAGGTGGCCTTCATGGACATTGCCAGTACCGACTGCCACAGAGATTTCTGATACAGGGCAGTATAAGCTTGAAAAGTAGCCTGTCTCATGGCCAATGAGGCTGACAAATAGCCCTTTTTGGCCATACTGTCCAATTTTCTGGATTCCTTGTCCAGTGGGTGTGAGGACACAGGGACTTTAGCTTTATCACAGGCAGCTTGATGTATTACCCCTTGCTGATCAGGATGGGAGAAGAGGAAGTCAGCTCCCTCCCTGTCCGGCTGGTATTTTTTATCTATTCGCTTATCAATTGGAGGAATAGAATTTGGGGTCTGCAGGAACTTCATAGCATCCTTCTTGAAAAATGTATATACTGGGAGGAGAAGGGCCTTTGTGGGTGTTAGACCCATCATATTAAGGTACTCAATCACCTCCTCATCTTCCACTTGTTCTGTTGTTGCAATATCAAGAGCATCTGCGATTTTCCTTACAAAAGAAAAATGGGAGGAAAAATCCTCAGACACTCTGGGAGGCGAGCCAAATTCCTGCTCAGGGGACACCTCTGGGGGGATAGGTTAGTCCTCCTCATAAAAGCTCCTCATCCTCTTGAAATAGTGTTGCTCGGGACAGGGGCAACACAGTAGCAGGAACCTGGGGACCCTGGGAAGGGGCAGGAGGCTGAGGGATGATGCCCTGCAGAGCCTGAATAATTTTAAATGCCTGAGCTATCTCCTGAGCTGAAGGCATTACAGGCAGCTGAGCAGAAGTCCCTGGTTTAGCAGGGGAGGATTCTGCATGCTTGAGTTTCCTTAATTTCTTTGAGGGAACCGGAGAGTCGGCCGGTTCTTTCCCTCTTTTCGCCCCTTTTTCGCCCGTATCAGGGGCAGGGGTAGTAGCACTTGTTGCTTCAACCACAACAGACTGGGGTGTCAGCTGGTCAGAGCCTGAGGGACCCCTAGGAAACTTTTTATTAAGCCTTTCAAAGTGCTTTCAACAGTTTTTTCTGGGAAAGTTTTACATATTTCACATTCGTGGTCCAAATGTTCAAAACCCGGACAAGCTACACATAAAGTGTGCTTGTCTGCCTTGGCAAACACATATCCACACTTTAAACAGTTTTTAAAACCGGGCTCCCCAGTTCTCTTCTTAGGTTTCTCAGTCATGGTGAAAAACAAGATGAAAAACTCCAACCGCTAAATGCTGCTGTGGTTATTTAAACAGCTTAAAAAGGGTTTTCTTTTTTTTTTGGGGTCGGTTCCAGAACCGATAGGGAACCGATGGAACCGAGAGAGGAGATGAAATGTGAACCGGTTCAGCGGTTCTGTAACCGATAAAAAGCGGTTATAACTAACATTTTTAAGGACCAAAAATTAGCGATAATGAATAGGTTCTTTAGTCAGAGAACCGAAATAAAATTAAACTAACTCGGATCCCTCACGGTTATGCCGAACCGCGAGGAACCGAGAAAACAACGATTTAAATAATAAACTAGATGTAAACTAACAATTAGTAGAGGCAGTAAAAGAAACTAAATATACTTATGGTTTTGGTGATTTTTTCGATCTTCTTCACGCGAAAGAGGGCGACAGAGACTCCGAGCGACCAGACTTTCAGGCGGAGAGAAAAATCTGAAGGGCTTAGAAGAAAAAATTACTCACCTTAGTAATGTTGTTTCTTCTAATGGAGTCTTGCTATATTATGACTAATGCAGTTTGTCCCACCATTAGAACTGCTCCGGAGGTGAAAGAGTTAACTTCCATGCAGTGCATGGAACTTAGAGCGTGAGCTCAGTTAAGAAAGCTCTGTCAGGGTTATTTCAAACCGAAACCGTCAGATCTTTACGAGCAAAACTCACTAAGGCTCTGTGTGGAAGCTGTAACCTACACTAGCCAACTGGCTACTAAAATATTCACACATTTTTCTGGTCCCAACAACAAGACTCAAGTCAGAGGACCAGAAAAAATAAGATAAAATAAAATAAATAAAACACAACACCCAAACACCCCAACAAGAAGGGGTGGAAAACATAAAAGGGGGCATCAATAAGTGCCAACAGTGGATTGCCCACCCCATACCCAAAGTAGAAGTTCTGAGAGGGGCAGGCTGGGGGGGAGGTCATAATATAGCAAGACTCCATTAGAAGAAACAACATTACTAAGGTGAGTAATTTTTTCTTCAAACAACATGAAGTCTTGCTATATTATGACTAATGCAAACTACACAGCAGTACCTCCATGGAGGAGGGACAGAACCTACTTAGGGAATAGGCTCTGAAGCACGGCTGTGCAAACCGAACATCCTCCTAGCCTGGATATCCAGGGAGTAATGCTTGGTGAAAGTGTGTACTGTTTTCCAAGTAGCTGCTTGACATATCTCTAAGATAGGGATGTCTCTGGCAGCAGCTAGAGATGCAGCTGTACCTCTGGTAGAGTGAGCCCTCAGGCCTGAAGGGGAACCTTACCCAGTTTTTGATGCAAAATTGGATACAAGAGACAATCCACCTGGCAATGGATCTCTTAGTGGCAGGTCTCCTTTCCCAACCTCACCATAAGTGAGAAATAGTTGGAGAGTCAAACCTGTGATCCTTGTACGCTCTATGTAGTAAATTGGGCCCTCTTAACATCTAGCTGTGCAGCCTCCTCTACCAGAGGAGAATGGTCATGAAGAACACTGAAAGTGAAATAGATTGGTTAAGGTGGAAATCGAAACCACCTTAGGCAAAAACTTCCTGTTAGTCCTGAGGACTACCTTATCCCTGTGAAAGGAAATAAAGTCAGTCTCCACTGATAAAGCCTGTAATTCACTTATGCGCCTGGCAGAAGTGATGGCTACTAGAAATACAGTTTTCCAAGTCAAATACTTAAGCTCTGCCGAAGACAGAGGTTCAAAGGGGGGTTGCATCAGCTGAGCAATGCAAACATTAAGATCCCAGGCAGGGGCAGGGTCCCTGAATGGAGGATTGGTATGAAACAATCCCTTAAAAAACTTGGAAAATACAGGGTGAGCAGAAAGAGAAGAGGGCTTCCCTGCTGAAATGAAAGCAGAGACAGCTGCCAAATGCACTTTCAGGGTAGCTGGTCTCAGTCCCAAAGAATTAAGATGGACCATATAGTCCAAAACAGTGGGTAAATCAGCAGATTCGGAAAATATGCTTCCCAGAACACCATATGGAAAACCTTTTCACTTGGAGTTATAGGTAGCCTAGTGGAAGGCTTCCTAGAAGCTTTCAAGATTTGAGAACACCCTGAGAAAGCTGTAGATCAACAAACTCTAACTCCTCAAGAGCCAGGCCTTGAGGTTGAGGATTGAGATTCGGATACCAGACTCTCCCCTGAGCACAGGATAACAGATTGTGGTTCCTGGGGAGACACAGGGGAAGATGGACTGCTAAGAACAGAAGGTGGGTACCAGGGCTGTCTGGCCCAGTCTGGAGCAATCAGGATCATCTTGCAGGGCTGAGACCTGATTTTGACTAGCACCTTGAACAGGAGAGAGGAAGGGGAAGACATAGAGAAACTTCCTTCCAATCGAGGAGAAAGGCATCCAGGGGACTGAGCCCAACACTGGGGCCTGCAACAAAAAGTGAAGTTGATGATTGGAGCTGCAAAAATCTATCTGAGGATGCCCCATCTGGCAAAAACTATCCCCAGTACTAGGGGATCCAGTGACCATTCGTGATGGCCCTGGGAAATCCTGCTGAGAGCATCTGCCAGGACATTGTCCTTGCCTGGGAGGTGAACTGCCATGAGGGAAGTGTTGAGGAATAAGCCAGAGACCACAACTTCATCGCCTCGGTGCACAAGGCCGAAGACCGAGTGCCCCCTTGTTTGTTGATGTACCACATTGTAGTGGTGTTGTCTGTTCTGACCTGTACCACCTTGTTCTGAACAGATGCAGAAAAAACGTAAAGTGCTAGAAAAACAGCTCTGAGTTCCAACAGATTAATGTGGAGCAGAGATTCCTGAGGGGACCATAACCCCTGGGTGGAGAGGTCGCCCATGTGAGCTCCCCATCCCAAGAGGGACGCATCTGTAGTAAGGGTCAAGGAGTGGGCTAGAGGGACGAAGGGCACCCCTTATCTCAGATTGCTCTGATCCTGCCACAACTGAAGGGCCTGGATCAGGGTTCGAGTCACTGGGATTAACTTGGATAGGGAATCTCTTCTTTGAGACCAGAAGGCTCTCAAATGGAACTGAATGTCCCTCATCTGAAATCTTGCTCCTTGCACTAAAGCTGTGAGAGCAGCCATGTGCCCTAGGAGCTGCAGGAAATGCCTTGCTGGTTGAGAGACCTGCAGAGTGAAGGACGCAGGCCAGGGCACCAGGGTCCTTACCCTTTCTGGGGAAGGAAGGCTCTGGCCTGCTTTGTGTCCAGTTCTGCACCTATAAAGGTGAGTACCTGGACAGGTTCCAGAACTGACTTTGGAAGATTGAAGAAAGCCCAGAGAGGTAAGCAGCTGCTGGGTAACTTGCAGGTGTGATTTGACTCTGGTCTGGAGACTGACCCACAATGAGCCAGTCGTCCAGGTAGGGAAATATGGCAATCTTTTGCCTTCTTAAATGAGCAACTGCTACTGCCAGACATTTTGTGAATACCCTTGGGGCAGAGGTAAGGCCGAAGGGCATTGCTCTGAACTGATAATGGCCTGAGGGCAGTTCGAATCTGAGGTACTTTCAGTGGGAGCTACTGATAAGAACATGGAAGTAGGCATTCTTGAGGTCCAGGGAAGCTAGCCAGTCCCCTGGCCTTAGGGAGGGTAAAATCATTCCCAGAGTCACCATTTTGAATTTTGGTTTTAAAAGGTGCTTGTTCAGATATCTGAGGTCCAGGATGGGCCGCCACTCTCCTGTCTTTTGGGGTAAGGAAGTACCTGGAGTACAGACCCTTGCCCTGGTGTGGGAGAAACCCTTTCTACAGCTCTGAGAGCCAGGAGGGTTGAGACTTCTGTTTCAAGGCAAGAGACTCTAAAGGGTTTGCAGGTGGAAAGGATCTGATTCTCATCTTTGGAAATTTTTGAAGCTGAGAACAGACCCTGGCTCTACTTCCAGGACCCACTTGTCTGATGTTAAAGACTCCCAGTCCTGGACGAAGTAAGCCAGCCTGCCCCCTACAGGTAATGGAGAGCCAGCCCTGGGCATCCCATCAGGGTGCCTGTTTGGCAGGGGCTTTAGGCTGAGGGGTGGGAGCAGGCCAGCTTGTACCCCGTCTGCCTCTCCCTCTGAAGAACCCCCTCTGAACATAGGCTGAAGAGGAGGCCTGGGTCTGGTAAAAAGGCCTGTGAAAAGGCCTGCCCCTACCCCTGGGGGGCTGCCTCTGAGGAGTGGCTTGCCGTTCCTTGGCTTGTGCACTCCTATAAGTGGTTCTATATTCATCCATTTTCTTCATATAATTCTCTGTCTGCTCCCCAAACAGAGAATTTCCCACCACAGGAAAATCCATAGCCTTAGACTGGGTATCCTGTGACAAAGTAGTACACCTGAGCCAAGCCAATCTACGAAAAGCCACAGATGTAGCCATGACTCCAGAGGATACATCATTAGAATCCACTGCAGCATGAAATTGCACCTTAGATGCCTCAATACCATCAGCAGCCACCTGCTCCAGCTCCTTGGCAAGCTGGCCAGGGGCCTGTTTGGCTAAGGCCATGACAGTATCCCATCTAGATTTTTGGTATCTCGCAACATAAGCCATATAGTTTGCTTGTCTGAGTCCCAAAGACGCTGCCATGTATTGTTTTTTGGCCATGGCCAAAATCTTCCTGGAGTCCTTGTCAGGAGGATGTGAAGCCAGGGGAATATTAGCTTTATCACAGGCTGCAGCCTGAACTACCCCAACATGACTGCATTGCTGTGAAAGAAATTCTGTATCGGGACCTGACAAAGTGTACCTCCTGTCCATCTTTTTATCCACAAGAGGCACAGAATTAGGAGCTTTTAAAATTTTTAGTGTTTGTTTCCTAAAAGATTTATGTAAAGGAATAGACAATCTCCTGGACTCTGGGATATCCATCATCTCTACAAAGTCAGGCTCCTCTTGCTCATCCAAAGCCTCCTCTAAAGGAAGCTGGAGGGTTTCAGCAACATTTTTATAAAACAGAAAATGAGAAGGGGACTCAGCAAGCCTAGGGGGAGATTCTCCTAAAGGTCTGTCTGGGGAGATGTCCGGTTCAATGGGCACATCCAGACTTTCAAAGTCACATTCACACTGATCATAATCATCCTCCCCCTCTTCTGGTTCATAAAAATCCTCTATATCATATTCTTGAACCGGTGGAACCTACCGAACCGACCTTTTGCCAGATAGTGGCGGTTCGGAAGGAACCGGGGAAAGTGACTGGACAATCTGTATTGCCCTGGCTATCTCTGCAGCAGTTGGAGAAGGAATTTTTGACTCCACACCTGCTGACTTTCTAGTTCTCTTTGCTGGAACTGGCTCCTCAGAGTCAGCTTTACGTTTGGCCGAGGAAGTCTGGCCCTGGTCAGAGGGCACTCCCTCCGGTTCGGTTGGCACCGAACCGGGCTGGCCATCCGGGTCAGCGGACTTTTTGGCCTCTCGTTCCCTGAGCCTACTAACTCTCTTATCTAGGGTAGCTGCAGGGAAATTCTTGCAAATCTGGCAGTCTGCATTGAGGTGGTCAAACCCCAGACAATAAACACATGTGGTGTGTGGGTCAGCCTTGGCAAAGGGTTCCCCACAGACACTACAGTGTTGAAACCCAGTGGGCCCGGTTTTTCTTTTGGGTTTCTCAGACATAATGCCAGCCTAACCAAAAACTTGCCCTTTTGTTGGCAGTGCCAGGCAAGACACCCTTATCTGTTCCCAACCGTGTCACGGATCGTGGAAAAAACCGTAATGAAATCCGATTTTTTTAGAACTGATAAGAACCGAGAACCGCACTCTAACAAGCCTTAAAACGCTTTAGAATGAAGTTTAAATACAATCTGATCGGTTCAAACCGAACCGATAAACATTTACAAGTTCCACACAGAAACCCTATCTATTACTTACAATACCATAGACAGAGCTTGAACCGATCGGTTTGCAGTTAAAATAATGAAATCGCGGTTGAATTGAACCGAGAAAAACTCTTTAAACAGGAAAATGAACCGAGCAGCAGGAGGAATCTCGAGGCGACTGTTCAGTGGTAGATAAAGAATCTAATGGTTTGGTTTGAAATAACCCTGACAGAGCTTTCTTAACCGAGCTAGCGCTCTAAGTTCCATGCACTGCATGGAAGTTAACTCTTTCACCTCCGGAGCAGTTCTAATGGTGGGACAAACTGCATTAGTCATAATATAGCAAGACTTCATGTTGTTTGAACACTACAGTTGAAAGATGCTCACGTGCAAAGAATTCCATCATTTGCATGTGTTCCATCTCTCCGGGCAGTCCAACCCACCCAGCTGACTGCACAAACTTATGAATATTCTGAGCATTACTGGGGTTAGAAGGATTATTCCCAGAGTTACTATCTTGAACCTTGGTTTTAAAAGATGTTTGTATAGACATCTTAGGTCTAGGATGGGTCGCCACTCCCCTGTCTTTTTTGGGGTCAGTAAGTACCTGGAGTACAGCCCTTTGCCCCAGTGTAGGGTAGGTACTCTCTCTATGGCTCTTAAGGCCAGAAGAGATGAAACCTCTGCCTCTAGGGCAAGCGTTTCCGAGAGATTTGCAGGTGGAAAAGATCTGGCTCTCGTCTTTGGAAATTTTCTGAAGCTGAGAACCAGTCCCTGGCTTACTACTTCCAGGACCCACTTGTCTGATGTAATAGACATCCAGTCCTGGACAAAGTAAGCCAGCCTGCCCCCTACTGGAATAGGAGAGTCGACCCGGGCAGGCCCATCTGGGTGTCTGCTTGGCAGGGGCCTTAGGCTGAGGAGTGGATGCAGCCCTGCTCATCCCCCTTCTGCCTCTCCCTCTGAAGAACCCCCTCTGTGAAAAGAAAGAAGAGGCTTGTGCTTGGTAAAAGGGCCTTTGAAAAGACCTGTCCCTGCCCCTAGACTGCTGCCTTTGAGGAGTTGCCTGTCTCTCCTTGGCCTGAGCACTCCTGTAGGTGGTCCTGTACTCATCCATTTTCTTCATGTAATTCTCTGTCTGCTCCCCAAACAGAGAATTACCCACTACAGGAAAATCCATGGCCTTAGCCTGGGTATCCAGCTAGAGGCTAGTACATCTGAGCCAAACCATTCTCCGAAGAGCCACAGATGTAGCCATGACTCTTGATGACACATCATTAGAGTCCACAGCAGCATGAAACTGAACTTTAGATGCCTCAATCCCATCTGCAGCCACCGCCTCCAGCTCCTTGGCTAGCTGGGGGGAGGCCTGTTTAGCCAGTGCCAGTACAGTGTCCCACCTGGACTTATGGTACCTAGCTGTATAGGCCATATAATTCACCTGTCTGAGTCCCAAGGAAGATGCCATGTACGGCCTTTTTGCCATGGCATCAACCTTCCTGGAGTCTTTGTCTGGGGGGTGTGAAGCCAAGGGAATGCTTGCCTTATCACAGGCAGCAGCCTGCACAACCCCAACATGGCTGCATTGGTGTTATAAAAACTCTGTTTCTGAGCCTGAGAGTGTATACCTCTTGTCCATTCTTCTGTCCACAGGAGGTATAGAATTGGGAGACTTCAGAATTGTTTGTGTCTGTTTCCCAAAAGATTTGTAGAGGGGAACAGACAGTCTCCTGGACTCTGGGATGTCCATCATTTCTACAAAATCAGGCTCCTCCTGATCCTCCATTGCCTATTCCATAGGAAGCTGGAGGGTCTCAGCCACCTTTCTATAGAACATAAAGTCGGAAGGAGACTCAGAAAGCCTAGAAGGGGATACACCTGAAGGTCTGTCTGGGGAGATGTCCGGTTCCACAGGCACATCTAGACGTTCACCATCACCATCATCATCTTCAAACTCCCCTTCCTCCTCAAACTCTGGTTCATAAAATTCTTCCAAAGTGTAATCGTGAACTGGGGGGACCGAACGAACTGAGCCCCTGCCAAAAGGTGCCAGATCGGCCGGAACCGGGTGAAGCAATTCCACAATCCGAATCGCTCTGGCCATTTCTTTGGTGGTTGGAACAAGGACTTCTGGATCCGAACTGGATGATTTTTTTTTGCGCTTTCCTTTAGTCAGAACCGACCCCTCCTGATCGGCTCTCCTTCTGCCCTAAGAAGTATCGCCCTGGTCAGAGAGCACTCCTTCTGGTTCAGTCGGAGCCGAACTGGGCTGGCCATCCGGGTCAGCAGACTTCTCTGCCTCCTTTTCCCTCAGTCTACCTAATCTCTTTTCAAGGGTAGATTTGGGAAAATGTCTGCAAATTTGGCAGTCTGAATAGAGGTGTTCAAACCCCAGACAATAAACACAGGTGGTGTGGGGATCGGCCTTAGCAAAGACCTCCCCACCACACTCACTGCAGTGTTGAAACCCAGTGGGCCAGGTTTTTTTTCTTGGGTTTCTCAGACATGGCCAACCTAACTAAACTTACCCTTTTTTCGGCAACCGCCAGGCAAGACTCCCTTATCGGTTCCTAACCGTGTCATGGGTCTTGGAAAAAAATGTTTCAAAACACGTTTTTTTTAGAACCGATAAGGACCGGTAACCACACACTAAAGTTACACAAGAATTTAGCAAATGATCGGTTCAGCCGAACCGATCCACACTTTTTTTACAAGTTCCACACAGAAAGCACAGTACAAAACCTATCTAGTACTCATGGTACCACAGACAGAGACTGAACCGACTATGCGGGAAACTCTTTTGGTTAGAAACAGATGAAAACACGACACTTTAACCGACTTTCGAACCAAGCTGCAGGAGAAATCTCCAGAGCGACTGTTCAGTGAGGCGGAGTAAAGAATCTGACAGTTAGCTTTCAAAGGGAAACAGTCAGAGACATCAACCAAGCTCGAGCTCAGCATTCTATGCTCTGCATAGAAATGTTAACCCTTTGTTCTCCAGGGCAGTTTAAAGGCTGGGGCTAACTGCACTTGTCAGAATACAGCAAGACTTCAAGTGTTTGAAATGGTAGATGAGATGCACAAGAAACCATATGAGGAAAGACTGCGGAAGCTCAACATGTACTCCCTAAAGGAGAGGAGAGCGAGAGTGGGGGATGACTGAGACCTATATGTACCTCACAGTGGGTGAACAAGGTGCAAGAGTGGAGCCTCTTTCAGGGGAGGAACATCACGACAGAAGCATACGTAATGAAGCTTGAGGAGGGATGTTTAAGAGGGATGTGAGGAAATGCTTCTTCACAGAAAGGGTGGTGGACACCTGGAGCAGCCTGCCAGAACAAGTGGTGAGGGTGAAGTCAGTGAGAAGCTTCAAGCATGTGTGGGATAGGCAAATGGGCATAGTAAGTAGAGGAAAGGGAGGAAGGAGGGACACCAGCAACAAAATAAGATACAGGGTGTAGTAATAGACAGGGAAAAATAGGACAGACTAGATGGGCCTACCAGTCCATTTCTGTTGACAAAATCTGTTTCGCTGTTTCTGTCACATGCCAAACAAGTGCTGTAGATTTTTTTTTAATTTACATTAATATCCATATTGAGATGCAACATCTTATTTTCACTGGGATTTTGCTTTAACCCATCATACATCTGGAAGATCAACCATTACTTGAGCATAAAGAGGCTAACCGATTGATAAAGGTGACTCAGTGAGCAAGTGGTTTTGGTGAGATCTGATGCTGTGTCTTTTGGTTCACTAATCTGCACTCTAACCCTTAGACGACACTGCCTGTCTTTATATGTTGAGACGATTACCAAAATTATAAGTGATACTTACAACATGCAAGACAGTAGTTAGCCCACTGTAGAAGAAAAACAATGAATTCCTCATTGCCAGTGGGCGTTCATATGCTGCTCAGATTTAATAAGCAGTACTTGCCAAATGTGTTATGGAGCAAGAGAATATTTTTTCGGTTTCAACTGTCTCACCTCAAAGATGCTTAAAGCACCCTTTGTCTGATAAAGAAACATTTTTCAAAAAGGTTTACCTAGGCACCAGGCTAAATTTGGACCACAACTCAAGATATCGAATACTTATCTGATACCCTTTCAGGAATTGAGGCACAACAGCACAAACAAATTACTCACCTTAGTAATTGTGTTTCTTTTAATGGAGTCTTGCTGTATTCTGACAATCTGCAGTTAGCTCCAGCCTTTAAACTGCCCCGGAGAGTATAGGGTTAATTTTCTATGCAGTGCACAGAACGCTGAGCTCGAGCTTGAGCTCGGTTGAGGTCTCTGTCTGCAGCCCTTTGAAACCCAACCATCAGATTCTTATGAGCAAAACTAACTATACTATGTGGAAATTGCAAAATTTTAACAAACCAACTGGCAACAGAAAGTTTTGGATTCCCAAAAGAAGACTCAAGTCAGGAAACCAAAACCAATCTAAAATAAGGATAATAATACAAAAACACCAAAAATAAAAAAGAAGGTGTGCAAGAAGCACCCCTGGGATGCAGCACTGCACCTGCCCACCCACTTCCCAAAACCCAGGTTCTGAGAGGGGAGGCAGGGAGGGAGGTCAGAATACAGCAAGACTCCATTAGAAGAAACACCGTTACTAAGGTGAGTAATTTTTTCTTCAAACAACATGAAGTCTTGCTGTATTCTGACAGTCTGCAGACTACCAAGCAGTACCTCCATGGAGGAGGGAGAGAACCTACTTTGGGAATAGGCTCTGAAGTATTGCTGTGCCAAACCGAGCATCACTCCTAGCCTGGATATCCAGGGAGTAATGCTTAGTAAAGGTATGGACTGTTTTCCAGGTGGTTGCTTGACAAATTTTTTAACAGAGGGATATCCCTGGCAGCAGCCAGGGAAGCAGCTGTACCTCTTGTAGGGGGAGGACATAGACACATTACTGTTAGAAGATATACAAAACATGACAGCTAAAGGGGATGTTCTGATAATGGGAGACTTCAACATGCCGGATACAGATTGGTCAATACCAGCAGGAACATCTGCCAAGACTAGACACATGGTGGATTCCCTGCAGGGGAGGGCCTTAAACAACTGGTACAACAACCCACAAGAGACAGGGCTATCCTAGATCTAGTACTGACTAACAGGGAAGGGATCACAGATCTCCAGGTAGAAGGTCACCTGGGGGCCAGTGACCATCACATGGTATGGTTCAATTTGGCCAATACATCTAAATCATCCCATTCCAAGACAAAAATATGGGACTTCAGAGGAGCTGACTTTGATAAGATGGCCAACAGAGTTAAGCTAGCCCTGGCAAAAAGAAACACAGGTGAGGGGGTACAGGCAAAGTGGGCAAGCATTAAGGATGCAATACTTGAAGCAACATCCCATTGTGTTAGACAGAAAAGGAAGTAGGAAACCACTTTGTTTCTCAAATACAGTAGCAGAAAAGGTCAGAGCCAAAAGGCTGACCTTCAGGAAATACAAGGGAACACAGCGGGATGAAGATAGGGAGGCATACCAAGCCGCCCTAAGGGAAGCAGGGAAGGCAGTAAGGCAGGCAAAGTCCCAAACTGAGGAAACACTATCATGAACAGTAAAAGAAGGTGACAAGACTTTCTATAGATACATTAGTGAAAGGAGAAAGTCCAGAGGGGGTATTGCTAAGCTCAAAGGAGAAAAGGGGGCATGTGAGGAGGAGGACCCTGTAAAAGCATCTATCCTAACTAGATACTTTTGCTCAGTATTTACTGAATAGAAGGTAGGGCAGGGCCCACAGCTCAGCACCATGGACACAGGGGGGAGAGAGGTGAGCACTACTCCCTTCACAAAAGAAAAGATCCTACAAGAGCTCGCTAAGCTCAGGGTGGACAAGGCAATGGGACCTGATGGCATAAATCCCAGGGTACTTAAGGAGTTAAGGGTGGAACTAGCAGAGCCATTAGCAGAAATGTTTAGTGAGTCTCTGAGCACAGGACAGGTCCCAGAAGACTGAAGAAGGGCTCTTGTGATCCCGCTCCACAAGAGTGGTAGCAGGGAGGAGGCAGGGAACTACAGATCAGTCAATCTTACCTCAGTAGTGGGCAAGATTATGGAGGCACTCCTTAAGAAAAGGATAGTGCAACACCGGGAATCCATAAGGGCACAGGATCCAAGACAGCATGGGTTTACAAAAGGAAGGTCCTGTCAAACTAATCTCACAGATTTCTTTGACTGGGTAACCAGAGTGGTGGACCAAGGGGGAGCAGTTGATGTCACCTACCTTGACTTCAGCAAAGCTTTCAACACTGTTCCACATAGAAGATTGATAAATAAGCTGGGCAGGCTTGGGGTGGGTCAGAAGTTGGTCAACTGGGTGGCAAACTGGTTGATGGGCAGAAAACAGAGTGGTGGTAAATGGTATACAGTCAGAAGAGATGCAAGTCACAAGTGGGGTACCTCAGGGATCAGTCCTGGGGCCAGTTCTCTTCAATATCTTCATTAGTGACATTGCAGATGGACTAGTGGGTAAGGCTTGTCTGTTTGCAGATGTCACCAAGATTTGCAACAGAGTAGATGATCCAGATGGGGTGGGCAGAATGAGAAGAGATCTGGATAAACTAGCAAAATGGTCACAAGAATGGCAACTGGGATTTAATGCAAAGAAGTGCAAGATCATGCACATAGGGAAGAGAAACCCTGAAGCCACCTATAGCCTGGGAGGGGAGTTGCTGGCAGTCACAAAGGAAGAAAGAGACTTGGGCATCATCATCACCGATGACCTGAAATCATCCAAGTAGACCTCTAGAGCAGTAGGTAAGGCTAGGGGGTGTTAGGGTGTATTAGTGGGGTTATCACAAGTCGTAAGAGGGAGGTAATAACCCCTCTTTGCAAGACACTGGTTAGGCCCCATCGGGAGTACTGCATGCAGTACTGGAGGCCACACCTTCACAAGGACATTAACCAAATTGAGGCAGTCCAGAGAAAGGCAACAAAAATGGTGCATTGACTGCATCAGAAGACATATGAGGACAGATTAATGGAGCTCAGTATGTATACCCTTGAGCAAAGGAGGGAGAGAGGTGATATGACCGAAACATTCAAACACCTTAAGGGCATTAACAAGGTGAAAGAGTCTAACATGTTTAAATATAAGAAAAATAGCAGGACAAGAGGACACAGCATGAGATTAGAGGAGGCCGATTAAGGAGAATGAAGGAAATTATTTTTCACAGAAAGAGTAGTGGATGCATGGAACGGCCTACCTCAGGAAGTGGTGGCTATGAATACAGTGCAGGGCTTTAAACAGGCATGGGACAGGCATAAGGGAGCAAAAAAAATGAGTATGAATAGACAGGCCACTGACAGAGCAAAGGCTGATGGCACATTTATAAGGTAGAAAAAGAAATGGGCAGACTGGATGGGCCTTGCGGTCCTTATCTGCCGTCAACGTCAACCTCTATGTAGAGTGAGCCCTCAGGCCTGAGGGTGGAATCTTTCCCAGTTTCTCATAGCAGAATTGTATACAAGACACAATCCACCTGGCAATAGTTCTCTTGGTGGCAGATTTGCCCTTTCCCAGTTCCCCATAAGTGAGGAACAACTGCAGGGAGTCAAACCTATGACCCTTGGTACGCTCTATGTAGTAGCTAAGGGCTCTTTTAACATCTAAACTGTGTAGCCTCCTCTCCCTGAGGAAGAATGATCAGTGAAGAAGACAGGAAGAGACACAGACTGATTCAAGTGGAAGTCTGAAACCACTTTGTGCAAGAACCTCCTATCGGTTCTAAGGACCACTTTATCTCTATGAAAGGAGATAAAATCAGGTTCCACTGACAGGGCTTGCAATTCACTGATACGTCTGGCAGAGGTAATGGCTACCAACAACACAATTTTCCAAGTCAAGTACTTAAGTTCTGCTGAGGACATAGGCTCAAAAGGAGATTGCATAAGTTGAGCAATGCAAACATTTAAGTCCCAAGCAGGAACAGGATCCCTAAAGGGGGGATTGGTGTGAAGCAATCCTGTGAAAAACTTACAAAACACAGGATGGGATGATAGAGAGGAAGGCTTGCCTACTGACAAGAAAGCAGAAACAGCTGCCAAGTGTACTTTAAGGGTAGCTGGTCTGAGGCCTAGGCCATTAAGATGGACCATATAATCCAGAACTGTAGGCAATTCAGCAGTGTCTGGGGAAATATGCTTCTTGGAACACCAAATGTTGAATCTTTTCCATTTGGAGTTATAAGTCTTTCTGGTGGAGGGCTTTCGAAAAGCTTTGAGAATCTCCAGAACCCCCTGAGACAGATGCAAACCTGCATACTCTAACTCTTCAAGAGCCATTTCTTGAGATTGAGAGATCAAAGATTGGGGTACCAAATCCTCCCCCGAGAGGAGGTTAACAGGTTGTGATTCCTGGGAAGAGACAGGGGAAGATGGACTGCTAGAGACAGCAACAGGGGGTACCAAGGTTTTCTGGCCCAGTCTGGAGCAATCAGAATCACTTTGCAAGGCTGTGACCTTCTCTTGACTAGAACTTTGAACAGTAGAGGAAAGGGAGGGAAGGCATACAGAAATTTCCCTTCCCAGTTCAAAATTAGAGCATCCAGAGGGACTGAACCCAAGACTGGGGGTCTGCAAAAAAACAGAGGAAGTTTGACTGTCTGGGGCTGCAAAGAGATCTATCTCTGGAGTGCCCCACCTTGAAAAAATCACTTTCAACACTAGGGGGTTCAGGGACCATTCATGATGGCCCTGGGATATCCTGCTCAATGCATCTGCTAGCACATTGTCCTTCCCTGGAAGGTGGACTGCTATCAAAGAGGTCTACAGGAAATAAGCCAGGGACCACAATTTCATGGCCTCTGTGCACAAGACCATAGACCGAGTGCCTCCCTGCTTGTTGATGTACCACATGGTGGTGGTGTTGTCTGTTCTGACCTGAACCACCTTGTTCTGCACAGACTGAGAGAAAGCTTGCAGGGCCAGAAAAACTGCCCTGAGTTCCAGGAGGTTGATATGAAGAAGGGACTCCTGAGGGGACTACAGTCACTGGACTGTGACAGTCCCCAGATGAGCTCCCCACCACAAAAGGAAAGCATCCATAGTAAGGACCACCGAATGAAAATGAGTGACAAATGGGACCCCTTGCCTTAAATTGTCCTGATCCTGCCACCATTGAAGAGCTTGGATCAGTGTCCGAGTCACTGGAATCAGCTTGGTAAGAGGGTCCTTCTTTTGGGACCAAAAGGCCCTCAGATGGAACCGAATGTCCCTCATCTGGAATCTTGCCCCTTGAACCACTGCTGTAGAAGCTGCCATGTGGCCCAAGAGCTGAAGGAAGTGCCGTGCTGGTCAGGAGACCTGAAGGCTGAAGGAAGAAGCCAGTTCTATAAGAACTCT
Source organism: Neoceratodus forsteri (assembly GCA_016271365.2). Lineage (NCBI taxonomy): Eukaryota > Metazoa > Chordata > Ceratodontiformes > Ceratodontidae > Neoceratodus > Neoceratodus forsteri. The sequence continues at coordinate 336,827,393 of CM057459.1, forward strand.
TGCCCTTTCTAGGGGAAGAAAGGCTCTTGCTTTGACAGTATCTAACTCTGCCCCTATAAAGTTAAGAAGCTGCACTGGTTCGAGGATTAACTTGGGGAGGTTGAGAAGAAACCGTAGGGAAGAGAGCACTTGCTGGGTCACTTGCATGTCTGACTTGACTTGGCCTGGAGACTGACTATGAGCCAGTCGTCCATATATGGAAAAATGGAAATCTTCTGCCTTCTTAAAAAGGCCACTACTACTGCGAGGCACTTTGTAAAAACCCTTGGAGCTGATGTTAGTCCAAAGGGCATTGCTTTGGACTGGTAATGGCCTGAGGGCAACTTGAACCTGAGGTACTTTCTGTGGGAGCACCTGATGGGGATGTGGAAGTAGGCATCTTTGAGGTCCAGGGAGGCTAGCCAATCCCCTGGCCTTAGAGAGGGAAGAATTACTCCCAGAGTCAGCATCTTGAACCTTGGTTTTAAAAGATGTTTGTTCAGGTATCTTAGATCTAGGATGGGTCGCCACTCCCCTGTCTTTTTTGGGGTAAGAAAGTACCTGGAGTACAGTCCTTTGCCCCAGTGTAGAGTAGGAACTCTCTCTATGGCTTCTAAGGCCAGAAGAGATTAAACCTTTGCCTCTAGGGCAAGGGTTTCGGAGAGACTTGCAGGTGGAAAAGATCTGGCTCTCGTCTTCGGAAATTTTTTGAATCTGAGAACCAGTCCCTGGCTTATTACTTCCAGGACCCACTTGTCTGAAGTAACAGACATCCAGACCTGGATGAAGTAAGCCAGCCTGCCCCCTACAGGGGGTAGGAGAGTAGACCCAGGCAGACCCATCAGGGTGTCTGCTTGGCAGGGGCCTTAGGCTGAGGAGTGGATGCAGCCCTGCTCATCCCCCTTCTGCCTCTCCCTCTGTGAAAAGGGAGAAGAGGCCTGTGCTTGATAAAAAGGCCTATGAAAAGGCCTGCCCCTGCCCCTAGAATGCTGCCTTTGAGGAGTTGCCTGCCTCTCCTTGGCCAGTGCACTCCTATAAGTGGTGCTATATTCCTTCATCTTCTTCATGTAATTCTCTGTCTGCTCCCCAAACAGAGAATTACCTTCCACAGGGAAATCCATGGCCTTAGCCTGGGTGTCCTGTGAGAGGCTAGTACATCTGAGCCACACCATTCTCCGAAAAGCCACAGATGTAGCCATGACTCTTGATGACATTATTGGAGTCCACAGCAGCATGGAACTGTACCTTAGATGCCTCAATCCCATCTGCAGCCACCTCTTCCAGCTCCTTGGCCAGCTGGGGGAGGCCTGTTTAGCCAGTGCCAGTACAGTGTCCCACCTGGACTTCTGGTACCTGGCTGTATAGGCCATATAATTAGCCTGCCTGAGTCCCAAAGAGGATGCCATGTATTGCTTCTTTACCAAGGCATCCATCCTCCTGGAGTCTTTGTCTGGGGGGTGTGAAGCCAAGGGAACATTAGCCCTGTCACAGGCTGCAGCCTGCACGACCCCAACATGGCTGCATTGCTGGTAGAAAAACTCTGTGTCTGAGCCTGATAAAGTGTATGTCTTATCCATTCTTCTATCAACAGGAGGTACAGAATTAGGAGACTTTACAATTTTTTGTGTCTGTTTCCAAAATGATTTGTGCAAGGGAATAGACAGCCTCCTGGACTCTGGGATGTCCATCATCTCTACAAAATCAGGCTCCTCTTGATCTTCTGTAGCTTCTTCCATAGGCAGCTGAAGAGTTTCAGCCACTTTCCTGTAAAGCATGTAGTGGGGAGGGGACTCAGAGAGCCTAGGAGGGGAAACACCAGAAGGTCTGTCTGGGGAGATGTCCGGTTCAATGGGCACATCCAGACTTTCTGCTCCATCATAGTCATCATCTTCATAATCCCCCTCCTCCTCTAATTCCAGTTCATAAAAATCTTCAGGGGAATATTCCTGAACCAGTGGAACCGACTGAACCAAGCCCCTAGCCAATGGAGCCGGATCGGACGGAACCGGGCGAAGCGATTCCACAATCCGAATCGCTCGGGCAATCTCATCAGCAGTCGGAACATGAACCCCTGGATCCAAACCAGCTGACTTCTCCTTTCTTTTCCTTTTTGTAAGACCCGATCCCTCAGGATCAGCTCTCCTCCTGCCCGAAGAAGTATCGCCCTGGTCAGAGGGCACTCCTTCTGGTTCAGTCGGAACCGAACCGGGCTGGCCATCCAGGTCAGCGGACTTCTCAGTCTCCTTTTCCCTAAGTCTACCTAATCACTTTTCCAGGGTAGACTTAGGAAAATTTTTACAAATTTGGCAGTCTGTATCGAGGTGTCCAAACCTCAGACAATAAACACAGGTGGTGTGGGGATCGGCCTTAGCAAAGACTTCCCCCACACTCACTGTAGTGCTGAAACCCAGTAGGCCTGTTTTTTTTTCTTGGGTTTCTCAGACATGGCCAACCTAACCAAACTTACCCTTTTTTCGGCAACCACCAAGCAAGACTCCCTCATCGATTCCTAACCGTGTCACGGGTATTGGAAAAAAAACGCTTAAAACGTGTTTTTTTTTTTTTGAACCGATAAGTCCCAGTAACCACACACTAAAGCAAATTAAGAAATTCAATATATAGGATCGGTTCAGCTGAACCGATCGAAAAAGCTTACAATTTCCACAAAGTAAATCAGAAAACTATCTAGTACTCACGGTACCACAGATAGAGCCTGAACCGACAGTGCGGAATAATTTCGGCTTAAAACCAACACTTTAACCGACTTTTGAACCGAGCTGAAGGAGAAATCTCCGGAGCGACTGTTCAGTGAGGCGGAGTAAAGAATCTGACGGTTGGGGTTTCAAAGGGCTGCAGACAGAGACCTCAACCGAGCTCGAGCTCAACGTTCTAGGCACTGCAAAGAAAATTAACCCTATACTCTCAGGGGCAGTTTAAAGGCTGGAGCTAACTGCAGATTGTCAGAATACAACAAGACTTCATGTTGTTTGAAAACACCAGTCTCCAACTGGAATTTGGGGTTAATGAAGGAACACATTATGCAAATAAACAACAGGCATAATTTAAATTAGAAATTATGTCTGTTAAACAAGATTCTTTGATGACAGTTACTATAGTAGAATACAATGTGTGGGGGGGGATAATTACTCACCACAGTAACTGTGTTCATTCTAGAGGATGCTCTACTAAGTCTTACAAAATTGCATCATGTCAGCCTCAAGTTGCTGCCCTGAAGACAGAACTTTAGAATGTTAAAGTTCAAACTCTGCTCTGTGGTCTTGCTTCCTCCAGCATTCTGATGACAGATTTATAGCTGAAGATCAGAAAACAGCAGCAACCACCTAGCTAATCTATGCTAATTATTCTTACTTGAAGTAAATGTAATAAAGAATGAAAAAACACACATGGACATTGCAAAAACTGAATTTTGCACTAATAAAATGCTCTAGTAATAAAAAACAATTTTTTTATCTTGAAGAACCCTTTCATACTAAGGTTCTAGAGGGAAAGGTAGGGAAGGGTTTCTAAGACTCATTAATACACCCCTTAGAAGAAACATGTTTACTACGTTAAGATATTTTTTTTCTTTTAACAATGAGAGTGTATTAGTGATGACATACAGAATTGCAGACTCCAAGCAGAACTTTGTGAGCCAGAGTCTAGAACCTATTTAGGAAAAAGGTTCTGAAGTACCAAAACTGGCATCCCTTCTAGTCTCTATAACCATACGGCAATGGGAAATAAAGGAGCATACTGTGGCCCAGGCAACCGCCTTGTACCCCTCCAAGAGGGGTGTACCCCGGCCATAATGATGCCGCAGTGGCAGATACAAATCTAGTGGAGTGTGTCCATAAGCCTTTAGGTGGCTATTTTCCTTTTTGTAGCAGAACTGCATGCAACAGACTGTCCATCAAGAAATAGCCTTCTTAGCTGCCGGTTTACCTTCGCCTAAGTAACTGCAAGTGACAGACCGCTGTCTGCTGTCAGTTCTGTTTACCTTTGTTCTGTCCCAAGTAGAAACTCAATGCACTTTTCATGTCTAGGTGTGCAGTTTCTCTTCACCTACACTGGAGTTAGGTTTTGGAAAAAGTACTGACAATGTTATAGACTGGTTCATGTGAACAGCAGAAATTACTTTTGGTAGGAATTTCACATTTGTTCTAAGAAGGAAAACTGCAAAATTAGGGTCACTACTGCAAGGGTGAGAAACCTGCTGATGTGTGCTTGCCACTATCATTGGCAACTCTCTCCATTTCAGGGTCTTTTACAGGACAGCTTTGAGACAACACAGAGGCAGACTAGGGAGCTGAATAAGGCTCCTTTAATTTAGCCCTTCTGTTTTGGGTTTTAGGGCAAAAACTTTTATATTAAGCACAATTTTTGAAAGCCCAGCTTTTGGCAATCTGCTTTACCTGAAGCTTGTGACAGAATTAACAATTCTGAAATCCTGGCCTTTTTTTTTTTTTTTTGTTAGGGTTATTAGTTATGCCAGTTAACTGAAATCACCTCAAAATAAAAAAAAAATTCAGTTCCAAATATATATGCAGTCTAAACCGCTAACAAACAAAGTAATTAAATGATTTTTAAACACTTGTTTTTATTCCGTTCCCCACTCTAGGTGGAACCAACACAGAACCACAATTTCTCCATTCTGGACAAGACAGAGAACAGGAGAAAACTAATTTAAAGCACCGTTTTAGAACATGGATTGTAGCATGGTGTTCACACAATTAGCTTCAGTGGCAGCTTGGCAGCCTCAGGCAAACTCAGTACTGACTAACTTTTGGAGGGGTCCAGAAGAGCAGCCAGAAAAGGACAGGAGCAAAGGGAGAAAAGAAAACACTGGTGGTGGAGGTGTACTGAAGTGAAAACAAAGTAAAATCTCAGGCCAGGGGAGAGGGTATGATCTGTTAACTTGGCTCAGAGGTGGTGCTGAGAGAGAGAACAGACTGAAGGAACAAGGTGAGAGAAGCCCAGAAAACACTGACTAGAATGCAGCAGCAGGTGGGGTACTGCTAAATGAAACCCTCCCTATTCTAGAGTCCCTCTTTCGAAAACGTGAAAAAAACAAGATTTGTCTGGCTCAGTGGTGGTGCCAGGGAGAGAACAGAAGGAGTAAGGTGGGGGAGGAAAGACACTAGAAGTCAGCTTGTCTGATTGGCCTTAGAGCTTGCACCTGCAACTGGGGGGGAGGGGGGCAACTGGCTGACCAACAATGCCATCATCCACCCATCCACTCCATGATAAGCAGCTTATTACAATGTTCCGTGTGAAATATTTTTATATACAGGCTGGGAGGGGGGGTCTAGGCTCCCAGAAGCTCTGCTCTAGTTGCTGTGTGGTGGGTTTTGGGGCATTTATTGAATTATTGAATACACTTTGGTAACGTCTTTCCTACCCCAACTCCTGGGAAAAAATTATTCTTTCCCTTGGAGTCAGGGGTGTGGGACAATCTAGCTGCTAGTCTCCCACACCCCTGGGGAACAAATGTTTTTTCCCCAGGAGTCAGGGGTGGGAAAGATGTAACAAAAGCCTGTTTAATCTTCAATCAAAACTCACCATAGAGTATCTAGACCCCAGAACTTCCCAGCCTTTATACAAAAATGTTTCACAGAACATTGTAGTAATGCTCATCATGTGGTGGGTGGGCGGTTGATGGCATTGTTGCTTAGTCACTTGGCCCTCTCCAGTTGCAGTTGCAGTAGCAGCTGCAGGCTCCAAGACCAGCCAGGGTGTCCCACACCCCTACCTCCAGGGGAATTTTTCCTCCACAGGAATCAGGGGGTATGAAAATCACAAAAAAAGTATTTTTTTATCTTCAACAACAGCCCCAAAACTCACCACAGAGTGTCTAGACCCCCAGACCCCCGGCCTTAATGTCTTGGATATTGACATTATGGTCTTACCACTTTCAAAACGCTTCCTACAGACCTGAAGGTTTTGGCTTACACTATCACAGTTCCTGCAGTGCTTCCCAAGCATTCAGCTCAGATGAGCTGCTGGACCAACACAGTAATTAATTACACACAGATCTGGGGCAGGATTCACAAAGATAGTACAAAAGTTTGTGCTGCACTCCCTGGTTGCGCTGGTGGGCAACAGAGCTATCCACAGTCGGATAGCCCAGTGGGCTTTCCGACTGTGAATAGGGGCTGGCATAGTGCAGCACTAACCCAGAAAAAAAGCACTGTGCCAGCCCGGTGGCACAGAGGGTTGAGGCATCTAGCCTTACCTCATGTCACGCCGGCAACCCGGGTTTGTTAATGACCTCAGGTCATCGGGGAGCCAGCCGGTGGTGGCAGGAACAGTATTTAGCTGGCGTGGACGCTGTACCTCCTGTAGTAACATCACCAACAGGTGGCGGTCCGGTGGTGGCATAGGCGGGGAAGGGGGCAGCTAGTAGGGTGGGGCGTTTCACAGTGTTTGGTGTGCGTGTGCCTCCACATGCGTATGTCAACACCCTGGAGATGCGTGGGTGGGGACGGGTGAAAAAGGGAAAAAAACTACAAAATGCAAATAAAAAAAAAAAAAAGCACTGTAATACATGTTGTTAGTGCTGCCTTTACAGCCAGCCAAGACAATGGCTCTGCAGCCAATAGCACCCAGGTGCTAAAGTATAATTCACTACGGGAGGCATGCAACTGAGCCCATTGGGCATGCAAGGTGCTTGAAGCCATTAGAATGAACATTATGGGCTCATTTGCATGCCATTAGTGAGGTGCAGCCCCCCCAGCCGCAGTTCCCAATAACATAGTGATACCCACCCCCAAGATCGCGGACCTGATGGTAAATAAACAAGCATTTGTCAATGCCGAATGTTGTCACGCTGGCATTGTTAGTGGCGGGGGTGGAGAGGCATAGTGCTGTGAGTTTGTTAATGTGTCCCAAAAGGTGATTTTGCACAGTGAGTACGGCACTGCGCGGGAGAGCTGCGGAAACGCGTTCTGGGCAGGCTGTGGAAAATGGCAGCTGGACTGTTGATAATGAGGTGTGCAGAAATGCCAGTGGTGAAAATGTGTCATGAAAATATTGCAGATTGACAAAGTTACAAGGGTGCATGGAAACTGCACAATGCACGCTTGCAACACAGTCATTGTCTGGACTTTCACCACCAAATTTTCTACATAGGCATTTTAGGATCTCTGCTGATAAATAGTGTCACCGTCATTTCCTGAAAGTGTCCCAAAAAGTGATTTCGCACAGTGACCGTGCAATTCTGCACCGGACATGCGAAAAACACATTTCAGCCAGCTGTACTGTTCATAAGGAGGTAAGGAAAAATGGCAATGATGAACAGCTGGAGTGAAAATATTACAAATTCACAAAGTTACAAGCGTGCGTGCAAACTGCGCAACGAGCGCTCGTAAAACACTCATTGTACTGACTTTTGTCCCTAAATTTTCAGCATAGGCATTTTAGGACATCTGCTAATGAACAGTGTCACTACCATTTTCATAATGTGTCTCGAACACGGGCTTTCCACAGCAACCGCGCTATTGTGCGCTGGAACTGCGAAAACAGATTTTGGCCAGGATATGAAAATGACAGCTGTAGTGTTCATTAGGAGGTGTAGAACAATGGCACTGTTGAAAATGTGAATTAGAAAATATAAGTTTCTTGAACTTACAAGCAGCATGCAAATAAGCCAAAAGCATGCACAAGTAACACAGTCATTTTATGGAGTATTGTCACCAAATTCTCAACACAGGCATTTTAGGACTTCTGCTCATGAACAGTGTCACTGTCATTTTAGTAATGTGTTCAGACAGTGATTTTCACTAGCGACCGCACTATTCTGGAGCCGGAAGTGCAAAACACATTTCGGCAAGGATGTGAAAATGACTGCTGTATGGTTCACAAGAAGGTGTGGTAAAATGCCAATGTTGAGAATCTGGCATGAAAATAGTGCGAATCGCTAACTTATGAGCATGCGTTGCAGTTGCTACGACGCCGTAGAACAGTCATTTTTTGAACCCCACCAAATCAGGTAACATAGGCTTTTTTGAGAACTCTCTCATGAACAGTGGCACTGTCATTTCGTTACTCAGTCCCGATAGGTGATTCCGCACAGTGACTGCGAAATCATCTTTCGGGAACGAATAACGCCATGATAGTGCAAGAATTCATGAGAAGGTGTCCCAAAAAACCCATGTGGAAAATGTGGGGCCAAAATTCGCAAAAATGCCCGAGATATGCATTAAAGTTGGAAAACCCCTATTCATTCCACTATACAGCTTACCGGCATTTCTTCAGTTCGCGGTCGGCTTTGAAGAGTGCAGATGTGTTCCCGGTCCACAGAAAGTCGTGGCGCTGGACTCTGCGGGTAAGTATGGGGTGGGGGATGAGGGGAGGCAGTATGCACAGTGGGTGGGTGCGGGGGCATCAAGACTTCACGGGGACCGTTTCATTTTACAGGAAAAGAAAAAGAAAAACCCATCGGGGGCAGTTTGTTTTTGCAGGGATTTGGCACACTGGGTGGGCTCCCCAGCATGCCACCTAACTGTTTGGGGGTGTCTGTAGCTGATGGGGATTGGGCACCCTCATTAGGCACACAACCGCGGGGTGAGGAAGTAATACCCGGCGGGGATTGGGCACCCAGTCGGCACCCAAAGCGAAGCATGAGCGGTGGGGGATTGGGGCACCCCTCGGCATTCAATAATTGGGGAGGAGGTTATGCTGATGGGGAGTGGGTCCCTGTCGGAACACAAAGGGGTTAACCGACAGGGGAATTTGGCACCAAAAGTCGGCGTGGTTAGGCGGCCACCAGCTCGTTGACCATGCACATAATGGCGGCGAGCACGGCAAGAAAGACCACTGCATATGACGAGCTTTGCTCGGATTGCAGTGGACCTTTTCTTAGATGTGATCGCCACATTATGTATGCATGGTGTGGCGCCGGCATGCAGGCTGATTGGGGAATGCGGGACGCACCTAGTGATGCGTACCCTGCATTCGCCCAACTGTGGCCCCGCCTCCAAAGCTGCACTGTCCCACGATGTTGGCAATACAAGCGTGCCAACATAAAAAAGGGTTTTTCCATAGTGTAGTGGTCCCTCCCCGATCCCTGTCAGAATGAAAAAAAAAACTCCCTGTGGGTCATTTTCCATAGTCTAGTGGTCCCTCTCTGGTCCTCGATCTCAGTATAATAATAAAAAAAAAAAAAAAACAGTTTCTATAGTGTAGTGGTCCCCACAACCCTCCACCTACTCCGGTATCACTTCCCTTCCCGTGCCTCCGCCACAGCACCACCCACCAGTTGGTGAGCAGCACAGCCCTCCACACACCTCCACGGCTGAATGCCGACTGAACTTCCAATGAATGACAGCTTACAGTACTCACTGCAAGCCCATTGGTTGACACTGTAGACCAATGGGCTTTCAGTGTGTACTGTAAGCTGTCATTCACAAAGTTGTGTCATTCATAACGTTGTGAATGACAACTTACAGTACACACTGGAAGCCCATTGGTCGGCAGTGTCAACCAATGGACTTGCAGTGAGTACTGTGAAGCTAGTTATTCATTGACAGTTAATTCGATGAAGCGACGCCATGGAGGTGTGTGGAAGGGCTGCTGCCTCGTCGACCGTGGCCTTGCACCGGGGGCTGGGCTGTGTCAGTGGGGGATTGGGGGACCATTATGCTATGGAAATGGGGTTCCTTTGCCACCGGGCGGGTGATCGGGGAATGGGGAAGGCCCACTACAGTGGGACGTTTTTGTATTTTATATTAACGGTTGATCGGGGATGGGGTGGGGGCACTACATTAGGGAGCATATTTTGTTCTTACTGGGTGGGTGATCGCAGCTTGGGATGGGGGTCACTACATTACGGAAATGTGTTTTTGTTGTGTATATTACCGGGCAGGTGATGGGGAATCGGGTGGGGCACTACACTATGGAAGGACTTATTTTTTATTACCAGGTGGCCGATTGGGGATTGGGTGGAACCCTACAATATGGACACAGTTCTTCTTTATTATTGAATGGCAATTAGGGATGGGGGAGGGGGCCGCACTACCTCCGCCAACCACTAGTGTTGTGCAGATTACTGCCAGTTTTCCTCCAGCGGTAATTTGCTCCACTCAAGGACCTTCACAAAGGCCCTTGCATGGAGCAAATATTTTGTGAACGGGATTGTCGGGCTATGCACGTTCCCTCCAACTCATTTGCATTGTAGCCCCCCTCACTGCTTTGCCCTGGGCAAACTGGTTTTGTGCCCAGGCAAAGTTTTGTGAACCCTGCCCCTGATGGAAACTTTAACTTAGAAAAATGCATGCAGTCCCTTATGTTTATATGGTATGAAAGTGATATGTTAAGAATATGCTAAGTATTAGCTTCCCTTACTACAGGAAAAGTACAGCAAATCCACTGCATGGCCCTTGTCAATATTCCTAGTCACCCAGTCAAAGAAAACTATCAGGTTGGTTTTACAAGACCTTCCTGCCACAAGACCATGTTGTTTGCTATCCTGGAGTCCATTTGTCTCCAGGTACTCTACAAGGTCTTCTCTGATCAGGGATTTCATCAGCTTCCCCACAATACAGGTCAGACTGATAGGCCTATAATTCCCTGGTTGCTCCTTAGCCCACCCCCCTTATGAAGCGGCACAGCATCCACCATCTTCCATCCTCTGGAACTTCCTCAGGCCTGAGTGAGCTGTTGAATAGCCCAGTCAGAGGTTCCACTAGTTCCGCTGCTAATTCCCTAAGTATCCTCAGATGCAACCCATCTGGATCCGGGGCCTTAGCTACCTTAAGAGATGTCAGTCCTTTCAGGACCCTTTCTTTAGTAAACAATGGCTGATACATTTCCTGGACTCCCTTTGTGGCCGCTTTGATGCTGCTCTCTGGCATGGACCCGCATTCCTCCTTAGTAAATAATGAGAAAACGTAGGTATTCAGGACAGCTGCCTTTTGCCCATCCTTTTCTATTACCCTACCACCCTCAACTAGCTGTGCAGTCCCCTTTTTCTTTTTCTTTTTTCACTAATATATCTAAACAAACCTGTTTTTCTTCATTGGCTCCCTCTGCTTCTGCGCAGCTGTGTGTCTGCCTTCGCCTCCCTGACAGCCCTCTTTGTCTCCCTATGTTTCTGGAGATATTCCTCCCATTCTGCCTCTCCCCGCTTTCCCTTGTACAGTATTTATAAAAGGTCCTCTTTTTTGCCCTAACCCATTCACCAAACATAACATCAACAGCTTAATCTGGTTCAAGGTCAGTTGGCATCCATCTGTATCCCCCTCCCCCGGGTCGTGCCTGAAAATAGGCTGAATTTGTCTAGTGCACTTACCCGGTCAACAAAAACTAAACTAAAATAAAAAAATAAAATAAAATAAAATAAAGAAATTTACAACAGAATGTATTTACAGGAAAACAAAAGGGCTGACTATTTACTAAGAAGCAGAAAATAAAACAAATTGAAGAGACAATTGGGGTACATCAGAATTCTGAGCTATTCTCACCTAAAATACTTCACCTGCCCTAGCTACAGAACTGCAGTGTCCCTTACTGTGCAATTTTACCAGTCAGCTAGTCTTTGCATGGCAGGTGGCGGCGTCCCGGGATCAGGAACGACCTTTGGTCGTGGGGTGCCAGCATGGAGGGGAGGGATGAAGCAAGGTTGAGCAACCTAATGGCAGCTCTCCTTTCCTGGGGTGGTTGTTGCCTCCCCCCGTAGTTCTGCTGCCACCAGTTGGAAGTCGGTGACAGCATGGGTGGGAGGGTGTGACAGTCAGGAAGGCACCTTGGAACGCAGCGCGTGCGTATGCGCCCACAGAAGGGGTGGACGAAAATGGGGAAAAACACCAGATAAAAACATAACAGAAAAAAAAAAAAGAAGTGCACTGACCCTTACTGTGCTATTTTACCAGTCGGCTAGTCTTTGTATGGTAGGGCCCCTGGTTTTCAGATGTTCCAAGTTGAAGAGGAGGTGCTTTCTTACAGCACCTCAATTTATTTCTTACTCCTGTGGGGAAGGGTCTCAACCCCTTTGAATGACAGTTCTGCACTGCCCCCCCAATGGGTGTTCTGTGTGTGTGTGTATGGATAACCTCATCCAGGCCATTTGGCTCCCCCACACCCACCCCTGTTCTGTTCACTTTTATGATTCAGTTTTGAAGAATGCCCAAGGTGTGTAACCGAACGTTTCTTGCCTTTTAAGCTGACCGAGGTGTATGAACTGGCACTCTCCCATCTGCCTTACAGAATCTGTGGCGAAATGTTCCCAAAGGAACAGTCCCATGATCAACTTTAGCCAATGTTTCCCAAAAGACCTGTTTGGTAATAGCATAACTCACAACACAAGCATGACTATATCTACAGAGAAAATTAACAAAAAGACATTACTACATTACTCTGGTCACATATCCGTCACAGTAATTTACAATGATTTTAGCATATTTTTACTAAAACTGATTGGGAACTGCACTGAACCATGATTTCTCCAGTTCCTGGAAACAAGAGGGAACTGACGATTTACAAATAAAACTAAACTAGACTAATGCAGATCAAAAACTGAATAAAAAGTAATTCTAAGCTCTGACCCACTAGTTCCAGGACCCACTTATCTATGGTATTTCCTTGCCATTAGTTAAAATAGTGGGCCAGGCACCCTCCAACTGGCAATGAGTTTATAGCAACTTTGACAAAACTGTCAGGGGCTTGGCTTAGCTTGTGAATGAGGAGCTGGAACTTTTGTCTTGCTCCTCTCTTTCCTCTGCCTCTCCCAGTACACCTCTGTACTGGGCATAGGGCCTGTTAAAGTAAACCTTACCCCTACATCCCCTTCCATAAGGCCTGTGAGTAGTGGAGGCCTTTGCTTTCTCTGTCAGGTTTTTAAAAGTGGACTTTGGTTCATTTACATTTTTACAGCTGCAGGGCGGAGCTCTGCAGATGTTTTACTATCACATAGAAAAATGGACCACGACAGACTGCTAACGGACTTCTTAAAACTGGAGTTTTATATCAATCCCTCCGCTCAGCAGTCTGTTTATCACACTATTTTTTCTCTGTTAGTCAGTGTTTCCCAGTGAAGAATGAGGTTCACATTTCATGCAGATCAACATAGAATTAGCCATTCTCTTCATGCTTGCTTTATTACTTTCTATTGGACGAACAAGAGGAATGACAGCTTGCTTACAAGAGCTGCCTTTTAAGAACCCAGAGCAATATTAGACAGAAAAAAAAACCTTTTACACATCAGTGTGACAGATTAGAGGAGCAATTAGTTAAGAAATACAACTAAAGACATACGGAAACATCCCTGAAATCCATAAGAGGGAATAGGTTAAATGTCACAGAATGGAATGTTCATGCAGTAAATTATCTAATATTAAAGAGCAAGTGCTTAGTAAGGATGTATACCTTAAAGAATGAAGGTTTGGGGCCCTTTGCTGCCTCTACATTCACTCTGTTTGCTATTATTTGTTTCTTTACTTACTTTTTCATCTTTTTATTTTTATTTTGCCAACTGCTAGTAAAAAAAGAATACAATAGAATCCTAGTATTATTAAGTCAGAAAATACAGGTAACTCACGTGTAACAGGAGTTCTAGGAATGGTATATGTTGTTCATCCACACTGTCTGGAAGGTTCCTTGCCGCTTTAAATCTTGCCAGAAGGTCTTCAAGCTGGCTCCTCCCACCCAACCGGGTGGTAAAACTCTCAGCTCCGCCCATGACGCCAGATCTAGCCCGCTGGAAGCCAGGTTGTGCGTCAAAGCCGGGGAGGTCGTGTGGATGAAAAACATACACCATTCCTAGAACTCCTGTTACAGGTGAGTAACCTGTATTTCTAGGGACATGGATATGTTGTTCATCCACACTGTCTGGCAGACTCCTAGCAGTTCTCCGGGAGGAGGGAGGCAAGGCGCACACCCCCTACTTAGGAAATAAAGACTGGAGAACAGAAGCCCCAAAACCAGCATCCCAGCGTGACTCAAGGTCAATGTGGTAGTGGGTGATAAGGTGTGTGCTGACTTCCAGGTAGCAGCCCTGCAGATTTCCTGGATAGGGACGTCCCTGGAAGCAGCCACCGATGCAGCGGTATGGCGGGTAGAATGAGCTCTTATCTCTCTGGGAGGCTCCATGCTCGCCAACCTATAGCAGAGATCTATGCAGGAGGTGACCCACCTGCCTATCGTCCGCTTGGCTGCAGGTCTGCTAGGTGCGGCTTCAGCGTAGGTGACAAACAGCTGGCGAACCTCTCCCCGAACTTCAGCCGTCCGCTCCTTATAGTAAGCAAGCGCTCTTCTAGGGTCCAAAGTATGGAGCCTATATTCGGCCTCCGAGGTGTGATTGGAGTAGAACACCGGCAGAGTCAACACCTGGTTAAGGTGAAACTCCAACACCACCTTCGGAAGGAATTTCAGGTGGGGGCGGAGGACAACCTTGTCCCTGTGGAAGACCAGATAAGGAGACTCGATGGAAAGCGCCTGGAGCTCTCCCATCCTTCTGGCTGATGTGATAGCCACCAAAAAGGTGGTCTTCCATGACAGGTGAGAGATGTCACACCTGTGCATCGGTTCAAATGGCTTGCCCATGAGCTTAGTCAATACCAGCAGTGAAAAAGCACCCGATCACCTTCTCCTGCACCACCGACTGCTTCCCGGCCCGCACCCGGTAAGCAGAGATGGCTGCCAGGTGCACCTTAAGGGTCATCGACCGAAGCCCTTGCTGAGAAAGGGACCACAGGTAGTCCAGAATGCTTGCCAAGGAACAGGAGGAAGGGTCCAGGCCCTTGCCCTGACACCAAATGGAGAATCTCTTCCACTTGAAGGTGTAGCATTTTCTGGTCGACTCCTTACGGGACGCCTCAACAATGTTGAGGACCTCATTGGAAAGACCCAAGGACTGGAATTCTAGCCGCTCAGAAACCAGGCCATCAGGTGCAGGGATTGAAGGTCCAGATGGAATACCTTCCCCTGACTGACTGAGAACAGGTCCAGGCGGGCTGAAAGCTGCCTCGGGAGCCTGGAGCTGAGACTGAGGAGATCTGGATACCAGAACTGGCGGGGCCAGTCTGGGGCTACCAGAATCACCTGCGCCTTGTCCCTCCTCACCTTGAGAAGCACCTTGTGGATCAATGGAAATGGGGGAAAGGCATAGAAGAGGCCCAGGGTCCATGGCCTCGAGAAGGTATCCCCCTGCAGCGAGCCCTGCTGAGGGGGGCGGGCATGAAACAGTCTCAGCTTTGCATTCTCCCTGGATGCAAACAGGTCCACCTGAGGCATACCCCAGTGGGAGAACAGATCTTGTACTACCTCCGGCAGGAGAGACCACTCGTGGGACGCAGCCCCTATCCAGCTTAGGGCATCGGCCAGAATATTGGAGGCTCCTGCCACATGGATGGCAAGGAGATCTGCCTCCAGGCTACGCATGAGTGACCAAATGCGGAGAGCTTCCCTGCACAGAGGCAAGGAGCACGTCCTGCCCTGGTGGTTTAGGTAGTACATGGTCGTGGTATTGTCCATCTGGACCTGAACCACCTGACCCCGTAGAAATGGAGCGAAGGCGGTGAGGGCTAGACGAACCACTCGAAGCTCCAGCAGGTTGATGTGGCATCGGGACTCCCGAGGGGACCAGAGGCCATGCGCTCTGTGCTCCCCCAGATGGGCACCCCAACCCATCAGAGAGGCAACGGTCGATAGAGAGACCGTCGGCTCGGGGTGGACAAACAGGATGCCCTCCTGCAGATGTGCTGGAATGGTCCACCACTGGAGAGCGTTCCACATCCCCTGGGTCACTGTCACTAGCTAATCCAGAGGATCAAAGTGCTGTGACCATTGGCTGGCCAGCCCCCACTGAAGTGGACGCATGTACCAACGAGCTCAATGGACCACGCTGGTGCAGGCCGCCATGAGGCCCAGGAGGCTCAGGAAATCCCGGGCAGGGCGCAATTGCCCAACCTGAAGTGACTGGGCAAAGGAGGAAAGAACCTCGGCCCTGTCCGCTGGGAGCCATGCTCTGGCTCGTAGAGAATCGAGCTCTGCCCCGATGAAATGTATCACCTGCTGTGGCACGAGTTCCGACTTGGCCTCGTTGATGAGGAGGCCAATCTGAGAGCAAACCTAGAGGGCCAGATCTCTGGACCGCTCTACCTCCATTGTGGAGGAGGCTGCAATCAGCTAGTCATCCAGGTAGGGGTACACCCGGACCCTTCGGCGCCGCAGGAATGCTGTCACCACTGCCATGCATTTGGTGAAGACCCTGGGAGCTAGGAAAGGCCGAAGGGCATGGCCCGGAACTCGTAGAGGGATCCCTCTGCCCTGAAGCAGAGGAATCTCTAGTGGGACAGACGGATTGGGACGTGAAAGAACGCGTCCTGGAGGTCCAGAGAACAGAACCATATGCCTCGTTCCAAGGATGGGATTATCTGAGCCAGAGTGACCATCCTGAAGGTCCGAGACCTTAGGAACCTGTTCAGGTCGTGCAGGTCTAGAATGGGGCGCCAGCTCCACGTCCGTTTTGGGACCAGGAAGTACCTGAACACAAACCCTGGGTCTGGTGGAGGATCCTCCACCTTCCTGATCACCTGTTTTTCGAGAAGCAGGGCGATGTCAGCTCAGCAAGCCAACAGAGAGGCTGCGGACCCCGTAGCCCCCCGAGGGGCGATGGCTCGGAAGGGCAGGGCCTGCTCGAACTCCAGGGGCAGGCCCTTTCCTACCACCTCCAACACCCAGCGGTCCATGGTGATAGCGGACCAGGCAGAAAGGAAGTGGCGGAGCTGTCCCCCCATGGGGGGGGAGGGGGAGTAATGAGGCTGGGGTGACACCCCTCAACCCGTCACTGGGCAGGCTTGGAGGAGGGACCGGCCGAGGGACCTCCTGGGCCTTTTCCTCCCTGCTTCCTGTTAGAGGAAGCCGCAGGCTTGGCTTTGGGGTGCCAAGCGCGAGCCTGCTGGCCCTGATGCTGGTGCTGTTGGGCCGGACGTGCCGCAGGCGCAGAAGGGTGAAAGAACTTATGATGTTGGCGACGGCCCTTGTCCTTCTGGGTGGAGGTGACCGAGTCCAGAGTTGCATTGGATTTTTTGATCCGCTGGAGGTGACCTTCCACTCCAGGGCCGAAGAGGTCAGTCCCCAGGAAGGGGACATCCGCTAGTTTATGCTGGGTATCAGCCGTGAAGGTGGATACCCTCAGCCTTGCTCTGTGGCGCATGACCACTGCGGCTACAACTGATCTGGCACAGCAGTCTCCAATGTCCACAGCCGTTTGGAGCTGCTGTTTTGCCACCGCCCTTCCCTGGTCCCGTACCTGCCTGACCGTGGTCTGCAGGTCGGCCGGGAGATGATGGATCACCTCATCCAGGGAGCCCATGAGGGCGTGGGAGAAGTGTGCCATCAGCACGGTCGAGCTGGCCTGGTGGAGGCCAAGGGAGGACGCAGCGTACACCTTGCGCCCGGCATAGTCCAGCTTTTTGGACTCCTTGTCGGGGGACTCATCCACATCCCTAGCATTCCCGGGATGCCGGAAAATGCTATCGGTGACCAACCCCTCGGCAGAGGGGTGTTCTGAAAAACTGGACAAAGAGCCAGTAGGGACCGCATACTTCCTGGCCGAAGGTGCAGGACAGAAAGCCGGCCACTGCCAAAGCTCCAAGGCTGGGCCAACAATGGCTTCAGCCACCAGAAAGGCCTCTGTGGGCAAATCCCCTCAGTCCAGTATCTCCGTCAGGGGATATTTGGCCCGCTTGGATACGGGCTTGAGCTGCATCCTGGTGGACTCCGAGATGAGCCGAAGCAGACCCATAAAGGACGATGGGCTCTCATCCAACGACTGCCTCCCGGAGGACTCCAGGTCAAAGGGCCTGGAAAACATGGAGGAGTCGTCGTCGGACTCCGAGGAGTCCGCGGAAGAGCTGCCTGGGGCCTGAGCCACCCTCCACCTGCCGAGGATGGTCGGGAGTGAGGGTGACCGACAACCTGTGGGGCAGACCCTGACCTGACCGAGAGTCCTTGGTCGGTGCCCCCGATTTCGGTTGTGGAGGCGGAGGTTCCACCACAATCAGTGGGGCAGCTGGTTTCGGCCGAACAACTGGCCCAGGCTTAAGCACCTCGACTACAGCGAGGGGTTGTTTCCGCCGTCAGAGACAGCCACTTCAATGGCCGGGAAGGCGGCATCAGCTTGTTCCCAGACAGAAGTAACTGCTGCCACATTAGGTCCTCGTAACATCGAAGCAATTTGCGCTGAAGCCTCTCCTCTTCGAGGAGGAAGAGCGAGGATATGGCGGCACGCTGCTTTCGGTGCGCGAACGCAGACTCCCGATGTTGGCGGGATCGGTTGGACCGAGAGGAGGTCCGAGACCGAGACCGAGACCTCGTGTTTCCGAGGACGGTCTGGGAAGGGGCGGGGACACCATTCTTCCTCGGCTCGGAAACCTTGACCGGGGACTCCAGCACGGGAGGCGCAGTCAAGTCATCGGTCTCCACCGGGGGAACTGGTGAGGAAGGGTTGTCGGCTTCACCAGTCGACAGCCTGTCCGATGGGTCGAGAAAAATCTCGACCGCGTCGACGAGTGTCTTGGCTGGCTGACTGACCTGATGGAGACATCGTGAAGCCAGCGGCCTTAGCCACAACCTCGACCGAAGTTGAGTGTCGACTGTCCGGGGAAGGGGACCTCTCCCGCTCCCACGAACGCTGACGGTGGGACTTACTTTTTGAGTCCTTCTTTTTGGACTGAGAAGAATGTCCCGATGGCCCCTCTCCTTTCGTGGAAAGGGATTGGCAAAGCTCCTTAAAAGAAGTTGCATAGGAGGATCGCAGAGAGAGCGAGATAAATGCCGCAACCGAGGAAGAAGAAGATGCGGCCTGGGCCGCCTCCTCCTCGAGGGCGATCATCTGCTTGAGTTGCTCAGCTGAGCCAGCCACTGCGGACACTGCCCAACGGGCCTCCTTTGACTTCACCAGCGGGTAGCGCTTCTCAGGGTGCCCAAGCTGTAACCGGGCAGCGCTGTCTTCCAGGCCGTTGGCCAAACGAACGGCATAAATTGCAGGCCTGCGGGTCATGGTCTAGCCGAGGCAGTAGACGACGTGGAGTGTGGATCCGTCCCTGGACATTTTCTGCCCACATGGGCACCGCCGAAAACTGGGAATCAATTTGTCCATCGAGCTATGTATGAGTAATTTCGATCAAGTCTTGAAACTTAATGAGTTTCGGGCGAATCGAAGAATTAGGATCCAGTCTAAACGCAGAGCGTTAAGGAGGGAACCTGAGCTTCCAAGCTGTAAGGAAGATCTGGCATCATGGGGCGGAGCCAAGAGTTTTACCACCCGGGTGGGTGGGAGGAGCCAGCTTGAAGACCTTCCGGCAAGATTTAAAGTGGCAAGGAACCTGCCAGACAGTATGGATGAACAACATATCCTTGTCCCTAGAACTGCTTATTGGCAAGGCTGTCAGTGTATTTCAAAGGGAAACTGCAAATCTGTTTTCAGATTTTTATAGAGCAATAATACTGTCTACCACCAAAATATTGTATATTTAATGGAAATGTGTGATTTTGATAACTTGTAATCTTTTGTTATAATTTAGCATGTGACATTTTCTTCATAACCAGATTTTGCGTGGGAAGAAGAGAAGCTAATTACTGTATTGTTTTAAAAAATGTAAAGCCATACGGATGGACCACAGTAGTGTAAACATATATAGGACAAAGTTTGTTACTGAAAGAAGTATCTATTTATTTTGAAAAAGATAAAAAAATATATTTAGTTTCTCATTGAAATACATTGGGCTCCTAACTAGCTTGCAGTTTCTGACATAACAGTACCAGAATTCTATTGAATTCCTTTTTACACAGTGTGAAAAGTCAAAGTAAAAACCCACTTGTTTCACTGCACTGACAGATATTTTATTACAAAAGTAGAACAAATTACTAACACGTCAAAATACAATAGATAACATAATGATTTGTCTGTTTCTTAAACGTAAACACTTGCCTCTTTAAATGTTTTACTGAAAGCAAGTTGGTGTGTGTGTGTGTGTGTGTGTGTGTGTGTGTGTGTACTAGAAACAGTAGGCCTGCTGTATGAAATTACAGTCTATGAACTCGTCACCCACCAGTTAAAATAAAACCTCCAACACACATGGTTCAATAAATTAGAATCATCCCATATATAAGCGTAATAAAAATATGTAAGACCAATATCTGTCTATGTGTTGTACCTAAAACAAGAAGGAAGCAGGAGCACAGACATGATATTAAAATGAAGACTTCTTTCTATACTGAGCTTACTCAGAAGTATTATTTATAGTCTCCTTAATCTGACTCCTATGCCATTTTGCACCTGAGCAAGTGACTTTAGTGACATACTAACATACTAAAATGCCAGCAGAATAGGCCTAATGGTCTTTCGTGTCTGCTCATTTGGTCAGCCCCCACCCTGGGAGCTGACCTTGCTGCCCCCCTCTTCCTCTCTGGCTTCTCCCTTCCCAGTCCCGGATATTCTCGCTGCACTGGATTTTGCTTCCAGAACTCTTCTTGGCTTGACTGTATTAGTTATGAACAGCTGTTCCTCCAAACTTTGCTTTATTGTGGCATATATCAATGGAATTGTCACCCAAGTTAACTAATAACCATATATACAAGTTGAAAAAAATGAAGAAGACTGAAAAACCAGTGGGACAATATTTCTCTCAGGCTGATCACTCCATCTTTGACAGGGTACGATGTCACACAACTGTGTTCAAGTACTGCTTCTGAGCATTGCTCCCCAGTGCAGGCAGTCCCTTACCTTTCACCAACACACAGTACATAAGCATGCTGGGTGCCATTTTACACCACTGTGTCCATGCGGTGCTTCTAAGCATCGCTCCCCAGTGCAGGCAGTCCCTCTCCTTTCACCAGCACACCACCGTGATTGGTGCCATGTCACCCCACTGTGTTCAAGCTGTGTTTCTGAGTATCACTCCACAGTGCAGACAGTCCATTACCTTTCACCAGCAGGCAGTACGCAACAGGGATGGGTGCAATGATGCCCCACTGTGTTCATACAGTGCTTCTTGGCATCACTTCTCAGTGCAGTTAGTCCCTGACCTTTCACCAGCACACAGTACACAAGCATGCTGGGTGCCATGTTACACCAATGCGTCCATGCAGTGCTTCTAAGCATTGCTCCCCAGTGCAGGCAGTCCCTCACCTTTCACCAGCACACAGCACACCACTGAGATTGGTGCCATGTGAACCCACTGTGTTCAAGCTGTGCTTCTGAGTATCACTCCACAGTGCAGGTAGTCCCCCACCTTTCACCAGCACACAGTACACCACCGTGATGGGTGCCATGTCACCCCACTGTGTTCATGTAGTGTTTCAGAGCATTACTCCACAGTGCAGGCAGTCCCTCACCTTTCACCAGCATGCAGTATGCAGATCTTATGGTTGCCATTTTGCCCCTCTATGTTCATGTATTGCTTCTAAGCATTGCTCCCCAGTATAGGCAATCCCTTCCTTTCACCAGCACACAGTACACAACAGGGAGGGGTACCATGATGCCCTATTATGTTCATGCAGTGCTTCTCAGCATCACTCCTCAGTGCAGACAATCCCTATACATTCACCAGTCCGTATTACACCACTGTAATGGGTGCCACGTCGCTCCACAATGTTCATGCAGTACTTCAGAGCATCACTCCACAGAGCAGGCACTCCCTCACATTTCACCAGTGCACAGTACACCACCTTGATGTGTGCCATGCCACCCCACTGTTTTTCATGCAGAGCTTCTGACATTACTCCCTTGTACAGCATTCCCCTCATCTTTCGCCAGCAAGCATAACACCACTGTGATGTGTGCCTTGTCACACTAGAGTGTTCATACAGTGCTTCTGAGCATCACTACACAATCCATGCAGTCCCTCACCATTCACCAGTACACAGAATGCAACTGTAATTAGTGCCATGTCATTCCACTGTGTTCATGCAGTGCTTCTGAGAATCGTTACACAGTGCAGGCAATCCCTCACCATTCACCAGCACACAGAATGCAACTGTAATTAGTGCCATGTCATAGAAACATAGACTTTGACGGCAGATAAGGACCGCTAGGCCCATCTAGTCTGCCCATTTCCCTACCTACAGGATAGGCCACAGATCCTAGTTAACCAACAGCCTATTTCTTCCTACCCCCCACAAGAATTGCCTTATGTCTGTCCCATGCATTCTTGAATTCTCCCACAGTTTTAGACCCCACAACCTCCTCAGGAAGGCTGTTCCATGCATCCACTACCCTCTCTGTGAAATAATACTTCCTCACATTGCCCCTGAACCACCCTCCTTCTATCTTTAAATTGTGTCCCTTGTTCTTGCAAGTCTCTTTTTCTGAAAGATGCTACCCTCTTGGACTTTGTTGATTCCACTGAGGTACTTAAAAGTTTCTATCATGTCCCCTCTCCTTCTTTCCTCAAGGGTATACATATTAAGCTCCTTTAGTCTCTCCTCACGGCTTCTCTTGCAGACCCTGCACCATTTTAGTTGCCTCCTCTGGACTGCCTCTATCCTGTCTATGTCCTTGCGGAGATGGGGTCTCCAGAACTGAACACAGTACTCCAGATGGGGTCTCACCAACTGTCTGTACAGAGGGATAACAACTTCCTGTTTTCTGCTGATGATGCCTCTCCCTATACATCCCAGTATACCCCAAGCCCTCCCTACTGCCTTCTCACATTGCTTGCTAACCTTAAGGTCATCTGATATGATTACCCCCAGGTCCCTTTCCTTTTTTGTTGTTGTTACTACCTCCCCACCCATTGTGTATTCTTCCACTGGGTTCTTGTTTCCCAGGTGCATTATTTTGCACTTCTTTGCATTGAATCCTAGCTGCCATACTTCTGACCATTCCTCCAACCTTGCCAAGTACCTTTTCATCCTTTCCACGCCTCCTTGTGTATCAACCCTGTTGCAGATCTTTGTGTCATCTGCAAAAAGGCATACTTTTCCTTCCAGTCCCTCTGCAATGTCACCGATGAAGACATTAAAAAGGACTGGACCCAATATTGAACCCTGTGGTACCCCACTAGTAACCCCCCTTTCTTCAGAGTGGACTCCATTTACAATTACCTTCTGTGTCCTGTTGTCCAGCCAATGTTTTACCCAGGCTACCACCCTGGGTCCCACTCCCAGGCTGGTTAATTTGACTATTATCTTTTGTGTGGGACTGTGTCAAATGCCTTGCTAAAGTCTAGGTAGGCCATGTCCACAGCCCCTCCCTGGTCTACTACTTTGGTCACCCAGTCAAAGAAATCTATTAGATTCGTCTGACATGACCTTCCCGCTGTGAACCCATGCTGCCTTGGGTCCTGTGCTCCACTGGCCTCTAGGTACTCAACTATTCTTTCCTTCAGAAGTGACTCCATCACTTTCCCTACCACAGAGGTCAGACTGACAGGTCTGTAGTTTCCTGCCTCTGTCTTGGTCCCACTTTTGTGAAGGGGAATCACATCCGCCTTCCTCCAGTCCTCGGGTACCACACCATCCTCCCATGATTTATTAAAAAGAGTAGCCAGTGGTTTCACTAGTTCCTCCCTTAATTCTTTTAGAAATTCTGGGGTGAATTCCATCAGGACCCATTGCTTTGTCCACCTTCAGTTTTAGGAGTTCTTGCAGAACCCTTTCTTCTGTGAAAGGACTGGGATCGACCCCCCTATCAAGAGTGCTTCTGTTAATTGGATTAGGCACTTCCCCCTCCTCTTTTGTGAATACTGAGCAGAAATATTCGTTCAGTATTCCTGCTTTTTCACTGTCCCCCTCTGCCCACCCACCGTTCATTCTATTCAGCCTCACTATCCCTCCCTTTGTCTTTCTATGCTCGCTGATGTACCTATAAAAGGTTTTATCCCCCTTCTTAACTGAGTTGGCTATCTTTTCCTCAGTTTGGGCCTTTGCTATTCTGACTTCCCTCCCTGCTTCCTTCTGCCTTAACTGGTACAGCTCTCTGTCCTGCTCCTTCTGTGTTTCCTTATACTTCGGAATGCTATCTTTTTCTTCCTGACTTTCACAGCCACCTCTTTTGAGAACCATAGTGGCTTTTTCTTTCATTTTGATTTGTTTATTTGCTTCACACAAAGGCTTGTTGCGCCTGTGATGGCAGTTTTGATAATTCCCCATTGTTGCTCCACACCTCCTTCTAGCCTGTTTGCTAGTGCTTTTCTGAGGCACTCTCCCATCTTGCCAAAGTCAGCCCTCCTAAAGTCCAGTACTCTCACTTTTGTATGAGCGACTCTGTAGCTGAGTTTAACGTGAACCACACTGTTTGATGGTCACTTGTCCCCAGATGGCAACCCACTTCTAGATCTGAGATCCTCTCACTGCCCCCGTTTGAAAGTACGAGATCTAAGATTGCTCCCTCACGAGTGGGTTCCAAAACTAGCTGTCTAATGCCTGCCACCTGTAGGGCATCAAGAATGGCCCTGCTCTTGGATGTGGCTGCAGCAAATGTGCTCCAGTTAACATCTGGCATATTCAGGTCTCCCATCAACAGTATCTCCCCTTTCTCTGCCATTCTAAGAATGCCTTCTATCATATCCTTGTCCATTCTCCCCCTGACATGGGAGTCTGTACACAACCCCTGTGCGGATTGTGGTGCCCTTTCCAGTCTCCAAGGTGACCCACAGTGCCTCCTCTCCTCCCTGTTTATTCTTTTGTTCAGTTGCTTTTATCCCTTCCTTTACATAGAGAGCTACTCCTCCCCCTCTTCTTCCCTGTCTGTCTCTCCTGTAGGTTATGTACCCTGGTATGTTAACATCCCAGTCATGGTTCTCTGTGTACCATGTTTCTGTGACTGCTACGATATCCAGGCATCCCTCTTTCATTAAGGCCATCAGCTCACGGAGCTTGTTGCCCAGACTACGGGCATTGGTACTCATTACCCTCCATTTCCTGATGACCTTACTCCCTTTTGCCCTATCCCTGTCCTTCTTGCCTTTGTCACTTTCTCCATTTACCCCTGCCCTTCTCCCTATCGACACCTCTAGGTTGGTGTTTGCCACACTTACTACCACTGTGTTCATGCAATGGTTGTGAGCGTTGTTCCTTAGTGCAGGGAAATCCTATCCATTCACCAGCAAGCATTACACCACTGTGATGGGTGCCATGTTGCCCCACTGTGTTCATTTACTGCTTTTCAGCATCACTCCTCCCTACCGGAGAATTGAGACTTTTAAATCTGGGGCAGTGAGTGGGAGGAGAATCAGGGTCCTGCATCAGAGAAGAGGAGGGGCAGAGTGCTATAAAAACTTGTGCTGCTCACAGCCAGGTATGCTGCAAATTTACATCTGCTTCAGCTGTTTTCTATCTCCCTTTTCATCGGAAGTTAAAAGCCTGCAGTTTGGGAACAAAAAGATCATCTGCTTTAGAACTGTGTACTTTGTTTCACCTTTTGCTGTGTGCTTAATTTGTGCCAGTGCTCCACTCTCTGTGGGACAGCCTTGTAACCTGCCTGTTAAAGCTCTGGTAAACCAGAGAATTGTGACTTTTACACCTGGGGTAGTGAGTGGGAGGAGAACCAGGGTCCTGCATCAGAGAAGAGGAGGGGTAGAGTGCTTTAAAAACTTGCACTGCTCACAGTGCAAGCATGAGTGGTGCGAGCGCCACTCCGTAGAGAAAAAGGCTGCTTCAAAACTGGGAGACTTTTAGGCTCAGATTAGTTTGCTAATTTGGAAATGTTTTACTTTAAAATGTTTGGTTAGAAGTATTTAATTTATGTTAAAGTCTAGGTGATATTAGGATAATTTCTTTGTAATTTAGAATAGGGGTTCTAATTTAAAAAAATTTTTTTAGACATTTTAGTTGTGGAAATTTCTTTGAAAAATGTTGATGTTTAATTTTTTAGGATGTTTATTTCTTTGCTGTTTTTTGAGTGTTGTAACTCAGAAAGAATTCATCACGGCAAAAAAATCTATAAACGAAAAATATTTGGTAAATTGGTTATTTTTATTTAATCAATCACAAAAAAACAATTGTAACAAACTAAGAAGGAATACTTTTCAGAGAATATTAAGAAATCAAACTTTGGGAGGATGTTATAGGTGGGGCAAGTTGTTTTTTATTAATACTGGGGGGAGGTATTGAAGTGAATCCAGGGCCTACAAATTTAGAACTTAAAATCTTTCATGATAATGCACGTAGCATTAGTTCTAAATCTGATCTTTTAGCAACTTTACGGAAAGATAAAGATCCATGTATATTAGGGTTAAGTGAAACATGGCTCTCAAACAAACATCAAGATGAAGAATTTGGCACTCAGGATTATAAAGTATGGAGAGTAGATAGAAAAACTAGAGGGAGGGGTGTGATGCTTCTTTTAAAACGAACATTAGGTTTTTCAGAAATTATAATACAGGGTAGTGAAATCAATATAGACTTTTTAGCTGTATACCTGGGACATCTAGGATTGGTAATTTCGATTATTTATTCACCCCCAAGGGTAAACTAACTGACTTGGAGATAATTCTTACTAAGATAGCAGATAAAGTAGGAAGTAGACCATTAATTTTGATGGGATATCTAAATTGTGATTGGAAAAATATTAGAGGGAGACAATTAAAAGACATAGTAACTAACCTAGGATTAAAACAACTCATAAAAAAACCTACCAGGTATACATCAAATATGACAAATGGATCCATATTAGATTTGATTTTGGTATCTACTCAAATTGAAATTGAAGCAGTGGGTGTTTTATCACCATGTCTTGGAGACCATAACTTGATCTGGGCTACTTTGCCCAGGTCTCAGTTTAATCAAAATCGGGTATATGAAAATAAAAATTGGACTAGGGACTTCAGAAGATTTTCAGAATCTAGGTTTTTAGATGGTGTTAGTAAAATAAAATGGGATAGATGTAAATTAATTCCAGATATTGACACTTTAAAATGTATATCTATCCTTGACAAACAGCAGGTCCACCTTGTAAATGAGCTTGCTCAACGGTGATCGCCTGGATAAATAAAGATTTGATTTGATTTGATATTTTAGCCAAACTTTCACGCACCAAGAGTTAAAGCAAAGAAGAAATTAAATAAATTACCATGGATAAATGATAGACTCTTGAAACAAATTTGAATTAAAAATAGAATTTGGAAAAAAGCACTGAGATCAAAATTAGAAAAGGATTGGATTTCTTTTAAGGTTGCTAGAAATAAATGTAAAAGGTTAATTAAGGCTTCAAAAATTTCATTTTACAAAAATAAAATAGATTCAAGTATAGATCCAAGACAGTTTTGGAGAGTGGTCAAGAAATTAACTAAACCAGGATGCGATTCCTCAGAGGAGATATTAAGATTAAAAAATTGGGATATCATTACTGAAAATCCGGAGGAAATTTGTAATGTCTTAAATAATTTTTTTGTAGATCTCCCAAACTGTGAAATTCCTTGTAATTTAGACTTAGAACAAACTAATGTAGAGTCTATACAAAATAAATGTCCTCCATTTAGATTTAAAATTTTGACAGTCACTAAAGTATATAAAATTCTTCAAAATATAAATGCTCATAAGGCTTTTGGTAGTGATTGTCTGGAAGGTAAATTCTTAAAGCTACCTGCTTTTCATATAGCACCAATTATCACTTATTTATTTAATTGAAGTCTTCAAATTGGATATTTTCCCTTATCTTGGAAAGAGAGTAGAGTAAAACCTATTTTCAAGGGGAGATGCGGTAGAAGTTAATAATTATAGGCCCATAGCCTTATTACCTCTTTTGTCAAAATGTTTTGAAAAACTTGTCTCTAGCCAGATAATGGAATATTTGGACAGATACAGTTTGTTGACAACTAAACAATCTGGTTTTCGAAAAAACTATTCTACTACAACAGTCCTTTTGGAATTTTATGACCAAATAAATAGGTCATTGGGGGAAACTAGGGAGACAGCTGTTATTTTGTAGATCTTTTAAAGGCTTTTGACCTGATGGATCACCTTACTAATTGAAAGACTTCATGAAATAGGCATGAGGAAGATCCCTTAAATTGGTTAAATCTTATTTGGATGATCGTTCCCAGAGAGTCGAGGTACAGGATGTTTGTCAAGAAAGGAAAGTAAATAGAGGAGTTCCCCAGGGATCAATTTTAGGACCTCTTTGTTCCTAATATTCATAAATAACTTGCCATCTACTATAGAAAAATCAGAGATTCGACTTTATGCCGATGTCTACGGTTATTATTGCGTCCGAAAAATGGAAGAAATATTAAAACTAACTTGCAGTCTGATTTTAGAAGAATTGAGGGTGGTTCACCAGGTCAGGGCTGATAATGAACACAAAAAAAACAAAGTGTATGTATTTCCCATTGAAAAAAAGTGGTGAACTTGTTTATGATTTATCCATTTATACAGGAAATCAAACTAAACTAGAACAAGTTAAAGAATATAGTTATTTAGGGATTATATTTGATGAATATCTGACCTTATCAAATCATATTATTGCACTGATTAAAAAAGTAAATAGAAGGGTAGGGGCGTTAAGAAGTACTGATTGTTTATCTTTTTTAGATAGAAAAAAACTGGCAGATCAGTTAATCATTCCAGTGCTAAGATATGAAGAATTAATATATGGAAATGCAAATAAAACTCTATTGTCTAGATTAGATAGAACTTATTATCGCGTAGCAAGATATGTATTACAAGGAAACTATCGGATTCATCATTGTCTATTGTTGAAGAAAGGTCACCTTTAGACAAATTATAAGTGTCATTGGTTATCTTTAATACACAAAATGAAATATTCATCTGTAAATCATCCAATTTCTTTAATATTATTTACAGTGAACAACTATCAAAAACAGATATTGACAAGATCAGTTCACTTAAATAAGATAGTTGTAGGTAAACATTATAATAAATATTGGGACAGGTCTTTGTTATATCAGGCTGCTAGTTTTTGGAATTCTCTTCCTGATGAGGTAAGAGAAATTCCAAATTATTCGTGTTTACTCATACTATAAAGGAGCTATATGCTCACATTTGTGAGTGTTAAATTTTTTTTCTCTAAGGTTCCTTGGGATTTTGAGATTTTATAATCTAGCTATTGTAAGTCTTTTAGGTATACCGTGTTGTTTGTATATTGTGGTGTTTGTATTTATATGTATTTAACAAGGAACTTATTTGTATGTGACTAGTTAGGAATTTACACAGGTCTGTCTTGTAAACTGGATTATGTCCAAATGTATTACCTGTATAAAAATAAATTTTACCTACCTACCTACCTTCAAGCAGTCCCATACGTTGTTCATACAGTGCTTCTGAGCATTACTCCTCAGTGCAGGCAGTACCTCACATTTCGCCACCACAATGTACACCAACTTGATGGGTATCATGTTGCCCCACTGTGTTCATGCATTGCTTCTCAGCATCGCTCCTCCATGCAGGCAGTCCCTTACCATTCACCAGCAGGCAGTACACAACCATGATAAGTGAAATATCACCCCACTGTGTCCATGGGACAAAGCTGTTTATCTCCTTCAGCATCCTGACTTGCCCCCATTTGGGCCAGTCTTCCCAGCCCCGTCACCCACCTTCTCTGTGACTTACCTTTTCTGGTTGTCCTGTCACAGGACCTTGGATCAGAAGCACCTAGTCATCGGTGTGGAGCCTGCTAGAGGGCAGACCATCACTGTTCTACAGTCGAAGGACTTTTCCTTCTATTTTCTCCCCTATTTGGCCCAGGCATGTGTGTACTCAGCCTCCATGGAGACACCTTAGGCATCCAGGTGTGGGATCACTTCTCATTCTGTCCCATGGTACTGCCACCTAGATTCCACTCCCTGTCCTACAGATGTGCATTCTCCCTCCCAGGTAAGTCCCCCAAGTGACCCAGGTCTGTTCTTGAACCTGGGTTGCTGGTGTAACCCCCCTTCGAATGGGGGTTCCCAAAAGTCTTCCAGGAGCTTGCCTAGGTGCTCCCAGTCTGGGTGGCGTTTGGCGTTAAAGCCGTTTAATTGAAACTGCAGTGAGTGCTTTTGGAGCCTCCAAGTACTGTTTCTTTAACAGCTGCCTGTTCGCAGACATAATTAGTGTGCCTGAGGGGACTGTGTGTTTCTCTGCCCAAGTTCTGCCTGGGCTGCTGGCTAAGTGCTCCGTTTCTGCCGTCGCTAAATGCACAGAGGGAGCCCAGTGGAAAGCTGTAACTAGTTGTGTGACAAAATGCAGAGTACTGGTGAAAATGTAGTTTATCTAACCTGCCTTTATTGCAGCAGGGACTGTTTCTGTTCTGCTCCACCATTTTGGCCCCGAACTGCCGAATTGGACCAATGGGGGCGAGGACTCTAAAATGGAGCCTGTCAGAGTGTAATTTATGGTGCCTGACTCTGGGTAATGTAGTTTTGGATCCTTGGCGACTTTTTCCACCTATAGAGGGAGCCCTGCTGTGATTGACAACTGGACCGACCAACTGAACTCTGTGGATCTAGGGGATATGCCCTGAACTGTTTGCTGGCAAGCCATATTCGAGTTGGATGCTGAAGGAGCAACACTGCTGTGTGTGTTCGAGTGGCCATTGTGGCGTAATTCTCACAGGAGACCTGTGGAAGGCCTGTCTATAGGCCTGCTAGCCTGATTTCTGCCCAGAGAAGGTGTGGAGGACTTTCAATTGGACTGAATCTGAAGCTGTGTGGAAAGAGCAAGCTACTGCTGTTTGGGACCAGGCTTAACCTGTAGAAGACTGAAGATTGTGCTGAGAAGCCATCGGCCTGTCAGGACTTTGTGGCCTGGTACTGTACCAGGTTTTTACATATGAATGTGCTAGATGCTGTATGGGGATCGCGGTCTGTTTCCCCCACTGTGACTTGCGTGTTAGTGCTGGAAGCTGCTGCCCAGCAGAAATCTCGGACTGAATCCATGCTGTTCACCAATAGGCCCAGCCACAAGGGCCTTTCTTCACTACCTTGCTGCACAGAGTCAAGTCATCGACAAGGGACCTGTCAGAAGACCTACCCTTTGCCCCTGCCTGAACAAGCACTGCGTCAGGACCACATTGGGCGAGCCCTGCTCCTGGCCATCAGAACTTCAATCCACCATCCCTCCTGTGTTCAGCCTGGGTACTGTGAGTAATAATCAGGGTAGCTCCCTGCAACTGTTATCAAATCAAAGTGTGTCACCTAATTAAGTTGTTTTGCCTAAATCTTCATGAACTGAGCCATTTGGCTCCGGATTACAATTTGTTGGGTGTGGTTTGCATGATCTTCTTCTCCATCACAGGGCCCCAACCAGCTGCATCGCTGGCCTACCCTGGGCATCGGACCTAGCTAGCCTCTTCCCCATCCTGGGTACCCAGAGGGTGTGACTGGTTGACTTTCTCTGCATGCACCATACTGTTTTAATTTATGTGACTAATGCCAATCAACCTGATTTACCCCCTCCAATAAATTAGATCTGCTGTTATTGAAATATACTTTGCTTGTGGTGTCAGTACATATAGAAAAAGTATTGCATTGTCGTTGTGCGCATTACCTAACCTTGTTTTACAGGGGGTCCTCAGAGACGTGCTGCAATAATCAGTCCTGGGGGTAAGTGTTAACTGTATGTGTAATAAGTCTGCATATCTGGGGAATTGGGAAGGTTTCTTCTGTGAATTGAAAGGGCCACTAGTGGGAATTGAGGGGGATCACAGTGCCCCAGAGGGCTGTGATCTGGTTAGGCCAACTGCAACTAATCCTGACCTTTGGGTGGAGGCACCCGTCATCGAACCTAGGCCCCTCAACCTGTCACTAGCCACACAGGCAGGGGTAGTAGCCCTCGGGATAGCGCCACCTAGGGGTTACACTGGCATGACAGTCAGTGGCTAAAAGCAATTCAGTCAGTGGCTAAAAGCTTGAAACAGAAATAGGCAGACAAACCTAAAACTGGAAACCAGAACTACACAGAGTAATGGCCCCATATTAAAAGGTATCAGGCTGCCCCTTTCCTTAGTGCAAATTAGCACAGCTCACAAAATTTGCTATACTCAACCATGTTTGGAGCAAAGTCTGAGTGCCCCAAGCATGTTTGAATATAGCCTCCCAAAGCAAAAATTAGGCACTAAAATGTGCACTCAGCACAGTTCACATCCCCCTTCTAGCCAATTAGTGCAAATTAACACAGTTCACTAAATTTGCTATACTCAAACATAGTCGTGCACCTGGGATCTTATGATCTGGAGAGAAACAGTATGCAGGAGGTCCAAGCTAGGTTTAGAGAATTGGCAAGGGTATGTCAAGCTGAGGGTGTCAAGCTGAGGGGTGCACTGTTGCATTTTCAGAAGTTCTGCCGGTGCCAAGGGCTAGCATGGACATGAAACTGAAGATTAAGGATTCAAATGAGTGGCTTGGGAAATGGTGTTTGGATATGGGGTTTGGATTGCTGGGAGGATGGGAATCCATACAGGAAAATAAGGATCTGTTCACCAGGGATAGGCAGCAGCTAAGCACGGATGGTAAGGAAGTCTTAAAAAATAAACCGGGGTTGTTCATTGTCAAGAATGATGGTTTAAACTAGATGAGGGGGGTTAGAATTGCTGGACAAGTAGCTATGCTAAGTTTGAGAGGGCCGGAGTCCCTCCTCCCATTGGAAAACTGTCGGAGAAGTACTCACATGTGGGCATTATCACAGGGAGGGCGATGGATCAGAGGAAAGGGGGGGCTGGTTGGAGGGTGGTTTCCACTAATGCAAGGAGCCTGGGTAATAAGTTACCAGAGTTGCACGCAATGATGGTGGAAGGGGTCGTTGACGTAGTTGTGGTTACAGAGACTTGGGACAATCAGCATCATGATTGGGACTTAAAAATCCCTGGTTATAGAACATACAGGAGGGACAGGATCATGGGAAGGGGAGGAGGGGTGGCGATTTTTGTAAGGGAAGGGATAGAGTGTAGCAGGGACAAGAGTGAGGATGGTAATGTGGAAGGGCTGTGGGTTATCTTGCACGATGCCAAGCGAAGGAGGGAAAATCTAGGTGTAATTTACAGGCCCCCAGCACAATCTGAGGAACAGGATGGTGAGTTAGTGGAAAACATAAGAACTCACTGTTGTAGGGGGAAGGGCAGGACAGTGGTGGTGGGTGATTTCAAGTTGCCAGGGATGGACAGAAGCACTACAGCATCATCAAATGCAAGGGAACAAAGGATTCTGGAGGCATTCCAAGATGTTTTCCTGTCGCAAATGGTGTTAGAGCTGAGCAGAGAGGGGAGCGTTTTTTAGTTGGTTCTGACAGATGGTGATCTGGTTAGGGATGTAGTAGTAGTAGAAGATCCGCTACTGGGGACTGATCACTCAACAGTTTGGTTCTACCATGACCTGGGGAGGGAGGGGAGCCACACGAAGGCGAAGGTAGTGGATTTTAGGGGAGTGGATTTCGGGAGGATGGCAACCATTCTGGAGGGACATTTAGAGAGAATAAGTACCAACGTGGACATGGATCGTTGGTGGGAAATCATGAAATTGGGGCTGTTGGAGGCCAATAAATCCTGCAAAAGGATCCAGTGTGAAAAAGCTAAATCAAGGAAACCTTACTGGTGGACAAAGGAGGTGCAGGAGGGGAGAACGCAAGCCTACAAGAGGTATAGGAGAACTCAAAGGGAGGAGGATAGGGTGGAGTACTCTAAGAAATCGAAGGAAGCAAGCTGGGTGGTACAGGCTGCCATGGCATCCAAGGAGCTCAAGTTGGCACAGGGGATCAGGGAGGGGGAGAAGAAATCTTTTAGGTACATTGGGGAGAGAAGGAAAAATAGGGGGCATATCTCCAGACTAAAAAATGGGGTGGGTGGAGAAGGGAGTGGAGAAAGCTGAGGTACTTAATGAGTACTTCTGCTCTGTCTTTACAAAGGAAAAGGATGCACCCATTCCACGGGGGGGAGGTACCCTAATTGATTGTGAGAGGTATCACGTTAAAACAGCGAATAAATAATAGCGAGTGTAAAATCGCGATTTTAAAACAGCAAAAACAGTAACAGCGACCGTACCTAAATCGCTATCTCAGCAAATAGCGAGTGTTGTCACTGTCAAAATAGCGATGAACCAGAGAGCAGTTTTAAAACAATGCCTCTCACTGTTACGGCCATTGGGAATGTTGCCACAGTTAAAAAACACAGCATACCATGCCTAATTCGTTATTCAGTACGGGGGGGGGGACGGGACTCAGTGGCAGAAGCAATCCAAGACCTGGCAGACAGAGGCATCCTGATAAAGCACAGAAGGCTGCAGTTGCCACGCACTCAGTAAGGCCATACTCCACCACACAGATCCTCCCAGAACATGATAAGAAAGCAGCCTGTTTCAGGACTCCCTGGCAAAAACCATGGGACAGCTTCAGGAGATGTAGCACAAGTCTACAAGCACCTGTTATGGCTATTGGGAATGTTGTCACAGTTAAAAATAGCGATGAACCAGAGAGTAGTCTCATTGTAATTAAGTTTTAAAACACAGCGTTTCCCTAAGATGAAGCTACAATAATTAATTGAGTGTCTCACTGTGATATGTTGAGCAATTAACTGACGGATCATAGTAATAGCCGTCAAAATATTATGTTAGCTACTGAAAGCATACTATGGTCAGTGCTGTGTTTTACAACTGTTCCATCGCTATTTTGACTTCATAACTGTGAGAATGCTCTCTGGTTCATCACTTCATTACAGTGAGATGCACTGTTTTAAAAATGCTCTCCGGTTCATCGCTATGTTCGCTATACTAGACAACCTGCTATTTTGAAATTTGCCTTTGTTTTCCCTCCCTATTTATTATCTTGCTATTATATACTCGCTATTTTACCAATCACGTTTTTTTTTTCGCGATTTTAACATTTAACCATTGTGAGATACCAGAGATGAGAGTGTGGGAGTGTCTGAAGGCTTTGAGGGTGGACAAAGCTCCAGGCTCAGATGGGATCCCCCCATGATGCTCCACTGTGTTCATGCAGTGCTTCTGGGCATCGCTCCTCAGTGCAGGCAAGCCCTGACCTTTCACCAGCACACAGTACACAAGCATGCTGGGTGCCATGTTGCACCACTGTGTCCATGCAGTGCTTCTAAGCATCACTCCCCAGTTCAGGCAGTCCCTCACCTTTCACTAGTATACAGTACACCACTGTGATGTCTGCCTTGTCACACTACAGTGTTCATACAGTGCTTCTGAGTATCGCTCCCCAGTACAGGCACTCCCACACCTTTAACCAGCAGGCAGCACACTATCATGATTGGTGCCGTGTCACTCCACTTTGTTCAAGCTGTGCTTCTGAGCAACACTCCCCTGTACAGGCAGTCCCTCACCTTTCACCAGCATGCAGTACGTAGCTCTTATGGGTGCCATGTCACCCCTCCGTCTTCATGCAGTGCTTCTGAGCATTGCTTCCCAGTACAGGCATTCCGTCATCTTTCACCAGCAAGCAGAACACCACCAGGATGTGTGCCTTGTCACATCAGAGCATTCATACAGTGCTTCTGAGCACCGCTCCCCAGTGCATGCAGTCCCTCATCTTGTACCAGCATGCAGTACACCACGGTGATGGGTGCCATGCCACCCCAATGTGTTAATGCAGTGTTTCTGAGCATCACTCCCCTGTGCAGGCAGTCCCTCACCTTTCACCAGCATGCAGGATACCACCTTGATTGGTATCATGTCACTTCACTGTGTTCATGCAGTGCTTCTGACATTACTCCCTTGTGTAGGCATTCCCTCATCTTTCACTAGCAAGCAGAATACCGCCATGATGTGTGCCTTCTCAGACCAGAGTGTTCATACAGTGCTTCCGAGCTCTGCTCACCAGTGCAGGCAGTCCCTCACCTTTTACCAGAATGAAGCACACCACTGTGACTGGTGCCATGTCACCCCACTGTGTTCATGCAGTGCTTCTGAGCACTGCTTCCCAGTACAGGCAGTCCCTTACCTTTCACCAGCAAACAGTATGCAACAGAGATGGATGCCATGACACCCTACTGTGTTTATACAGTGCTTCTGAGCATCGCTCCTCAGTGCAGGCCCTACCCATTCACCAGTCCACATTACACCACTGTGATGGGTGCCATGTCGCTCCATAGTGTTCATGCAGTACTTCTGAACATCACTTCACAGAGCAGGCACTCCCTCGCCTTTCACCAGCACACAGTACACTACCGTGATTGGTGCCATGTCACCCCACTGTGTTCAAGCTGTGCTTCTGAACATCACTCTACAGTGCAGGCAATCCCTCACTTTTCACCAGCACACAGTACACCACCTTGATGGGTGCCATGTCACCCCATTGTGTTCATGCAGTGCTTCTGGCATTACTCCCTTATGCAGGCATTCCCCCATGTTTCACCAGCAAGCAGTACACCACTGTGATGTGTGCCTTGTCACACCAGAGTGTTCATACAGTGCTTCTGAGCATCATTGCACAGTGCAGGCAATCCCTCACCTTTCACCAGCACACAGAACACAACTGTAATTGGTGCTACGTTGCCCCACTGTGTTCATGCAATGCTTCTGAACATTGCTCCTCCACGCAAGCAGTCCCTTACTTTGTTCATACAGTGCTTCTGAGCATCACTCCACAGTGCAGGCACTACCTCACATTTCACCAGCACACAGTACACCACCGACATGAGTGCCATGTCACCCCAATATGATCATAGAGTGCTTCTGAGCATCACTCCACAGTGCAGGCAGTACCTCACATTTCACCACCACACAGTATACCATCTTGATGGGTACCAGATCACCCCATTGTGTTCATGCACTGCTCTCAGCATCACTCCTCCGTTTAGGCTGTCCCTTACCGTTCACCAGCACGCAGTACACAATCGTGATGAGTGGCATGTCGCGTGTCCATGGGACAAAGCTGATTATCTCTTTCAGCACATTGACTTGCCCCCATCTGGGCCAGTTTTCCCAGCCGTCACCCACCTTCTCTGGGACTTACCTTTTCTAGTAGTCCTGTCACAGGACCTTGGATCAGAGGTGCCTAGTCACTGGTTTGGGGCCTGCTACAGGGCAGGCAGTCACTGTTCTACAGTCAGAGGAATGTTCCTCCTATTTTGTCCCTTATGAGGCCCAGACATGTGTGTACTCAGCCTGCATGGACACACCTTGGGAATCCAGGTTGGGGGGGGTCTCTTCCCATACTGCCTCATGGTGTTGCCACATAGATGTCTCTCCCTGTCCTACAGATGGGCATTCTCCCTCCCAGGCCAGTCCCCAGGCGACCCAGATCCGTTCTTTAACCCAGGTTGCTGGCATGGCAGTCAGTGGCTAAAAGCAGTACAGCCAGTGGCTAATAGCATGAAACAGAAATAGGTAGACAAACCAAGAACTGGAAACCAGAACTACACAGAGTAATGGTCCCTTATCAGGCTGCCCCTTGTAAAGTCTCTTTCCTTAGTGTAAATTAGCACAGTTCACTAAATTTGTTATATTCAAACATGTTTGGAGCAAAGTGCGACTGCCCCAAGCATGTTTGAATATAACCCCCGAAAGCAAAACTGAGACACTACAACATGCACTCAACACAACTCACATCCCCCTGCTAGCCAATTAGTGCAAAATTAGCACAGTTCACTAAATTTGTTATACTCAAACATGTTTGGATCAAAATGTGAGTGCCCCAAGCATGTTTGAATACAGCCCCCTAAAGCAAAAATGAGGCACTAAAATGTGCACTCAGCACAATTCACATCCCCCATCTGTCCAAAGAGAGATACTTTATCTGGTTACTGAAAACATACAGGCTGTGATGGCCTCAACTCATTTAGGGTATCCCAGGCCTGTTAGTGTTAGAATAGGTACTGTACAATCAGGACCTCACTGAAAATGAGATCCTGCATATTAACTGACATATCCTGTGTAACTACATTGTAAAAATGTATAAAAGCAGGACCCCCGTAAAAATTAGATTCTGCATTTCACCTGTGCCAACTGTACTAAACACACTGGAAAAATGTGTAAAAGCAGGACCCCACTGAAAATGAAATATCGTAGCTGCTCTATCCTACTAATGACACTCACACCCTATGTGTATGCACAGGTGTTGTAACAGCTACGTGTGTACGTGAGTGTGTGTTGTGTGCATTTTCAAGGGGGGGGGGTGTTTGTCCAGACCCAAAAACACTTTTTACTGAATTACCTTGATGTTTATGGTCTTGTTCTTCCACTATTGTGGTATAATTGTGGGACTTCTACATTATTTATGTACTGTGTTTATTTATTTCAAAAGTTTCACCAGGAAAGACATATTGAAAAATAGCTAATTTTCTGATGCATCTTGGGGGGGATGAGAGGTGCAAGAACAACATAGAACAATAACTTACACAATAAAATATCATACAGAAATATTAAACAGTAGAAAATTAACATGAACGAAGTTCATCAGACAGGTCAAATGAT
Organism: Neoceratodus forsteri; assembly: GCA_016271365.2. Lineage (NCBI taxonomy): Eukaryota > Metazoa > Chordata > Ceratodontiformes > Ceratodontidae > Neoceratodus > Neoceratodus forsteri. The sequence continues at coordinate 336,865,675 of CM057459.1, forward strand.
AGACAAAAATGTTACAAGTACAGAGCAGGGTATCTGTCCCATGCGCACAAGTAATAGTACTTTTCAATGGCGAGGGCCACCAGGGGATAGGGCGCTGAAGGAAGGAGAACAGATGGGGGGGGAGTGCAGACAAGTGAGGGAGGAAGAAGTGAGGGAGAATAGTTGGTGAGTTATGTGGAGGGTAAGGAGGAGGAGAAAGAGGGGAAGATGGTAAATTGAGGAGTGTGGAAGGCTATGAGGAAAGGGCAGCCACAGGAGGTAGTGGTGTGGTCATGGAGAAAGAAGGAAGAAGGTAAACTGAGGAGTGGGGAAGGACTATGACTCAAGGACAGGCACAGGAGGTAGTGGTGTGGTCATGCAGAAAGAAGAAGGTAAACTGAGGAGTGGGGAAGGACTATGACTCAAGGACAGGCACAGGAGGTAGTGGTGTGGTCATGCAGAAAGAAGAAGGTAAACTGAGGAGTGGGGAAGGACTATGACTCAAGGACAGGCACAGGAGGTAGTGGTGTGGTCATGAAGAAAGAAGGAAGAAGGTAAACTGAGGAGTGGGGAAGGACTATGACTCAAGGACAGGCACAGGAGGTAGTGGTGTGGTCATGGAGAAAGAGGGAGCGGGTAAACTGAGGAGTGGGGAAGGGCTATGATTCAAGGACAGGTGCAGGAGGTAATGGTGTGGTCATGAAGAAAGAAAGAAGGAAGAAGGTAAACTGAGGAGTGGGGAAGGACTATGACTCAAGGACAGGCACAGGAGGTAGCAGTGTGGTCATGAAGCAGAGAGGAGAGAGAGCATTTGGAAGAGGCAGAACGAATGGTTATGGGGAGAGAGTTCTAAAGTTTAGGAAAGTGGAAAGAGAAGGCAGCCTGACCAGCAAAAGATTTTACATCACAGTAATACAACTAAGTCACACATTAATTCTATATCTATTCTCCTGCATTGGTCATTCCCTGGATTTTTATTTTGATAAGTTGCTATTATTGCTCTTTGGTCAGTTCCACAACTATTTGCTTGGTAACTTATTTTTGTCAATTTATACTTAAGACATAATTGTCCTCTTTATCTTTGTTACATTTATTCAATTTCTATGAACTTTATATTCTGTATTTTGTATCTGTTATCTTTTTCCCTTTCCCCTTCCCCCCAGGACACAGCTGTTAACTAGCTCAGTATGTATTTCCTCGTGAAACCTTTGAAACAAATAAATCTTTTATCATATTAATGCATCAGCAGCCATTGTTGCTCTGATCAGTTTGTTTATGTAGCCATCTGTTTTGTCTCCAAACAGAGATAAGCCTTCAGAAGGGAAACTCACTGCTTTGCCTTAGATATCCTGGGTCAGGGAAGTTACCCTAAGCCAAGCAATCCTTCTTAGGGCCACTGAGTGTGCCAGTGCCCTAGATACATTGTCGTTTGTAGATATTGCCCTTTGAAACTGGCACTTAGTGTTTCTAATCTGGTCCTAAGTATGTTGACCAGACGGGCATGCTCGTCAGTGGGGAGACTTTCACACAGAGGCTGCTAATATTGTGCTGTATATGCCAAATACAAATATGCTGCTTGCTTGAGCTTCAAGGCAGATGTAACCTTCCTTGCCATATGACTCAGTTTCCTGGAATCCTTCTCTGGAGGAAGCGATGCCAGTGGAACCTTGGCATTTTCACATGCAGCAGCTTGCACTACCCTCTTGTGGTCGGGGCATATAAATATTCTAACTCAGCCTTGTCTAAGAGATGATTGCAGACTTGTGTAACATCACTAGTAAGCTCCTGTTGCTAGAACTGACATTCTCTTTAAGGACGTCAGTCCATACATACTCATTACCTCCGCCTCCTCTATATCCACATCTGCTTCAGTGGATGGGAGGATTAATGTGCCATCTGGGACACAAAGGTGAATCAGAGGAAAAATCTTCATTCACTCTTCGAGGGGACCCAAAGTCCTGTTCAGGGTATACCTCAGGCTATATTGGTTCCTCCTTCACCTCCTCCACAGGTGCCTATTGTAGGTACAGGGCCTGGGAGGAAGGGGCAGTGACATTTCACATAGCCCGCATGGCTTGGGAAAAAAAAAACTGCCACAATTTCTTAATATCTGCTAGGGAAGGTGCAGTCTTGTTTCTCTAGTTGCTCTGCTTCTTACTCTTGCAGAGGAACCATGGTGTGCTCCTCCCTATGTCTCTTCTTTCCAGATGCTGAAGGCAATGGCTGGTTAGAAAACCTTCTATGTTTTTTTGCCGTGATTAGCATCAAGCCCCCGATGTCCTGTACTCTTTTCTTGCTCTGAAGATGGTTTAACAGTTTGATACATCTCCTTAGACAGAAATGGCTATTTGCAACCTTTTTCATCCCCATTTGAAGTCAGGGACTGCTGCGCGCGTGAAAGACCTGCTAAGGCATGCTTTCTACCATCAGGAGTAACCTGCTCCGTGACAGATTTTAATCAGAGAATACGGAAGTGACACAGAAGCAGACTGGTGAGCTGACAGAGACTCCCTCAAAGCAATCTTTAATGTTTTAGAGCAAAAATACTTTACAGAGATCATAACTGTCAAAATCATGGACTGAGCTCAAACAAGCAAAGCTTCTGGTTATCTGCCTTTGCCAAGAGCTTGGCACAGGACTGACATTTTAAATCCTGTAGGCCCAGTTTGTTTTAGTTTTTTTTAGTCATGCCAATTTGAGGGAAAAATGCTTGAAACAAACTTTTGTGGGTAAATAGATGAAAACAACTAAAACAACTTTTAAAATTAAAGTGATTCCTGCATTTTTATTAGTGTCTTACCCTTTTAAACACTAGGTGGGAACAGAGGTAAACTGTGCTTTCTGTGGTTCCGGGAATCAATTAGAAACTGGAACAAATACAGGATTATGTAAAATAAATTCAATAAAATACCCTGAATTACTGCAGCGCACTGAACACAGACTAAACACAGCAGATATAACGTTTTATTTATTTGTTTTTTATATGTTTATGCTCCTTGTATTCCTGGCCCCATTCTGCCTACCAGCCGCCCGGCCCCATCACCCACCATCTCCGGCACTTATCACTGGATCACAGTTCCCCAACAGATTCTCTCCTCCCATGGTGGGGCTGGGGAGCATCCTCCCCTGGAGACTCTCATCCAGAAGTGGTGGTCCTCAGTGCCTTGGTGGTGGTGTGGGACCTACGGCAAATGGCAACATCCTTCTGATGGCACCATTTTTCCTCCATGCTTTCTCTACCAACTGGCAACATGCAATGACATCAACACGCGTGTGCATGGAGGCACACACACTGTTCCGCATCCTGTTATCAGCTGCCCCTTCGTGCCACACACATGCTGTACAGTCAGAGAGCATTCACTTGGTGGTAGCTTACAGTATGAGGGGTATGACCAGCGCCCCTCCCCTCAGACAGCAAAGTAATCCATTGGACACTCCATCCCTTCCCTTCAAACTGACCCCCAAATTACCCATGTTCACTTCTGAACCCACATTGCCAGTACTGCAAGTGGTAGCATTACTGCCAGGCCACTGTGCTGGTGACTGAGCCACTGGGCCGGCATAACTTTTTATTATTCAAAAAAAAAAAAAAAATCAACGTAGCCACTTAGGATTGAAAAAGGTTTCCAGGGAGTCTGAACTCTTCAGGAGAGAAATAAATCTGTCTTCGGAACACTAGAGGGAGAATAACCACAGTGCAGAGTTTGAATTTTTATATTCCCTCCAGTTCTGCCTCAGAGGCAACAGCTCAGGCATGAGATGATGCACACTTGTACGATATCACCAGTAAACTCCTGCTAGAATTTATAATGTAGAAGGCTCCCAACTTCAAAGGGCTCTTAATTATCCATGTGTCTGTAGTGAATGTAGTTTAGTTGTGAACCCTTTAATGTCTGTGGAGTTAATATATTTTTTTTCCTACTTTGACCACTTCCCCCAAGTGGATAACGACATCGTTGTGTCTGTAAATAGTTACTGCAGTTAAAAGCAGCTTTAACAGACACCTCTGTTAGCCCCTGGCACTCAGACACAACCAAAAATACATGCCAGTTCCTCACCCTGAAGGATGGTCTGGGGTCCTTAGTACCTGGTATCTGGGGGACCAAATACATTGCTATGCAACTAGAAATCACAGAGAGCTACAGTACCTTGTATATCTGGCTTAAACAGAAATTCACCCAAGAAAGAATCCAGGCCCACTGCTATCCCCAGGTGGACACCTGGCAGATATCTCCTATGCTGGTGTCACCTCCTGGAATTTTATCCACCAAGAACAGAAGGGAAGACCTGAGGCTATGTTGATACTTGGCAGCATAGCCTAGGTAGGTAGTCCGCCTAAAAAGCTTGACGGGGTGGGGTCATGACTATGGAGGAAACCTTTTGGAATTTATTTTGTTGCTACTCTGGAAAAAAATAGGTAAAATCAAACCATTTGTTAAGACTTAGAGTGGCGGTGCAGCCACATTCAAACTGGAATGGAAAGCAGAAGTGGAACCAAAATGGAACAGTTAACTGAATCAAAAAGCCAAGTCATGCATCACAGATCTGTTGCAACCAATTCTTTGGCAGGAAGAAAAGAACTGATGGTTGGAGGAAGATGTGCAGGACTTGTGCAGGTGGTCATGAAGTTGCATTTTGAATCTGAATAGTTTTAGCTCCTTGAGCTAGTATCACATTATTTTTTTAAATTGAATAAGCTTTAAGTTTTTCAAAATGTCAATAACAACAATAAAACACACACCAACAAACAACAGTCACAATCCACAAGCCCTCCCCATATATAAACTACCCCCCCCCCCGAGCTAGTATTATGTTAAGTGTGCGGCTATGGATAAATTGTTGTTGTTAGAAAAAGACAAGCTAGCAACATTTTTGACTGGCATAGGGACCCTTGCACTTGCCATATGGACAAGATGACTTCTAAACCCACTTTCTTACACTCATATTTTATTTGAATGTTGATAATATTATGTCCCAAGCTTACATCTCCATGAAAAAGAAAAATTACTCATTGTAGTAATGTTTAAGCAATAAGGCAGTGACAACAGGGTGTGGGTTATTGGGGATTTACCCACACCTTGTGTGGTGAGTCACAAGGTGCAGCCGAGTGACTTAACCACACAAGAAGTGGGTAAATCACCCATTATACCATGGACCTCAGACACCGACCAATGAGAACGGCAGGCTGGCACCTTACCTTCATTGTAAATCCTCTGATAATCACCGTAAAAGGTGCCAGCCAGCTGCATCTTGGAAAAAAAAGCAATCCGACAGCAAAATCATGGAACTCCAACCACCATCTTGTTTCCCCACTAAGTGGAGACTGTGAAACTGCAGCTCTGTACATCAGGGAAACAAAACAAAACAAAAATACTGCTCTACTACTGAGTGGCTTATTTAAGCATTATACCAAGCACTGCTTTTTTTAAATAATAAAAAAAGGCAGTCCAGTATAATCATAATAAACCACTCAGAGATCTGAGTTATCGTGGGATTTACCACGGCCGGCAGATTTATCCACTCGTCTGCGCCTCATGGGCAAACCACTCCAGCCATGGTAAATCCCCCGATAACCCACACCCCCCGTGGCTTATTGCTTAAATAACTGACACCCTAGAGTGCCTTATTGCGATTATACAATGGACCCATGTGTAAAATAAATTTAAAATGTGTTTAATTATGTTTTTTATAAATGCCATTCCTCAGCCGTGGGTTATGCCGGATTTACCCATGGTCATGTGACATGTTTTGACCAATGAGGTTACAGGATTTTTCACACACCTTTGTATAATTCTTCTTAAGGGATTACTCACTGTGTTCACACTTTACGCAGTCATCTCTGGTGAGAGTGACACCCTGGAGATATAACCTATGCAAATTTTAGAATTTGGAATGAAGGTTCAAACTCTGCATCCATGCTCCACTCTGGTCACTGCTCAGATCTGTTTCCAAGCCACAGTGCAGCAGAGACTAGTGAAACTTGCTAAAAGGCTACAAAAAAGTTGTAGAATAATTTTTGTAGAATTTTTAAAACACCAAATTGAAGCAGACTTGTGAAAGTTTACCATATATACAACTACAAGCTTACAACTGTAGGAATTGCAACAGTAATGCTCAGGCAACTTCAATGAAAAAGGAACTGATTCTTGTGTGACCCTATTTCAGGTTTTGGAATGGGAGGGAGTGTAAACACAGTGAGTAATTGCTTATGAGAAACAACATTGCTACGGTGAGCAATTTTTTCTTCTAACCCCAGGAAATCACTCACTTAATGTTTACACTTTATGCAGACTGAGAAGCATTACCTTGGGAGGCCAGGTCCAGAACCTAATTAGAAAAAAAGATTCTGTAAGATAGCAGTTCCAAAGCTGACATCCCTTCCAGACTCTAAGTCCAAATAGTAGTTCTTTGTGAAGGAGTGTACTGTCTTCCAGGTAGCTGCTTTGCAAAGGATGCCCCTTAAGGATGCCACAGAGGCAGAGGTTCTCTTTGTAGAGTGGGCCCTTAAGCCTCTTGGTAGCATTCTTCCAGTTTTTTCATGGCAGAACTGAATACAAGAGACTATCTAATGAGAGCTAGATCTCTTTGTAGCTTGTTTGCCTTTACCAGCCTCACCATAGGTAACAAAAAGCTGGGTACTGTGGGACCTAACATCTTTTGTCCAGTCCATGTATAGAGAGGACTCACTTTAGGTTCAGGCTGTGCAGCTTTTTCTCACCTGGACTGGAATGCTCTGGCTAGAGTACAGGGAGGGTCACTGACTGATTCAGGTGGAATTCAGATACCACCTTAGGAAGGAATTTTCCATTGGTTCTAAGAACTACTTTATCCCTGTAGGGAATTATGTAATTTAGCCCTATGCAGAGGGCTTGCAATTCACTAACCCTCTTAGCAGAGGTCATTGTAACTAGGAATATGATTTTCCATGCGACACACTTCAGGTCAGCAGTTTAAATAGGCTCAAAGGAAGCCTCCATAAGCTGAATAAGGCATATGTTGAAGTCCCAGGGTAGGACATGATCCCTCACTGGTGGTACAAGTGGCTTAGGCCTTTAAAAGAGTTTTTAAAAATGGGTTGTGAGGCCAAAGACTTTTCCATGCTAGCTGATACGTATGCTGATACTGCTGCTAAGTGCACCTTTAAAGTTGAAGACTGTAGGCCTAACGGCTGTAGGTGTTCTAGGTACTGAAGAATTATCAATCAATCAATATCTTTATTTAGCCAGGCAGAACCCCATTGAGCAGGGCTCATTTACAAGATATACCTGGTAGTTTAAACAACAACAACAACAACAAGTCACCATACAACAATTTGGAGTAGGTGTAGCAACATTAGCAGTCCATGTACAGTCATTACAAGTGAGAAAGACGTGGCTTGGCACGGTGGTGTACAATAATTTACAAATAACAATGTAAGGCTCAACACTGAGAACAGAAAAAGGCAGCATAATTTACAGACGTGGTACCAAAGGCAGTCAGCATACCGCTATGTGCGAGTTCTATACAAGGCAGGTATCTGATAGACAGTAGAGTACAATATTATATTGGATGAGGTCTAGACCAGCAAAACATTACATGGCCTTGGAGAAGACTGTAAAGCAAGGGCACTGAGGGCACAGGATGTGCCAAGGATAGTGGAGGGAGAAGAGGTTAGAAGGGGTGGGAGGGGGAAATTGTAATACCTTCAGGATTGACATAGCTGCATTAGTCGGCGCAGTAGGTCTAAGGGTAAGGGGGAGGGTATGGGGTGAAAAGGTGCCATTAGTAGGGGGAGGTGAGAGACAGTAGGAGGAAGTGTCAGAGATTCAGTGCTGGAAGCAGTTGTAGGACTCCTTAAATGATTGTTGGATAAGATTTTTGAAGGCAGCTAATGTTGTAGGTGAAACTATCCAAAGAGAGCTAGATCTCTTTGTAGCTTGTTTGCCTTTACCAGCCTTTACCAATTATAGGCAACACTGCCTCTACTGGTTTTATTTTTCTGGGGTCACACCAGTAAGAAAACGTTTTCCATTTAGAGGAATAAGCTTTCCTGGTAGCAGGTTTCTTTAAAGCCCTAAGAACCTTCAGGACTTCTTCTGAAAGGTCCAATCCTAACTCCTCAAGAAGCATGCCCTCAGGCACAGGGTCCTGAGATTCAAGAATGTTATTCTGCCCTACGACAAAGTCAACAGATTGTGACTGAGTGGCAGGCTGATTGGATTCTTGTTGGACAGGACCACTAGCACTGAGTACCAGGCCTGTCTTGCCAAGTCTGGAGATGTCATGATCACTGTTTCAGGTTCCCTCCTGAGTTTCAGGGGTACATTCTGAAGGAGTGGAAATGGTGGGAAGGCATAAAGAAGAAAAAATTACTCATCTTAGTAATGTTGTTTCTTCTAATGGAGTCTTGCTATATTATGACATATGCAGTTTGATCCGGCCTTCGAACTGCTCCGGAGGTGAAAGAGTTAACTTTCCATGCAGGGCATGGAATCTTGAGCGTGAGCTCAGTTGAAAACTCTGTCTGTTGTTCTTCAAACTCAAACTGTCAGATCTTTACGAGCAAAACTCACTAAGATTCTGTGTGGAAGCTGTAAACCTACACTAGCCAACTGGCTACTAAAATATTAACACATTTTTTGGTCCCAAAACAAAGATTCAAGTCAGGGGATCCAAAAAAATAAATCACAACACCCAAACACCCTAAAAAAGAGGGGTGAAAAAACACAAGGTGGGCATCTACTAAGTGCCAACACTGCACTGCCCACCCACATCCCAAGAGCAGAGGTTCTGAGAAGGGCAGTCGGGGGAGGTCATAATATAGCAAGACTCCATTAGAAGAAACAACATTACTAAGGTGAGTAATTTTTTCTTCAAACAACATGAAGTCTTGTTATATTATGACATATGCAGACTACACAGCAGTACCTCCATGGAGGAGGGACAGAACCTACTTAGGAAATAGGCTCTGAAGCACAGCTGTGCCAAACCGAGCATCACTCCTAGCCTGGATGTCCAGGGAGTAATGCTTGGTGAAAGTGTGAACTGTTTTCCAGGTAGCTGCCTGACATATCTCTAAACTAGGGATGTCCCTGGCAGCAGCTAGGGACGCAGCTGTACCTCTGGCAGAGTGAGCCCTCAGGCCTGAAGGGGGAACCTTACCCAGTTTTTGATAACAAAATTGGATACAAGAGACAATCCACCTGGCAATGGATCTTTTAGTGGCAGGTTTCCCTTTACCAACCTCACCATAAGTGAGGAACAGTTGGAGGGAGTCACACCTGTGACCCTTGGTACGCTCTATGTAGTAACTAGGGCTCTCTTTACATCTAAGCTGTGCAGCCTCCTCTCGCCAGAGGAGGAATGGTCAGTGAAGTACACTGGAAGAGATATAGATTGATTAAGGTGGAAATCTGAAACCACCTTAGGCAAGAACTTCATGTTAGTCCTGAGGACCACCTTATCTCTGTGAAAGGAGATAAAATCAGGCTCCACTGACAAAGCTTGCAATTCACTTATGCATCTGGCAGAAGTGATGGCTACTAGAAACACAGTTTTCCAAGTCAAGTACTTAAGCTCTGGTGAAGACAAAGGCTCAAAGGGGGGGTTGCATAAGCTGAGCAATGCAAACATTAAGATCCCAGGCAGGAGCAGGGTCCCTGAATGGAGGGTTGGTGTGAAGCAATCCCTTGAAAAACTTGGAAAATACAGGGTAAGCAGAAAGAGAAGAGGGCTTTCCTGCTGAAATAAAAGCAGAGACAGCTGCCAAATGCACTTTCAGGGTAGCTGGCCTCAGCCCCAAAGTATTTAGGTGGACCATATAATCCAGGACTGTGGGCAAATCAGCAGATTCTGGGAAATATGCTCTCAGAGCACCATATGGAAAACCTTTTCCATTTGGAATTATAAGTAGCCTGGTGGAAGGCTTCCTAGAAGCCTTCAAGATATCGAGTACACCTTGAAAAAGGTGTAGGTCAGCAAACTCTAACTCTTCAAGAGCCAGGCCTTGAGGTTGAGGGATTTGAGATTCGGATACCAAACTCTCCCCTGGGCACAGGTTAACAGATTGTGATTCCTGGGAAGACAAAGGGGAAGGTGGGCTGCTAAGGACAGAAGGAGTGGATACCAGGGCTGTCTGGCCCAATCAGAATCATCTTGCAAGGTTGAGATCTGATTTTGACTAGCACCTTGAACAAGAGAGGGAAGGGGGGGAAGGCATAGAGAAACTTTCCTTCCCAGTTGAGAAGGAAGGCATCCAGAGGGACTGAGCCCAACACTGGGGGCCTGCAGCAAAATATCGGAAGTTGGTGATTGTCTGGGGCTGCAAAAAGATATATCTGGCGAGTGCCCCATCTGGCAAATACTACCTCCAGTACTAGGGGATCCAGTGACCATTCGTGATGGCCCTGGGAAATCCTGCTGAGAGCATCTGCCAGTACATTGTCCTTGCCTGGGAGGTGAACTGCCATGAGGGAGATGTTCAGGGAATAAGCCAGAGACCACAACTTCAATGCCTTGGTGCACAAGGCCGAAGACCGAGTGCCCCCTTGCTTGTTGATGTACCACATTGTAGTGGTGTTGTCTGTTCTGACCTGTACCACTTTGTTCTGAACAGATGCAGAAAAAAACTGAAGTGCTAGAAAAACTGCTCTGAGTTCCAACAGATTGATGTGGAACAGAGATTCCTGAGAGGACCACAATCCCTGGGTGGTGAGGTTGCCCATGTGAGCTCCCCACCCCAAGAGGGACGCATCTGTAGTAAGGGTCAAGGAGTGAGATTGAGGGATGAAGGGAACCCCCTGTCTCAGATTGCTCTGATCCTGCCACCACTGCAGGGCCTGGATCAGAGTTCGAGTTACTGGGATCAATTTGGTTAGAGGATCTCTCCTTTGAGACCAGAAGGCTCTCAAATGGAACTGAATGTCCCTCATCTGAAATCTTGCTCCTTGCACTACTGCTGTGGAGGCAGCCATGTGCCCTAGGAGCTGTAGAAAGTGCCTTGCTGGTTGAGAGACCTGCAGAGTGAAGGAGGAGGCCAGAGCCACCAGGGTCTTTGCTCTTTCTAGAGGAAGGAAAGCTCTGGCCTGCTTTGTGTCCAGTTCTGCGCCTATGAAGGTGAGTAGCTGAACAGGCTCTAGAACTGACTTTGGAAGATTGAGAAGGAAACCTAGAGATGTAAGCAGCTGCTGGGTAACCTGAAGGTGTAATTTGACTTGGTCTGGAGACTGACCCACTATGAGCCAGTCGTCCAGGTAAGGAAAGATGGCAATCTTTTTGCCTTCTTAAATGAGCAACTGCTACTGCCAAGCATTTTGTGAATACCCTTCGGGCAGAGGTGAGGCCGGAAGGGCATTGCTCTGAACTGGTAATGGCCTGAGGGCAGTTCGAATCTGAGGTACTTTCAGTGGGAGCTTCTGATGAGAACATGAAAGTAGGCATCCTTGAGGTCCAGGGATGCTAGCCAGTCCCCTGGCCTTAGGGAGGGTAAAATAATTCCCAGAGTCACCATTTTGAATTTTGGTTTTAAAAGGTGCTTGTTTAGGTATCTGAGATCCAGGATGGGCCGCCATTCTCCTGTCTTTTTTGGGGTAAGGAAGTACCTGGAGTACAGTCCTTTGCCCTGGTGTAGGGGAGGAACCCTTTCTACAGCTCTGAGAGCCAGGAGGGTTGAGACTTCTGTTTCCAGAGCGAGAGCCTCTGATGGATTTGCAGGTGGAAAGGATCTGGTTCTCATCTTTGGAAATTTTTTGAGGCTGAGAACCAGTCCCTGGCTTACTACTTCCAGGACCCACTTGACTGATGTTAAAGACTCCCAGTCCTGGATGAAGTAAGCCAGCCTGCCCCCTACAGGTAATGGAGAATCGGCCCAGGCCATCCCATCAGGGTGCCTGTTTGGCAGGGGCTTTAGGCTGAGGGGTGGGAGCAGGCCTGCTTGTACCCCGTTTGCCTCTCCCTCTGAAGAACCCCCTCTGGGCATAGGCTGAAGAGGAGGCCTGGGCTTGTTATAGGGCCTGTGAAAAGGCCTGCCCTGCCCCTGGAAAGCTGCCTCTGAGGAGTGGCTTGCCTTTCCTTGGCCTGTGCACTCTATAAGTGGTCCTATACTCATCCATTTTCTTCATGTAATTCTCTGTCTGCTCCCAAACAGAGAGTTACCCACAACAGGAAAATCCATGGCCTTAGCCTGGGTATCCTGTGACAGGCTAGTACACCTGAGCCAAGCCATTCTGAAAAGCCACAGATGTAGCCATGACTCTTGAAGATACATCATTAGAGTCCACTGCAGCATGGAATTGCACCTTGGATGCCTCAATACCATCAGCAGCCACCTGCTCCAGCTCCTTGGCAGCTGGCCAGGACCTGTTGTGCTAGAGCCATAACAGTATCCCATCTGGATTTCTGGTATCTTGCAACATAGGCCATATAATTTGCCTGTCTGAGTCCCAAGGATGCTGCCATGTACTGTTTCTTTGCCATGGCATCAATCCTCCTGGAGTCCTTGTCAGGGGGGTGTGAAGCCAAGGGAATATTTGCCTTATCACAGGCTGCAGCCTGCACTACCCCAACATGGCTGCATTGTTGTGAAGGAACTCCGTATCAGAGCCTGACAATGTGTACCTCTTGTCCATTTTTTATCCACAGGAGGTATAGTGTGAGGAGCTTTTAAAATTTTTATTGTCTGTTTCCTAAAAGATTTATGTAAAGGAATAGACAATCTCTAGACTCTGGGATATCCATCATTTCCACATAGTCAGGCTCCTCCTGTTCATCCACAGCTTCTTCCAAAGGGAGCTGGAGGGTTTCACCACTTTTATAAAACATAAAATGAGAAGGGGACTCAGAAAGCCTAGGGGGAGACACTCCTGAAGGTCCGTCTGGGAGATGTCCGTTCAATGGGCACATCCAGACTTTCAAAATCACATTCACTCTCTTCATAATCTTCCTCCCCCTCCTCCGGTTCATAAAATTCCTCTATATCATATTCTTGAACCGGTGGCACTGACCGAACCGACCGCTTACCTGATGGTGCCAGTTTGGTCGGAACCGGGGAAAGCGACTGGACAATTTTGATCGCTTTGGCCATCTCTGCAGCAGTTGGAGAAGGAAATTTTGGCTCCACACCTGCTGATTTTCTAGTCCTTTTGCTGGAACTGACTCCTCCGAGTCAGCTCTCAGTTGCCGAGGAAGTCTAGCCCTGGTCAGAGGGCAGTCCCTCCGGACCGGTTGGCACCGAACCGGGCTGTCCACATCGGGTCAGCGGACTAGCAGCCTCTGGTTCCTGAGCCTACCAACTCTCTTATCCAGGGTAGCTGCAGGGAAATTCTTGCAAATCTGGCAGTCTGCATTGAGGTGGTCAAACCCCAGACAATAAACACATGTGGTGTGTGGGTCAGCCTTGGCAAAGGCTTCCCCACAGACACTACAGTGCTGAAACCCAGTGGGCCCGGTTTTTCTTTTGGGTTTCTCAGACATAGTGCCAGCCTAACCAAAAACTTGCCCGTTTACGGCAATTCACCAAGCAAGACACCCTTATCGGTTCCCAACCGTGTCACGGGTCGTGGAAAAAACCGTAATGAAATCCGTTTTTAGAACCGATAAGAACCGGGAACCGCACTCTAAATGCAATTTAATAAAGTTTAACAACAACCTGATCGGTTCAAACCGAACCGATAATATCGTTTGCAAGTTCCACACAGAAATAATGTAAAACCTATCTATTACTTACGATACCACAGACAGAGCTTGAACCGACCGGTTGTGGTTAAAATATAGACAAAATGCGGTTTAAAAACCGAGAAATTACACTTTTTAACTGACAAAATGAACCGAGCAGTAGGAGAAATCTCCGAAGCGACTGTTCAGTGAGGCGGAGTAAAGAATCTGACAGTTTGAGTTTGAAGAACAACAGACAGAGTTTTCAACCGAGCTCGCACTCAAGATTCCATGCCCTGCATGGAAAGTTAACTCTTTCACCTCCGGAGCAGTTCAAAGGCTGGATCAAACTGCATATGTCATAATATAGCAAGACTTCATGTTGTTTGAAACTTCCCCGGCCAGTCCAGTATGAGGGCACCCTCTGGGACTGTCCCTCTGGCTGGTGGTCTGCAACAAAACTGTGGGAGCTGGTAGTTCTCCCAAGCTGCAAACAGGTCTATATTGGGAGTGTCCCACCTTCTGAACACTTTGGCCAAAACCTGCTGGTTTAAGGCCCATTCCTAATTTCCATGGCTGATTCTGCTTAGGAAATCTGCCAGGACATTGTCTTTGCTTGGCAGATGCACTGCAGATATGTTTGCCTTTAAGGAATATGCCAGGTCCCAGATCCTAGATCCTCATTGCCTCTGTACACAGTTTTGAGGATCTCATTCCTCCCTGCTTGTTTATGTAGTATACTGTTGTGGTGTTGTCTGTCCTGATTTGGATAGTCTGACCCTATAGCTGAGAAGAGAAAGATTACACTGCTAGAAGTACTGCTCTGAGCTCCAGGAGGTTTATGTGTTCTAGTGACTTCTATGGGCTCCATGTACCACTCACTGTGAGGCCCTGTAGGTAGATGCCCCACCCCAGGAGTGAGACATCTGTATTAAGAACACTTGCTGGTGATTGCTGAAGAAAGGGAGCACCCTTTCTGAGGTAGCTTTCTTCCTTCCACCACTCTAATAATTTCACTAGTGCTTTTATCACTGGCACTAGCTTTGAAAGTGTATCCCATCTTTGGGGACCAGTTGTCCCTTAAGTGGTACTGGGCGCCTCTCATTTGGAATACGGCCCAAGGAACCAGAGCTGTGGATGTAGCCATGTAACTTGGGAAAGGTAGAAAGTCTCTTACAGGTCTTGACTGACCTGCTGTGAAAGACGGCTGTTGCTATCAAAGCTGTAACTCTTTCCTGCTGGAGGAAAGTTTTCACCTGCAAGGTGTCCAGCTCTACTCCTGTGAAGTCTTGTATTTGAACAGAATCTAGCTGAAACTTCTGCAGGTTTATCAAGAATCCCAGGTTCTCCAAGGTACTTTTCACCAATTGAACTGAGCATTACATTTTGCCTCTGGTTCTGTTTTCCCTGAGACTAGCCAGTCATCCTGGTAGAGGAAAAGCACAACACCTTGTTTTCTCAGATGTGCTGCCACCATAGCCAAGCACTTTGTGAAAACCCTTGGAACTGAGATGAGACCAAATGGGAGAGCAGCAAACTGGTACTGGCAGTTACCCAGCTTTAATCGGAGGTATTTTCTGTGAGACTGTCTGACAGATATAAAGATAGGCATCTTTCAGATGGTCCACCAAGCAGCAGCGATGGGAAACACAGCGACATTCCTTACAGTGACGAAATCCCATTGACATCCACGACACCGACGCGTCCCGACACTGACCGCCACACTCGAGTTTAGCAACGGAGTGGGTTGTCCCCCCCACACACACCCCATGTGGGGGCTGTGCCCCTACATCCCTCTATTTTAAATATCTAACTCCACGTTGCACAGACAGTGGAGTTAGATGCCTCCCCCGTGCAGCAAAGTCCATCACTGAGAAATCCCTGTTGCCATAAAGTCCATCGCTGTCAAGGTTTCGCTGTGTGGGTGTCGCTGTTATGATGGTATATCATTCAGATCCAGGGATACCAGCCAATGGCCTTTCTGTAAAGATGGTATCACTGTTCTTAATGTGACCATCTTGAATTTTTCTTTTTTCAAATGTTTGTTCAGAAACCTGAGGTCTAAAATGGGTCACCACTCCCAATTTGTCTTGTGGGTCAGGAAGTACCTTGAGAATAGGCCCCTGCCCCATTGCGTGGCAGGGACTTTTTCTATAGCTTTTGATAACAACAGTTTTTTTCCCTTCCAGTTCCAGTAGACTTTTTTTCTGTGGGACAGTGAGCAGGAAAACTTCTATGTTTCTGCAGGTCTGGAACGTGTCTGAACTACAGATACTATCCCCGGCCCACTACCTCCAGTACCCACTTGTCTGTGGTAATGTTTACCCATTCCTGGAAGTAGTGTGCCAGTCTTCCTCCCACTGGCAATGGCTGGGCAACCTGGGAAAAATTGTCAGAGGTTTTGTTTTGGCTGGGGATTAGGCAGTGTAGCTGAAGCAATATACCTGGAAGCCCTCTTCCCCCTTCCCCTATAGTAACCTCTCTGTGATTGGTACTCATAGGGAACATAGGAGACACAAGCTCTTGGGAAGTATCCCCTGCCTCCACCTCCCCTTCCATATGACCTGTAGGAGGTACAAGGCCTTTTACACTCTCATTGTTACTTTTGAAAGTGGTTTCGTATTCATCCATTTTTTTCATGTAGGCCTCCCTTTTGTCATCAAATCATGAAGCTCCCTTAAAGCAAAAGTCCATGGCCTTGTTGTTTTGAGTATCCTGGGAAAGGATGGTAGTACTCAGTCAATTAAAACCTTCTTAAGGATAACGCATGAGCCAAAACTCTGGCAGAAGTGTCATTAGTATCCATCGCAGTGTTGAAATAATATTTTGTAGCAACTAGGGCTGATCTTGCTGTAGCAATCAGGTCCTATGCCAAACCACCCTCTGCTCTTTCTGCCAGTGCCAGAACTGTGTTCCAGAGTGTTCTCTGGTACTGTGATACATGTGCTGAATAAGCTGCCTGCCTGATAAGCACTAGGGAAGCTGTAGCATAAACTTTTTAAGCCATAGTATCCCATTTTAACAGACTTTTTCAGGGGGATGTGCAGAGAGAGAGATTTGTGCTCCCCCACAAGCAGCAACCTGGACTAACCCCATGATGATCAGGATGGGCATACAGATATTCCACTCCCTGCTTGTCCTCCTGGTATTTTCTCTTATTTTTTTGTCAATGGATGAGGCTGAAGTGGATGGAACCATGGTTTTTGCTATGACCTTTTTTTTCTTTTTCCATACACATTTTTTTCCACCCTAAGCCCTTGCAGGTGGCTAGGTCCTCTAGATAGAGGGACTCTCTCTCTCTGGTTCCGCGGCTCCGTGCTAGACAGCCCCGCTGGGTTCCCCCATGAACTGCCCCCCACAGCGGGGCCAGGAGGAGGTTGCTGGCTTCTCCTCTGGAGACCCAATCCAGAATTCAGGACTGCTCCCGGGAGCTGTGGACCATCACTGAGTCTGCCAGGCTCCATTTTCTTCCATTTTGTCCACCCCCCTCCCCTCCAACACAGAGACGTCAGCTCCAGGGCTCCCAACCCATACTGCCCTCCAGCCACCGCAAGAGGGTAGTCAGCGAGCAGGACGACTAGTCTCCCCCCCTCCCGAGAGAGGACAGCAGTCCTCTGGACACTCAATCCTCTCTCCCCCCTGCTGACGCACGGCAGCCCAAGCTCATTCACGAATCTGGGTTGCCGGCGTGACGCGAGGTGTGGCATCCAGCGCCTCAACCCTCAGCACCACCGGACCGGCCTGCTATGGCCTTTTTTAAGTGGTTTACAAATGGGAAGTAACATCCTTCTTGGTGGAGCAACTTCCAGCACGTCCATAAAATTAGCATCCTCTTCTGTTTCTAGTCAGGGGATGCTGAAGGTACCAACCATTTGTCTAACAAATGAAGAAAAAGATGAGTAATCGTCAATTTGCCTTGGAGGAGGTTTAAAATCTTGCTCAGATGTGCCTTCTAACTCCATGGGGTCACTTTCCTCCATAGGCAGATAACATTCTTTTTCCTCCTCCTCCACAGGCAGATAGGTTGGAGCCTGAGCCTGGTGGGATGGGTGGAAGGTATCTTATTGAAATTTCCCATGGCCTGGACCGCCTGGAAGAATGGCCACATTTTTGATACATCTTCTGATGAGGGCACTTTTTCTGTGCCATCTGCCCACTCCTTTCTCCGTGCAGAAGGAGTGGCAGTGACATTATTTTCTTTCTTTTTGGCAGACACCATTTTTAGTGCCTGCTCTAAGGCTCTTTTATTTTTGCCATCACTGGATTCTGGATTTGATCTTTTGGACATCCTGATAGCCGAACCATCTTTACCAAGCCTTTCTGATGGCTGTGCAGCTATATCTTTTTCCTTTTCATGACACCTTTTGTATTATTTGATGCTGTACATGAGGAGATGGACCTTTCAGATGCGTGCTTTCCACCATCGTTGGGACCACCCTCAGAGCTTTTTTTTATTATTTTTAGGTGACACAGATGCAGACTGAGAAGGCATGCTTCTTTTAAAACTTTTTACTCTTTTAAATGAGGTTTAGGGGCAAAAAATATGACTGAACTTACAATGTGTAAAGTCGTGTTATGGACCTAAACACTTTAAACAAAGCTCATGACAGTCTGCCCTTGCCAGGACCTGAAAACAATTTGTATAATTTTTTGATGGTCCTGAAGGTCTCTCTGACATACCAGTTAGACAGAACTTTGAAATAATCAAAACTATTCCCAAAAATGATGAAGTACAAGAGCCCAATAGCAAAATGCAGCTCTTGTACTGAAGAAACTGTGCCAAAAGCAAATCAAGGCTTCTGTAACAGGAACTGATTAAGGTGAAATGGCACAGACAGAAATGGAAAGTTCCGTTCTCTCTAAATTAGACAGCTAAAAATAAGAAACCACTAAATTTAGCAAACAGGAACATGGTTTACTAGCAAAAACAGTAAAATAAAAAAACAGTCACAATAGCCAAGTAGTATATGCTCTAGTTCCTGGGACTCAAACGGGAACCGGAGAAAACAATTAACAGAAAACACTATCTAAAGGCAGAATAATCGAGAAAAACTGACTAAAGTATGCTTTTTGATATAACTACAAAATAAAAACCTGACTGGAGAACCAGCCATTATCGGAGTTCACTGCAGGGTGATTGCTGTCTTCAGATGGAGAAACAGATCTGAGCAAGGGCCAGAGTGGAGTGCGGATGCAGACTTTGAACCTACATTTCAAATTCTAAAGTTTGCATATGTTCTATCTAAAACATAAAGTGAGTGATTCCTGGGGTTAGACGTTATAGTCTGTGACTAGATATTCTGACCATAAAAACTACAGAATAAACAGACCGCATCTAAGGCTGATCACAGCAACATACAAGATACTTACAAAGGCTGCAACCTTGAACACCGTTGATATAACACTGATTGCCTTTGTTTCTGGATCCTTCTGAACACTAAAATAGATAATTGTTAGGTAATTCAGTCTTGTTATCAGTAACACAGTGTGAAAATAAACCATAGAAAACATAGAAAAAAGTGTGGCCCTCCTTTACAGCACATAACATCATCTAAGTAACCCCAATGCAGGAAAAGGAAGGGAGAGAATGTTGCTACCATTAGGTGTACAGGGAGATTCAAACAGTGTAGGGATAGATTAAAGAAAAGCTGCAGAGTGCAGACTTGATAAGAACAGGAGTTTCACTGACTTACTCAGGGTCACACTTGAAATAAGGGGTGGTGATGGGATTTAAACCTGAGTCTTCTGGTTCTCTAACCATTAGGCTGATTTACCTTTATTACCCAAAAGCCCCTTATAAAAGCCCCCCCCGAATAAAAAAGTAACATCTGTCCTCCTACCAGTCTCCATCCCTCCCAACCCTGTCTTTAGTATAGCAATACAGCTCCCAGTTCCTGCCCCCTATCATTTTGACAATCTACTGCTCATGGAAACCAGCCAGTCATAGTTCATAAAAACAGTCTTGGTTTATTGTAGTTTTCTTATGTACATCGATCCCCTGAATCACCCAATGTTTCACCCAATAGGGCTTCCTCAGGGGCTAGGATCTGGGGATCTATAAATAGCAGTTATGAAAGAACGTACCGTAACAGTAGATCTTCAAGAGAGGTTCCTGCAGCAGGTCTTCACAAGTAGGACTGCACCCCCTGGTGTCAGGACCACATGGCAAAATTGTAGTTAGCAATCATCAGCTGGGACCGCCCCTTGAGTCAGGTGACGGACGTCAGCATGACTATAAATAGGGGACGTCCACCACCTGCCCTCCAGTTCTTCCGTCGGAAACCTCTAAAGAGGAAGCAGAAAATAAAGGAGTGGAAACTCCTGGGACCCTGAGCCCTGGATAAAAGAAAGTCTGGGGAGGGAATAAAGAGGAAAAACATAGGAGCTGGGGGAAGGTGGGTGGGAAATCTTTGCAGGAACCTCTCTCAAAGATCTACTATTCCGGTAAGTTCTTACGTAACAGCTATATCTTACTTCGAGAGGCTTCCTGCAGTAGGTGTTCACAAGTAGAACTGAATACTAAGCAGTCGACTAAAAAGGAGGAGTCGGAGATGAGGTTCTGGGAAGAGGAAAATGTCTGCCAACTACAGGTCACTCATGACAGAAGTCCTTGCAGGACTACTAGATCAAAGCCAGCCCTGCGCCTAGAAGCAATGTCCAGACTGTAATGTTTTGTGAAAGTGTGGATGGAGAACCAAGTAGCTGCTGCACATATGTCCGCAGAGGACACATTCCTGAAAAAGGCAGTGGAAGTGGCCACTCCCCTAGTTGAGTGGCCCTTAACCGTCCCCGGAAGGGGCATGTCATACTTCTGGTAAATGTAATGTATACAATTTGCAAGCCACTTAAGAGTCTGTTTTGAAATAGCCTTGCCCTGGCACTTAGGAGCAAAGGCTACAAAAACTTGGTTCGACTTGCGAACCTCCTTACTCCTTGAGATGTAATATCTCAAAAATCCTGTGCACATCAAGGGTGTGCAGGAGATACTCCCCCCTGTTGGAGTGTTCTGGGTAAAACATTGGCAGTTCAACATTCTGGTTTAGGGTGAGTTCCAAAACCACCTTTGGAAGAAAAGAGGAATTAGTCCTCAGAGCCACCCGGTCTCTGTGGAAATCAAATAAGGGTCTACAAACTAGGGCCTGAAGCTCTGAAACTCTTCAAACTGAAGTGATAACAACTAAAAAGAGCATTTTCCACACCAGGAAATGCATTTCACTACTTGCTGCCGGCTCAAAAGGGGACAAAGTAAGTTTTTCTAAAATAAAATTAAGATCCGGGGGGGGGGACAGGATTCTGGACCGGAGGTTTGAGGTGAATAATCCCCTTCAAAAAGGTTCTGAAACCCTCTAGTTGAACCAGTGTTTTGCCCTCCACTGGAAGGTGGTAGGTTGAAACCACAGAGAGATGGACTTTCAAACAGGAATAACCGAAGCCCAACTCTGACAGGTGCAAGAGGCACTCTAAGACCTGGGAAGCCGAACATGAAAAAGGGTCTAAACCTTTAACTGTAGCCCAGATGGAAAATCTCTTCCATTTCATAGCATATGTGGATCTAGTAGAGGGTTTTCTGGCCTCCACTATGACCTGAGTGACTTGAGAGGAAATCCCATAGTGAGAAACTGCTATGTCCACAGGTGCCACGCATGAAAGTGGAGTGATTTGAGGCTCAGGTGTACCTGGGTGCCCTGCTCCTGGGACAGAAGAAGGTCATGAGAGAAAGGAAGAGCTACTGGAGATTCCAGTGCTAACTGCTGTGGTAGAGGAAACCATATCTGCCGAGGCCATAGGGGGTCAATGAGAATCATGTGCGCCCCCTCTGCCTGTAGCTTCAGCAGAACCTTCTGAACAATAGGAAAGGGAGTGAAAGCGCATAGAAATCTCCCTGTCCAAAAAGCACCACGCCTAGGAATGAGCGAGCAAAAGTTGGGTAGTTTTGTATTGGATGGGGAGGCGAAGAGGTCTATGTCTGGCCGACCCCACTGAAGAAAAAGATCTTCTACTACTGCCTGCTTTAATTCCCACTCATGAGCAGGTGACTGATCAGCTGAGACTGTCCTCCAGAATGTTGTGAAAACCTGGCACATGGACTGCTGTCAAGGATAGGCCATGTTGAACAGCCCAGTACCACACCCGCATCACCTCTCTACAAAGGGGGTATGAATGGGTGCCTCCCTGTTTGTTGATGTACCAGACCATTGCCATGTTGTTGGTCTGGATGACAAGTGTTCCCAGAACTAAGAGGGACTGAAAAGCTTAGAAAGCATGGAGCACTGCTCTTGTCTCCAAGATACTGAAGTGAAGGTTCTCCTCCATTGGGGACCAAGTTCCTTGTGTCCAATGGTCTCCCAGCTGTGCCCTCCATGCAAGGTTCAATGCATCTGATGTGAGAGTCATGGTGGGGGATGGAGAGTGGAAAGGGAACCCCACCGAGAGGTTGGATAGGTCCTGCCACCAAAGTAGATACCTCTGAAGACTGTTGGAGACTAGAACCATCTGGTCCATGTCATCCAAGCGTTGATCCCACTGGACTCACAGAGACCATTGGGTCACCCTCATGTGCAGTCTGGCCAATGGGACTGTGGGTATGGCAGCTGCCATCAGGCCCAGCAGTCATAAGACTGAGCCCGCTGTGGTCCAATGAGAGAGGGGCCACCAGTACTGCTTGAAAGATAAGGGTCTCTGCTCTGTCGGCCGTAAGGAAGGCCCTGCCCTGGACCGTGTCCAGCACTGCTCCTATGAATTGGAGGTGCTGGGAGGGTGACAACTGAGATTTGGGGTGATTGACAGTGATCCCAAGTCTGGAGAAAAGGTCCAGGGTGAAGGAAAGGGAATACTTCAGACTGTCCTGCGATGGGGCCGAAAGTAGCCAATCATCCAGGTAGGGGAACACATAAATGCCCTTCCGGTGCAGGGTTGCTGCTACCACCGCTAGGCACTTGGTGAAAACCAGAGGTGGTACAGAGAGGCCAAAGGGAAGTTCTCTGAACTGAAAATGCTCCTCCTGGAAGGAGAATCTCAGGAAGAGGCAGTGGGCCGGAAAAATGGGGATATGTAGGTAGGCATCCTGCATATCCAGGGAACACAACCAATTGTTTGGTTGGAGCAGGAGCAAGAGTCCCTGAAGTGTCAACATGCGAAACCTCTTGTATTCCACGAAGAGGTTGAGCATGCTGAGATCTAGGATTGGTCTGAGATCTCCCGTCTTTTTGGGTACTAGGAAGAAGTGGGAATAAAATCCCCTTCCTATCTGCTTTGGTGGAACCCGCTCTATGGCTGATTTTTGCAGTAGAGCTTCAATTTCCTGCAGGACCAAATTTTGTTGGCCTAACGGGTAATGAGACCTGCCCGGAGGATTGGTGGGTGGTCTCTCCAGAAACTCAATGGCGTGACCTCTTGCGATTAGCTATAGGACCCACGCATCTGCTGTTACGGCTTTCCCTTCCTCCAGGTGGAGGCTGAATCTTCCCTGCACTGGTTCCTCCACAAGAAGGGGAGATAAAGGGGGGTTCCATGAGTCAGGACGCTGAGGGGAGGGGTGCCTTGCCCCCAACGGCTGTCTTTGGGAATTTAGCCTGGTGGGGTTGAGCGCCACAGCCAGAGGTTCCACACTTGTTCTGATGTCTGCCCTGGTTCTATTTGTTTCACTTCCGTTGGCAACGAAAATTTTGCTTGGGTTTCTGACCCGAGTGGTACATACAGTGGACTTCTTTCAAAGATTTGCCACTTTCTTGCAGTTCTGTGATTATGTCTTTAGCGTTGCCACCAAACAGAACTGGACCCTTGAAGGCAGTGTCCAGAAGAGTGCTCTGTACGTCTTGTGCCAATCCTGCAAGACGTAGCCATTTATTTGTTTATTGAAGATATTGGATTTACAACCTTTGAGTCATAGACTCATTTACAAAGGCTCCATGTCTGAAAACAATACAGAATAGGCAGCAGGCAGTAAACAATAAGACAAAACACAGGGTATGAATAGTACAATGATGAGGATGAGGCCTATACAATTAGGTGGCTATACAGTTCCACCTAAGGAGCTTGTAATTGTCACGGTGCAAGCAGTCGAGATTCCGACATTGTCAATAACACAGTCAATATTGTGCAAACAGAAGTATACATTTAACAGTTCGGGAAAAAAGTTTAACACAAACTCTCTCTACATAGTACTGATTGTTTATAACCACCAGTTGGCATCTCCACCTTGCTCCACTACAGGTGCAAGGACCGGGCCAGTTAGGCCGATGCCCGGTAGCCACGTACTGGCGGGGCTAACAGCAGACCATGACTAGCCGGTGCACTGGCAGCAACAGGTGGAGTGTATGTGGTCTTTTAGGGCTATTCTGAAGGGGCCTAGTCTGGAGACAGCAGTAATGGCAGGGGGAGTTCACTGTACCATAACGGCACTCTATAGGTAAAAGACCTTTGGGCTAGAGAGGTCCTGACCCTGGGAACAGACCACAACAGTTTGTTTGCTGAGGCATAAGAAGTATGGAGGGAGGCAGCGACCCTAAGGGGGGTGAGCCCTAGTTGAATTTGTTTGGTGAGAAGACACGTTTGATAACGTACTTGTTCATCTAGGGTGAGGATATTTGTTAGGGCATACAGGGTGCAGCTGTGGGTATGTCCATCTACCCCTCCGAGGAGTCTACATGCTTTGTTGATAGCCAGGTAGATTTTGTTGAGAGCTGTGTGGTCAGCAGCCGAGTAGACAGTAAGCCCATATTCTACTGGAGAGAGGACAGAGGAGGTAACAGCAAGGTTAAGGGCCTCTGGCAGTAGGCAGTCTATTCCGATACAGTAGTCCTATGTGGATATTTATGGCAGAGGAAAGATTACTGATAAGGGGGTGGAATGAGAGGCAGGGATCGAATGTTAAGCCCATGTACTTATTGGTATGGACCTGTTCCAGTGGGAGGAGAGCTGTGGAGAAGATTGTTAGTTGGGCATCGCTGCCCTTGCTTTGCCGGTGGGCAAACAGCATTGACTTAGTCTTTTTTACATTGACCACCAGTCTGCGATCAGTGAACCAGTTTTCGATCTGGTTGAAGGCAAGTTGTAGGGAGGATTGCAGGATCAGAGTGGGAGGCGAACAGTACCGCGTCATCTGCATAGAGCAGAAGATTTCTTGGGGAGGATTTAGGCAGGGTGTTCAGGTAAATGTTGAATAATAAGGGACCAAGGATGGAGCCCTGGGGGAACCCAGAGTGGCCTGGCAGAGTAGATGAGAGAGTGCTGTTTATCTTGACACACTGGGACCTATCTGAGAGATAACTTGTAAACCAGGTGATGGGTCCAGGGGACAGACTGGTGAGGTGGAGAGTACCTAGGAGCAGGGGGTAGGAGACTGCGTCGAAAGCTTTCGGCAGGTCTATGAATACAGCTCCTGCTAGTTGTTTCTCATCTAGGGCATTGTGGAGGAAGTTAGAGAACTCTGTGAGGGCAGTTGTTATACTGTGTCGAGCTTTAAAGCCATGTTGTTCCTTACATAAAATGTTGTGCACTAGCAGGTAGTCAGTGAGTTGGGTGGCAACGATTTTTTCCAAAGCTTATGAGAGGGGAGGAAGAATGGAGATAGGCCGGTAATTATTGGGGGAGGTGGTGTTCCCACTCTTCAGTATTGGGGGGGATAATGGCCATTTTTCAGGCAGTTGAAAACTACCATAGACATAGGAAGCGGATAAACAGATCGGTCGGGGGAGAGAACATAGTCAAGTACCAAATTTAGGATTTTCATATCAATAGAGTCTTTACAGTAGCTTGAGCCCCGAGGGCATTTGCAAGGTATGGCCTTGCTTCACTCATTGTAATGACCCTAAGGTGGAAGGGGGGGGGTATACATTGTTTGTCTCAGGGGTCTCAGGGGCCGGAACAAAGAAGTTGTTTGGCAGAATTGCACTTAGGTCAGAGAATGCAGCATTAAGGAAGTTGGCGATGGCGAGCGGGTCTGAGGTAGTATCATTGTCTACAGTTAGCTGGGAGGGGGGTGGCATCCAGGTTTTTCTGTTCAGCTCCTTTAAGTTGTCCTAGAATAACCTTGCATTCCCCCAGGAGGAGGCGAGGGTGGTTTCATAGTAGTCAGACTTGGCCATCCTAATAGCCCAGGTACACCTATGCCATGCAAGGCATCTTAGGCAGACGCCTGTAGCCGTACATCGTGCCACTGAATCGACAGAGTTGTACGTTGCCCAAAGGGCATGGCAGCAGGACATAGAAACGTGTTTGAATGTTTCAATCATATCACCTCTCTCCCTCCTTTGCTCTAGGGTATACATATTGAGTTCAGGTAATCTGTCCATATATGTTTTCTGATGCAGTCCTTGCACCATTTTGGTTGCCCTTCTCTGGACTGCCTCCATTTGGTTACTGTCCTTGTGAAGGTGTAGCCTCCAGTACTGCACGCAGTACTCCAGATGGGGCCTAACCAGTGTCTTATAAAGAGGGATTATTACCTCCCTCTTCCGACTTGTGATACCCCTACTAATACACCCCAACATCCCTCTAGCCTTACCTACTGCTTTAGAGGTCTGCTTGGATGATTTCAAGTCATTGGTGATGATGACGCTCAAGTCTCTTTCTTCCCTTGTGACTTCCAGCAACTCCCCTCCCAGCCTATAGGTGGCTTCAGGGTTTCTCTTCCCTTTGTGCATGATCTTGCACTTCTTTGCGTTAAACCCCAGTTGCCACTCTTCCAACCATTTTGCTAGTTTATCCAGATCTCTTCTCATTCTGTCCACACCATCTGGATCATCTACTCTGTTGCAGATCTTGGTGTCATCTGCAAACAGACAAACCTTACCCTCCAGTCCATCTGCAATGTCACTGATGAAGATATTGAAGAGGACTGGCCCAAGGACTGATCCCTGAGGTACCCCACTTGTGACTTGCATCTCTTCTGACTGTATACCGTTTACCACCACTCTCTGTTTTCTGCCCGTCAACCAGTTTGCCACCCAGTTGACCAACGTCTGACCCACCCCGAGCCTACCTAGCTTGTTAATCAATCTTCTATGTGGAACAGTATCAAAAGCTTTGCTGAAGTCAAAGCAGGCAACATCAACTGCTCCCCCCCTTGGTCCAACACTCTGGTTACCCAGTCAAAGAAATCTATGAGATTAGTTTGACAGGACCTTCCTATTGTAAATCAATGCTGTCTTGGATCCTGTGCTCCTATGGATTCCAGGTGTTGCACTATCCTTTCCTTAAGGAGTGTCTCCATAATCTTGCCCACTACTGAGGTAAGACTGACTGGTCTGTAGTTCCCTGCTTCCTCCCTGCTACCACTCTTGTGGAGCGGGATCACATGAGCCCTTCTCCAGTCTTCTGGGACCTCTCCTGTGCTCAGAGTCTCACTAAACAGTTCTGATAATGGCTCTGCTAGTTCCACCCTTAGCTCCTTTAGTACCCTGGGATGTATGCCATCAGGTCCCATTGCCTTGTCCACCCTGAGCTTATTGAGCTCTTGTAGGACCCTTTCTTTTGTGAAGGGACTAGTGTACACCTCCCTCCTCCCTGTGTCCACGGTGCAGAGCTGTGGGCCCTGCCCTACCTTCTCTTCAGTAAATACTGAGCAGAAGTATCTATTTAGGATAGATGCTTTCACATGGTCCTCCTCCTCCTCACACGCCCCCTTATCCCCTTTGATCATAGCAATACCCCCTCTGGACTTTCTCTTTTCACTAATGTATCTAAAGAAAGTCTTGTCACCATCTTTTACTGTTCATGCTAGTGTTTCCTCAGTGTGGGCCTTTGCCTGCCTTACTGCCTTCCCTGCTTCCCTTAAGGAAGTTTGGTATGCCTCCCTATCTTCATCCTGCTGCATTTCCTTATATTTTCTGAAGGCCAGCCTTTTGGCTCTGACCTTTTCTGCTACTGTGTTTGTGAATCAAACTTTTGCACTTCCATTTCTCACGAACACAATGGGATGTTGCTTCAAGTACTGCATCTTTAATGCTTGCCCACTTTTCCTGTACCCCCTCACCTGTATTTCTTTCTGTCAGGGCTAGCTTAACTCTGTTGGCCATCTTATCAAAGTCAGCTCTTCTGAAGTCCCATATTTTTGCCTTGGGAATGGGATGATTTTGTTCTAGTGGCCAAATTGAACCATACCATGTGATGGTCACTGGCCCCCAAGTGACCTTCTACCTGGAGATCTGTGATCCTTTCCCCGTTAGTCAGTACTAGATCTAGGATAGCCCTGTCTCTAGTGGGTTGTTGTACCATTAGTTTGAGGCCCTTCCCCTGCAGGGAATCCACCATGTGTCAAGTTCTGGTAGATGTCCCTGCTGGTATTGACCAATCTGTATTTGGCATGTTGAAGTCTCCCATTATCAGAACCTCCCCTTTAGCTGTCATGTTTTGTATATATTCTAACAGTAACGTGTCTATATCCTCCCCCTGGTCTAGAGGTCTGTCCACAACCCCAGTTCGTATGGCTGTCCCATTTCCTGTTTTCAGGGTGACCCACAGTTCTTCTGGCTCCTTATGTGTATTCTGAATTTCTGTAGCTTTATATTTTCATTGACATAAAGGGCCACTCCACCCCCCCCTTTTTTGCACCTCGGTTTCTTCTGAACAGTACATAGCCAGGTACTTAAGTCTACCAAGTGTGGTTACTGGTAAACCATGTCTCGCTAATGGCTACTATGTCCAGTTTAGCCTCTGTCATTATTGCCTGCAGGTCTGGGATCTTGTTTCCCAGACTCCGAGCATTTGTGTACATGATTTTCCATTGTCATATTTCTGTGTGTTAGTTGTTGGGCAAGGCCCGGTGTTTCCCCCGTGCGTCGTTTGGGGAGCCGGATGATTTACTCAATTTGATTTTGTCCAGAAGTTTGTTCCCAAATTGCTCATCGGGGACTTCCTGGATGTCCTTTTCCAGGTCGGTCAAAGCCGACTTCTGGAAAGTCACCATGTGGGTTACACAGTTTAATGAATGTACGGAGGTAGAAGAGGTGTAGACCTTGCGGCCATATTGGTCCATTTGCTCTGACTCCTTGTCAGGAGGACAGACACTAAGATGTTTGGGTTGTGCAGACCTATCATGCACTGCAGTGATGATGACAGAGTCAGTTTTGGGTTGAGCTGTAAGGTGGGAAACTCCTTCCGGGGGTGGTAGGTCCTGTCAGCTTTCTTAGAAACCGCAGGGATTGACGATGGCTGTTGCCAAATCATAGATGTGAGATCTTCATGCGGCCCCATCCAAGGAGGGATGGGGATGGGATTTGTGTTAACCAGATCCAGATGTTCCACAAGTCTTCTGCGTTTCGGGTCCAATTCCTGGGACGCCCACCCGCACGATCTCTGGATGGACTACAGGAGCTCTGTGAAAGATGGATCCTCTGGGGGTAGATTTAGGTGACTCCTTTGGCTGAGGCTCTATGGGAGAGAGGGGGTTCTGACTGGTCCCCCATGTCCGAATCCTCGTCGGAGTCAGAGGATTCCGGCCTACTGGGCAAAGAAGTGACACCTGGAACCGTCTCTGTAATTCTGTGCCCTAGAGAGATCCCTGATGGCAGAGCACCTATATCTCTGTCAGAAACTCTGCTGGAAGGAGCAGGACTTCCCTTAGGTACTCTGTGAGGCTGACCCAACTCCTGTAAGAGCTGGGACTTGGCATCCTTCCACCAAGCCAGTATGGATTCTTGCTCCGGCTGAGGAGGTGGAGAAGGAGGTGGTGGAGGGTATCCTGAGTACCCCATAGTGTAGGAGGGATAGCTAGGTGGTTGGTACCAGTAAGGGTACTGGTAACCTTGGTACTGAAGAGTCTGACCCGGCATCAGGTAACCTGGCGTCGGAGGCAGGTAACCCAGTGTCAGCCCCCCGGCGTTGGATACTGGGGAAACTATGGTGTGTAGCTTGGGTAGTAACCCACTGGGCCCGATGGAGGAGGAGTGTAAGGTCTAGAAGGAAGCGGTGCCGAGGGACCATTGTGGTTTGGGTCCGTCAGCGGATGCGGGGGTGATGCCCCCGAAGGTTCAAGAAGATTTTGGTCCATTCCGCCCCCAAAAGGGTCCAGTGAGGGATCTGGCGTCAGGTGCCTATCCGACGGCGGGACCAAGACAGGCGAGGGGGGTAAGTCCAGTAGGGCCCCCATCGACAGGTCTGCTGATGAGGCAGGCGTGTCGTGGATGGCCAGCGTTAGGGGATCCTGGAAATCGGGCCCAAAGAGGTTGGGTAAGGTTAGTGATTCCCTTGAAGGAGAACCCTGGAGGAAAGAAGGGGAACCTGCAAGCTCGCTCTGTCGGACGTCGGGGACCACAAGGGAGTCCAACAGGAGAGCAGACATCATGCGGTTGTTGGGTAAGCTGGCGGACGACTTAGAGGTGACAGTCTGGTAAGCATCGGAGGAGCCGTTGGTCGACTTAGAATCCACGGCTGGGCTGATGGAAGCTGGTAGGCTAGAGTCAGACAGATCGGCCTGGGCTGGGCACCTGGCAGCTGAGCCGGAGGGCAGCTTATTGTCCGAGCGAAGAGCAGGAACCGCAACTGTTTCCTCAGAAGAGAAGACTCCTGACTGCCCACTGACCTCGGCAGAAGGGGAAGAAGGCAAGAGGTGTGGTACTCACGGGGGTGGAGGCCCCACCCAACACAGCATTGGCTGTCTGGCTGCTTTTCCTCTGAGGAGAATGGCTCCACTCCTGCCATTTCTCCTTTTTCTTTTCTGTGGCAGGTGATGACAATCATTCCCTCAGCTTCTGGAGCTCTCTTTTCATCGATGCCAGTCATTGTTTCAATAAATGGGCATTGAGGGTCCTCTGGTGACGGATGCGCGTGGCCTGGTTGAAGGACTGAATGATAGTACACTCTGCGGTCTTGTGTTTAGGATCCAGGCAGAGGACGCAGCGGGAGTGGTCATCTTCCTGCAGGATCTGCGCACCGCACTTGGAGCACTTTTTCTTTGGCCGACGACATGATATGCAGTGCTGTGAGGAAGGAAAAATACGAATGCAACTATGTGAAAAAAATGGCGGGCGACTGAAGCTGTTTCACCGCAAGGTCTGACGATTCAGGTCAATGGCGAGAAAGAACTGGAGGGCGGGCGGGGGACTGCCCCTATTTATAGTCACGCTGACATCCGTCACCTGACACTGGGGGCGGTCCCTGCTGATGATTGCTAGCTACAATTTTGCCGTGCGGTCCTGATGCCAGTGGGTGCAGTCCTACTTATGAAGATCTACTGCAGGAACCCTCTTGAAGGAAGATCGTTGTATGCTTGATTTCTGTAATAAGGTTCACAAGAACCTTATTACAGAAATCAAGAATACAACGTTATAAATCCCCAGATCCTAGCCCCTGAGGAAGTCCTGTTGGGCGATTCAGGGGATAGATGTACATAAGAAAACTACAATAACCAAGACTATTTTTATGAAGTATGAGTGGCTGGTTTCCATGAACACTAGATTGCTGATATTTTCGCATACCAGTCCCGAACAATAATCTGACATTACAAATCTTGAAGGGTACCCACCGATTCTCCTTGTTTTGGGTTCCCTACCATTCTAAGGCAAGAGTATTTCCTGAAATGACTGTCAGCAGCTGAGTGCCACTATCTGTGTATTTGAGTTGTGCTCTAAAGATCTGTAGCAGAGAATCTTGTAGAAGGGGGTGAGAGGAAGAAGAGGTGTGGTGTCTCAAAGTTCTGGGACTTTTTTTTTTTTTTTTAAGACTGCCACCTGGCCTGTTTACAAATGTATGCATTAAATTTATTGGATATAGTCATAGATACATACTGCAGACATACAGACATTGATTGCAGAAAAAGGCTCACGGTCCTTCTAGTTTGATCACCCTGGTAGCAATTCTTCCTTTTTTTTTTTTTTTTTTTTTTTTTTAACTTTCCCCACCTGTCTGTCCCATCCCTGTTTGAAACCACAGATTCATTGGCCTGTACCGCTTCTTCTGGTAGCTCATTTCACTTATCCACCACCCGTTCCATGAAGAAGTGCTTCTGGACATCCTTTTCGACTCTCCTCCTTACAAGCTTTAGTGCTTTCCCTCTCACCTCTCTGTTTAAGCTCAAGGAGAACAATTCCTTGGTGTCTACTCGGTCCCATGCAGGTACTTGTATGTGTCAGACACGTAACCCCTTTCTCTCTTTTTCTCCAGGGTGTACAAGTTTAAGTCCTGCAGTCTCTCTTCATATGCTAAATCCCCACGGCCATGCACCATTTTGGTTGACTTGTCCTGCACTGCCTCCACCTTGTTGCAGTCTTACCTGAGGTGTGGTCTTCAATACCTCGCACAGTATTCAAGGTGTGGATGCACCAGTTACCTGTACAGAGAGAGGATCACCGTCTGCCCTCTACTGCGTATTCCCCCTCCCTTTGCATACCATCATTTTGTCTGCTTTGTCCACTGCTGTGTTACAGTGTGCAGATGTTTTAGGGGCTCCAATATCATCACACCTAAATCCATTTCTTCCGGAGTGCTAGTCAGCACCACCCCTCCTATTTTGTACTGCACTCTTGAATTCCTTTTCCCAATGGGCATTTTCTTACATTTTTTTAGCATTAATGTTTAGCTGCAAGAGGGAAAAGGACCTCCACCCTACCCCCTAAATGCTTTTATAACCCCTGGCCAAACCATATGCCCCCGGAGGGGATAATCCATTCTTGGAGACTACCTGCAAAATGTGGCATGGAGTGCTATCCCAGTCTCTTCTCCAACACTACAGATATATGTTATTGTCCTTTGCGCACACCCCACTCTTTGAGCCAGCAAGACTGGACCATACTTTTAGACAGCAACAGACAGACTGGGCTTCTTTCTTTCTACACACTGTATGCAAGGAACAGAAATGATAGATTCTGACACATCAGCAGCCAAATATCACTGGAGATTTACAGGTGTCTTTTGTTACATGCAAATTAAAGATTATATCCAGAAGTAGATCAAAGCTTGCTCACAGGGGCCACCTACCCCAGGGATTATTGCATTCAATTTGCATGTTATGGGGGGGCCACTACAGTCACTCATTTCCCGAGTATCTCTCTCTCTCTCTCTCTCCAGTGGAGCTGGGCAAATACCCCATGGACTACTTAAGACTGAAATGGTAGACTGACTTAGGAACAGAAATCTCCACACAGCAGTGGAATAAATATATAGTATATGTTCATAAGCCAACATCCTCCTATATCTGGAAGGAGTTCTCATGGCAATGTCTGAGTCAATACTTCTGCACCCCCTCACAACAGGTCAAATACAATCCACAGCGTGGTGTGGACTGCTGGAGGAACTGCGGACAGACAAAGGCAGCAAATGACAATATATTTTGGATCTGCTCTAAATCACAACCATTGTTGAACCAACTCCAGGTGGATTTGGGAGAGATATTTGAGCCCACACTGGAATTAGCCCCACAACTTCTACTATTCCTGGATTTGCCAGAGGGTTTCTGGCAACCCAACACCAGAAAATTGTCTGTGTTCTTATGGCCTAAAAAGCTATAACTAAAAAATGGTTATCAGACAGTCTGCCAATGATGAAACTGGCAACATTTAATGACAGCCTTACATGATATGGAAAAACATACTGCCAAAGTGACACAAGCCCTTCCCAGATATGAGATACTTTGGTGTAAATGGGTCTTATTTATTATATTCAAAAGAGATGACTCTGTACCCTGCCATAACCTGTACTGATTAAACGTGACAGGATTTTAGACACTCATGTAACCCTCTGAAAGTCTACTAACCTGAGGATATATGCCAGCTACTGCAGTATTTTACCTGTAACATGCTGATGTTGTCTGTTGGTTGACAAAACCTTCAATAAACTTAAATTTAAAAACCAAAAAGTTTAGCTGCCAAATCATGGACCAGCTCTCCAACCAGTCTAGATCCTTCCTTAGTTCCCTTCTACCTTCCTCTGTGTTTACCCTTGTGCCTATCTTTGCGTCGTCTGCAGAGAGGTAGATCTTACCCTTGATACTCTGACCTATGTCACAGATAAAAATATTGAAGAGGACCGGGCCTACTACTGACGCCTGTGGTACTCCCGCAGGTCACTTTCCTCATCTCTGAAAATGCCCCACTGACTAACACCATCTGTATTCTACCCTCCGGCCAGCTCTATACCCAATTTGTCATCTTCTTTTCTACTCAATGTCCCTAATCTTTCTGAACAGCTTCCTGTGGGGAACTGAGTCCAAGGCCTTGCTGAAGTCAAGGTAAAATGATATCAGTTTCCTGCCCTATATCTACTTCTGTGGTAATCCAGTTGAAGAACTCAGCCAGATTCATGTAGCAAGACCTTCCCATCATGAACCCATGACGTCTGGGGTCCTGCAGCCAGTTCCATTCTAGGATGTCCACCAGGTCCTCCCTCAGTAAAGACACCACATGATTATCCCCACTACAGACTAGCTGACTGGCCTATAGTTTCCTGGCACCTTTCACTCTTGTGTAGCAGAACCACATCTGCTGTCCTCCAGTCCCTAGGGACCACTCCCGTGGCTAGCGAGCTACTGAAAATGTCTGCTAGTGGCCCTGCTATAACTCATGCTACCTCACATAACATCCTCAGGTGTAAGCTGTCAGGTCCCACAGATTTATCTACTTTCAACCCTGCTAGCTTTTCCAACACCCTTTTCTCCATTATCTGGACTTCTGCCCCAGTGTCATTGCTCCCTCCCTTCCTAACCCCACAATCTGGCAGTGGCCCATCCTTCTCCTCAGTAAATACTAAACAAAAATAATGTTTCAGTATCTCTGCCTTCTCCTTGCCCCCAGCTCCCACCCTTATTGCTCTTAAAGAGTAACTGTCACGATTGTTGGCTCAAGCAGGTGACAAAAACAGCACAATAAGCACCCAGCAGGGGTTTAGTGTCATAGTTTCTCATGGAGCTCTGCTACAATAAACCAAGAGTTTTGCTGCATTCTACATACTGCCTTTTTGTTTTTTTTCCCCTGCTGGAGTGCTGCTTATTGTGCTCTTTTGGTTATTGGTATGTTTCAAGCTAGCATCCGCACAAATAGGGCTTGCGCGCACAGTACTTATGTTTGTGTCTGCTAACCTATAACATGGAGTTGCCTGCCCTAGGAGCTATTTTAGCCATATGTTGAATGTGGGAGCGGTGTTCGTGGATTTATCCAAGGCCTTCGATACAGTTAATCATAGCCTGTTGGCTAAACGTATGGCAGAAATTGGTGTGGTTAAGGAGACAGGAAATTAGTTTAAATCTTACCTTTCAAAAAGAACTCAACAGGTCTGCATTAATGGAGTGTTATCAAACAAATTAAATGTGCAACGAGGAGTACCTCAGGGCTCTTTTTTAGGCCCAATATTGTTTTTGATTTATATTAATAAGGTTACAGATTGCATAAAACACTCTAGTATAAATCTTTTATGGATTATACTCTGTTGATTTCTAGTGGTCAAACAATTGGTGAAATGCAAAAAAATCTACAGAATGACTTTACCGGTTTATTGAATTGGCTAACTAAATCTGGCTTAATACTTAATAGTAAAAAGACTGAGTTTATGGTTTTTTGAAGAAAGCAAACCCCTATAGGTTTTGGAAATACAGAGATTAATATAAAAACCTTAAGTGATGAAATGCTAGAACAGGTTACAATATATAAATATCTGGGTGTTTGGATAGATTCATCATTGAAATTTGAACATCATATAACAGAGACTATAACTAAAGTAAATAAAAGATTGGGAGCTTTTAGGCACTCTAGTTTTTGTCTGAATAGATTAATGAGGGAACAAATTACAAATCAATTTCTCCTTCCAATTTTGGAATATGAAAATATATATATGGTTTTGCAGCAAATAGATGGTTAATTAAGGTTGATCAATTATATTATAAGATGGCTAGATTTATAATACAAAAGGACTATAGGGCACATCATTGTCAAGTGCTTAGTGAACTGGGTTGGGTCACACAGGAAAGTAAACGTAGGATCTCTTGGTTAATACATATTTTTAAAGTAATAAAATTTCAACAACCTGAAAGTCTTTATGATAAATTAGAACCAAGAAAATGTGTATATAATTTGAGAGACATAAATTTAAGGGGTTATGCATTCCCAAGGTCCATAAACGCATATAGTGCTCTTAGATTTCTGGTTATTGTTAAAAATTTATGGGGGGCTTTGAAATCTGTATATTGTAACCAGATTAATGATTTGAAGGTATTTTTAACAAGTTTGATGCCTGAACTAAAAATACATTGTGATTGTTATAGATGATTGTTTAGATGTTTTGTGTTTTATATTGTGAATGACTGGTCTATGTGTATTGCAATGTATTGTTGTTATAACTTATGATCTATGTACTCTACAGGACCATCTTGAAAATAGGACTTTGTCCTAATGATGTGATGTTTTCCATCTGAATTCCTGTTTAAAAATAAAGGTTTTAACTAACTAACTAACTAACTAACCTATAACATGGAGTTGCCTGCCCTAGGAGCTATTTAGCCATATGTTGAATTTGTTTGTTATTTAGCGAAGAGTTATTTGCTCCGTAAAGCCTAGCTTATAACTTCCTGGTACAAGCAAAACGTCCACCAAGTGCTACAGCCCGGACCCTAAAAACAGCATAATTATTATGTGAGGTAGGGGACATGGCTGCAGGCGTCCTGTGGAGAATGTAGTAGGATTGG
Source organism: Neoceratodus forsteri (assembly GCA_016271365.2). Classification (NCBI taxonomy): domain Eukaryota; kingdom Metazoa; phylum Chordata; order Ceratodontiformes; family Ceratodontidae; genus Neoceratodus; species Neoceratodus forsteri. The sequence continues at coordinate 336,901,892 of CM057459.1, forward strand.
GGCTGCCTAAATGTACTTAGATTATCTTTGCTGGCAGGTATATATGTCTAGGACTATAATATATGCTATATATCAGCCCCATACATGTATACCTGCCAGCGAAGATAATCTATGTGCATTCAGGCTACCCCCCAACCCAATGCTATTACACTCTCCACATAGTGCCTTCAGTCCTGTTCTCAACCTTGCATCATAATTATGCTGTTTTTAGAGGTAGGGCTGCTGCACTCGGTGGCCGCTCTTTTGGTTCCTACTGCTGCCTTTACAATGGCTGTGACTCACACTGGCCCTTTTACCCTTGGATACATTTGGAATGGAGCTATCTGCTGCTTCTATCATCACCTTTTTAAATGCTGCCCATTTTTCTTCTGCGCCCCCTACCTTCACTATGTCCTTCATGCTATTTTTCAATTTTCCTTCATTTTGCCAAAGTTCCCTTTTATAAAGTCTCATATCCTTATTCTTTTTGGCCCTTTGCCTGTCCCCAGCTGACTCTCCAGTGCTACTGTCCTGTGGTCGCAGGAACTGGGTGGTTCTAGGAGTGAGTGCTATGTTCTGAATCCTCTCACTGTTGATGAGCACCAGATCTAGCAGGGCCTCCTCCCTTGTCAGGCCCTAAACTATGTGCTCTATAAATGTCTTCTGGCAGGCATCTAACAGAATGTGATTCCTAATACTAGCCATGACTGGAACTTTCCAGTTCACATCTGGCAGGCTGAAATCCTCAACTATCACCTCTTCCCCTAGATATGCTGCTCTCTTGTGCATTTCTCTCAGTGCCCTATCTTTGGATCCTGGCCCGGTGGCCTGTAGACCACACTGATCCAGATTAGTTTACCCTTTTCTGTTCCTGCTAGTACCCACAGGGTTTCCAATTCCCCAGAACCCCCTAGACTACTTATTTCTATTACTTCAATCCCCTCCATTATTACAGTTTTGGGTTAAGTAAGCAAGTGTGCATTTTTCATGTTTTGCTTGTATTCAATTCAAGTGGCACTGGATGTATCCGTTTCTTGCTTTTAGTCCTGTTGTTTTTTTGGGGGTAGGGATAAGACTTTAAGAGGGGCTCTATCTCAAAAAGGTAGGTGTCTGTGGAGTGTGGGCTTTTAGAAAGGATGGTGTCATCTGGGAGAGGGGCTGAACGGAGGCCAGATATTAACTGGGGTAGAAATTTGTTTTTAAAACAAACATCTGAGCAGTACTATGCTGTCCACATAATCTCACTCCCTGCTGACATATAAAAGTAATGTTGACAAAGAAAAATGATTTTTTTAAAATATATTTAATTTAAGAGATTCAGGATGAATTACAAACTAGTTAATATTGTGGCTGTTTTTTTGAGGCATTTCTATGCTATAAGACCTTTTTTATATTATTGTTTTAATTGAAAGTTTTAAACAGGCAAATATCAACAACAAATTAATATTTGTTACAGCTGATTGTACAACACATTTGGATACAGATAATGTTGCTCAAGATGGTACAATTAGTAATGATTTAATTATCCACTTAATGTGCATTCTTAGTCATCTCTATTAATCTGTTGAAATTCATACCCAGTTATACCAGTCAACCCATATGGCAGAATGTAATCTATTTAAGAAAATAAATTTAAAAACAAACTTGAACTACCAGTATATCATTTTGTTGAATACCTCACTATGCAAGCACCTAAGACAGATTTCAGTGCCTTCTGCTAGTTATGGCTATCAAACATCTATCACCAGTTTAGTCAGAGGTGGATTCAATTTATGTATACCTGAAACTGAGCAATCTGAAAGGGTCAAGAATAGCTACCAATTGCTGTGAAATTTCACTAGATGGTCTGTGACAGAGTATGCCAGTCGCTCATTGGCGGCCATTCTGCCTATTTTCTGGATCCACTCTTGTGCCAAAGGGGGCTCTGGTTATCTTCATCTAGCCAGAATGAGTGTCTTGGCTCCCGTCCACACTGCTTGGGGCTATACCGTATGCTCTCTGGAAACATGTCAGAGACCCCTCATAGTGCCCTAGAGACAGTTGGCCAGGATATGGACTCCCGTAGCTTCATCACTAAGCTTAACAACCCTACCCCAGAATGGCATACGTTTTTCACAATCCCACTGTATGTGAAGCAGAAGGCATAAAGGAACCTGCACAGATGTTGATAGACAAGCTGCTGATTTAAAAACTCGCTTTTTTTCAAGAGGATATGATGAGGATGTTTTGAATTTATCTTTAAATAGGGTTAGGAATCTCAATAGAAGTGACCTACTATGCCCCAAATCAAAAGAAAATTCAATAAATCAACCGGTGACTTTTGTCACTGAACATAATCGAATAGCTCCAAAGATTACTGTCATCATTAGACAGTTTTGGCCAGTACTACAAGGTGATCCTACATTATACAATGGCAAGAAAATTTCCAGGACTCTGCTTGGTCAGTGTGTCCCTGACACAGTGAGGTTATCCCAGCACAACCTCACTGTCATAGATGAGCATGAGCTTTTTTGTGCTCTTGTCATAGATGAGCATGAGTTTTTTCCTCTTCTCTTAATAAACAAAGATACACTGCCTCACTAAAAATCTGCTAAAAACATTTTTAAAACTTTTTTTTATTTTGTATAACGATCCATTGTATAATAGCAATAATGCACTCCAGTGTGTGGGTTGTGCTGGGATAACCTCACTTCTGGGTTGTTGGATGCACTCAGCCTGTGGCCTCGTGCCCAACCACCCAGGCGTGAGGTTATCCTAGCACAACCCACACCCTGTCGTGTATTATTGCTTAATTAAGGCAGGTAGTTGAGGAAAGCCCTAGACTGACCTACAAAAGGGGGAAAAACCTGGGGGATTTGCTAACTCATAGCTTTTATGTAAAACCATCCAAAGTTATTCGCCCCAGTTGGATGCCCCCTAAACCACTGGGAAACTTTAACTGCAGTACGTGCAATGTATGTCAGCATTGCTTCCAGGATAGTGTGTTTACTCATCCCATCTCTAACAAACAGGTAAAGATCAAATAATTTATCACCTGCTCTACAACATATGTTGTCTATATCGTTAAGTGCACATGTCCAAGACTATATGTGGGACGGACTAAGTGAGCTCTAAAAGAAAGGATGCAAGAACACATATGTGCAATTGCCAAACCAGAACCCAACACCCCTACCAGGGTGCACTTTGCAACCTACCACAATCACAATACATTGGAGTTTCAGTTTTGGGGCTTAGAACATATGGAGTCACACATAGATGCGGTGGGGATAGAATGAATAAACTCTTAAAAAAGGAATCCAAATGGATCTATACCCTGTGAGCACTTTCTCCACAGGGTCTAAATGATTGCTTGGCTATTACTCCATTTTTGTAACTTTGCTATCCTCCCCTCCCCCCTCTCTGTTCCCCTCCCCCCTTCCCCCTTTCCCCCTTCCCCACTCCTCCTCCATGCTTCCTCATTAGAAGCATGGGCGGATCCACTACATTGTGGTGCACATAGGCACTAATGATCTGGCTGAAAATAATGTGCAGGAGGTGCAAGCTAGGTACAAGGACTTGGCCAGAATTTTCCTAGCAGAGGGAACCGCTGTCTCATTCTCAAAAGTTTTGCCAGTGCCAATGGCAAGCGTGGACAGGAAACAGAACATAAGTTAATTTAATGACTGGCTGAGAGATTGGTGCCTGGCTATGTGGTTTGGGCTGGTGGGTGACTGGGGTTCCACCTGGGAAAATAAAAACTTATTTGCTAGCGACTCCATCTGAGCAAGGAGGCAAAAGATGTCCTGAAGAATAAACTGGGGGAATTTATAGGTACTAGGTGAGATTTATACTAGTAATGGAGGGGGGCTCGGACTAGAAGGGTGAGCTGAAAAGCACATCATGGGGGGGCACAGGCTTCTCCCCCCAACAGGAGCAAGGGAGGATAGGATAGACTCAACCTGGGACACAGGTAAGGGGTTAGGAAAGGCAGGAAAGGATAGAGGGACAGGTTGGAAGGTGATCTTGATTAATGCAAGGAGTCTTGGGAACAAGATGCCTGAATTGCAGGCTATGATGACTGAGGATAGGGTGGATGTGGCAGCAGTCACAGAAACATGGGCCACACGGTACCATGAATGAGATATGACGCTCCCAGGGTACGTTATGTATAGGCAAGATAGGAAATTTGACAAGGGGGGTGGCATTGTTTATTAGGGAAGGGACAGAGTGCAGCAGTGAGGTGGATGAGTAAGGGGATGTGGATGTGATATGGGCCACATTGCATGATACTAAGGTAAGGAGGATAAACCTGGGGGTTGTTTACAGGCAACCAACACAATCAGACAAACATGATAATGAATTGTGGACAATCTTAAAGACCACTGTAGCAGGGGAGGGGCAGGACTGTGGTAGTGGGGGATTTTAATATGTTGGGGGTGGTCTGGAGTACTATGGTGTCTGCATCTGCCAAACAGCAGTGGTTACTGGATGCTTTCCAGGATGAATTTCTGACTTAACTGGTGGGGGAGCTAACCAGAGAGGGAAGCATTCTGGATTTGGTATTGGCAGATGGAGACCTGGTTAAGAACGTGGTAGTGGAGGACCAATTGGCCAGGAGTGACCACTCCGCAGTACGGTTCACCTTAGACCTGGGGAGGGAGAGGAACCAGACTAAGATGATAGTAGTGGACTTTGGGGGATGGCTGCCATCCCTGAGGAACATTTAGGGAAGATCAGGCTGGGAATGTGCTAGGAACGTAGGTGGGAGATACTGAAGTCGGGACTTCTAGAGGCCATGAAATCCTGCACAAAGGCCCATTTCAAGACAGCTAGGGCAAGGAAACCTAATTGGTGGACCAGGGAGGTGCAGGAGTGGGTGAGGGAATAAAGGATGACCTTTCACAGGTACAAGTGTTTTCATAGGGAGGTAGACAGGGAGGAGTATCATAGGATCTCCAGGGAGGTGAGTAGGGAGGTAAGAGTGTCCAAAGCTGCCAAGCAGATGCGGTTAGCACAAAGGATCAGGAAGGGGGGAAAGGAATTTTTTAGATACATCAGGGAGAAGGAAGGGTTGGGGGAAGAGTAACAGGTTAAAAAGGGAAGGGAGCTGGGCAGAGGAGGGAGTAGAGCAAGCTGAAGTACTTAATGAGTACTTTTGCTCAGTCTTTACAAAGGAAAGGGATGGGTCGATTCCACAGAAGAGAGGCTAGATAGGGGCTGGGGAAGGGGGGCACTCACAGATGGTGAGATCTAGGTGGGGAGGGTGAGGGAGACTCTCAAGTCCCTGAGGACTGATAAGGCCCCAGGTCCAGATGGTATCCACCCCAGGGTTGTGAAGGAACTGGTGGATGTCTTAGCTGCACCAATGATGGAACTATTTAATTTCTCCTTCCAATCAGGATGTGTTCTTCTGGACTGGAGAATGGCACATGTCATGCCCATCCACAAGAGCGGACCTCGGGATGAGCTGGGAAATCACAGACTGGTCAACCTGACGTCCATAGTGGGGAAGCATTTGGGGGACATCTTGAAGGAAAGGACTGTGGAGTTCCTGGAAGCAAATTTTATTTATTTTTATTTATTTAGGTTTAGGATTACAATTACCTTTGAGCCAAGGCTCTTTTACAAAGGTTCCATGTCAGATTACAGTACAATTAATAACGAAACAAACAAAAAAGAAAAAAAAACACAATACAAGAGCAGTGTTCATATACAAGAGCAACAATCAGTTAATTGTGATTGATTCACACGAGGTTTTAGGAAAACAAAAGACGGAGGACCTTAACTGAAGACTGTGGGGAAAGAGGACCGGTGGGGGGGGGCAGCAAAGGAGGGTGGAGCAGCCAGGGGCATTGTCGACAGCAAAACAGAGAGAAGAGCTGTGTAAGGGGGGATGGGAAATGCAAGGGTGGGGAAGGGGAAGATTGAGAGATGTAGTGCTAGGAAGAGGGAGTGGATAGGACTAGGGTGGAAATGGCTTTCAGGATGAATGCCAACATGGATTCCTCTGGGGAGATCATGTCAAACCAACCTAGTTAAATTCTTGGACTATGTGACAAGATCCCTGGATGGGGAAGGTCAGTTGATGTCCTGTACTTGGACTTCAGAAAGGCATTTGACTCTGTCCCTCATGGGAGACTGTTCTGTAAGCTGAGGAACTTCGGGGTTGGGGGATAAAATGATGGGCTGTATTGGAAGCTGGTTAAGTGATCGGCAGCAGCAAGTGGTGGTTGGGGGGAAGGTCTCAACGTCCAGAAGGGTCATTAGTGGGGTTCCTCTGGGATCAGTGTTGGACCCACTCCTGTTTAACATGTTCATAGCGGATACTGGGGAGGAAGTCTAGAGCAAAATTAGCCTGTTCACTGACGATTCCAAACTAGGAGCAGTGGTGGACAGCATGGAGGGGAGGAGGGCACTCCAGGAAGACTTGGAGAAGCATGAAAGGTGGTTACACACTTGGCAGCTGAAGTTTAACGCTCGGAAGTGTAGCGTACTTCATTTGGGTGTTAGGAATCCTGGATATGAATACCATTTGGGATGGAACAGCTTACAGTCTCCAAAGAGGAAAAGGGAGTGGTAATAAATGCCAAAATGAAAAACTCAGAGCAGTGTAGGAGAGTGGCTGCAAAGACAAATAGCATGCTTGGGTGTATTGCCAGGGGGATAACATCAAGGAGAAGGGAGGTTTTTTTGCCACTGTACAACTTGGTGAGACCACACCTGGAATACTGTGTGCAGTTCTGGCACCCTCACTTAAAGAAGGATATCATACTTCTGGAGAGGGTCCCGAGGAAAGCATCGAGGGTGATCCACAGTCTGGGGGAAAGTCCTACAAAGAGAGACTTAGGGAGCTGAACATATACTCCCTTGAAGACAGAAGGGACAGAGGGGACATGATAGAGGTCTTTAAATATTTGAAGGGGATCAATAGGGTAAACACGGAGGGTTTGCGCAAACTGAACAGGTATGGGCCTAAGAGGGGCCACAACCTAAAACTAGTAGGGGGGAAGTTCAGAGGAGAAGTGAGGAGACACTACTTCACAGAGAGGGTGGTTGCACTTTGGAACATGCTGCCAGAGGAGTTGATGACAATGGAATCAGTGGGAGGATTCAAGAGATGTTGGGACCAATACACGGGAAAGGTACAAGTAGGGAGGGAAGTGAACAGCAGGGGAGCCATGGGGAAGGAACCAGAGAGCAAGGTAATCCAAAGGGGGGGAGGCAGCAGCAGTTATACAACTGCCACCTGCATCTCGGGCAGACGAGATAGACCGTTAGGCCTAATCTGCTGGCGACTTAGAACATTAGAATGCTAGTATTATAGCAGGGGTCCCTTGATTATCTTTATGATAAATTAATTTCTGAGACTATTTAGTATAGATACAAAGATAACATGATTATATGATTGTGTACATCTAATAGTTTTTACTGTATTTACAGGGTTTAAAACTGATCTGATGTATGTTTGACCTTTTGTACTGCTTTTTGACCTCCTTGTTCTGACAGGGTCAGTGTTCATTTACGACTTTTAAAAAAATTATTCTCACTAAGGGGAGCACTTATTTTTGTTTAGGATGAATATTGAATATATATCTGATTTTGCTTTGGTGCACTTTTAATGTGATTATCTCTTTAAGGACTCCTCAATAAAATGTGAGTATCATGCACTTAGCCCCACCCCCTGATGAAGAATCTTGGAGAGGACACGAAGCACTGGGGCAAAAGTGCTGCAAACTCATTTTTAGCAGAGTTTGGTCTTATTGTTTATTTTATACAATTCTCTACAGCTGGCAGAGTGCTACTTTTGGTATCTCTGTGTATGTGAAGCAGACCTGCTTCTGGCTCTGCGTACCTCTAACATGTATCTGTTGGTAATAAATTCATTTGTTTTAGTTCAACAGGGGTTCAGTAGTATCTGTGGTGAACCTTGTAGTGTATTTATCCTGTATGTCCTGAAAGGCTTCGTAGGCCCCTGCTGAACATTTGCTCAGCTCCTCCTCAGTTAGTGTTATGCCCAATTCTCTTACCTAGTCTGCCTTAGCCTTACCAGGGAAGGTCATACAGGTGTCTCTAAGAAATTTTATAAGTATTTGCCCCCTTTCATTCCTACACCACCTGCAGCAGCTGGGACCAGTTTTCTTTATCTGCGTATATGAACATCTGAATTTGCCAGCAGAAGAAGGCCATACACTCTATTTAGTCTGCTCAATAAGGGCCCTTTGTATATCGAACAGCGGGTCCTGCCCTCTCCTCCACCCTGCCTTCCTCTTTGCCTTGTTCCTCCCCTCTTGAATCCACTGGCCGTCTTCTGGTTCACAACCTCTGTCAGCAGTTTATTCCACCTTGTCACCATCCATTCCGTGAAGAACTGTCTCCGGATCCTCTTGAACCCCTCCCCTGCCATGAATTTGTAGTTGCACTCCCCTGTGTTTCTGTTTCCTCTCAAGATAAAGAGGCTCCCGTGATCCAGCTTGTTAATACCTTTGAGGTACTTGAAGGTTTCAGTCATGTCCCCCCCTCCCTTCTTTTCTCCAGTGAGTACATATTCGGGCTCCCCAACCTGTCATCATATGGGCTGAATCATTTTCACTGCCCTTCTTTGCACTGCCTCCAGATGATATACATCCCTTCTCAGATTGGAGTGCCAATACTGCACACAGTAGTAGTCCACATGCGGTTGCACCATGGATTTGTACAGTGGCAGGGTCACCTCCTTCCTTCTGAATCTGTAACCTGGTACTAGCCTGCCTTTCAGGGCACTTCTGTGCTGCAAAAATTTCAAGAAATTGTCTCTGGGGATTTTTTTTTTTTTTATCAATAAAATGTTACTGAATTAAAATACAATATACAAAAATAATGCCATAAGTAATCTACAAAAAACATACAGCAATAATCATTCATGCCTCACTTAAAAGATAAATAAACATTACTTTAATAATTTAACAGAGACTTCTAAAACTACACACAGTACTCATTAAATTATTAACTATAAATTATAGACAAATTACCCCACTATTCCTTGAACAACATTCCCCTGAAGAAATAAGTCAACATGAGAAATACAGCAGAAAAAAGGGAAGGGGAGGGATCAGGTAAGGAGGGATAGGTTACTGGCAGCCTAAAGGCTTACTAGGTTGGTGAAGAGAAACAATTATAAATTGTGCCCCACTTAGAGATGAAAATATGAGCCTGGTCTAGCAATAAGAAAGTGAGCCTCTCCACTCTCAAAACTTCTAAGCAGTGAATGATGGTGTCCGCTCCTCCAGCCATATTCTGAGGGTGGAGATACCAGCCAACATTGAAGTTAGAGCAATGGAGCAACATTGTTCTTTACTCCATATTTTTGTTTCATCAAAATGATCGACAAGAAGGTCTTTTCATTTAAATTCACCTTTAGCCATCCAATATCTTTTAAAAAATCAGCAATATTGCCCCACAAAGATACCATTTTGGGACACTACCAGAACATATGGATCAAGTCACAATTGGTGTCTCCACATATTAGACAGTTGGACGTAGCTCTCAATCCCATCTTGTTCATTTGGAGAGGGGTATATTAACAGTTGTGAATGGTTTTGAATAGTATCAGTTTGGCATTTACTGTTTTAAACGTTTTAATAGAATTTAAACAAATCTTGGCCCAATTCCAACCATTTAATCGTTACCAAGAGCGTTAGCCCACCACCTGATACACTGTAGAGCAGGACCATTAAAGCACCCTAAAAGTAAGTCATAAAAACTAGATATTCTGGGCCTAGCTTGAATTTTGGCCAGGAAGTTTTGAGTGTTGGGGTGAATGTCTAAGTAGGACCCATCCTGAATTGCGAGGTCTTGTGTGCTATTAACTATGCTGTTATACATATCCTCATCCTCTGGTTGCAAATCATACTTGTGCGCTAAAGTGTCAAAAGATACTAAAGTCCTACCATATATACTCACTCATAAATTGGTTTTTTGAGAACTTTTTAAGTGCCCACAGTTAGGGGTACCGACTTATGAATGAGTTATTAAAGTTTACACTGAAAACTTGTGTCTCAAACTGCAAACAGCTAAATGCACGGGAAGAATTTATCAGCCACAGTTTACTCTATTGTGCCCCGATTGTCAGCCGATGATGTGTTAATTGATTTCAAAGCTTCATTTGTGCTACATTGTAGCTACATAGTTGCTTAATAATGGTGGCATATCAACTACTTAAGTACTTAGCTGAAGATCCTGTGCTTTTTTTAATGGCCTGATAGTCATTATGTGATTAACCCAATACAGCAGCTGTTTAATAAAAATAGCTTGCACTGCCTCGCTTCACCATCCACTCACCTCACACCACCTTCTATGGTAGATTAATGGCCTCCTTCAAAAGAAAACTCTGCTCCTACACTGCTGAATACAAGTTAAAAGTTGTTCAGTATGCAGAATCAAACAGCAATGCCACTGCAGAGAGAGAGAATTTTATGTGAACGAGAAACTCATTCGAGATTGGCGCTTACAAAAATTGGAGCTTCTATCCCTTGACAGAAATGTTAAAAGAATTAAGTTGTTCACCTCACCCGTGGCAGCAATCGAGGCAAAGCTTTGTGAGTGGGTTCTCCAGCTAAGGCAACAGGGGTATATTGTTAACCGAATTTCAATCAGACTGCAGGCACTGGCAATTTCACAAAGTACTTCCATTCGATTCAAAGATTCAGCCAGGTGGTGTACCCATTTCATGCGGCGGTACGGATTAACTTTAAGGCAGAGAACGCATACTGCCCAAAAGCTCCCCAAAGATGTAAATAGAATGGTGGGCAGTTTTCACAACTTTGTGCTAAAAGAGCAAAAGCAATATAATTACCCTCTGATTTGTATTGGCAACATGGATGAAACCGCAATGAGTTTTGATCTCCCCTCAAATAGAACTATTCATATAAAGGGTGAAAAAACTGTCACTGTTCGGACCTCTGGAGCTGAGAAATCTTACTTTATGGTGGTTCTTTGTTGCCTTGCAGATGGGACTAAGCTAAAACCAATGGTGATATTTAAATGAAAAACACAACCGAAAGAAAAAATGCCACAGGGTGTTCTAGTAGAAGTAAATGAAAAGGGGTGGGTGGATGAATGAAGAGTTGGTTAACAAATGAATAGATGAAATTTGGAGCATACGCCCTGGTTCCCTCTTAAACAAGTGAAGCCTTCTAGTTTGGGATATGTTTCGTAGACATCTTGTAGATTCTGTAAAACAGAATTTGAGAAGCCGACAAACACACTCTGCAGTGATTCCAGGTGGTTGTACATCATTACTATAACCTCTAGATGTCAGTCTAGACAAACCATTTAAAGTGAACATGAGAGAATCCTGCCGGCAGTGGATGGTAACAGGTACAGATCACTTTTATTATTTCTGGGTTTTATTGTGGTTTATATTGTGGTTTAATTAGTTTACCTTCACACTCTTCACATTGACAGGTTTGTTTGGGTTGCAGGTGACAAAGAACCGACTGCAGGAGGGTATCTAAAAAAGCCTAGCTACTGTAGGGTATGCGAGTGGGTACGTGATGCTTGGAATGCAATACCTGCTGAGGCCATTGTTAAGTCATTTAAAAAATGTGGAATTTCGAATAGCCTTAATGGAACCGAAGACCATTTGCTTCATGATGATCTGCTATGCTCTGATGCCACTCAACCAGACGAAGGAGACGAGGACAACAATGCAGCAGAGCTCGCTGACATGTATGAGGACATTCCCCTTACTTCACAGCAGCTTCATAGTCTGTTTGAATCAGACGATGTGGATGATGCTGAATTTTTGGGTTTCAGCGATGGGCCTGATGGGGACTGATACAGAAGCTCCCAGACAAATTTGCTGTTTTTTTGATTTTTACGTAATTGGGATCAATAAAAGATGTTTTCCTTTTTAGAATTCTGTTGCCATCATTGTTATTCTGTTCTAAAATAAGTTCAAAAAAGGCATTCCAACTTATGAGTGGGTCTGTGTAGAGTGCACTAAAGCACAAAGCTGAATAGCACCCCCCAACTTATGAGCGGACCGACTTATGAGTGACTATATACGGTATCCTTTATTACATTTTTAATTCTGGTTATACCTTTCATCTCCCAGATAGCATTCTCAAAGAGCCACCCATCTGCTGTAACATTAGGATTCAAGAAAATTTGTTGTATTTTGGATCCAGTTAGATTTAGTGCAAGAAGTTAGAATCATCTCTTCAGTATATAAATATTGTCCACAAGGATTTTATTTTTAAGATGTTTAACAGGTTTGGCAAAAATTAAGGATCCCAGGTAAATTGAGCTATGCTTAGCTGAATCTAATTTCATACCAAGCCATTCGGGATTAGTGGTGAGTCCACCTCGACTATTACACTATTTTGACATTTGATTCATTCTGCAGGAAAGAAAGTAGTAATATAGGTCTGGGGCCTTGAGTCTGCCCATATTTTTTGGTCTAGGTAGTCTTCAATAGGCCATTCGGCACCTTTTTTTGGCCCAGAGAAAGTTAGAAATGGAACTCTGTATATTCATCAACCATTTTTCACAAATGTTAAAAGGTAACATGGAAAAGAAAAAATTACTCACCATAGTAATGTTGTTTCTTCTAATGGAGTCTTGCTGTATTCTGACTATATGCAGTTAGCCCCAGCACTTGAACTGCCCAGAAGAGTAAAGGTTAACTCTATGCCAAAGCATAGAATGTTGAGCTTGAGCTCAGTTTTCAAACCTCTGTCTGCGGTACTCTGAAGTCTAACCGCCAGATTCTTACGAGCACTAAACTAACTCTATAGTTAGAAATTGTTTCTAAAACTTTTTGCCAAAAGGCATCAAACAGATTTTTTAGGGTCAAAAGACTCAAGTCGAGAACCCCAAAAAGAATATAAGCAGGTAGTGAAACAACCAGAACATTTAAGATAAACCCTTAAAAGGATAAGGCATGCCAAGTACACCTCTGGGGTGCAGCACTGTGCCTGCCACACCACATCCCAAAACACTAGCTTCCAGGAGGGGAGGCAGGGAGGGGGGCTAGAATACAGCAAGACTCCATTAGAAGAAACAAGATTACTATGGTGAGTAATTTTTATCTTCAAACAACATGAAGTCTTGCTGTATTCTGACTATATGCCGACTACCAAGCAGTACCCCTTGGGGGACGGAGTCACAAAACCTATTTTGGGAACAAGGTCTGTAGCACTGCTGTGACAAACCAAGCATCACTTCTTGACTGAATGTCCAGAGAATAATGCTTGGTAAATGTGTGAACTGTTTTCCAGGTGGCTGCTTTACAGATTTTCACTAATGGTATGTCTCTAGCTGCTGCGACTGAAGCAGCTGTGCCTCCAGTGGAGTGAGCCGTCAGGCCTGATGGAGTCTCTTTCCCCAGCTTTGAATAGCAGAACTGGATACAGGAGACAATCCACCTGGCAATAGTTCTCTTAGTGGCAGGTTTGCCCTTTCCCACTTCTCCATAGGTGAGAAACAACTGAGAACAGCCATTCCTATAGGCCTTAGTATGCTCCACATAGTAACTAAGAGCCCTCTTTACATCAAGACTGTGTAATCTTCTCTCCCCAGAGGAAGAATGGTCAGTGAAAAATACAGGCAATGACAGACTGATTCAAATGAAAGTCTGATACCACCTTGGGAAGAAACTTTCTGTTGGTTCGAAGGACCACCTTATCCCTGTGAAATGAAATGAAGTTGGGTTCCATTGATAAAGCCTGTAATTCACTGATTCTCCTGGCAGAGGTAATGGCTACAAGGAATACAGTTTTCCAAGTCAAGTACTTTAGTTCAGCTGAGGATGGAGGCTCAAAAGGGGGTTGCATAAGCTGTGCAATACAGATATTCAGGTCTCAGGAGGGGTAGGCTCCCGAAAGGGAGGGTTAACATGTACTAGGCCCTTGAAAAATTTCTAGAAAACTGGATGAGATGCTAAGGAAAAGGCCTTGCCAGCAGAAAGAAAGGCAGACACAGCTGCCAAATGTACCTTGAGAGTGGTAGGCTGGAGGCCTAAACTGTTAAGATGCACCAAATAGTCCAATACAGCGGCAATATCAGCCAGCTCTGGCTTGACATGCTTTTGGGAACACCAAACCCCAAATCTTTTCCATTTGGAGTTGTAAGTCTTTCTAGTAGCAGGTTCCCTGCTAACCTTTAAAATATCCAAGACTGATTGAGAAAGATGCAAGCTTGCATATTCTAGCTCTTCAAGAGACAGGCTTTGAGCCTGAGAATCTGAAGGTTGGGATACGGAACCCTCCCCTGAGAGGAGGTGAGGAGATTGATCTGTCTGGGAAGACACAAAGGCATTGTTACTAACAGTGATAACAGCAGAGGGTACCAAGGCTGTCTGGCCCAATCTGGAGCCACCAGAATCACTTTGCAAGGTTGAGACCTGATCTTGATCAGGACCCTGAAAATCAGAGAAAAGGGAGGAAATGCATACAGAAACCTGCTTGTCCAGGTCAGCAAGAGAGCATCCTGGGGGACAAGGCCCAGAAGAGGTGGTCTATGACAAAAAAGAGGAAGTTGTTGACTGTCTGGGGCTGCAAAGAGGTCTATCTATGGAGTGTGCCCCATCTCTTGAAAATGACCTGAAGAATTAGAGGGTTCAGGGTCCCTTTGTGGTGGCCCTGGGAAATCCTGCTGAGAGCATCTGCTAGAACGTTGTCATTCCCTGGGAGATGCACAGCCATCAGGGAAGCCTGAAGGGAATAAGCTAGAGACCATACTTTCATGGCCTCTGTGCACAAGGCTGAGGACCGAGTGCCTCCCTGCTTGCTGATGCACCACATGGTTGTGGTATTGTCTGTCCTGATCTGCACCACTTTCCCCTGAACAGCAGTTGAGAACGTCTCAAGTGCCAGAAAGATTGCTCTTCGTTCGGAGAAGGTTTATGTGAAGAAGGGACTCCTGGTGAGACCAGGTTCCTTGAGCTGTGAGCTGATCTAGGTGAGCCCCCCACCCCAGTAAAGAGGCATCTGTGGTGAGAATCACTGAAGGAGCCTGACTGATAAAGGGGACACCTTGTTGAAGATTGTACTCCTCCAGCCACCACTGGAGGGCCTGAACTAGGGTCTGAGACACAGGAGCCAATTTGGAGAGAAGGTCCTTTTTCTGAGACCAATAAGATCTGAGATGAAACTGAATATCTCTCATCTGAAACCTTGTTCCCTGGACCACTGCTGTGGAAGCTGCCATGTGACCCAGCAACTGTAGAAAGTGTCTGGCTGGATGAGAAACTAGAGGACGAAAAGAGGAAGCCAGAGTGACAAGGGACTGAACCCTTGAGAGAGGAAGAAATGCTCTTGCCTGAATAGTGTCTAGTTCCACCCCTATGAATGTGAGGGTCTGGGCTGGTTCCAGGACAGATCTTTCTAGGTTCAGAATGAAACCCAAGGAGTCTAGAAGCTTTCGAGTGACCTCTAGTGCTGACTTGACTTGGTCTGAGGACAGGTCTACCACTAGCCAGTCATCCAGGTATGGGAATAGAATGATGCCCTGCCTCCTGAGGAATGCCACCACCACTGCGAGACACTTGGTGAACACCCTTGCAGCAGATGTTAGGCTGAAAGGCATGGCTCTGAATTGATAATGGCCTGAGGGCAACTCAAACCTGATGTACGTTCTGTGGGAATGTCTCATATGTATGTGTATATAGGCACCCTTGAGATCCAGAGAGGCTAGCCAGTCTTCTGGTCTTAGAGAGGGAAGAATTACCCCCAGAGTCACCATCTTGAATTTTGGTTTTGTTAAATTTCTGCTCAGGTATCTTAAATCTAGGATGGGTTGCCACTCCCCTGTCTTTTTTGGGGTGAGGAAGTATCTGGAATACAGTCCTTTTCCCCTGTGACACGTAGGTACCTGCTCTACTGCCTGAAGAAGAAGTAGAGAGGAGACTTCTGCCTCTAGGGCCTTTGTCTCCAAGGGCGAGGGAAGACTGAAAGACTTTGCTCTCATTTTTGGGAACCTTTTGAAACCAGAGCAAGTCCCTGGCTCACTACTTCCAGGACCCATTTGTCTGAAGTAATAGACTTCCAGGCCTGGAAGTAGTGAGCCAGTCTTCCCCCTACTTGAACTGGGGAGGCGACCCTGACCGACACCTCAGGGTGTCTGCTAGGCAGGGGGCTTAGACTGAGTGGATGATGGCATCCTGGTCTTCCCAAGTCTGCCTTTTCCCCTAAAGAACCTCCTCTGCTGGAAAGAAGAGAAGGAGGCCTGAGCTTGGTAAAAAGGCCTGTGAATAGGCCTGCCCCTGCTCCTAAACTGCTGCCTCTGAGGAGTAGTCTGCTTTTCTTTGGCTGCAGCACTCCTATAGGTGGTCCTGTATTCATCCATCTTCTTCATGTAATTCTCCGATTGCTCCCCAAAGAGAGAATTACCAGTTACAAGAAAATCCATGGCCTTAGCCTGGGTATCCTATGAAAGGTTGGTACACCTAAGCCAAGCAAATCTCCTCATGGAGATAGATGTAGCCATGACCCTGGAATGAACATCATTTGAGTCTACAGCAGCATGGAATTGCATGTTCAATGCCTCAATACCAGTCACAGCCACCTGCTCCAGCTCCTTGACCAGCCAGGGAGGGGCATTCCTAGCCAGCTCCAGAACCGTATCCCACATAGATTTCTGGTACATGACTGTATATGCCATATAATTCGATTGCCTGAGTCCCAAAGAGGATGCCAAGTACTGTTTCTTTGCCGTGGCATCCACTTTCCTGGAATCCTTATCTGGGGGGTGAGATGCCAGGGGGATGTTAGCCTTGTCACAGGCTGCAGCTTGCACCACCCCAACATGGCTGCAATGATTTGAAAGGAATTCCGTCCCAGGACCTGACAAAGCATATCTCCTGTCCATTATTTTTTCCACAGGAGGAATGGATGTGGGAAACTAACATTTTGTGTCTGCTTCCCCAAAGATTTATGTAAGGAATAGACACTCTCTTTGACTCTGGGACATCCATCATTTCCACATAATCAGGTTCCTCCTGATCCTGTTCAGCCTCTTCCATAGGAAGCTGAAGAGTATCAGCCACTTTCTTGTAAAACAAGAAATGGGAAGGGGATTCAGAAAGCCTGGGAGGAGAAACACTGGAAGGCCTGTCTGGGGAGATGTTAGGCTCTACTGGCTCATTTAGGCCTTCAAATTCCTCTTCTTCATAATCTTCCTCCTTCTCCCAATCACCCTCATAGTATGCTTCAGGATCTATATCAGAAGCAGCTACTTCCGACCGAACCGATCACCTTTGAACCGGGCAAAGCGATTGAACTACTATGATCGTTTTCGCTATTTCTTCAGCGGTCGGAACATGGGATGTAGGATCCGAACCGGCTGATTTTCACTTTCTTTTTGATGGAACCGACTCCGCAGAGTCAGCTTTCCTTTTGCCCGAAGAGGTATCGCCCAGGTCAGTGGGCACCTCTTCAGGTTCGGTTGAAACCGAACTGGGCTGGCCATCCAGGTCAGTGGACTTCTTGTCCTGCCTTTCCTTCAGCCTACTCAAATGTTTTTCCAGAGTGGCTTTTGGAAACTTTTTACAAATTTGGCAGTCTTCCTTGAGGTGGTCAAACCCAGACAATACACACATACCAGGTGGGGGATCAGCCTTAGCAAAGGCCTCCCCACACTTGGAACAGTGCTGAAACCCAGTGGGACTGGTTTTCTTTTTGGGTTTATCATATATGCCGAAAATCAGAAAAGTCGCCCTTCTCAGCTTTCAAGCCAGGTATCTAAAACCTATCGGTTCCAACCATGTCATATGTCGGTTAAAAAAATCCTAGAAAATCTGGATTTTTTTAGGAACCGATAAGTACCGGAAAACCACAATTATTTTGCAAGGAATCAGAAAAAAACAATAAGTTTTGGTTCTGAACCGGACCGACCGGAAAAGAACAACATCTTCATTAGTGACCTAGCAGATGGACTAGAGGGTAAGGCTTGTCTGTTTGCAGATGACACCAAGATCTGCAACAGAGTAGATGATCCAGATGGGGTGGGCAGAATGAGAAGAGATCTGGATAAACTAGCAGAATGGTCAGAAGAGTGGCAACTGGGATTTAATGCAAAGAAGTGCAAAATCATGCACATAGGGAAGAGAAACCCTGAAGCCACTTATAGGCTGGGAGGGGAGTTGCTAGCAGTCACAAAGGAAGAAAGAGACTTGGGCATCATCATCACTGATGACCTAAAATCATCCAAGCAGACCTCTAAAGCAGTAGGTAAGGCTAGGGGTGTTAGGGTGTATTAGTAGGGGTATCACAAGTCGTAAGAGGGAGGTAATAATCCTCTGTACAAGACATTGGTTAGGCCCCATCTGAGTACTGCGGCAGTATTGGAGGCCACACCTTCACAAGGACATTAACCAAATTGAGGCAGTCCAGAGAAGGGCAACCAAAATGGTGCAGGGACTGCATCAGAAGACATATGAGGACAGATTAACGGAGCTCAATATGTATACCCTTGAGCAAAGGAGGGAGAGAGGTGATATGATCGAGACATTTAAACACCTTAAGGGCATAAACAAGGTGAAAGAGTCTAACATGTTTATATATAAGAAAAATAGCAGGACAAGAGGACACAGCATGAGATTAGAGGGAGGCCGATTAAGGGGGAATGTGAGGAAATTCTTTTTCACAGAAAGGGTGGTAGATGCATGGAATGGCTTACCACAAGAAGTAGTGGCTATGAATACAGTGCAGGGCTTCAAACAGGCATGGGATAGGCATAAGGGAGCAATACAAATGACTATGAATAGATAGGTCACTGACATCGCAAAGGCCGATGGCACATTTATAAGGTAGAAAAAGAAATGGGCAGACTGGATGGGCCTTGCGGTCCTTATCTGCCGTCAACGTCAACTTCTATGAAGAGAAAAACAATTTCTAACACTTCTATTTCTACAAAATAACACTACCCACTACTATCACTTACTGTACCGAGACAGAGGTAAGAATACCGAAGAATTAACAATCTACAGTTGAAACAACCGACCAATTCAAACTTTTACCGAACCAAAGCGCAGGAGGAATCTCGGAGTGACTTCACAGTTAGGCGGAATAAGAAATCTGACGATTAGACTTCAGAGTACCACAGACAGAGGTTTGAAAACCGAGCTCGAGCTCAACGTTCTATGTTTTGGCATAGAGTTAACCCTTTACTCTCTGGAGCAGTTCAAGTGCTGGGGCTAACTGCATATAGTCAGAATACAGCAAGACTTCATGTTGTTTGAATGTATATAGACATTTCGGTAGTATCATCATTTTCACATAGTCCAGGCACCCCCACATACCAAGGGGTAGGTTCTGCCATCTAGTTAGACTGTCTTGTATTGATTTTTTAAGAAAGGTCAAGTTCTCACTAATAGTTTTGGATAGTGTCTTAAATACTTCAATTCCTAGGTAGTCCAGTTTTTCGGATTCCCAATTTAGGCCCATGTCTAGGATTTCCTGCTTATTACAGTAGTGATTTAGGGGTAGAAAAGCTGACTTATCTTTATTCAATTTGTACCCAGAAAGAGCCAAGGTTGTAGATGATCTCTAATATTTTCTTGCTGGAGACACCTGGATCAGTGACCAATAGAAATATGTCATCAGCATAAACTGATAGTATGTATTCTTTGCCACAGAACTCAATACCTATAATGTCTTTGTCTGCAGAGAGTTTTCAAGAGATCTAAGGTCAAGTTAAAGAGTAAGGGGGAGACAGGGCAACCCTGCCTCGTACCTCTTTTTAAACAGAAGGACCGGGATGTGATCTAGTTAGTAATGACTGAGGCAGAGGGGTTTTGTAAAGTAGTTACACCCATTTTATAAAGTCCGCTGGGAAGCCATAAAGATTCAAAACCTCGAATACAGTAAGTGAGACCACAGCACCCTATCAAATGCCTTTTCTTCATCCAATGAGAACAGACCCACTGCTGATTTTGACTTGTTAGCTACTTCCATCAGATGGAATAGTTTTCTGGTATTGTCAGCAGCAAGTCTAACCTTGATGAAGCCTGTTTGCTTGTTTTGAATTAGCAGTGGAATAACTCTCTCCAACCTTTCAGCTAATATCTTGGCCAATATTTTAGTATCGGTATTGATTAGGATTATTGGTCTATAATTCTTGCAATCATTTGGATCCTTGCCTACCTTATGGATCAAGGTGATGAGACCCTGAGTCATATTAGTAGGTAGTTGACCTTTGTTGAAGGCTTCCTTAAACACATCCAACAAAATGGGAGCAACTTCATCTATAAGTTTATGGTAAAAAATTAACGGAGTACCCATCTGAGCCTGGGGCCTTGTTCATTTTCAGCTTATTAATCGCTTCCCTAATTTCCTGAAGATTTATGTCTTGCATGAGGGACTTTTTGAGATCCTCCGGAACACTACGAATGTTCAGACTAGAGCAAAAGGTGCCTAGATCGGTTGGACAGGAGGGATCTGTTATACTGTATAGATTCTAAAAAATATCATTAATTTTGTCTATGGGGATATGGTTATCTGTCCACCACTCTTGGAAAAAGAGTAAATATGAAAAGTGGTTTGGGGACAGCCCTAAAATCCTAGGTGGAAGGCACAGCAAGGAGTCCCGATTCTTCTTTCGTCAGCTAAACGTTTTCTTTCGTGAGTCTCAAGAAAGAAGAATTTTGGCTCACGAAAGAAGAAGGTGGAAAATTTGTTTCATAGATCCGTCATGAACTAAACTTCCTTCATGTCACAAATGAACTCACAAGTCACAAATGAACTCACAAAAAAAGGAACCTTGACTCATGAAAGAAGAGGGTGGGACTTAGTTTTTTTTCACAGCTCTTTCATGAGGTCACACAAAATAACCATTGTCTTTTTGTGAGATCAGAAAAAAGAACCATTGTTCTTTCAGATCTCATGAAAGAGCTTTCCATGAATGAGATTTTCTTGAACTGTGAAATCACAGCTGGATTTGCGTTGCCTGCTTCAACTGGAGCAGAGAGCTGCTGATCCCCTGATCTGTCTGTCTGTCTATCTATCTATTTTTTTTATATTTATGAAGGGAACTGAGGTGGCCACCCCGGTACCACTTCTTCTCCCCTTTCCCCTCCAGATTAACCATTCCCCGTTCCCATTTTTCTTAACACTGTTAAGTGGACCAGGGTGCCCACTCCTGCGGTACTGCTTCTCTTGCCTCCCCCGGCCTCCAGGTTGCCCACCCCTTCCCTTAACAGATGTGGTGGCACCCCCAGTGCCACTGAAGATCATCTTGACGTTGCAGTGACCAATACCCAGTGTCGGCTTGTGTCCCCCTAAAGTAAAGAAAACTGTCAATTGTTGATCTTTTTCTTTTTCTGACAGTGTAACCTGAAAACAAAGGTCCATCAGCGATCTTCCCTAAGACCCCAACCCCCCAACCAGAACAGCTCACCCCCCACACACCCTCACTAACCTGAACATGTCCCAAGACATAGATCCACTCTATGATTGAAGACATGTCTTGCTGCTGGAACCGACAACTGCAACATGAGGTAAAAAAGGTAAGTCCAGTTTAATATAATTCAATGGAGTTTAAACTTATATTCATAACTTTGTCTTTTTTTTTGCTTTATCTGTTTATCTCCCCTGTGACCCTCACCTACCTCTCCTTCAGGCCAATTGCCACAAGGACTCTCACCTCTCCCATCACCGCTGCCGATCTTGACCCCACATCGCAGCCACCTCAGGGTAACCTGACATGACCCTTCGTTGGGTGGGTCCTCCTCTTCCAAGGAGAAACAGCCTATTGGCCTAGGCACTGGCCCTGTGTGCTGCTGTGGCCAGGTCAGCTATCGCGGAGCTCGGGGAGGCACTGGTCTGGGCAGTTGTCACCCGGTAGGAGGAGATGTCATTTTCTAGTTTTTCCGCCGATTCCCCTATTCATGTTGCAACTGAACTTCCCCTGGTCTCCACCGAGGGCTGCTACAGAGCGACACCATTCCACAACCCACCCCAGGAGAGGAGAACAGCCCTCTATACACTCAATCCTACTCCTTCCCCTGCTGACCTTCTGGCACCCGAGTCAGTTCCCGAACCCAGGTCACCAGTGTGGTGCGAGGTAAGGCACCAGCGCCTCAGCCCTCTTCACCACTTGTCATTTTTTAATAGTTTACACCAAATTTTCAACATGGGACCCCACCTCATGAACAAGAGTGGTGAAATGTTTCAAATCTGGCCTGTAAGATGATTTCACAGTAACTGCACAAAATCATATTTAGGGTGGGATTTGAACATTTTCACCCACTGGGTTCATGGGGTGGGGTCATAAGAAGGCTGTGTTGAAAATTTGGTGGAAAAATATGTTAAAATGACCAAGTTATGAGTGAACATTGAAATATTTCAACGTTCACTTATAACTTTTACAATTTTTACACCAAACTTTCAGCACAGCTTTTTTGAGACCCCACCTCATGGAGGTGAGAATTTTCATCTACTGGGTTCATGAGATGGGGTCATAAGATAATGTTGAAAATTTGGTATAAAAATATGATAAAATGGCAAAGTTATGAGTGAACATTGAAATATTTTCAATATTTTGACTCCAAACTTTCAACGTAGCCATTTTTTCACATCACCTCATAAACGTGACAGATGGCGCTTTTCAAAATACTGGACAAGATTTGTCTTCCCACATGTGGTGCAAAATGACATTTCAGCCAGTATTCTATGAATATCACATCATGCTTATATAGCGGAATCATAAAATTACTATCTCGAAAATTTGGCATCAAAATTAAAAGAAAAATAATAAACTTTGTGTGTAGTACCAGCCTTTACTTTTATTTATTTATTTATATATAAAGTCTAGGATTACAATTACCTTTGAGCCAAGGCTCTTTTACAAAGGTTCCACATCAGAGAAATACAAATTGTGGAGAACAACAAGTCAGAACTAACAACAATGTGGACATTGCATACAATTTGCAGATAATATATTTCGAGGGTAACAAAATAAACAAAGCAGTCAGACTGCAGTGGCGGAGCTAGAGGGGAGGGCTGGGGGGGCAGTCGCCCCTCCTGGCTGCTCCAGTGTGAGTAGTGCTGCCCCACCACCATATTTATTCACTGTTTAGTGCCCATTGTGGAGCCCAAGATTGACTGAATAGCCCCTCCCGGCTCCCAAATGCTCCCAAACCTGGCTCCGCCATTGAGCCAGAGGCATTTGTCAGAGCAACAGAAGTAAGTTGAGAAGTGCTGGAGTCATGGGGAGAGGGAAGAGGGGAGGAGAGGCTAAGGGATGGGACAGGTAGGGGGAAGAGAGTCAGGAAGGTACTGCGGGTAGTGGGTGGAAAGTGCAGCATGGGGTATACTATGGAGTGAGGGGTGTGTCAGGTGAGAGGGGAGAGGACCACTAGAGCAGGCAGAGAAATAGAGGACTGGGTTAAATGGTGCAGTCACAGGAGCTGTTGGCAGTGAGATGGTCTCAGAATCTAGTTTTAAATATACCAAGTGTCGGGACAGAGGAGATGGTGGGGCTAAGGCCACTGAACCAGAGTGGCACTCTATAGGCAAAGCAGCGTTGTCCCTGGGAAGTGCAACAGTGGGGGACTTTCAGTAGCTGCAGACTGGATCTCTGTAGGCAACGTTTGTTGGTTCAGTTTTGTAACAGGGCTGAGACCCCAGGAGGTGCAAGGCCAAGGTAGATTTTTTTCGCCATGCAGTAGATGAGATACTTGATGTGGCTGGTTAGTTGGAGCCAGCCGGTCCGGGTGTACAGGTCACATGTGTGGGTGAGACGGTGGGCACCAGCGATGAGCCAACATGCCTTATTTAAGGCAGCTGACATGCATCTAAAGGTTGTGGTTATGGCAGAGCCATAAATGATGAGACCATAGTCTATTACAGAGATCACAAAGCTCTGGACAGCAGTCTTCAATGTTTCTGGCGTGAGATGTTGTCTGTGTTTGTAGAGAAGACCAAGCCGTGTATTTGGAGCTCTAGCAACATTGTCAGCGTGAGATCCATAGGAGAGATTAGGATCAAGCTGTATCCCTAAGTATTTGAAGGACACCAATTGTTTACGCCAGTGGGTAGTGCTCTGGGCTCCTGTGCCGGTAAGCTAAGTTCATGGGAGAGCTCATTGACCCAGCTGGATGGCCTGAGGCTGTGGGAAAGGGCGTTGTAACGTGACACCACCCTCCATACTTGGAAAGGGTAAGTGCAGGGTTGCCTGCATGGGCCCCAAGTACCATAGCGTGAAAATAACTCTTCTCTTGGCATAGGGCCCTGTATCTCTGTACTCATGGACACCAGAGGGCCTGTGATTTGGCTGAGAGATGGATTTTTTTGCCCCGTGCAACTGTATCTGTGGCCACATGGAAGTGTAGGATCCAGAGGACCCTGTGCTTCCACAGTCTACCAGACAGCCCAATGAATCACTGACATCCTTCGATGCATGGAAGTGCAAGACCTGCAGGGCCCTGCACTTCTGTAGGTGGATACTTTTGGTGCAGGGGACACTATCTCAAAAGATATTCCACTATCTCAAAACAAAAAATGACTTACCATAGTAATATAATTTCTCCCAAGGGATCCCTCGCTATGCATACTGTTACAATCAGCCTTCAGGTATGAGCTGTCACAGTGGAATTATATGTAAATTAGGGAACGATGGAATGAAATTCATATCTCTGCCATGTGGTCATTCTCCACTTTGCCCTCTAACATCAGATTTGTTTCAATAGCCAGGGTAGCAGTGACCACTAAGCTAGCTAGACTTGACCTAAGGAAAAAAAATAGAAAAAAAACAAACAAAATGATTGGTCCCCACTGGGACAAGCTATGGCAGACTAAAGTTATGCATCAAAAACAGCCCAAACTGATTGTAGGCAATGCAAAAGTAATGATCAAGCAATAACTGAAGACTGAAACAATAACTGATTCTTGGAGAATCTTTTCCAGGTTCAGAAAAGGGAGGTAGGGCGGGGTGTGTTAAGCATAGTGAGGGATCCCTTGGAAGAAACAAGATTACTATGGTAAGTTTTTCTCCAAATCCCAGGATTCCCTCACTATGCTTATTGTTGCAGCCTACAAAAGCAGTACCTTGTGAGGCTGGGTATAGAACCAATTTAGGGAAAAGATTCTGCAAGACAGCAGTGCCAAACCTGGTATCCCTTCTGGACCGCACATCCAGAAAATAGTGTTTTGTAAAGGTGTGTAATGTTTTCCAGGTAGCTGCTTTACAAATTTCTAGCAAGGGGACATCCCTTGCAGCTACCACAGAGGCAGAGGTGCCATGTGTGGATTTGTGCCCCGAGGCCTTGTGGAGGTAGTCTGTCAGCTTTGCTGTAACAGAACTGGATAGAGGAGACTATCCAGTGAGCAATAGTTCTCTTGGGGGTTGGTCTATCCTTCGCTTCACCATATGTGAGGAACAGCTGTGAGCGGAAAGATCTGAGATCCTTGGTGCAGTCCAGGTAGTAACTAAGTGTCCTCTTAATGTCCAAGCTGTAGAGTCTGTACTCCTCAGAGCTGGATTTTGCTGTAAAGAACACTGAAAGGGTGATGGACTGGTTCAGAGGACACTCAGACTTCATATTAGTCATTAGGACCACCTTGCCTCTGTGAAAAAATGATGTAATTCTGATCTGTACAGAGGGCCTGCAATTCTCACATCCTTCATGCAGAAGTCATGGTAACCAGGAACACTGTTTTCCAAGTGACATGCTTCATATCAGCAGTAGCCATGGGCTCAAATGGGTAGATTATGAGCTTCACTATGCACATGTTCTAATCCCAAGAGGGGACTGGGTCCCTAACCAGAGGATGCAGGTACAGAAGCCCTTTAAAGAACCTCCTAAGAATGGTGTGTAAAGCCACCATTTTCTCCTTACCTCCCAAAGCATAAGCGGATATGGTATCCAGGTGCACCTTAAGGGTTTTAAGGCAGAGGTCCAGGGCCTGAAGGTGGACTAAGTAGTCCAGGATTGTGGAGAGCTCTGCTTGTAAAGGGCTGAACTACTTAGGGGCACACCACAGAGAGAACCTTTTCCACTTGGAAGAATAGGTTTTCCTAGTAGCTGGCTGCCTGGAGACCCTGAAGACTTTCAGGACTTCCTCGGAGAGGTGAAAGTCTGTGGAAAATTCTAGCTCTTCAAGAACCATGCCTGGAGGTGCAGTGACCTGAGGTTTGGGCAGTGTTGGGTAAGTCACTTTTTTCTATTACTTTCTATTACTTTTGGAAACTTGTTCCAGAAAACTTTGTGCAGTCACTAGCAAGGATGAAGAAGTACTGGAAAAAGTAATACACCTTACAGTTACAATTACTTATGTCTTTTTATACAAAATAAATCTGTAACTGTAAATTATATTTATTTGAAAGTAACTAGTAACTAACCTATTACTTTAAAAAAATATCATCTGTTATAGTTATTTATTATTTTTCGTATTGTTTTTGTATAAAAAGAAATAAGTAACTATAATTGTAAAGTGTATTACTTTTTCTAGTAATTCTCCATCCTTGTTAGTGACAGCACAGAGCTTCCTGGAACAAATTTCCAAACATAATAAAACGTAATAGAAAAAGTAACTTACCCAACACTGGGTTTGGGAAGGCGATTTTGCCTTGGGATGTGGTAAGCAGGTTGTGCCTCAGTGGGAGGCTGATGGACTGCTTGATGGAGACGGCCAGGAGGAGGGAGTACCAGACTTGCCTAGCCCCAATCTGGGGCCACCAGTATCATGGTGGCAGACTGGTTCCTCAGCTTCAGCAACACTCTCAGCAAGACAAGGAAGGCATACAGGAACCTTTCTGACCAGTCTAGAGTCAAGGCATCCACTGGGACTGAGCCCACTGCTGCAGGCCTGCAACAAAACAGGGGGAGCTGGTGATTCTCCCGAGAAGCAAACATCTTCTGAACACTGTGGCCAATACCTGCTTGTTCAGGGTCCATTCATGGCATCCCTGGCTGATCCTGCTTAGGGAATCTACCAAGACTTTGTCTTTTCCTGGAAGGTGAACTGCTGAAAGCTGCACTTCTAGGAAGTAAGCCAGGTTCCAGATCTTCATTGCTTCTGTTCGCAGCTTTGAGGATATTGCGCCCCCTAGTTTGTTGAGGTAGTACATAGTAGTAGTGTTGTCTGTACTGATTGCTCTTGACTTGAGGGGCAAATGACTGCACAGCCAGGAAACTGCCCAGAGTTCCAGCAGGTTTAAGTTCTCTTGGAATTCCTGAGGGGGCCACATGACACTTACTGTCAAGTTGGCTGGGTGAGCCCCCCAGCCTAGGAGGGGCCATATGTTGTTGGAACTACTGTGGGCGACCTCTGAAGGAATGTCACACCCTTCCTGAGGTTGCCCTCTTCCTTCCACCATTCCAGTGCTCTCATGAGAGACCTTGTCACAGGCGCTAGTCATGACAGAAGGTCTCGTTTTGGGGACCAGTGGGCCATTAGGTGGTAATGGATGTCTCTCATTTGGAACCTGGCCCCTGTCACCACTGCTGTGGAGGAGGCCGCATTGCTTAACAGCTGGAGGAAGTCTCTTGCTGACCCAGGACAAAGAACTTTGCCAGACTGATGAGATTTTTCACTCTGTCTTGAGGGAGGAAGGACCTCCCTCGGAGGGCATCCAACTCTGTTACTATGAACCCTGGCATTTGAACTGAGTCTGTCTGGGACTTTTGGGTGTTTATGAGAAATCCCCAAGTCCTCCAGGATACTTTGAGCAAGAAGAAGAGAGGCCTTGGCCTGCTGGTGTGATCTTTCTATGATCAGCAAGTCATCTAGGTAAGGGAAAACCAGTACTCCTTGTCTCCTGAGGTATGCTGCCACCACGGCTAAGCACTTTGTGAACACCCTGGAAGCTGAGGAGAGTCCAGAGGGGAGGGCTGCAAAATCTGACAACCCTCTTCAATCTATCATTGGAAATAGGGGAGGTGCTGCAGGACTGGAGGAGGGTGGATCTAGTCCCACTACACAAAAGTGGGAATAGAGAGGAAGTAGGGAATTACGGTTCCATGTCATAATAGTGACTGCAGAAAGGTGAATGGTCATAATGGTGCCGAATCACATCGCGACGACTTTAGGAGAAGTCTTTACTTGCGGGGGAGCTTTACCTCCCACGGCCTCCCTTGTGTGGGATTCCCCCAATCCCCCCAATTATATATTCCAACTCCGGGGGGTGGGCACACCTCGGGGATAGGGGGAACCACCGGTCGCAGAAAAGTGTTGGCGCTGTAATTCTGTCGCCGTTGTGACAGTTCGGCTTTCCACAGTCGCTGTCTTCACGGGTTACCAGAAGTACAGGCCTGTCAGCTTGATGTCGGTGGTGGGCAAGGTAATGGAATTGCTACTGAAGGAAAGGATCGAGGGAATACCTTGTTGAGAATGGACTGCAGGATCTGAGGCAGCATAGTTTCACAGAGGAGACATCTTGCCAGACAAACCTGATAGAGTTCTTTGATTAGGTGACCAAGGAGGTGGATCAGGTAGGGGCTGTAGATATGGTCTACCTGGATTTCAGCAAGGCCTTTGACACCGTTCCGTGTAGGAGACTGATAAGCAAGCTGAGGAGCCTGGGGTAGAGCCTAAAGTGGTAAAATGGGTGGAAAGTGGGCTGAGCAATAGGAGTCAAAGGGTGATGGTAAATGGCACCCACTCTGGAGTAGGCAAAGTGACTAGTGGGGAGCCGCAGAGGACAGTGATGGGGTCGGTCCTCTCCAATGCCTTTATAAGTGACATTGCAGCGGGACTGGAAGGAAAGGTATGCCTGTTCGCAGATGATACGAAGCTCTGCAACAGAGTGGGCATACTAGGGGAGTTATGCAGAATGAGAGATAATTTGAAAAAAACTGGAAGAATGGTCACAGGTTTGGCAGCTGGGTTTTAATGCAAAAAAGTGTAAAGTCTTGCATATGGGGCTCAGGAACCCGGGGGCAACATACCAAATGGGAGGAGAGGTACTGACAGTCACAAAGCAGGAAAGGGACCTGGGGGTGATAATTTCTGATGACCTAAAGGTAGCTAGACAGTGTGACAAGGCAGTGTGAAGAGCTAGTGGAATACTCAGATGCATAGGGAGAGGTATCACCAGCAGAAGGAGGGAGGTAATGTTGCCACTTTATAGATCACTGGTGAGACCCCACCTCGAGTACTGTGTTCAGTTCTGAAGGCCCTATGTCTGATAGGACATAGATAGGGTGGAGACGGTACAAATGAGAGCAACCAAAATGGTGCAGGGCCTACATCAGAAGCCCTACAAAGAGAGACTCAATGATTTAAATATGTACTCCCTGGAAGGCAGGAGGGAAAGGCGGGATATAATAGAGACATTCCAGTACCTAACAGGGATAAACAAGGAACAGGAACAGAGCATTTTCCAAAGGAAAAGATGTTCAAGGACAAGAGGACACAGTATGAGGCTGGAGGGGGGAAGGCTCAGGGGAAACGTGAAGAAGTACTTCTTTATGGAGAGGGTGTTGGATGCTTGGAACAGCCTTCCAGAGGAAGTGGTGGGGGCTAAAACAGTCAGAGGATTTAACAATGCATGGGAGAGACACAAGGGAATCTTAGAAGCAAGGAGGGGGTGTAAGCCGGATGCCAAGTAGGGTCTCTGGTGGCACTACAGGTATGGAATTTTTGGCAGACTGGGGGGCCAAGTGGTCTTTATCTGCCGACAACTTCTATGTTTCGATGGCAATCACTAATTTCTATCCTGAATCTTAGATACTTTATGTGGCTGGGCCTGATCAGAACATGAAAATAGGCATGTTTCAGGTCTAAGTACCCTAGGCAGCCCCCGTGCTGAAGGGATGAGATCACTGCAGCCAGGGTTACCATCTTGAACTTTTCCTTTTTCAAGTGATTGTTCAGATATCTGAGATCCAAAATGGGTCGCCACTCCTCATTTTTCTTTTGAGTGAGGAAGTACTTTGAATAAAGGCCTTTTCCCCACTGAAATGGGGGGCCTTTTTCTGCTGCTTTTGCCTGCAGCAGCTTTTTGACCTCTAACTTCAGCAGAATTGTTCTGTTGGAGTTGTAGGTGAGAAGTTTCTGCTAACCTGCGGTCTGGGGAACTTTTTGAACTGCAGTGTGGGCCCCTGGCTCACTACTTCTAGGAGCCACTTATTTGTGGTGATACTCTTCCATTCCTGAAAACAAATGAGCCAGTCTTCCTCCCCACTGGCAATGGGTGGGCAACCTGGACTGATTCATCAGGAGTTCTGCTTGGCCTGACCCTCTGGAGCTGGGGCTGAGTCAGCACATTTGGAGCCTCTCCTGCCCCTGCCTCTGCCTCTGAAGAAGCCTCTCAGCTGAGAGAAGTCATAACATAGGAAGCCACAGGGAAAATAAACCCTACCTCCCCTTCCATTAGGCCCATAGGAAGTGGAGGCATTTTTCTTCTCAGTGTTGCTTTTATAGGTGGCTTTATACTCCTCCACCTTTTTCACGTATGCCTCTGTCTTGTCATCAAATAAGGAGTTTCCTTCACAGGGAAAAGCCATGGCCTTCGTTTGGGTGTCTTGGAACAGGTTTGTTGTCCTCATCCAGGCAAACACAGAAACATAGAAACTGACAGCAGGAAAGGACCGCAAGGCCTATCCAGTCTGCCCATTTTCCCTACCTACTGCAAAAAAATGCAGACCCTCCTTGATCTCCAGCTTTACCTTCTTGTTCCTATCGCTAGGGTTCCCCTATGCCTGTCCCATGCATTTCTTAATTCTCCCACTGTATTTGCCCCCACCACCTCTGCTGGGAGTCTATTCCATGCATCCATAACCCTTTCCGTGAAGAAATACTTTCTCACGTTACCCTTAGTCTACCCCTTCCAACCTCATGTCATGCCCCCTCATTCCTGAACATCTCCGTTTCTGAAAGATGCTACCCTCCGGTACCCTATTTATGCCCTTTAGATATTTGTAGGTTTCTGTCATATCTCCCGTCTCTCCTCTCCTCTAGGGTATACATACTGAGGCCTTCCAGTCTCTCCTCATATGCCTTTGGTGCAGGCCCTGAAACATCTTTGTTGCCCTTCTTTGAACTGCCTCCACCCTGTCTATTTCCTTATGGAGATGCGGTCTCCAGAACTGGACACAGTACTCCACATGAGGCCTCACCAATGATCTGTACAGTGGCATTACCACCTCTCTTCTTCTGCTGGTGATACCTCTCCCTATGCACCCCAGCATCTCACTGGCTCTCCCCACAGCCTTGGCACATTGTTTGGCTGCCTTTAGGTCATCAGATATGATTACCCCCCCAAATGATCCAAATCCCTTTCCTATTTGGTGAATATCAGTATCTCCCTTCCCTCCCCCATCATGTAATCCTCCCCTTGGTTCTTGCGTCCCAAATGCAAGATTTTGCACTTTTTTGCATTGAATCTCAGCTGCCACACTCTAGACCATTCCTCCAGTTTACCTATGACCCTCCTCATTTTTTCCACCTCTCCTGGAGTGTCCACCCTGTTGCAGATCTTATTGTCATCTGGAGAGGTTGAGGGTATTCACCATCTGCCTCACAAAAGCATGATGTGAGGAAAAATTGTCCTGGCCCCAGGGAGGAGAACCAAACTCCTGCTCAGGAGAACCATCAGGGCTATGGGCTCCCCTTCCTCCTCATCATCATCATAGTAGAACCTTCTTAAATATATTGCATGGGCCATGACCCTATAGGCAGTGTCATTGATATACACTGCCATATGAAACTGGTACTTAGCAGCATCCAGGGCTGATTTTGCAGTCTCTGCTAAATCTTGTGCCAAATCCCTAGAAGCCTTTTCACTCATAGCCAGGACAGAACGCCATAGAACTTTCTAGTACTGGGCAGTATAAGCTATATAATCTGCCTGTCTTAGCAGCGGGGAAGCAGAAGTATAAACTTTCTTCCCTACACTACACAGCTTTCTGGAATCTTTGTCTGGGGGCAACCTTTGCCTTATCACAGGCCGTAGCCTGCACTACTCCTTCATGATTAGGATGGGAATAGAGGTACTCAGCACCTCATTCATCAAGCTGGTACTTCTTTTCACTCTTTTTGTCAATGCCAAGTGTGGAGGTGGGAGTCTGTAACAACCTACAGATTGCCTTCTTAAGGGGTTTATGCACTTGAAGGAGCAACCTCTTAGCTGGGATTAAGCCCATCATGTCCAAGAACTCCACCACATCCTCATCCCACACAGTCTCCTGGGTGGAGAGGTTGAGGGTGTTCACCATCTGCCTCACAAAAGCATAATGTGAGGAAAAATTGTCCTGGCCTTAGGGAGGAAAACCAGACTCCTACTCAGGAGAACAATCAGGCTCTATGGGCTCCCCTTCCTCCTCCTCCTCATCGTCATAGTAGAATTCGGCCCTCCTGATGCTGACTGGGTTAACGGCGTGCTGGCTTCTGACTTCTCTACTCTCGAGGATTGGTTCCGGGGTAAACAACTAGTCCTGAATATGAAAAAGACAAAATGTATGATTTTTTCCCCCACCTACCCTCCTCCCAGCGCACTCTCACACCCCTTACGATCACCTCCCTCTCTGGAGATATTCTTGAGAATGTCAACTCCTTTAAATATCTGGGTATTACTCTGGACTCATCTCTCTCGCTCTTAAAGTGCATGCCTCCAATGTCTCAAAATCTCTGAAACAGCACATAGGCCTGCTCTACAGGATATGCCCTTTCCTATCCTCTGGTTCCTGCCTCAAGATTGCCACAGCTTCAAATGTTAGGCTGTCCTGTATGGATACTACGTCTGCTAGGCATAATGTGTAAATATGTTATTACCAGCCTGTGCTTTGTATAAAATGTTTAGAGATTCATAAATTATAACTTTCCTGCTAGCTATCCTCAGCACGCTGATACTTTCACTCTATACCAAACAGCCTGTAAGGTTTTATATTGTATAGTGGAACGTTGTTCTCACCCAAAATCCAGCCTTACAAAAACGCTGCTCATCCACACATGCTTATATGAATGGAACACTGTTCTGACCATACATGCCGAATAGCATTCCATTCATTTAAAGTAGAAAGCTCACCGACATCAACAGAAAACTACCACTGGCCATTGGCCAATATCACTGAAACAGACAGAAAATGACCACGGCGGTTTACAGACAAGCTAACAGGTAACAGAAAAGCTGGATCAGCTAGATTCTGATCCGTAAAAAGTTTTAAACTCACATTTTTCAGCCTCGGGACAGGTATTTTCCTCGCTTAGCGAGACGTCCGTCCACCATGTTTTATTTTTCTAAATCCCGCCCACAGCAGAGCGGCAACCTGTAAGGTTTTGTGTCTGTTGTACATAATGTGTATACTTGATATTGCCTTGCCTGTGCTTTGTATAATATGCTCTGTAACTTATTCTGTATATTTAACAGCTACCTTGCCTCTGTACTTTGCATAATTTCTTTCTATATTTGTAATGTTTTGCCTTCTACCCCTCCCGGGTCAACCCTAAAAAAGGTACTGCAACTGTCTCAGTTGACTTACCCGGTCACCAAAACTCAAATAAAATAAAATAAATAAATAAAAAAGAATCTTTAAAACAAATATCTTGGTAGTTAGAGCGGTATAAATAGGAAAACTGTAAAGTAAAAAGGATTTTCTGCGGTTCCTAGGAATTGCTGGGGAACTAGAGAAAACCACTAAAACCACCAAAACTAAACTAAACTAAAGCAGAGATTCAAAGGAAATAAAACTGCTCAGTAGAAAATAAAAAAAAAGTGTAAAACTGGAAATCAGATGAAGAGAGCTCTTCGGGCGCCTTCTTCCTCAGGCAGAGAAATAAACCTGATGCTAGAGGGCAGGGTGCAGTGTAACCACACAGCAGAGAACTGAATTTAATTCCACCGTTCCCTAATTTACATAAAATTCCGGGCAGCTCAGACCTGTAGGCTGACAGAAACATTAAGCATAGTGAGGAAGAAAACATTATTCACCATAGTAGTGTTTCTTCTAATGGAGTCTTGCTGTATTCTGACAATATGCAGTTAGCTCCAGCACTTGAACTGTCCCGGAGAGTTAAGGGTTAAAGTCTATGCAAGGCATAGAATGTTGAGCTCGAGATCGGTTTTCAAACCTCTGTCCCTGGTACATTCTAATGTAACCGTCAGATTCTTACAAGCACTAATGCTAACTAACTAGCTTTATGACATTTTTAGAAATTTAAGCCACAGGCCAACAAGTCCTTGGGTCCAAAAATACTCAACTCGAGAACCCAAGAAGAAAACCTTTATCTAGATAGTGATAATAATAATAGTTTTTTTTTAATTCAATCATGCCCATTCTAGCCAGGATGAGTTAAAGAGGTACACCTCTGGGGTACAACACTGCACCTGCCAAACCCACATCCCAACAGAAGGTTCTGAGAGGGGAGGCAGGGAGGGAGGTCAGAATAAAGCAAGACTCCATTAGAAGAAACATTACTATGGTGAGTAATTTTTTTTTTCAAACACCATGCAGTCTTGCTGTATTCTGACAATATACAGACTACCAAGCAGTACCCCCTAGGAGGAGGGATCCACAGAACCTACTCTGGGAAGAGGCTCTGCAGTATTGCTGTGCCAAACCTAGCATCTCTTCTGGCTTGAGTATCTGGACAGTAATGCTTGGTAAATGTGTGAACAGTTTTCCAGGTGGCTGCTTTACAGATTTCCAAAAGGGGAATATCCTTAGCTGCTGCCAAAGAGACAGATGTACCCCTGGTCGAGTGAGCCCTCAAGCCTGAGGAGGGCTCCTTGCCCAATTTCATGTAACAAAACTGAATGCAAGAGACAATCCACCTGGCTATTGTTCTCTTGGTGGCAAGTTTATCCTTTCCCACTTCTCCATAAGTGAGAAACAACTGAGAGCAGCCATTTCTATGGGCCTTAGTATTGACCATTTAATAGCTTAATGCCCTTTTTACATCCAGACTGTGCAGCCTTCTCTCACCTGAAGACGAATGATCAGTGAAAAACACTGGCAGGGACATAGAGAGAAATTTTCTATTTGTCCTGAGAACCACCTTATCCTTGTGGAAGGCAATAAAGTCAGGTTCTACTGACAAAGCTTGTAATTCACTGATCCTCCTGGCTGAAATAATGGCCACCAGGAAGACAGTCTTCCAAGTCAAGTACTTTAGTTCAGCCGAAAACAAGGGTTCAAAGGGGGGCTGCATGAGCTGTGCAATACAGATATTCAGATCCCAAGAAGGAGATGGTTTTCTTAAGGGAGGGTTAAGATGTACCAAACCTTTAAAGAATTTACTAAAGACAAGGTGAGATGCAAGGGAAGATCCCTTCCCTGCAGAAGAAAAGAAGACACAGCTGCTAGATGATCTTTAAGAGTAGCAGGCCTGAGGCCTAAACCATTCAAGTGGACCAAATAGTCCAGAGTTGTGGATATGTCAGATGAATTTTGCTCTACATTCCTCTGAGAGCACCATATGCTGAATCTCTTCCACTTAGAATTATAAGTTTTTCTGGTGGAAGGCTTCTTAGAAACCTTCAGAACATCTAGAACCCCTTGTGAGAGATGCAATCCTGCATACTCTAACTCCTCAAGAACCAGGCTTTGAGCCTGAGAGACTGAAGAGTGGGGTAACAAATCCTCCCCTGAGAAGAGGACAGGAGGTCCTGCCTCCTGGGAAGACAGAGAGGAACTGTCACTGTCAGGGACAGTAACAGAGGATACCAAGGTTGTCTGGCCCAATCCGGTGCCACCAATATCATTGTACAGGGCTGAGACCCGATTTTTATCAGTACTCTGAATATCAGAGGAGAGGCGTATAGAGAGGCGTATAGAAACCTGTTTTTCCAGTCCAACAGGAGAGCATCCTGGGGTACAGACCCCAGGAGTGGGGGTCTGCAGCAGAACAGAGGAAGCTGATGATTGTCTGGGGCTGCAAAGAGATATATCTCTGGAGTGCCCAACCTCCTGCAAGGAATGTGAAGAACTTGAGAAAGTAAGCCAACGACCATACCTTCATGGCTTCTGTGCACAAGGCCATGGACTGATTTCCTCTTTGCTTATGTAGTACATGGTGGTGGTGTTGTCAGTTCTGACTTGCACCGCCTTGCCCTGTATCGATTCTGATAATGCTTGAAGGGCTAGAAACACAGCCCTGAGTTCCAGAAGGTTGATGTGAAGGAGAGATTCCTGCTGTGACCATGTGCCTTGAGCACTGAGGTTCCCCAAATGAGCTCCCCAACCCAGAAAGGATGCATCTGTTGTGAGGACAACTGAGGGTGCCTGGTGAAGGAAAGGGACTCCTTGCCTGAGATTGTCCTCCTCCATCCATCACTGAAGAGCCTGGACACGAGTCCGAGTTACTGGAATTAACTTGATAAAGGGGGGTCCTTTCTCTGAGAGCAGAAGGATCTGAGGTGAAACTGAGTGTCCCTCATTTGGAACTGGGCCCCTTGGACCACTGCAGTGGAAGCTGCCATGTAGACTAGAAGCTGGAGAAAATGCCTGGCCAGACAAGACACTCGAGGTCTGAAAGAGGCTGCCAGATCTGTGAGAGCCTTTACCCTTGGGAGAGGAAGAAAGGACTTTGCCTGAATGGTATCCAGCTCTACCCCTATGAAGGTGAGAAGCTAGACTGGCTCCAGTACTAACTTGCAGAGATTGAGAAGAAATCCTAGGGAACCCAGAAGCCTCTGGGTAATAGTCAGAGCCGACTTCACTTGGTCTGAAGACTGGCCTACAATGAGCCAGTCATCTAGATAGGGAAAGAGAGAGAGAGATGCCTTGCCTTCTGAGGAAGGCTACAACCACCGCTAGGCATTTTGTAAAAACTCTGGGAGCAGATGTCAGGCCGAAAGGCATTGCTCTGAACTGATAATGACCTGAGGGCAACTCGAACCTGAGGTACTTTCTGTGGGAGCATCTGATTGGAATGTGAAAATAGGCATCCTTGAGGTCCAGAAAGGCTAGCCAGTCTCCTGGCCTCAGAGAGGGAAGAATGATTTCCAGAGTCACCATTTTGAATTTTAGTTTTGTAAGATGTTTGTTCAGATATCTTAGGTCTAGGATGGGCTGCCACTCCCATGTCTTTTTTTGAGCGAAGAAAGTACCTCTAGTACAACCCTTTTCCTCTGTGCAATAGAGGGACTTGTTCCACAACTTTTAGAAGCAATAAGGAGAAAACCTCTGCCTCTAACGCAGCTGTTTCCAGACGTGTGGCAGGTTTGAAGGATCTTGCTCTTATTTG
Organism: Neoceratodus forsteri; assembly: GCA_016271365.2. Lineage (NCBI taxonomy): Eukaryota > Metazoa > Chordata > Ceratodontiformes > Ceratodontidae > Neoceratodus > Neoceratodus forsteri. Next base: position 336,938,956 of record CM057459.1, read on the forward strand.
GGAAAATTTCTTAAAACTGAGAGCAAGCCCCTGGCTCACCACTTCCAGGACCCATTTGTCTGAAGTAACAGATGCTCATGCCTGGAAGAAGTGATCCAGCCTGCCCCCTACTGGAATAGGGGAGGCAACCTGATCTGACACATCAGGGTGTCTGCTTGGCAGGAGTCTTAGGCTGGGAAGTGGATGTAGCCCTGCTCATCCCCTTCTGCCTCTCTCTCTGAAGAAACCCCTCTGCTGGAAAGCAGGGGAGACCTGGGCTTGGTAAAAAGGCATCTGAAAAAGCCTACCCCTGCCAGCCCTAGACTACTACTTCTGAGAAGTAACTTGCCTTTCCTTGGCCACTGCACTCCTATAGGTAGTCCTATACTCATCCATCTTTTTCATATACATCTCTGTCTGCTCCCCAAACAGAAAGTTTTGTGTAACAGGAAAATTCATGGCCTTAGCCTGGGTATCCTGAGAAAGGCTAGTACATTTGAGTCAAGCAAATCTCCTTAAGGAGACAGATGTAGCCATGACTCTTGATGACACATCATTTGAGTCCACAGCAGCATGAAACTGAACCTTGGATGCCTCAATCCCATCTGCAGCCACCTCTTCCAGCTCCTTGGCCAGCTGGGAAGGGGCATTCTTTGCTAGTTCCAGAATTGTATCCCACCTAGATTTCTGGTACCTAGCCACATAAGCCATATGGGCTGGCAGTATAGCCTAGAGGTTAGAGAAATGAGGTATGAATGAGCTTGATACATCCAGCAGACCAGACCCGAGTTTGATTCTCACAACCTCCACTTGCATACTGTGTGACTCTGAGCAAGTCACTTAACTGCCCAGTGCTCTCAGGTCACCCCTGAAAACAGGCACTTGAGCCTATTGGGCCTTACCCGGTTATCAAAGACTAAAATAAAAAATATGAGAGGCCTGCCTGAGTCCCAAGGAGGATGCTAATTACTGTTTTTTTTTTTTTGCCATAACATCCAGCTTCCTGGAATCCTTATCTGGGGTGTGTGAAGCCAAGTGAATATTAGCCTTGTCACAGGCCGCAACCTGCACAACCCCAACATTGCTGCAATGGCTTAGAGGAATTCCGTACCAGAACCTGACAACATATACCTCCTGTTCATCTTTTTATCCACAGGAGGTATAGAAGTGGGTGCCTGAATAATTTTTTGTGTCTGTTTCCCCAAATATTTGTGCAGGGGAATAGACAACCTTTTTGACTCTGGGATATCCATCATCTCCACAAAGTCAGGTTCCTCTTCTTTTTCAGAAGCTACCACAGTTGGAAACTGAACAGTCTCTGCCACTTTTTTTGTAAAACCAAAAGTGGAAAGGGGGCTCAGAAAGTCTGGGAGGAGAAACTAAACTAGGCCTGTCTAGGGAGATATCAGGCTCCACTGGCTCATCTAGGCCTCCAAAATCATCATCATCTTCTTTTCCTTCCCACTTCAATTCATAAAAGGCCTCCGGATCATATTCAGAGAAAACCTGAACCAACTCAACCGATCGCTGTCGTGGGGAGCTAGGAGAGAGAGCAGATGGTGGCTGAGGCTGACTCCGGGAGCGACTACAGAACGGGGGTGAAGGCAGCAGACCGGTTGAGTTGGTGGGATTTGCCTGGCATCCCAAACCCTAAGCACTGACCTGGAGTGGAGTGAGAGACGGCAGCATGAACTGGGTTGTTGGGCTGCCTCTGAAGTTAAACTTACTGGATCAGAGCAGAGCTGCGAAGGGTCTCTGTGCGAAGCTCAGTGGATGAGCACTAGCTGAACAGGCTTGCCCTGAGGTGGGTGCAGAGTGTGACTATTTTCCCCAGGGGGTAGGGGGCGCCAGCTGGAGGGTGGGCATTTACCTGAGCTCCTGGAGCTGCGGTGGTCTGCCTAACGGGGGTCGGGTAGCTCCGGCGGCTTAGGTGGGGGATTGGGTTGTGCTCTGGTGCCTGCCTGGGGGTAAGTTCTGGGCCTGGCATTGGACCATCAAGGTGGCATTAACTGACCTGATTTTTAGGACTGATTCCATCATTAAATCGACCGTTGATTGATAATGTTTTTGCCGAAGTATTTCCACTTGTCAGGCGCTGAAACTGCTCTGTCACCGGCTGGGTTTTCTGTGAGCAGCTTTGTTCCGTCTTTTGAGCTAGGAGTTTGCTGTTGCTGGACTGGATGGAATTGGCGGACCTGCTGGGTTTGGGTGACCGCCTGGTTTTATGCATACCACGGGGTTGGGAACAGAGCATGCTGAGGGTCAGACCATTGTTTCTGTTACATTCCAGGCTTCCCAGAGAGTCAGCCGGTTGGCTGATTTGAACAGAGTCAAGGTAGTGGGCTGCTGGTAAAATCTGAGGGGCGGTCATCTCTGGAACACTGGTTCAGCTGGAGATTTAAAGCTGGAGGCCCATAAAGAAGAATTTGGACTGGTATACTGCATAGTTTGATTCCTTTTGATTGTTTGTTTTTACTTTTCTAGTTTGGGCCGGAATATGTTTTATGGGCAGTGAGAGTGCCTTGTGACTGCCTAAACCTTTAGAAGAACCCTGCAATTCCTTCATAGGGATATGTGAGAGATATCACCTAGAAGATTTTTTTGCCAGTGAGAGTGCCTAGAAACTGACCAAAACTTTATGTAATTTCCATTAATTTCAAAGATATGTGAGATATATCATCCGGAATATTGCTTTTATAGAATATCTGAGGAGGTGGGAGCTCCTCAGGCCCCTTTTACAAATATTTCAGTGGCCTTGTTTATATCATTACCTGCAGTTGTAGTATAGCTATTTTTACACAAGGATATTGCTGAAGATTTAATGCTGCATATAGTTGAAAGTGTTATTGTATGGCCATTGGACTGTGGTCACTTGGCCTTATGTGATTGATTTTATTTTAATTGTTGTATTTAAATAGTAATTTGTGTTTTTTATTGATTTGGGGGTTGGCATTGTTGGGGGTTGGTGGGTGGTGTTTATTTGTTGGAGTGCGGATGTTGCTGTGTTTGGGTTCCCCTCCAGTCTGTGAGAGAGAGACTGGTGGGGGTATTGTAAGTATTATTATTATTTTTTAATTTATGTTGTTGCTTTGGTTTTTAACATTAGAAATTTGAGTGTTTTTGCTCCTGGGTGTAAACAGATAGTATGTGTAGGGAAGGTTCAAGGACGGTCAGGCAATATTATCCCACCAGGCTCAGGGAACTGCGCCCCTTTGACTGCCCATCTTTGCCAACAGAGATTTACAAACGCTGTCAATTCCTCAGGATTGCTAGGAGGCGCAGGAAGGGGTGCGGAGCTGGGCTTGATGGGGGAATGGAAAAGGGGGGATGTATTGGGGTGGTGGGGACCATGTGACGCCCTGGGGCGAAATGGTGCCAGGACAGGGGTAATCCCTGTCTTGTTCTGATACCAAGGGGCCCAGCAATTGAGGCTGGATAGGAGTCGAGGTCTTCCCCATCATCTCATCCAACCCGGGCGGTGTTATATAATGCAAGGTCCATCAGAAACAAGACAGCTATTATAGCTGATCTTGTTCAAACAGTAGACCTGACATGTATCACCAAGACCCGGCTGGATGAAAATGCAGGCCCAGTATTGGCTTCTGCTGTTCCAGCTGGGTTCTCGGTGATTCACCGCCCGAGGCTGGATCGTAAGGGTGGGGGTGTGGCCATCTTTTTAAGACTGAACTGGGCCTTGTGGATGTTCCAGTGGGGACCACTAGATCCTTTGAGTGCATCACGGGTGAGGGTGTAGGCTGTAGGATACTCCCTCATTTACCGTCCGCCAGGTGATGAGGGTTTATTCCTAAAAGAGACTGCGGACTCCATCGTTGACACGATATTGGAGTTCCCCAGATGGACAATTCTGGGGGACTTCAATGCCTGGGTCGATGATGAACTCTCGCAGTTTGGTCAAAATCTCCTCCAGCTAATGACAATGCTGGGCCTTACACAGGTAATTACCTCTTCTACCCATATAGGAGGTCACTGACTGGATCTGCTGCTTCTCCTGGGGATGGAGATCAATGATTTGGGGGTGGAACCAGTCAGTTGATCTGATCATCACACCATAGGGTTCAGTTTCGGGGCCCCCCAAATGGACCTACCCCTTCAGAGCTGGTCCGGTACCACCCTTTAAGGGGAGTTACCCTGGATGATCTATCGGCAATGCTGGACCTATCGGGATTGCTGGGTGAAAGCACAGGTCCTGGGGATCTCATTCTAGCCTATAATAAGGCAGTGGGAGATGCCATGGACTTGATTGCTCCTGTTCATGTTCGACCACTCACTCTTCGCCCAAGGTCCCCTGGTATGATGGGGCCTTGAAGGAGTTGAGGCAGGTTGGTCGAAGGCTGGAGAGAGCATGCGGAAGTTGGCCTGGATGCTGACAGGCTTAGATTAATGGAACATTATAAAGGGTCATCAATCTGAAATCATCCGTAAGAAGGCAGAGTTCCTGTCCAGGGAGATTTCTGCTGTGCAGAACAGACCGGCTCAGCTTTTTCGAACCGTTGACAGATTGTGCAATCCAATCTGTCTCCAGTCCAGAAGAGCTTTTTCACAAATTAAGTGTGATGAGCTAGCTCAGTTTTTCATAGATAAGGTTGCCAGCATCAGGTCCGGAATTGGCCTGGCTCTCTCCATGAGGGACTACGGAGGTCGATGGGAGATGATGGGCACCCGGTCCGTCTGGACAGATTTCAGCCTACCGGAATTCATGGACATTGTAAAGATTGTCCAGACCTTGTGCCCAACCTGTTGTAGTTTGGATCTGGGCCCTACCTCCCTTCTAGTGGGATGTGTAGATGTTATCTTCCCGATCCTAGCTGAAATTGTTTGGAGATCCTTGGAGAGGGGAGTTTTCTCAGATTCCCTAAAGGAGGCAGTCATTCGACCGCTCCTTAAAAAACCCTCCTTGGATCCTGATGATCCAGCTAACTACCAACCTGTCTCTAACCTTCCATTTGTGAGGAAGGTTATTGAGAAGGTGGTTGCATTGCAACTGGACGATCAACTTGTAACCTACAATGTCTATGAAGCTCTCCAGTCTGGGTTTAGGAAGAGGCATAGCACAGAGACTCCCCTTGTTCGGGTATTAAATGACCTCCTAATGGCGAGAGAATGAAAGGCTCGTACCATCTTGGTCCTTCTTGATCTCTCAGCAGCCTTTGACACTGTGTACCATGAGGTGCTTTTGGAGACCCTGCAGTTCCTTTGTGGGTACAGTCCTCGAATTGTTTCAATCCTTCCTCATAGGCAGGTCTCAGAGGGCGGTCACTGGAATTTATTCCTCTGATGCCCTCCCCCTGTCCTCCGGGGTGCTGCAGGGCTCCATATTGGTGCCCATGTTGTTCGCACTGTATATGCTGCCATTGGCAGATATCATCAGGCAATATGGCTTGAGTTTTCACTGCTATGCAGAGGATACTCAGCTGTATATGTCCTTTGTGCCCGGACATGTTGATGTGACCTCTGTGCTAAATAGTTGCCTCTCCGAGATCAAAGAATGGATGAGCTCGAGTTGGCTGAGATTGAATCCGGATAAGACTGAGGTGTTGGTTGTGGATCTGGGTCGCCTGAGGGCGGGTTTTGGGGCTGGGCACATGTCAGGCCTGTGGCTTGACAGTGCTCAGCTCATCACCTCAGATCTGGTGCGTAACCTGGGAGTTATGTTTGATGACGGCTTGACCCTGAAGTCTCAGGTGTTAGCTGTGGTTAAATACTCATTTTACCATCTGAGAAATATCGCCCGGGTGAAATACCTGATTCCATGGGCGAACTTCCAACACTGGTCCACGCCTTCAACACCACCCGTCTTGATTACTGCAATGCCCTCTACCTAGGGCTGTCTGGGATTGATATCCGCTGCTTGCAGTTGGTGCAGAACGCTGTGACCAGGCTGTTGACTGGTACTTCCAGGACCACTCACATTATGCCTGTGCTTCGTGAACTGCACTGGTTGCCAGTTTAGTGGCGGATCACCTATAAGGTAGGCTTGCTTAACTTTAAAGCACTACATGAACAGGGACCCAACTACCTGAACGATCTCCTGACTCCCCACTCCCCCAATCGCTCTCTCCGATCCGCCGATGAAGGATTGCTAGAGATTCCCAGGGTTTGTCTTAAAACGTCTGGAGCTTGAGCTTTCTCATTTACAGCACCAACCCTGTGGAATTCTCTACCTCGTCGGTTAAGAGAATGCCTGACTGTTAGTAGTTTTAAATCCATGTTAAAAACGTATATTTTCTTTGGCCTTCCCTGTTTAACTGTTAAATTACTTGACTGTTTTAAATAATTTATAAATATTATTTGTTTCATTGTGGTTTTATTATGTAAAGCACCTTGATTTCGAAAGGCGCTATATAAATAAAGTATTGATTGATTGATTGAAGTGCTTGTACTATACTGATCCCGTTTGCAATTTCCTTGGCGGTTGGGTTCTGCAGGTTCAGATCCGAACCAGCCGACTTCCTTTTTCTTTTAGTCGGAACCAATCCCTCGGAATTGACTTTCCTTTTGCCTGAGGAGGTATCGCCAGGGTCAGCAGGCACCTCCTCAGGTTCAATTGGAACTGAACCGGGCTGGCTACCCAGATCAGTGGATTTTTCGGCCGCTTTTTCCTTCATCCGATTTAAATACTTATCCAGCGTGGCTTTAAGAAAATTTGCACAAATTTGGCAGTCTGTTTTTAGGTGGTCAAACCCCAGACAATAAACACAGACAAGGTAGGGATCAGCTTTAGCAAAAACTTCCCCACACTCTGTGCAGTGTTGAAACCCAGTGGGACCGGTTTTCTTTTTGGGTTTCTCAGACATTGTGCTTTTTCTTACCAAGTTACCCTAAAAGGCGTTCAAGCCAGGTAACAACAAAATCTTTCCGTCACCAAGCAGATTAAGGGTTGTGGGGAAAAAAAAAATGGAAAAACACTTGTTTTTTTTGATACCGAAAGATACCGGAACCACATGAAAAGAGAAAATTTATAAATACACAGAAATGTTTCGGATCTACACTGGACTGACCGATGTGGAACCGAAAGAAAAACAATTTCCATCACTACCTACTAATTACACTACCTGTACTGTAGACAGAGATTTGATGACCGGAAAAAAAAAAAAAACGGTTGACAAAGCTGACCAATTTTTTTACTACCAAACCAAAGTAGCGGGGAGAAATCTCCGGAGCATCTTCACAGTTTGGCGTAGTAAAGAATCTGATAGTTACACTAGAATGTACCAGACACAGAGGTTTGAAAACTGAGCTCCAGCTCAAGGTTCTATGCCTTGCATAGAATTTAACCCTTAACTCTCCGGGGCAGTTCAAGTGCTGAGGCAAACTGCATATTGTCAGAATACAGCAAGACTTCATGTTGTTTGAATTCCTGGTGTTTGAAAGAAAGGAAATTCTTTGCATAAAACTGTGTTAATGCACCAGTTAAGGTTCAACATAATGCCACAAAAGTTGGGAAATGTGGTATTAGAGTTTACAACCCTAACCCCACCCCCCAAGTAGCAAAAGGACAAGACTACACAAGCAACCACAGACAGTCATCATCAGGTAAGGCAAATAACATACAACTGTTTCCAGATGACACAAATGCAGTACTGATGTCCCACCTTCATGGATTTGTATCTACAGCTCCATAAGCACAGGCCCCACATGGTCCTGTTCTTATGCAGGCACACCTCTGTGTGCATGTCATACTGCATGCATGCATGCATATATCTGGCTGCAGAAGCACAGGCCCCATAGGGGCTTGCCCTTCTGTAGACAGAAAACTAGAAATACTCATATATGCTGTACGAGGTACTTTGCTAGACAGCATGACCCACTAGTACATGCTTTTTTATATGCATCTGTGTAATTGAAAAACTGCTACATTCTTGAACAATTTCTAGATCCGCTGCTGAAACTATTATACCCACATTGCAACAGTACTTCCATCTACATAACTGCAGGCCCCACAGCAGCCTGCCCTTCTGAAGCCAGAAGTTGGTGCGTATGTTTTACATCTGTGGCTGAAGAGGTGCAGGACCCTCAGGGGCCTGCACTTCGGCAGACAAAAGTACTGTTGCCATGTTGGTATCATGGCTTTTGTGGCGCCTGCACTTCTGCAACTAGAGTTTGGTGCGTATGTCCTACACCTGTGGCTGCAGAAGCGCAGGCCGATCAAGTGTAAGTATATGTCTTACAGTATGCATGAGTACCTGAGGCTACAGAATTCCCTTAATAATGTGCACTAATGCAGACAAAAGAACTCTTGAAATTTGGGTATCGTGAGTTTGTATGTGTGACTGCAGGGGCCTGTGCTTCTACACACAGAAGCAGCGTTGTGATTTGAATATCGTGGATTTCTATCTGTAGCGACAACTGCCAATGTATGTCTTGTGGTGTGCATAATGTAGATACAAATCCACAATGGTATCACATCAGTGCTACTGCATTTGTGTCATCTGAAAACAGTTGTATCTTATTTGCCTTACATGATGATGGCTGTCTGTGGCTGCTTGTGTAGTCTGGTACTTTTACTGCTGGGGGGTTGGGAGTTAGGGTTGTAAACCCTAATGCTACATTTTCCTACTTTTGTGGCAGTAAGTTGAACCCTAACTGGTGCATTGGCGTAGTTTTTTTTTTCTTGCAAAGAATTACCTTTTTTTTTGAGACAGTGGAATAGTAGCCTAATTGATGCTTATCTTTCTTTTTTGAGATAATGGAATAGTATTCTCATTCATGCAGATGTACAGGGCCCCCGGCCCATGCACCAAGGGAAGAGGTAACCTGCCTGTGGAAGTGTTGGGCCCTGCAGTTCTGTGTGGCAATGAATTCAAGAATTTGTGGGGTGGGCTGGTGGGCTGTGGAAGCACAGGGCCCTCTGGGCCCTGCGTGTCCATGGAGCTACAGATACAGATGCACAGGGCAAGGGCAAAGTGACTGTCAGTAGAAGTACAGGGCCCTGTGACAGCCATGGGTGCAGAGGTGCAAGGGCCCTATGCCAACAGAACAGTTCTCTTCACTATATGGTACTTAGGGCCATGCAGGCAACTATGCACCTTCCTTTCCCAGGTGGGAGGGAGTGGTGGTGCTGCATGACAGCACTGCAACCCAGTCTCATCCCATCCAGCTGGCTTACTGAGCTTGCTCCTGAACTCAGCTCACAGGCACAGGATCACAAAGCAATACCCGCTGTCCCAAGGCTGGTGCTGCATACAACGTTTCTTAATACATAATTCTTTAAAATTTTGACCCCAAATTTTCAACATAGTCATTTTATGATTCCCCCTTATAAACATGGCATGTGGCATCAACATCATTTCACACCACAAGTGTGAAAACACATTTCGGCCTGGTTTTGAAAAATGACACCCATCACATTCATGAGGTGGCAAGAAAAACTGCCTATGTAGAAAGTCTGGAGTACAAATATTGAAAAGTACCAAAGTTATGAGCGAGGACAGAAAAATTTCAACATACATATATAACTTTTTTTTTTGCCCTGCAGTTGGCCGCTGGTCATCCGCCCAGTCATGGACCTCTGCACTCCCACCTCCATTGCTGTGCCCTTCCCCTGAAACCCCTGGCTTACACCCCAGGTTGGGATCGTGACACCGGCCCTACAGTTCCACAAAACCAGTAACTGACTGGGAGAGCCAGCTCGGAGGCTAATTGAAGCCTGAAGCTGGCTTCGTGGAGGCGGCCAACTTGCTAGATTTTTCCCCGGTATACTGGGGCAGGATGTGCAATGATGACCAGCATCTTCCCTGCCCCCGATGTGCCGGCGCTGGTGCTGTGGTGCACCCGGCCTCCACCAGATGTCCCTTGTACACCAAACGCACTCCCCACCCTCCCCCCCGGAGAGGGAGAGCAGTCGCAGGATGCTTGATCCCTCTTCCCCAGCTGGCCCTCCGACAACCCGGGTACATTCCCAAACCCGGTTCGTCGCCGTTGCAGGTGGGCACCTTGCCCCTGCACTTGCAGGCCAGCTTATAACTTTTTTTTTTTTAAATATCTGGACCTCAGATTTTGAAAACAGTCTTCTTATGACCCTATATCATGAACCTTACATGTGAACATTTTCAAATTCCGCCTGAAAGGTGATTTTTGTGAAGCAATTGCAAAATCACCATTAGTCATGGATTTGAAAAATTTCACCTACCTTGTGCAAGACGTGGGGTCCCAAAAAGGCCATGTAGAAAATTTGGTGGAAAAATATTGAAAATTAGGGAAGTTATGAGAGAACATTGAAATATTTCAATGTTCACTCATAATTTGGATCATTTTACCATATTTTCCACCAAATTTTTAACACAGTCATCTTATGACCCCTCCACATGAACCCCACAGGTAAATATTTTCAATTCAAACCCTAGGAATCCCTAATTTACGCTTAACAACTGCAATCATTTTCCTGAAATGAGATGCCCCAGAGCTTTTAGAATATTATGCTAATTATGGAACTTAGAATGAAATTCAAACTCTGCTGCATGGTCATACTCACTCCAACAATTTAACATCAGATGTATTTCTCCACCTGAATAAAGCAGTCATCCTGAAATCTTCTCTTCAACTTCTGACCATTCTGTGTTTTTTTATTTAAAAAATGTATAGTATCTAACTATTTTACTTATTTTATCTATACCCTGCACTAGTTAGGGTTGTTATTGTATATTAGAAAATGGACAGAAAGATTTTCCAGCCACTGATTGGTTGAGACTCCTGGCAAGGGGTACATTTATGTGCCAACAGGCACTGGGAAATAAGTCCCTGTGCCAGGCTGCCCCTTCACAAAAAAAAAAAAAAGGAAAATAATATCCCCATGCTAATTTGTAAACTTTGAGCCACTATTTTTTTTTCTCATTTGGCGAGATTCACCACTACACTCCTGCTGTCGCACGTACACTTGACTGGCCACGTCGTTGTTCACGTTTTTAAAACAATTAAAAAAATTAACAGCATGTACCTTATGCATTTTATTTTGGCTCACTCAGAGTCCTGAATAAGATGCTGCCACCTCCATCATAACCAGCTCCATCCTACAGCTGCCTGCCCATCTTGTTCGTCACTCAGCTCCACACCAACCTCCCACTCTCCCTTCTGCCACAAACTGTTGTGGTTGTGGGTGCCAAACTGTGAAACTACCGCTGTTCTCATACTCAAGACAGCATTACAGTAAGGCGAAGCGGACTACTGAGGAGGCAGCGTGGGTGCCAACCTAACAGGACATAAGAACAAACTTCAGAAAACTTAGAACAGACATTGGGAAGGGCAAGGCTAACAGCCTATACTGAAAAGCACCTATCAAACACTGCAGTGCCCTCTACTGGCAGGTATACCACTAGAGGGACTATTTTATCAAAAAGTAAATAAAAATGGATTGTTTACAGTTTTATTATGCCCATTTTTTTTATCTCATAAAAATGGCACATGTAGTCCATTTTCAAAGCACAATAATACCCTTCAGGGTAGGTGGCATAGGGCTATACTGGATCTTCCACTGGCAATAAGGCCCTCCACCTGCGACCTTGTGCCTCATTATGCCCCTGGGGTGGTCTGACATAGTCCAATATCACCCACCCTGTCAGGTATGATTAGTTGCATTTCAACTTTTCACCAGATCCTCATCAGTTCCAAGGAACAAGGGAAGGCTGTTTTCAGCGCGGTTCCCATTTTTAGGGAACAGCTTTATTTTTATAGTCTTTCATTTAAAATTACTTACAATTAAACCACTTCGCAATTACCCTGTGTTATTCTTGGTTCATACTGCTTTGGGAACCGAGGTGACAACTGGCTGTTTAACCTACAAAAAACCCCACTGTTTTGGTAAATTCTAATTGCAGTTTGAAATTAAAAGGAACAGAACCACATTTTCTCCTATTTTAAACCTTTTTTAACCTTTATAAAGTTTTTAATCATTTAAAACTGTTTTTCTGTTGGGTACTGCCAACTTCTTCCCAGGGTAGTCAGTGTTTGGCATAACTGGCAAACCCAAAAAGACAGAACCTACAGGCTTCAAAAACTATAAGGTTTAGTTGGCCCGGTGGTACAGAGGGCTGAGGTGCTGGCATCTTAACTCGCACTATGCTGGCGACCTGAGTTCAGGAACGACCTTGGGGCACCGAGGTGCTGGCTCAGGGGGAGTGGGATGGAGCGGGATTGTGCCGCAGCTCTCCTCTCCCAAAGGGGTGAATATCCGCCTGTCTGTAGTCCCGCTCCCACTGGGTGGAGGTCCAGTGTGCGCGTAGGTAGCATAGTGCGGTGACACAAGTCAGGGGAGGGGTGGAAGCGGCCACCGGATCATGGCGTGTGCCTCCATGCGCGCACATGCAATATCTATATATATAAAAAATTGTAAGCTTTCCAACTCCTGGCAAAGGCTGACTGCCATGAATTATGTTTAAAGTGCCTGGGTCCAGACCACGATTTTGTTAACTGTGAGTTCTGTATTAGGTTTTGCCCTAAAACACAAAACAAAAGGGCTAAAAAATTAGAAGACCTTATGGCTTGTCAGTCTGCCTCCATGTCACCAAAAGGCTCAGATGAGGGTCCAGTCCCTCAAAATAAGCAGCAGTCCCTATCAAAGGGGACAGAAATGAGGGTTACTCACCTGTAACTGTAGTTCTACGAGCGGTATATGCTGCACATCCACATTTAGGCAGTCTTCCTTTCCCTTTAATTCTTGCCGGAATGTCTTCAAGCTTAGCTCCTCCTACCCACCCACGTGTTATCCTACTTGGCTGTTCCACATGATGTCAGATCATGCATGCCAGAAGCAGGAATCCATGTGCCACTTGTCAGGGCAAGTCGGCTGGGTCCTGTGGATGTGCATCATATACCACTCCTAGAAAGTACAGTTACGTAAAAACTTACTGTTCAGCAAATCTTTGAGGAATGTCTCTTGCAGTAGGTAATACTTTTGTGTATCCAGCAGAGGTCGCTGTGGTACACGGCAGCTCTTCTAGCAGTTTTTCATCAGGGAGGGACTGCCCACACATGACATCAGTTTCCGGTTTCCTATATAAGTGTGGGTGGTCCCTGGTATCCTCAGTTCCCAGGATTCAGCTCACAAAGCGAGGACCGAGGGGAAGCAGAGGTACCAAAGGACTCCCAACCCTAGTCATTGGACCAGAACTTGATCTCTTAGAGAAGGAGGAGGATGGAAGGTGGGAACCGTCCTACGGCAAGAGACACTCCTCAAAGATCTACTGTTACAGTAAGTTTTTACATAACTGTACATAGATACATACATAGACAGTGTCGGCAGATAAGGGCCTATGGCCCACCCAGTCTGCCCATTTGAGCTTGTAAGTTCAGTTTGTTTTCCTAGAAGTCTGTTTCCCCTTACCCCTGACCTCTAGAATTCCTTTATGTCTATCCCATGCATTCTTAAATCCCGTGATTGTTTCAGCTCCCACCAATTCCTCTGGCAGGGTGTTCCACTTGTCCACCACCCGCTCTGTGAAGAAATTCTTTCTCATGTTTCCTCTGAATCGTCCCTCCTCCAACTTCATCCCATGCCCTCTAGTCCTGGAACATCTTTTCGCTTAAAATAGTGTTTTCCTGCACTCTGTTTCTCCCTGTAAGATACTTGCATGTCTCTATCATATCCCTCTCTCTCCTCTCTTCTCCAGGAGTACATGTTCAGTTCCTTCAACCTGTCTTCATAGGACTTGTGATGCAATCCATGCACCATCTTTGTTGCCTCCTCTGAACCTTCTCTACCCTCTGTCTATGTCCTTACGTAGGTATGGTCTCCAGAACTGTACACTGTACTCCAGGTGGGGCCTCACTAGTGTCTTGTATAGTGGAATTATGACCTCCCTTTCCTGCTGGTGATGCCCCTGCCTATACATCCCAGCATCCTAGTTGCTTTACCTGATGCCTTGTCACACTGTTTCCTCATCCTTGAGGTCATCAGAGATGACAACCCCAAGATCCCTTTCCTGCTTGGTGCATGCTATATCCTCACCCCTCAACTGATATATTGTGCCAGGGTTTTTGTGCCCCATATGCAATATCTTGCACTTTTTGCATTGAATTTCAACTGCCAAACCCTTGACCATTCTTCAAGTTTCTGCAGGTCCCTTCTCATTCTGTCTACACCTCTGGTGTGTCTACTCTGTTACAGAGCTTTGTGTCATCAGCTAACAGTGAAATTCTGCCTTCTAGATCCGCGCAATGTCACTGATGAAGATGTTGAATAGGACCGGTCCCAGCACTGATCCCTGTGGTACCCCACTGGTCACTCTTCCCTCTGTGGAGTGACAGCCATTTACCACCACCCTCTGTGTCCTGCCACCCAGCCAGTTACCTACCCACCACACTACTGTCCTGCCCCACACCCATATTCCCCAGTTTGTGTAATAGTCTTCTATGTGGCACAGTGTCAAAGGCCTTGCTGAAGTCCAGATAGGCCATGTCCACTGCCCTCCCCTGATCCACCTCCCTAGTCACCCAGTCAAAAATTATCAATGAGATTGGTCTGACATGACCTTCCCCTGGTGAAACCATGCTGCCTTGGGTCCTGTAGTCCATTGACAAACAGATGTTCCACCAATCTCTCCTTCAGAAGTGCTTCCATGATCTTTTCCCACTACCGAGGTGAGGCTGACTGGTCTGTAGTTCCCTGCTTCCTCTTGTTCCCGCTTTGTATAAGGGGACTCACATCTGCTGTCCTCCAGTCTTTGGGTACCTCCCTGTTTCCAGTGATTGGCTAAACAGGATAGCCAGAGGTTCAGCCACCACCTCTCTTAGTTCTTAAGGGACCCTGGGTGCACCCCATTTGGCCCCATTGCTTTGTCAACTCTTATTACTTCCAGTTCCTTCAGGACCCTTTCTGTAAAGGGACTTGTGTCCATTTCTGCACCATTCTCACCCCTGTACTCCTTCAGACCCATTACCCCTCTTCCTCAGTAAAGACTGAGCAGAAATACCTGTTCAATATGTCAGCTTTACTGTTGTCATCCTCCACGCCACTCCCATCCTCCCCTTCAGTCTCACTATCCCTCCCTTTGTCTTTCTTTTTCACTTATGTACCTGTAAAGGTTTTGTCCCCTTTAACCACTGATTTTGCAATGTGTTCTTCTGTCTGAGCTTTGGCTTCCTTACTGACTTCCCTGCCTCCCTTTGTTTCTCCTGGTACTTCTCCCTATCCCTTCTGCCTGTGTCTTTTGTATTGCCTGAATGCTATCTTTTTGGCTTTCACTTTCTTTGCTACCTCTTTGGAAAACCATAATGGTCTCCTCTTCCTTTCCTCTTGCTAACCTGCTTAATGCATAATTCTGTTGTTCTTATAATCCCCATTTTAAATACTGCCCACTGTTCCTCAACCCCTGATTCCTGTCCCATTCCCCTTAATACTTTTTCAAGTATTTCCCATTTTCCCAAAGTCTGCCCCTAAAATCCAGGATACGTGTTTTTGTGTGGTTTGGTTCTGCTCTTTCTGTGATTTCAAACCACAATGACTGGTGGTCACTGTTACCCAGGTGCTCCCCCACTGTTACCCCCATCACACTGTCCCTGTTTGTGAGCACAAGGTCCAGTATTGCCTTCTGCCAGTTGGTTCCATGACCAGTTGCTTGAGGAAGGCACCCTGAAGGGAGTCCAGGATAAATCTGCTCTAGTTGATGCTGCTGCTGGGATGCTCCAGTCCACGTCTGGAATATTGAAGTCTCCAACCAGTACTACCTCTCTTCCTTGTCTGCCATCCTTTGATGGCTAGCATCAGCTCCCTATCTGTTTCTTCCTCCTGGGCTGGTGGTCTATAGACCACACCTGTGCGGATGGCTGGCCCCATTTTCCTTTCTAGCTTTACCCACAGTATCTCTCCCATTTTGTTCCTCCTGGATCTCTGTGGCCCTTATGTCATTTTTCACATACAGTGCCACTCCTCCCCTTCCTGCCTGCTCTGTCTCTTCTGAATATGTTGTAGCCAGGTAGGCCATCTCCCAGTCATGGTTATCATTACACCAGGTTTCAGTGATGGCCACAATGTCCAGGTCTGACTGTACCATGACAGCCTCCAGATCTTCCATCTTGTTGCTAAGGCTCCTGGCATTTGCACACATGGCTTTCCATGATTTGACCTCCCTAGTCTGCTTCACTGTTCTACTCCAGCCCCTTCCTTGGTTGTCATTTATCCTGGTTCTCCTTGCTGTCTGCCCTTCTGCTGAATTTTGCCCCTTTTCTGCTTATCCACCTTTTGGACACTAATCTCCATCTTTTGCACACCGCTTGCAGAGATAGCCACCTCTGGTTCACTGGTTCCACACTAGCTGTAGCGGGGTGAGCAAGTAGGTACCCTCCTTGCTGGCCTGCCACCCTCTTTGCTAGTTTAAATGCTTGTCAATGTAGCATTTAAACTTATCATTGAGTACTTGGATCTCCTCCAGGATGGATGCAGGCCATCAGGCTTGAACAAACCTCCATCCCTCCAGGTGGGTCCCCAGTCACCAATGAATCCAAACCCTTCCTCACAGCACCAGTTCTTCAACCATGAGTTAAAGTTCCTGGTGCATGCACTCTATGCTCTCCTTGCCTCTCACAGGTAGTACTTCTGAGAAAGTGACAGAAGTAGCTACTTGCTTGAGACCCTCCCAGTTTCCTAAACTCTTCCTGAACTTCCTTTGGCTCCCCATTTGCCAAGTCATTAGTACCTAGGTGGATAATGACATCCAGCTCACCCTCCCGCCTTGCCTTCCCAGTGATCCCCAGTATCTTCCTTCCATCCCTCCATGCCGTGGCACCTGGTAGGCACCCTCACCTCCTGTCCTCTCCTCCTGTGTTCCTAGCTGGATCCCTCTACGATGGAGTCCCCACCAGGATTCGCTTCCTCCTCCTCTGGGGTCCACTGCTTTCCCCACTGAGGTCACCTCCTTGGCTAACCTCCACATCCTTTCCTTCCACTTCTCTGGGTACCTCTATTTGGTTGTCCTCATTTGCCAGTGTGGCATATGAGTTCTTGAGAGGAATAGGATCTGGGATGTGCCTCTGCCTGACTGCTCTAACCCTCCCTGGGCCCACTGTCATCCAAGTGCTCCTCGTTCTCAGCATCCTTTGAGGCAGCTGCATTGGACTGGGTGGTCCCTGGATAGGGGTGATGGTACTCCTGACCCAGTTTACTTCGCTCTGAGTCTGGTTACCTCATCCCCAGAGTCCAGAGATGATGCAGATAGGGCAGCACCTCAGTGTCCAGAAGGTCTGCCTGAATATGGCTGCACCACAGCCACTGCATTGCACTACTCCCCACATTATACTGCAATTCCACAACTTGTCTGCTACTGAAACTCTCTTAGTTCTCTTTTTATTAATTTACAGTACTAAAAATCCTGTAACTGATCCTCAGATATTTTTTTTTTAAGGAAAAAGAAACCAATAAATAAATAAATGAGTCGAAACACTTGTGCTGAGGGTGGGCTTCTTCCCCCTTAGGCCCCTCCTACTTCACACCTCTTACTATACCCTGTGTTTAGCTCCTGTCAATCAGATTTATCAGGGCATATAATTAAGAGTTGGGGAAGGGAGGGGGCGAAAATTTGCAGCAATTAAAGACAGCACAGAATTACACCACCACTATGTTTTAAATTTTCAACAGCCCAAAAACAATTATAAGTAAAGACAACAAAGAAAGAAAGTATAGTGTCACTACAAGCCCACAATCTAAGTTTAAAAGAAAATTACCAATTACCAGTTACTCTAAAGCACTGAATTGAATATGTTTCCTTCCTTCTCCTTCTGGCTTCTTCTGAGAAAATCAACCTCTGTTTGCTACTTTAACTCTGACTAAGCCCCACCTCCAGTTATCACGTAGGTGAGGTCAGAGAACTGTACTATCTTCCACGGAGTGGTCTCTTGCAGTAGGTAATACTTTTGGGATGAATCCCAAGCAGTAATGCCCATGTGGGAGGACAGTTATGATAGGAGACCTTGTAGGACTGCACGGCCAAAGGCCTTCCTACTTCAAGAGGCAATATCCAGATTGCAGTGCTTTGTGAATGTATGGATCGTGGACCAGGTAGCTGCACTGCAGATATCTGAAATGGAGGCTCCCTTAAAGCAAGCCGCAGTGGTGGCCATAGCTCTAGTGGAGTGGGCTTGGACAGGTCCAGGTAAAGGCTTGCTGTATTTTTTTGTAACAAAATGTAATACAATGCACCAACCAGGAGGAAAGAGTACGTGTCGCAACCAGGAGGCCCTCGCGTCCCGGGGCAAAGGAGATGAACAGT
This sequence comes from Neoceratodus forsteri, assembly GCA_016271365.2. Lineage (NCBI taxonomy): Eukaryota > Metazoa > Chordata > Ceratodontiformes > Ceratodontidae > Neoceratodus > Neoceratodus forsteri. The sequence continues at coordinate 336,957,150 of CM057459.1, forward strand.
TGATACGTCTTGCTATTCGATTGTGTCCGATTAGTATAGTAGCGTAATACACGGTGGACATCTAAAGTATGTAGTAGATGTTCACCCTGATTGGAGTAGTCTGTATAGTAGAAGCTCCAAGGACTGATTTAAAGTATGTTCGGAGACTACTTTAGGAAGGAAGGAAGGGTTGGTACGTAGGACCACCCATTCCTTGTGGAAAATCAAGTAAGGTTCCCTATACATTTATTTATTTATTTTAGTTTAGTTTTTGTTGACCGGGTAAGTGCACTAGACAAATCCTGCCTATTTTCAGGGATGACCCGGGGGAGGGGGATACAGATGAATGCCAACTGACCTTGAACCAGATAACACTCTTGGTGGTATTTTTAGTGAATGAGGGAAATTTGGCCAGGACACCGGGAAAATTCCCCTACTCTTAGAGCGGGGAGTAGGGTAGGGGTTAGTTAGGAGTTTCTTCTTATGTTGGGATTATGGTATGTATTAATACTTCTTTCTGGGTTGCATTTTTTTTTGAGTGGAGGGGTTAATTAGAAATTTCTCTTTATGTTTGGGATTATTGTATGAATTAATACTTATTTATGTTTCGCAATTTTCCTTTTATAGTTTTGTGCAATGTACTACTGATTTGTAAACATTTGCTATGATTTTGTTTTGATTTCAATAAAAAGTCCCCTATTCTTTTCGGTAAATGCCATGGGATCTTTAACATCCACCTGAACTACTACAAATCCAGGCAGATGGGACCTCAGTTTAACGTCTCATCCAAAAGACGGCACCTCAGAAGTGCAGCACCCCCCCATGCTGCACTACAGTGTCAGTATTGGGATAGTAACCCAAGTGCCAGATGTGGGAACTGAACCCACAGCCCTCTGATCTCCCGGCCTCAGAGGTGAGTGTACTATGAGTTATGAAAGTGTCCTCAGGAGCCAAGCGGGAAGGTGAAGAGCCTTCAGGTTGGGGTGTAGTGGAGACCCGTAACACTGAGTCAAGAGGTCTGGGCTGATCAGCAACGGGATGGATCCCGTACTGAGAGTTGCAGGAGTAGGGAAAACCACAATTGGCGAGGCCACAGTGGGGCTACGAGAATCATCGTGGCCAGTTCTAACAGTAATTTCTGTAGAGTCTGTGGCAGGAGAGGGACAGGAGGGAAAGCATATAAGAAGAGACCTGTCCAGGGTTGGGACAGGGCATCTATAGATCATCCCTTTCTGTTTGGGATAATGCAAAAATACCTGGGCAGATGGTAATTCTCTGGGGAGGCAAACAGATCCATCTGTGGAGTGCCCCATAAGTTGAAGATTTCTTGGAGCACTTGCCTGTGAAGTGTCCATTCGTGAGTTGTGGACTGGCAACTCAGCCGGTCGGCTAACTGGTTACAATGTCCTGGTAGGTGGACAGCTGTTAGCGCCAGGTGCTGCTGTATGGCTTCCTGCCAAACCACGAGGGTCTCTCTGCATAGGGTGCAAGACTTCGTACCCCCTTGCCTGTTGAGGTACAACACTACTGCAGTGTTGTCTGATTGGATCAGTAACGATCCAGGTTCGAGGTAGGGCCAGAATGCTTGGAGGGCTAGACGGACCGCTCTCGTCTCTAGGAGATTTTTTATTTATTTATTTATTAAACTCTAGGATTACAAATACCTTTGAGCAGGAACTGCTCATTTACAAAGGTTCCACGTCAAAGGATATAGGGTAACATACATACAAAGGTCAACAATGGTTACAGTCTTAAAAACACAAAGATGTCTAAGCATTTATTATACAGCCAAAAATGGAGTGTGACAACATAAGCCAGATTCAGACAAGTTTCAGGGTGAACAGTACATAGTTAGTATAGGGCAGGAGGGAGTCAGGAAGAAGTAGGCAGGCTAAAGGGCCATTGTCAGCAGGTAGAGGTGGGTGGTAAAAGTGCGAGCTGGATGGGCTGGAGGGCCCCATATCTGAAAGTGCCATTAGAGAGGGAGGGGTGGGTGAGGCAGTGTGGTGTAGGGGGAGGTAAGGGGTGAGAGTGGGGGAAACTGGTGCCAAAAAAGTGGCGCTCTAAGGGAGGTTACAGGTTACCTTCGAATAGGGTAAAATGAGGAGGCAGTTACTTAGGAGAGGCAGTCACACTGAGTGGTAGAGGCGAGGAATAGTCGAAGTTGATTTTAAAGGGACCAAGTGTCACAGTTGTAAGTGTTTCTTTTTGAGACAGATTGAGAGAAGTGGGCCATTGGCCTTGGGTCTGATCAGGACCCAAGTGCGCCCCCCAGCCTAGCAAAGAAGCATCCGTGGTCAACGTTTGCATGGGAGGGGGGGAACGGAAAGGCATTCCCTGATTCAGATGGATTCTGATTGCCCACCATGTCAGGGAGAACCTCAGAGAGGGAGTGACCTTGATTTTGTCTTCGAACTGTCCTGTTCTTTGGAACCATTGATTCTGGAGGATCCACTGGACAGGTCTCGTGTGGAGAGGGGCAAAGGCTACCACCGGGATGGCAGCAGACATGTGACCCAGAAGGCACAGCATTTGTCTGGCTGTGACTATCTTCTGAGTCTGTATATGTAATGCCAGAGCTATGAGCGAATCCTGCCGGGTAGGCGGGAGGTAAGCCCTAGCTGTAACTGTATATAGAACAGCTCCAATGTACTGGAGAGACTGTGTTGGGTTTGGACTGGACTTTGGCCAATTTACTGTCATTCCCAGATCTGCAAACATTTTCAAGGCAGCATCTTGGGAGGCAATCAGAGATACTCTGGAGTCTGCTATTATTAGCCAACTGTCTAGATATGGAAAGATGAAGTGCCCTTCTCTTTGCAAGGCTGCTGCCACCACCGGTAGGCACTTGGTGAACACTCTGGGGGCTGATGAGAGGCCGAAAGGGAGTGTTCAAAACTGGTAATTGTGACCCAGTAAGTGGAAGTGTAATAATTTGTGGTGGGCAGGGTGGATGGGACTATGAAGGTAGGCATCCTTCATATCCTGGGCGCAAAGCTAATTGCCCTGTTTCAAAATCGGCATGATGGCTGATAGGGTGATCATGTGGAAAGGTTTGTACTGAATGTAAAGATTCAGTTGTCTGAGATCCAGCATTGGTCTGAGGTCTCCTGTACATTTGGGCACCATAAAGAAATGGGAGTAAAATCCTGTTTGATGTTCCAGAAGAGGCACCGGTGCAACAGCCTGTTTGGACAAAAGGGCCACTAATTCCTCCTGTAGGATGGGTATATGCTCTGGAGGATAATGAATCTTGCGTGGAGGGCAAGGGTGTGGGGTGGAGAGAAACACCAATGTATGACTCTTCTGTATAATCTGAAGTACCCAACTGTCAGAAGTGATCGTTTGTCAGGCCGCCAGATAGAGGGCATAATGACCCCCCCCCCCCAACAGCCTCAGAGGCCTGGTCGAGGAGGTGGGGGGAAGCCCTAGTGGGTCACAGGGAGGAGGGCTGCACAGCCCCACCTGAAGGGTGGGAGCAAGCACCCCAGGCGGTAGAGGTGTTGCCTCTGTTGGATTGAGCACAACCTCTGAAGCCGCCTTTGTTATTACCTCCGTATCGGCCACCTCTTTTGAAGAAAGAGGTGTGTTGAGTAAGGTAGGTTGTAACTGGAGTATGATACATGCCATGAACCATACGGAGGGTTCTGCCTGATGCCTGCAAGTCATCCAGTAAAGTTTGAGTACCTGGCCCGAATAGCTTGGACCCATTAAAGGGGGCATTAGCTACTTTATGTTGTATATCAGATGCAAAGCCTGAAACACGAAGCCAAGCATGGTGATGTAGGGTGATACCAGTCGCTGAAAGTTGGGCTGAGGTATCAACGGCATCATGTTCCAACCTGAGAAGGTGATGGGAAATTGAATTACTAGTTGTCACTGTAGCTAATAATTTATCCCTTTCCTGTGAGGGAGGGAGTTTACTGATAAGCTGAATGGCAGAGGACCCCAGGGTATGCTGATATTTAATCATATGGCCCATATAGTTAAAAATTTTGATATTCATAGCACCTGAGGGAAAATACCCTTTCCCCCAGATTGTCAATTCTTCGGGATTCCTTATAAGGAGAGAAGGAGCTCATGTGCTTGGGTCTTTTGGTATGGTCATGAGCGGCAGTAATGACCATAGAATCTGCCTCTGGAATACTAGACAGAAAGGGGTGATCCAGAGGAGCCTGATATAGGCAATCTGCTTTGCAGGGAACAGCTGTAATAGTTGAAGGCTGATGCCAAGCAGACGGCATGGCATTCTGGTAAATTGGTATTAGTGGGTGAACCACTAAAACAGGCTCCTCAGGTAACTCAAGGTATTCTGCCGTATCCTTATGTTGTTTGTCATGTTCCATAGTGGAGAATCCCATGACTTTTTGAATTTGAACCATCATTTCTCTAAATGAAGGGTCATCTGGGGGACAGGCAGATGCAGGTAAAGACAGATCCTCATCCAGGGAAGAGATTTCTGAATAGGGCGCGTCCAGATTAGGGAAATCCAAATCTTGGAACTCTTCATCCTCAAGATCACTGGTGAAATCAGGTGGCAGTTCTTGTTCATCTGACAAATAGTCCTCTATAAATGGAGGAGAATACCAGGGTGGAATGTTATCCTGGTCACTGTGGAATCTTTTAGGTGGAGGAGGGGGAGGAGATTGGGTAAGATCACCCAGCCCTTCAGAGGGCTGAGAATGCCACATGGCATGCAAGATGTGTCGGACTACATCGGTGAGGTCCCTTTCCTGGGATGGAGGGGGGTGAGAATGGGGGCATGTTGGAAAACCAAGGGGGGTGATTGAGGGAATGGGACAAGTAGCCTGAGCAGGTCTTGCCCCTGGGTAGTAAAGACCAGGGTCCCAGTCTCTGTCCACCTGACCCATATAAGAAGGCACCTGAGTAGGTGGAGGGGCAGCCAATAAGGCATAAGCCATGGGCTTCCCCTGAGGAATGCGGGATCTCATTGATGAGACCACAGGGGAACAGAAGTTATTTCCACTTAAACTGCCAGACGCCGTCGATGGGAGAGCAGCTCCCGTCAACGGAGCAGCAGTATACTTTCCTGCAGGTTCCCCAAACCCTATACACTATCTCTGGCATGGGAGTCTGTCTCCTGCCGAAAACTTCACAACAATTTCACCATGCTTAATACTAGGCCTAGCAGCATTCTAGTTAAGACTGTGTCATGATGATAACCATGTATGCAAACTGCATAAGTAAGCCTGTATAATCCTGTAACCAAATGACTAACCACTGTATTATAAATGTATTGTTATCCCGGGTCGCCCCTGAAAAAGGGACCTTCGGGGCCCAGTGGGCCTACCCGGTCACCAAAATTTAATAAATAAATAAAATGTAAAGCGCTGGAAAGTGTGGTTCATGAGAAGGTATGATCCCTCCAATGGAGCAGTCTCTAGTTGGACTGCAGTCAAAGCACTGGAAAGCACCGTCGATGAAAGGGTATGAGCCCCTGTGGTCGAAGAAGCACTTAAAGGACGTTCTATCGATGGAGGGACACCAGAAACAGTGGCCGTCGACGAACGTCTAGGCAGGGAGTGTGAAGAGGGTTTCTCTTTCTCCTTTTTCTGCCTGGAACGGGAATGAGTAGATGGGGAGCCCCTGGTACAAGCCCCCTGGTTCTCCAAGAGAGACATTTTCTGCTCCATCAAAAGTTGTATTTCAAGCAACCGTCGACAATGAGTTGCCTGACTGAATTCCTGACATAAGCTGCAGGAATTGGTGTTGTGTGTGGGTCCCAGACACCTTACACAAAGTGTGCGGTTATCAAGGTGGTATATCTTCCTACTGCAACAACAGGAACAAAATAAAGCTTGTTTAGTTGAAGAATCAGTAGACATTCATCTTAGTTCAAAATTTCTCGTCGATGACTGCAACACAGAAGTTGCACTAACTGTTGCGCGAGCTGAAGACGGCAGGAAAATGAACTGAGGATACCAGGGACCGCCCACACTTATACAGGAAACTGATGTCATGTGAGGGCCATCCTTGGAGAAAGACTGCTAGAAGAGTTGTTGTGCACCACAGCGACCTCTGCTGGATACCCAAAAGTATTACCTACTGCAAGAGACCACTCCATGGAAAATCTACAGGTGAGTAACCCTCATTTCTAGGGATGTGGATATGGTTCAGTTATTCACACTAAGGCAGACTCCTAGTAGTTCTCTGGGAGGAGGGGGCAAGGTGTACACCCCTACTTCGGAAAGAGGGACTGGAGCACTGAGGCCCCCAAACCAGCATCCCAGCATGACTCAATGTTGATGTGGTAGTGGGAAATGAAGGTGTGCACTGACTTCCAGGTAGCAGCCCCGCAGATTTCCTGAATAGGGACACCCCTGGAAGCAGCCACCAAGGCAGCAGTATGTCTGGTGGAATGAGCCCGTAGCCCTACAGGAGGCTCCCTAACAGCCAACCTAGAGCAGAGGTTGATGTAGGATACAATACACCTGCCAATCATCTGCTTGTCTGCATCTACCAGGTGTGGCTTCAGCATAGGTGACAAATGACCGGTGAGCATCTACCCGCACTCCAGCTGTATGCTCTGTATAATGAGTGAGCACTCACCTCGGGTCCAACTTATGAAGCCTGTGCTTGGCCTCCGAGGTTGGACTGGTGAAGTACACCGGGACGGAAAGAAAAAATTACTCACCTTAGTAATGTTGTTTCTTCTAATGGAGTCTTGCTATATTATAGACATTAGCAGTTTGATCCAGCTCTAGAACTGCCCCGGAGTGCAATGGTTAAAACCATTCCAAAATAGAATTTTGGCACGAGAGCAGCTCTATCTGTGTCATTTCAAACTTGAACTGTCAGATCTTTAAGAGACAAACTCACTAAGGTCTGTGTGGAAGCTGTAACCTACACTAGCCAAATGGCTACCTAAATAATAACAACCATTGATGGTCCCAACACCCAAGACTCAAGTCAGGGGACCAGAAATACTAACACCATTCTAATAATATGAAAATGGAACATAAGTATAATAAAACACACACTGTACACACACAACCCCAAAAGTCCCAAAGGGGACAAAATGCTAACAGGACATAAGTAGTGCCCACACTAAGTTGCCCGCACCCACCAAGTAGAGGTTCTGAGAGGGGCAGGTTGGGAGGTCTTAATATAGCAAGACTCCATTAGAAGAAACAACATTACTAAGGTGAGTAATTTTTCTTCAAACAACATGAAGTCTTGCTATATTATAGACATTAGCAGAATACACAGCAGTACCTCCATGGAGGAGGGGCAGAACCTACTTAGGAATAGGCTCTGAAGAACAGCTGTGCCAAACCGAGCATCTCTCCTGGCCTGGACATCCAGGGAGTAATGCTTGGTAAAGTGTGTACCATTTTCCAAGTAGCAGCCTGGCAAATCTCTAATAAAGGATATCTCTGGCAGCAGCTAGAGACAGCTGTACCCTGGTAGAATGAGCCTCAAACTCGGGGCTCTGCCCACTTTCTGATAACAAATTGGATACAAGAGACAATCCACCTGGCTGATCTCTTAGTGGCAGGTTTGCCTTTCCCAACTTCACCACAGGTAAGGAAAAGTTGGAGGATTCAACCTCAGACCTTTGGACGCTCTATATAATAACTAAGAGCTCTCTAACATCCAGGTTGTGCAACCTCCTCTCACCCAAGAGGAGTGATCAGTGAAAAATACTGGAAGGGAGATAGATTGATTAAGATGGAAATCTGAAACCACCTTAGGCAAAACTTCCTATTAGTCCTAAGGACTACCTTATCCCTGTGGAAAGAAATAAAGTTAGCCTCCATTGACAAGGCTTGCAATCACTTATATGCCTGGCAGAAGTGATAGCCACTAGAAAACAGTTTTCCAAGTTAGGTACTTAAGTCTGCAGAAGACAGAGGTTCAAAAGGGGTTGCATTAACTGGGCAATGCAAACATTAAGGTCCCAAGCAGGGCCGGTTCCCAAAGGGAGGATTAGTATGGAGTAATCCCTCAAAAACTTGGAAAACACAGGATGAGAGGAAAGAGGGATGACTTTCCTGTTGACACAAAAGCAGACACAGCTGCCAAATGAACTCTCAGGGTAGCTGGTCTGAGACCCAAGGAATTAAGATGTACCATGTAATCTAACAAAATGGGCAATTCAGCAGATTCTGGGAAATATTTTCCAGCACACCAAATGGAAACCTTTTCCATTTAGAACTATAAGTAGCCCTAGTGGAAGGCTTTCTGGAAGCCTTTAGGATCTCAAGAACACCCTGAGAGAGGTGTAAATCAGCAAACTCTAACTCCTCAAGAGCCAGGCCTTGAGGTTGAGGGATTTGAGGTCAGGATACCAAACCCTTCCCTGGGCACAAGTCAACAGATTGTGATTCCTGGGGAGGCACAGGGGAAGATGGACTGTCAGAGACAGAAGGAGTGGGTACCAGGGCTGCCTGGCCCAATCCGGGGCAATCAGAATCACCCTGCAAGGCTGAGATCTGATTTTGACTAGTACTTTGAATAGGAGAGGAAAGGGGGGGAAAGCATAGAGGAACTTCCCCTCCCAATCCAGAAGAAGGGCATCCAGGGGAACTGAGCCCAGCACTGGAGGTCTGCAACAGAACAGAGGAAGTTTGTGATTGTCTGGGGCTGCAAAAAGATCTATCTGAGGGATGCCCCACCTGGCAAAAACTATCCCCAGCACTTGAGGATCCAGGGACCATTCGTGATGGCCCTGGGAAATCCTGCTGAGGGCATCCGCTAGGACATTGTCCTTCCCTGGAAGATGAACTGCTATGAGGGAAGTGTTCAGGAATAGACCAGAGACCACAACTTCATTGCCTCGTGCACAAGGTCAAGACCGAGTGCCCCCTGTTTGTTGATGTACCACATTGTTGTGGTGTTGTCTGTTCTGACTTGTATCACCTTGTCGTGGACAGATGCAGAAAAAGCTTGAAGAGCTAAAAAGACAGCTCTGAGTTCCAGCAAATTGATGTGGAGCAGAGATTCCTGGGGGGACCAAACTCCCTGAGTGGAAAGGTCGCCCATGTGGGCTCCCCAACCCAGAAGGGAAGCATCTGTAGTGAGAGTCAAGTCGTGAGAAGGGGAAATGAAGGGGACCCCTCCTAAATTGCTCTGATCCTGCCACCACTGGAGAGCTAGGATCAAGGTTCAGGTCACTGGGACCAACTTGGAAAGCTGGTCTCTTCTCTGAGACCAAAAGGTTCTCAAGTGAAACTGAATGTCTCTCATCTGAAATCTGGCTCCTGCACAACAGCTGTGGATGCAACCACGTGCCCCAGGAGCTGCAGAAAGTGTCTTGCTGGTCGAGAGACCTGCAGAGTGAGGAAGAGGCCAGAGCCACTAAATTCCTTACCCTTTCTGGGGAAGAAAGGCTCTGGCTAGCTTTGTGTCCATTCTGCCCCTATAAAGGTGAGTACCTGGACTGGTTCCAGAACCGACTTTGGTAGGTTTAGCAGAAAACCCAGGAGGTGAGAAGCTGCTGGGTGACCTGCAGGTGAGATTTTACCTGTTCTGGGGACTGGACTACAATGAGCCAGTCGTCTAGATAGGGAAAAACAGCAATCCTCTGCCTCCTTAAGGGTGCCACTGCTAGACACTTTGTGAATACCCTTGGAGCAGAGGTAAGGCCGAAGGACACTGCTCTGAACTGGTAATGACCTGAGGGCAGTTCGAATCTGAGGTACTTTCGATGGGATCTTCTGATTAGGACATGGAAATAGGCATCCTTGAGGTCCAGGGAGGCTAGCCAGTCCCTGGCCTTAGGGAAGGTAAAATCATTGCCAGAGTTACCATTTTGAACTTTATCTGAATACAGACCCCTGCCCTGATGCAGGGAGGAACCTTTCTACTGCTCTGAGAGCTAACAGGGATGAGACCTCTGTTTCCAGAGCGAGGGTCTCTGAAGCACTTGCAGGTAGAAAAAGTCTGCTTCTCAACCTGGGAAACTTTTGAAGCTGAGAACCAGACCCTGGCTTACTACTTTCAGAACCCACTTGTCTGAGGTTAAAGAAGCCCAATTCTGACTGAAGTAAGCCAGCCTGCCCCCACTGGTACAGGAGACTGGCCCTGGGCACCCCATCAGGGTGCCTGTATCGCAGGAGCTTTAGGCTGGGGGGTGGGAGCAGGTCTGCCCACCCCTCTTCTGCCCCTGCCTCTGAAGAAGCCTCTGAGCATAGGCAGAGGAGGCCTGAGTCTGGTAGAAAGGTCTGTGAAAAGGCCTACCCCTACCCCTGGGCATGCCTTTGAGGAGTGGCTTGCCGCCTTAGCCTGGGCACTCTTGTAAGTAGTCCTATATTCATCCATCTTCTTCATGTAATTCTCTGTCTGCTCTCCAAACAGAGAATTTCCCACCACAGGAAAATCCATAGCCTTAGTCTGGGTATCCTGTGACAAACTAGTACACCTGAGCCAGGCCAACCTACGAAAAGCTACAGATGTGGCCATGACCCTAGAGGAAACATCATTAACATCCACAGCAGCATGAAACTGAACCTTGGAGGCTTCAATGCCATCAGCAGCCACCTGTTCTAGTTCACTAGCCAGCTGGCCATGGGCCTGCTTGGCCAATTGCATAACAGTATCCCATCTAGATTTCTGATACCTAGCTACATGTCATATAATTTGCTTGCCTGAGTCCCAGAGAGGCTGCCATATACTGTTTTTTGCCATGGCATCAATCTTCCTGGAATCCTTGTCAGGAGGATGTGAAGCCAAGGGAATATTAGCTTTATCACAGGCAGCAGCCTGAACTACCCCAACATGACTGCATTGCTTGAGAAAGGAATTCTGTATCAGGGCCTGACAATGTATACCTTCTGTCCATCTTTTATCTACAGGAGGCACAGAATTAGGAGCTTTTAAAATTTTAATTGTTTGTTTCCTAAAAGACTTATGTAAAGGAATAGACAATCTCCTAGACTCTGGAATATCCATCATTTCTACAAAATCAGGCTCCTCTTGCTCATCCACAGCCTCTTCTAAAGAAAGCTGGAGGGTTTCAGCAACTTTTTTATAAAACATAAAATGAGATGGGGACTCAGACAGCATAGGGGGAGATTCTAAAGGTCTGTCTGGGGAGATGTCCGGTTCAATGGGCACACCCAGACCTTCCCAGCCACATTCATACTGTTCATAATCCTCCTCCCCCTCCTCTGGTTCATAAAATTCCTCAATATCATAATCCTGAACCACTGGGACCGGACGAACCGACCTTTTACCAGACAGTGGTGGTTCGGACGGACCCTGAGACAGTGACTGGACAATTTGTATGGCTTTTGCTATCTCTGCAGCAGTTGGAGAAGGAATTTTGGACTCCAGACCTGCTGATTTTCTTGTTTTCTTTACTGGAATTGGTTCCTCAGAACCAGCTTTTCTTTTGCCCGAGGAAGTCTGGCCCTGGTCAGAGGGCACTCCCTCTGGTTCGGTTGGCACCGAACCGGGCTGGCCATCCGGGTCAGCGGACTTTTTGGCCTCTCGTTCCCTGAGCCTGCCCAATCTTTTTTCCAGGGTGGCTGCAGGGAAATTCTTACATACCTGGCAGTCTGACTGGAGGTGGTCAAACCCCAGACAATAACACATGTGGTGTGTGGGTGTCAGCCTTGGCAAAGACTTCCCACAAACATCACAGTGTTGAAACCCAGTAGACCCGGTTTTCTTTTGGGTTCTCAGACATAATGCCAGCCTAACCAAAAAGCTCTGCCTTTACGCAGTGCCAGGCAAGACACCCTTATCGGTTCCTAACACGTGTCACGGGTATTGGAAAAACGTAATAAATCCGTTTTTTTAGAACCGATAAGAACCGGAACCGCACTTAAAATAGTGACTTTAGTTTTAAATGAGTTTTAAACCCACTGATCGGTTCAAACCGAACCGATAACTTACAAGTTCCACACAGACAAAACCTTCATTTACTTACGGTTACCACAGATAGAGCTTGAACCGAACGGTTTTATGTGTTAAATAAAACTATTCTCGTTAAATCCAACTGAGAAAACACTTTTAAACCGAGAAATGAACCGAGCAGAAGGAGAAATCTCCGGAGCGACTGTTCACTGAGGCGGAGTAAAGAATCTGACAGTTCAAGTTTGAAATGACACAGGTAGAGTTGCTCTCGTGCCAAAATTCTATTTTGGAATGGTTTTAACCATTGCACTCCGGGGCAGTTCTAGAGCTGGATCAAACTGCTAATGTCTATAATATAGCAAGACTTCATGTTGTTTGAATCACCTGGTTAAGGTGAAACTCTGAAACAACCTTTGGGAGGAACTTCAGGTTGGGGAGGAGGACAACCTTGTCCCTGTGGAACAACATGTACAGAGACTCCACTGAGAGCACCTACAGCTCACTGATCCTTCTGGTGGAAGTGATAGCCACCAAAAAGTTGGTCTTCCATGACAGGTGAGAGATTTCACACCTATACACTGGTTCAAATGGCTTGCCCATGAGCACTGCCAGTACCAGCAACAAGTCCCAAGGTGGTGGTGGTTCACGCACTGATGGGGACAGGTGGTCAAGGTCTTTAAAGAAGAGCCTGACCACCTTCTAACACATGACTATCAGCATACCAGCCCATACTCGGTATGCAGAGATGGCAGCCAGGTGCACCTTGAGGGTTGTTGACCTCAGGCCCAACTTGGAGAGGAACCACAGGTAATTTCTTTTTTATTTTATTTATTTATTCAATCTAGAATTACAAAGTACCTTTGAGTGCCAAGCAGCTCATTTATAAAGGTTCCACGTCAGTGGGGAAGGGTAACAAAGAGACATAGGAGGAACTTACAGAACGAGTTACTAAAATACATCATATACAACAGTTTTCATCATTAAAATACAATGTGTATAAACAGCAACATTAAAGTAGAGAGGAAGTTAAGATTAATGTGAGAAAGGAAGGGTAGTAAAGTTTTTTGTCCAAGGAAGAAAAGGTAGTATCCAGAGGCATTATCAGAGTTGCATTTAAGGTAGGCAGGGAGTAGGAGGGAGAAAAGAGTTGATGGGAGAGGGAGCAATGCATGGGAAAGGTTGGTGGGCACAGAGGTTAATCGATGCTAACAAGAGGAGGTGACAGGAGGTGAGGGAGTACAGCAGAGGAAGGGGGATATTGAGGATTAGGGTACCTGTGAGTTAGGTAATCTAGAATGCTAGCCAAAGGGTAGGCCAAGGGGTCTAGCTCTCTGCCTTGGCACCAAATGGAAAAGCACTTGCATTTGAAAGCATATCACCGGCAGGCTGACCCTTTCTGGGAGGCTTCCACAACCTGGAAAACTTCTTTGGAAAGACCCAAAGCCTAGAACTCTATCAGCTAAGGAACCAGGCTGTCAGGTGCAAAGATTGAAGGTTCTAGTGTAAGACCTTCCCCTTGTGACATGAGAACAGATCTGGACATAGAGGCAAGCACCAGGGAGGCCTGCTGCTGAGGCTGAGGAGATCTGGGTACCAGAATTGGCGCAGCCAGTCTGGGACTACCAGGACCATCCATGCCTTGTCCCTCGCAACTTGACCAGTACCTTGTGGATCAGGAAAAAGGGAGAGAAGGTATAAACGAGGCCTGAGGTACAGAACCTCACAAAAGCACACACCATCAGCGCCCCACACTGTGGGGGATGGGTAGCGATCAGCCCCAGCTTCACATTCTCCAAGGATGTGAACAAGTCAAGCAGGGAATTGCCCCTCTGAGAGAACAGCTAGTCCACCACCTCTTGATGAAGGGACCACTCGTGAGATGCCTTGCCCACTAGGCTGAGGGCATCTGCCAGCTGGTTGGAGGTTCCGGTCACATGATTGCCAGAAGATTGGTATCCAAGCTGCGCACGAGGGTCCCCATTTGGAGGGCTTCCTGAGAGAACCAGAGGGAATGTGTTCCACCTTGCCTGTTGAGGTAGTACTTGGTCATGGTGTTGTCCATCTGGACCTGTACAACCTGACCCCAGGCAGATGAAGCGAATACCATCAAAGCAAGATGCACTGCATGGAGCTCCAGCAGGTTGATGTGGCATCAGGACTCCTTGCAAGTCCAGAGCCCATGAGCCCTGTGGTCCCCCAAGTGTGCTCACCATCCCACCAGAGATGCACTGGTCATCAGCGTGGCAGTCGGCTCTAAATGGACATAAAGGACTCCTTCCTCTAGGTGTTCTGAGATAAGCCAAGGCAGGATGACATCCCTTATCGGCTGCATCACCATGACCAGCTGGTCCAGGTGACTTAGATGCTGAGACCACTGGAGGGCCAGCTCTCACATCAGGGGGCATATCTGCCAGTGGGCCTACTGGACCATGCTGGTGAAGGACACCATGTACCCCAGTAGCTGCAGGAAGTCCCCGACAGGATGCGAGCACCCAACCTGAAATTATCAGGCAAAAGAGGAAAGATCTGCTGCCCGGTCTGCTGGGAGTCAGGCCCTGGCCCGGACAGAGTTCAGATCTGGCACAATGAAGTGGATGACCTCCGAGGGGTTGAGTTCTGACTTGGCTGGGTTGATCCAGGGCTGAGCAGGTCCCTGGACCATTCCACTGCCTCCAAGGAACAACCGGCAATCAGCCAGTGGCCTAGGTACAGATATACACCAACCATGCGCCTCCTCAGGAACTGGTTCAGATCATGAAGATCCAGTATGGGATGCCAACCCCCTGTCCATTTTGGGACCAGAAAATACCTGGACACAAAGCCCTGGCCAGCTGCAGTGTCAGGGACATGAGCTGGGTGATGCTCTCCCTGAGGGCAGACAGCATGTTCTGAGATACCATGGACTCCTGTGGGGTATATGCTTGGCAGGGCGGGAGGACCTCAAAGGCTAGAGGCAGTCCTTGACCCACCATCTCTAACAAACATTTGTCCATAGTGATGGCAACGGTGAAGCCGATCCCCACAGAGAACTGAGGCAGGGACTTAACGGGTGGGAGGCAGACTCCCCCCCAATCATTTCACGGAGCAGCCTTGGAGGAGATCCTGGTGCTGGCTACTGGAGGAGCACTGTCATCCTAACCTCCAGGTTTCTTGGAGCCCTGGCTGGTGAACTTAGATTTAGGTTGATAGAGCTGAGATTGCCCCGATTGGGGCTGCTGCAGTTTGGGAGCTGGGATGGAAAAGGCAGAAACTGGCTTTTTCTTTGGCTTCTGTCCCTTGGGGTCCTTCGATGAGGATGTGAGTGAATCTAGGGTCGCACTGGACTTCTCAGTCCTAATGAGGTGCCCATCCACCCCCGGCCCAAACAGGTCCATGCCCAAGAAAGGAACATCTGCCAGTTTGTGCTGGGTATCTGCTGTAAAGGTGAAAATCCGCAGCCAGTCTCTACGGTGCATAGCAACTGCTGCCACCACAGACCATGCGCAGGGGTCATCTATGTCCATAGCCATCTGAGGCTGATGCCTGGCACGGGAGTGACCCTGGTATCTCACCACTTTCACTGCCGACTGTAAGCTGCAGAGAGGTGGGGAAGGACTTGATTCAAGACCTCCATAAGGGCGTGGTCGAAGCTGGCCATTATCACAGCGGAGCTTGACTGCTGGAGACCCAGGAAGGATGCAGTATAAACCTTCTTTCCTCTATGATCCAGCTTCCTGGATTCCTTGTCGGGGGGGGGGGGTTGTCAACCTCCCCGACATTGCCTGTCTTGCAAAAGATGGAGTCCACCGCCAACCGTCAGCCAAGGGGTGATCCGAGAAACCGGGAAGAAACACGGTCAGGATCGCATACCTGCGGATCATACAGGTGGATGGCACCAGATACGAAGTCAGACACTGCCAAGCTCCATCACAAGAACCAGAATAGCCTCCACCACTGAGAAGGCAATCTCTGGGGAATCATCCTGGTCAAGAATTTCCATAAAAGGGTATTCTGAACCAGCTCCAGGGGAATCTCCACTGACTCAGAGATGAGATGGAGCAAAGCCCCAAAGGAGACTAGACCATGGTCAGTAGCGAGTTCTTTGGGAGACTCACAAACAAATCCCAGGGTCCTAGAGGACTGCATGGAAGACCCCTTGGAGTTCAACACTCCTCAAACACCTCCTTTCACCATTTCTCCCAATGGACCACCCTGGGCTCATATGAGTGGGTAATCTGAATAGACAACCAGCCGGGAAGGCCAGTAGCAGGGCGAGCAGCCTTAAACAGTGCCCCATGTAAGGGCTGCTTCGGAGGAGGCTCTGCCAAGATTGGCAGAGAAGCTAGCATTGTCTCGACTAGATGGGGAAGGACTGGAGCAGGCAGCACTGGGGGAGACCAAAGGAGCACTGGGGTCTGTGGAAAAGGCCTACCCTGGCCAAGGACCCACTGCTACCACATCAGCTCCTCACAGCACTGGCACAGCTTGCAGTGGAGCCTCTCATCATCCAAGTACAAGGAGGAAGAGAAGCATCAATGACGCTTCCTGGCTGAGGGTTGAGCATGGGAACGCACAGATTCCTGACACCAAGATCTTGACTGAGACCGGGTCCTCAACCTAGACCTTGACCAGTGATAAGCATGTCAATTATGAGGAGATGCAGGAGGAGGGGCTGTCCTGCCATGCAGCTCCAAAGGGTTAATCTCTTGAGAGGAAACAGTCTGATAGCTGGCTTCTCCTGCCCCTCAAGAGAGAAGGCCAAAAGGATTTGAGACCTAGACAGCGAATCATCCTTGATCTCTTCTGACAACAGATCGACCAGGTCAATGAAGATCTCAAACAGCTGATCTTCCCGCATCGCAGCCATCAAGCCCGACGGGGTTTCAGTGGAGCTAGCGGCCTGCCCTTTAACCAGAGAAGGATCGGATGAAATCAAGAGCTCAACAACTGTCGAACGGTCAAAGAAATCATGGGAGCGGGAACAGCGTGCTCGTCCCAGTCCCACAACCTATGGCGGGTTCATTTTGACTTTTCTGACTTATCACCTCAAGAAGGGCCCTCCCCAATAGTCTACACAAACTGGCACATGTCCCTGAACATGCTCATGAATAAAGCACCGACTGGTGCTCACAGGGAGCAACACAAGTGCAGAGGATGAGACTGTTGTGGCCCAAGCCAGCACCTCCTTAAAAGCCACGAGTTGGGAGGCCGAACCTGCTGCCACCAAAAATGCGGGCATTCTTAGAGCTGACCAGGGGATCCTGTTCATCTGGCTGACCCTGGAGGAGGCAAGCATACTGGTCCTCGAGAGTGAGGAAGGTATCAGGGACTTGCAAAGCCCACAGGCCTTAGGATCGTGCTCTGCCCCCAAACAGTAGATGCACAAGGCATGCAGGTCAGTATGCAACATTTTCTGATTGCATGCAACGCATCTCTTAAAAGTAGATCTGGTTTGAGGTTTTTCGCACTCCATTTTTGAGAACAAGTGTTTAACAACATGGAGAAAAATCACTCAAAACTGGTTTAAGAAAACTGACCTACACCACAGGCAAGGAGCAGACCTGACTCTTCCATCACAAAGGAAGATCTGACATCATGGGGCGGAGCCAGGGAGAATAAAACCCGGGTGAGTGGGAGGAGCTTAGCATGAAGACATTCTGGCTGGAAATAAAGTGAAAGACTGCATAAGTGTGGATAAGTTCACCATATCAATGTCCCTAGAAAAGTAAGGTGAGGCTACAAGAGATGGTTTAGAAATCAGGGTCTGCAACAGGGTTGATACACAAGGAGGTGTAGAAAGGATGAGAAGGGACTTGGCAAGGTTGGAGGAATGGTCAGAAGTATGGCAGCTTGAATTCAATGCAAAGAAGTGCAAAATAATGCACCTGGGAAACAAAAACCCAGGGGAAGATTACACAATGCGGGGGAGGTAGTAACAACAACAAAAATGGAAAGGGACCTGGGGATAATCATATCAGATGACCTTAAGGTTTGCAAGCAATGTGAGAAGGCAGTAGGGAGGGCTGGGGGGATACTGGGATGTATAGGGAGAGGCATCACCAGCAGAAAACAGGAAGTTGTTATCCCCCTGTACAGACAGTTGGTGAGATCCCATCTGAAGTACTGCGTCCAGTTCTGGAGACCCCATCTCCGCAAGGACATAGACAGGATGAGGGCAGTCTAGAGGAGGGAAACTAAAATGGTGCAGGGTCTGCAAGAGAAGCCATATGAGGAGAGACTAAAGGAGCTTAATATGTATACCCTTGAGGAAAGGAGGGAGAGGAGGGACATGATAGAAACTTTTAAGTACCTCAGTGGAATCAACAAAGTCCAAAGGGGTAGCATCTTTCAGAAAAAGACATGTACAAGAACAAGGGGACACAATTTGAAGATAGAGGTGGGGACGGCTCAGGGGCAGTGTGAGGAAGTATTTTTTCACAGAGAGGATGGTGGACGGATGAAACAGCCTTCCTGAGAAGGTTGTGGGGTCTAAAACTGTGGGAGAATTCAAGAATGCATGGGACAGACATAAGGCAATTTTTGTGGGTGGTAGGAAGAAATAGGCTGTCGGTTAAATAGGATCTGCAGCTTATCCTGTAGGTAGGGAAATGGGCAGACTAGGTGAGCCAAGCGGTTCTTATCTGCTATCAAAGTCTATGTTTCTATGTAGGGTGTCCCAAAAGGGGACCATGAAACCAGAAAAATAAAAGAGCCTTAGAGCAGACACCAGAGATGGTGCCTGCCAAGAAAAAAAGAAAAAAAAGAAAAACATGTCACTGTCCCTACTCCTGAAGAAGGAAAGGAGCCACCAGTGGACACAAACAAAATGCCCCAAATAAAGGACATGACAAAGGCATGGCAATTCCTCCAGGCATTCCAAGCTATGGGGAACTTCATGAATAAGCCTGTTCCCCCTTCCCAGACTCCGGTTCCATTTCCCAAGCCTGTGGAGGAGGGGACTAAAATGTACTATGAAGAGGAGGAAGAGGAGGAGGAGGAAGGAGAACCCATAGAACCAGATGTTTCTCCTGAACATGAATCTGGCTCTCCTCCTAGGCCTTCAGGTGATTATACCTCTCTCACTGTACATTTATGAGGCGTATGGTCAATACCTGCAAAATCATCTCACAAGAAGCTGAGGAGGATGAGGATGAGGTGGAATTTACGGATATGATGGGCTTACCTCCCACAAAGAAGTTAATGCTGCCATCCATAAAGCCCTTAAAAAAGCCACTTCGAAGACCATGTCAGCAACCACCTCAGTTGCTGGTGGAGATAAAAAAAAATTGAGCAAAAGCATCAGGTAGACAAACAGGGATCTAAATAGCTATATTCCCACCCTAATCATGAGGGTGTGATCCAGGTTGCTGCCTGTGACAAGGCCAAGGTGCCCCTTTCCTCCCAGCCTCCTCAAAGATTCCAGGAAACTGGATAGCATGAGCCAAAAAAGTTTCTATGTCAGCATCCCTGTTCCTAAGACAGGCAGCATACTTGGCCTACACAGCTAAGCATTAGAGAGCTCTTTGGAACTCCATTCTGGCACTGAATGAAAGGACTGCTGGGGACTTAGCACAGGTTATTGCTGACACAGCATGATCAGCCATAGATGCCATAAAGTACTAGTTTCATATGGCAGTGGACATAAATGACACTGCATCTAGGGTCATCATGGTCTCTGCAGTGTCCTTAAGTAGGTTTGCCTGGCTTAGAACCACCAATCTATCCTAGGACACTCAGACAAAAGTGTAATAATATCATATTGTGCCTACCTGTAAACTGTTATGAAAACTGAATACTGTGCCTGTCATATTGTGTGCCTGCTTGTATATATCTAAATATGTATATATGATGACTCTGAATGCTGTGAACAGGATAGAAGATTCTGGCCAAGTATATTGTAAAAATAATGTAATCTCTGCATGGTGGAAATTTACTATTTGTGGCTAAGGTTGACATAAGCTTTGCATGATGGAATTTCCAAGTAGAGTGATGTAATGAACCTAAATCAGTAGCCTTCAGACTCATAGATAGCGAAACAATCTCCTTCTTGAACAAAGTGAATTTAATTAGAGCTTAGGTCTGAGAAAAGGAATTACTTTCTTACTAAGATATGTGAACATCTGCATGTTTTTACCACTTAGAGTGAAATGAACTATTGTTTAATTTCTGACTAAGTCCTTATGTCATAGTTTGTGAAATGTACCAGACCATTCGGCTATGAAGACACCTGCAGCTGTGACCCTGACAGTTTTGATAAGAATAAGTTCAGTTGGGGGAAGATGAATATAAATACCTGCCTGAATCTTAGTTTAGGGGGAGCGCCAGACAATGTATAAGAGTTAGCAAGTAGCTACAACTGATGCTGTATAACACCTTTCTGGGATGACATGTCTGGAGAACCTGGCATCGTGCATATTTGCTCTATAATGCCTCCCTGTGATGATAGGTTTGGAAAGCCTGGCATTTTGCATATGTAAGCCATTTTGTTTTTCTTTATACCAGTAAAATGTATTTGAAATACAAATCAGACTCTTGTCATTTTGCTATGCACTGGACTTGAACCCTTACATAATAACGGTGGTGGTGGTGGTGGGATTGTTTAATTAGGAAAAGCACACTAAGCCAAAGCTTGTTTCCAAGTGCGACCTGGAAGCAAAAGGAAGTCAAGTGACTTGCACAAGGTTACACTGTATGTAAGTGTGGGTTGATGGGATTCAACTCCAGGTCTCCAGGTTTGCAGCTCAGTGCCCTTAACCACTATACTATACTGCCTCTGTTTGGTGACAAGACGGACGCTTACATGAAAAAGGTGGCTAAATACAAAATTACCTCCAAGAGCAACACTGAGAAGGAAAAGCCCTCCACTTCCTACAGGCCTTATGGAAGGGGAGGTAGAGGATACTTCCCCCGTGCTTATATTTCCTATGACTACCCTCCACAGAGGGGCTACTACAGGGGTAGAAGGGGCACCACCAGGTCCCAAAATTCAAGCTAAACAAAACCCCTGATAAGTCTGCACAGTTTGCCCATCCATTGCCAGTAGGAAGAAGGTTGACTCACAATGTTCAGGAATGGACAAAAATAACCACATGCAAGTAGAATAGCATGGGTTTACACCCTCACTCTCCAGCAGAAAAAAATCTGTTGGAGATCGAGGTGAAAAAATTGCTACAAACAAAAGCAGTGGAAAAAGTATGTCCCTCACACTGGGGAAAGGGACTTAATTTCAGTTGCTTCCTGATCCCCAAGGAAAATGGCGAGTGGTGGCCCATCTCAGACCTGATATATCTGAACAAACACTTGAAGAATGAAAAATCTGAGATAGCAACACTGGGCTCAGTGATCTCATCTATGCAAACACAGCACTGGCTAGCATCACTGGATCTGAAGGGTGCCTACTTTCACATACCAGTCAGGCCCAGCAACAGAAAGTACCTCAGGTTCAGGTCAGGAAATTGCCACAACCAGTTCACAGCCCTTCCGCCCTTTCCTTTGGAAGACCAAGAGTGTTGACAAAGTCCCTAGCCATGGTGGCAGCACATTTAAAAAGGTAAATGATGGTGTTTTTTCCCTATCTGAATTATTTGACAGTCTCAAGAAAAAAACACCAGGAAGCAGAGTTCTCTCTACTTCTGACACAAGGAACATTAGAGGACCTGGGCTTCATCATCAATTTTCAAAAGTCACAAACAGCTTAAGTACAAGTTCTGGACTTTATAGGTGCAGAGGTGGATACCTTTCAAGGGAGGCCATTCCTCCCTCAAGCAAGGGTAGAAAATCTGAATAAAACTGCAGAATCCTTCAAGGCAGGTCAACCCTGACCTGCAAGGATTTCCTACATTTACTGGGGCACATGGCCTCATCCATTGCAGAGGCACCAGGGGACAGGTTCCTAATGAGAGATATTCAGTATCACCTTAAGGACCCTCGGTCCCAGAGGTGGGATCCACTGTCCAAATTAGTGCCCATCACAAAGTCTTCGCTGAGGACCCCAGAATGGTGGAAGGAAGAATGCAACCTCAAGGAAGGAATTCCCTTCCTTCAGTAACCACCTACAGCTATAATCAACAAGAGATGTCAACCGCCTAGTCTGGGGCACCCACCTCGAGGAGCTCACTGTAAGTGATACATGGTGTAAATAGGAGACTTAGAAGCACATAAATCTCCTGGAACTAAAGATGGTGCAGCTGGCAGTGACTGCCTTTTCCTCCCAGATCAGGGGTCAATCTGTCTAGGTCAGAACAGACAACATCATAAACATCCTGCTTGTTTAGGTGCTACATTGTTGTGGTATTTTCTGTGGGCTCAACATGAAGAAAAGGGATCATGTGTGACCTTGTTTGCTCAGGGAAGGGGCTGGGCATTGGGGCCAACAACCCCAAGGAGGACCCCCGCCACTGATCTGCCAAGACTCCGGAGACCCAAAACCTAATGTTTTTTCCTTTTGCTGCTTGGGGGGTGGGGGTTGGTATTTAGGGTTGGAAACCCTAATGCCACATTTCCCTACTTTTGTGGTGTTAAGTTGAATCCTAACTGGTGCAATAATGCAGTTTTTTACAAATAATTTCTTTTCTTTTTGAGATAGTGAACTCATACCCTCATTCATAAAAAAACTAAGGAGGCAGCACAGGGAGGGAGATGCCCAGAGTAAAACAGCTAAAAAACAATAGAAAACACTGGCACTCTCCACCTCCCAAATAAAAAAGGGAACACTCGGCTATGAAAATAAAAAACTTTAATATGAAGCAATAGAAACTCCACCTGACGCGTTTTGTACCAACAGTCCTTTTTCAAAGGTAAATGGAAGCTTACAAAACACATCACATATATAGGCTCAGAAGTGTGATTTCATTAGTAGCATATCAATTTCATTGGTTAAAATCTGTGACACCAAAAAAGTGCAATTTATATACAAAAAAGTGCAAGAGAAAGACTTACTAAATATAAATACTAAAGAAAGAGGAGGGGGGGCAGAGGAAGGGGAGGAAAAATGGAGGAGGGGAGAAGGGGGAAAAAAGGAGGGAATGAGAAAAGGAGGAAGAAAAAATGGTGGAGAATCAACATCAATATTTAAACTGAAAACAAACTTAACAGCATCTATTCAATGCTTTCTTAAAAATGGTTTTATATCAAAATTGAAATTTAAACCAGGACTACTAGTCGCTCCCAAATTTATTATCCAGAAGGCCTCTCTTTTTTTAAGGAGGTTGTCAAAATGTCCTCCTCTTGGATGTGGACATACTTTATCCACTGCCATAAATGTAAAGAAATGCTCAGTATTCTCCCCACAATTATTTATATGTGTTGCTGTGGCATAATTTAAATCATTCTTCTCCATGGATCGCAGGTGTTCTCCCAATCTAACTTTAAACATTCTAGTGTTCTTATCCACGTAAAAAGAGCCACGGGAACAGGTAGCCAAATAAATAACACTAGCACTATCACAAGTTATTAGCTGGCGAATCTGGTACTCCTTTTTGGAACTGTCAAACTGTTTTCCAACTTCTACGTGAGGGCAAAAAATGCACTTTTGACAACGGTGGCAACCTGCTCCACCCTTCGTAAGCCACGTTTGTTTTTTGGGTTCACTATAGTGGCTATGTACAATTTTATCACCTAGATTACTTGCCGTTTTATAAACCATCCGGGGGAACTCTGAGTATACTGTAACAATCCTGAATCAGCTGCTAGAACAGGCCAGTGTTTAAGAATTATCTGTTTTATTTTCTTAGCATGTGCTAAGAAAATCATAATGTAATTAAACCTTCTATCCTGCTGCACTGACTTCTCCTTTTCTGCTAAGAGTGTTGCCCCAGGGAGAGCATCTGTAAACATAGAAACATATAATTTGATGGCAGATAAGGACCGCTTGGCCCACCTAGTCTGCCCATTTTCCTACCTAACAGATAAGCTGCAGATCCTAGTTAACCAACAGCTTACTTCCTCCTACTCCCCACTAGGACTGCCTTATGTCTGTCCCATGCATTCTTGAATTCCCCCACTGTTCTTGACTCCACGACCTCCTCAGGGAGGCTGTTCCATGCATCCACAACCCTCTCCATGAAAAAATACTTCCTCACATTACCTCTGAGCCTTCCCCCTCTATCTTCAAATTGTGCCCCCTTGTTCTTGCACATCTCTTTTTCTGAAAGATGCTACCCTCTTGGACTTTGTTGATTCCCTTGAGGTACTTGAAAGTTTCTATCATGTCCCCTCTCTCCCTTCTTTCCTCAAGGGTATACATATTAAGCTCCTTTAGTCTTTCTTCGTATGTCTTCTGGTGCAGACCCTGCACCATTTTGGTTGCCCCTCCTGGACAGCCTCCACTCTGTCTATGTCTTTGCGGAGATGGGGTCTCCAGAACTGCACACAGTACTCCAGATGGGGTCTCACCAACTGTCTGTACAGAGGGATAACAACTTCCTGTTTTCTACTATTGATGCCTCTTCCTATGCATCCCAGTATCCCCCAGCCTTCCTTACTGCCTTCTCACATTGCTTGCCCACCTTTAGGTCATCTGATATAATTACCCCAGGTCCCTTTCCATTTTTACTGTTGTCAGTATCTCACCCCCCATTGTGTACTCTTCCCTGGGTTTTGTTTCCCATGTGCATTACCTTGCACTTCTTTGCATTGAATCTGAGCTGCCATACATTTGACCATTCCTCCAACCTTGCCAAGTCCCTTCTCATCCTTTCCACTCCATCTTGTGTATCAACCCTGTTGCAGATCTTTGTGTCGTCTGCAAAGAGACATACTTTTCCTTTCAGTTCCTCTGCAATGTCACTTATAAAGACATTAAAAAGGACCAGTCCCAGTACTGAACCCTGCGGTACCCCGCTAGTAACCCTCCTTTCTTCACTGTGTACTCCATTTACTACTACCCTTCGCATCCTGTTGTCTAGCCAATTTTTTATCCAGGCTACCACCTTGGGGCCCACTCTAAGGCTGGCTAACTTGTGTATTAATCTTTTGTGTGGGACTGTATCAAATGCCTTGCTAAAATCTACGTAGGCCATGTCCACAGCCCCTCCCTGGTCTACTACTTTGGTAACCCAGTCAAAGAAATCTATTAGATTCATCTGACACGACCTTCCCATTGTGAATCCATGCTGCCTTGGGTCCTGTGCCCCACTGGCCTCTAGGAATGCAACAATTCTTTCCTTCAGAAGTGATTCCATCATTTTCCCTACCACTGAGGTCAAACTAACTGGTCTGTAGTTTCCTGCCTCTGTCCTGCTCCCACTTTTGTGAAGAGGAATCACATCTGTCCTCTTCCAGTCCTCAGGTACCACCCCATCCTCCCATGATTTGTTAAAGAGAGTAGTCAGCGGTGTCACTAGTTCTACCCTTAGTTCTTTTAGAATTCTTGGGTGAATCCCATCAGGCCCCATTGCTTTGTCCACCTTCAATTTTATTAGTTCTTTCAGAACCCTTTCTTCTGTAAATGGACTGGTATCGACCCCCGTCTTCAGAGTGTTTCTTTTGTTTGGTTTAGGTACCTCCCTCTCCTCTTCCTTTGTGAATACTGAGCAGAAATATTCATTCAGTATCCCTGCTTTTTCACTGTCCCCTCTACCCACATTCCCCCCTTTATTAAGCCTCAGCATCCCTCCTTTGGTCTTTCTTCGCTCCCTAATGTACCTATAAAAGATCTTATCCCCCTTCTTAACAGAATTGGCTATCCTTTCCTCGGTTTGGGCCTTTGTTATTCTATCTGCCTTCCCAGCCTCTTTCTGCTTTAACTGATAAAGTTCTCTGTCCTGCTCCTTCTGTGTTTCCTTATATTTCCTGAATGCTATCCTTTTCTCCTTAACCTTCCCTGCCACCTCTTTTGAGAACCATAGCAGTTTTTTCCTTCGTTGTGTTTTATTGATTTGCTTTACACAAAGGCTTGTTGCCTCTGTGATGGCTGTTTTGATTACTCCCCATTGTTCCTCCACCCCTCCTTCTTGCCTGTTTGCTACTGCTTTTCTAAGGCACTCTCTCATTTTCCCAAAGTCAGCCCTCCTAAAGTCCAATACTCTTGCTTTTGTATGGCTTGATTGTATGGCTGTGTTTATCGAGAACCACACTGTTTGGTGGTCGCTTGTTCCCAGATGGCTACCCACCTCTAAATCTGAGATTCTTTCTCCGTCCCCATTTGAGAGTACTAGGTCTAAGATTGCTCCCTCCCAAGTGGGTTCCAATACTAGCTGTCTGAGGCATGCCCCGTGTAGGGCATCAAGAATGACCCTGCTCTTGGATGTGCCTGCAGCAAAGGTGCTCCAGTTAACATCTGGCATATTCAGGTCCCCCATCAACAATATCTCCCCTTTTTCTGCCATTCTAAGGATGCCTTGGATCATTTCCTTGTCCATTCCCTCCCCCCGAGATGGGGGTCTGTATACAACCCCCCGTGCGGATTGTGGTGCCATTTCCTGTCTCCAAGGTGACCCAGAGTGCCTCATCTGCTCCCTGTTTACTCTTTAGTTCTGTTGCTTTGATCCCTTCCTTTACATAGAGAGCTACTCCTCCTCCTCTTTACCTCCCTGTCCCTCTCCTGTAGATTGTGTATCCTGGTATGTTGACATCCTAGTCATGGTTCTCTGTGTACCATGTTTCTGTGACTGCCACAATATCCAGGCAACCTCTTCCATCAAGGCCACTAGTTCAGGGAGCTTGTTACACAGACTATGGGCATTGGTACTCATCACCCTCCACTTTTTGATAGCCTTACTCCTTTTAGCCCCATTCCTGTCCTTACTGCCTTTGCCTTTTTTTACATTTTCCTCTGTCCTGCTCCCTAATAACTTCTCTACCTTGGTGTTTACCTCACTAATTGCCATGTTTTGTGGGGGGAGGCTGGGATTTCCCTGCTCCTTTTCAGTGCCTCCCCTTGGCTAGTTTAAATGCTTGCCAATGAAGCGTTTAAACCTCTCACCTAGGATCCTGGTTCCCCTGGACAGATGCAGACCATTGCACCAGTATAGATCTGCATCCCTCCAGGTGGCTCCCCAGTCCCCAATGAAGCCAAAACCCTGAGCTCCACACCAGTTTTTCAACCACTCATTGAATTCCCTGGTGAGGAGTGCCCTAGCACTAAACTCTTTCCCTGTCTTAATACAGGTACTGCTATAGCCCCGGTTTTTTTTTTTAGTCTGTCACCTAGATCCTCTGACCATTCTTGATACTGGTCTTCTCGGGTACAATTGCATTTGATTCTAGCAAATTGCCCTTTAGGTATATTTTTTGTAATATGACCTGGGTGACAGCTGTTCGTTTGTAACAGTGTATTACCTGCTGTTGCTTTTCCAAACAGTGTTGACTCGATACAATTTTCAGCATTTCTTATTAGTGTCACATCAAGAAAATCAACTTTAAAAAAATCATAATTAAAAGTAAACCTCAAATTACTTTTAGTGACATGTATGTAATCAATAAACAACTTTAAATCTTCCTTTGTGCCCCTCCACAGCAGTATTATATCATCTATATAACGTTTCAAACAAACAATACTGCTGTGGAAGGGACTAAAAGCAGGATCCAAAACAAACTTACCAGGTGTGGGCCTGTCAGCAGACGTTGGCACAGGAGGCAGTGATCGGGCGCTTTTTCAAAGGCCTGGATCACATATCTCCTCTAGTGCATGAGCCTCCACCTCTGTGGGATGTACTGCTGGTACTGGCAAAGCTCATGGGCAAGCCATTCAAACCAATGCACAAGTGTGAGTTGTCACACTTATCATGGAAGATGGCCTTCCTGGTGGCTATCATGTCTGCCACAGGGACAGGGGAACTCCAGGTGCTTTCGGTGGACTCCTCTTATGTGATCTTCCACAGGGACAAGGTTTCTCTTCGGCCCCACCTAAAATTCCTTCCGAAGGTGGTGTCAGAGTTTCACCTTAACTAGGTGTTAACTCTGCCAGTATACTACCCTAATTACACCTCAGAGTCCGAGTACAGGCTCCATACTTTGGACCCAGGACGTGCTCTGTCCTACTATAAGGAGAGGATGGCAGAAATTCAGGGAGAGGTTTGCCAGCTGTTTGTCACCTACGCTGAAGCTGCTTCTGGCAGACCTGCAGCAAAATGGACTATCGCAAGGTAGGTTACATCATGCATAGGTCTGTGCTATGAGTTGGCGGACAAGGAGCCTCCCAGAGGGATAAGAACTCATTCTACCCGCCATACTTCTGCATTGGTTGCTGCTTCTAGGGACATCTCTAGCCAGGAAATCTGCCAGGATGCTACCTGGAAGTCAGCAAACACCTTCATCACCCACTACCACATCGACCTTGAGTCACGCCGGGATGCTGGTTTTGGAGCCGCAGTTCTCCAATCTCTGTTCCCTAAGTAGGTGACCAGCAAATCTGGCTGCTGAAGGGGAGACTGGTGAAATACCTGCTCATCCATGGATCTGACGTAAACTGGGAAATGACCAGCCGTGGCTCTAAACTGCTCCCAGGTTAGAGGCCCCATAGGATCAGAGTGACCTGGAAGAGGGGGTTGGGTAGGCAGAAGTAAGGGGGGGCAAACACCTCTAAGAAAGAAGGTGCCCTCGGCCAGGGTTAGGGGACCGTACAGATGATCCAACACCCTGGAAGGATCTGCCAGTTGAGGCAGTCACTGGCCAATCAACCATCCGGAAATGGTCAGGACTGAGCCCTGACAGGGATTGCCCCTGTGAGGTGACCAGGGCCATGTGGGTCCAGAAAGGCGGCCCGTATCCTCACCTGATGAGATCCCCCAGGGAGACCTCAGGGGAGAAGACAAGCCCGATGCTGCAGCCCCTTTCTGAACCCTTGTGGACTGTTAGGGAAGGGTGCTGCTCCTGGCCTTGTCCCCTCAACCCCTCAGACTCTGAGGGGGACCTCTTCCTTAAGACCAACAGAGGAGACTCCACCTCACCTGCCAGCCCCCGAAGGGCAGCTGGTGAGGAAGCCTCTACCTCAGCCCCAGGTACCTGAGCATTCCCAGAAGTGGGTCCAGCCTGGATATCCAGGACAGAAAACTCATCTCCTCCTACAGCAGAGGACCCAGAGCTCCATCCAGCCCTCCGGTGCCGCCCCCCGGCACTGG
Organism: Neoceratodus forsteri; assembly: GCA_016271365.2. NCBI lineage: Eukaryota > Metazoa > Chordata > Ceratodontiformes > Ceratodontidae > Neoceratodus > Neoceratodus forsteri. The sequence continues at coordinate 336,985,991 of CM057459.1, forward strand.
AAGGCTTATCGGTGCTGCCAGGGGCCCCGATGCAGGCACTGGCCAGAACCACTGGCTCCAAAGGGGGGAAAGGCTGGTCGGGCGCAGGAGTGCTGGGTGGAGGACAGCCCTGAGACTCCAAAGAGTTGGGAAGTCAATCCAGGTCAGCCTCCGAAGAAGAGTGGATCTGGAGGACCTCAAGAGAAGCACCCCCAGGGCCCTCCTGCTCCTGGCGCCGCAGATGGTACCACGAGCTGGCCCAGCACTACCCACAGCACCGCAATGATCACCGGCACCACAAACAGCTCCGGGATCCAAGGCAGCACCGATAGTTGGCACAGAGAAAACCACTGGGCTGGGACTGGCAGACATGGGCTGCAACACCAGGGAGCCCTCACCTCTGAGGAGGTGATTGCCAAAACTGTGCCTCTGGCCCGACCCCCGGAAGAGTCAGACTTGGACTCCAACACTGTAACAGGGGCCTCAACCATGGCGAGGTTAGAAGAAGCAGAGGCCCCATCCTCCGTGGTTTGTACAGAACCAGGAGGGGGCCCGGAGCATGGGTCAAGGGACCTGCATCTAGCATCCCTAGTGTACGACTGTCCTCCAAAAGTCGGCGCCACACAGTAGACTGTAAAAGTGTGGCTTTCCAAAACTCTGCGATACTTGGAGAAACAGGTGCTGCAATGGTCCATTTCATGATTAGGGCCCAGGCAGATCAGGCAACGATCATGTCATTCCGAGACGGAATACTGCCGGCCACAGGGACACCGCCGCATAGGGGGCCGGCCCGCCTTGGATTTCTTTTTGTCCCCTGGACAAGACATGATTGGATGGAAACTTAAATAAAGCACAGTAAAAGATCTCGGCACCAAAAATTAGGAAAGCTCTTATGACTCCTGAAGAAAATCGGCATGGAGAATGTTAACAGCTCTGCAGAACTAGGTCAGAATTGACTAGGCTTCGATGTAGTCATTCAAAAAATGCTCTCTCATGAGGTCGCACTCACACAATGGCAGGAGAAGCAGAACTGAGGTAAGGGAGGAGTCAACACCGTTTACTGGCCATCCCTTGAGCGCCACGTCATACGCTGGCCTCGAGGGCAGTTCTGGCTCCTCCCACACATGCAAAAAAAATTAAAAATGCTCCCACGGGATCCTGTTTCTCCAGCCAGAACCCACCAGTGATGAATGGTGAAGACTGACACAGATAAGATAAGGCCATTTTCTGGGGTGAAGACTACCAGATGGCCGGAAAGGCACCACAGCAGCAAAGTAACAGCCAAGCACTGGTAAGACCCTCTTTTTCCTGACTTAACTCTAAGTCTGATAAGAACTCTGGTGGGGGTAACAAATCAGCACCCAAAGACTTTATTTGCTATAACTGTAATAAGCCAGGCCATATTGCAAGAAACTGCTGTAGTAAGGAGGATAATACTGGAGCAGATTTGTCCTTAGCAAATTGGGGCAAGTATTTAACAGATGTTAAGGTGGGAGATAAGACTGTGAAACGACTTATGGATTCAAGAAGTAGACAGACCCTAGTGCATGCTGAAGTGCTGGCAAAACACTGCAAAGGGATCAGGTACTGGTGTCATCTGCATCCATGGGGACACTTGATACTATCCCACCCCACTGCCCACTCTGACTATTAAGGGTGTGTTGCACCAAATAAAAGTGGGGGTAGTATCTAAGTTACCTGTACCTGTGTTTACTATCAATGACTTTCCAGGATTTAGTGAGCTAATCACAGAGGGAGTAAATCCTGATGTTTCAGCAGCTGTGATGACAAGAGCTCAGGCAAAGAAAATCTCAGACGGTGGAGTCTTTTTTTCTTTCAGTGATTCTGATTCAGACTTGTCTGAGCATAATTCCAAGATCCAGAAGTCCAGGAAAGAAAGAAGACACCTGAAGAAACAGTAGCTACAAAAGACTGATGGACATAAGGGGTTAATATATGAAAATGCTGAAAATAAACTGATAACAGATTGTGATATTGTTTCAAAGCAAAGAACCAATGTTTCTCTCCAAGGTTACTTTAAGCAGCTGGGGGTGAAACAAAAACGGTGAACCATTGCTTAAAAAATGTAATGGGCTACTGTACAGAGTTTGTGTTAATCTTCAGACATAGGAACAGATAGAATAATTGGTTATACTACAAAAGTATAGATCTGAGTTTTCACAGATACTTTGGCTGATCACTCGTGGAGGGAATCGCACCCTTGCCAGATTGTTGTACAGATTTTACTGGCCTAGAATTCGTGAAGATGTTGTTACATACTGCAGTTCTTGTGTTGAATGTCAGAAAGTAGCCCCAGTCACTAAAAAAGACAAGGTGCCCCTGGTGCCCCTACCCTTGATAGATGTACCTTTTGCAAGAATTGCAATGGATGTGGTTGACCCCTCAGACTAAAGTAAAAAGGATAATCGATTCATTTTGGTAGTATATGACTATGCTACTCAATACCCAAAGGCAGTTCCTATGCATACTGTCACAGCTCCAAAGTGCCAGCAGAACTTTCCAAACTTTCAGCACGGTGGGCATACCTAAAGAGATTATTTGCTGATCAGGGTAGTAATTTTGGTGCTGCATTACTGAAGGAGCTGTACCGACTACTAGGTATCACTGCCATAAGAACCTCCCCTTATCACCTTCAGATGAACGGTTTTGTTGAGCATTTTGATCAAATCCTAAAACATGTTAGAAAGGTTTCTAAAAGGGGAAGGGAAAGATTAGGACTAATACTTACCTTACCTGCTTTTTGCTTACAGAGAAGTGCCACAAGCCTCAACAGGTTTTTCTCCATTTTAAATACTGTATGGTAGACAACCTAGAGGGCCACTAGATGTAATAAAAGAAACCTGGGAAGATAACCCCAGTCAGAAAAAAATCCATTACATCTTATATGTGTGCCCTGAGAAAGAAGCCAGCAAAATATGTTGAAATTGCCTGTGACTGGGAGATCCTGCCACTCTTGCAGACCGACCTTTTCTTAAATGTGTTGCAACAGTTCTTCTATTTCTTAGCCTAATCTATCCTTTACAATTTCTAGTCCATAAGATTGGCCACCTATGGGCACCCCTCCCTTTCTTGACTATGCTATACTGTCCTCTTTAATTTTCTTTTTCCCTTTCGGGTCCTTGTACAGGGAGGTTATTGTGGTGACCTCCGAGCTGATGTAAAACAAAAGGCTGTGTTCCTCATTGTTGGATTTAGTATACAACAGCACTATGTCATAAAATACCTTGATATATATGCCTTATGTGTATTAAACCTGTAAATGTTGAAAATACCATAGCACTAGGTGTTTTTGATAAAGGTAAAATGTTACTAGGGGACTGTATTATACAAATTAGTTAGTTGCGTTATTTAAAATGCATGTAAATTACAGATTGTTTGAAAGGCCCTTTAGCACCATGCATTCCTGCTTTGGCTGGCAGTATAGCCTAGAGGTTAGAGGAACAAGGTGTGAACGAGCTTGGTACATCCAGCAGACCAGACCTGAGTTTGATTCTCACAACCTCCATTTTCATATTGTGTGACTCTGAGCAAGTCACTTAACCACCCAGTGCTCCCAGGTCGCCCCTGAAAACAGGCACTTGTGCCTAATGGGCCTTACCCGGTTACCAAAGACTAAAATAAAAAATAAAAAAAAAGCTGAACAATCCTAAAATTTCATGGTGATTTGCATATAGATCCCATTGCAGTATGGAGGAAAGTGTGATATTATGTTTCTTTGAAACTTGGCTTTGTTGCTAATGCCCTTTGGGGTAACCCTTGCTTTAGTGCTTTTGCACCGAGGTTCTTTGTCTTAAGCCTGTTTTTGAGTTTTTCTTTATTGAGCTCCCCATCACCCAAACACACAAGACAAACATAGGGAATGAAATAATTTTCACTAAAGAGATAGATCAGTAGGTGCTGACTAAGTGCAGGAGAAGGACATGCATAGTGTGTTGCTGCAAACCGATGTATTATAAAAAGGCAAGGAAAATCTTGCATGCCAATTGGCTGGCTGGCACCTTTTCCCTATTGTAAAATCTAGCATTACCCCATGGGAAAAGGTGCAATCCACCAGTCAGCCTCATCAGGAACTCTCCCCTAAGATCATTCCGACCATCACCAACCCTAGCAAAGATGGCAGTCCCTGCTAAATGGCCATCTCTCTGAACTGCTGAAGCGTAACCTCTAAACCCACCGAAAACCGAAAAGCACAAAAGGACAACCTCACCTCTCGCAGCCGTCATATTACATCCCCGTTAAACTGCCACTGCAACATTTCTGAAGTAATGTAAAGTACACCACAAAAAGTTCCCAAACCCTCTTGAAACAATGCAGTTTTCATCCTATGTTCCATTAGCCTTGTACCTTGCCACTTCATGTCTCCTCACTGAAGTCTCCACGTGCACCTTACTCCGTGTTTGTGATAGACTGCCTGAAACCTATTTTGCAATTAAGTATCCCGGTACCACAGCTAAAAATGCCAGCTTCCCATACTGTGAATGAAAAAAGAAACTTCCATCAGTCCTCAATGCAAACCCGGAAGCAAAAGCTCACGGCGGCAGAACGTTAGCACTCGCAGCTCTTGGACTGTCACATAACTAAATAACTGAAACTGCACCAGTTTGTCATTTAAAAAAAATTAAAAAAATAAAGAATACCACAAACACTATCACTGGCTCAGTTGGGGTGCGAGCCACCACATCAGCCACAATTTCCCTAACAACAACACATAATCTGCCTAGAAACAAGGCACTATTTAACACAGAGGAAGGATATTACACACAAAAAAAAATCAATAAAAAAGTTAAAAACCAGTAAAGTAAACATTTAAAAATTTTTTTTTTTTAAAGGGGACATTGTATAATTGCAATATCCCACTCCAGGGTGTGGGGCAGTGCCAGGATGTACCCATTTATGGTGTGGTTTACTCACTTGGCCTGCGGCCTCATGACTGATCCACATCCAGCATTACCCCACACCCTGTCGTGGTATATTGCTTAAATGAAGAAGGAACATGTCATTGCTTACGGTTATCCCCTGTGTTTTAAATAAATATCAGACGGAGATTGTGTGTTGAACCTGAAGTTCTGTGTCTGGTCCATCTGTTATCTCACAACCCCTCCACATTGCCCACAGTAATCAGGAAGAGGCTCAAAACCAGACAAAGGCGTAATATGACCATGCTGTAGAAGAAAAAGTTGTTGAGCCAGGTGAAAAGGTCTTGCTACTATTACCCAGTACAGAAAATAAACTGTTAATGAAGTGGCACGGGCCTTATAGAGTGCTTAGATGTACTGGCACAGTTAACTGTGAAATTGAGACACCTGACAGGAAAAATCCTACCACGCTAACCTCCTGAAGAAATGGGATGAAAAAACACCACAAGGTACTTTGCTAGTTTTACCAGAAACTGATAAAGATGATATTGATATAGCTTATGACAGACTGGAAAAAACTGTAACTGCTGATGCTGTAAAGGCACAGTGTACTGTCAGATTCAATTTCAGATCACTGCCCCAAACTATGTAGTAAAAAGATGAAAAAGGAATTAACTGCACCAAGGCTGATTGATAAAAGATGTATAGGAAGATTAAATACAGAAGATCACCTGAAGGACCTGGATTTAGTGGACTGGGGGTCAGGTTATGACTTCTTCTGATTTAGATGGGATGGTAGAACAGTTTACAGGCTGTTTGAAACAGTTGTTTAACAAACATACACCACTAACAAAACAGAGAGTAAAGGGGGAAAATTTCACCCTGGTTAAGAAAGAACCTCAGAGACCTAATAAAAAAAGGGATACGATGAGGAAACAGTACCTAATAAAGCAAGCTGGAATAAGATTGGGACAATATAAGATGTTAAAAAATAAAGTGAAGAAAGAAATAAATGAGGCTAAATCGATATATTACCGTAATTCTCAGTTAAAGAATATCAAGGATCCCAAAACATTTTGGTATTCATTTAAGCATATTTGTACTCCTCAGGATACAACTGGTATTAAGGGTATAAAATATGGGAATTTGCTGATAAAGGAAAATGGGCAAATGGCAGAAAGATTTAATAGATTTTTATTGCTAAATGCTTAAGGGGTAGTAGGGACCATGAGAACAGCTTATGAGTTGAAGAACCAAGGGCTATGAAGTAAAACAAGAATATGATGTGCCAGTATTTCAATTTAAAGAAATAGAAGAAATGGAGATTCTGGAACTGCTAACAGGTTTAAAAGAGGATAAAAGTGGGGTTCTGGATGAACTACATCCTAAAATACTAAATTTGTTAACCATACATATAGTAGTCCCTTTAACAAAACTTCTTAATCTTTCATTAGTAAAGGGGTTAGTTCCTCTGAAATGGAAGGTATCGGGGTTATTCCAATATATAAAGGAGGGGACAGGTTGGAGATGTCAAACTACAGGCCCATATCTCTGTTAGCACTGGTCAATAAACTGCTGGAGAAGTGTGTTTTCTAGCAGTTGTTTGAACACTAGGAAGGGCACAACCTGCTCAATGACCAGCAGCATGGTTTTGGGGGGGACGATCCACTGCAATGGTGCTGGCTGGGTTCTCAGACACTGTGCTTGTGGCTTGTGAGGAGGATGTGCCATGGGCGCAGTGTTCGTGGACCTAGCCAGCTTTGATACAGTGGAACATGAGTTGCTTTTGTATAAACTTGACAATTTAGGGGTCATTGGAAAAGATTCCAGAGTTACTTGTGTGATCAAGAACAGAGAGTTAAGATCAGCGATACATCCTCAGGACCTCAGAAAGTTAAAGCCAGGGTGCCCCAGGGATCAGTGCTAGGGCCACTATTATTTACAGTATTTATGAATGATTTACCTAAATTATTCTCAACTAAATACAGCATAATTTATGCTGATGATACTGTGATATGGGACTCTGCACCTACGAGTGGCATCATACAAATGCCCCTGCAAAATAAATATAATATATTGGCTCAATGGTTAAGAGACTATAAACTGACCCTAAATGAGAACAAAACAAACATTATGTTATTTGGAATGCAATATAAATTGCAAAAAGAAAACAAATTGCAAATAACTGGTCAAAATGGGATAAGTATTCCTTCAGTTCCAACTTTAAAATACCTAGGAGTTCTTCTGGACCCTCGCTTGATCTTAGGTCCACACACTGAAAAATCAGGAAAGAGACTCAACCAAAAAATCGGATACTTATGCAGGAATATAAATTCACTGACTGAAGAAGCTTGGATAGTTATAGCTAAGCAAGTTTTGATGCCCATATTGGAATATGGAAGTATAATGTTCTTTAACAGTAATGGGGTGTTAGTTGAAGTATAAGACCTTATTTAACAATATTTGTAGGTTTGCACTCAGAGCGCCAAAATGTATGCACCACTGTGTGCGTTACAAGAAATTGGGAATACTGTCTAGAATAAGATATCAGTTGGAGAACTTTGTATATAGGGTGTTCAAAGTCAATGATCCCAGGGTGCTTTCAGGGGGACTGTTTCCAGTAAAAAGGGAACAAATAACAAGAAGTAGTGGGGTCCAGGACTATGTTGTCCCGAGATTTAAGTTGCAGATGACCAGGAAGGCTTTCTCTTAGTATACACCCTCATTACTGAACAAATATACCCACTTGATACAAGGAACACATAACATAATGCACTTTAGGAAACAGTTGTATTTATTTCTAAACAATGGAACTATGTGTAATTCCATGTGAAGTCATTGTACTGTATGTATTTGTATTTTTATATATTTGGTTGTAACGTTTGTCTTTTGGTCAATGTCAGGCATGTCTGAAAAAGGGCTGTGCCCAGTCCAGCTCCTGGTTAAAAAAAAAATATACCAACAAAAAAACAAAGGTGAATGTTTCCTTAACCTCCGAACAAACCACAGAAATTCGTAACTGCTAAAGACATTTAACAGTACTTTTACCACAGTGTCAGGCTGAGCAAAAGGGGTTGAGCACAAAATAGTGACAGGGAATGCATGCCCTATCAGACAAAAGACATACAGATTACCAGAGCAATTAAGAGCAGATGTGATTAAGGAAATACAAAAGAAATGAAAGAACTGGGTATCACAGAAGAGTCGAGAAGTGCTTGGTCGTCATCCATGGTGATTGTAAATAAAAAAGAAGGGGGTGTAAGAATCTGCCTTGAGTTTAGGAAACTCAAACAAGTATCAGAATTTGACAGTTGTCCTATGCCCAGGACAGATGAGTTGGTGGACAGATTAGGGAGTGCCAAGTATATCAGTGCCCCTGATCTCACCAAGAGTTACTGGCAAATCCCCCTAGTTAAAGAATCCAGGGATAAAACTGCATTTGTCACTCCTACTGGATTCTATCAGTTTATCATCATGCCATTTGGTTTACATGGTGTACCTGCTACATTCTAGCAGTACGTGGATGTCATTTTATCCCCTCACACTGGTTATTGTGCTGTGTACCTGGATGATGTTGTGGTGTACAGTTCAGACTCGAAAAGCCACCTGGAACACCTATGAGCAGTTATCCAATCAACAAGGCAGGTCTGACAATTAATCCTACCAAATATGCATTGGGCATGCAGGAAACCAGATATCTGGGCTATGTTTTGGGAAATGGAGAAGTAAAGCCAGAAATTTCTAAGATAGAAGCTATAGCTAACAGTCCTATCCCTAAAACAAAGAAACATGTCAAGTCATTTTTTAGGGCTGGCTGGTTATTATCAGAGATTTATTTTCAACTTTGCCCAGTTAGGTACTCCCCTCACTGAACTCACGAAGAAACCATTTTCAAATAACGTGAAATGGACCCCAGAGTGTGGTGAAGCTTTTCAGGCCATCAAGGCTGCATTATGTTCAGCCCCTGTTTTAAGAAGCCCAGACTTTAAGAAACCATTTTTGTTACAGATACATCAGAAGTAGACCTAGGTGCAGTCCTGAGTCAATATAAAGATGGGAAAGAATACGATGCTGTGTATCAGTAGGAAGTTGTACAACAGAGGAAAGAAGTACTCCACTATTGAAAAGGAATGCCTTGCAACAAAGTGGACCATGGAGCCCCTTAAGTTTTATTTGCTAGGAGCGGACTTTGTACTTATAACAGATCATAATCCTCTCTGTTGGCTTAACCAAATAAAGGATAACAATTCCAGAATCATGCGGTGGTACCTGGTGCTACAGCCATTTAAATTTAAAGTGATACACAAATCTGGGAAAGAGAATGTCAATGCTGATTTTCTGTCAAGATATGGATCAGGAATTGAGAATTCTGAAGGTTGAAAAAACAAATGTGTGAGTTTAAACATCTCTGTTTGCTATACTGCATATGCACTGAACTGTAAATGTTATAAGCTAATGTTAGAAAAGAAGTAAAAGTAAGTTTTGGAAACCTGTTTTCAAAACAGGTTTCCTCTTAAAGAGGGGGGTATGTGCCAGGGGTGAATAAGGTCCTGTCCCATTTGTTATGCAGAAAGAGTTAAAATGCAAGGATCTGTTCTATCCTCTCCTTTTCTGTCTTTTTTTCTGTCTGGTTGCGCAACCAAATGTTCTTGTGAGATCTAGGAACTGATCACTCTGACAGTCTTGCGATTCTCTTCCTCTTGCTATCTCTCTACCTTCACTTGCTGTTTCTGTATTTTCTTCCTCTTGCATATCTGCAGTTATAAAATATATGTGAATCTTTATGTCAGATCCCTTACTTTGAAATGTATGTAGTTATACTGTTGAAATGAGTGCAAAAAGCTATTTGGAATTTAGGGGGTTAACCTGAGATGCAGTTTGAATTCCTCTCAGACTTGTTTGCAAATTCTTTGCACAACTGTCAATAGGGGGCCAGCTTGGGACACTGTTCCATTTGTTGCACCTGCAAAAAAACTGGCAAGAACATTTTGTGAGAAACAAGATGTCTCTCAATGAGTTCCCAGGCAAAGATTTATAAAAAAGGCAGCAACATTTTTGCTGAGAGAGAGACTGAAACTTGGAATCAGAGATACTCTCAGATGAAGGACTTTGTTTTCTCTGTTTGCACTGCCTTTGTAAATAGTTCTACTGAACAATTATTTTTTATTTTACTGTTATTGATAATAATAAAATGCTACTTGCGAATTTGACAACTGCTCCTGGTCTTCCTATGCTTCCTGGCCTGTGCCTCGATGAAACTGTGTATGAATATGCATACCATTTCTACCTACTTTTATTGTCTCTTAAATATCTATGTTATTCCAAAAATATAACATTAGTGTGTTAATATTTTCCCCATTCTCTTTGATACAAGAGTAAGAAATATATATCCTAGCACAATAGATGAAAAAAATAAGAAAAAGGTAGATGGCCAAAAGTCAATAGCAATTATCTTGTAATTATTACCTATTTACTTAGAGTAGCGTAATCATTTAGACATAATGTATTAGGAGGGGGTTTACATTCTCCTACACATATCCAGATGTGAAAAATGTATAGATGGTGTCCCACTTAGACATCAAGCCCTGTCCCTAATCTAACATAAAATGAGTCAACCTTTCAAGTCTTAATATTTCCAAGCATTCATTTTTCCATTCATGTAAAGATGGAAACTTACTGTCTATACAATTTCAAAGAATCACATTCTTGACTGAGGCAGAAATGAGAGAAATAGTGTATTTTTGGTTTTTTAGTCCAGTGTTTCTGTTAAAGTGGCCAATAAGGCAAGTTTCTAGATTAACATTTTCTCTCACAAATACTGTAGTTGTGTTAAGTTTTCCATGGTTCCCTTTTAATCTTCCTTGAAGTTTCCTTATTAGATATATAGGGGAATATTCCAAATACCGGTTTGAAACTGATTTAGATCGAAAGAAACACTTAACCCAGAACATTGTTCCCCCTGCTGTACTGTTTCTGATAGTTGCATGTTATTATTACTTTAGAAGAGTTTTTTCATAACATACATTCGAAAAGTTGATTAAGTATAAATGGCAAATCATGTTTATTTGTCACACAACCCTTATAAATCTGATGAAGAATAAATTATTTTCTCTCAGTCAAGATATGTCATTTAGAGAATGTGTAATATCCATCAAATGTTTTGAATGCCCTTACAATTCCAGAACATATGTGTAAGATTGGCATTTCCATCTCTACATTTATTGTAACTTGACAAATTTTGAAGACCCATTTTATGCAGGTGTAGTGAAGTATAATATAAATTATGTAAAAATCTGAACTGCATCAATTTCATATTCACTGTTATAAAGGCTTTCAGTGAATTAGTTCATATGCTAGCATAGTTCCAATCGTGTAGGTTTTCCCCAGAACTTGTGACCAGCATCTTATGTTGTCGTAATCAATCCCCCTAATATTTTCTATCAATAGTTTATAAAGACTAGAAATTTTGGGATGTAATTGTAGACAAGCTAAGAAGGTATTGGTGGTTTAATTAGCTTTGACCAACTCTACGTTATTCTGAAAACAGGTTTTTATGCTATTAGACTCTCATATTTATCCAAATCATTAATGGAGATGCTGAAACTCTGTATTAATTCATTAAAAGGTCTTATTTCATATTTGTCTGATACATCTTTCATTTTCATATCTTTATTATTCCATTCTTCATTTTCAATTTATTTATTAATACAAATATTCAGGTTTCCCCATAAAGGTTGCAGCATAGATTCTTTAAGATTCATGTTTAAAAGCCTTGACCAGACAGCTATTAATCTTATACTGTCAGCCATAATCTTGTTTCAGAGAGGCTTAACATGTTTGGAAAAGATTAGAGCTGGAAGATTAATATCTTGTTCCTTTGCTAGATCCGGCCATTCTGGCATGCCCTCTTGTCCTACATGCTTAACAATCCATTTAGTTAATTGTTATGCTCTGCATCTACATAATAAAAATATAAATCTGGAAATTTTAGTCCTGCACTGTCTTTGGTATTAGAAAGCTTATTATGTGCTAACCTACATTTCTTGTTACTCCAGACAAATTTAATAATGTGGCTGTGAATATCAATAAAAAGCAGGTTACTCACCTGTAACAGTAGTTCTAGGAGTGGTATATGTTGTTCATCTACACTCTTTGGCATGTCCCCTTCCACTTTAAATCTCATTGGAAGTCTTCAAGCTGGTTCCTCCCACACACCCGGGTGGTACATACCTCAGCTCCACCCCATGATGCCAGATCTTAGCCTGCTGGAAGCCAGGTTGTGTGCGGACGCAGCTGGGGAGGTCGGGTGGGTCCGTGTGGATGAACAACATATACCACTCCTAGAACTACTGTTACAGGTGAGTAACCTGTTTTTCTAGGAGCATGGATATGTTGTTCATCCACATTCTTTGGCAGACTCCTACCAGTTCTCCGGGAGGAGGGAGGCAAGGCACATACCCCCTACTTAGGGAACAGAGATTGGAGAACTGCGGCTCCAAAACCAGCATCCCGGCGTGACTCAAGGTCGATGTGGTAGTGGGTGATGAAGGTGTTTGCTGACTTCCAGGTAGCATCCTGGCAGATTTCCTGGCTAGAGATGTCCCTAGAAGCAGCAACCAATGCAGAAGTATGGCGGGTAGAATGAGTTCTTAACCCTCTGGGAGGCTCCTTGTCCGCCAACTCATAGCACAGACCTATGCATGATGTAACCTACCTTGAGATAGTCCATTTTGCTGCAGGTCTGCCAGAAGCAGCTTCAGAGTAGGTGACAAACAGCTGGCAAACCTCTCCCTGAATTTCTGCCATCCTCTCCTTATAGTAGGACAGAGCACGTCCTGGGTCCAAAGTATGGAGCCTGTCTGGACTCTGAGGTGTAATTAGGGTAGTATACTGGCAGAGTTAACACCTAGTTAAGGTGAAACTCTGAAACCACCTTCGGAAGGAATTTTAGGTGGGGCCGAAGAGAAACCTTGTCCCTGTGGAAGATCACATAAGAGGAGTCCACCGAAAGCACCTGGAGTTCCCCTGTCCCTGTGGCAGACATGATAGCCACCAGGAAGGCCATCTTCCATGATAAGTGTGACAACTCACACTTGTGCATTGGTTTGAATGGCTTGCCCATGAGCTTTGCCAGTACCAGCAGTACATCCCACAGAGGTGGAGGCTCATGCACTAGAGGAGATATGTGATCCAGGCCTTTGAAAAAGCGCCCGATCACTGCCTCCTGTGCCAACGTCTGCTGACAGGCCCACACCTGGTAAGCAGAGATGGCTGCCAGGTGCACCCTAAGGGTCACTGATAGTAGACCCCCTTTGGAGAGAGAGACCAAAGGTAGTCAAGAATATTAGCCACTGAACAGGACAAAGGGTCCAGGCCCTTGCCCTGACACCAAATGGAAAACCTTTTCCATTTGAAGGCATAATATTTCCTTGTCGATTCCTTTCTGGATGCCTCCACCACAGTGAAGACATCTTAAGAAAGACCCAAAGCCTGGAACTCTAGTCACTCAGGTACCAGGCTGTGAGGTGCAGGGACTGAAGGTCCAGATGGAATACCTTCCCCCTGACTGAGTGATATCAGGTCTGGGCATGCTGGAAGCCACTCTGGGTGCCTGCAGCTGAGACTGAGGAGATCTGGATACCAGAACTGGCATGGTCAGTCTGGGGCTACCACGATCACCTGCGCCTTGTCCCTCCTCACCTTGAAGAGAATGTTGTGGATCAAGGGAAATGGAGGGAAGGTGTACAGGAGGCCTAGGGTCCATGGCCTCGAGAAGACATCCCCCTGCAGTGAGCCCTGCTGAGGGGGGCGGGCATGGAACAGCCTCAGCTTGGTGTTTTCCCCTGGAGGTAAACAGGTCCACCATCTGTGTGCCCCAGTAGGAGAACAGGCTGTAAGCTACCTCTGGATGGAGAGACCACTGGTGGGATGTCTGGCCTAAGCGGCTGAGAGCATCTGCCAGACGGTTTGAGGCTCCTGCCACATGGATGACTAGGAGATCTGCCTCCAATCAGCTCACGAGAGTCCAGATGTAGAGCACCTCCCTGCACAGAAGACGGGAGTGCATGCCACCCTGTTTTTTGAGGTAGTACATGGTCGTGGTATTGTCCATCTGGACTTGAACCACTTGACCCTAGAGATAAGCGAAAGCTGACAGTTCCACTCTGACTGCTCTGAGCTCCAAAAGGTTGATGTGGCATCAGAACTCCTTGGGGGTTCAGAGTCCATAGGCCCTTTTGTCCTCCATGTGGGCTGCCCAGCCTATGAGAGAGGCATCGGTCGTGAGGACGACAGCCAGCTTGGGGTGGACAAATAGGATCCCTTCCTGCAACCGGTCTGGGGTGGTCCACCATTGGAGAGCATCCCACATCTTCTAGGTTATAGTGATTGGCTGGTCGAAATGACCGTGGTGCTGAGTCCACTGGGTGGCCAGCTCCCACTGGAGGGGGCGCATGTGCAACCAGGCCCAATGGACCACTGAGGTGCATACTGCCAAGTAACCCAGAAGGCGCAGAAAGTCCCGGGCAGGGCACAATTGCCCAACTAGAAATGATTGGGCAAAGGAGGAAAGAACCTCCGCCCTGTCTGCCGGGAGCCAAGCTCTGGCTTGACAAGAGTCACGCTCTGCCCCGATGAAGCCCATCACCTGAGAAGGCAGGAGTTCCAACTTGCCTCATTGATCAGGAGGCTGAATTGCAAGCAGGTATGGAGGGCCAGGTCCCTGGATCTCTCCACCTCCTGTTGGGTGGATCTTGCTAAAAGCCAATCGTCGAGGTAAGGATAAATCCTGACCCCCCCCAATGCCTGAGATGGGCCGCCACCACTGCAATGCATTTGGTGAAGACCTGTGGGGATGATGACAGGTCGAACGGCATGGCTTGGAACTCGTACAGGGTTCCTTCGACCCTAAAGCAGAGGAATCGCTGGTGGGACGGATGGATTGGGACAGGAAAGAACGCGTTTTCCAGATCCAGTGAACAGAACCGCATGTTTCGCTCCAAGGATGGTATGATCTGGGACAGAGTGACCATCTGAAAGGTGCGTGACCTGAGATATTGATTCAGGTTGTGAAGATCTAGAATGGGGTGCCAGCCCGCCCGTCCACTTGGGCACCAGGAAGTACCTGGAGACAAAGCCTGGGTCTGCTGGAGGATCTGCCACTGGAGCTACTGCCTCCTTGAGGAGGAGCTGAGCGAAGTCATCTAGGAGCACTGATTGGGACTGAGCGGATACTCTTTCCTCCCGAGGGGCGCGGGCTCAGCTTGGAGGGTACTGCTCGAATTCCAGAGGCAGTTCCTGACTGACCACTTCAAGAACCCACCTGTGCGAAGTGGCAACGGACCAGGTGGAAAGCAAGTGGTGGAGCCGGACCCCCACAGGAGGACCCAGAGCTGAGGTGACAGGAGAGGGGTTGACAGCCCCTCCCCCGTTACTGAGCAGGCTTGGAGGAGGAGGAGGATCCAGGACCTGAATCTCGGCCTCCTTTACGGGCCTGTTGGAGTCCGGGCTTGGGCCGGGGGCACCAAGCTTGAGCCTGCTGATGTTGCTGGTGATGCTGTCCATCTTGGAAGGAGGACTGCTGAGCCACAGGGAAAGAATGCTGAAAAGGCTTCTTATTTTTCTTCTGCTGGTTCTTGCCCGAAGAACTCTTGGCAGAAGTAGCGTCCAAGGTGATATTGGACTGCTCAATGTGCTGAAGGTGACCCTCTACTCCTGGTCCGAACAAGTCGGTCCCAAGGAAGGGCACATCAGCTAGTTTGTGCTGGGTATCCGCCGGAAAGGAGGAGAGCCTCAGCCAAGCTCTGTGATGAGAGGCAACTGCAGCAGCCATCGAGCGAGCACAAGAGTCCTCGATGTCCAGGGCCATCTGAAGCTACTGTCTGATGACAGCTCGGCCCTGATCCCAGACCTGCTTGACCGTGGTCTGCATGTCCATGAGGAGATGTGGGAGGACTTCATCCAGCGACCCTAAAAGGGTGTGAGAGAAGTGTGCCATGATGACGGCCGAACTTGCGTGACGAAGGCCCAAGAAGGAAGCCGCATAGACCTTCCTGGCTGAATGGTCCAGAAGTTTGGACTCTGTATCAGGAGGTCAGTCAGTGTCGGCAGAACTGCCAGTACACCTGAACACAGAGGCGGTCACCAGGCTGTTGGCCGAAAGGTGCTCTGTGAACCCCACAAGGGACCCCATGGGCACTGCGTACTTGTGGGCCGTGCAGGCAGATAGAGCTGGACAAGAGGCAGGGCACTGCCACAGTTCGAGGGCCGGGCTGACAATAGCCTCAGGCAAAGGAAAGGCCTCCACCGGGGAATCCCCTCTCTTAAGGATGTCTGTAAGAGGGTACTCTGCCTTTTTTTGGATAGGCTCCAGAGGCATCCTGTAGATTCAGAGATGAGGTGAAAAATCTCTTGAAAAGACGAGGGACCTTCTTCCATCTCTAAGCCAATGGTTGATTCATCATCACCTGGATGAGACCACCCAGGTCATCTTCGACTCGCTGAGAGCGGTCCGGGGTGACCATGACCGATAGTCGCTGGGAAAGCCTGGTGTCTGGTCTGTCTTTCTTGGAAGGAGCCCCTCCCACAGGCTGTTTGGGTGGCGGTTCCACCACAATCGGTGGAGAGACTGTTTTGGCCCAAACTGGTGGTTTTACTTCTCCATGGCTGAGGAACCGATTTGTCGGTTCCGAAGAGTCATTTTCAGCCTAGAAAGGCGACCAGGTAATGGCACAATGTAGAAGCTGGAGTCAGCTTGTGCATGGTCAAAATTAGCTGTTGCCACATGAGGTCCTCGTGGCGCCGACTGAGTTTCACTCTCAGTGCCTCTCCTCATTTGAAAGGATGAGGACGACCAATAGTGTCGCCTCTTTTTAGAGCATTGTGGCTCTTCCTCGCCCTGTCAGTCGAGGCGTCCGAGACGATCGGGATCAGATGGGCTGACCCGATACGCTCAGGGAGACAGCAGTGGGACTGGTGATTTCCAAGGATTGGGACCATTCACTGGCTGGAGTACCAGCAGGGCTGGGTCTAAAGTCATCTGGAAAGCCAGATTAGGGGTTCAAGCGAGGGAATCGTCGACCGGAGTCGGCGATATCAGATTGATCAGATCGATCACGATTTTGACATCGTCGATCAATAATTTAGTCGACTGACCAGACGGCAAAGCCAAGAAACCAGTGGCTGAAGAAGTGATCTTGACTGAAGTCGAGACCACATGCTCGTGGGACCGAGATCTCTCCCACTCCAAAGAATGTCTCCGTCAAGACGAAGACGCTCAGGGATCCTTTTCCTGCTTATGGGATCGAGAGGAGTGCGAACCTACAGGCGCCTCTCCCTTGGTCGGGAGAGACTGCCACAATTCTCAAAAAGAACCCAAGAAGGTGGAGCTCAGGCTGAGTGGAATGAAGAAGCTCCGAGAAGTCTCTGCAGCACGAGCCGCTTCCTCTTCAAATGCCTGCATGTGTTTCAATTGCTCGGCGGATCCCGCAGCCATGGAAACCGCCCACTGAGCCTCCCTGAATTTCACCAGAGGGTTCCTCTTCTCTGATCTCCCCAGCTTCAGGCATGCGAGATAGTCGTCGAGGACGTTGGGATGAAAGGCGAGACACAGGTCACATTTTGAGGTGTTATGGTCGACACCGAGGCAGTAGACACGTGGTGTGGGCATCAGTGTGCGACATTTTCTGGCCACAAGGGCACCGATGAAATCCAGGGAAGACTTGTCTTCCATAATTGAAGCAGCGAATTTGCAATTGCTAACGCAAACAATACGAATTTTCAGAATAACCAAAGGTTTGAAAGCCAGGGCCTACAAGATACATGAGCACAACGGAGGCAACCTGAATCTTCCAGTGGAAAGGAAGATCTGGCATCATGGGGCACAGCCGAGGTATATACCAACCAGCTGGGTAGGAGGAGCCAGCTTGAAGA
Source organism: Neoceratodus forsteri (assembly GCA_016271365.2). NCBI lineage: Eukaryota > Metazoa > Chordata > Ceratodontiformes > Ceratodontidae > Neoceratodus > Neoceratodus forsteri. The sequence continues at coordinate 337,003,777 of CM057459.1, forward strand.
CTTCTGGTGAGATTTGAAGTGGAAGGGGAAATGCCAAAGAATGTGGATGAACAATATATCCACGCTCCTAGAACCAGTTTTTTGGACTATGAAAGGGAAGCATCAAAAATATGTAAAGTGCATTAGGAAGAATATTCATTTTAACTGCTTACATCCAACCTCAAAATCCCAGAGGAAGATTATTCCATTTTGTTAAGCTATTTTGAATGTTGGTTTTGAGTGCCTTCAGGTTATTACTAATAGTTGTACTCGTCTTAAATACATTGATTCCTAAATAATCTATGCATTCTTTCTCACGTTATGCCTAAGTTTATAATGTCCTCTTTAACACAAAATTTGTTAAAAAAAGATTTTTCTTTAATTTGTATCCTGAAAAGCTACTAAACTCATTTATTATATCTAGAACTTTTGGAACAGAATTCTTGGTATCAGGCACTGTAATTAGGATGTCATCAGCATATAATGAGACATATTATTCTTTATTCTGTATCGATATTCCTTTTATACTTTCTTCACTGTCTAACTTTCTAACCAAAGGTCGAGTTAGGTCAAACAACATTGGAGATAAAGGACACCCCTGTCTGGTCCCTTTCTTCAGTGAGAAACAATTGGAAATAACGCCATTTTGTAATAACAGATGCCGGGTGATTTTTGTATAATAACTTCACCCATGTAATAAAATTATCTGGAAAATCATATAATTCTAAAACTCCAAATATATCTGCCCATAAAATTGACTGAATGCCTTTTCTGCATCTAGTGAGAAAAGTCTCACTGCTATTTTAGATTTATTAGCAGTCTCCATAAAGTGGAATAGCGTCTTGTATTGTCAGCTGCTATTCTGTGCTTAATAAATCCTATTTGTCTAGTGTCAGTTAGGTATGATATTACTTTCTCAAGTCTGTCCACTAGAACTTTAGCCAAAATTTTAACATCAATATTGATAAATGATATCAGCCTATCATTTTTACTTTCACTTGGGTCTTTTCTGGATTTGTGAGTAAACAATATCAGACTTCACATCATGCCTCGTGGTAGAGTATCACAAATCCATGCTTCTCTGTAAACCTTAGTAAGCAATGGAGCAGCTAACTTATTGCAAAAATTAGCCGAATATCCATCAGGCCCAGGAGCCTTGTTTTTTTTTTTTAAGAGTTTTAATACCTGCTATTATCTCATCTTCTGCTCTGTTCCTACTTAAGAGTGATTTGCAGTTATCCAGAACTTTGGGAATTTTAATACCTTCACAAAATTTATTTATTTAATTTACCTGGATAAACTCATTATCACAATCATACAACTGTTTACAGAATTTTTGAAATTCCAAACTTATCTTTTTATGTCCGCTTATTACAGGATTGTTACCTGTATCTTTAATGGCAAAGATTTTTGTGTTATTATTTTGAGTTAACTGTATAGCTAAAATCTTGTTCCTTTGGTCTGGAGTCAATATAAGTCTGGACTTCTTTATTGCCAATTCAGCTTCACCTCTAATAAGTTCAAAATACTCAGATTTGAGTTTAGAGGAGTTGAAAGCAAGCCATGCCTTTGATCGAAGAGTGGAGTTATGTCATGGGACATGTTCAGGTGAGTGTGTGTGTGTGTGGTGGGTGTTTTGAGTGGGAGGGTTGGTTGGGGTGGTGTGGGTGGGAGAGTGAGGGGGTCTGATCGGCAAAGGAACTGTTTTCTTTTTTATAGGTTCAAAGAAAACAAAAATAAATATATGAGTGATGGTTTCCTTTGTTTCTGGGAACTTTCTGACACTGAGGATTGGGCACCCCAGTCTAGGGCTACAGTTCGGTGCACTGAGGGTGGGCACCCCAGTGCCTCCACATATATAATAGGAAGGGGTGGGTGATCTGGAAGGGATGGGGTGTGAAGAGAAGTGGTACCAGGGATGAGCACACTATTGTTGGCTCACTACTCCAAAAGAAGTCAGCAGCATGACTCCAGCTGTGGCTTCACAGTTCAAGAAAGTCCCGTTGTTCCCATACTGCCAATGTGGATGAACGTCTCCTCTCACTAAGCTGGGCACCCAGGATTTTTGGGTGCCCAGAAGAAAAAATTACTCACTTTAGTAATGTTGTTTCTTCTAATGGAGTCTTGCTGTATTCTGACAATAGCAGTGAGTCCCAACCTTCGAACTGCCCCGGAGATGAAAGAGTTAACTTTCCATGCCAGGCATGGAACGCTGAGCTCGAGCTCAGTTGAGACTCTGTCTGTTGTTCTTCAAACTCAAACCGTCAGATCTTTACGAGCTAAACTCACTAAGGCCCTGTGTGGAAGCTGTAAACCTACGCTAGCCAACTGGCTACTAAACATAAAAACACATTTTTTGGTCCCAAAACAAAGACTCAAGTCAGGAGACCCAAAAAATGAAAACACAACACCCACTCACCCCAAGAAAAGGGGTGGAAACAACAAGGTGGGCACCTACTGAGTGCCAACACTGCACTGCCCACCCACATCCCAAAACCAGAGGTTCTGAGAGGGGCAGGCAGGGGGGAGGTCAGAATACAGAAAGACTCCATTAGAAGAAACAACATTACTAAGGTGAGTAATTTTTTCTTCAAACAACATGAAGTCTTGCTGTATTCTGACAGTAGCAGACTACAAAGCAGTACCTCCATGGAGGAGGGATAGAACCTACTTAGGGAATAGGCTCTGAAGCACAGCTCTGCCAAACCGAGCATCACTCCTAGCCTGGATATCCAGGGAGTACTGCTTGGTAAAAGTGTGAACTGTTTTCCAGGTAGCTGCTTGACATATCTCTAGAATAGGGATGTCCCTGGCAGCAGCCAGGGAAGCAGCTGTACCTCTGGTAGAGTGAGCCCTCAGGCCTGAGGGTGGAATCTTACCCAGTTTTTCATAACAAAATTGGATACAAGAGACAATCCACCTGGTAATGGATCTTTTAGTGGCAGGTTTCCCTTTACCAACCTCGCCATAAGTGAGGAACAGTTGGAGGGAGTCAAACCTGTGACCCTTGGTACGCTCTATGTAGTAGCTAAGGGCTCTTTTCACATCTAAACTGTGCAGCCTCCTCTCACCAGAGGAGGAATGGTCAGTGAAGTACACTGGAAGAGACATAGACTGATTAAGGTGGAAATCTGAAACCACCTTAGGCAAGAACTTCCGGTTAGTCCTGAGGACCACCTTATCTCTATGAAAGGAGATAAAATCAAGCTCCACTGACAAAGCTTGTAATTCACTTATGCGTCTGGCAGAAGTGATGGCTACCAGAAACACAGTTTTCCAAGTCAAGTACTTAAGCCCTGCTGAGGACAAAGGCTCAAAAGGGGGTTGCATAAGCTGAGCAATGCAAACATTAAGGTCCCAGGCAGGGGCAGGGTCCCTGAATGGAGGGTTGGTGTGAAGCAATCCCTTGAAAAACTTGAAGAATACAGGGTGACCTGAAAGAGAAGAGGGCTTACCTGCTGAAATAAAGGCAGACACAGCTGCCAGATGCACTTTCAGTGTAGCTGGTCTCAGCCCCAAGCTATTTAAGTGGACCATATAATCAAGGACTGTGGGCAAATCAGCAGATTCTGGGGAAATATGCTTCCCAGAGCACCATATGGAAAACCTTTTCCATTTGGAATTATAAGTAGCCTTGGTGGAAGGTTTTCTAGAAGCCTTCAGGATATCCATTACACCTTGGGAAAGGTGTAAACCAGCAAACTCTAACTCTTTAAGAGCAAGGCCTTGAGATTGAGAGATTTGAGATTCAGGTACCAAACCCTCCCCTGAGCACAGGTTAACAGGTTGAAATTCCTGGGAAGACACAGGGGAAGATGGACTGCTAAGGACAGTAGCAGTGGATACCAGGGCTGTCTGGCCCAGTCTGCAGCAATCAGGACCATCTTGCAGGGTTGAGATCTGATTTTGACTAGCACTTTGAACAGGAGAGGGAAGGGGGGGAAGCATAGAGAAAATTCCCTTCCCAATTGAGAACTAAGGCATCCAGGGGGACTGAGCCCAACACTGGGGGCCTGCAGCAAAAAAGGGGAAGTTGGTGATTGTCTGGGGCTGCAAAAGTCTATCTGCGGGGTGCCCCATCTGGAAAATATCACCTCCAAGACCAGGGGATCCAGTGACCATCCGTGATGGCCCTGGGAAATCCTGCTGAGAGCATCTGCCAGGACATTGTCCTTGCCTGGGAGGTGAACTGCTGTGAGGGAGGTGTTCAGGGGAGTAAGCCAGAGACCACAACTTCATTGCTTCGGTGCACAAGGCCGTAGACCGAGTGCCTCCTTGCTTGTTGATGTACCGCATTGTGGTGGTGTTGTCTGTTCTGACCTGTACAACTTTGTTCTGAACAGATTTGGAAAAAGCTTGAAGTCCTAGAAATACTGCTCTGAGTTCCAACAGGTTGATGTGGAGCAGAGATTCCTGAGGGGACCACAACCCCTGGGTGGTGAGGTCGCCCATGTGAGCCCCCCACCCCAAGAGGGAGGCATCTGTAGTAAGGATTAAAGAGTGAGACTGAGTGACAAAGGGAACCCCCTTGTCTCAGATTGTTCTGATCCTGCCACCACTGTAGGGCCTGGATCAGGGTTCGAGTTACTGGGATCAATTTGGTCAGAGGGTCCTTCCTTTGAGAACAAAAGGCTCTCAAATGGAACTGAATGTCCCTCATCTGAAATCTTGCTCCCTGCACTATTGCTGTAGAAGCAGCCATGTGCCCCAAAGAGCTGAAGAAAATGCCTTGCTGGTCGAGACACCTGAAGGGTGAATGAGGAGGCCAGAGAGACCAAGGTCCTTGCCCTGTCCAGGGGAAGGAAGGCTCTGGCCTTCTCTGTGTCTAGCTCTGCACCTAGGAAGGTGAGGAGCTGGACAGGCTCTAGAACTGACTTTGGAAGATTTAGAAGGAAACTCAAGGAAGTGAGAAGTTGCTGAGTTATCTGTAAGTGTAACTTGACTTGGTCTGGGGACTGGCCTACTATGAGCCAGTCATCCAGGTAAGGGAAGATGGCAATCTTCTGCCTTCTTAGAGAAGCAACTACCACTGCCAGGCATTTTGTGAATACCCTTGGAGCAGCGGTGAGGCCAAAAGGGCATTGCTCTGAACTGGTAATGGCCTGAGGGCAGCTCAAACCTGAGGTACTTTCGATGGGAGCTTCTGATGAGAATATGGAAGTAGGCATCCTTGAGGTCCAGGGACACTAGCCAGTCCCCTGGCCTTAGAGAGGGTAGAATAATTCCCAGAGTCACCATTTTGAATTTTGGTTTTAAAAGGTGCTTGTTTAAGTATCTGAGATCCAGAATGGGCCGCCATTCTCCTGTCTTTTTTTGGGGTAAGGAAGTACCTGGAGTACAACCCATTGCCCTGGTGTAGGGGTGGAACCCTTTCCACAGCTCTGAGAGCTAGTAGGGAAGAGACCTCTGCCTCTAAGGCAAGTGCCTCTGATGGACTTGCAGGTGGAAAGGATCTGGTTCTCATCTTTGGAAACTTTTTGAAGCTGAGAACCAGTCCCTGGCTTACTACTTCCAGGACCCACTTGTCTGATGTCAGAGACTCCCAGTCCTGGACAAAGTAAGCCAGCCTGCCCCCTACAGGTAGTTGAGAATCGGCCCTGGCAACCCCATCAGGGTGCCTGTTTGGCAGGGGCTTTGGGCTGAGGGGTGGAAGCAGGCCTGCTTGTACCCCGTCTGCCTCTCCCTCTAAAGAACCCCCTCTGGGCATAAGCAGAAGAGGAGGCCTGGGCTTGAAAAGACCTATGGAAAAGGCCTGCCCCTGCCCCTGGGAAGCTGCTCTTTGAGGAGTGGCCTGCCTTTCCTTGGCCTGTGCACTCCTATAGGTGGTCCTATCTCATCCATTTTCTTCATATAATTCTCTGTTTGCTCCCAAACAGAGAATTACCTAACAGAAAATCCATGGCCTTAGTCTGGGTATCCTGTGACAGGCTAGTACATCTGAGCCAAGCCATTCTTGAAGTGCCACAGATGTAGCCATGACTCTAGATGACACATCATTGAGTCTACTGCAGCATGGAATTGCACCTTGGATGCCTCAATACCATCAGCAGCCACCTGCTCCAGCTCCTTGGCAGTGGCCAGGGACCTGTTTTGCTAGGGCCATAACAGTGTCCCATCTGGATTTTGATACCTAGCAGTATAGGCCATATAATTGGCCTGTCTGAGTCCCAAGGATGCTGCCATGTACTGTTTCTTTGCCATGGCATCAATCCTCCTGGAGTCCTTGTCCGGGGGGGGTGAAGCCAAGGAAATGTTTGCCTTATCACAGGCTGCAGCCTGCACTACCCTGACATGGCTGCATTGTTGTGTAAGGAACTCCGTGTCAGAGCCTGACAATGTATACCTCTTGTCCATTCTCTTATCTACAGGAGGTATAGTGTTTGGAGTCTTTAAAATCTTAAATGTATATTTCCCAAAAGATTTGTGCAAGGGAATAGACAGCCTCCTAGACTCTGGGATATCCATCATTTCCACATAGTCAGGCTCCTCCTGGTCATCCACAGCTTCTTCCATAGGAAGCTGAAGGGTTTCAGACACTTTTTTATAAAAGATGAAATGGGAGGTGGACTCAGAAAGCCTAGGGGAAGACACTCCTGAAGGTCTGTCTGGGGAGATGTCCGGGTTAATGGGCACATCCAGATTTTCAAATCCACATTCATTTTTCTGATACTCCTCTTCCTCCTCCTCCGGTTCATAAAATTCCTCTAAATCATACTCTTGAACTGATGGAACCAGCCGAACCGGGCGCCTGCCTGATGGTGCCGGTTCGGTCAGAACCGGGGAAAGCGACTGGACAATTTTGATCGCTTTGGCAATTTCTTCAGCGGTTGGAGAGGAAAGTTTTGGCTCCACACCAGCTGATTTTTCTTTTCTAGTTCTTTTAGCCGGAACCGACTCCTCAGAATCGGCTCTCCTTTTGCCCGAAGAAGTCTCGCCCTGGTCAGAGGGCACGCCTTCGTTCGATTTGAACCGAACCGGTTGGCCATCCGGTTCAGCGGACTTTTTGGCCTCCCTATCCCTGAGCCTACCAGCTCTCTTTTCTAAGGTAGCTGCAGGGAAATTTTTGCAAATCTGGCAGTCTGCATTGAGGTGGTCAAACCCCAGACAATAAACACAGGTGGTGTGGGGGTCAGCCTTGGCAAAGACTTCCCCACACACACTGCAGTGTTGAAACCCAGTGGGTCTGGTTTTTCTTTTGGGTTTCTCAGACATAGTGCCAGTCCTAACCAAACTTACTCTTTTATGGCAATCATTATGAAGACCTCTTTATCGGTTCCCAACCGTAACACGGTCAGGAAAAAAACGTAATAAAATCCATTTTTTAGAACCGATAAGAACCAGTAACCACACTCTAAAAGCACAATTTAAGATTTTTTTAAAACAGCTTGATCGGTTCAAACCGAACCGATAAACTGTTTACAAGTTCCACACAGAATAGAATAAAATAAAACCTATCTAGTACTCACGAATACCACAGACAGAGACTGAACCGACAGGTTACGGTTTAAATACGGTCGAAAACCGAGAAAAGCGGTACTTTAACCGACAAATTGAAACTGTTCAGTGAGGCAGAGCAAAGAATCTGACGGTTTGAGTTTGAAGAACAACAGACAGAGTCTCAACCAAGCTCGAGCTCAGCGTTCCATGCCTGGCATGGAAAGTTAACTCTTTCATCTCTGGGGCAGTTCGAAGGTTGGAACTCACTGCTATTGTCAGAATACAGCAAGACTTCATGTTGTTTGAAATGTTATTTCAAGGGCAATTTCCAAAAAACAAACACCAGAATCTATTTAAATGGTTCTGTTTACCTAGGCTCAGGTGTTTGTTTTTTGAAAAGACATAATTTTTATAGATCTTCTGTTGGTTTAAGCAATAATTTGTATGGTTATCTAAAACTAAAAGGTGTATATCTATTCTGTAATGTTCAGGATAGATGAACTGCATTTCAATTTTCAGAGCTTTTTGAGTATGGAAAATCAGCAGTGCGACTGTGCACCTGAAATCAAGGAACAGTTTTTTTTTAAATGCCTGGAATGTACCAAGCCCCATCAATTAAACAATTTTAAGAAGAAGCTGCAGGTTTCCCAACTGACAAATTCATCTGGAAACAGCTGCTTCTGATGGTAACTACAGATTGTTGATTGTAAAGAACTTATTTACAGAACCCACAATCAGGTGACCATCCTGGAAACACTGTAAACTGAAAAAGATAATTATGGTTTCTGCTACTTGACACTGGTTTTAATTCTAGGCATTGTCCCTCCAGGTAAACAAAATCAGATATTCAGTAACTCTTGCTGAGTAAGCAGGGTAGAGTCAAACCAGTATTGTCCTGTCAGGTCACTCAAGGGTCTTGTGTTAAAGCAAATGTTAAAACCAACTAATTTCTGTAGTTTGCTGTCTATGTCTGGATTACTCAAACAAAATCATTAACTCAAGTTAACTAATGACTGTGGTAATTTGTGATTAAGTAACATCAAAATGAAGCTAGGTACTGCATAGTGGCAATTGCCAAGAAAGAATAATTGTGTAAAAAATTAGTGATCTCAGCTTCTGTCCTTTCTAAAGGGCAGAGCAACCTACTTCCTTTTATATCTTGTAATAACAAGTCATATGGCTTTATGTAACATCAAATGGTGTGGGCTATATCCATTTTTGTTAGTAACATGTTAGGAAAGTGCATTTACAGGTAAAGTTGTTTTAATTCCAATCAAAGTTCAGAAGCCCAATGTCTGTGAATGTCTATGTTTCCATGTCTTTTTAACTATTGAAAAATGGAGCACTGCTGCCATCTAGTGGCCAATGTACTAATTAACTGTGTGGTTGTTTGGTCACTCACTGATCATACATATCATGTGATGGGCTACAACCCACTGTCCATGACATTGCGCAGGACCTAGAAGGCAGAATTTCACTGTTCGCTGATGACACAAAGCTCTGTAACAGAGTAGACACACCAGAGGGTGTAGACAGAATGAGAAGGGACCTGCAGAAACTTGAAGAATGGTCAGGGATTTGGCAGTTGAAATTCAATGCAAAGAAGTGCAAGATAATGCATATGGGGCACAAAAACCCTGGCACAATATATCAGTTGGGGGTGAGGATATAGCATGCACCAAGCAGGAAAGGATCTTGGGGTTATCATCTCTGATGACCTCAAGGCAGGAAACAGTGTGACAAGGCAGCAGCTAAAACTAATAGGTTGCTGGGATGCATAACAGGGCATCACCAGCAGGAAAGGAGGTCATAATTCCACTATACAAGACACTAGTGAGGCCCCACCTGGAGTCGCTGTACAGTTCTGAGACCTTACCTACGTAAGAACATAGACAGGGTAGAGAAAGGTTCAGAGGAGGAGCAACAAAGATGGTGCATGGATTGCATCACAAGTCCTATGAGGACAGGTTGAAGGAACTGAACATGTACTCCCTGGAGGAGAGGAGGAGAGAGGGATATGATAGAGACATACAAGTATCTTACAGGGAGGAACAGGGTGCAGGAATGCACTATTTTAAGCGAAAAGATGTTCCAGGACTAGAGGCATGGGATGAAGTTGGAGGGAGGATGATTCAGAGGAAGCGTGAGGAAGAATTTCTTCACAGAGCGGGTGGTGAACAAGTGGAACACCCTGCCAGAGGAAGTGGTGGGGGCTGAAACAATCATGGGATTTAAGAATGCATGGGATAGACATAAAGGAATTCTGGAGGTCAGGGGTAAGGGGCAACAGACTTCTTGGAAAACATAAACTGAACTTACAAGCTCAAATGGGCAGACTGGGTGGGCCATAGGCCCTTATCTGCCGACACTGTCTATGTATCTATGTATGTGTTGACAATGCTTGCTGTGATTGGCTGCCACTCACTGGCATTCTGATTGTTACTTGCCTGTTATACTCTCCCGGGTCGTGCCTGAAAATAGTCATTTTATGGCTAGTGCACTTACCTGGTTAATCAAGCTAAATAAATAAAAATGGGTCTAAGGAAATAGTGACCACTCAAGGAGTAAGATCAGCTAAAATATAAAAGCCACATGTTTTTGTTGGGTTTTGTGAGACACACAAAACCAGAAGACAAAGAAAAGAAACTGTGACCTCTCTACCTTGGGCATCCTAGCCTGCATGGTGAGTGATCAACACTCTGTTAGGTTATAAAACTGACTGCTATTTAATTCTATGCTTGTAATAGAATTAAAATAAACTTGCTCTATAAAACTTTGAAAATTTGACTCTTAGTGTATTTTAACTGCCTAAAGAACCCAGTGGATCAAGTGCTTTGGCCAAGCACTAATATCCAATAGTTTTGGTGAGCCAGGTAGGAAAAGGGTGCTAAAGAGTCAATATTTGTAATTTTTGGGAAACTTTCCTACAGGAAACCCCACATTTGGATCAAGTTTTACTGGTGGGTAACGGTTCATAACCTAACCCACAGTGACCGTTGGAGTCAATCCATTGTAAACAGCAGTTGACCTAAGGTCTTCTCTAAGACCCAGCCTAATAAATAAAGGGTAGACAGGTTATTGTATTGTAACATGGAACAGTACCTTGTCAAACTCAGACAAAAAAATAAACAGGTTACTGTAACATGTAACAATACATTGCCAAATTCATAACTGACCACAAGGGTCAGGATTTTTGCAAAAATGCAAATCATCTGAGTGATACTTGGACTTGTGTACAAGCACAGAGGAACTAGACAAGGAAATTAAAAAGAAACAAAAAAAGGGCTATGTGCAAGGCTTGTACCTCACGGTGGTCAGTTTAGAAGAAAAATTAAACTGCCTAACGAGGTAGGCCTCAGATTTAAAATCTACCAGTTTGACTTTGGAGGACAAAGTCAAATGTATAAGAACAAACACAACAGATCTTAATTGTAAACTGCAGGAGAAAATAGAGCTGCTAAAATACAAAGAAAGGCAGGCTATAGCTCAACTCAATGATGGTCAGTGTACTAAGGACACCTTGCAACAGGAGTTAGAAAAACTTGAGCAAGAAAAAGAAATTTTAAAGAGAGAAAATGAAGATTTAAAAGCAGCTTACTTAAAACAGAGTTAGATGATTGGGCATCTCAAGCAAAGTACAAAAATAGAGCACACCCAGGTTAACAGACAAGTGCAAGAGAAGGCTCAGAGAGAAACAGTGGTGGCAATAGCACCAGAAATAATGCCTTTAGCCACAGCTCCACCACCCTATGATAATACAAAGACTTCAACCCTCCACCCAAAGGTGGATTGTGAATCAGGGCAGTTTAAATATGAGGAAGGAAAAAAGGGTGGACTGCATGGTCCCAATCTGTAACTGAAAAACTTTTACCTCATGAAATGGTGAAACCTCAAAGTTTGTACCCTGTGTTTAATGAGGAAGAAGACAGGTTCAAATATGTGCGAAAAGATGGAGAGAATGAAGTGGAAATGTTAGAGATGAAGAATAACACTTCTCCAATGGCTCCAGTGGTTGTAATTCACTGGCAGAATCAGTAGATTACTCATGTGAGAGAGGAGATGGAAGCAAGCCACGAGACAATTGATAATGGCACACAAAAGTGTAAAAGACTGTTTGGACAAGCTTTGAAAGATAAAGGGTAAATGTGTGAAAACTAGGCACTGGTATGCTAAGAACTAAAACCTTCAGTTCACAAACGAGGTTACAGCATGCCAAATCTAACTTTAACTTGGACTTCCTTTTTAATATGCTACCCTTTCTTGTATGTTAACCATTCTTTTCTGACTCTTTTTCTTTCTACCCCACACATATCCATAGACAAGGAATAAGTTGCATGCATGGCTTGGAGCAGCTAAGTAAAGTGAAAGAAAAGCTTGTTGGCTTTGGTGCTGTGTTCTTATCATTTGTAAGATACTGTATCTGGTCCGGATCAAATGCTATGACATTATTTTCTGACCTTAAAAATAAAAAAAAATTAGTCTGGAGTGCAGCCAGCCAGATCCATCAAATAAAATAAACAACCTTTGGTTTACATGAAGAGTAACTAAGGTGTCAAGAAGCTTGATGCTATTTGGGGTATTAAAAATGTGTACATCACATGTTTTGCAAACTGCACTGACAACGGCTTTTGTTTCACATTGCTGGTCTTTATTTTATTTTTCTCAATACTAAATGCCAAGTTTCTTGAAGTGCAAACTGCACACATTTGCTAAGTTTAAAAGTTGAGCAAATTTAGTTGTGGCTTTAGAAAACATGCTTGCCTTTTGTCTGTTGTGTGAGATGCCTCTTTTTGCCACTCAGGTTTGCAACAAGAAACATACAGCAATTTGACCCCATAAATTGGAGGTCTATACCTTAGAATGTTTCACCACTTAAGGTTTGTTTTAATCTAAAGCAATCATTAAGTAAAATGGAAGATGTGTGATACATTCCCTTTCTTGTTTCTATGTAAGACATTCAAATACCTAAAGGGCATTAACAAAGTGGCAGTAGGGAGCATATTTCAACTGAAGGGGCAATCAGACAAGGAGCCATGATTTGCACATTGTAGGGGGGAAGTTCAGAGGAAACATTAGGAAGCACTTTTTTCACAGAAAGGGTAGTGGATAAATGGAATAGGCTTCCGGAAGGGGTGGTCGGAGAGAGGACGATCAGTAGTTCAAGTGGGAGTGGGACAGGCACAGGGGCCTGTTGGCAAGGGAGGTGCAGTTAAGTCCTAGCAGTGGTCTAGGCAACCTGGGCAGACTGGATGGGCCTGGCGGTCCTTTTCTGCCATCACATTTCTATGTTTTCTCAAGCTAGTTGGTGATGTCACAAGGTTCCTCTTTCGCAGAACTGCTTGACATGGATTACTACCTGAGGCAATGATGTAATAAAGGAATAATGCATGACAGGGTGTGTGTCGTGCTGGGATAACGTCACGCCTGGGGTGATTAGGCACGAGGCCGCAGGCAGTGCGACTAATCACCCAGAAGTATCGCAATCCCAGTTCTACACTACACCCTGATGTGCGATATTCATTATACAATGGCTCATTGTTATATATAAAATAAAAAATATTTTTAAAGAATGTTTTTATTAGTGTGAACAAATATTTTGTTTCTTAAGAGGAGATGCAAAAGAGATGCAAGGTACATATGCAGTGAGGCTGAGACTAGAGGTGTGATACAAGGTACATAATGCCATCTACACTGGTTCACAGTGAGGCTGAGACTAGAGCTGTGATGTTATGCTGGATAACATCACACCCGTGATGTTATGCTGGGATAACATCACGGGTCCAGCCACAGACTGACCAATCAGAATCCAGGAATTTTTCTTGCCATTGTATAATACAAGGTACATAATGCCATCTACACTGGTTCACAATGAGGCTGAGACTAGAGCTGTGATGTTATGCTGGATAACATCACACCCGTGATGTTATGCTGGGATAACATCACGGGTCCAGCCCCAGACTGACCAATCAGAATCCAGGAAATTTTCTTGCCATTGTATAATCATTGTTAATTATCTGAAGGAATGGATTTGCTGGTTGCAACAGATCAGTGACATGCCTATATTTTGGGCTGAGTGCAGTACAGCAGCAATGAGTTCTACAATGTCAAACTGGCATTACTTGTTTATTTTTATTGGTTTCGGAAGTGTCTTTGAAAAACACTGATTTAAAACAAACTGTTTGCCAGAGTTTACAATCATATGTGCCATGTGCAAATAATGTACAGTATTATCACTGTAAGTCCAAATAATATGCTGTAGTTACAACATAAATATTTGTTTTAAATCTTTAACAATTTCTCTGCTTGACCAGTTGGCTAGCTCTGAACTCAGTTAATCTGTTCTCTGTTGTCCCCTAAACTAGTCTAACTTGTTTCCTTTCTGGGTCTGTGGAGTTACTGACAACACTAATTATGATGGTTATCATCTCAGGTAACAGGTTTGTGAAAGAGACTTATGTAGAGAAATAAAATACAACAAATATGTTGCCGGTGATACCTTTTATTGGACAAACAAAATAATTTTTAAGACTAACTGTCGAGAGATAAAGCTCTCTTCCTCAGGTCAAAGTGAAAATACAGTAGCTGAGCAGTATGACATATAAAGGTCGGATGTGTATTCAAAACCTAGACTAGCAGTTTACAGATCAAAGCACTGCAGTCAATTTACACCTCTTACAAACAGGAAGACTAATTTTCAGTGGAGTGTGACTGCTGGAGAGATCAATTTGTAAGATCAAAGGGCTGCCTAATTTTACTCTTGACTCTGGATCATTAAACATTTCTAAAAAGTAAAAAAAGAAAATACAGGTACCTTCTTAAGACAATGGTATGTATTTTCAATAAAAGGTATCACCTGCAACATATTTGTTGCATTTTTTTTCTCTACATTGTTGACTGGACTAACACAGCTACCACATTTCTTTTTTTTTTGAGAGAGACTTGCTTACCACTGTCTTATCTTCCGGTGGGAGGGGGGATGGTTCTTAAAAGGAACAATCTTGTAAAAACTTGGCTGGATATTCAAACTGTGCTATTTTGTGGCGCAAGCCCTTGCGCTGCACAAAATAGATGCGCAGAGGTGTGGCCAGGGCGATATTCAACGGAGTTGCGCTATTGAGCAACCCCTTTGAATATCACCCCCCGGCCACAGCCACTGTGCATGGCACAGTGGAACTTGCGCCACCGCAAATAGCCAGAGTGCAGCATTCAAGATGCGGTGGCGCAAGTACCATTACGCCATGCGCAAATTTCCAGTATTCAAAAAGTGACATGCAAATGGGGCCATAATTCATGCAAGGCACAGGGGGGGCCATTTGCATCTATTTATGGCCCCATTTACATGCCATTAGCATGCAGGTGCTCCGATCCCTGAGGACTTGCGCCTGGCGCCCTGCCACGCAGCAGCCGTCGGGGACCAACGCCCCCTGCAGCCCGATCGTGGGCATAAGTTAAATCCCCACCCCCGACTGGCCGATCGCGGGCATAAGTTAACCCCACCCCCGACTGGCCTGATCGCGGGCATAGTTAACCCCCACCCCGACTGGCCCGATGCGGGCATAAGTTAACCCACCCCTGACTGGCCCGATCGTGGGCATAAAGTTAACCCCACCCCGACTGGCCCGATCGTGGGCATAAGTTAACCCCCACCCCTGACTGGCCCGATCACGGGCAGCAAAAGTCAACCCCCAAGGACATATCCCTGGTGGTCCAGTGGACGCGAAGCCCGATCGCGGGCAGAATAGAGTTCAACCCCCAGAACATATCCCTGGTGGTCCAGTGGACCTCGAAGCCCGATCGCAGGCAGAATAGAGATCCAACCCCCAGGACCATCTACCTGGTGATCTAGTGGCCACCACCCACGGGCCCCACCACCCCGCTCCCCCTCCGTCAGCCGGCAGGCTGCAGCATCCCACTCGTCTGCCGCCCCGCCGCCCGGTAGGGCTGCACACCCAGAGGTTCAGAGCAAGAGCCAATGGGCGTGCAGCCCATACCGTACAAGGCAGTCCAGATATGTTGGGGGATGTTTAAACTTATGCCCGCGATCGGGCCAGTTGGGGTGTGGGGGGTTACTATATGCCCGCGAGTGGGCTGCAGGGGGGGCACAGGGAGTAGGTTGAGGGCCACCCACAGGTGGCAGCTGCTGTGTTGCGCCCTGCTGTCGGCAGCTCACCTGTGGGTGGCCCTGACTTGCTCCTTTTTCGACTCAAAGTTGTGCAGGTGCAGGTTGGGGTTGCGCCTGCACAACTCTGCACAGCCCGCTGAATGTCGGGCTGTGCAGTTTCATCATGGTTCCTCCCCTCCGGTTCAGCATGCCTTCATTAGCATTGCGCTGTTGCTCAGCTTGACTTGGGGGGCGCAACTGCCTCCTGCTGAATATGGCAGAATGGCGCAATTTCGGACTTGCGCAGGCGCAACCCTATTGCGCATGGTGCAACCCTTTTGAATATCCAGCCCACTATGTTTAAGATTTTTCATCTTAATAGCCACAACAAAGTCACATATCCATGTGTATTTAATGAGGAAAGGAAGAAAATTAAAAACTGCAATTATTTTTATTTTGGGTATGATGTTTAACTCACTGCCATAAGGCTTCAGAGATGCATGTTGTGCAATCTCTGAACTCAAGGACTATGCTTTGTAAATTATACTTGGTGATCTCAATCTAAATTGGCTAGGCAACTCTCTACCCGCACTACTGACTAAGATTCAAACCTTCACCAAGTGATTAGTGACCCCACTAGAACTGCACAGCACACAAACTCTAGTACTCTGCTGGACAGGATAATGACCAACCACCCGGAAAATATAATCTCCTCTGGCATACTAGCCGATGCCATCACTGACCACTCCCCCACCTTTTGTATATGGGGTAAGACAAGGCCCTCCCTATCTAAGCCTCGTTTTGTCACATTCCGAAATTTCGCGCATCTTGACCCACAGTCCTTCCTACTGGACATTGCCACTATCGACTGGTCCCCCCTTTTTGAAACTGATGACCCTCAGACTGCTCTTAATATATTCCTTACTCACTTTCTGGTGATTCAGGACAAACACTGCCCTCCTGTTACCCACTGTGTAAAAAATAAACAGACCCACTAGCTAAAGTCGGACCTTCTTTCCAAACTATGCCAGCATGCAAATGTCGGCTCCACTACAAAAACACTGGGCTACCAGCTGACCTAATTTCATACAAAGCACTCCGTAATTCCTGCAAGAAGGATATCAAAAGGGCCAGAAGTGCCTATTGTAAGGGCCTCTTAATGCAATCATATGGTGACCCCCCAAAATTCTGGTCCCATATAAAATGCTTCCTAGGATCAAATCAGGCCCCCACTCCAACCGATATGTTTCTAAATGGTGTCCACTGCAATAATCCCTCTAAAATCACAAACTTTTTCAATGCACAGTTCTCAGACCTTACCATTTATACCTCGTCCTTCCCAGCAAAACTAAACTTAAGCACCCAGCCTGATGTCTCCGGGCCTCAATTTCTTTTCAAGTCTATCACTCGCCGGGAAGTACTAAGGCTGCTCTACAATATGTCTGATTTCTCTGCAGCTGGGTCTGACAATTTGGAACCTAAGCTCCTAAAACTTGCTGCCCCATACACAGCTGTGCCACTAGCCAGGCTCTTTACCCTCTCCCTTTGCTACAGCTATGTTCCTGACATCTGGAAGACTGACAGGATTACCCCTGTCTTCAAAAAGGGGGGACCGAAAAAATCCCTCCAATTATAGGCCTATTGCCATATTGTCTGTTCTCAGCAAAATCCTCGAGAAACTTGTAGCCACTCACACCACTGACTTCCTTCAGAAACAAGACCTTCTTACGAATGCACAGTATGGTTTCTGCAAGGGTCATAGTACCACCACTGCATTACTCAAATTTACGTCAGACACTCTAGCTGCCATGGACTCAGGTTTCCTAATGGGGCAATTTATATAGACATGACTAGAGCATTTGACCTTGTCGATTACCCCATCCTCCTAACTGCTCTCAGATCACTAGTCTTCTCACCCAATATCGTTGCATGGTTTGGCAGCTACCTGTTGGATCGCACTCAACTAGTTAAATTCAACTCCACCCTGTCAGATTATACTACCATAAACATTGGCGTGCTGCAAGGTTCTATTCTTGGTCCCCTGCTTTTCACCATCTTTCTAAACGATATCTCCTCCAGCACCCTCCAGTCTACCTCCCTGTTGTACACTGATGACATTATCCTGTGCAAAAAACATCAATGAAATCAACCAAAGACTTTCCCACGACTTTCAACAAATTCAACAGTGGCTGATAAGCCATAAACTTGTCTTGAATGTATTAAAGACTCAAGCCATGCTATTTGGTTCAAATGCCAAACTCAGACTCTCTCAACCTACTTTCAAGGTCTCTACCATAAGTGGTTCTTCTGTTGTGGTAGTACCCTCCTTTAAATACCTGGGTATCACACTCGATCCAGCTCTTACTTCTGATCTCCATATGCAGCAGACCTGCAAGATGGCTAACATTAAACTTGGTATGGCCTATCATTCCAGCTATGTGCTCACCCCCTCAGCTAGGCTTGCCATGGCTCGTGGCATACTCCTTCTGTCACTTACTTATGGGGTTGCTACGTATACCTCCGCGGCAAAACAAGCCTCCGGAAGTGGGATGTAATTTACAACAATATCTGTAGATATGCGTCCTCCTCATATAGGATGAAACACCACTGCCTCCTCTATGTTGAACTAGGATGATTCTCTCCAGCTGCCTCTATAGCCTTTTTGTACAGCTCAGTCACAGATAATATCATCTGAAATCAAACGCCTAAGCCCCTGGTGGGACTATTTCTAAACCAGACATCCAGTTATGGTCTTCGCTCGACTGCAAATGCCCATGTTCTCATCCCCAGACATTACTCCTCCAAAGGTGCTAGCGTCTTCTCCTGTCATGCCCCACAACACTGGAACTCCCTCCCCCTAACCATTTGCCTAGCACCATCCCATGCCTCTTTCAAAAAAATGCTACATGACTATCTTGCCGATTCCTGCACTTGCCCCTGCTTCAAACCCCCCTAGCCCTTTATCTCTCCCTGATCTACCTTTCACACCCTAACATCCTTTCAGATTTCATTCCTCAATACCTAAGCTCTGCATTTTTTCCTCCTCTCACCCCTCTGCCCTTCTCTTATTATATGCTGTACTCATCCCTTATCCTGCCTCTATTTTCCTATCCTATCCCCCCTCCCCATACTGCATCCCTACCCCCTTCAATTTCTGACTCTCCTACATCCACCTTATACGGTTATTACCATGGTACTTCTCATTGTAAAATCTCACCCCATTCACTACTTGAATGTTGTCTGATGGCTTTATTTATTACATTGCTTTCTTATATTTCTATGTTATACTTTACAGATGAATATAGCATACTTATTTGTTTTCTTCTGCATGCACTGTATTATAATTGTCTAAATATTTACTATTTAATAATTGTACTGTCTCTGTTCAATAATTGCGTTGTTTCTGTACACACCTGGGTCATGCCTGAAAATAGTCATTGCTATGGCTAGTGCACCTTACTCGGTCAACAAAAACTAAATAAATAAATTTATTGCATAAGCATTTTCACTTTAGTAAATGTTTTTGTTATGCTAAAAACATTACTATTGCATGTTTTCCCCCTGTTAGAGAATGTTAAGTACCAGAGTGGGACAAATCAAGTAACCAAATGGCTAATTGCTACTACTTAAAATAACTGGTCTGACTACCAGATTTTAAAAAGCTAGTGGGCAAGTTGACCACCAGCTCACACACTAATAACATTATCAGCAAATTGTTTTTTCTCATGCTTGCATTCCAGGTCTTTGATAGATCTGTGGCAACAATTTTGGCCACAGTCTATTTTCATAAAGAACATCTTCTAGTTTCTGTATGTGGTAAACACTGGCTACCTCACCAGAATTTTAATGTAAACTGCATGTTAAAAAGGTTGACTCAGAACTTCCGGTAACGTCATGCCTGAGGTAGCTGCATAATTTTTTGACTCCATCTCCACCAAGGTCTAAAAACTACCAAAACCACTAAAAATCGACCTAAACTAGGGCTAAAGCTACCTAATACTCTACAAGGATGCCCAGAAGAAAACCTGACCCTCGAAAATCAGCATTAGACAACACTGATCCGGATGGAATATGCACAGACAGCGATTGTTCACAAGTCTCTAGTAAGGGCCAGTATCTGAAGGAGGAAAGTTCTAAGGCGCCCAATATTACTAGGCAAACGGACGCTGTCTTACAAGAGCTGTGGGATTTTAGGAAGGAAACCTGTTCTACATTCAGTGCCTTATGCACAGACCTCGGGAAAATGGAGAAATGGCTCGATGAAATAGAGGAACAGGCCACGAGCACCGACTCCCGAGTAGAATGTGCAGAGTGCGCTACAGTGCACCTACATCAAGCGCTACGAGGCCTACAGGACAGAGCTGATGACTCAGAAGCACGAAGCAGAAGGAATAACCTGAGGGTTAACGGCTTCCCTGAGGGCTCTGAGGGCAATAAACCCATACAATTTATGCAACAATTTTTTAAATCCAAATTGGACCTACCAGATAGTAGATCCCTCGAAATGGAACGGGTTCATCGTACCTTGGGCCCACAGCTCAATAACCACCCTCGTGCTATCCTAATTCGCTTCCTTCATTATCAAGAGAAGGAAATGGTGCTACACAAATCTTGGCAACAGGGGGACTTGACCTTTCAGAATCACAGAATTTATGTGGATAATGACTATCCAATGGCGATTGCACTGAAACACAGAGCATATGCACCAATTCTTAAAAAACTCAAAGAAGGAAAGCTCAAGTTTCGAACCCCCTATCCAGCGAAGCTGGTGGGTCAAGTGCTGGATGGTCCCAAGACTTTTGAATCTGCAGAGGAGGCGGCTCGAGAACTTGCCAAAATTGGAATCGATGTTTCATTAGCTCAGAGATAATCAGGCACATCGCTGGCATCTAAGCTGGCACAGAAAGCCTGGACCAAGGTAACCCCAAGGGAGCAATGCCAAAATGAAGGAGCAGCGGCAATCCAGCAGATAGCTGAGAGACTGAGAAGACAGGCTATCATGATCCTGAAACCTCCCTAAACAACCAGGAAGTTAAATGAATGGACTAATGGGACATTACTTGTTTATTTACCTCTGTCTCAGGCAGGCCATTTCAGCTATCCCCTCCCATTATTTACTTCCCCTTGCGACTACCTGGAAGCTCAACCTCCCCTGGGCACCCCTCTCTCCTGAAGGGCCATAATAAATGGGCCGTGGCTGGACTGGGGTGTCTTCCTTCTTTTGGGGGGGGCTCCCTCGATCTTCCCATAGCCTGAAACCTGATGAGACATAGACCACACGATCTTACGGATCAACCACTCAGGTGGACAACCCCATTTAAAGGCCTAGGGATTGAGGGGGAGACAAGGGTAGAAGGTTGGAGTGCGGATGGGTTACAGGGGAACGGGGGGATGGACAAACGGGACACCATTGGATTGTCCCTTTGGCCTTGACTATTGAAATTTTTTCAGATACAGGTTGGAGGTATCTCCTTTGTTAAAATTAACCCTATTTGATGCCCCTATGATAATTTTGGGGTTATCTGGCTCCTTAATACATACCACCAGGCCCTGGATGCCACGTGGTCCCCTGGATGTAATCAACCTTTCTAGACAAGGGGACATTTGTTCCCCCGGCACAGTCTGTAGGCAGGCCAGCGCTGTGGGCTAACCCTGCCCTCTCTTGCTCTGCCCACCATATGCTGCACGGTGGGTGTATGGTACTGGGGGCATTGGGCCTTCAGGCTGGTTTAAGACCCAGGTGGATACACTGGAAACGGTTTGAAATAATAGGGCATAACAGGGGGCTTTATTAGCACCCACGACTGTATGAGAAGGAGCAGATTACCCATAAGACAATGCTGTATAAAAAGTTTGGGTCTTACATTACATTCATGCCCCTTGATGGAGTATGAGGCATGGGCACCTCCCTCTTCCCCCGAAGAGACGTAGAACGTCTGGTCTAATCTAGGTTAGACCCTGCCAAAAATCTTTTTGGCACACCCTGGAGGCTGGTTGTTTTCTTTCTTTTAATCGACCAACCTCATGGAAGTTCACGGTTGTGTTGCAGCTCCAGCCCAGTTGGCAGGTTCCTGCTCTACAAGGTTTACCCAGTTAGTGTTCTTATGGTTTGTACTTTGTTATTTACAGTTTGAGAAAATTATTCCTCACTCCCCCCTATTTAGGCAGTCACATTTTCTTCTAATTGAGATAGAACCTAACAGTGTTAATAAGTTGGTGTTTGGAGAATGGCACAGCAATACTTTCTGGATCTGAGAGATCCGTAAAAATGGCTGATTCATCACTGCAGATTTTTTCTTTAAATGTTAATGGGCTAGGTAGCCCGTTAAAAGATCTAGAATGATTTCATTATTTAAAAAGACCCATGCGGGAATAATATATATACAGGAGACACATATGAATGTGAGTGAGCATGGGAAACTTGCCAGAAGAGGGTTTCCACAGGTGTTTTCCTCCTCCTTCATTAAAGGAAGGAGGAGGGGGTCTCCATACTGATTTCTAGCCTTACTCCTTTCAAAGCCACATGTGAATGGATGGACTCGGAGGGACGCTTGGTGGTGATACAGGGCCTACTGCAGGATAAGGAAGTCACTTTAGCCAACGCGTACTTCCTCCGGGGTCTACCACACAGACTCTTAGGTTTCTCTTGAATAAAGTGGTTCAGCTGGCCAAGGGCACCCTAGTACTAGAGGATGATTTCAACATCTCCCCTAATCCCAACCTCAATACTACTGGGGCAGCTAGGGGCAAACAACTTGCTCTGCATACATTTTTTAAAAGATTTGTTCAGGAGGTGGGTTGGGTTGATGTATGGCGGACCCTTTACCCTAGAGAAAGGAGATATACTTTTTATTCAGCAGTGCATGGTTCCTACTCTAGGATAGATCATTGCTATACACAGAAAGAATGTGTAGATGCCCTCAGAGAGGTAGTTATAGGTGATATTGCCCATTCTGACCATGCCCCTGTGATTACAAAATGGGAGATGGGTCTTGAGAGATGAAACACAATCTGGAGATTTAATCCAATCCATCTTAAAAGTGTCCCATTTCGGGAATTTCTTGACGAGAAAATACAAGAAATTCAGAAAGACAATTCAGATCCCGGAATTTCCTCTGCTATCAGGTGGGATACGCTAAAGGCGGTTCTTCGGGGCCACCTCATACAATACTCATCAACCTTGGTGAAACAGCAGAAGGAAAGACAATCCCACCTGAAGCAGACCCTCCATTTCCTCCAAACTGCACACCAGCAGGGGAACGTCTTGGTCTTGGCCCAACTTAAACAAATTAAACAAGAGCTGGACTCATTGGCCCGGCAGAACACAGAAATAGCTTTAGCCTTCCTTAGGCAAAGATATGGCGAAATAGGCCCAAGGGCCTCTCACCTACTAACAGCATCGTCTCACCACCATAGCTGCCGTCAGAGACCCTAATATAGACAACCTGTATACTAAAGTGGGACATGTTACACAGGTCTTTAGTGATTACTATAAAAAATTATATACTCCGGACCACCCATTAGACCATGAAGACATCAGAACCTTTCTTTCTCCACTGGGCCTCTCTAAGCTCAATGAGGACCAACAGACTTCTCTGGTTTCCCCCATTTTGTATTCTGAACTAACAGCTGCAATTTCCCAAGCTAAAACTATGAAGGCCCCAGGCCCAGATGGATACGGTACAGAATTTTATAAACATTTGGAGCAGACGTTTGCACCACCACTTCTGCGGGTTTACAATGATGTGTTTCAGGATTTATCGGACCCCCCGCCTAGCTGGTCATACGCAGTGGTATCCCTCATTCCCAAGTCTGGTAAGGACCCACAGTGTTGCACATCATACCGCCCAATATCAGTCCTAAATATGGACTATAATTTCCTGATGTCCATTTTGGCTAAACATCTGGATACTGTTCTACCCTCAATAATTAATTTAGATCAGATGGTATTTGTTAGTAATAGATCCACTACAGATAATACAAGATGGGCCCTGCATTTGGTACAGGAAATGCAATCTTATGAAACACCCTCTGTCCTTCTCAGCCTAGATGCTGAGAAGGCATTTGACAGGGTATTTTGGCCTTTTCTGTTTGCTGTTATGCTATAAATGGGCTTCCCTCTCCCTTTCATCTCCATGATCAAAACACTTTATTCCTCACCCCCAGGCCTGTGTGAAAGTCTCTGGACATCACTCTCCCCATTTCCCTTTGTATAGGGGAACCCATCAGGGATGCCCTCTATCCCCCAGTCTATTTGCCATTTTCATTGAGCCACTGGCGCAGGCCATCAGAGACTCCCTCCAAATAGAAGGAGTGCAGATGGAAGGGATGGAACATCGTATAGCCCTATACGGTGATGACGTCCTGCTTTTCCTAACCAACCCAACCCAATCAGTTTCATGCATTTTTAGCATACTAGACCAATTTGGTAGATGCTCAAGATATAAACTTAATACCACAAAAACAGAAGCACTGACCTTTAATTTTATTTCCACCTTAGTATTTAAACAAAGGTTCCCATTTCGTTGGGATTTAGATCAATTAAAATATTTGGGCATCTATCTCTCCCATCAGGTGGCTAACGCAATGAAAATTAAGAAACCTTTTTTACCCAGCTTCAGTCAGACCTTGCAAGGTGGAGTATCCTCCCATTGAACCTACTCCAGAGAGTCGATGTTATATTGATGGTGGTTCTTCCTTGAGCCCTCTATTTATTCCAGAATGTCCCTATATATCCCAAATAAAACATTCCAGATATGGAACAAATCCATTAGTAGATGCATATGGTCCAGAAAACATCCTAGAATAAAATTTATTATTCTCAACCTCCCAAGAAAACTAGGTGGGTTAGCCCTCCCCAGTCTCAAACTCTACAACTGGGCCTCACACCTGTCATTTCTTCTGTGCCATCTTGCCAGAACCAGCCCTGTTTTGTGGAGGGAGATTGAGGATGGCCTCATGCCTTTAAGAATCTGGTTAGAAATATGATGTACGAGTACCCCCCATCCCCAAGATCAGATGCCACTGAGCCCCTGGATTACACATCAGATGAAAACTTAGAATGCAATATGTAGACATTTATCCCTCTCCCCATTCCTCCCATTTATGTGTCCCATAGCTCTCCTGAGGATTTTTATCCAAATGTTTATGACCATGCATTTGTCTCCTGGGAATGTCTGGGGCTCTCCAACCTTACTCAATTTCAAAGTGGAGGAGAATTTAAATCCTTTCAGGAATTATGCCAGTCCCAAGGTTTAAGACAACAGGACTTTTAATCGGTACTTACAGCTAAGATACTTCTATTACTCCCTCCCAATACAAACACACAACCCTGAGAATTTCCCCCCACTGATTTCTCGGTTTCAACAATTTATTAATGCTGGCAGAGTTCCCCATATTATCTCTGTTCTGTATAGGGCGCTCGGAGATACCCTGGGAATGAATTCTGAGAGTGTATGTGCTAAGTGGATCACGGAATTTGGTTTTGATATTCCTACACAGAAATGGGACAAGGGGTGTCTTTCAATAGCTAAACTTACCTACTCCCACAGCTGGAGACTATTCTCCTGGCAAATTCTGTCTAGGTACTTTTGCACTCCCGTCATAACAGCCCATTTTTCGTCAGCAAGATCAGGGGCTTGCTGGCGTCAGTGTGGTGAACCCTTGGCACACCATACTCATATATTTTGGCTATGCCCTCAGATAAAACCCTTCTTAGATTCACTACAATCTGAACTGAGCAGCCTGTTTGGCCTCCCAATTACTCTTACTGCCTATTTGTTTATCCTTCATATTTTTCCTAGTGGATTTAGGGACACACACACGTTACCTGCTGGGGATTTTTCTGATGGCAGCTAAGAAGGCCTTGACTCGTTGTTGGCTTACCCCCAGGATTCCCACAATGTCAGAACGGAGGGAGATAGTGACTCGAATCTACAGGTCGGAAAACATTTCCTATCCCTTAAATGATAAATCTGATTGTATGTACCTTGTAATCGACTAGATGGATTTTATATATTATGTCAAAGGATGCTACCTTTGTACCTTAGGGGGTCTGGGTGGGATGAGGGGCGAGCCTAGTGGGGAAAGATATATCTGGATCCCGTCTTTTCCTTTTTTTTTTAAACCATCTTTTGTTCTGACATTTACAGAAAGTCAGACACGGGTCTTCATAATTATTATTATTACTGTCTACTGTCATTACTGTTTATTTGCATATTAATTTCAGACACACTGTGAAGCTTACATATAATGTTCTGATGTATGGTTTTACTTTTAATCTCAATTAATCTCTGTATAAAAATTAACTTGTGACTGTCAGCCCCCTTTTATTCCCCACCCCAATATGTGAAAAATGAATAAAAGTTATAATAACACAAAAAAAAAAAAAAAAAGGTTGACTCAGCTACAAACTGCTTTTCTAATTAAAACAGCCACTGCAAGAGTTATTGCAAAACATTTCCTTACTCAAGTGTTTTGCAGGCGGGGACTGCTAATGTGGTTTAGGTTTTAATGTGTTGTTTGGTTCAAATAAAGGCAGTACCTTTACTACGAATGTGTTTCAACAAGCAACCAAGTATTAAAGGAAAGGACTAAGCAAGTGTACTTGTTTGCTGCCCGCAGTTTGAAAAAAATACAGATCTCAAACTGCTAAGTATTTTAACAAAGGTGTGTTGACTGATGAAATGACAAGAAGGGACTTCCGGTGATGTCACGGGAGTGATGGGATGCTAGACTGCAAAGCTCCAGGACCCATCCACAGAAATCAAACTTAATCCTCCCATAAACCACATACTATGGAATCTCAGAGATCAAAGATCTATTCCACAATGACCACTAGAAGTAACAAACCGAAAATGGTGAAAAACAACAACTCTCAAACAAAGTTAAAACAGCTTACTATGGATGAGGGAAGGGAAGGCTATGCGGCCTGTTCACGGAGAGATCGCAACCTCTTGGAGTCATCAATCGATACAGAAGACAGCGAACTTCTGCTTCCGAGGAGGGCCGAGAGAACTCTTCAAAAAATACTATCGTCGGTGCAGTAAATAGAATCCTCACTTGCCGATCTGCGTCAAGATGTAAGAAAAATAGACGGCAAAGTGGCAGAAAATACAGTCAAAATCACAGAAATAACAGCTGCAAGATACTGACAATAAAGTTCTCCTGTATTTGCTACAAAAGGAGCGAGAGACACAAACCAGACTGGAAGACATTGAAAATCGCTCCCGACGAAATAATTTCCAGGTCCTTGGAGTTCTAGAGGGTGCTGAGGAGGGCATGCAAGTACAATAGACTTTATGCAGTACTTACTGCGATCCACGCTGGAAATACCCTCCAACCTGGACCTAACCATAGACAGAGCTCATCGCTCCTTGGTCCCGAAGCCAACCACTGCGGAAGCAAGACCCCGATTAGGATGGTGATGTTCCAATCGAAGGAGTGGATTCTTAAAGAAGCGTGGCAACTTAAAGATCTGAAGTTTCAAGGGCACAATATCTTCTTTGAACAAGACTTCTCCCCAACATTACAACAAGAAAGGCTTAAAGCTAAAGCAGTTCTGAAGGAGGTCAGGGAGAAGAAAAAAGTAAAGGCGCAGCTGCTATTCCCGGCCAGGCTAAGGTTCCACCTGGAAACAGGCATGAAAACCTTTGAAAATATACCAGAAGCCACTCCACTACTGAAGGAATGGGGCATCACACTGCCAGACCTAGAGCTAGAGGTGTTCGAGAGAAGACTTCAGCAGAATGTATGGCATACTGTAGGCAGAGGGGTCAAGAGGATGCGACCGGGAACTATTCCGAAGACACTGGTGAAAGAAGCGGAGAAGATCATCCAGAGAGCAGAAGTAAGAGGAGTGCGGCCGAACCCGAGCCAGCAGGCTGGATCATCCCCCCCAATGCTGAGAGAAGAGCCCACGACGGTCGTGTAGGGTGGAAATGCGACAAAAGAATTGGAAGAGAGAGGCAAATTAAAGGAACTTTAAATAGGACTTTAGGCAGATAAGTTGCTCCTGAGAGGGATGATCACTTTTTTTTTCCCTTTACATTTTTTATTACCTAATTATTATCTTTCTCTTCTGGCTACGATCAAAAGGACTGTGATCACTCCTGGGGACTGTAAAAACAAAAGAAGGGGTGGAGAGGAAAGACAAAATAAAAGGTAAACTCAGCAAACAGAAGAGGTATAGGGCTTTGAATCAAATGTAGGAGAAGGGGAGGTAACAAGGGGATAGAGGAGGCCTGACCTCAAGGAGAGCCCACCTCAATATAGGGGTCTGCCAGATCTAAAGTTACGGAGGCACAGAGACGTGGCGGGGTAATCCTCCTGCCAAGTAATGTGTCACCGGAGATTTCATGGATCTAGACGAAAGCACTTGGAAGCCCACTCTTGTGTTTGGCAGGCTGGCGGGACAATCCCCTGGTGAAAATGGCAGAGTAGGGCTTAAAGGTAGAGGGTTGCCAGGTGGCTGCTACGCTGCTCAAGGCCTGAGGCCAGGGTTTTTCTGTTCTCGGTCTTGGCCTATCTGTTTACCTCTTAGGTCCAGGGCATAAAGTGTAGGAGGGCCGCAAGTATCGAGGGGCGGGGGAAGGTGATTACAGCAGGTCTGGCTATCTGACTATAGCGAAGTGGAAAGAAAAGAGGGAAAACTTCTAGTGGATCATGGCACATTAGAAATTGAACCCTCTGTTATCCCCACTAAAGAGAGATGAAGCTAAGGGGAAGACTGTGGGAAATGAAGGGGAAAGCTGGGGATCCACCGTGCCGTGGAGTGAGATGACACCAGGGTGCTCGTCAGCCCACCGGATAGCTCTTAAGGGACCGTCACTTATGCCTGGCTGTTGGGTGAGGTGATCTCCGCGGGAACCATGGGATGTTACCGGATATGAGGCGGTACCTCTGCCGGGCTTTAATGGTAATCACGCTTGTGGATTGGACACTCCTGGGTATTGTGGGTGCAAGTTTATATTACTAGATAGGAGATTGAAACCTGTGGACCTGCTTTGGTTCCCCAGCAAGGTTTTGCTCAGTGGAAACACCGACAACGATTAGTCCCAAAGGCTAGACTCGGCCGGGTACATGAGGGATTGTCTCTAAAGACTTCACACACTATGGTGGAATGATCGAAAGGGGGGGAGGGAACACAATAAGAAGGATACTGTCACAGAGAGATGGGACGGGTCTTGGGGAGTGGGATAGGGTTCCTGAATGAGGATACGTGACGTGTAACTTCAGAGCAGGAAAAAACAGCTCTGAGTCTCTTAGTGAGAGACAGTGGGTGTGAGATACACACACCACAAGTGTAGCAAGGCTACCACCCCACCCTCTCTCCTTTGATTAAGGGTAGATAGGGATTAGGGGCAGCACATAGGAAGCTAATTTAAAAGTTGGTTTCTTAGCAATGAAAATTTTTTTTGTGTTTTTTTTCTCTTTTTACTACGGTGTTAGACCATGGTTGGTCAAGTTGATAGAAGTTTAATGGTTGACAAATACTCCAAGTTGGGAGTTAACTGTTTTTTTCTTCACATTCCTTACTTTTGTTATAAAGTCCTTGGTTTGTACTGGGGTAAAGATTCAAAATGAGATACAGAAACATAAACGAGACAAGGTCAGGGGCACAGAGAGGATAAGAAGATTTAGGGAAGAGGACACACTCAGGGAGGCTATTGCTTCCATCGCCCACCAGGGGTCTCCAGACATAACAAGATGGCCTACTTAAACATTTGCTCGTATAATGTTAAAGGAGTAAACTCTCCAATAAAGCGTACGAGGCTGTTGCAGGAACTTAGGAAGCTGAGGGGAGATGCGATTTTCCTCCAGGAAACACACTTATCAATGCCAGAGCATCTTAAATTACGATGAGCCTGGGTGGAGAAGGTGACGGCAGGCTCACACCCCAGTTCAAAAAGGGCAGGGGTGGCAATATTAGTACGCAAAGGTTTACACCTGGCAATAGAAGCAACAGAAGGGGGAATGCAAGGAAGATATGTGAGGATGTCGGTGAAAATTCAGGGTAAGCTTATTCATTTCATTAATATTTATGCCCCAAATAAGCAACAAGAAAGTTTTTTGGAAAAAGTCTTCCAGAAGATAGTTGGTCTGCCGCAGGGTCAGATAATGCTTGGAGGAGACTTCAACACTGCTCCCCACCCACTAAGAGACCGCTCCTCGAGGACAGAGGCCACGAACAGAACAGCCTCCAAAGTTTTAACCACACTGACAAGAGAATTGGGCCTGGTAGATATCTGGAGGGCGCACCACCCGAAAGAAAGAGACTACACTTTTTATTCAAACCCCCAACAATCATATTCGAGAATAGATCTCTTCTACACAAATGTTACTCACCTTTACGAGGTCAAAAGTTCCAAAATACATAACATAACCCTATCAGATCACGCCCCAATATCGATAGGACTAACCCTTTTACCTCAGAGCAGGCAAATCTTGTGGAGACTAAATGTCTCTCTACTGAACAATAAAACATTTGTGGAAAGATTAAAAGAAAATATTAAAGACTTTCAAACAGTTCATAACCCAACAACCCACTCTACATTGCTCAGTGGGATACCCTTAAAGCGGTGTAAAGGGAGACATAATCAGTTTGCCTCTGCCCAAAAGAAAACGAACATGCAACTTATAATAGGCTGATGGCTGAATTAACTGCAGCAGAAAAAGGCATAAGGCCGATCCTTATGACAGGCAGACCCAAAAAAGATTAACCCGAATCAGAAAAACCTACAAGAGTTCGACGACAAGAAAGGAGGGATACCCGAGATTCACAAATCAAAAATATCATGAAGTGGGGGGGGGGAGAGCATCAAAACTCTTAGCCTTCAGGTTAAGAAAAGCCCAAATGGACAGATATATTCCCTTTCTACAAGACACAGGGCCACAAGGTGTAAAATGGGAGGACCCAGGAGAAATAGCACTTCAATTCCAAAAATGTTATCAAGAACTGTATGGGGAGGAAAAAGACGAGGTCTTAACCAGAAACAGAGTGAAAACATTTCTGAACCCCATCAACCTCCACAGAATATCAGAAGCAATGAAACAGGAGTTGAACCGACCCATTTCAATAGAAGAGATAATGGGGGTTATTAAATAGTTACCAGGGGGCAAGACCCCAGGTCCGGATGGATTCAGTGGAGAATTCTATAAAAAACTAGGCCCTACAGTAGCTCAGATACTAGCGGAGGTCTTTAACAAGTGTCTAGAAGAGGGTAGAACCCCAGAGAGTTGGTCTCAGTCACTAATTACAGTAATTCCAAAAGTGGGGAAAGGCTGCATGAAATGTGCTTCATTCAGACCGATAGCCTTATTGAATCAGGACCTAAAGATATTCACAAAAATACTCTCCATTCGGCTTCAAAAATATATTGAATTATTAATTCACCCTGATCAATCGGGCTTTATACCACACCACCAGCTAAGTGATAACATAAGGCAACTTTTAAATATTATCCAGAAGAAAGCGTCCAACACAAAAACAGACCTGGCAATTTTTCTGGATGCCGAAAAAGCCTTTGACAGGCTAAACTGGACGTACCTTTTCAGGTACTAGAGAAAATAGGTATTGAAGGGAATTTTCTGACCTGGTAAAACTATGTTATCAGGATCCCCAGGCGAGGGTAAGGGTAAATGGCACACTATCCTCCCCCCTTAAAATTGGAAGGGGAACAAGACAGGGATGCCCTCTTTCACCCCTGCTGTTCGCAATTAGTATGGAGCCCCTGGCCCAAGCCATACAACAAAGCAAAGGAATAGAAGTCCAAAACACTACCCATAAAATATCCTTGTACGCAGATGATACCCTAATTTACCTGATCGATCCAGAAACCTCTCTCTTCCACACTTGTTAGATTTACTGAAGAATTTTGGAGATATCTCGGGTTTTAAGATTAATAAAGAAAAATCAGAGGTACTGGCCTTGAGGGGGCTCCAGATCAGAGCCTGAAAGAAATGACCCCCTTCAAATGGGTGGATACCAAAATCAGATACTTAGGAATTTATATCCCCGTTCAGGAAAAACTAATTTATAAATACAACTATGGCTCGTTAAAACAGCAGGTATACGCCGATATAAATAGGTGGTCTATTCTTCCCCTCACATTCGCAAATAGAATAGAAACAGTTGAAATGAACATTCTTCCCCGCTTCCTGTTTCCCTACACTAGCCTCCGCCTGCCTATCCCTAACAAAGACTGGAAGGATCTAAAGAAAAAGTTATCAGACTTCATATGGGCAGGGAAAAAACCAAGAGTTCGGTGGGACATACTAATAGAACATAAGGAAAGAGGGGATGGGGCTCCCAGACTTCCCCAAATACTACTTGGCCGCCCAGTTATTGCCAGTTATTAAAATGCTGATGTGTGGGAGGAGTCATGGATGGCGGGAGATAGAAGAGGAAGACTGTCAGATGGGTCCCCTCAGTTTATTGCCTTGAAGAATTCTCCCCAAGTAGTTAAAAAAGCTAAAAAATACCCTGACACAGCATACTATGTCGATGTGGCTGAAAGCCAGACAGGAGTGGGAAATACTAAGACCAGTGTGGGAATACCTTCCCTTATACAACATGCCGGGCTTCCCTGTCCATAGAGGGGATACCCGCCTGACGGATTGGGTGATCAAGGGACTGAAATACCCAAGGCAGTTCTTGGAAGCGGACCGCCTTAAATCATTTATAGAGATGCAGAGTGAGTTTACCTTAAAGGAGACAGATGTGTTTAGATACATTCAATGCATCCACTATATACAGAACAACATAGGCCTAACAGAGCTGGCGCAATGCCCAGCAACCCCAGTAATATTAACTTACCAGAGGAGTATCTCACAGGACACCAAGATGTACATCTCACAAATATACAAAACACTAGTGGAGGACTAGGGCACATTGGCCATTCAGAGGGTAATAGATCACTGGAATGCTGAAACAGGTCACAGTATTCAGGAGGGTAAATGGAGGGATATCTGGAGGGGAATTCCGCAAACAACGAGTTCACCCTCCTGGAGAGAATTCAGATGGAAAATCAACATCCGGTTCTTTAGGACCCCAACAGCCTCGTACCACTATACCTCCCTCTCTTCGGATGGGTGTTGGAGAAATTGTGGGTCCAAGGGCACACACCACCATATTTTTTGGGCCTGCACCCAAATATCCTCTTATTGGATAGAAATATCCAAAGAGATAATTAAAATTTTCTCCCTGAAGACAACATTGGAGTTCGAAAACTTGGTACTTGGACTACCCCCAATAGAGTTGAAAAAACAGACCGAAAAATATTTATTTTATGTATTGGTGGCGGCTGCCTTGAAGTCCCTCACCCAGAAGTGGCTTAGGAAGGACCCACCCTCGATGACCCAGTGGTACAATAACATTAACCAAATGAAGAGTATGGAGGCCATTACAGCCAGGTTAAGATTGACCACAGAGAAATTTAATGCCAGGTGGCTCCTTTCATGGCTCACATAGAAGAAAAAAGTGGCACCTATCCTGAACAGATGTTGCAGGCCTAAGACAGAGGCTGGCAGCAAAGGTTCGGGTTATAATTGATTACCTGGGGACCTTACCTCAGTGCCCTTCCTATATTGTGTCTATAAATGGAGACTTTCGGGAAGAGTGGGCAACCCCCCCGACATTGTAAGATTCCAAGTTGTCACAATCCCTAAAGGAATATAGAGGAAAAGTGATTCTCCCACAGTGAACATGGTAGTGAATCTTGATAGCGGTAATAATAACAGATACAGAGAACAGTGGTTTGTTCCCCTTAAGGGAAAAGGGGGAAGGGGAGGGAAAAAAAAAGGGGGAAAAAAGTTTTTTTTTCTCTCTTCCCCTTCCCTTTATTTAAGTTATGGAGGTTAACGAAGGTATTTATGAACATCTATCAGGTGAGAATAGGAAATTATAAGTTTAGGAATAAGGCCGGTTATGAAGATCTGCAGTAACAACAGACACATCCGATGTTTTACATTCTTTACAGCAAGAAAACCGGTGAGAAGAAGCAAAATGGACAATAGAATGAACTTTGCTTAAAAATAACCTCAAGTAAACCTCGATGTATTTGCATGTATTCTTAGAAAGGATATGATTATTGAATATAAAGATGTATTTGTATTCTTTTCTCTTTTTATTAAATAAAAAGTTATTTCGAGTTCAAAAAAATAAAATGTAGGTTCAAACTCTGCATTCACGCTCTGAAATGACACGAAGATCAAAAGATTATGCTCAGATGCTATGGCACTGCAAAGCACCTTCTGCAGCATAAATGGAGGAAGGACCATACTATGTTGTGAATAAGTGTAGCCCGTCCAAGGCTATATGAACATTATTTGAAGGACAATGAGCTGCCTAATCTCCTACCTCCTCGGGGGGGGGGGGGTAGAATACTCTCACCTGTTTCTTTTCTTTCATTTTAGAATGTCTGCAATGCTAGCATCTTGAGCCTACACCACTCTGAATACAACATGAGGTTTAAGTTCACCCTCCTCCCGTGGTGATGGGGGGATCTCGTATCAGTTTCCCCATGTTTAAAAAAACAAACAAAAAGATACCCTAATGTTTAGAGGAAGGAGGGGAACCAAACCACCTCTGCTCCAGTTTGTTTATCTATAATTTCGGAATGCAGGACAGAATGAGGATGGATGTAGTCTCAATGGTCCATAATGCTGATCCAAGGTGACACCATACTTCTTCCTGTGACAGTGGCTGCAGGGGTCATGAAAGTGGTAGTGTGAAGAGGCCCTAGAGTCTTGACAACTCCCAGTGCCAAGGACAGAGTCAATGTAAACAGAAGAAAAAATTACTCACCATAGTAATGTTGATTCTTCTAATGGAGTCTTGCTGTATTCAGACATAATGCAGTTAGCCCCAGTACTTGAACTGCCCCAGAGAGGAAAGAGTTAACTCTATGCAGAAGCATAGAACGTTGAGCTCGAGCTCGGTTTTCAAACCTCTGTCTCTGGTACTTTCCAGTGTAATCGTCAGACTCTTACGAGCTAACTAACTAGTAACTAAAGTATGGAAATTGCTCAAAATATAGCCAAAGGGCAAAATATATCTTCTTGAGCCCCAAAATACTCAAGTCGAGAACCTAAGAAGGAAAGGTAGTGACAATATTTAGTAAAACACCACAAAAAATAATAATAACATGTACCTCACCAAAATAAACCCCTGAGGTACAACACTGTACCTGCCAGCCCACTTCCCAAAACCAGGTTCTGACAGGAAAGGCGGGGGGGAGGTTTGAATACAGCAAGACTCCATTAGAAGAAACAACATTACTATGGTGAGTAATTTTTTCTTCAAACAACATGAAGTCTTGCTGTATTCAGACATAATGCAGTCTACCAAGCAGTTCCCTATGAAGGAGGGAATGCAGAACCTACTTTGGGAAGAGGCTCTGCAGTACTACTGTACCAAACCTAGAATTCCTCCTAGCCTGGATGTCCAGGGAGTAATGCTTGGTGAAAGTATGTACTGTTTTCCAGGTGGCTGTTTTATAGATCTCTAACAAAGGTATATCTCTGGCTGCAGCTAGAGAAGCAGCTGTACCCCTGGTTGAGTGAGCCCTCAGGCCTGAAGGGGTGTCCTACCCAACTTGTCATAACAAAATTGTATACAAGAAACAATCCACCTGGCAATAGTTCTCTTAGTGGCAGGCTTACCCTTTCCCACCTCACCATAAGTGAGAAACAATCGAAGACAGTCATTTCTATGTGCCTTAGTATGCTCAATGTAGTAGCTAAGGGCCCTCTTAACGTCCAGACTGTGTAACCTTCTTTCACCTGAAGAAGAATGGTCAGCGAAAAACACAGGGGGAGAGATATAGACTGGTTCAGATGAAAATCTGAAACCACTTTGGGCAAGAAAATCCTATTGGTTCTGAGGACTACTTTGTCCCTATGGAAGGAGATGAAGTCAGGTTCCACTGACACTCGCTAATCCGCCTGACAGAAGTAATAGCTACCAGGAACACAGTTTTCCAGGTCAAGTACTTCAATTCGGCCAAAGCCAGAGGTTCAAAGGGTGGCTGCATTAGCTGAGCTATGCAGACATTAAGATCCCAAGGTGGAGTGGGCTCCCTAAAGAGAGGGTTAATGTGAACCAGACCTTTGAAAACCTTTCTGAAAACAGGATGAGATACCAGGGAAGAGCCCTTCCCTGCTGAGAGGAATGCACAGACAGCTGCTAGATGAACCTTCAAAGTGGCAGGCCTAAGGCCTAAACCATTAAGATGAACTAGGTAGTCTAAGGTTGTGGAAATGTCTGCAGAGTCAGGCAGGATGCCTTTCTGAGAGCACCAAATAGTGAACCTTTTCCATTTGGAGTTGTAAGTTTTTCTAGTGGGAGGTTTCCTAGAGACCTTCAGAATATCCAGAACTCCCTGAGAAAGATCTAGTGCTGCATATTCTAACTCTTCAAGAGCCAGGCCTTGAGATGGAGAGACTGGAGATTGGGGTACCAGATCCACCCCTGGGAGGAGGACAGGAGATCGTATGTCCTGGGCAGAGACAGGGGACGTGACACTGACAAGGACAGCAGTAGAGGATACCAAGGCTGTCTGGCCCAATCTGGAGCCACCAGTATCACTGTGCAGGGTTAAGTCCTGATCTTGATCAGAACTCTGAACAGCAGAGGAAAGGGAGGGAAGGCATAGAGAAACCTGCCCTTCCAGTCCAAAAAGAGAGCATCCTGAGGAACCGTCCCCAGGACTGGAGGTCTGCAACAAAACAGAGGAAGTTGATGATTGTCTGGTGCTGTAAAGAGATCTACCTCTGGAGTGCCCCACCTGGAGAAGATGACTTCCAGTATGTGAGGATCCAGGGACCATTCGTGGTGTCCCTGTGAAATTCTGCTCAGAGCATCTGCTAGTATGTTGTCCTTCCCTGGAAGGTGAACTGCTATCAGAGAAGTCTGAAGAGAATAGGCCAGAGACCACAGCTTCATGGCTTCTGTGCACAAGGCCGAGGACTGAGTGCCTCCCTGCTTGCTGATGTACCACATTGTGGTGGTGTTGTCCATTCTGACTTGGACCACCTTGCCTTGACTGAATACGAGAAGCTTTGCTGGGCTAGAAAAACTGCCCTGAGTTCCAGAAGATTGATATGAAGGAGAGACTCCTGTGGAGACCGGAGCCCTTGAGCTGTCAGGGCTCCCAGGTGGGCTCCCCACTCTAGGAGAGAAGCATCCGTAGTTAAAACTACTGATGGGACTTGAGGAAGAAATGGAACCCCTTGTCTGAGGTTGTCCTGGTTCAGCCACCACTGGAAAGCTTGGACTAGAGTCGCTGGAATCAGTTTGGTAAGTGAATCATTGTTTTGAGACCAAAAAGACCTCAGATGAAACTGAATGTCCCTCATCTGGAACCTTGCTCCCTGCACCACTGCCGTGGAAGCTGCCATGTGGCCCAGGAGCAGGAGGAACTGTCTTGCTGGGCGGAAGACCTGAGGTCGAAAGGAGGAAGTGAGATCCACTAGGGCCTTTACCCTTGCCAGGGGAAGGAATGCTTTTGCTTGTACAGTGTCCAACTCTATGCCTATAAAGGTGAGAAGTTGAACTGGTTCGAGTACAGACTTTGGAAGATTGAGAAGAAAACCCAAGGAGCTGAGTAGGTCCTGGGTAGCTTGAAGAGCTGACTTGACCTGCAAACGAGACTGACCCACTAACAGCCAGTCGTCCAGATACGGAAAGATGGTGATACCCTGTCTTCTGAGGTAAGCCATCACTACTGCAAGGCACTTTGTGTACACCCTTGAAGCTGATGTTAAACCGAGTGGCATGGGTCTGAATTGGTAATGGCCTGAAGGCAACTCAAACCTGAGATATTTTCTGTGGGAGCACCTGATGAGAATATGGAAGTAGGCATCCTTGAGGTCCAGAGATGCTAGCTAATCCCCTGGCCTTAGAGAGGGAAGGATTATTCCCAGAGTTACCATTTTTAATTTGGGCTTTGAAATGTGTTTGTTCAGATACCTTAGGTTTAGGATGGGTCGCCACTCCCCTGTTTTCTTTGGGGTAAGGAAGTACCTGGAATACAGTCCTTTTCCCTTGTGCTAAGTAGGAACCTTCTCTATAGCTCTGAGAGCTAGAAGAGAGGAAACCTCTGCCTCTAGGGCAAGGGTTTCTGAGACTGACGCGGGTGGAAAAGACTTGGCCCTTTTTGGAAATTTTTTGAAGTTAAGGGCCAGTTCCTGGCTTACT
Organism: Neoceratodus forsteri; assembly: GCA_016271365.2. Lineage (NCBI taxonomy): Eukaryota > Metazoa > Chordata > Ceratodontiformes > Ceratodontidae > Neoceratodus > Neoceratodus forsteri. Next base: position 337,041,492 of record CM057459.1, read on the forward strand.
ACTTCCAGGACCCACTTGTCTGAGGTCACAGACTTCCAGGCCTGGAAGTAGTAAGCCGGCCTGCCTCCTACTGGAAATGGGGAGTTGACCCGGGCTGACACATCAGGGTGTCTGCTTGGCAGGAGCCTTAGACTGAGAGGAAGAGGGAGCAGCCCTGTTCATTCCCCTCCTACCCCTTCCTCTGAAGAACCCCCCTCTGTGGGAAGGGAGAGGAGGCCTGGGCTTGGTTAAAAGGCCTTTGAAAGGGCCTGTCCCTAGACTGCTGCTTGTGTGAAGTGGCCTGCCTTTCCTTGGCCTGTGCACTCCTGTACGTGGTCCTATATTCATCCAGTTTCTTCATGTAAGCCTTTGTCTGCTCCCCAAACAGAGAGTTACCTACTACAGGAAAATCCATGGCCTTAGTCTGGGTATCCTGTAAAAAGGCTAGTACATCTGAGCCAAGCATGTCTTCTGAGAGACACAGATGTAGCCATGACTATAGATGCCACATCATTGGAGTCCACAGCAGCATGAAATTGCATTTTGGATTCTTCAGTTCCATCAGCAGCCACCACCTCCTGCTCCTCGGCTAGCTGGGGAGAGGCCTGTTTAGCCAGTTCCAGAACTGTGTCCCATCTGGATTTCTGGTATCTGGCTGTGTAGGCCATATAAGTAGCCTGCCTGAGTCCCAAAGAGGATGCCAAATACTGATTTTTGGCCATTGCATCCACTTTCCTGGAGTCCTTAGCTTTTTGGACTTTGGGATGTCCATCATTTCCACAAAATAAGGCTCTTCATCCTCCTCTGCTGCTTCAACGAAGGGAAGCTGCAGGGTTTGTGCCACCTTTTTGTAGAACAAAAAGTGTGAAGGGGACTCAGAGAGTCTGGGAGGAGAGACACCTGAGGACCTGTCTGGGAAGATGTCCGGTTCAATGGACACATCCAGACCCCCTTCATCATCATCATCATCATCATCACCGGGATAGTCTTTGTCTCCCTCCCACTCCTCATAATAAGCATCTGTGTCATAATCCGGAGGAGACAGATCCGACCGAACAGAGCGCCGAACCGGCAGTATCAGTTCAGCCGGAACCGGTCTAAGCGATTGGACAATACTAATTGCTTTGGCTATTTCGTCTGCGGTTGGAGAGTGGGATATAGGATCCGAACCGGCAGACTTGCGCTTTTTCTTTGACGGAACTGACCTCTTGGGGTCGACTCTCCTTTTGCCCGAGGAGGTATCACCTAGGTCAGTAGGCACCTCCTCAGGTTCAGCCGCAACCAAACCGGGCTGGCCATCCGGATCTATGGACTTCTCAGCCTCCTTTTCCTTTAGCCTACTCAGTCTTTTATCTAGAGTGGTTTTAAGAAAGTTCTTACAGATTTGGCAGTCTGACTTTAGGTGGTCAAACCCCAGACAATAAACACAGATGAGGTGGGGGTTGGCCTTAGCAAAGGCCTCCCCACACTCAGTACAGTGTTGAAGCCCAGTGGGACCAGTTTTCTTCTTGGGTTTCTCAGACATGGCCAACCTAACAAATTACCCTATAGAAGCTTTCAAGCCAGGTAATAAAGCAACCGATCGGTTATAAACCGTGTCAAGGGCTTTTTAAAAGAACCAGCAAAAGTCCGGTTCTTTTGAAACCAGTCGGTACCGGAACACCACACTAATCCCAAAAAGAGAGAAAAATTTTACAAAGTCGGTTCCAAACCGGACCGACCGGAAAGAAACCGAAGAAAGACAATTTCCACTATTTTTAGCAAAATAAAACACAGTCACTACTATCTACATACTACCTGTACCGTAGACAGAGGCTGGAAATCTGAAAATAACAAAAATATGTGGTTAAATCGAATGTTTTATTTTTCTTTTACCGAGCCGAACAGAGGAAATCTCCGGAGCGACTTCACTGTTAGGCAGAGTAAAGAATCTGATGGTTACACTGGGAAGTACCACAGACAGAGGTTTGAAAACCGAGCTCAACGTTCTATGCTTCTGCATAGAGTTAACTCTTTCCTCTCCGGGGCAGTTCAAGTGCTGGGGCTAACTGCATTATGTCTGAATACAGCAAGACTTCATGTTGTTTGAAAGGGGTCCCTCTTGCTGGGAACAAAAATATTATGAAACAAGACAAAGTATGTGAAACATCCACAATGGAAGGTCAAATGAATCAGTGGCTGGTACAGGGAAAATTGAACTGCAAAAGACTGTACTGACAATGACCAGCCACCATGAACACTATGAACACGATACACTGATTTCCTTTTTGCATAAGACTGTACAAGACTTTAAAATGCAACTGAATCCATCCAGTGGCTTCACTCTGTTTCTACCCCAAAGACGTTAATCAGTTATGTACAATTGTACATGTTATTACCTAGAATGTTTGATTTTCAAATTTTACATGTTCATTTCATTTCTCAAATATTCATTTAATTTCTTATGTTAAATGTTCTTCTTGGGATATGTCACAGAAAATAATGTTTAGTTTATGCATGTGCCTGTCATTTTCAATACATCAGAATTAGGACACTGTGGCCAGACAAATGTGTCCTTATTTTATGCTTCTGTTTGTTAATTTGTACTATAATAACCTATCAGCAGGGAACTCAAAATCCTATAGCCGGGCAAGAAACCATTTCTTAAAAAAAGCATATTCTGTTCTTGGTGCCTAGAGAACCTAGACAGAATCGTCAGGTCTATATTAGGTCTATTTGGGTCACATATGGCAATTTGGAATGGGGCAGATATGGAACAAATAAGATGCTATATTCGGTATTTTAAAACTAATAAGCCTGAGTTGCATGGTCTTAATGGTTCATCCATGAAAAAAAAAGGCTTGTTGAGGCCTGAAGGTTTGTTGATAGTTTCTCTGTATATAATATTGTATGGTTGTTTACTATACACAAACCAAGATCAAGGTCTTAGTTACAATCTTTAAACGGCCAACACAAACACATGAGTAAACAATTAATATGCATATCCCATGGGGACTATGTTCTCATAATTATTTACAATTTGCTCATGAGGTGTGGAAGCAAAGACATATCCTTGGCCTCATCTCAAATAACTACTTGACCAAATGGTGTTGTGTAAGACATGTAACCAGGTCACAAGACATCCACACAGGATGTGTTGAAGCCACTGTCATTGGTCAAGTGGCTATCCTAACAGTGACACATCTTCTTAGTAAACCTGGTCATCAAACTGATCATACATTATGATGCTCCAGCTTTAAATGTGCATATTACTCTACGCTTACTAAACTTACAGCTGTTGCTGTATCATGAACAATTCATGATGTACAATACATGACATTGCTAATTTATTTAATGAGGCTAAAGCAAAGATAACCAAATTGGTTGAAATCAATAATAGAGAAGTAAAGACAAAGAAAAAGGTCAAGACAGCATTTGCACAGCCTATGGTGGTTATGTTCTGACTACAGTAACTAAGTTGCTGCAGGATGTGGAAAATTGCCACATCTCAGACCTCATCAAGGATGAACAGATGGCCAAGTGGTATTGCTCCCAGTATGGCCATGTGCATGGCAAAATAGACTGGACATGTGTTAAAACAGACTGCCAGAGGCCTTTGTTTAGCACTGCCTGGAATGTGGGGTCAGTAACACCATATTCCAACAAAGGCTCATGTTATACTCAGGGATCATGCTAGATCAGGGATACACTGTATATTTCCTTCACTGTGTCCCTGCCCATCCTTGACCCTGCTACCTCAGTATTTGATAAACTGGCCACTGTCCACTCCACAGGATACTTAAAAGATGATGTGTACAAAGAACAACTAAATCTACCACAGCTCTTGGTGTTTCACCCTGAAATGCAGATGTAGAAAACCCCACATACTGCATGTTGCTCTGTCAAAGCTACAGATATGTATATAGATGCAATGTGTTCGATGTTGCTATTCCTATCTGTGGTTATGTACCTGAAAAGTAGACAAACACCAAAGCAACCAACTGAATGTAAATGAACCTCATCAGTTCTTGTCCAGTCTAGCTTACTAAATGGTGTCTGCTGACTGTCAAAGTCATTTATAATATGGAGGGGCAGTAATGTATTGTTACTAATTATAAAAAACACCTTTATGGGTCCCTCTCTAGTGATGTCAATCCAAATTTTTGTTTTATCCCTCATGAGCATATCATTATTGGCCAGACTGTGATCACCCCGTCCCCACACATGATGAGTCTGTCAACCTGACCACCAGGAGGATATTGATAGGTATATACCCATTTTCAATGTGCATACTGATCCCTTGTCCTTAAATCTGGAATCTCTGCTAGACTGCAAAAATATACACCTCACTCAAATTAGCAATAATGTACATAAGGTTGAAAATTATTTGGATGAACTACTACATGATGGAGATGCTTGTCTTGTTCTTTCAAAGGTTTAATAGTTCTCCAAATAATTTTCATCCTTATATGCATAATATACTGTCTAAGGTACACACTCAAAAATCATAAAAAACAGCTTCGCTTTTTGCAAACTGCACATGTGACCAACCTAACATAATTAAGATGCTTGCTTCACTGCCATCGAGGTGGTGACTGTTGATTAAACAATGATTTGTGTGGTTATCTAAAACTAAAAGGTTTATATCTGTTCTGTAATGTTCAGGATAGATTAACTGCATTTTAACTTTCAGAGCTTTTTGAGTGTGGAAAATCAGCGGTGTGTACATGGAATCAAGGAACAGGTTTTTAAAATGTCTGAAATGTACCAAGCCCCTTCAATAAAACAATTTTAAGAAGATGCTGCATATTTCCCAACTGACAAACTCATCTGGAAACACTGCTTCTGATGTTAATTATAGATTCTGGGTTCTGTAAACAAGTCTGTTATAATTAACAAGTAGGTGATCATCTTGGAAACACTGTAAACCGAAAATGATAATTATGGGTTCTGCTACTGAAACTGGTTTTAATTCTAGGCATTGTCCCACCAGGTAAACAAATTCAGATATTCGGTAACTCTTGCTGAGTAAGCAGGATAGAGTTAAACCAGTACTGTATTGTATCAGGTCACTCAAGAGTCTTGGCTTAAAGCAAATGTTAAAACCAATTTATTTCTGTATTTTGCTGTCTATGTTTGGATTACTCAAACAAAATCATTAACTCAAGTTAACTAATGACTGTGGTAAGTTGCGATTGAGTAACATCAAAACGAAGCTAGGTACTGCATAGTGGCAATTGCCAAAAAAGAATAATTGTGTAGAAAATTAGTGAGCTCAACTTCTGTCTTTTCTAAAGGGCACAGCAACTTACTTCCTTATGTATCTTGTAATATCAAGTGATATATGTTTATGTAACACCAAATATTGTGGTATGTATCCATGTTTGTTAGTAACATGTTGGGAAAGTGCATTTATAGGTAAAGTTGTTTCAATTCCAATCAAAGTTCAGAAGTCCAATGTCTATGTTCCTATGTCTTGTTAACTATTGAAAAATGGAGCACTGCCACCATCTAGTGGCCACTGTACTAATCAACTGTGTGGTTGTTTGGTCACTCATGGATCATGCACACTGTGATTGGCTACAACCCACTGTCCATGCACTGACCATGCAGGCTGTGATTGGCTGCCACTCACTGACATTCTAATTGGTCTAAGGACCTAGTGACCACTCACGGAGTAAGGTCAGCTAGGATATAAGAATGTGCCAGCAGAAACAGACCATCTAGTCTATCCAAGTCTGCTCGAGTGTGCAGCTAGCACCCCTAGTTCACAGCTGCCCCCTCCCGTTTGTCATCCCACTACCACCCCCACCTTCCCCACCATCACTTTCCCCTGTTCCCTGTCCCATGCCCTTTTGAAGCTGTTCACAGATTTGCATGATACCACCCATTCTGGTAGTGAATTCCATTTTGCTACCACCCTCTCTGTGAAATAGTGTCTCCTCATTTCCCTCCTAAATATTCCCCCCTCTATTCTTAGCCCATGCTCCCTGGTTGTCCCTCCCCCTCCTTAGCTTAAAGACCCCATCTGCCTCATCCTTATTGATTCCCCTCAGATACTTGAATATCTCTATCATGTCCCCCTGTCCCTTCTATCCTGCAGAGAGTATATATTCAGGTCTCCAAGTCTGCTCTCATAATCTCTCCCCTCCATTCTACATATTATCTTTGTTGCCTTCCTCTGCACCCCCTCCAGTAGCCTGATGTCACGCTTTAGGTATGGCCTCCAAAACTGCACACAATACTCTAAGTGTGGCCTTACCAGTGACCTGTAGAGGAGCAAGATAACCTGTCTTTGCCTGGACAAAAATTCCCTTGCTATGCACCCCAGCATTTTGTTCACTTTTGCAGCTGCTTTCCTGCACTGGGCAGTGTTGTTCATGGTCCCTGTTATCATTACCCCTAGTTCCTTCTCCTTCTCAGAGATCCCCAGCTTAACCCCCCCCCCAACCAGTATTCTCTCCTTGGGTTCTTCACCCCAAAGAGCATAACCTTATACTTCTTTGCATTGAACCCCAGCTGCCACCTCTCTGACCACCGCTCTAGCTTGCTTAGGTCCCCCTGCAGCTGCTTCCATTCCTCCTTTCCATCCACCACTGCTCTGATTTTGGAGTCATTAGCGAACAGACTTATCTTGCTCACCACCCCATGTGCAATGTCTGATATGAAGAGCCCAAATAATACTGGCCCCAGCACAGAGCCCTGTGGCACCCCACTCATCACTGGCCTTGGAGTTGAGAGCTCCCCCTCACCACCACCCATTGCAGCCTCCCACTCAGCCAACTTGTAATCCAGTTCATCATTTTTGCCCCTACCGATACACCAGTTAGCTTCCCTCCAAGCCGCCCATGAGGCACCGAATCGAAGGCCTTGTTGAAGTCCAAGTAAAGAACATCCACTGCATGACCCTTATCCAGCTCACCTGTCACCCAGTCATAATACTGTATCAAGTTGGTTTGACAAGACTTCCCTGAAACAAACCCATGCTGCCTCATATCCTGGAGGTCATTGTCCTCCAGGTACGACACCAGTCTTTCCTTTAGTATCATTTCCATGAATTTGCACACTATGGAGATGAGACTTATCGGATGATAATTACCCGGTTCATCCCTTGGCCCGCTCTTGTGTAATGATACTACATGTGCCATCCTCCAGTCCAGTGGCACACATCCCAAGCCACACATTGCTGGGTTTTGGGAGATCCAAAACCAAAAGAAAAAGAAACTGTGACCTGTCTACCTTGGGCCTCCTAGCCTGCATGGTGAGTGATCAACATTTTGTTGGGTTATAAAACTGACTGCAGTGTAATTCTATGCTTGTAATAGAAGTAAAATAAACTTGCTCCTTAAAACTTTGAAAATTTGACTCCTAGTGTATTTTAGCCTCCTAAAGAACCCAGTAGATCAAGTGCTTTGGCCATGCACTAAGATCCAGCATGTCAATGTTTTGTACAGGAAAAAAAAAACAAGATGGTGGCAATCAGAATATATATTTTTTTCTTTAACAAGTAAATCTTCTCTCTCATGATCAGTGTTTTTTTTTTTATTATTGTTCATGTTAGAAGGCTATCCAAAAAATTAACTTTGAATCCTTATCACTCTGGAACGGTATAATATTTCACAAAACTTTCAAAAGGCACTACCTCAGTACAGACCCCTTCTACCCTGCCTTTCTGCCATTTAGTCTTACAGCTCCTTTTCATGTATGTTAATTGTTAGCAGTAGGCTGCACCAGGCATTGAGTAAAAGCTATGTTTTTTGTAGAAACAGTCATCCCCTGTAGAACGGCTCTGGGTAGGCTAAAAGCCTGTGTACTAAAACTTGTCGATGATCAAGTACAGGTAACAGCTATTAAATTACCTACTTTTTTTAACCACCGTACTACAGAAATCATGATTACATTAGGCCTAATAGTCTGAGAAAATCCAGTGCAGTGCTTGTTCCAGTATAGAAAGAAGATTCATACTGTACCAGTTTGTAAATCCTGTCCTGAAGGAAACTGGCCCTTGTTTGCACTGCATTTAGTTCTGCTCCAATGAAGTGCAGTTTTTTTTATGGTTTCATGGTTTTATTTTACTAAATTCTGGATGAAGTTCAACTTATGGATATGTGAAAATAAGAATCATTCAAATCCAAATAGCATGGATGGTCTCCTTGCTTCAGCGATGGAATTACTGTTTGTAAAGTGACTATCTTGAATTCCTCATTCTTTATGTGTCTGCTCAGGCATCTGAGGGCAAGGACTGGTTGGCACTCTTCTGATTTTTTTTATTAGGAAGCAACTTGAGAAAATTCATTAACCCATTTTTTTTGCTGGTAGTTTCTCCACAGTACTGAGACAGCAGCGTTTGAACTCCAGTTTTAATTGCTGCTTCTCTTCTGATAAATTGGGTTTGAATGCTGTGAACTTTCTTGTTTTGGGATGGTAACAAAAGGCAAATCAAGGCCTTCTCTCACAATCACCAGCACTCAACTACCCACTGTGACAGACTGCCAATGCTTTAAATGACAAAAGAGGAACAGTCATTTGATATCAGTGGTAGGGAGGTTAACAGAGATGCTTTTAAAGGAAAGGTTTGTGCAGTATCTTGAATCTAGTGGGTTACAAGACCAGAGGTAGCACAGATTCTTTGGGGGAAGGTCATGTCAGACAAAACTGATCGATTTGTTCAACTGGGTGACCAGGGAAATTAACCATGGTAGAGTGGTGGATGTGGCCTAATTAGACTTCACCAAGGCCTTTGAAATCAAAGATTCATAAGTAAAGTGGGCAGTTTGGGAGTGGCTCCCAAGGTGGCAAACTGGGTATGAAACTGATTGATGAATATGTAACAGAAAGCAGTTGTAAATGGCACTCACTGGGGAGAGTGACCAGCAGGAATCCTCAGAGCTCAGTACTGGGACCAGTCATTTTTAATGTCTTTATACGTGACATCGCAGGAAAGCTGGAAAAGAAAGGTATCAAACTCTGCAGTAGGGTAGACACTTCCAAGTGAGTACAGAGAATGAACAGAGACCTGTGAAAAGTAGAGGAGTGGTCAAAGGATTGGCAGCTGTGTTTCAATACAAAAAAATGCAAAATTATGCACCTAGAGCATAGAAACACAGAGACAGAGTATAAAATGGGGAAAGAGGTATTGACAGTCAAAAAATAGTATAGTGACCTTGGAGTAATCATATCAGATGACTTCAAGGAAGTAAGGTAGGGAGACAAGGCATTGTGTAGGACCAGCAGGATGCTGGGGTACACAGGTAGGAGTATGACCAGCAGAGAGAGGTGGTGTTATCACTGTGTGGATTGCTGATGAGACCCCACCTGGAGTACTATGTCCTGTTCTGGAGATCACATCTCAGGATGGACATAAACAGGGTAAGGGCTGTCTAGAGGAGAGAAACTAAAATGGTGCAGGGGCTGCATCAGAAGCCCTAAGAGAAGAGACTAAGGGATCTCAATATGTACACCTCAGAAGAGAATAAGGAGAGGGAAGAACATGACACGGACCTACGAATACCTCACGGGTGAATAAGGTACAGGAGCAGAGTATGTTTCAGAGGAAAAGGTGCACACAACAAGGAAGCATGCAATGAAGTTGGAAGGGAGGTATTTGGGTAAGATGTGACAAAGTACTTCTTCACTGAGAGTAGTGGATGCCTGGAACAGTCTTCCAGCAGAAATAGTGGGGGAAAAAACAGTGGTGGGCTTCAAGCATGCATGGGCTAGGCATGATGGAATCCCAGTAAGGAAGCAAGGGGGAGGGGTAGCCAGAGAACAGATAGGATCTGTGCTGACTGAATAGACAGGGACAAAATGTACAGATTACATGGGCCAAGTGGTCCTTATCTGCCAACAACTTTTATGTTTCTGTGTCCCCCTAAATGGACAGTGAAGTGTGGTGACTTGTGCATCATAAGGGTTCAGTTTTCGTCTGTGGTGGTTGAGCTGGAGAAGCTGCTTTTCTCCTGTCTCTTCTAGCTCTACCTGTTTGTGACCCTCTCAGTGTACTATAATAGAATAGTAGATGGCTGTTCATGCACAACAAGCTCAAGATTCCATTGAGGGCTCCTGATGAAACAGATGACCACGAGAGCGCAGCTCGAGTGTTCTCCAAATTCATCAGGAGCCCGAGATGGGATCTGGAGCTTGTTGTACATGAAGTGCCATCTACTGTTTTTTAAAGTATATATAGTCAGCATCTGTTCCCCTACACATTTTTAAAAATAAAAGAAAATGGGTACTTACAATTGGCAGAGTCAGGAACACGGACGTCAGGCAGCAAAATCAAAAAACGAAATGAAGCAAAGGCAGTACAATTCAAATGTCAAAAAAAGTCAAACAGAAAGCTGCAACACAAACACAACCTGGCAGCAACAAGAAATGGTCTTTTTTTCAAATTTGAAACAGTCACTCCATGTCTGAGTCATCTATGAGTAGCATTTTTAAATCGGACGCTGTTTTTTTTAATGGTCCATTTGTTTTCTTGCTCGACTATGAATTTAGTGAAATCGCTACGGGTATCACCACTATTAAGAGATGCCATTTCATTTATTTTGACAATTGTGGCTGTTCAGGTTTAAATGTTAACGGACAAATCTTTTTTTTTTTTTTTACTGTGGCACATGCTGCTGGCAACGTCTTGCAGTTGTACTACTGACCTGACATCAGATCGATGGTACAACATTTCAGCAGCCACTGAATTCTGTCTAGAACAGATGCTGACTATATACTACATGGCTGATGCTGATACTGCTTATGATAGTACCCCATTTCCATGCCTCCTCTGCCATAGGGTACGAAGTACAGTACACTCTGGACTTTTCTTTTTCTACTGAGTTTTCTCTTTATCTACTAATTTTTTAAAATTACAGCAATTTCCCTGATACATGCACATGCTTGGGACACCCTACTTTTGTGCATACATCCAAAATTTTATAGAAAGCAAGGCAGCCACTCAGTAAAGCACATTTTCTTGCTTACTACTCACGTTTACTTTTACTGAATGTATCACAGTCATTGAAAACATGCTAATTCATCAAACGTTGCATATGCAGAATTATTTAAGCTATTTGTTTTCTCCATGGTTGCTTGCTCTAACAAAAACAGAGGTTGAAACTGACTAAAATGTACATGTTTTTAACCACTGGCAGCACAGTTAGGAACTGTTTAACAGGTGTGATTGACAGTATTAATGTCTGTGGAACCCCTGTCTGGCAGAAAAAATGTGCATACAACTGAAATTTGGTGAGTATACAAGCACATTTTTTATCATTAAGTACAGAGGATTGGAAATGGGACATGCCATTTTTATGTAACCGAAATTTGCATACATCTGATGTGCATACAAGTGGAATTTACTGTAGTTTTGTTTTTATTAACCTTATTCATATAATAAGGTCAATTTTAAGATTTTCTTACTCATCCTTTTCAGTGTGTTGTGAATGGGGCAGTAGTGATTCTCGGCTGATGTCAGTCCCAACATCTTAAAGGATTTTGGCTCACAAATGTTAGAATCGTCCCCTGCTTTATCAGCGGTATAACATGCTTTGCCCTCTTTTTAACATAAAAGACATTTTTTATGTTATCCGACTGTATGACATATGCTGGTAGTGCATTCCATATATAAGTCTTCACAATTCATTGTCTGTGAAAATGGTTATGTATTTCAGTTCTATGTAATAAGACTATGAGTTGACCATCATGTCCCTTAGTATTGCATCTATTAAGTATATATGCTAAGTTAAGGTCATTATAGTGATTAATAAAAGTGCCATAAATGTGGATACTCACTCTTTTTGTAGATGTAAACCCCAATATTCTCAGGAACTCTAATTCATGCACACGTGATTCTGTTTCAGTAACAGGTTTTGTAATCCTTACATCAAATGCCTTAGAAAAGATGCAGAGAAACAGTAATCCTCAAGAGATCCAGAACGTGAACCTTTTCCTCATCCCCCATCATCTCTGGAGTAGTAGGCTCCTTATCCTACTCATAGTATTTTTCACCACCAGCAAGTTGGGAACTGAGGAAAGTCATCCACCTTTGGTACCTGTTTTCATAGCCTGGAAGAATGGCTACAGCTGTTTAGAATCTTCTGTGGTAGGCATTTGGCTCTCAAGTGAATGCAGAGTTACGGTATCAGAAACCTGCCTCATTGCTGGTTACAAAAGTTTTTCTTTTCTAGTTTTCTGCATGAGAGGAAGTTTTCTCAGCATGCCTCTTCTTAGAATACTTTATCGGAGTTTCTATAAAGGATTTTTCTCTTTTACTACTTTCTTAAAGGACTCAGGTTTGTGAGCATCTTTAAGGGTAGCTGCCTCAGCAGAAACTTTGACAAAGATGTTCTTACCCCTTTGAACAGGGGGGCACTCTGTTGAGTTCGACAAAGATGCTGGAGCATATAAGGATAGTCTTTTCTTATTTCTCCACTACTGCATTTTTGGACAAATATCTTTCCACAAATCACAGGTGGTCATATCAAGATGAGTACCCAAGCAGGAATATCATTCTATAGGCCTGTTTGTCTTAGGCATACAACGCTGCAAATCTGGCACTTTTTGAAATCTGTAGGCCATTTTTTTAGGTTTCACAGCTTTTTAGGTCTTAGACATGAGACTTGAAATACAGAACCCCTTTAGTTCGACCTCAGTTATTGAGAGTCAAATGTTTTTTATTTTTTTAAACATCCACAGTCATTCTGAGCCACCACAATCAGTTGTACATTTCATCGCAGGGTGCGTCAAAATATAGCAGGAAAATGATCAAAGATTAAAACTGATAAAAGCACTTCTACTATAAAAAAAATGTTTGTTCTAATAACTTGAAAGTTAAGCTTTAAGCATCAAACTGCTACTCCATCACAGTCATCGTGAACAGACTGTAAGCAGCAGAAACCACAAGGTTCCCAGAGCCTTCTAGGAACCAAGAAAAAGATGAAAAAAATAGAAAAAATAGTGGAGAACTGAGAGCACTGACTTAAAAAGTATATACATTTTTCACACTTAGCTGTTGAATATTAGTGGAGCATAATCCAGGGCAACTAAATAGCAAAAATTAATGAACTGGCTTGTGACCAGTGCAGTGCAGAGGGCATCATTTGATATCTTCCAAGGTTCTGGAGCATCATGCAGTTATGGAAATAATGCCAAAGTAACAAGCACCAAGTTAAATTCACATAGTTAAAAGCATAATGTACTGGTATAAAAAAAACACTTAGTTTGCATTTTGAACCATTGGCGCGAATACTGAAAATAAAAAATATAATAAATGAGACTTGTACTTACCTCACTAGCTCTTTATAGATCGTCTTTGTAGTTTTTAGATAAGGAGTAACTAGATCTTCAAACTGACAGACAGCTCCACCGAGGCAGAAGTGTTTAAAAAGGCGGAAGAGAAACTGTTCACGGTCTGCCAGACTAAATATGTCATGATTGTCAGAATCTTCCAGAAGCAACACCTTTGTATTTAGTAGGGAAATTATATGAAATAACTATTTTATCCAACAGGAAAATGATATAAAATAACTATTTTAAAACTTTTCATTTTGTAAAAACAATGTATCAATTGCAATGATGCTGTCTAACTTCAAAACATGGATAAGAGGCCAAATTACGTAAAAATTGTTTGCTAATGGTTTGAGTCACACATTACACCATAATTAATACATAATAACTTACTAATTCAACTGTGAGTATACTTATAAAATAACTACTGGAAAATATCCTGTAATTACACAGTAATCATGTGCCTAGAATTATAGTATTATAATTTCTAGTAATCATGTGGTTACCTGACATCATGCAGCAAACTGCACTGCATAATTATTTATTTTTAGCAACCACTTGCTGCATATGTGATGCCATGCAAAAGTGATCATGCAGTTGTGTCACACAAGGTCCTGTGTAAAATGCTTGTTCCTTGCAGTTACTCAAATTATGATTTGCATCACTGAAATTGTTATAATAATATGTCTGAATAAAATGTTCTCTGGTTGCCTGCATTGCTAAGGCCACATTACTTTCAAGGATTACAGCAAAACCAGCCACAGTGTAATGCAATAATTTGCAATAAGTGACATGTCACGAAATACTGCCTGACAAAAGGGTATAACTGCAATTGAATTACACAGTATACTGCAGTATTCTGTGATATGTTGCAGCATTACTGTGTTGCATTCTGGCTGGTACTGCTATAGCTATAGAAGCTGTACCGTTAGTAATTTGTGAATATGCTACAGTTAAACTTATTGTGCATCATTACATCTTCAAAGGCACGTAAAACTTGATAAGTTGGTTAAATAAACAATAATCTATGGTGGGTGTGCATTGAAAGATTAGCAATGCACTCCCTTGGGCATAGTAAGACACAAGGCCAAAGGCCTAGTGTCCTCATACCCATGGGAAGTGTATTGTTAATCCTTTAATGCACACTATATTGTGGCTTATTGCACTTATAAAATAGCTCATTGTAGGTAACGAGGTTTTCTGGCCTTCATATCGAGATCCTGTTTCTGATCGTGCATCATTAGTATGTTAATGCACAGTCACGTGACAGCTGTCATCCAGTGAGGTCTCTGGATTTATCCTTGCCATTTTGTAAAGGAATTTAAAACACTACTCTACAGCTACACAGTGGAGACTAGCAAATATTTTAAATAAATGCTGTCATAACTGAATGAGTTTGATATTAACTATGATGTCAGTTAGGGCTCTGTGAACCTCTTAAAGTTCAACTGTATAAACTTTGACCGTCGAACTGCGTACAGTTCACCAAAGTTCTCTTAATGGCAGACTAGTTTGTGGTGGCTCAATAATTAGAAAGCATTAGGAAGCGAGATAAAATAACATAATGCACTTAGCTGATGAAGTACTAAAAACAGGTGGGCCACACAGGGATATGGGTTCCGAATATTATGTCTGTTCAGTCAGTGCCAAACATGGACAATGCTAGTAGTAAAGAACAAGAGTATGTGGCCAAGTAACAACACTCAAATAAAAAAAAATGGTTGTAAATGTAAGGCATATGCATGCCAAGAAATTATCAGTACAGAATCCCGCAGTGTAGGCTACTGGTTCCAAAAACTGTGTGCTCATTGTGACAGTGCCAAACAATCTGAAGAAGACTGAGTGAAGACAACAATGCAGCATCCCACAGTGTGGGCTACTGGTTCCAAAAATTATGTGCCCATTGGGACAGTGCAACACATGGACAAGGCTTCCAGTTTTGCCATGGATAAGTGTTGTACACACTGTTTTCATGGGCAATGTTACCCCCAAAATTATCTAATCGGTTTGTGCAGACCTGGCAAAAATTCACCAAACATTAATCTGTGGAAGACTGAGTGAAAAAACAAACAGTGCAGCATCCCACAGTGTGGGCTACTGTTTCCAAAAATTGTGTTTCCATTGGCACAGTGCCAAACATGGACAAGGTTTACATTATGCCATGGATCAGTGCTGTACACACTGGTTTCATGGGCAATGTTGCCCCATAACTTATTTATTTGGCCTGTGTAGGCCTGCCACAAAATTTACCAAACATTAATCCCAGAGTGTGGGATACTGGTTCCAAAAATTGTGTACCCATCAGGACAGTGCCACATATTGACAAGGCTTCCAGTTATAACATGGATAAGTGCTGTACACACTGGTTTCATGGGCAACATTGCAACAACAATTATGTTAATTTGTGCTGTGAATGTCTGCCAAAAAATCACCAATCTGAAGACAGAGATGACAACAACAGTGTGTGTGTGTGCACGCGCGCACGCGTAGGCTACTATTTCAAAATAAAAAACAAAAAAAAACAAGAACTAATGGACACAGAATCCTCCTCCTCATCCTCTGTCTTTAGCCCAGCTAGAACTGTAAGAGATTCGCCATCTGTAAGTCACTGCAAAAAGGGCTTTGGAAAAAAGGGTCTAGCAGTATAGCCTAGAAGTTAGAGTAATGAGCTGTGATTGAGCTTGGTACATCCAGCAGACCTGGTTTTGATTCCCACAACCTCCACTTGCATACTGTGTGACTTGGAGCAAGTCACTTAATCTCGCAGTGCTCGTAGGTCACCCCTGAAAACAAGCACTTGTACCTTGTAGGTTTTACCCAGTTACCAAAGAATTAAAAAAAAAAAAAAAAAAGGGAGGGGGCAGGCTAATTTTTGAAAAAGTAAGCATCTCCACATTTTGGACTGAAGAAAAAAAATGACTGTAGTAATGTTGTTTCTTCCAAAGGGATCCTTCACTATGCTTGACAAACTGCAATCTTTTCCCAGGAATGAGCTGCCCTGGAGCCTAGAATTTTATGCTAATTAGAGAACTTTAGAATGAAATTTGAAACTCTGCTGCAGTCACGCTTTCCCCTGCCCTCTAACGGCAGATTTATTTCTCACACTGTGTGAGAGCAGTGAGCACTAAAAATAGCTAAGTGACTAGCGCGAAAAGTTTCAATTAAAAACATTTTAATTTTTTTAAACAAAAACAAACTATGTGGCACACTAAATTTCAGTTGTGAAGCAATGCAATACATAATGCTTAACTACACTTGATCTGTCGTGAAAACCTTTTTCAGGCTCTGGAATGATAGGTAGGAATGGGATTTTCAAGCATAATGAGGGATCCCTTTGGAAGAACAACATTACTATGGTAAGTAATTATTTCTTCAAATAACAGGACGCCCCCACTATTGCTTGACAAACTACAGACTCCATAGCAGTACCTTGGGAGACTGGGTGCAGAACCTATTTAGGGAAAAGATTCTGCAAAACAGCAGTGTCACATCTGGCATCTCCTCTGGACTGAATATTCAGACAATAATGCTTTGTGAAGGTGTGCTCTGTTTTTCAAGTGGCTGCTTTACAAATGTCCTTAATGGAGACACCTCTAGATGCTGCTACAGAGGCAGTGGTGACCCTTGTGGAATGGGCCCTTAGGCCCTTGGGTGAAAGTTGCCAGCTTTCCCATAACAGAACTGGAAACAGGCAATGATCCACCGAGCAATGGTTCTCCTGGATGTTGGCTTTCCATGACCTATGTCCCCACAGGCGACAAACAGCTGGGAGCTGTGGACCTAAAATCCTTTGCGGAGTCCAGGTAGTAGCTTAAACCTCTTTTAACATACAGACTATGGAGCCTCTGCTCCCCTGGTATGGATTTTTCAGTGAAGAACACAGGGAGTGTGAGATTGGTTCAAGGGAAATTCTGAACCCATTCTGGGAAGGAATTTCCGGTAGGTCCTCTAAACTACCTTATCCCCATAGAAAATAATGTAGTTAGGGTCTGTACACACAGCTTAGAGGTTGCTCACCCCATTCTGGCCATGGTCAGGGCTACCAAGAAAACTGTTATCCAGGTGATGTATTTCAGTGCAGTGGTTGCCACTGGCTCAAAGGGAGCACCCATGAGCTTGGTAATCTATAGGTTCAAATCCCAAGGAGGGACTGGATCATTTAAAGGAGGGTTCAAGTGGGTCAAACCCTTGAAGAAACTTTTGAAAATAGCCAGGAAGGATACTGACCTATCCCTGCCAGCTGAGGCATACGCTGAGACTGCTCCAAGATGCACCTTCTGGGTAGAAAGCTGAAGGCCCAAGGACTGTAGGTGTACCAGATAATCCAAGATATTGGATAGGCTAGCCTGAAAAAGGTTAAGCTGTTTAGAAGAGTATCACAGGGAAAATCTTTTCCACTTTGAAGCATATGTTTTCCTGGTGGCTGGCTTTCTGGAAGAAAACCTCTTTTGAGAGGTTCAAACCAGAATATTCTAACTCTTCAAGTACCAGGCCCTAAAGCACAGGGTGCTCAGGTCTGGGAAGGTTATCCTGCACTAAGGCAAGGGTCAGCAGATTGTACCTCGGGGGAGGGTGACTGGAGGCTTGCTGCATAGGGACAGGAGCAGAGAGTACCAAGTCTGCCTGGCCCAGTCTAGAGCAATTTGGATCATTGTTGCAGGTTCCCTTCTGAGCGTCAACAGCACCCAGTCAGCTACAGAACTGCCAGAGAGACTGTCTGAGACACCAGAGAGGGAGAGGGAAAGAAAGTCTATGCTAAGCTAAGAGTGGGAGTGCTTGGTGCTGAACAGCTGGCCGAGCTGTGCAGTTGCAGTGCTGCCTTGGTATAGACCACTGGAACAGAGGAATGTAAGTGAGGTTTTTGTTAAATCTGTCAAAGAGCACTAAGGGGAGTGCAAACTAGCCATGAGAGAGTTGACAGTAGACTCCAACAGACTCTAGCTGTTTGCTTCTGGCTAGACTGGACAAACAGGAAAGTGCAAAGACTGGTGAGACCCTTCCCTAGCATAACCTTGGTACATGACAGCCGACACCCAGTAGCTAGGCTTCACTGGTAAAGACAAAATGTCAGTGTCTGAAGTAGCCAGACCTGAAAAAAATCATTCTTTTATATCGGTTAAAATATCTAAGGATTACCTAAAGCAAATAAATTGTGCCATCCTGCAGGACTTTTACCTGAATTCTTGCCTGATGTGTCCTTCATCAACACCCACACTTCCACAAGGTTGCACATCTTACACAGACATATTTGGCAGCAGTGGGGGATAATAAACATTTTTTAACTTTTAGCTAGATCCTTCAGTTTCACCTTTTTCGGTGTCATATTTTATGTCACTGCATATTCCCCTCTCCTCGCTTCTCACACTGAGACTGTTTTGCCACCATGAGACAGACTGAAGAGTCTTCCATTATTATTTCTGTATTCACTGGGTAGCAGAGCCAGTGAACTTGTCAAGGATGCTTCAGAGCAGGGCTGGTTCCACACGGTTACTATCTGTTTACCCAGACCAGCCTGCTCTGTAAAAGGAAAATCCATGTTTGTTTAAGATATTTTAGTAACTGCCAGATAGTAGTTGGGCATCTCTAAATTAAAACTTACACTCCTGACAACCTTTTTTGGCTTGCTGGCAGGGAGGGCAAGTAGTCCATTGATAAGCTGCTGTGGGAGAGAAGCTTATGGAAGAGTATCACTTGCAGCTTCACTAGGGATCCGCGGCCTCCAATTTTAAAAAACTAATGAAAAGCTGGAAAAGGTCAGCACTGAACAGTAAATGGGAACTAACATGACAATTTTGCATTGTTTACTGCGGTTTTATTCATGATATTACATATACATTTTGTGTGACTTTATGGGTTATGGCAGTTTAGGGTGTTTATTATTTTTACTAGCGAGGAGGAGGATAGGGAGATGCAAACAGACTTGCAAAAGCAAGAGTGGTGGTAAAAGGTTTGGTAGTTGACATTCAATGCCAAAATGTGCAAGGTGATGCATATAGGAAACAAGAACTTCAGGAGAGAGTACGGGATGGGGGAAGGGGTATAAAGCTGGGCATGACCTCTGAGGAAAGAGACCTAGGGTTCATAATCAGTGACTCCCTAAAATAATCAAGCCAGTGTAACAAGGCCTACAGTAATGCAAACAGGATGCAGGGGCATATATGAAGTGATACTGACAGCAGAAGGAAGGAGGTATTACTACCAGTCTACACAGCTGGATCCAAATGCAGAACCTCAGATGCAAGACCAGTACCACAGGAGAAGAACATTGTGGAACTGTGTGGAGAGCATCAGGAACCAGAGAACATAGTAGAAATGACTTTAACTGAAGATACTCCCAAGCTGGTCATGGAGATGGGATTCATGACCCCGAACTCAAGAGGAAGAACTGTCAGCCCCACTGTGCCACTCTAAAGAGCTGCAAGATCCTTAGTTAGCCTGACATACAATGCCCCTGGTGCCTCTACCAACCTGTTCATGCACCCAGTACACAAAGCTATATATGTGACACCCAGATCACTTCCCCTGTATAATGTTTACAAATACCCCCAGGTGACCCCAAGTCAATAAGTGCAACAGTACAATAGTGCAGAAGAAAAAATTACTCACCTTAGTAATGTTGTTTCTTCTATTGGAGTCTTGCTATATTATGACACATGCAGTGAGTCCCAACCTTCGAACTGCTCCGGAGGTGAAAGAGTTAACTTTCCATGCCAGGCATGGAACGCTGAGCTCGAGCTCGGTTGAAACTCTGTCTGTTGTTCTTCAAACTCAAACCGTCAGATCTTTACGAGCTAAACTCACTGAGGTCCTGTGTGGAAGCTGTAAATCTACACTAGCCAACTGGCTACTAAATATAAGAACACATTTTTTGGTCCCAAAACAAAGACTCAAGTCAGGAGACCCAAAAAATGAAAAACACAACACCAAGTCACCCCAAAAAAGAGGGGGTGAAAAACAACAAGGTGGGCACCTACTAAGTGCCAACATTCACTGCCCACCCACATCCCAAAAAAAAGAGGTTCTGAGAGGGGCAGGCAGGGGGGAGGTCATAATATAGCAAGGCTCCAATAGAAGAAACAACATTACTAAGGTGAGTAATTTTTCTTCAAACAACATGAAGTCTTGCTATATTATGACATATACAGACTACAAAGCAGTACCTCCATGGAGGAGGACAGAACCTACTTAGGAAATAGGCTCTGAGCACAGCTGTGCTAAACCCGAGCATCACTCCTAGCCTGGATATCCAGGGAGTAATGCTTGGTAAAAGTATGAACTGTTTTCCAGGTAGCTGCTTGACATATATCTAGAATAGGGATGTCCCTGGCAGCAGCCAGGGAAGCAGCTGTACCTCTGGTAGAGTGAGCCCTCAGGCCTGAGGGAGGAACCTTACCCAGTTTTTCATAGCAAAATTGGATACAAGAGACAATCCACCTGGCAATGGATCTTTTAGCAGTGGGTTTCCCTACCAACCTCACCATAAGTGAGGAACAGTTGGAGGAGTCAAACCTGTGACCCTTGGTATGCTCTATGTAGTAACTAAGGGCTCTTTTCACATCTGTTGTGCAGCCTCCTCTGTGGGGAGGAATGGTCAGTGGTCAGTGAAGTACACTGGAAGAGACATAGATTGATTAAGGTGGAAATCTGAAACCACCTTAGGCAAGAACTTCCTGTTAGTCCTGAGGACCACCTTATCTCTATGAAAGGAGATACAATCAGGCTCCACTGACAAAGCTTGTAATTCACTTATGTGTCTGGCAGAAGTGATTGCTACCAGAAACACAGTCTTCCAAGTCAAGTACTTAAGCTCTGCTGAAGACAAAGGCTTAAAGGGAGGTTGCATAAGCTGAGCAATGCAAACATTAAGGTCCCATGCAGGGGCAGGGTCCCTGAATGGAGGGTTGGTGTGAAGCAATCCATTGAAAAACTTGGAGAATACAGGGTGAGCTGAAAGAGAAGAGGGCTTACCTGCTGAAATAAAAGCAGACACAGCTGCCAGATGCACTTTTAGGGTAGCTGGTCTCAGCCCCAAGGTATTTAAGTGGACCATATAATCCAGGACTGTGGGTAAATCAGCAGATTCTGGGGAAATATGCTTTCCAGAGCACCATATGGAACCCCTCTTCCATTTGGAATTATAAGTAGCTCTGGTGGAAGGTTTTCTAGAAGCCTTCAGGATATCCATTACACCTTGTGAGAGGTGTAAACCAGCAAACTCTAACTCTTCAAGAGCCAAGCCTTGAGATTGAGAGATTTGAGGTTTGGGTACCAAACCCTCCCCTGAGCACAGGTTAACAGGTTGTGATTCCTGGGAAGACACAGGGGAAGATGGACTGCTAAGGACAGTAGAAGTGGATACCAGGGTTGTCTGGGCCAATGTGGAGCAATCAGGATCATCTTGCAGGGTTGAGATCTGATTTTGACTAGCACTTTGAACAGAAGAGAGAAGGGGGGAAAAGCATAGAGAAACTTCCCTTCCCAATTGAGAACTAAGGCATCCAGAGGGTCTGAGCCCAACACTGGGGGCCTGCAGCAAAAAAGGGGAAGTTGGTGATTGTCTGGGGCTGCAAAAAGATCTATCTGCGGGGTGACCCATCTGGCAAATACCACCTCCAAGACCAGGGGGTCCAGTGACCATTCGTGATGGCCCTGGGAAATCCTGCTGAGAGCATCTGCCAGGACATTGTCCTTGCCTGGGAGGTGAACTGCCATAAGGGAGGTGTTCAGGGAATAAGCCAGAAACCACAACTTCATTGCTTCGGTGCACAAGGCCATAGACCGATTGCCCCCTTGCCTGTTGATGTACCACATTGTGGTGGTGTTGTCTGTTCTGACCTGTACAACTTTGTTCTGAACAGATTTGGAAAAAACTTGAAGTGCTAGAAACACTGCCCTGAGTTCCAACAGATTGATGTGGAGCAGAGATTCCTGAGGGGACCACAACCTCTGGGTAGTGAGGTCGCCCATGTGAGCTCCCCACCCCAAGACGGATGCATCTGTTGTAAGGATTAAGGAGTGAGACTGAGTGACAAAAGGAACCCCTTGTCTGAGATTGCTCTGATCCTGCCACCACTGTAGGGCCTGGATCAGGGTTCGAGTCACTGGGATCAATTTGGTTAGAGGGTCTTTCCTTTGAGACCAAAAGGCCCTCAAATGGAACTGAATGTCCCTCATCTGAAATCTGCTCCCTGCACTACTGCTGTAGAAGCAGCCATGTGACCCAGGAGCTGTAGAAAATGCCTTGCTGGTCGAGACACCTGCAGGGTGAATGAGGAGGCCAGAGACACCAGGGTCCTTGCCCTGTCCAAAGGAAGGAAGGCTCTGGTTTCTCTGTGTTCAGTTCTGCACCCATGAAGGTGAGGAGCTGGACAGGCTCTAGAACTGACTTTGAAAGATTCAGAAGAAAACCTAGAGAGGTGAGCAGTTGCTGAGTTATCTGTAGGTGTAACTTGACTTGGTCTGGGGACTGGCCCACTATGAGCCAGTCGTCCAGGTAAGGGAAAATGGCAATTCTTTGCCTTCTTAGAGAAGCAGCTGCTACTGCCAGGCATTTTGTGAATACCCTTGGAGCAGAGGTGAGGCCAAAGGACATTGCTCTGAACTGGTAATGGCCTGAGGGCAGCTCGAACCTGAGGTACTTTCGATGGGAGCTTCTGATGAGAATATGGAAGTAGGCATCCTTGAGGTCCAGGGACGCTAGCTAGTCCCCTGGCCTTAGAGAGAGTAGAATAATTCCCAGAGTCACCATTTTGAATTTTGGTTTTAAAAGGTGCTTGTTTAAGTATCTGAGATCCAGGATGGGCCACCATTCTCCTGTCTTTTTTAGGGTAAGGAAGTACCTGGAGTACAACCCTTTGCCCTGGTGTAGGGGTGGAACCCTTTCCACAGCTCTGAGAGCCAGGAGGGAAGAGACCTCTGCCTCTAGGGCAAGTGTCTCTGGTGGATTTGCAGGTGGAAGGATCTGGTTCTCATCTTTGGAAACTTTTTGAAGCTGAGAACCAGTCCCTGGCTTACTACTTCCAGGACCCACTTGTCTGATGTCAGAGACTCCCAGTCCTGGACAAAGTAAGCCAGCCTGCCCCCTATAGGCAATTGAGAATCGGCCCTGGCAACCCCATCAGGGTGCCTGCTTGGCAGGGGCTTTGGGCTGACGGGTAGAAACAGGCCTGCTGGCACCCCTTCCGCCTCTCCCTCTAAAGAACCCCCTCTGGGCATAAGCAGAAGAGGAGGCCTGGGCTTGGTAAAAAGGCCTATGAAAAGGCCTGCCCCTGCCCCTGGGAAGCTGTCTTTGAGGAGTGGCCTGCCTTTCCTTGGCCTGTGCACTCCTATAGGTGGCCCTATACTCATCCATTTTCTTCATGTAATTCTCTTTCTGCTCCCCAAACAGGGAATTACCCACAATAGGAAAATCCATGGCCTTAGTCTGGGTATCCTATGACAGGCTAGTACATCTGAGCCAAGCCATTCTGCGAAGTGCCACAGATGTAGCCATGACTCTTGATGACACATCATTTGAGTCCACTGCAGCATGGAATTGCACCTTGGATGCCTCAATACCATCAGAAGCCACCTGCTCCAGCTCCTTGGCAAGCTGGCCAGGGACCTGTTTTGCTAGAGCCATAACAGTATCCCATCTGAATTTCTGATATCTAGCAACATAAGCCATATAATTTGCCTGTCTGAGTCCCAAGGATGCTGCCATGTACTGTTTCTTTGCCATGGCATCAATCCTCCTGGAGTCCTTGTCCAGGGGGTGTGAGGCCAAGGGGGTATTTGCCTTGTCACAGGCTGCAGCCTGCACTACCCCAATATGGCTGCATTGTTGTGAAAGGAACTCCGTATCAGAGCCTGACAATGTGTACCTTTATTTATTTATTTATTTGTAAAATCAGTTTACAACCTTTGAGCCAGAGGCTCGTTTCCAAAGGTACTTCGTCACATAAAGACATACATTGTGTTTTTGGGTACATAGCGTAGGTTTGCAAAACAATAGGTGTTCAACAGAAGGCGCCACGTCACACTGTAGTCAGACAAATACATTTGGGTTACAGGGTACATGTAAATTGAGAACAGGTGTTACACAAGTTGGTATCAATAGTGAGTAATCTAATTGGTAAACACTGAAACAGCTGGCACTGGCCAGGTTAAACATAGGCACGGTGTACAGGGAAGTGGTGGTGGGGATGGCTAGGTGGAGAGCCGCCCGGAGGGCGTTGTCAAGAGAAGTAGAGGTGGACGCTACTTTCAGAGACAGGAGCAGTTACGAGTGTTGATGATGTGGTTTTCAAGGGTGGATTTGAACTTGGAGATGGTGGCAGCATTGGTGATGGGGGCAGGGAGAGAGTTAAACCAGGTTGGGGCTCTATAGCAGAAGGACCTCTGGCCACAGCTGGTTCTTGATCTGGGGACCATTAGAGTGGTCTTGTTGGAAGACCGTGTTGCAATAGTGGGAGGGCTCTGGTGGATGGATGCCATTACCCCAGGAGGGAAGAGCCCGAGTAGGGTTTTTTTTGTGAGGAGACAGGTTTGGTATTGGAGCCGTTCATCCAGGGTAAGCAATTTAGCCTCAACATACAGCTCACAGGTGTGTGTCAGCCTGGGGGCACCAGTAATCAATCTGCAGGCTTTGTTCAGGGTTAAGTGAATTTTTTTTGAGTGCAGTGGTGTCGGCAGCACCATAGACTGGTAGGCCATAGTCTACAAGGGACAGAACGGATGAAGTAACAGCGAGCCGGAGAGCATTTGGGGGAAGGCAGGTTCTATGGCGGAAGAGAATGCCAAGCCGTATGTTATGGCGGATGTTAGGCATCGATGTGTTGTGAAATGTGAGGGCTGAGTCAAGGTAACCCCAAGGTATTTGTAGGAGCAGACTTGTTCCAGTGGCTGATTGGTACTTGGAAGGATATAGAGTGGGTGGTTGCTAGCTTTGTTTTGGGGTGGGAAAGAGCATAGCTTTGGTCTTTTAAGACTGATGACGAGTCCTGCGCCCTTAAACCAAGCTCGCACTGTTGAAAGACTGCTGTAGAGTGTCCTGGAGGAGACAGGATTGTGGTGGTGGCAAAAGGACAGCGCCATCTGCATACAGTAGAATTTTGCCAGGGCATGCACTGGGCAGGGTGTTCAGATAGAGCGAGAGAAGGGGGCCCAGGATGGAGCCTTGGGACCCCAGAGTGAATGGGACGGGTATCGGAGACTGTGTTATTGATTTTACACACTGCAATCGAGCGTCAAGATAGCTTGTGCACCATGCTAAGGGGCCAGCCGAGAGACCAGTGTGGCAGAGTGCATTCAGCAGAAGTGGATGGGAGACGGTGTCGAAGGCCTTTGAGAGGTCAATGAACACTGCACCAACTAGGGAGCTGGTATCCAAGGAGGAGTGTAGGAAGTTGGAGAATTCAATTAGGGCAGTGCTGTACTGTGACCAGCACGGAAGCCATGTTGCTCTGGGCATAGAATGTTATGCTTAGCCAGATAATCAGTGATTTGAATGGCCACCACTTTCTCCAGGGCTTTAGAGATGGGGGGGGGGGAGGATGGAGATAGGCCCGTAGTTGTTGGCCGATGACCTGTCGCCTTTTATGAATTGGTGTATAATGGCTGTTTTCCACGCAGTGGAAATTGTCCCAGGCAGAGTGACTGATTAATTAGGCTGGTGAGGGGCAAGGACTTCATCTAGCACCAGCCTGAGGATACTGGGGTCCAGTGAGTCACTGCCGGACTGTTGCCATTCAAAGCTTTGACTAGGATGGGTCTGGCTTCCCGGTGGAAATCTTGCAGGTGGAAGCTGGGGCACTGGAGGACAGGGGAGGTTGGTTGGGGGAGGGTCAAAGAAATTACTAGGAGGACTGAGCTAAGGTCAGTGAAAGCGGTGTTGAACCAGTTAGCTATGGTGGCAGGCTCGTTGGTGGTAGTGCCATTTCTAGTGAGTTGGGATGGGGCAGGGAGGCGAGCTTTTTCCGTTAAGTTGCTTAATATTATCCCAGAAAGTCGGGCCGAGCCCAGGAGGAGGTAAGGAGGCCTGGTAATGGTCGGCCTTGGCTTTCCTGATGGCCCATGAGCACTTATTCCGGGCTGCATTGTAAGCCTGCCTATCAGACAGATGACCCGTTTCAGTGGCAAGGTGCCAGAGGTTATCCCGATTTCTTAGTAATTGTAGAAGGGCCGGGCTAACCCATGGTGCATTCTGTTTTTTGGACCGGATTTTGGTGAGGAGTGCAAAGAGATCACAGGCCATGCTGAAGGTGTGAGTGAAGAAGGCGAGGGCAGTGTCAATGTCAGTAGCATGATGAATGGGGGACCAGTTTATCTGGGTGAGGAATACTTTAAGCTTTTTCAGCCCACCAGGGCGGAGGCACCTGTGGAGGGTGGTCTGGGCTTTGGGTTTGGGATTGGAGACTGCCCAATGAAATAGGATAGGGGAGTGGTCACTTAGGGAGTCTGGGAGGACCTGGATGTTTTGGATTTTACGGGGTCGGTTAGTTATAATAACATCCAGAAGGGTGCAGGTACCTCTCTTAGGGTTTAATCTTGTGGGCTGGGTGACGAGTTGCGTCAGGTCTTGGGCGGCAAATGAGTCTCTGACCGCAGATGAGGAGGTGCTGAGCCAATTTACATTAAGGTCCCCAACTAGGATTTGCTCCGCCTTATGGTGGAGGGTTGCCAGGTAGTCCGTTAAAGACACCAGGGCCGGGTGCTGGTTCTTTGGGGAGCGTGGGCTGTGGTGGAATAGAGAGGGAGCTCCTAGAGGGTCTGGGGTGAGTTTGAGGGAATGAGCCTGGGCCCCCATTTACAAGGGCAGGGGTGGGAGGCGTGTCCAAGTATTGTGTCCTTAGTGTAGATTGCACAGCCTCCCCTGCCTACCGGTCCTCCTGCACAAGGTATAGCCTGGGAGGGAAACAAATGAGTCAGGAGTGGATTTGGACAGCCATGTTTCAACCAGGGCTATGATGTCTGGTTGATGAGCCAAGGCCCAGCACTGTGGGTGTCAAATTTCTTCAGCAGGCTGCATATGTTCATGGAGGCTACTTGAAGACCAATGGGCTGGGTGGGTGGGTGGGAGGGACAGGGCCTGGGTTGGGATGTATGTTCCCTGTCAGGGTAGAAGTAGGAGAAGTGCTCTGGTCAGAGGGTGCCAGATGGAGAGTTTACTGCCCGGGCGATAGGATAAGGAAGGGGTTTTGTAGCACAGAGGGTGGGTAGGGCAGCACAGGCAGAGAAGGCTTGTGTGATCAGAAGCAAGGGAGCTGGAGGGGAGGAAAGGTAATGTCTGGATGGGGGTGAGGTGGAGAGGAGCATATGGGGTGTGGTGAGGAGGAGGGAGGAGCAGTGGTAAGGAGGAGGGAAGACAGGAGGTAGGTAGGAACACTGGAATAGTGAGGCTGAGGTTAATAGGACAATGGGGTTGGTGGAAGGCAAAAGAAGGAGGAGGGAAGAGAGAGGCTAGTGAGCAGGTGGTAAACATGCATAGTTGGTAAGGGTGGGGAGCTAGTGAAGAAAGAATGGGGTACTAGGATGATAGAGGGAGATAGTAGTGAAAGGTCACCCCAAGCCTAGTTGCTGCTATGGTGTAGTGGCAGGGCTGGTGCCTGCACAGGGTACTAGGTTCAAGTTCTGACCAGGGGTAGTGGAAGGAACCCACAGTGGCTGTAGCGGCAGGGAGTTGGGTTCAAGGTCCTAGAAGCACTCAGATAACAATTTAGTAGTGTCTGAGGTTAGAGCGTTTTAGAGTTTTGAAATCCTGCAGTAATAATAGACAGGTGTGCTAGCTGAGTGGTGGGACTGCTGACTTTGAAAGTGAGGTGCAGGGTTCAAAGCCTGCAAAGGCAGCAAGAGAGAAGTGG
This sequence comes from Neoceratodus forsteri, assembly GCA_016271365.2. Lineage (NCBI taxonomy): Eukaryota > Metazoa > Chordata > Ceratodontiformes > Ceratodontidae > Neoceratodus > Neoceratodus forsteri. Next base: position 337,069,568 of record CM057459.1, read on the forward strand.
TAAACTTATATTTTGGGGGGGGGTAAGAGACTAAAAGGCTTAGAAAGTAGGAATAAAATAGGTAGGCAATGTGGTCCAGAGGTAGAGCTGCTGACTCTGACTACAAGGGTACTGGGTTTGAGCACAGATCAGGGATTGAGTGTAGAAAGTTTTTTTAATTCAGAAAAGGAGGGAGGAAGGGTTAAGAGTTTGAAAGTAGAGGAGGATGTTGGCCAGGTTTAGTGGTTAGTCAGTAGACTTTGGACAAAAGGGTACCAGGATTGATAGTGGTAGGCTGATGGGAGGAGTGAGGAGAGTAGGTGGTAGAATGATTCAAAGGGAACTGCAGTGACCTCTAGTGGGTCAGCTTTCAAGCAGTAGCTAGGAGGGGTAGAGAGTTGAAAGAGGAGCTAGAGTGGAGAGTGCAGCGACCCCTAGTGGTTGGTGTCTATAAGCTGCAAATGGGAAAGTGGACACTTAGTAAAAAGGAGGGTAGGTCACGTGATGTGACACGTGACCTTAGTAAAAAGGAGGGTAGGTCACGTGATGTGACACGTGACCTGCCAGCAGCAATAAATGAAGCGCCAACCCTGGGTGGGGGGGTGCCTCACAACAGTCAGGCTGTAGTGCAGGACACTTTACCTCTTACAGGCTCTGGCAATCCCCGACTTCAGTCTCCGCTGCTGGGCAGAGTTCTTAAGGGAGTGGGCTGCTTCAGGGCCTATATAGGGAGGGCAAACAAAGGAATCACATTAGTATGCAGCGGGCTAGATCAGGACCCTACTGTGCATGCGCCAACTATTGGGACTGTATCCAGATACAGGAGGCTACTGCGCATGCGCAAGATGGCGGACACACACGCTACACATTCTATGCAATTCTCCCACAGGTAAGCACTCTAACAACAGCATTTACACAGTTACTAAATCACAGGATAACAGTACTAGATGAGCAGTAAACTAGCCCTTAAAGTAACACAGAAATAGCCCCCAAATCCCCGTGCAGAGCAGTCCAGAATTCCAGATGGAAAAACAATCAGTCACTGTGTGGGGACAGAAAAACAGACTCCAGGCGATTAACTTTCTCCAACAGTCAGGCTGTAGTGCAGGACACTTTACCTCTTACAGGCTCTGGCAATTCCCGACTTCAGTCTCCGCTGCTGGGCAGAGTTCTTAAGGGAGTGGGCTGCTTCAGGGCCTCTTACAGGCTCTGGCAATCCCCGACTTCAGTCTCCGCTGCTGGGCAGAGTTCTTAAGGGAGTGGGCTGCTTCAGGGCCTCTTACAGGCTCTGGCAATCCCCGACTTCAGTCTCCGCTGCTGGGCAGAGTTCTTAAGGGAGTGGGCTGCTTCAGAACCTCTTACAGGCTCTGGCAATCCCCGACTTCAGTCTCCGCTGCTGGGCAGAGTTCTTAAGGGAGTGGGCTGCTTCAGGGCCTCTTACAGGCTCTGGCAATCCTCGACTTCAGTCTCCGCTGCTGGGCAGAGTTCTTAAGGGAGTGGGCTGCTTCAGGGCCTCTTACAGGCTCTGGCAATCCCCGACTTCAGTCTCCACTGCTGGGCAGAGTTCTCTTGTCCATTCTCTTATCCACAGGAGGTACAGTGTGAGGAGTTTTTAGAATTTTAAAAGTCTATTTCCCAAAAGATTTATGCAAGGGAATAGATAGTCTCCTAGACTCTGGGATATCCATCATTTCCACATAGTCAGGCTCCTCCTGATCATCCACAGCTTCCTCCATAGGGAGCTGGAGGGTTTCAGCCACTTTTTTATAAAACATAAAATGAGAAGGGACTCAGAAAGCCTAGGAGGAGACACTCCTGAAGGTCTGTCTGGGGAGATGTCCGGGTCAATGGGCACATCCAGACTTTCAAATCCACATTCACTCTCCTCCCTCCTCTTCCCTCCTCAGGTTGTGTAATATTCCTCTAAATCATACTCTTGAACGATGGAGACAGCTTGAACCGGGCACTTACCTGATGGTGCCGGTTCGGTCGGAACCGGGGAAAGCGACTGGACAATTTGAATCACTTTGGCTATATCTTCAGCGGTTGGAGAGGAAAGTTTTGGCTCCACACCAGCTGATTTCCTAGTCCTTTTTGTTGGACCCGACCCCTCAGAGTCGGCTCTCCTTTTGGCCGAGGAAGTCTTGCCCTGGTCAGAGGGCACTCCCTCTGGTTCGGTTGGAACCGAACTGGGCTAGCCATCCGGTTCAGCAGACTTTTTGGCCTCCCTTTCCCTGAGCCTACCAACTCTCTTTTCTAGGGTAGCTGCAGGAAAATTTTTACAAATCTGGCAGTCTGCATTGAGGTGGTCAAACCCCAGACAATAAACACAGGTGGTGTGGGGGTCAGCCTTGGCAAAGACTTCCCACACACACTGCAGTGTTGAAACCCAGTGGGTCGGTTTTTCTTTTGGGTTTCTCAGACATAAGTGCCAGTCCTAACCAAACTTACCCGTTTATGGCAATCCGCCAGGCAAGACCCTCTTATCGGTTCCCAACCCGTGTCACGGAATTGAAAAAAACGTAATAAAATCTGTTTTTTAGAACCGATAAGAACCGGTAACCACACTCTAAATCACAGATTAAGATATTTTAAACAACCTGATCGGTTCAAACCGAACCGATAAACAGTTTACAAGTTCCACACAGAAAAGAATTAATGTAAACCTATCTAGTACTCACAAATACCACAGACAGAGCTTGAACCGACCGGTTGCGGTTTAAATTCGGTCGAAAACCGAGAAAAACAATACTTTAACCGACAAAATGAACCGAGCAGAAGGAGAAATCTCCGGAGCGACTGTTCAGTGAGGCAGAGTAAAGAATCTGACGGTTTGAGTTTGAAGAACAACAGACACAGTTTCAACCGAGCTCGAGCTCAGCGTTCCATGCCTGGCATGGAAAGTTAACTCTTTCACCTCTGGAGCAGTTCGAAGGTTGGGACTCACTGCATATGTCATAATATAGCAAGACTTCATGTTGTTTGAAAATGTTTACTATAATGGTCTTAAGGAATTATGTCAAGATAGGATGGGTGATATCTGTTGATTATGCCAAGATAGGAATATTTGTCTAGACAGCTTAACTGCTGTTATGTGTATATATTATAGTGGCACGGTAGTGCCACTGTAGTTAGGGTTGCATAGCCATTTCTATGTTAAACCTCAAATTTTGCATTTTTTTTTTGAATAATCTCTTTATTATAAGTTTTCTAACACAAACACTTATACATACGATATATGACAACAGACCTATACCAATACAAATACACACAAATCCCAGTTATATCATTAATATCACACATATTCCATTTACAAAGGTGCAGTCGAGTGTGCAAAATAGCCTATAGTCCTAGATAAATTCAAGTATCCCTAGTTAAGCATGCATTATAGCATAAAGCACAGAGTGCAATCAGCCAATCCACTACTATTCATATTGTGCCGGAAGATCAGGACCATAGATACCCACTAAACCATAGGTTAACTGTTGATTTTTCCATCCACTCACACACGGGGGGGGGATGTTCCCCTAGACCTATCCAACACTCTGGGGCCTAGATATTCAATTCTGTGTGGAGCATTAAGTTTTCAGACGTACTCAAGGTCACCAAGAAGGGGCCCAGTCCCTCAAAAACACCTCCTCCCTATCTCTGACTATCCATGTGAGCCTCTCCAGAGCCAGTGAGCGTATAACTAGTCTTCTCCAGTCAGCCAGCGTGGGCCCGTTCCCAGTAACCCAGGTGTTCTGAATGCAGTGCCTAGCCAGCACAAACAAAACCCTTGCCCATTTAGGTAATAGTTGCCACTCCTCTTCCCCTTCTATTATTTCCACCCCAAATAGACAGACCAAAGGGTCACGTGCCAGCCAGCCTCCCATCCCCTTGTTTACCTCCTGGACAACACTCCCCCAAAACTTGGCCAGAGCCAGACATGTCCAGAAGCAATGAAAAAAGGTACCTAACCCACTGCTACATCTTCTACAATTCGGTGAGATTGCGGGATGCGCCCGATGTACTGCCACCGGGGGCCAGTAGATCCTATGCAAGAATTTATAGAAGGCCTCCTTAAATTTATTGCATACCATAATTCCCTCCGGCATACCTATCACTAACTTCCAGTTCCCTTCCGATATCTGAAGCCCTAGGTCCCTTTCCCAAACGGCCTTTGTGGGGCCCGTCAGGTCTGGTAGGCTCTGCTTATCTTGTTTGGCCATTTTACCAACAAAACCTTTCGGATCTTTCCTAGCCTGACATACCATCTGCTCTGTTCTATTAGGATGCAACCTAACCCTTCCCCCCACACCTAGCCGTCCAACATATGCTTTCACCTGCAGATACCGAAATAGATGGGAAGTCCCTAAACTCATCTCTCACCTGACCTTATTAAACTCACTCAGCTCCCCTTTCTCCAGTAACATCCCTACGCATACCACCCCTCCTTTCTCCCATTCTAGAAACCCCCTATCTTCCATCCCAGGAACAAAGAAGGGGTTTCTCACAGTGGAAGCAAGACAGTCTCCCTCTGGGCCTATCCCTTCCGTCGCCATAAATGATCCCAGGCCTCCAACGTCTCTCCCGGACTAGCGGTTGCCACTTCCAAGTCTCTGTATGCTCACAACCCTTACTATGGAGGTACGTGTAAGCCTCCCAGGTGTCCCTCTTGTTCCAACCCTCCACCCTAGCCACTTTGGCCTATGTACCCAATCTGCCACACTCCTGAGTTGCACCGCCCTGTAGTATATACCCAGGTCTGGGAAGTTGAGCCCTTCCCTATTTCTATCCGCCTTAAGCCTTATTAGGCTTATTCTGGGCTTTTTCCCCTGCCAGATGAAGTCCGTGAACCCTTTCTCTAACCGTTTCACATCCCTCTGTGTTAGCCTCATCTGCAGCATTTGAATACGGTATAGGATGCGAGGAATAACATTCATTTTTATGAGATTTATCCTCCCAATCCAAGACACTGGTAGTTGCATCCATCTCTTCAGGTCTGCCAACACCAATTTGATCAAGGGGTGATAGTTCAACTTATACAGCTCTTCCCACCTCCGCCCTATACGTACCCCAAGATATTTAAAATTCGACTTGACAACCTTGGATCCCTCTGCCGTACCTCTGGGTGGGCATCTGGAACCCCATGGCTTCAGATTTCCTAACATTAATCTTATACCCAGAGAAACCTGCATAACCTTTCAATAAAATCCATCAGGTGTCTCATGGAGTCACGCATATCCCCTTAAAATAATAGCATATCGTCAGCATAAAGCGCCACTTTATGCTCTCTTCCCTCCCCATCACCCACTCCCACCAAGCCCTCATGTTGGCGTATCGCTGATGCTAGGGGTTCGATTGCCAAGGCAAACAGTAGAGGGGACAGAGGACAACCCTGCCTCGTCCCCCTACCCAGCCCAAATTTCCCAGACAGGCACCCATTCACCGTCACCTGTGCACTCGGCTTTAGGTACATGGACCTGACCCACCCTATAAATGGGTCCCCCCAGACCAAACTGGGTCATCACCTCAAAAAGGTACTCCCATTTTACCCTATCGAACACTTTTTCAGCATCCAAAGAGATCACCCTCATCTTGCCTCTAATCTGGCCAGCCCGCCATACAATGTTTAACAGTCTACGGACATTATGGTAGGACTGTCGCCCCTTAATAAACCCGGTCTGGTCTGGGTGCACCACCTCCGGGAGGATATTCTCCAATTGTGTGGCAAGGACTTTGGCTAAGATTTTCATATCAACATTGAGAAGGGAGATCGGTCGGTAAGCTGAACATTCGAGTTCATCCTGTCTCCCCTTATGTATTAAACAAATATTGGCCTCGTAGCATGAGTCAGGAAGTACCAGGATCTGCCCCTCCTCCCCTCTCTCAAATACCTTACTCAGCACGTCCGCTATTTGCCTCCCCAGGATCCTGTAATACTCAACGGGAAACCCGTCTAGCCCACAGGCCCTTCCCTCCTGTAACTTCTGTATGGCACTTAGAATTTCCATTCTTGAGATGGGCTGACTCAATACCTCCCTCTGCTCATCTGTGATCCTCTGCAAAGGCACCCCATTCAAAAACTCCTGGATACACTCCTCCTTCCCTACGTGTTCTGCCCTATATAGCTTTTCATAAAAACTCCCAAAGTGCTCTGCTATGTCCTTTGAACTTGTAATAACTTGCCCCTCCTCCCCTTAATCCTCAAGATCCGAGTTGGGCATCTGCCCCCCCTTCATCAGCCTCACCAACATGGGCCTGGGCTTATTCCCCCACTCAAAGACCCTCCTTTGGCAGAAGAATCATGTCTTTCCTGCTTCTTCTCTTAGCAGAGAAGTGAGGGCTTCCCTCGCCGTTGCCAACATCTTGGGAGCTTCTCCCGTTTCTCCTCCGCCTATCTGCTTCTCCAGCTCTTTCACTTGCCTTTCTAGTTCTTCTCTTTTACCCCTTCTCTGTTTTTTAATCTTAGCCACATAGGCTATTATAGTCCCCCTCATGTAGGCCTTACCCACCTCCCAGAAAGTGGCACTAGAAACCTCACCCGTATCGTTCATCTCCTCATAGAGCTTCCATTGTTCTGCCAAGTATTCTCTGAAAATTCGATCCTTAACTAAATACATCGGGAATCTCCAGACTGAGGGCCTACTCTCAACCCCGCCCCCCCCCCGGCGATTCTCAGCACCACCATAGCATGATCCGAAATAAAAATGGGTCTGTGACTTATCTCCTTTATCCTTCCCACCCAACTTCTAGGCAAAAAAAATATAATCTAACCGGGACCAAGTCTTATGGTGATTAGAATAAAAGCATTATACTCCTGCCCGGTGGGGTTAACCGACCTCCAGCTATCTACCATATCCAAATCTGCAATTCCGATTTGCCACTGGCTCATATCCTCTGTCACCCGCCCCTTAACTGCAGAGTGATCCACTTTCGCGTCCATTGTCCAATTAAAATCCCCTCCCATAATAAGCCCAGGAAATTGCTCTCTAATAAGCAGGCCCAGCAAAGAGGAATAAAAAAGTGGGTCATACACTGCCGGTGCGTAGACACTACCACATGTAAGTGTCTCTCCTCGCCATACACCCGTGACAGAAATGTATCTGCCCTCCTTAGGGTCTCTCACTACTCTTTTCACTTCAAAGAGCAGATTCTTATGTAGGAGTATTGCTACCCCCCCTTTTATGAGAGGAATAAGAGGCCGCTAAACACTTCACAACCCAATTCCGCACCAGTTTGGCATGCTCCAGATCTGTCAAGTGCGTCTCTTGCAGCAATGCCACCTGTGCCCCCTTTCGCCTAAGCGCAGTTAGAAGTGCGGTCCTCTTCACTGGGCTCGCTATACCTTTTACATTCCAAGATATGACATTTAGGTTTACCAGGTCACCCATCCCACCCTATAAAACTTTCCATTTTCAGAGTCATTTTCACTTGATAATGCGTTGCACACATCCAAATTCTTACAGGAACACTCGCACACTTTCTTTGATTTCTGCACACTCGACTGTAACTGCTAAGATACAACCAGGTAACTACACTACTAACATAAACAATAAGAAATCTATCTATCCTGACATTTCTAACCACTCCCCTCCAAACCCCCCCCCGCCACTCACCTACGCCCCCTTCCTTCCCTCCTTGCAGATTCTACTCTTCCACCCTCTCTCTACTACACTAATTGCTAACATAGCACAAGTGTGTATTGTAAGACAAGGAAAAACAAGACGTTCAACAATCCTCCTCCATAACTGAGATACCGTCCGCCGCCCCCCACCCAGCAGCCAGATTTTCCCTTCCGAAATATCTCCCCAGTCCTAGCGAAATCTATCCCAAGTCCGGGCAGCATCCTACAATCCCAGCTCTTGCCTCAAGGATCCCCAGTGCACCCTCTCCCCCAGCTACATCCCATCTCATCCAGCCGTCCCTCCCCTACCCTGCTCGCCCCAGCATTTCCTCTTTGCGGCTCCTCCAGTCTTCTGGCTCTCTTCTCTAAGGACTTAATCATAAGAACCCTCCACCTATCATAGCACTCTCCCATTTGAGTTATCCATTTGTTTCCCAAACACTCTACCCCCATCTACGGGTTCCCCTCCCCTGGGCGGAATCGACAGCTCATCAACGCCGCCTTCACCCCATCTCAGCCTCAATCAGGTCCCATCCTATTTCCCCTTCCTCAACTACCACCCCCCCCCCAGAGGGAGTAGTACCTGGGCACTCCTCCCCCGCCTCTCCATCACAGACCAATGCATTAGACCCAGGGGGGGCCACCCCACTCCAGCCCTGAGCAGAAAAAGCCAATAACGCAGTCTACTATCACAACGCCCCAACCTCATCCTCCTACCCTCCACCCTGAGTCCACGAGCAGAGATAGATCACAGTGCTCAACGCTTACGCACGCAAGGCCCAGAGAGGAACCAACCCGCAGTGCGCACTTGGATATGCCCAGATCACTCCCCCCCCCCAAGGTGAACCCATCCTTTACTCCTCCCCCTAGGCTCCACAGCTTCCTCCCCCAAAACACCCGAGAATGCCCCCAGCAGCCACGACCAGAGGGTGGATCCTAACAGTAACGAGCCCCACATTTTAAAGCTGGCCTAATAAACCTTCCTCCTAGCTGGCTTACCCCCACCACCCACTAACTCGGACCCCACCATATCTCCCTTCATCACCCCAGTTCAGATCGTGGTTCAACCACCCCAGCCGCCCCTCTTTTGACACACCCACCCACACCCTCTCCCCCTAGCCCTAATTGATGGCAGCAGATGCAGCTGTCAGAGATCGGACAGTACCGAAGGGGGCGCCGGGGGCTAGGCCGCGCCATCAAAAAAACACGCGATAGGCCCTCCCCCGCTCCTACCTTACAGGCATTAAGAGTACAGTCCCGTGTCCACTCTCTTCATATTCATGGCCTTCAGGCCTTCCGCTGCACTCTCATAATCCACCAGTCCACAGGAAGAGCCCCCCAAGGAAGCAGAGGGGAACACACACCAGGGCCCAGTCTCCAAACTGCTCAGACCCCACTAGTCCAACATTCTTCAGCCTCGACCAGGCCAACATCCACCTCCTCCACGAAACACCCTCCTTGCATAAATGGGGTGCAACAATGCCAACAGGAACACTTCCAACATTGTTCAGTTTATAATCTATGTACATAGAACCGGTACATCACAGAAACAAAGAAAACAGAGACTCCTTGCAGTCATCCTTCTAACTCTTCTCAACTTCCCCATGGCTGTTCAGCTCACTCTTCTCTTTAGGCCCTTTACGAACTCCTCCACTTTCTCAAGCTCCCAGAAGGAGTAGATCGCTCCTTCATGCTTGATTCTGAGTGTAGGGGGGTAAACCAAGAAATTTTCCACCTTGAGACTCCTCAGCTGCGCCATCAGCCCATTAAAAACCTTCTGCTTTTTCAGCAAACGAGCCGAGTAGTCCTGCGAGAGGAACAATCTGTGGCCTTCATAGCTCAGGGGGCCTGGGCTCTGTATGCCTTCAGTATCGCTTCCCGGTCCTGGAAGTTATGAAACCGCATAATTATCTGACGAGGAGGCTGATCCCCCGATGGTTGTGGCATTACCGCCCGATGTGCGCGCTCCAGCTTAACCTTGCCATTTTTCTTATTAAGGCCCAGCAACTCAGGTAACACTCTGCTGCAGAAATTTAAAGCATCATTCCCCTGTAGCCCCTCAGGGAGCACGTAGGTTTAACCGTCGGTGGTAGTTTTCTTGATAGTCATTCGCCTCCTTGAACTCCTTCAGCTCCCTCTGCAGAGCACGAACTTGCCCTGGTACCATTAGGACCTCGTCCTCTTGTCTAGAAATCCTTTCTTCAGCTTCACTCAATCGAGTACTCTGTTGCACCTGCTGCTCCAAAACCTCCTGCAATCTACCATCCAGCTTATCCTCTAACTTTACCAGGCGGGGCTCCAGGGCTGCAATTACCTGCCCCGTCAACTCCTTCCCCAAGGTCACCACCTCAGTAGCCGAGAGCGAGACCAGGCCTGAATTCTCCCCTCCAGGGCCCGCCATTCCTTTCTTGCCGGTTTTTCCAGTTGCCCGCTGGCTTTTAGAGGGCACAGGGGTCAAATATTCATCCATTGCTCCCTCCGCCACCCGATGCCACCGTTTTGCTAGCCCCGGGGTGGGGAATTCCATATTTTAATACTTATTTACTGGCTTATTCAGCGGAGCTAGCGGGAAACGCGACCTCTCAGCTGCTCATTAGCGCCCCCCCCCCAAATTTTGCATTTTAATAACTTTTTAACCATTCGTACGAGTTGCCTGAAATTTGGAATGTACAAAGATCTACCATAGATCTCTGGATCTGAAAATTTTCATGTCGGTCAGATGTATGGTTGCGGAATCATAGCACGTTCAAAAAGTGAAAATTCCCCAAAGTTGTGATTTCTTTGTCCACCCATAATGCACTGGAGAATGCATTTAAGTGGGTTTAAATTGGGTTGTCTGCATGTGACCTGGGCTGTACTGGTAACTTTTGAAGATCTGGTGAAAAAATATTGCTCCGTTCAAAAGTTATGCCATTTTTTCATGTCCCATTATAGCCTACAGGAAAATTTATATGTGCACTGCAAAAACAATCCCGATTACATTTTTTGATCGCGCTTGGCCAAAATTGTTGTCATGCTGCCACCATCTTGTTTTCAGTTAGTGAGAGTGAAAAAAACATTGTAAAATACTGCATTTTTGAAGACCCCAACCATTGAGTTTACCAAATTGGGCCCAGAGGAACATGCCCCTGGTATTAATTTTTGACTAGCTAGCCTGGAAATATGTTTTTTAAATCTTCTCCATTTTTTGCACCGTGCAAACTTTTTTTTTTTGCGTGCACACAATTGTGCTACCTGTACAAAGTAAACACGCTAACATTTTTTTGTGCATGCTAACATTTACATTATAAAGATAGGAGAATTGTGCTAACATTAAAGTGATCACGCTAACGCTGCACGATCAAATTTGCTAAATGCTGTTTTCTTTGTCACTTGAGTGTGGCAAGCTAGATTGTGATATTGGCCTGAAATTTTTAGGTAGGCAAGCTCTAGTGCCACAGATGTGTCTTTCAGTCGTTTGGTTCAAAAATGTTCAACAGACCCATAGCCACAGCATTCTGAAGTACCACATTTTTCCCATAGGATAACATTGCGGCAGTTGTTTTCTTTGTTCCTTCATTGTGGCAACGTGGATTGCACTATTGGCCTGAAATTTTCAGGGTGGAAAGCCCTAGTCCCACAGGTGTGCCTTTGGGTGATTTGGTATGGAAATCTTGAACAGGCCCATAGTTACAGCATTTGTTCATACATTTTCCCATAGGATAACACTGCGGCGCCCATGATGCCTTTTGGGGCCTGTATCTTGAAAACGGTTCAAGATACAGACTTTTCGTCACAAAAATTCTTAGTCCCCCTACTAGTGCAGAAGTAGGTTGGAAAGCCATGAAATTTGCATTTTTTTTTCTACCTTGTATGGTTCCTGAGATATCTGGGATTACTGTTCCAATTACTCGTTTTGATGTGCGTAGGCCATTATTATGCCCTCAGAGTTAGCAGTCATAACACTTTTTGGTGCCCATATCTTGGAAACAGTGTGAGAAATAGATTCAATTGATTTATGTTGTGAGACCTACTCACTCTTATGATTACAACCACACTTTAATTTTTTTTCTAACTGCTACGGTTCCTGAGATATGGGCAAATTCGTGTTACAAGGGTTCCTTGCCTTATAAAGCTGTTGTATAGCTTCATAATTATGAGTACGTGGGCGCGCGGGCCCAGACATATATCATGATGCAGAAATGGGCACCTTGATGGGAGCGTGGGGCCCACCAAGACATGTCATTTCCTATTTATATTACACTTTTAAAAAAAGAAAGGAAATTCTTTGCAAAAACTCCACTAATGCATCAGTTAGGGTTCTTTCCACATTGATAAAAGTGTGGAAATTCCATGTTAGAGTTACCACCCAACCCTCACGCCCCCTCCTCAAAACCCGAACTCCGCATTCCCCACACACACACATCTGCAACACTGTAAGACACCATATCACTCAGGCACATCTGTAAGCACAATAATCACAACACTATACTGATTTCGCATAACACTATGTAATGAAAAAACAAATACAGTATAGTCGACTCTATACTGCCAGCGCAGTATGACAACACATTATTGCTGGCATATCTTCTTAATACAATGACACTTACTCTGTACACATTTTCAAAATATTGATCTATATGTGTCATAATTCAACAATTGGGTCGATGCAAGTATCGCTGCTAAAAAAAAATACTTTTATTATTACCACTGTTTGTTATTAGGACTGACTCACTGTATCAGAAATAAAATATAAACATCAAATGACTGTTGCTAGGTTCATAGAAACTGTCATTTCCAATACACTATGTGTGGATAACATACTGTGTGTTTCATCAGCTGTCAACTATTGAAATATGGGTGTCTGCTTAAATCTTGTTATTGATGTTTGTAATACAAAAATGCTTACTGTGAGCCATCACCCATGACTGAACAGCATGTAAGTGTACATCCCCAAGCCACTATGATGGCTGCAGAACTCATACAGTTGGTGGACAGTGAAGATGTATGTGTCTTGTGGAACATTTATAGAGTTGTATGTCACTTCTCTTACCTGATCCTGCTGGTCTCTGGTTGCAAGTCTTGCCTTAGCCCTTCCTTGCTTGCATGTGGTGTATGTGTGGGGAGGGGGTGGGGGGGAATGCAGAGTTAGGTTTTGAGGAGGGGGAGTGGGGGTGGGGTGATAACCCTTACGTGGAATTTCCACACTTTTGTCGGTGTGGAAAGAACCCTAACTGATGCATTAATGGAGTTTCTGCAAAGAATATTTATATATATAATCCATATATGGCTGGACTTGGACTTTTCTGTTTGAACTAACCAGGATGAGGAGGAAAGTGTAACCCCCTCCACCCATGAGGGCTTTACCTTTAAGGCTCCCTGCTGATTGCTCATCAAAGCTACCAGCCACCGCTGACAGAGCCGAAGCATCAGCACTCCTAACTGAATTGGGGATTGAGAATCTCCCAATCACTGTCACAACCAAACTGGACATGAAAGAGCACCTGTGCATCAATGATTTGAGCTGTGAAACATTAGTTAATTGCAGGGTATTGTGGAAATAAGGATATTGTGGAAAGACTGCTGGTGAATTACAATTCATCAGACATCTCTGTCACCTCTGACCTAAACAGGCATGGTGATGGGGTCAGAGGGTAACTGGCTGACCAATTACGGTTGGAATTCCTGTGGAGAGAGTCACCAGGGCCCATGATCTTATAGTGGACTTCACTAATTCAGATGCCTTCACAACATCCAATTGCCTGTCAAGTGACAGGCCTCTAGACTGGCCTCAGTGACTGACAACTCGAGCTACCAATCGAGAGCTGCAATTCCCAAGAACAGTAGGGGCTGTTCTAGAACTGATTCAATCTGCAGCAGAGTGTGAAGATGAGAGGTGCTTGCATGTTGTTGAAAGAGGCAGCCTGAAGCTATAATGTTAACAGACAGACCCTTGTCTGCAAGTAAGTGAGTGAAAGAAAAGAGAAACAGAACTCCTGCTGAGAAAAGGCGGTAATTACATGCTTGCTCAACACAAACTATAGCTGAATATTTTAGCTGCTGAGAGACTTTTGCTGTAGTCAGAGAGAGCCGAATTGTGATTACTAGTCTGGGAAGCCACCCAGCCAGTACCACAGACTGGTGCTGGTTACTGCTTACACTGAGGACTGGATGACAGGACATGGTGTTATGGGCAGGTAGGATCAGAGTTTCACAGGCTGAGCTGCCCTGTGTACATTAGAGTATCATTTGCTCAGTGTGGTAGTCAGGAAAGGCCTGACTGGAACTGGAGAGAACTGTTTTACTTCAACAGTGACCCAGTGGTGTAAGTTAGAAGTGATTTTAAACAATGGGTGTTCATATAAAGCTGAAGATGTTTATAAAAACCCGTGGTAGATATATTAAAAATGTGCTGCAGTAATTATTTCAAATAAACAAAAATGGAAGCAGGCACAAATATGGAAAAAGGGGCATTTTAGAAGAGAAAGAAAAGGGCATCTAAATTGCAGTTTACAAAATATTTGCCATAAGTTGAAATACTGCTTTAAAAGAGCACTGCCATATATATTTGTTAATAAAGTATGAGTTGTACCCAAGTACCCACCTTTCTAAGTTCATCAGAAATAGTAAATCCTTCATAAAATTCATCAAAGCACTTAGTAATGTATCCAGTATCTTTCACAATTTCTTCAGTGTATAACCGATCAAAGAATGACATTGAGATCTGTGTGCAGGGAACAGCTGTAGCATTAACCTTCTTTATGTCTGCACCTGCAAAGCATAATGTTAACTTTTGAGGGAAATTATTCTAAGGCACACTGTGTCTTTAATGAACAGAGATCCAAGTAAAAGTCGGTCGGAAAGTAAATTTATCTAGAAATGTCCAAAATACAGTTACAACTGTCCATAGACCCCCACCCCAAGATCAGTGGTTCCACCACGCCGGTTCGACATCAAGGATGTTGACCGACTTTACAGTGACAAGGATTTGCTGACTGGCAACCACATCGCCTCGCAAAAGGGCACATCCCGGCTGTTTGTGGGGAGCTTTGCCACACACACACACACACACACACACACACACACACACACACACACCACCCCTGAAAATTTATATAATCACCTCCAGGTCAGAGGTGCAGGGGGGGGAAACAGTGCAATCTCCCTGCGGCGGCAAGGTGGTTGGTGCTGCAAAATCCCGATCGATGGAATGACTATTGATCAGGTTGCAGCGACAACATTGCCGTCACTGTAGGGGTTTTACTGTGCGAATGGCATACCAAGATCAGTAAGTGGTTTAATATATAGGACAGGACAGGAATCTTTTTTGGGGGGAGCAAGGGGATTAGTATTTTAAGGTTTTGAATATGGGCACCTGAATATAGCGGATTAGGTTTACTTGATGTAGGTAATAACATGACTCTCACCACAGGGATGACTTGACACATCGAAAGCACCCAGTTATGTTCAACTTACTCCTTAACTATAAATATATATATATATATGTATATATATATACCATTTATACTGCAATACTTAATTCACTGGGGTCCGCATTTCTTTGTACAGCTACGGGCACCTCAGACTGCACAAAATATGCCTACCCACTGCTTACTACATGCTCTTAAGCTGCATCTTTTGGTTACTTAGTTTACAGTGCATCATTTGAAATGCTGAACCAATGTACTGTATTACAGGGATTTCGGCATAACTGTATACGCTCATCACACAGAGTTTACCCTGACAGCTTACATTTTTGATAAACATGACACATGTATGATGTAATCACCTCATGTTATGGTGGCCTTTATATTACTTAAAAGTTTCTATGGAAGATACCAGTTTTTACCAAATGGGCGGGCATACACTTACAGTCTGTATTTCCTTAAGTACATCATTTAGAAGGGACAGTATAAACAAATATTATTCACTGTAGGTTCATAGGTTCATAGGTTATATCAGAGCATAGAAGACATGAGTCCACATAGCTCGACGATTTGCCAACAATACCCACGGATGCCTTCGTTAATTAAATAAGAATCCAGTCTGTTTTTAAAGGTATTCATAGTAGGACTTAACACTACTTCATTTGGTAGTGTATTCCAAATTCCTGTTGTTCTTATACTAAACCAGTTTCCCTTTCTTTTAGTGTTATATTTATCTTTATACAATTGATAGCAATGAGTCCTAGTATCATAAATTTGTTTCTTATTTTTATATCTAGTTGCTCCCGTAATTGGTCATCACTAGAGTGCTCTATATATTTTGCACCTTACGTCCCACGTAGTCTGATACTCAAAAGAGAATATAATCCAAGTTTTTCTAATCTCTGTTCATATTTCAATCCCTGAACCACCTTAATGCCCTTGGTCGCCCTTCTCTGCACCTTCTCCAAAGCAGCAATGTCCTTCCTATAGCCTGGTGCCCAAAACTGGGCACAATACTCATGTGGGTGCACCAGCAAGGTGTACAATGGCAGCAAACTGCCTTTTCAATGATCATAGATATGCTTACGATACAATGTTGAATACCACTTGCCTTCCTTACCACCTGGGTACAATGTAGTCCAAATTTTAGTTCACTGTCAACCCTTACTCCTAGATCCTTTTCATCCTGTACTATCCTCAATTCCCTGTTGGCTAGTTTATATTTGTATTGCAATTTATTCCTGCCCATATGCATGACAACATATTTGTCAATATTAAACGATGATCCCTTGATATTTGCCCATTCTTCCAGTTCTATAAGTGCTGATTACAAAATAATGGCTTCATTAATATTATTGACTGAGTATCCCAGCCATGTGTCATCCGCAAACTTTGCTAGCCACACTCTATTATTTACATTCATACTAGAAATGTATATATTAAAGAGGCATGGTCCCAACACTGATCCCTGTGGTATTCCACTTGACACCTCCGCCCACTCTGAGCATGCTCCCCTCACACATACTCTCTGCCTCCTTTCCCCCAGCCAAGTCTCCACCCAAGAAGAAACTTTATCATGTACTCCTATTACCCTGAGTGCTCCTATCAATTCCACATGTGGCACCTTGTTAAATGCTTTTGCAAAATCAAGGTAAATAACATCCACCGAATTGCCTATATCCAAGGCTTTATTGACCCTGCCATAAAATTCCAAAAGGTTTGTCTGGCATGATCTGCCCCTGGTAAACCCATGTTGTGACCTATCAGTAAAACCCTTGGTACTCAAAGAATCAAGGATATGATCCTTGATGATAGTCTCCAATATTTTTCCTAGGACCGAGGTCAGGCTAATTGGGCGATAATTTTCAACTTGTTGATGAGATCCTTTTTTATATATTGGTATGACAAGTGCCTGTCTCCAATCAGCAGGCACTTCTGATGTATCCAGGGATTTTTGGAAGATGTACGTTACTGGCCCTGCCAATTCTTGTGCCAGTTCCTTAATTACTCTTGGATGGATCCCATCGGGACCCTGTGCTTTGTTAGGGGTTTATATCCTGAAGTCTTTTTGCTACATCAAGAATGTCATATTTCACTGTTTCGTTGGTATTGGTTGTCCTTTATTAAAGACTGATGCAAAATAGACATTACACAAATCTGCCATTTCCTGATTGTCTGAGGTTACACGGCCAGCTGAGTCTTTCAAGGATATAATACTGCTATTGATCCCTTTTTTAGAATTAATGTATGAATAAAAGGATTTATAGTTGTTTTGTACTTTGTTTGCTAGTTTATGTTCGTACGTCTTTTTTCGCTAGGGTTATTGCTGCTTTAGTTTTTTTTTAAATGCTCTTTATGTAACTCCCAACACATCTTATTATTACTCTTTTTTGCCTTTAAGTATGCTATATTTTTATGCTTTATTAGTTTCCTAACTGGGGGGGGTCAACCATAGGGGAAGTGATTTTTTAAATCCGTTATATTTTCTTTTAATTGGTACATGCCTATGGACCAACGTGCCCACTATATTACTCAACATACTCCACATTTCTGATACAGATAAGTTAACAAATTCTTTTTGCCAATTCCAGGCTGCCATCTCATTTTTCATTAACCTAAAGTGTGCTTTATCATACATGTGGATGATTGTGCTACCTGTGTGATTTCCCAAGTTTCCCAAATATTCAAAACTGACCATGGTATGATCGCTTGACCCCAATGGGGGTAGTGTTATACAGTTATGAATGCTATTGTTCATATTGCTTAACACCAAGTCTAAAATGTTATCTCCCCCTAGTACTATCGACTACATGTTGATCTAGTCCAGCCAGGGTAAAAATCTCTAAATATCTGGTTTCCATGGGTGTTAAAGTTTCTAATGTATTCCATTTAATTCCTGGGAGATTAAAGTCCCCCATTAATATAGCATTTTTTGCTGCAACCAACTGTTTAATAAAATCTAATAATATAAGGTCGTCAGAGTTAACAATGAATGGTGGTCTATACACTAACCCCAGGTTAATAGTAGGATCATTGGGTGGTGTGATCTTAATCCATAATATTTCTGAATTACCCCATCTATCTGTTTCTGTATTCGCCGATGTTATACTATCCAAAATGTACAGTGCTACCCCACCCCCTCTGGAAGATTTTCTGTCCTTTGTATATAGTGTATATCCATTATTTCCCTACCCCAGGTATCTTTATCATTCCACCAGGTCTCAGTAATAGCACATATGTGAATTTGGGAAGTTTGTAATATTAATTTTAATTCATCCATTTTATTTGTTAAACTTCTGGCATTGACTAATAAAAATTTCCAGTGTGTTTGTGTATCTTTGTTTGAGATAGTGGACTTAGGGTTTGAGTTACCCCCTCCCCCCTCTGAAGGCAGTTTAAATGAACATCTACAATGTGTCTCAATTTTTGGGCTAGCACTCTTTTACCATGCTTATTTACTAATACTAATGATGTTTCTTCTAGAAGGTATATCAGTGAGCTCTACAGTATCCAGCATATCAGCCCTGAGTTGTTGCCCCAGTGATAGAACTTGCAATGTGGTCACACTCCCCTTGGCATTTTACTCTCAGATTTATAGCTGAAGATCAGAGGAGAGCAGTGACCAGCTAACTAACCTATGCTATGTATTCTTATAAAATGTGAAAACAAAAGAAGAATTATAGTCCCTGTACTGCAATACTCAAGACAGTAAAGGCTGTACTTTTGAAAAAAACAATGCTCAAATAATAAAAAAATGGTGCATGATATTTGGTTCTGAAGCACTGCAGTGCTTCACCGCAGTGGCTTCACTTCTTGTTTGGATCTCCAGATATTAATGATGAGTGAAAGTGTGTACTGCAGACCAGGTTAGGTAGCTGCTTTTCTGAGAGTGATGCACCCTTTAAAGCCACCACAATGGCAGACGTAGCTCTGGTGGAGTGTGCCTTAACCTTTTGGGTTACTCTTTGCCAGCCTTCTTAAAGCAGAACTGTATGCAAGAGACAAGCAAATGAGATTGTCATTTAAAGAGCTGCTGACACAGTTGAGACAACTCTGAAACAATGTTACATTCAGGCATAAATGTAGCTTATATTTGCTATTTTATTCTAGAATTCTCACCTTTCTTTCCGTATTAGTAATGGTATTTGCATGAATATAGTGGTTGCCTGCCTACACCTGACATAATTCTGTTTATGACATCAAAATATGTTGCTACGGAGATAAATATGATGTTATAAACAGGGCACTGTGATGATCTGTAGAGAAGCAGCCAGACGAAATAAAGTCTAGTGGACAGGTATCTTGTTTTCATGCAACTATTTTCAGTAATAAAGACAATTGGGAATTAATTACTGAAAATGTATTGAATAATAAAGAAAATGGGATGGAGCTGAATATAAATCATACTTTTTTTAATGTTTCCTAATGCTATAAGTATCGCTTTAAGCTGCAAGTTTACTGTTGTATATCTCACCATAAGTGCAAACAATTGTGCATTCTCAGTTCTGGACTTCTCTGTCCTTTCCATGTTGAAACTCAGTGCCCATTGACATCTAGGGCTATGCAGTTTTCCTCACGTACTGCACATTGGAGTGAGATTTTGGAGGAAACACAAACACTCTTATGGGTTGGTTCATGTGTAAAGCAGAGATCACATTTGGTAATAATCTCACATTTGTTCTAAACATCACTTTATCCCTATGGAACTTCATATAGTAAGGGTCTACGCATTGTGACTGCTGCTTGCTGTCCCTTCTTCTAGAAGTACTAGCTACTACGAAAATTGTTCTCCAAGTCAAACATTTGAATTCTGCAGAAAACAGGCTCAAAAGGAGGATGCGTTAGTCATGAGAGATTTAAGTTTAAGTCCCATGGAGGCACCAGTTCCCTCACAAGTAGATAAAAGTGGTTCGACCCCTTGAAAAAACTCAAACACTGGCTGTGATGCCAAAGACTTATTTTTGCTTGTTGATCTGAAAGCTAACATAACAGCCTGACTTTCAGAAAGGATGGTTTTAAACCCTGGGACTATAAATGTAACAAGTAGTCCAAAACTGTTGAAAACACAGAATGAGACATCAGAAAAAGGCCCATCCAGTCTTCCCAACCCTGCCTAGTAATTGAGTAATAGCCCTATTGTCCATCTACCCCCTTCTTCTCAAACAGTATCCAATATCATTTATTGATTGATTGCATCAGTCTACTGTGCCTGTCACACTCCAGTCTGAACCCTCCTGCTGTTTTCACACATGCTACCTCTATTGGTAGTTTGTTTCACATACTCATCACTCTTTCTGTGAAAACTACTTTTGGATGTGCCTCTTGAATTTGTTTCCAATCAGCCTTAGTGGTTCCCCCTTGTCTTTGTGTTTGCATTTAAAGGAAACAATTAATTCCATTTTACCTTATTAATCTGAGATACTTATGTTTCAACCAAGTTCCCTCTCTCCTTCCTCGTTTCCAGAGTATACATGTTGAGGTCCCTCAACCTTTCCTCACATGATGTCTCCCATAACCCTGGATCATTTTGGCTGCCCTCCTCAGCAATGACTCCACTTTGTCACAGTCCTGAAGGTGTAGGCTCCATAACCTTGCACAATACTTAAGGTGTTAGCAAACTAGGGATCTAAACTGGGGAAGGGTCACCTCCATATTTCTAGTGCTAATTACTCACTCTGCCTACATACCCTAGCATCATGCTTGCTTTACCTGCTGCTCTGTTACACTGGGCAGATGCTTTTAGGCTTTTAGAAATAAGCACACCAGGGCCAGATATTCAAAACTTTGGGCTGGGTGCAAACCGTTTGTGCAGGGTTAGAATTGGGTTTGCGCAAGTCCACTATATACAAAAAATCAAATAGCACAGGCAAACTGCATTAGCATGGGGCAAAAGTATAATGTATGCAAGGGGCAAACCGAGGGGGCGTGTACATGAACTTAGTGCAACACTTTGTGTGGTGCAAATTACCACCCAAGAAAAGGTAGTCTTAACTCTGGGCAAACCAACTTTGCGCGACTTAGTGGCTTTGCACAGTTTAGTGCGACATTTGCGCAACCCTAATCAGTAACTATTAAACACAGAAAGAAACCAGACATGAAAGAAACATGCTGCACATGAATGGCACCTCCTATGTTGCCATCATCTGCCACCAGTCCCAGCCATGCCAGGCATTAAGTGGTGACCTGGCGCCCAGTGGACACCATGGCAGTGTGTCCATACAGCACACACCTGCAGACCACCCCTCGGTGGACTCCAACAGAAGCCAGCATTCACATGCAGCACTGTAGGCATGAAGGGTATTGAGGGGAGGGTGTACAGGTGGCCAGTCTGCACCACATTCTGGGTGCTGGGACAAGCCACACAGTGCAATTGGTCCAGTGTAGGGAATACCCAAACACCAGTGTGCCTGTTTGATGGTATGTGCCACCCCAGCCACATACTGCACATTTGTACAGACACCACAGCACACACAACCAGCCATGTATATGTCACTATGAGTATCCCATGCCAGTGGTGAAGCATCTGTAGGTCACACAAGAAACAATTACTCACCGAAGTAATATTACTTCTTCCAAGGGATTCTTTAGCATTATTGACAGATGCAGTATGCCAGCTGGGTTCAGCTGCCCCGGAGAGGAGGAGTCAATGCAAATGAGGAAGGCATTGGCCAATCAGGATACAGTTAAAGTGCTGCCTGCAGTCAGCCTGAGGGACCTCAGAATGCATTTCGGAGCTGAAAAAGAGCAAAAAATGTGCCCACTAGGGGAAAAAAAAACTGTTAGAAATAACCCACCATATATTCTAACCCACTATTATGAACATTTTTTTTTTAAAAACATGAATGAATGACAGTCATCAAATTTGGCTAAATCCCCTAACAGAGCCTTTAGACAAGGTTTCCAGGAGAGGAAGGGTGGCAGTGTCAATAATGCTAAAGAATACCCTGGAAAAAGTAATATTACTTCGGTGAGTAATTGTTTCTTCTCACCCCAGGAATTCTTTAGCATCTACTGACAGATACAGACTTCGAAGCAGTGTAATTGGGAGGAGGGCACAGAAACCTATTTTAGAAGAGGATCTGAAGTACCGTCCTGCCAAATTTGGCATCCTATCAGACTACACATCCAAGAAAAGATCTTATTGAATGTGAGAAGCAAATTTCAAATAAGTGGTCTGCACACTTCTAGTAAGGATATAGCCTTGAACACTGCCCAGGAGGCAGCTGTTCTCCAGGAAGTAGGCACCAAGCACAAGAAGGGCTGAATGTCAGCCTTGCTGTGCCAGACTCGAAATACGGGAAAACAATCCCGTAGGAAAATACTTTTGGACACTGGTTTTTCCTTTTCTGCGAAAATGCAGGAAAGGAAGGGATGATAATGACAGTACCTGAACTGCTAGGACCACTGACACAGACCAGCAGAACTAATTCATGCCCCACCCAAGCAGCTTGAGATAGCCTAGACAGGACTTGCCTGACAGCAGTACAGGCAGAGAAAAATGGTTGATGAAGGTGGAAATGGTAGACACTTGGGAAAAGGATTTCCTATCTGTCCAGAGGACTAAATTGTTCTTAAAGGCATTGAGAGGATAAGGCCTAAAAGAAAAACCTGAAACTCTGAAACCCGTCTGACAGAGGAAAAGACAAGCAGAAAGGTTTTCGTCTATGTTACTCGCTTCAGGACAGAACTGCCACAGGTTCAAAGGGACACCCATGAACTTGAATATACAGAGGTTTGTGTTCCATGGGGAAAAAACTCCAGTTCCTAGAAGGGTCTGGAAGAGAAATGGCCCCTTGTGGAATTCTTTGAAAAGGTCTGAGAAATGACAGATTTCTCTTGCCTGACAGAAAAAGAAGCCGAGTAACCACTAGGTGTACTCCCAAAAAAGAGGCCTACTGTAAGTAAGAAAATAAAACCCTTTATCTTTTTACCAGAAACAAGTCACAAAGACCAAACTAGTTCCATGTACAAGACAATAATGCCTGGATATGAACTAAATAATCCAGTCATGAGAGGAAAAAGGATTGAAAAACTCTAGGCTCATGTCCTTGTACCAAGGGGAAAAAACGATTCCATTAGGAACAGTACAGTTACGTAAGAACTTAATGTAGCAGTAGATCTTCGAGAGAGGGTCTTGCAGTAGGTAATTACATAAAGGACTGACCCGGCAGGCATCAGGACCCCATGGAAAAATTTCTAGCTAGCAGTCTCTGGTAGGGGACCGCCCCACGTCAGGTGACCAATGTGATGCGACATCATAGAAACATAGAATGTGATGGCAGATAAGGACCGCTTGGCCCACCTAGTCTGCCCATTTTCCTACCTAACAGATAAGCTGCAGATCCTAGTTAACCAACAGCTTACTTCCTCCTACCCCCCCCCACTAGGACTGCCTTATGTCTGTCCGATGCATTCTTGAGTTCCCCCACTGTTCTTGACTCCACGACCTCCTCAGGGAGGCTGTTCCATGCATCCACAACCCTCTCTGTGAAAAATACTTCCTCACATTACCTCTGAGCCATCCCCCCATCTTCAAATTGTGCCCCCTTGGTCTTGCACATCTCTTTTCTGAAAGATGCTACCCTCTTGGACTTTGTTAATTCCCTTGAGGTACTTGAAAGTTTCTATCATGTCTCCCTCTCTCCCTTCTTTCCTCAAGGGTATAAATATTAAGCTCCTTTAGTCTTTCTTCATATGTCTTCTGGTGCAGACCCTGCACCACTTTGATTGCCCTCCTCTGGACAGCCTCCACTCTGTCTATGTCTTTGTGAGACAGGATCTCCAGAACTGCACACAGTACTCCAGATGGGGTCTCACCAACTGTCTGTACAGAGGATAACAACTTCCTGTTTTCTACTATTAATGCCTCTCCCTATGCATCCCAGTATCCCCCCAGCCTTCCTTACTGCCTTCTCACATTGCTTGCCCACCTTTAGGTCATCTGATATAATTACCCCGGTCCCTTTCCATTTTACTGTTGTCAATATCTCACCCCCATTGTGTACTCTTCCCTGGTTTTTGTTTCAGGCATTACTTCCACTTCTTTGCATTGAATCTGAGCTGCCACACATCTGACCACTCCAACCTTGCCAAGTCCCTTCTCATCCTTTCCACTCCATCTTGTGTATCAACCTTGTTGCAGATCTTTGTGTCGTCTGCAAAGAGACATACTTTTCCTTCCAGTTCCTCTGCAATGTCACTTATAAAGACATTTAAAAGGACCGATCCTAGTACTGAACCCTGCGGTACCCCGCTAGTAACCCTCCTTTCTTCACTGTGGATTCCATTTACTACTACCCTTTGCGTCCTGTTGTCTAGCCAATTTTTTACCCAGGCTACCACCTTGGGATCCACTCCAAGGCTGGTTAACTTGTGTATTAATCTTTGTGTGGGACTGTATCAAATGCCTTGCTAAAATCTAGGTAGGCCATGTCCACAGCCCCTTCCTGATCTACTACTTTGGTCACCCAGTCAAAGAAATCTATTAGATTCGTCTGACACGACCTTCCCATCGTGAATCCATGCTGCCTTGGGTCCTGTGCCCCACTGGCCTCTAGGTACTCAACAATTCTTTCCTTCAGAAGTGATTCCATCATTTTCCCTACCACTGAGGTCAAACTCAACAGGTCAGTATAAAGGGGTGGTCCCCCATGCCCGCTTTCCAGTTCTTTCTCGCCAAAGGCCAAAGAATGGCAAGACGAGAGAGAAGTGGATATTTCCCTTCCTGGAAAAGGAGCTGAAAAGCTAAGAGGGATGGAGGGTGGGAAGGCATTACCTACTGCAAGAGTCTCTCTTGAAGACCTACTGTTATGGTAAGTTCTTACGTAACTGTACTATCTTACTTCGAGAGGGCTCTTGCAGTAGGTAATTACATATAGGACTGAATCCTAAGCAGTCTGGAAAAAAGGAAAAGCACTCGGAAGGAGGAAAACTATCCAACAAATGGAACCTCTGGCTGAATGAGTCTTATGAAAGAAGACCTTGGAGTACAGCCAACCCGAAGCCTGCTCTAAGGTGAGAGGCAATATCCAAACTGTAATGTTTCATAAAGGTATGGACAGAAGTCCAAGTCATGGCTGCACAGATGTCTGCTGCTGACACATTCTTGAAAGAAGCCGCAGAGGCGGCTACACCTCTGATGGAGTGACCGCTGACTTGACCCGGCAGTCTTGTGGTACTTGTCGTAACAGAAGGTGATACAATGAGCAAACCATTTAGAAAGGCATTGCTTGGAAACTGCATTGCCCTCTCTTTTGTGAGCAAAAGAGATAAAAAGCTGATCAGATTTCCTGAGATCCTTAGTCCTAGTGGTATAGTATCTCAGTATTCTGTGAACATCCAAAGTATGCAAGAGGTACTCCTCTTGATTGGAGTGTTGTGTAAAGAAAGCGGGTAGCTCAATGGATTGATTCAGTGTAGATTCCACTACCACCTTAGGGAGAAACATGGGGTTGGTGCGCAGAGCCATGTGTTCCATGTGAAAAATCAAATATGGGATTTTGCACATCAGGGCCTGCAGCTCGGAAATTTGTCGAGCCGAAGTAATGGCCACGAGGAAGACAGCCTTCCAAGAGAGGAACTTCAAGTCTGCTGAGGCTGCTGGTTCAAAAGGAGGCAGGGTAAGCTTCTCAAGAACAAAGTTCAGATCCCAAGGAGGAGGAGCAGGAATGCGGATGGGTGGTCTCAAATGGAGAACCCCTCTACGGAAAGTCTTAGAGACTTCCAACTGAGCGAAAGTCCTGTCTCCAAAAGGGACATGGTAGGCCGAAACTGTTGCCATGTGGACCTTCAAAGAGGAAAGGCTGAAACCCAGGTCAAAGAGATGACGCATGTAGTCCAGGACTCCTTCAACTGGGCAAGAGAAAGGCTTGAAGTCCTTTGATGAGGCCCAAATTGAAAATCGTTTCCACTTCATGGAGTAGGTGGACCTAGTGGAAGGCTTTCTGGCTTCCACCAGAATATCTGCTACAAGCGGAGAGACCCCGAACCAGGCTTGAGCTATGTCTGCAGGAGCCACGCATGCAACTGAAGGGATTTGAGACCTAGATTAACAAGGGTCCCCTGATCCTGGGTCAGCAAGTGCTGTGAGAAAGGAAGAGGAGGTTCCTCTGGAAATTGTTACAGTAGAGAGAACCAAACTTGCCTGGGCCAGAATGGAGCGATGAGGATCATCCAAGCTCCTTCTGGTCTGAGCTTGTGCAAGACCCTCGGAATTAAGGGGGCTGGAGGGAAGGCATAGACGAATCTGTCCCTCCAGTCGAGAGACAGAGCGTCCTGCCAGAAAATGTCTCGCCCTGCAGCAAGTGAGCAGAAGGCCGGAAGTTTTGCATTTTGAGGAGATGAGAACAGGTCTACCTGAGGGGTTCCCCAGAGCAGGAAGATGTCATCTACTACCTCTTGATCCAGTTCCCATTTGTGGGCTCTGGCTGAAGAGCAACTGAGGTGGTCTGCCAGTGTGTTTTCTACACTCAGAACATGAACTGCCGTCAGGTGAAGGTTGTGCTGAACAGCTGAACTCCAAACTCTCGTTGCTTCCCTGCACAGAGGGTAGGAATGAGTTCCTCCCTGCTTGCTGATGTACCAGACCACACACAAGTTGTCCGTCTGGATAGTTAGATGACCGGGAAGAATGGAGGAGTGCTGAGCCTGGACAGCAAAGAGGACGACTCTGAGTTTGAGCACATTTATGTGTAAAGTCTGCTCGAATCTGGACCAGGTACCCTGGGTCCTGTGAGACCCTAGATGGGCTCCCCAACCCTCTCCTGAGGCATCGGTTGTCAGTGTCTGGGAGGGGGGGGTTCAAAATTGAAATGAACTCCCCGGCAAAGGTTCTCTTGCACCATACACCATTGCAAGTCCCTGACCATGGGGTCAGAGACTAGAACCTCCTGGTCTAGGTCGTCTAGTGTTTGGTCCCATTGAGACCGAAGCGTCCACTGAGAGATCCTCATATGGAGCTGAGCGCAAGCGACTGTCGGGATAGCTGCCGCCATTAGTCAGAGGAGGTGAAGGACTGATCTGGCACTGACCCTTCTGCGACTGGACAACAGACGTGCTTGAGTCTGGAGGGTGTCCATCCTGTCCGGAGGCAAAAAGGCCTTGCCGATGGTCATGTCCAGGATTGCCCCAATAAACTGGAGTCTTTGGGATGGGACTTGGCCTGGTTGACGGTGATACCCAGGCTGGTGAAAACCTGCAGGGTGTAGGATGGGGATGTGCAGGTAAGCATCTTGCATATCCAAAGCGCACAGCCACTGTCTCTGCCGAAGAAGCAGCAGAAGGCTCTGCAAGGAAAGCATTCTGAAGCGTTTGTACTCCACAAACATGTTCAGGGAACTGAGGTCTAAAATAGGTCTCAAGTCTCCCGCCTTCTTTGGAACTAGGAAGAAATGGGAACGGTAACCTGTCCCCCAAAGATGGGTGGGGACTGGTTCTATAGCCGCCTTCAGGAGAAGGGAGGATATTTCTTCCAGGACCAGAGGAAGATGTTCTGGGGAGTAAGACGACTTGGGGGTGGTCTTCGGGGCCGTGTCTGAAGAAAATCGATTGAGTGTCCTGCTGCTATCAGTTGGAGCACCCAAGCATCTGATGTAATCCTCTCCCAACCCAGTAGATGGAAGGAGAACCTTCCTCCTACTGGTTCCTCTGGAGTGTCTAGAGGCCGTGGGAGAGGGGCAGAGTCAGGAGGTGTGGGGCAGTGCAGCAGCCGAGGTTCCCGCAGCTTTTTTGGGTGGGGGAGTCTTGGTTGCTGGAGGGGCCCCGACGCTTGTTGGCCCGCTTGCCCTGAGGTTTCGCTTTTGGTCGAGAACGTCGACAAAAAGGGCGATGCTGTCCCTGAGGGGGTCTGTACATAGAGTCCATGGACTTGAGTGCAGTACCCTTCTCCTGCAGGTCAGTGATGATGTCCTTGACATTGCCGCTGAACAGCACAGAACCCTTGAAGGGTGCATCCTGAATGGCGGATTGCACTTCAGGGACCAATCCTGACACCCAAAGCCAGGCATGAAGCTGAAGGCCTACGGCGGAAGCCGAACTCCATCCAGCTGCGTCCACTGCATTGTAGGTGGCACGAAGCATGTGCTGACTGGCCGAACAAGCAGAGCGGACAAGGTCAGCCACTTCCTGTTTGGTTTGAGACTCAGGAAGGGAGTCCAATTTAGATTCCACTTGACTCAGGATCGTCTTCTGGTAGTCCTTCATATGTGTGACATAGTTCAGGGCCCTAATACCCAGGGTAGAAGAAGCGTACACATTCTTTCCATACTGGTTCAGAAGCCGGGACTCCTTGTCAGGTGGAGACGAGCTGAGATGTTTGGGGTAGGCAGAACAGCTGTGAGCGGCGCTAATCACGACCAAGTCCACCTTGGGGTGTACATTCAAAGAATCTACTCCCTCAGGAGCCTGATATAGCCGATATGCCTTCCGCGGAAGGGGGGGCTAACGCTAACGGTTCTTTCCAAATAGTGGAAACAAGATCTGCGTAAGGCTCAATCCAGGGAGGAATCAATGTCGGAGCAGTCTTGGGCAGATCCAAGTGGGCTTCTTATGCTGTGGATCTAGCTCCAGAGGTTGCCACTGATGAACTTCCTGGATCTTTCTGAGTAACTCCAAGAAGAAAGGATCCTCTGGAGGAGACTTCGGACAAGTCCTTGGCCGGGGACGATCTGGAGTATGAGGCTTGTCATCAGGATTAGAGTATTCCCCCGAGTCTGAGTCAGAGGTCTCCGATGTAGAGGAGGAAGACTCCTCCCAACATGGGGAGAGGAACTGTCCCTTTGGGAAGCGTATCCTCCCCACCCCTGGAGTCCGAGGGTTCACCTCTGGTGTCAGGTAAGAGGGAGAGAGTCTCCCATCTCCGGCATAGGGGATCCTGTGTAGGGTTCAGTGCCAGAAGACAGCTCTCTACCTCCCTGGTGAGCTGAGCCTTGGCCTCAGTTCATCAGGCAGCCAGAGTCTCCTTCAAGTCCACCGGCAGCTGTGTTGAGGACGGTGGAGGAGGAGAAGGCGGGGGATAAGGATGGTATCCATAAGGCGAGTATCCACAACCCGACGGTGGGAAGCCCAACGTCTGGTATTGAGGAGCCGGTTACTGCGGCATCGGACAAAGTGGCGTCGGATACTGCGGTACAGGGTAAGGCGGCACCGGATTAAGCAGTGTCGGATATCCAGGTGCCAGGGGCTCTGATGGAGCAGAAGGCCCTGGAAAAGGCCCAGCAGGCGGGCCAGGTAAAGGTGGCCTTAGGGGCATCAGGCCCGGCGTTGGAGAGGCATCCGGCAAAGGGACGTCGGCTGAAGTCGGGTAGGCCGGTGTTGGATCCAGCATCCGAGGATCCGACGTCAGGGGGTCCGGTCCTGTAGGAAGAAGCCATGATGGTAGTGTACCCAGCTCCTCCGTGTCGACTGGGGACAGAGGGTTAAAATCCCCGGGGTCCAACAGAGGAGACGCAGGAGCCTCAGAAGGCAATGGTACGCGTTGCAGTGAGCCTGGGACATTGGACTGGTCCAAGGAGTCAAACTTAGGCTGTTTTGCTGGGCGGTCGTCAGAGGGGCCGAAGTCGGGTTTATCAGCAGGATCTGGGCGGGCGTCGGAGGAGCCGGCATCTGACTTATCGGAACTCTGGCCTGACGTGGGCCGCGCTGGGGATGCAACCTTGACGGGTGTGTGAGGGACCATGCGCCCTTCCGAAGGAGCCAGCATCTTATCGATCCTGTCTGGGCAGACGTCAGTGGCACCGGCATCTGACTTAGCAGACCAGCTCGACCCAGAGGGCTGCATGGCAATGGCCTTCCCGGAAGCGGAAGCCTCCTTTGCCCCGGAGGCACCCGAGGGGCTCGAGCGTGAGCCCAATGGGAGGGGCGACACCGTCTTGGGTGCCACCAAGATAGTCATCGATGAGCGGTCCCCGAGGACGCATTTTAAGAACCACGACTATGGCTGGAGTCGCAGAGGCCGTGGAGGTCGAGTCCCGGTCCCGGTGCTTGTCGTCCTTTTTCTTATGGCCTTCGGTGGAAGTGGAAGCCTGCCTTAACTTCTCCACTCTTTCTCCATGGAAGCCATCTTTTTCTTGAGAATATGGGCCTCCAGGAACTGCTGCCTCCGTTTTCCGGTGGCTGAACTGAACTGTTGGCAGTGCTGGCATTTCTCCACAGGGTGGTCTGGGCCTAAGCAGAAGTGGCACAAGGAGTGTCCGTCCTTATGTGGCAGTTGGGAACCGCATGAGTTGCACTTATTTTTGTGTGTTTCGGAAGGCGTCAGGGACGACATACATGGACATTTGAAGCAAAAATCGAGAAAAAATGGTCTAAAAGTGCAGTAAAATTGACCGACGAAAGACTGATGAGGGATGGAACTCTACTGCAAGGAACTTGACAAGTCGATGGTGGGAAAGAATTGGAAGGCGGTCGTGGGAGACCACCCCTTTATACTGACATCACATGACGTCGGTCACCTGACGTGGGGGTGGTCCCCCGCCAGAGACTGCTAGCTAGAAATTTTTCCGTGGGGTCCTGATGCCTGCTGGGTCAGTCCTATATGTAATTACTTACTTCGAGAGCCCTTTCAAAGAAAGATCTGAGGTTTTCGTGGTACTAAAACTTTTTTTTTTTCTTCATAGACATTCCAGGCCTTGTTTGGATACAGGAACTCTAAGAGATCTAGCCTCTCAAGAACCAGGCTTGAGGAGAAAAGACTGGGAGCTGAGAAACACTACTCTTGTGCAAGAAAGGAAGTAGCTTGAGGAAACGAAAGCAACCAGAAGGCTGTTTAACCTAAACATTTTTCATCAGAAAGTACCAAGGCTGTCCAGAGCCACCGGGATTGTGGTGGCTATTTCCTTAACTAGAGAGGTACTTAGGAAACAAGGGACATATGGGAGAGAGAAAACTTCTCTGACCAGTCTTGAGATAAGAAAGTCTGTTGGAAGGAACCCCAAGCTGGGGCCTGCAACAGGAAAAAGGAAAAAAATGGTGGTTCGGGCTGGAGGTAAAAATTCAGATCTGGACCTGACCTTACCCCCTAAACGATGTGGATAGGACTTGTGTGCTGAGGGCTCACTTGCAGTGGCCCTGTAATGCGGCTTAGAGGATCTGCCAGAGGGCCCACTTGCGGTGGCCCTGACCATGCCAAAGTGCTGTCCTTGCCCGACAGATGGATGAGTGACTAAGACACCCCCAAAGAAGCCAGCTAGAGATCAAAACTCATAGCCATTGCAGAGAGATCGGAAGCCTTGTGTCCCAAATGTACGTTGGTGTGATACAAGGCAGGAATATTATCCAGTTCTCTCTGTACTAAATGACCCCTGGACTGCAAAAATGCAGGTCTGATAGAGATGCTCTGAGATTCCAGGGACTGATGAAAGAAGGACTCTCTCAGAAACCAGGACCCAATGATGGAACCCCCCGAAGGGAAGCGCCCACCAGAAGGAAGCCTCTGTACTGAAGATTTGAAGGGGAGAGGTGTGAAGTTCACTGTTTCCTTACACAGTCCAGCTTATAACAGGGTTCAGGCTTCATGAAAAACTCTCTTATTTGGAATCTGACCTAGAGGTCTAGCCCCTGGGACTCTAGTGACAAAAGTATGCACCATATACAGGGAACGAACTTCCCCTGACAAGAGATGAGCATTGCCCCCTAAGAGTTGCTGAGATTTAAATGGTTAGTGAACTTTTCTCTAGTAGGTACAAAAAAAAACAAGACTGTAGGACATAACATGTCAGACTTACGGCTTGAAAACCAAAGTCAAGGAGAATTTGCTAAGGACGGCCAAGCCTCTGAGAAGGGAAACCAGAGATTCCTTGTCTTCAGGCGAGAACCGCCAACCTACCCAGATACCTGGAGAACAGTCTGATTTTTACTCCGTATCTGAGAACACTCTGGAGGCAGTCTAAATGGCATGGAAGAAAACTGGTAGCCGCCTGGGAAAAACCCTGGGCTAAGGAACTGAGACCATAGAATGTATCGAGGGAGACAAGAAAATCCCTTGCGTTTGCTAAAGAAAGACCCGAGTCAAGGAAGCATCCTTACCCCAGGTTGTGAAAGTTGATAATGATTTGCTGTTCCCTATTTTCCTTTCAAATTCACATAATAGCCTTAAAAAAAGGTCCAACTCCCAAGGAGAAGGGGACCCTTTCAAGACTTTGACCCTCACAAGGTTCTAGTGCTCTAGTTCCCACTGCTGTCATGCTACTGGAGAAAAACAGAGAATGCAGCACTTGGAGGTAAACTTTAGTTATTTATTTACTTATCATATACATATATATATATATTTATATGTCTATATCTGCATACATCTATCTCCTTTTATTTATTTTTTTTTACACCAAGCAAAGAAGGGGTAAAAACTTGAACCAAGGAGAAAAGTAACTGAAGAAAGGGAATTACCAGGAATGAAAAGAGCATTCCTGCCTAAACCCCCAGAAAACTTCACATTTGGAAAATTCCCAATGTGTTGACATAGGGAAAAAAGGTTAAAGGGAGAATAATTCCTTACCCAAGACCCCCTATCCTTAGACTTCTGGGGAAGGAACACTTATCTTTAACTGAGTACTAGGACTGTAAACTCATCCATACGTGCCTGTCAGCTTTAGTTTGCCGTAAAGACAAACCCAAATTTGCATCAAAGCATAACCCAAAAGGCTGGAACTTTTCAGACAGGCAAGCCTGAAGGAAATGACCTATGCCAAGACTCTAGAAGCTGTAATGTTATGACTTAAGGCTATGAGAGCACAGTGCTACTATATGCCACTTGGGTATTTCAGCAAACCTCCTTGTGAATAGTGCTCCAGAGCGGTTGCACTATGTCAAGGATAGGATAAAAAAAAGAAATACAATATATGCTACAAAGGTAGGAGGCATTATGTAAAATTTCTTACACATGGTATATGATTATCCAGAGTCTATCTCTGGAGGGAAGCGGACAGTGGCACAAGGCTGAGAAGCAGGCCGCTGTTTGCACTAACTCTCTTTAATCTGAAAGTGTACAGATGAAAACAGCAGAACACTTACCGAGCTGGTCTTTCCTCTGAATGCTTCTGTCAACCCCGAGAGAGAAGGAGGGGTTTCCAGAACCTACCTGAAGGTAACAGAGACATGGTGGAGAAGTACTGATGACTGGGGTAGTAACTTGTCAGGTTATAACTTGTTTAGGTTAGACAGACAACACAGACTAGGGGCAGGTATTGCCATTTTTATAAATGAACAGATAGCTGCAACAGACATAACATCATTGATTAAACATCACAAAGTAGAAACTGAAACCTTATGGATACGTTTAAACTTCAATATGAAGAAAACTTATATGCTTGGACTATTTTATAGAACCCCAAATATGAAAGATGATGTTTACGCTATACTTTTAGAGGAAATAAATACAGCTGCAGAATTAGAATCACTGATACTAACAGGAAACTTTAACCAGGGGGACATAAATTGGCAAGATAACACCGATAGTCATAGGGATAGCATGACCTTTCTTCAAACCTGTAATGAGAATAATCTATATCAGCATGTTAAAGAACCGACATGTGATAAAAATATTCTAGAGCTAGTCTTAACATCAGAGTGTGTGAACATTACAAACTGCGTGGTGACATCCCCATTAGGAGACAGCGATCATAACAGTGTAACATTTAATATACAACACCTACAGGATAAACTGCAGGGGCTTACCAAGATTTTTCTGTACAAACTGCAAATGAAGTGATGATAAACAACAATATTAATACAACTGATTGGCACAACTTATGTAAAGATAAGAGTGGAGAAGAAATCTGGTTAATTATTAAGGAAACATTATTGAACACTTGCATTAAGCATATAAAAAAAATATAACAAAAAAGTGTTAAAACCAAAATGGATGAGCAGGAACATTATTAAACTGATTAAGCAAAAAAAAGTGTGCATATGCACTATATAAAAATAATAAAACAGGTTTAAACTGGACTAAATTTAAGACAAAAACAGAAACTGTGCAAAAACGCTATAAATAAGTAAAAAAAAAAAGCATGGAATTAAGATTAGCACAGACAGCAAACAAAGAAAATAGCAAACAGTTTTACGGATATATAAATTTGTTAAAAAACTCTAACAACGGGTTAACTGCAATAATTGATAATAATGAAATAGTCTGTGAACCAGTACAAGTGGCAGAGTTGTTTAATAAGTATTTTTGTTCAGTTTACACAGATTCTAGTAGCCAAGGACATGTACAGCTAGGTTCTAAAAAAGCCCCAACCTGTGACAAAAAATATACAGTAAAAAAAAAATGGAACAATTAAAAAAATTTGGAGCACCTGGTTTGGATAATATTACTCCTCAAAATGCTTTTTTTTTTTTTTTTACTGTATTTTTCCCGCCAGCACCCCTAACCCCGCGAGCAGGCTCACCCTGGGCTTGGCGACCCAGACCCTCACCCGGGGATGCCCCCCCACCGTGTGGGGCCACCTGAGGCAGAACAGAAGGTGGCTGGAGGGTTCATACACAGTGGCCAGCAGCTTTTTGCAGGTAATTCCCCTTGGAGCTGGGAACGTGCTATGACGCTGATGCCTACGGCAAGCGTCTGTCCCAGCTCCACCCACCTTGTGGCGCAGCGCCGTGCCCCTAGCCTCCTCAAATGCTTTTGATAGCAAAAATACTATTTGTCATCCCTTGGAGATATTGTTTAACAAACTGTTGGAAACAGGAGAGGTACCAGCAGATTGGAAAAATGCTAAAATAACTCCATTACATAAAAGAAGGCCCTAAAAATAATATGAAAAATTTCAGGCCCATTAGCCTGACATCTGTGCCAGGCAAAATATTTGAGTCAATTATAAAAGATAAAATACATGAACACATTAAAACACATGACATGGCAGAAATTACACAACACGGATTTACAACAGGTCGTTCTTATCTTACAAACTTGATTTGTTTTTATGACCCAGTTAGTAAACTTTTGGACAGCGAAACAGCAGTGGACACTATACTGTTGGACTTCTCTACAGCACTCAATATCGTCCCGCATTGGACTACAACTCATAAACTAAAAACATTTAAAATTGATCCATATTTAATATGCTGGATAGGAAACTTGTTGGTCAACAGGACACAGAGGGTGTCCGTGAATGGAGTCCTGTCTGGGACAGGGAGGGTGACTAGTGGAGTTCCGCAGGGCTCTGTTTTGGGCCCTGTGCTGTTCCATGTGTTTATAGCAGACCTTACAAAACAGACTAAGTATTCAGATGATACCAAGTTGGGAGGACCTTGTGAAACTAATGATGATATTGATTCCATTCAGCATGACCTAGATCAAACTCACTGGGCATATGAATGGAGTATGACATTTAATACTGATAGGTGTTGTGTAATTCACTTGGGGAAAATGAATAAACATAATCGGTATATACTAAGTAATTCTATATTAAACCACTCGATAGGTGACAGCGATTTAGGGGTTTATATAGATAGCAAATTAGATTTTAGTACACAATGCACAAATGTAATTTCTAAAGCTAACAGGGTGGCTGGAGCAATCCGTAGACATATAAGGCGTAGGAGGGCAGAGGTATTGTTGCCTCTCTATAGATCATATGTGAGACCCCAGTTGGACTTCTGTAGTCAACTTTGTAACCCATATAAAAGAGGGGACATTACAAGGTTAGAAAGAGTACAGAGTGGTATGACCAAAATAATAACAAATGTAAAAACTTTTACATATAAAGAAAGAAATAATTGATAGATTGGGTCTCTACACCTTAGAAACATAGACTTTGACAGCAGATAAGGACCACTTAGCCCACACAGTCTACCCATTTCCCTACCTACTGGATAAGCTGCAGATTCTAGTTAACCAACAGCCTATTTCCTGCCACCCCCCACTACAATTGCCTTGTGTCTGTCCCATGCATGTTTGAATTACT
Source organism: Neoceratodus forsteri (assembly GCA_016271365.2). Taxonomy (NCBI): domain Eukaryota; kingdom Metazoa; phylum Chordata; order Ceratodontiformes; family Ceratodontidae; genus Neoceratodus; species Neoceratodus forsteri. The sequence goes on from CM057459.1 coordinate 337,105,459, forward strand.
CCACTGTTTTAGCCCCAACAACCTCCCCAGGAAGGCAGTTCCACGCATCCACCACTCTCTCTGTGAAAAAAGATTTCCTCACATTACCCCTGAGCTGTCCCCCCTCTATCTTTAAATTATGTCCCCTTGTTCTTACACATCTCTTTTTCTGAAAGATGCTACCCTCCTGGACTTTGTTGATTCCCTTGAGGTACTTGAACATTTCTGTCATGTCCCCCCGTCCCTCCTTTCATCAAGGGTATACATATTAAGCTCTATCAGTCTCTCTTCATATGATTTCTGATGCAGACCCTGCACCATTTTAGTTGCCCTCCTCTGGACTGCCTCCATCCTGTCTATGTCCTTGCATAGATGAGGTCTCCAAAACTGCACACAGTACTCCAGATGGGGTCTCACCAACTGTCTGTACAGAGGGATAACCACTTCCCTTTTTGTACTTGTGATGCTCCTTCCTATGCATCCCAGTATCCCCCTGGCTTTCCTTACTGACTTCTCACATTGCTTACCAACCTTTAGATCATCTGATATGACTACCCCCTTAGAGGAGAGGTGAATATGAGGGGACCTAATTTTATATTTTGACATTATTGAGAATATTACACTTAAAGAGGAATTGGGTATTAGACAAAAAAAAAATCAAGACTTAACATACAAGAGGTCACTCACTACAAGTACAGGGTAAAGATTTAAAACAAATAAAAAGAAAGTTTTTCTTTACTGAGCGAGTGGTGAACTTGTGGAACAGTTTACCAGAAAGTTTGGTACAAAGTAGTGATAGAGACATTTTTAAATGAGGTCTTGATAACCTTATTCAAAATGGTATTACATTATATTGCAATTAAGAATACATAGGAGCACCTATGGGCTAATGCCTTTTTAGCTCCTTATCCAATAGTGACAAGGTGTCTTTGGAGAGTTGTCAACTTCTTTGGAGAAGAGCAACTACCAGATCTATGAAGTCGTCATCCTCCACCTCTTTATCGGTGTCGTCCTGGAGGGAAAAGTCCAGGGAGTCCACTAACTGAATATAAATGCCTCATTATACCATAACCTGGACCAACCCCAGAGTGACCGACTGGAATTAGTGGGTACCAAGAGGAGTTCATGAAGGAAAATCCTCTCCTAAATTACTAATAATAATAACAATAATTTCCTAGGGCATAAGGATTAATATGGAGAGGAATACTCTGACCCAAAGGAGCCGAGAACAAGCCCAGAAATATAAAGTCTGGAATAATTGCCAAGCTCTCAAAAATTCAGTTGTAGAGGGCATACTTTTATCAACCCCTGATGACTCCTTAAGTCCTTCAGGAGGGAGGGTCAGAGGAGACTAATCTCTATCTTTGTGCAGGGAAGAGGGCACCCTGCCTATTTTCAAATTAAAGGCTTGGACAAAGAAACAACTACTACAGAGCCAGACTTGTAATAATAGAAGTCCCAAAGGGACTTGGCATTTCTTTTGTGTTAACTTGAGGTACCCTCCTCAGTGCTTTCAGAGGAGGGGGAGGTAGATTGAAAGCCCAGATAATAATAGTTAGGCCAAAGCTTAAATCAAAATCAACTGTAAGAGATTTTTTTGTTCACAAAGAGGAAAACACAGAACCACCTTCACACCTCTTGTCAACAAAGCCCACTGCACAACAAACAAGAGAGTCTCACCCCAAAAGAGAGGGGATTACCCTTCAAATATCAATTATTTTGAATTTAAATATAGAAAAAAGGGTTCCAAGTATTCGTGTTGATGTGCGACGGAAAAATTGCACACACGTCCGAAAAAACAAATGAATGATTTTAGCGCAAAAGCATTAAAAACCACCGATAAGTACTAAAACCTAACAAATTAAATAAAAATGACACAATTTATCATGCACGTGGGAAAATTTTACTTCAGAAAAACTGCAGAAGCAGGAAAAACACGAAAAAATCCTGCACTTGCATGGAACCCAGTGCAGATGCGGTAAAAACAGATAAAATGAAGAAAATATACAAAATACCTTAAAAGCAGCACCTCAAAAAGAAAGAAAACGGCACAGGAAGATCTCTGAAGAGGAGAGCTCTGTGGCAGTGTTGCCAGTTCAGCGGAGGAAACGTCCTGAGGTCCCTCGGGCTGACTGCAGGCAGCACTCTAACTGTATCCTGATTGGCCAATGCCTTCTTCATTTGCATTGACTCCTCTCCGGGGCAGTTGAACCCAGCTAGCATACTGCATCTGTCAATAAACGCTAAAGAATTCCTGGGATGAGAACAGCATTAACAGTAATGTCCACTGTCAGTACACACCTGCAAGATGGGCCTGTCACTGTGTAATGTGCAGCAGTCATTGATGCCCTCCACACCATAGGCATTGCTGTGTCCCTCACACTACTGGCCCCCTTGTTACTGTAATGTCTGCTGTACACTGTAGCAGGAACTACAGTTTGACTACTGCATGCAGCACCACCACCTGTGCCTGTACTGTAAAGTCCCCTGGGGCACAATATTCCATGCAGTTCTGTACAAATGTAGCCTGCAGTTACCGCCATGCACTTTGAGACTGACCTACAGATGGAGCTGTGGGCAAACCCAGCCAGGCCCTGCTCTTCCAGACTGACCTACAGGTGGAGCTGTGGGACCCTGCAATAGCGCTGGGCGAACTGCATGGAAATCAGGACATAATGAAATGCTAATCTGGATGTTTGCCCACTGACTGCCTAAGCAGGCTAATTTGCAAGTCACTTTTGAATATAGCAAACTTTTGCCCTGGGCAAACATGATAGCACAGGGCAAACAGCTGAGCTCCATGCAAAACCTGCACTAAACCTATGCAAAACCTGCGCAAATGTGTCTGCGCAGCGCAAACGTTTCGGAAACATGGTACATTTCTGCAGATTTTCACATGCGCTGGTGCTTGCAGATTTAATGTATCTACTCCTTTACTAGCACACACATTGGCCACATGATTCACCTTTACCTTCTTTCATGTCACTGTGCACTGGGCTGCTATTGTGGTTTGTACTCCTGGTTGCTATATTCAGAGCCGTCTTATTTCCCGGGCTATTTTTGCACTGCACTCCCAGACCAGTTTGCCCGGCTTCCTTAGCATGCTATATTCGGCAGGTTTAGCACCGGGGCTATCCCTTTTGAATATAGTGGGCTACTGGGTCCAGGCTAATTTAGCACGCTGGGTAGTGCTAATTTAGCCTCGGGGCAAAGTTTTGAATATCAGGCCCTAGATCCTTTTCCTTAACTGTCCTCTTCACACCACACCCCACATGGTCTTGCATTTTCATATTTTTGCTCTAGATATATTTTACCTTGCATTTTTGGTGCTGAATTTCTATTGCCATATTTTCACAATTTTTCTAGCTATTCTAAGTCCGTCACCATTATTCTGTCTTATCCCTTGCTGTCCACTTTGCCACAGATCTTTGTGTTATCTGCAAACAGCAATTCCTACCCCATGTAATAAATAAAAAATGTTAAAGAGGATGGAACTCAGGACTGAACCCTGTGGCACTCTACTAGTCACTTCCTTAACCTCTGAGAATTCCAGGTTTACAACGACCCTCAGTCTCCATCCCTTCAGCCAGCTTTCTACCCATTCTGTTACTCTACTATCCCAAGATCTCTTAATTTCTTGATTAATCTCTTATGAGGTGCTGAGTTAAAGGTCTTACTAAAGTCTGGGTATACCATATAAACCACCTTTCCTTCATCGTCTGCCCTGGTCACTCAATCAAAAACCTCAACCAGATTAGTCTGACGTGATCTACCTCTTGAGAACCCTTGTGGGTGGTAACGTGAGTAAAAAACTGGCTGGACAACAGGATACAGAGGGTAATAGTAAAGGAGTCCATTCCGAAGAAAGGGGGCTTAATAACGGGGTACCGCAGGGTTCAATACTGGGACCAGTCCTTTTTAATGTCTTTATAAGTGACATTGCAGAGGGACTGGAAGGAAAAGTATGCCTCTTTGCAGACAACACAAAGATCTGCAACAGGGTTGATACACAAGGGGGGTGGAAAGGATGAGAAGGGACTTGGCAAGGTTGGAGGAATGGTCAAACGTGTGGCAGCTTAAATTCAATGCAAAGAAGCGCAAAGTAATGCACCTGGGAAACAAAAACACAAGGGAAGAGTACACAATGGGGATGGGGGATGTACTAACAACAACAAAAATGGAAACAGGACCTAGGGATAGTCATATCAGATGACCTAAAGGTAAGCAAGCAATGTGAGAAGGTAGTAAGGAGGGCTGGGGGGATACTGGGATGTATAGGAAGAGGCATCACCAGTAGAAAACAGGAAGTTGTTATCCCACTGTACAGACAGTTGGTGATACCCCATCTGGAGTACTGTGTATAGTTCTGGAGACCCCATCTCCACAAGGATATAGACAGGGTGGAGGCAGTCCAGAGGAGGGAACTAGAATGGTGCAGGGTCTGCACCAGAAGCCATACGAAGATAGACTAAAGGAGCTTAATATGTATACCTTTGAGGAAAGGAGGGAGAGGGGGCACATGATAGAAACTTTCAAGTACCTCAAGGGAACCAACAAGACCAAGAGGGTAGCATCTTTCAGAAAACGAGATGTGCAAGAACAAGGGCACAATTTGAAGACAGAGGGGGACGGCTCAGGGGCAATGTGAGGAAGTATTTTTTCACAGAGAGGGTGGTGGACGCATGGAATGGCCTTCCTGTGGAGGTTGTGGGGTCAAAAACAGTGGGGGAATTCAAGAATGCATGGGACAGACACAAGGGGATTCTGGAGGGGGTTAGGAAGAAGTAGGCTGTTGGTTAACTAGGATCTGTAGCTTATCCAATAGGTAGGGAAATGGGCAGACTGGGTGGGCCAAGTGATCCTTATCTGCCGTCAAAGTCTATGTTTCTATCTTGATGGCTATCCTGGAGATTGTTTTCTTCAAGAAATTTTACCTGCATTTCCTTAATATCTTCAAGCTATTTTTCCACAATAGACATCACACTGATTGATCAATAGTTTTCTAGAACATCTCTGCTGTCACTTTTCTGCAGTGGTACAACATCAGCAGACCTCCAGCCCATGGGTACTACCCCTGTGTTTAGACAGCAGTTCAAGATATCGACTAGCGGTGTTGCAAGTACCCGTGACATCTCCCTCAGCATATTTGGCTACATTGTGTCAGATCCCATAGATTTTTATTTATTTCAGTTTAGGATTAATACCTTTGAGTCAAGGACTCATTTTCAAAAGTTCTGAGTCAGTTAAACGAATAGATACAGACAATATAACACATAGCACAGCAGTGGATTACAAAATAAGGTTACAGAGGGTTGCACATAAGAGTCTAGGTTTCACTAGTACATAGGAGTCAAACATTGTAAGTTTCACTAGTACATAGGAGTCTAACACTGTAAGTAACAGCACTAAGTGTGGGCATAGTAGTGTTAGAAACAGGAAAGAGGGGGAGAGGCCAGGGACTGAGTCTCCGCTGGGTAGTACAGGGGGCAAGTGCGGCATGGACAATTGCCAGAGTGGTAGGCTGAACTCACCAGTGGTGGCCAGGGGTGGGTTGGAAGCAGCTCAAGGTAAGCATTGTCAGATGTTCACGTATGTAGTTGATGGAGTGGGCGATCCGTGGGGAGGGGGAGGTTGACAATTTATTGTAGTGTAGACTATGCAAGGTAGGTATTTTGTGGGTAGGGGGATATGTTGAAGAGAGCGGGAGGAGGAGAGTGCAGAGGGCAGTGGTTTGGTGGTTAGAGCCAAGGGGTGTGTGGGATAGCCTAGGGGCCCTGAGCATAGGCTAAGTGTGGCAGACACAGATTTTTTTCATTTTTAGTGCTTTCAGGCCTTCCAACATTCTTTTTTTTCAGTAATGAGAATGCAGCTGGATCCTCTCTTACACTCCCCTCCATTTCACTTGCAAAGTCTGACAGTGGGCCCGCCTCTTGTTTTGTAAAAACTTAAAATAATTTATTAAGTAAATTTTACTCCCCTAATTCCATTCCTCCCCTCTCCTGTCTAATCATAACTATTTGTTCTTTAGTCTTGCACTTCTACTGTATATATTGAAAATAAATTTTGCTTACACAAGGGATGTGTGACATTGTCATGCATTAACATGATGATGTCATGAACCACTTACTACTAGCACTAGTTTGAAAAAGTTAAAAGGGTGAAGAGAGATGTGTTGCTGGCAGCCATTTCACAAGAAGAATAAATTACTTACCATAGTAATCATGTTTCTTCCAAGGGAATCTTACTGTATTCTGACAGATGCATTATGGTCTCGCCATAGGACTGCCCTGGAGCCGAAATGGTTAATAAAACCTATGCTAAAGATGGAATGCTAGGCTAAAGCTCGATTTTAAAACCACTGTCCCTGGAATACATCCTGCAACTGTCAGACTGTTACGGAGTATGCATAATCAATGACTGAGAGGGACCTGGGGGTGGTGGTGGACGTCAAGAAGAACAACTCTGAGACTTGTAGGAGAGCAGCGGCCAAAGCCAACAGAATGCTGGGATGCATCGCTAGGGTAATTACCTCCAGAAGGAGGGAAGTGATACTCCCTCTGTATAACTGCTTGGTTAGGCCACACCTCGAGTACCGAGTGCAGTTTTGGAGGCCACACTTAAAAAGAGACACTGCACTCCTGGAAAGGGTCCAGAGGAGGGCACCAAAATGATCTCTGGACTGGGGGAAAGGACCTATGGGGAGAGGCTCGAGGAACTCAATATGTACACACTGGAGGAGAGAAGGGACAGGGGGACATGACAAAGGTCTTCAAGTACATAAAGGGGATAAATAGGGGAGGCTTAGTCGGGGTGTTCCAAAAGAAGGAGGAGGGGGCAACTAGAGGGCATGGGTGGAAGCTGGAGTCGGGGGAGAATCAGGGGGGAAAGAAGGCAGTGCTACTTCACTGAGAGGGTGGTGGAACCATGGAATGTGCTGCCCAGAGGACTAGTGGAGGTGGAGGCTGTGGAGGGGTTCAAGAGAGGTTGGGACAGGTATAGAGGATAGGTTGTGCTGGCAAAGCCCTTACAAGGGGAATACCCTGGGCTGGAAATGGAGAATCCCGAGGGGGGGGGACTGTAGGGTCAGCTCCAAGGTTGGGGGCTGACTAAATCAGCAGACACGAAACACTGTTAGGCTTACTCTGCTGGCTTTTTAGTATGTTAGCATAATAGCAAGCTATCTAAACTATCCTAATAAATAACTAACACCCACCAAAAGCAAACAATCCCCTTTTATTTAAAAGTGTGGGCATCAGTAAAACTCAAGTCACAAATGCCCCAATCAAGAAACACTCACAAGTTTCAAACAGCATGGACAGTTGTAGTGCAATGCCCATAGGTTCTAGTAGGGGAGGTAGGGTGGAAGCTCAGAATACAGTAGGGTTCCCTTGGAAGAAACAAGATTACTATGGTATTTTTTTTCTTCAAACCCCAGGAAATCTTACCATATTCTGACATATGCAGACTACCTAAGCAGTACCTTTGGGGGAGGGCAGAGAACCTATTTAGGAAACAGGCTCTACAGTACTGCTGTACCGAATCTGGCATCACTTCTGGTGTGGGTATCCAGGCTATAGTGTTTAGTAAATGTGTGAACAGTTTTCCAGGTAGCTGCGTTATACATTTCCAACAACGGAATATCTCTTGCAGCTGCTATAGAAGCAGCTGTACCCCTTGTAGAGTGGGCCCTAAGGCCCACAGGAGGCTCTTTGCCTACTTTGCTGTAGCAGAATTGAATACATGCAACAATCCATTGTGCAATGGTCCTCTTCGAGGCAGGTTTGCCCTTGCCCATCTCTCCAGAAGTCAGAAAGAGCTGAGTACTATCCTGCCTGTGATTCTTAGTATGATCAAACCAGTAACTGTTAGCCCTCTTGATATCTAGGCTCTGCAGCCTACATTCCCCTGAACTGGAATGGTCAGTGAAAAAGACTGGCAAAGTGATGGACTAATTTAGGTAAAAGTCCGACACCACCTTGGGGAGAAACTTCCTGTTAGTCCTGAGGACTACCTTGTTCCTATGGACTGAAATGTAATTTGGCTCTGTGTGCAGGGCCTGGAGCTCACTAATTCTCCTGGTTGAGGTGATGGCTATCAGGAACACCATCTTCCATGTCACATATTTAAGCTCTGCTGAAGACATAGGCTTGAAGGGTGGCTACATTAGCTGGCCAGTGCATATATTGAGGTCCCATGCAGGAGTTGGCTCCCTGTGTGGGGGATGGAAGTGTAACAGACCTTTGAAAAACTTTCTAAATACCTGGTTAGCAGTCAGAGATGAGCCCTTACCCACTGAGAGGGAAGTAGAGACAGCTGCCTGGTGTACCTTAAGGGTAGATGGCCTGAAGCCAAGCGAATGAAGGTGTGCCAAATAATCCAAAATGAATGGCAAGCCCGCCTGGCTACAGTCTATATGTTTTTGATGGCACCAAATAGAAAACCTCTTCTGGTGTCAGCGTGGCTCAGTTGATAGCACATCCGCCTCTGGACCAGAAGGTTGTGGGTTCTCGTTCCACATCGGGATTGGACTTGCACCTAAAAATCACCGGCATCCGAGGTAGGTATTGGGGGTGCCACTGGGGTGCCGCCCTTGATGAGACGTTAAAACCGCTGTCCTTCTTGCCCACTTGGTGTTGTCCAGGGTGTCCAGGTGGAAGTAAAGAACCCAGGGCACTCTTTGCAAAGAGCAAGGAGCATTCCTGGGGTCCTGGCCAACATTCCACTTCCCATAAACCAGTTCATGCAATTATTCAGGCTGTGTGGGTGATGATGTGCGATATGGCCGCCACCACACATTCAGTCACTTCACTACCAGTCTAGCATTGCTTGTAAAGCACTTTGGGATACTGTGTATGAAAAGCGCTATATAAATACTGATTCTTCTTCTTCTTCACTTAGAGGTGTAAGTTTTCCTAGTAGAGGGTTTTCTAGAAACTCTGAGGACCTCCAGAACCCTTCACAGAGGTGTAGGTCAGCATACTGTAAGTCCTCATAGCCAAGCCTTGAGCCTGAGGGACTGGATATTGGGGTAAAGGATCCTGTCCTGTGAGAAGGTCAGTAGGTTGTACCTCCTGGGGAGGGAGATTGGTCTGGATACTGACAGGGTCAGGAGCAGTGGATACCAGGGCTGCCTGGCCCAGTCTGGAGCTATGAGGATCCCTGTTGCCGGCTGAACCCTGAGCTTGTTCAGTACTCTGAGCAACAGGGGAAATGGAGGGAAGGCATACAGAAACTTCCCTGTCCAATCCAATAGTAGTGCAACCAGAGGCACTGTGCCCAGTGCAGGAGGCCTGCAACAGAACTGTGGCAATTGGTGATTGTCTGGGGCTGCAAAGAGGTCCACCTCTGGGGTGCCAGACCTTCTGAACACAATGTGCAGGATTTGCCTGTTTAGTGACCACTCGTGGCGATTCTGGTTGATCCTGCTGAGGGCATCTGCGAGGACATTGTCCTTCTCAGGGAGATGAGCTGCTGATAGGGAGAACCCCAGGGGAGTAGGCCAAATTCCATACTTTTATGGCCTCTGTACACAGGGGTGATGACCTTGTGACCCCTTGCATGTTGATGTAGTACACTGTGGTTATATTGTCTGTTCTGACTTGAACCACCTTGCCCTGCAGCATTGAGCCAAAGGACTGAATGCCTAGATACAATGCTCTGAATTCCAGCAGGTTTGCATGAAGCAGAGACTCCTGCTGGAGCCAAGTACCATGTGCAGTGTGCTCCCCCAGATGTGCACCCTGTCCTAGGAGGGAGGTATCCATTATTAGCACTGCTGTTGGTGGTTGCTGAAGGAAAGGCACACCTCCTCTGAGGCTGTCCTTTTCCTGCCACCACTGGAGTGCTTGAAGAACAGTTCCTGCGACTGGCACCATCTTTGACATGAAATCCCTTTTCTGCGACCAGTGAGATCTGACATGGAACTGAATATCCCTCATCTGGAACCTGACACTGTTGCTGCTGATGCAGCCATGTGTCCCAACAGCTGGAGAAAGTACCTTGCTGGTCTGGAAATATGCAGTTGGAAGGAGCTGGACAACTGTACGAGGCTGTCCACCGTCCCCTGATGGAGGAATGCCTTTCCTCTTAGTGTGTCCAATTCTGCTCCTATAAATTCCAGGAACTGAAGTGGTCTCAGCACTTACTGCTTTTGGTTTACTTGGAAGCCTAAGGGCTGCAGGGTATCCTGAGTGGTGGTCAGTGCATCTTTGACCTGCTGGGGGGACTGGTCTACCACTAGCCAGTCATCCAAGAATGGGAAGACTGTAACTCCCTGCCTCCTTAAGTATGCTACCACTACTGCTAGTCACTTTGTAAACACTCTTGGAGCAGAAGTTGGGCCGAAAGGCATGGCTCTGAACTGGTAATGGCCTGCTGGCAATCTGAACCTGAGGTACTTTCTGTGAGACTGCCTGATAGGAATATAGAAGTAAGCATCCTTTAAGTCCAGGGATGCCAGCCAATCTCCTTGCCTGAGTGTAGAGAGAATGGTAGCCTGAGTGACTATTTTGAACTTTGGCTTTGTCAAATGCCTGTTTAAACGTCTGAGATCCAGTATGGGTCGCCACTCCCCTGTTTTCTTTAGAGTGAGTGAGTAAGTATCTTGAGTAACATAGAAACATAGACTTTGACGGCAGATAAGGACCGCTTGGCCCACCTAGTCTGCCCATTTCCCTACCTATTGGATAGGCCGCAGATCCTAGTTAACCAACAGCCTATTTCTTCCCACCCCCCACAAGAATTGCCTTATGTCTGTCCCATGCATTCTTGAATTCTTCCACAGGTTTAGACCCCACAACCTCATCAGGAAGGCTGTTCCATGCATCCACCACCCTCTCTGTGAAAAAATACTTCCTCACATTGCCCCGGAACCGCCCTTTAAATTGTGTCCCCTTGTTCTTGCACATCTCTTTTTCTGAAAGATGCTACCCTCTTGGACTTTTTTGATTCCACTGAGGTACTTAAAAGTTTCATCATGTCCCCTCTCCTTTCTTTCCTCAAGGGTATATATAAGCCCGCTTAGACTCTCCTCAGACGGCTTCTCTTGCAGACCCTGCACCATTTTAGTTGCCCTCCTCTGACTGCCTCTATCCTGTCTATGTCCTTATGGAGATGGGGTCTCCAGAACTGGACGCAGTACTCCAGATGGGGTCTCACCAACTGTCTGTACAGAGGATAACAACTTCTGTTTTCTGCTGGTGATGCCTCTCCCTATGCATCCCAGTATACCCCCAGCCCTCCCTACTGCCTTCTCACATTGCTTGCTAACCTTAAGGTCATCTGATATGATTACCCCCAGGTCCCTTTCCTTATTTGTTGTTGTTGCTACCTCCCCCCAACTGTGTAATCTTCCCCTAGGTTCTTGTTTCCCAGGTGCATTATTTTGCACTTCTTTGCATTGAATCCTAGCTGCCATACTTCTGAACATTCCTCCAACCTTGCCAAGTCCCTTCTCATCCTTTCCATGCCTCCTTGTGTATCAACCCTGTTGCAGATCTTTGTGTCATCTGCAAGAGGCATACTTTTCCTTCCAGTCCCTCTGCAATGTCACTTATAAAGACATTAAAAAGGACTGGATCCAGTACTGAATCCTGCTGTACCCCACTAGTAACCCCTCTTTCTTCAGAGTGGACTCCATTTACAATTACCTTCTGTGTCCTGTTGTCCAGCCAATGTTTTACCCAGGCTGGTTAATTTGACTATTAATCTTTTGTGTGGAACTGTGTCACATGCCTTGCAAAAGTCTAGGTAGGCCAAGTCCACAGCCCCTCCCTGGTCTACTACTTTGGTCACCCAGTCAAAGAAATCTATTAGGTTCGTCTGACATGACCTTCCCTATGTGAACCCATGCTGCCTTGGGTCCTGTGCCCCACTGGCCTCAAGGTACTCAACAATTCTTTCCTTCAGAAGTGACTCCATCACTTTCCCTACCACAGAGGTCAAACTGACAGGTCTGTAGTTTCCTGCCTCTGTCTTGGTCCCACTTTTGTGAAGGGGAATCACATCCGCCTTCCTCCAGTCCTCAGGTACCACACCATCCTCCCATGATTTATTAAAAAGAGTAGTCAGTGAGTTTACTAGTTCCCCTTAATTCTTTTAGAATTCTGGGGTGAATTCCATCAGGCCCCATTGCTTTGTCCACCTTCAGTTTTAGGAGTTCTTGCAGAACCCTTTCTTTTGTGAAAGGGCTGGGATCGAACCCCCTATCAAGAGTGCTTCTGTTAATTGGATTAGGCACTTCCCTCCTCTTTTGTGAATACTGAGCAGAAGTATTCGTTCAGTATCCCTGCTTTTTCACTGTCCCCCTCTGCCCACCCACCATTCATTCTATTCAGCCTCACTATCCCTCCCTTTGTCTTTCTACGCTCTCTGATGTACCTATAAAAGGTTTTATCCCCCTTCTTAACCGAGTTGGCTATCTTTTCCTCAGTTTGGGCCTTTGCTATTCTGACTTCCCTCCCTGCTTCCTTCTGCCTTAACTGGTACAGCTCTCTGTCCTGCTCCTTCTGTGTTTCCTTATACTTTCTGAATGCTATCTTTTTCTCCCTGACTTTCCCAGCCACCTCTTTTGAGAACCATAGTGGCTTTTTCTTTCATTTTGATTTGTTTATTTGCTTCACACAAAGGCTTGTTGCCTCTGTGATGGCAGTTTGGATGATTCCCCATTGTTGCTCCACCCCCTCCTTCTAGCCTGTTCGCTAGTGCTTTTCTGAGGCACTCTCCCATCTTGCCAAAGTCAGTCTTCCTGAAGTCCAGTACCCTCACTTTTGTATGGCTTGACTCTGTAGCTGAGTTTAATGTGAACCACACTGCTTGAAGGTCACTTGTTCCCAGATGGCAACCCACTTCTAGATCTGAGATCCTCTCACTGCCCCCATTTGAGAGTACGAGGTCTAAGATTGCTCTCTCACGAGTGGGTTCCGAAACTAGCTGTCTGAGGCCTGCCACCTGTAGGCATCAAGAATGGCCTGCTGTTTGGATGTGGCTGCAGCAAATGTGCTCCAGTTAACATCTGGCATATTCAGGTCTCCCATCAACAGTATCTCCCCTTTCTCTGCCATCCTAAGAATGCCTTCTATCATATCCTTGTCCATTCCCTCCCCCTGACATGGGGGTCTGTACACAAGCCCTGTGCAGATTGTGGTGCCCTTTCTAGTCTCCAAGGTGACCCATAGTGCCTCCTCTCCTCTCCTCCCTGTTTACTCTTTTGTTCAGTTGCTTTTATCCCTTCCTTTACATAGAGAGCTACTCCTCTCCCTCTTCTCTCCTGCCTGTCTCTCCTGCAGGTTATGTACCCTGGTATGTTAACATCCTAGTCATGGTTCTCTGTGTACCAGTAGAGTCCCTTTCCCTTTTGGGCCAAGGGAACAGGCTCCACTGCCTTCTCCTGAAGGCATTTTGCTACTTCTGCCTCCAATAGAATTGCTTCTGATGGGGTGGCAGGTCTGAAAATTCTTGCCCTCAGCCTGGGTAAGACATTGAAGCCGAGAGCAAGACTCTGGCTCACTACCTCCAGGATCCACTTGCCTGCGGTGATGGATTTCCAAGCCTGAAGGTAGTGAGCCAGCCTGCCTCCTACTGGGAATGGGGAGGTGACCCTGGTAGACCCCTCAGGGGGTCTGCCTTGCTTGTGCACTTGGCTGGGAACTAGGGCCAGCTCAATTGCTGCCCCTGCCTCTGAAGTATCCTCTCTGTGGCTGATAGGCTGAGACAGCCTGAGTCTGGAAGAAAAGTCTGTAGTGGGTTCTACCCCTTCCCCTTTACTCTGGTACTTCTGAGGTGTTGCTGCCTTTTCCTTAGCAGCAGCACTCTTGCAAGCCACCTTGTATTCATCCATCTTTTTCATACAGGCCTCTGTATGCTGACCAAAGAGGGATGTGGGCTCGAAAGGAAAATCTAAGGCCTTTGCCTGGGTGCCCTGGGATAGATTAAGTGGGCTTTAGCCAAGCAAATTTCCATAGGGACATTGAAGTTGCTATCAGTCTGGATGCAATGTCATTGGCATCCTTTGCCATCTGAAATTGGTACTTGGAAGCCTCTATGCTCCCCTTTTTGCAGCCTCAGCTAGGTCAGATGCCATGGGAGCAGGGCAGGCCTAAGCAATCTCCAAAACTGTATTCCAGAGACTTTTCTGGTATCTGGAAACATAAGCCATATAAGTGGCCTGCCTAATGGCCAGAGAAGAACCCAAGTAAGACTTCTCGGCTATAGAATCCATTTTCCTAGAATCTTTATCAGGTGGGTGTGATGCCAGAAGAATGCTTGCCTTATCACACGCAGCAGCCTGCACCACCCTTTCATGACTGGGATGCCCAAACAAGAACTCAGTTGCAGCCTTGGCCACCCAGTATTTCTTATACATCTTCTTGTCCACTGGGGAAATGGAAGTGGGGGTTTGAAAAACTCTAGTGGCTTATCTCTTTAGGGACTTATGGAGGGGTAGTAGCAACTTCCTAGTTGCTGGTACATCCATCATTTCCATGTGATCTGGCTCCTCCTCCTCCTCTGTAGATTCCTGTGTGGAGAGGTCCAGAGTCTGTGCCACCTGCTTCATGAAAGCAAAATGTGAGGTAAAATCCTCAGGTCCCTTATCAGGGGAGTCAGGGCATTGAGGATCAGGGGAAATATCTGGTTCAGGGGGCTCCCCAAAATCCTCATCATCATCATCATCATCACCACCACCACCACCATCACCAACATAAGTATCAGGGTAATGTTCAAAGGAACCAGGAACCAAGGAGGGACCCAAAGTTTGAACCGATGGAGGAAGTGAACCGGGTCGCGGAACCAGAAATGAGGTACCAGTTTGCAGTGACTGGATTATCCTGATGGCATTAGCAAGCTCCTCGGCAGTAGGAACCAGCGAATTTGTCGGTTGCGGTTCCTTCCTGAGTGCTTTTCCTTCTTCTTCTTTTTAGCAGATGTTGCCTGTTCAGTGCCAGTCTCTGAGATTCACTTTCTTCCAGGGAACCTTCACCCTTGTCATGGGGCTGTTCATCCAGTTCCTTAGGTTTTACTTTAGGGTGAGAAGGAGTCGGTTTATCCAAGGCCAGGTCAGCAGCCTTATCGGACATCTTTTCCCTCAGTCGGTTCACTTGCCTATCAAGCGTGGACTGGGGAAAGTTTTTATAAATTCCACAATCTGCATTCAGGTGGTCAAATCCTAGGTAGAAAACACAAATTAAGTGCGCATCAGCTTTAGCAAATGGTTCACCACACTCTGTGCAATGATAAAAACCCATAAGGCTGGTTCTTTTCTTGGGTTGTGACATAACATACAGCACCCCTTGAATTTGGTTTCTCCGAGTCAAATACACACACTTGTAAACAAAGACTTCTCTCTTTTTTTTTTTCCTGCAGTCGGTTCGGCGACCGAAGCGAGAACCAAGAGTTACCCCGTTTCGCAACACCAATTAAATGTAAATAAGAAACCAGCTGTAAGAAGTCAATTTTTAAAGATATTTAGCTATGAAAATATAAACAAAAGGTTGGTTTCTTCCTAGTTCAGTAGAACCGGCAAGAAACCAAAAACTTACCGAAAAAACACTAAATCTAGACTAATCTACCTGTAATTCCGAGGACAGTGCTTTAAAAATGAAAAGAAATAATCGTTACTTAAAAAAAAAGTGAGAAAATAATATCTTAAGAAAGATGAAGAACAGCTCTCCGAGGCATCTTACTTCGGCAAGCGGAAGAATCTGACAGTTGCAGGACGTACTGTATTCCAGGGACAGTGGTTTGAAAACCGAGCTCGTGCCTAGCATTCCATCATTAGCATAGGTTCTATTAACCATTTTGGCTCCAGGGCAGTCCTATGGTGAGACCATACTGCATATGTCAGAATACAGTATGATTTCCTGGGGTTTGAATACTGAGTTTATGATAAAAAGATTTAAATAAACTTTAGCAAGTATTTGCACTTCAACTAAGGAATTTATTCTTTTTATACTGAAGGGGTGGAAGAGCATGTGAGCTCACTCACAGTCTAAAAGTGAGAGAGAAAGTGTTAGGATACATATAAAAAGGTATCCATAAAATATGAAGAGCAATGTTTAAAATGAATTATGAACATGGAGACTAATAAGATGCTTACCATTGCTCTTTTTAGAAAGTGATACAGCCGATAAGATAAAGACTTGATAAAGGAAACTTGGCTTGAGAATCCAAATATTAAGGTGAAGTAACACCATCTTATATTTATAAAATTATTATTCAATGATTAGACCAGCTAATGAAAGTTAAAACTTTTTTTTCTGTAGCTGCAAGCTAAAAAGAAAGAAAAACAAACAGAACAGACAGAAAAACAAACACACTAGAAAGCTGTAACAGGTAATTGTACAGTTTATTTTCTATTTTTTTTAGTATACAATCTGGAAGTCCATAGTTAGCTTAAATTCTCCTATTAGAGAAATAATTTATGGAGAATAAAATTGTTTGAAACACAATGATTTTAATTTATTACATGTTTAATGGATTTATATGTGATGGAACAAAGAAGTTATACATATTTTAAACTGCTTGCCTCTGAATAGTATTAACTATATTTTGTTAAAATAAGTAACAGAGTACTTGTCTATTTATTTTAAAGTCATATTTCCTGAAGACTACACCTCAGTAGAGAGGGCTCAAAGGTACTCAGGGACAAACTGGAGGAGAATGTAACCAATGAGCTGAGTTTAAACTATTAAGTGCGGCCAGCAGGCCCACAGACTCTGGGATAAGAAGGTCAATAGACCTCCCCCCCATACTGGCAGATGTAATCAGGAGGGTGGGTATGGAGGGGAAGTGGAACAATTGGTAATGGGGGTGAGGGGGAAGAGTACAGAAGAGAGACATGTTAGGAAAAGAACAGAAGGAAGAGAAAGAGGTGCAGAGTCAAGGTGGAGGGTGATGTCACTGAACGCTCAAAGTCTCGGTAACAAGATGGCAAACCTGCAGATGCTGTTAGCTATGGGGAAGGTAGACATAGTGGCAATAACTGAGACCTGGGCCACACCACACCATGACTGGTACTTCTCAATTTCTGGATACAAACTATACAGGAAAGACAGGCAAAGGGGGGTGGCAGTTTATATCAGGGAAGGGATAACATGCATGAGTGGGGGAGATGGAAGGGGGGTGGAAACATTGTGGCTTCAGCTATGGTCTAATAGATAGAAGAACGTGAGGCTGGGGGTCATCTACAGACCTCCCAACCAAGAAGAGGAAAGGGACAGGGAGATGAGTTTGCAATTGCTGGAAGCTGCAGGAAAGGGAGAGGTGGTAGTGGTGGCGGACATTAACCTGCCCAAAGTGGACAGGAGCATACCAGCCACATCCTGGGTCAGGAGTCAGGGGATCCAAGATGCAATGCAGAGTGGGTTCCTGACTCAGAGCATCATAGACCCCATCAGGAAAGGCACAATCCTTGATCCAGTGCTCACAAATGGGGAACACATTCAAGAGATAATGGTCAAGGAGCATCTGCGTGGTAGCTGCCATAGCACAGTGTGGTTCAGGTTGGATATGGGCAGGGAAAGCATCCCCACTAAGACCACAATCCTGGATTTCAAGAGGACTGGCTTCAGGAAGATGGGTGAGGTGCTAAGAAGGCACCTGATGGGTGTCAGAGAGGATATGGGGGTTGACCAAAAATGGACTATCATCAAAGAGGGAATTACTGACTGCCACAACGAAGTGTGTTAGGCTCAAGGGGAAGAACTTCAGAACCAAAGCACCCTGTTGGTTCACCTTTGAGGTTTCCCAAGCAGTGAGAGACAAGAGGACAGCCTACAAGAGATACAGAAAGACCGAGAGTGAGGTGGATAAGGAAAACTACCTAAGGTTGGCCAAGATGGCAAGCAAGATAGCACGTCAGGCTAAGGCACAGAAAGAGCTCCAAATAGCTGAGGAATCAAAAAGGGGAGAAAGCCTACTTTCATTACGTAAGCAAAAAAGGGACAAGAAGGACGGGATTGTTAGGCTTAGGAAAGGGGATGGACAGGTAGAGGAGAATGGGGGAAAGGCTGAGGTACTGAACGAATACTTCTGCTCTGTCTTCACTAGGGAAAAAGATGGACCGGTGCCTACAGGGAGGAGAAGGGGAGCAGTGTGGGGGGGGGGGGGATGGATGAGATGATAGAGGAGGACAGAGTGAGTGAGGGGCTGCTAGCACTGAAGGTGGACAAGCCACCAGGCCTGAATGGCATACTTCCAAGGGTAGTGAGGGAGCTGCCATGGGGAGCTTGCAGGCCTGTTCAATAGTTCTCTGGAGTCAGGTGTGGTGCTGCAGGACTGGAGAATGGTACATGTGTTGCCCCTCTATAAGAGTGGTCCTAGGGATGATCCATGGAATTACAGTCCTGTTAATCTGATCTCAATCGCGTACAAGCTCATGGAGACCATACTTAAGGAAACTTTTGAAAGGTATCTAGAGAAGAATGGTCTCCAGGATGAGAGGCAGCATGGGTTTGTGGGAGAGAGAGATCATGTTAAACAAATCTGATTGACTTCTTTGACTGGGTCACTAAGGCAGTGGACAAGGGCCAGGCAGTAGACATTCTTTATCTGGACTTCAGCAAGACCTTTGATTCTGTGCCCCACAAGAGGTTGATCAGGAAGCTGGCAGATCTTGGGGTTGGGGAGAAAATGACCAGGTAGATAGAAAACTGGCTGAGGGACAGGACTCAGAGAGTGGTGGTAGGAGGAGAGTTATCCAGCACCAGAGAAGTCACCAGCGGGGCCCCACAGGGCTTGGTGGTGGGATCGGTGCCTATTTGCAGATGACACCAAACTCTGTGGGAGGGTAGACAGAGTGGAAGAGATAAAAGGCCCATGGGAGGACCTGAGAAAACTTGAGAGATGGTCAGGGACCTGGCAATTTGGCATCAATGCTAAGAAATGCAAAGTTATGCACGCTGAAGCCAGGAATCCAAGGACAGAGTACTACCTGGGAGGGTGTGGGGAGTGATGATCACTAGCAACCTGAAGCACTCCATGCTGTGCAAAAATGCAGCAGCAAAGACAAACAAGACGCTGGGTCATACTGCCAAAGGAATCAGCAGTAGGCAGAAGGCGTTTATACTGTTTCATCAGCAAGCATTTAAGCTAGGCAAGGAGGGTGGTGGAAATAAGCTGAGTGAAGCAAACAGACCCCCCAACAAAATGATACAGATGGCAGAGAGGACCATAAGGTTGAGAAATCACGAAAAAATAACTAAAACCAAAATAGGTAAAAATATAGAGAAAAGGCAGAATGGGAATAAGGACAAGAGGGGTATGGAGGAAAGACATGGGGATAGGAGGGGAGTTATTAGGAGATTAGGCAGTAACAACTGGAAGGCCAAGTACACAACTGCCAACAGTCTGGGAAACAAAATCCTAGACCTAGTGGCCCTGATGGCTGAGGCAGACCTGGACATTGCTGCTGTTACTGAGACATGGTTCACGGGGAACCATAACTGGGATATGACAATACCAGGTTACACACTATTTAGGAGAGACAGGGTGGGTAAAAAAGAAGGAGGAGTGGCTATGTACATCAGGGAAGGAATCAAGGCAACTGAAGTACAGGGAATGCAGAGAGAGGGGGAAGCACTGTGGATCACCCTGGAGACACGAAATGGCACTGCCATTCAAACTGGTGTTATCTACAGACCTCCCACACAAGGGGAAGAGCTGAACAGAGTATCTGTAGAAGCCATCCACAGAATGACAGCTAAAGGAGAGGTGCTGCTGATAGGAGACTTCAGTCTACCGGATGTGGATTGGAGCAACCAGGCTGCAGCCTCAGCCAGGAACAGACACATCCTGGAAGCCCTGAAAAGGGCATGCCTAAGACAGCTAGTGATGGAGCCTACCTGAGAGGGAGCGACTTTGGACCTGGTACTCACCAATAGGGACAGAATTGCAAACGTAAAAGTGGGGAGCCATTCGGGATCAAGTGATCACAGTACGGAGTGGTTCAATGTGGAAACAAGAGTCAAATCACATGAAAGCAAGGGTCCTGGATTTCAGGCAGGCCAACTTTGCAACGACAGGGAAATGCCTTATGAAATCACTGGCAAGAAAGGAGAAAGGGTGGTGGAGGAACAATGGGAGAATCTTAAGAGAGCTATAGTGGAGGCAACAAGCCATTGTATTAGGCAAGTAAGCAAAACAAACAGAAATAAAAAAACGCAATGGTTCTCAAAGGAGGTGGTCCAGAATGTAAGGGTGAAAAGGGTAGAATTCAGGAGGTACAAAGAAACACAGAGAGAAGAAGACAGGGAACTGTGTCTAGAGAAGTAGAGGGAGGTGAGGAAAGCAGTCAGGAGTGCAAAGGCGCAAACAGAAGAAACAAGCATTTGTCAATACCGAATGTTTCCTTGCATGGTGTATGTAGCAGGACTGTATTAAAGTTACAAGCCTGCATTTGCAAACTGCAATGTAGCCTCATAACTTTGTTGTGTTTTTATATTTTTACACCAAATTTTCAACATAGCCTTCTTGTGACCCCATCTCATGAACAGTGTTGGAGAAAATTTTCAACTCCTGCCCAAAAGGTGACTTCGAGCAATGACTGTGAAATCACCTTTCAGGACAGAGTTACCTAACATCACTTGCACTACTCATGAGGCAGTGTCCCCAAAAAAGGTATATTGAAAATTTGGGGCAAAAATATTGAAAAATGCCCAAGTTATGCTACTAAGTTCAAACCCCCACTGAAATACATTGAGCCACATACCTGATTTCCTCAGTTCGCAATATGAAGTTGAAGATTGAAGAAGTCTGCGGTGTGGAGAAGATCACGGTGTTGGACTCCCACTGGGTAAGTAAGGGCTTGGGGGAAGCATGAGTGGTGGGTGCTGAGGGCGAGAATCAGGTGGGTGAACTAATGGTGCAGACAACGATGGACAGTTTTCTGTTTTACAGGGCCCACCATCAAAAAAAAAAAAAAAACAACAACAAAATGACAAGGGACGGTTTTCTATATTGCAAGTGATGACAGTGGGGAATTGGGCGCCCCCAGTGTCACTGTTGCATTTATGGGGGTGTATGCTGAGAGGGTGGGTCAGGGGGGGGGGAACAGTAATAAAGAAAAGAAAAAACAAATGGGACAGGGAATGGAGGATCAGGGGTGGGACAGCACACAGAGGGAGGAAGCGGGAGGGTTTTGCAATAGTTCACTTCTTTCAGAATTGCAATTTGCCTCCCACTGTGTACAACAGCTGCAAGAAAAGGGGTTGAAAGCAAACACAACATTAAAGGCATAATTCCACAACTATAGGAGAAAAGAAACTTGACAAAATGGAAGCAGAAGCCCCATCTGTCTCGACACCAGCTTATGTGACAAAACCCACTGGTGTCTCCCCAACAGCATGCTACCTCCAGCACTGTCAGCTGCACATATGGTGTACATTCACAAGACAATACTGGAGGAAGGTGATCCATAACAAACTAAGTGCAAGCACCACATCTAATGCACGCTGCGCAATAACTCATTCAGAATACTTTCAGTTGTACAGCATCCTCTGTGCATTGAAAAATAGGGTTCTGCATGATGTTTGAAAGGAAACTAGCAAAAGATACAAGGAGAAGCATGAGAAGGAGAAATTAGGGACTATCAGGGCAAGCTCAAGGAAGAAAAGGGGCTTGTCAGGACGGTAAAGGCAGACAGAGCTGTACATCACTGATGGAGTCAAAGGGGAAAAATAATTCTTTAGGTGCATCAGAGAAAAAAAGAAAGATGGGGATCATCAGAGAAAAAAGAAAGATGGGGGGATCATCAGACTATCAGAGGAGGGTATGGTAGTAGAGGAGACAAGTAGAAAGATACTGTTTTAAATAACTACTCTTACAGTTGGCCCCATGGCACCAGGCTATAGGGGATTGCTTGGCACACTGGTGAACCAGGTTCGCATCCCAAGCCCGGGGCGACGGAAGTGGAGGCTGGCAAGGAGGTCTCAAAAGCGTCCTCTGGACGCTTTCCTCCCCGGAGGGGTCTTGGACGCACCACCCTTTGGCGGCTCCTGGTGGCGGGTTTGCATGCGCTTTGTGTGTCGTAAACAACACATTGCACGCACGGTATCTCCGGCAGAACCACGGCATGCGCTCAAAGTGTAAGGGGGAACAGAAACTAGAAAAATGGTTGCCTAGCCACCAGATGATGGTGGCCCATCCTCCCGTCACTGCAGTAGCCCAGGTAAGCCCCGTGCTGTGCCCTCGCCACCCTGGCAAAGAATGAAGAAGGTGCCTATGAGCAGTGTAAAGTTACCCCTTCCCAGTCGCCCTTGACGGGTAGAAGCCCACCCCCACCGATGAAGGGATACAGCAGGTCGGCTGAGTGGCAAGATGAGAGGCAGCACATGGGAGGATTGTGGCGGCGGGTGCTGATCACCCAAAGGAGAGGCCAGCTAGGCTGGCAAAGGAGAGGAGGTAAAAGATAATGTCAAAAAAAAAAAAAAACTACTCCTGTACCATATTTACAGAGGAGGACAAAGGGCCGTGAAGGGCCTCTACCAGAGAGAGGTGTTAAGGCCTCCACAAGGGGAGTGCAGGAAATGGAGCAGGCAGTGCTTATGGTAGACTGGGTAATATATAAGGCACCAGGACCGGATGGCTTACATGCAAAAGTGCTTTGGGAGATGTGTTCGGAGCTGACTGTACCCATGGTGGAGCTGTTCAGATACTGGTTGGAATCTGGTGTGGTAATATGCAATTGGATGTTCTGAGATGGTTCTGCTCCATGGGGGGGGCAGGGAAGATCCAGGAAACAACAGATCTGTCAATCTTACTTCCACTGTAGGTAAGCTAATGGAGACCCTGGTCAAAGAAAATCTAGTGGCCTGCCTAGAGGCAAATGGGCTCCAGGACCACAAGCAGCATGGATCTGTGACAAGATCATGTCAGACCAGCCTAGTTATAGTTTTTAGCTGGGTCAAACGGGCAGTTGATAGAGGCCAGATGGCAGATTTACTGAAGTTTCAGCAAAACCTTTGACTCAGTGCCACACAGGAGGCTACTGAGGAATCTGAAAGAATTGGGAGTGGGAGGGAATTAGTCAGATGGGCCCAGAACTGGTTGGGGGTGAGAAAACAAAGCATGGTAGTAAATGGGGTCAGGTCAGAGAATAGGTGGGTCACAAGCAGGGTACCACGGTTGTCAGTTCTGAGACCAGTCCTGTTCAATATGTTCATCAGTGATTCAGTGACCAAGGCAAAATGTGTCTTTTTGTGGATGACACAAAACTATGCTGCAGGGATGACAGCGAGGAGGGGGTGAGAGAGTTAAAGAGGGAACTGGAAAAGGTAAAGAAGTGGTCCAAAATACGGCAGTAGAGATTAAGTACCAAAAAGTGCAAAGTGAGGCACATACTGTGGGAAAGATGAAAAAATTACTCACCTTAGTAATGTTGTTTCTTCTAATGGAGTCTTGCTATATTATGACTAATGCAGTTTGTCCCACCATTAGAACTGCTCTGGAGGTGAAAAAGTTAACTTCCATGCAGTGCATGGAACTTAGAGCGCGAGCTCAGTCAAGAAAGCTCTGTCAGGGTTATTTCAAAGCCAAACCGTCAGATCTTTACAAGCAAAACTCACCAAGGCTCTGTGTGAAGCTAACCACACTAGCCAACTGGCTACTAAAATATTACATGATTTTTCTGGTCCCAACTCAAGACTCCGAGTCAGGGGACCAGAAAAATAAGATAAAATAAAATAAATAAACACAACACCCAACACCCAAACACCCCAACAAGAAGGGGTGGAAAACATAAAGGGGCATCAATAAGTGCCAACAGGGACTGCCCACCCATACCCAAAGTAGAAGTTCTGAGAGGGGCAGGTTGGGAGGCCAATATATAAGACCCATTAGAAGAAACAACATTACTAAGGTGAGTAATTTTTTCTTCAAACAACATGAAGTCTTGCTATATTATGACTAATGCAGACTACAGCAGTACCTCCAAGGAGGAGGGACAGAACCTACTAGGAATAGGTTCTGAAACACGGTTGTGTTAAACCGAGCATCCCTCCTGGCCTGGATATCCAGGGAGTAATGCTTGGTGAAAGTGTGTACTGCTTCCAAGTAGCTGCTTGACATATCTCTAAGAAAGGGATGTCTCTGGCAGCAGCTAGAGACGCAGCTGTACCTCTGGTAGAGTGAGCCCTCAGGCCTGAAGGGGAACCTTACCCAGTTTTGATAGCAAAATTGGATACAAGAGACAATCCACCTGGCAATGGATCTCTTAGTGGCAGGTCTCCTTTCCCAACCTCACCATAAGTGAGAAATAGTTGGAGGGAGTCAAACCTGTGACCCTTAGTACGCCTATGTAGTAACTTAGGCCCTCTTAACATCTGTTGTGCAGCCTCCTCACCAGAGGAGGAATGGTCAGTGAAGAACACTGGAAGTGAAATAGATTGGTTAAGGTGGAACCGAAACCACCTTAGGCAAAACTTCATGTTAGTCCTGAGGACACCTTATCCCTGTGAAAGGAAATAAAGTCAGTCTCCACTGATAAAGCCTGTAACTCACTTATGCGCCTGGCAGAAGTGATGGCCACTAGAAATACAGTTTTCAAGTCAATACTTAAGCTCTGGCCGAAGACAGAGGTTCAGGGGTTGCATCAGCTGAGCAATGCAAACATTAAGGATCCCAGGCAGGGCAGGGTCCCTGAATGGAGGGTTGGTATGAAGCAATCCCTTAAAAAACTTGGAAAATACAAGGTGAGCAGAAAGAGAAGAGGGCTTCCCTGCTGAAATGAAAGCAGAGACAGCTGCCAAATGCACTTTCAGGGTAGCTGGTCTCAGTCCCAAAGAATTAAGATGGACCATATAGTCCAAAACAGTGGGTAAATCAGCAGATTCCAGGGAAATATGCTTCCCAGAACACTATATGGAAAACCTTCTCCACTTGAGTTATAGGTAGCTCTGGTGGAAGGCTTCCTAGAAGCTTTCAAGATTTGAACACCCTGAGAAAGTTGTAGATCAGAACTCTAACTCCTCAAGAGCCAGGCCTTGAGGTTGAGGGATTTGAGATTCGGATACCAGACCTCCCTGAGCACAGGTTAACAGATTGTGGTTCCTGGGGAGACAGGGGAAGATGGATTTCAAGGACAGAAGGAGGGTACCAGGGCTGCCTGGCCAGTCTGGAGCAATCAGGATCATCTTGCAGGGCTGAGACCTGATTTTGACTAGCACCTTGAACAGGAGAGGGAAGGGGAAGGCATAGAGAAACTTCCTTCCCAATCGAGGAGAAAGGCATCCAGGGGGACTGAGCCCAACACTGGGGGCCTGCAACAAAAAAGTGGAAGTTGATGATTGTCTGGGGCTGCAAAAAGATCTATCTGAGGAGTGCCCCATCTGGCAAAAACTATCCCCAGTACTAGGGGATCCAGTGACCATTCGTGATGGCCCTGGGAAATCCTGCTGAGAGCATCTGCCAGGACATTGTCCTTGCCTGGGAGGTGAACTGCTATGAGGGAAGTGTTCAAGGAATAAGCCAGAGACCACAACTTCATCGCCTCGGTGCACAAGGCCGAAGACCGAGTGCCCCCTTGTTTGTTGATGTACCACATTGTAGTGGTGTTGTCTGTTCTGACCTGTACCACCTTGTTCTGAACAGATGCAGAAAACCTGAAGTGCCAGAAAACAGCTCTGAGTTCCAACAGAATGATGTGGAGCAGAGATCCTGAGGGACCATAACCCTGGGTGGAGAGGTCGCCCATGTGAGCTCCCCCATCCCAAGAGGGATGCATCTGTAGTAAGGGTCAAGGAGTGGGATAGAGGGACGAAGGGCACCCTTGTCTCAGATTGCTCTGATCCTGCCACCACTGAAGGGCCTGGATCAGGGTTCGAGTCACTGGGATTAACTTGGATAGGAATTCTCTTGAGACCAGAAGGCTCTCAAATGGAACTGAATGTCCCTCATCTAAAATCTTGCTCCTTGCACTACAGCTGTGGAAGCAGCCATGTGTCCTAGGAGCTGCAGGAAATGCCTTGCTGGTCGAGAGACCTGCAGAGTGAAGGACGAGGCCAGGGCACCAGGGTCCTTACCCTTTCTAGGGAAGGAAGGCTCTGACCTGCTTTGTGTCCTGTTCTGCACCTATAAAGGTGAGTACCTGGACAGGTTCCAGAACTGACTTGGAAGATTGAGAAGAAAGCCCAGAGGTAAGCAGCTGCTGGGTAACTTGCAGGTGTGATTTGACCTGGTCTGGAGACTGACCACAATGAGCTAGTCGTCCAGGTAGGGAAAGATGGCAATCTTTTGCCTTCTTAAATGAGCAACTGCTACTGCCAGACATTTTGTGAATACCCTTGGGGCAGAGGTAAGGCCGAAGGGCATTGCTCTGAACTGATAATGGCCTGAGGGCAGTTCGAATCTGAGGTACTTTCGGTGGGAGCTTCTGATAAGAACATGGAAGTAGGCATCCTTGAGGTCCAGGGAAGCTAGCCAGTCCCCTGGCCTTAGCGAGGGTAAAATCATTCCTAGAGTCACCATTATGAATTTTGGTTTTAAAAGGTGCTTGTTCAGATATCTTAGGTCCAGGATGGGCCGCCACTCTCCTGTCTTTTTTGGGGTAAGGAAGTACCTGGAGTACAGACCCTTGCCCTGGTGTAGGGGAGAAACCCTTTCTACAGCTCTGAGAGCCAGGAGGGTTGAGACTTCTGTTTCCAAGGCAAGAGTCTCTAAAGGGTTTGCAGGTGGAAAGGATCTGATTCTCATCTTTGGAAATTTTTTGAAGCTGAGAACCAGACCCTGGCTCACTACTTCCAGGACCCACTTGTCTGATGTTAAAGACTCCCAGTCCTGGGCGAAGTAAGCCAGCCTGCCCCCTACAGGTAATGGAGAGCCGGCCCTGAGCATCCCATCAGGGAGCCTGTTTGGCAGGGGCTTTAGGCTGAGGGGTGGGAGCAGGCCTGCTTGTACCCCGTCTGCCTCTCCCTCTGAAGAACCCCCTCTGAACATAGGCTGAAGAGGAGGCCTGGGTCTGGTAAAAAGGCCTGTGAAAAG
The DNA here is from genome assembly GCA_016271365.2 of Neoceratodus forsteri. NCBI lineage: Eukaryota > Metazoa > Chordata > Ceratodontiformes > Ceratodontidae > Neoceratodus > Neoceratodus forsteri. The sequence continues at coordinate 337,132,408 of CM057459.1, forward strand.
GCCTGCCCCTACCCCTGAGGGGCTGCTTCTGAGGAGTGGCTTGCCGTTCCTTGGCTTGTGCACTCCTATAAGTGGTTCTATATTCATCCATTTTCTTATATAATTCTCTGTCTGCCCCCAAACAGAGAATTTCCCACCACAGGAAAATCCATAGCCTTAGACTGGGTATCCTGTGACAAAGTAGTACACCTGAGCCAAGCCAATCTGCGAAAAGCCACAGATGCAGCCATGACTCTAGAGGATACATCATTAGAATCCACTGCAGCATGAAATTGCACCTTAGATGCCTCAATACCATCAGCAGCCACCTGCTCCTTGGCAAGCTGGCCAGGGGCCTGTTTGGCTAAGGCCATGACAGTATCCCATCTAGATTTTTGGTATCTCGCAACATAAGCCATATAGTTTGCTTGTCTGAGTCCCAAAGACGCTGCCATGTATTGTTTTTTGGCCATGGCCTCAATCTTCCTGGAGTCCTTGTCAGGAGGATGTGAAGCCAGGGGAATATTAGCTTTATCACAGGCTGCAGCCTGAACTACTCCCAACATGACTGCATTGCTGTGAAAGAAATTCTGTATCAGGACCTGACAAAGTGTACCTCCTGTCCATCTTTTATCCACAGGAGGCACAGAATTAGGAGCTTTTAAAATTTTTATTGTTTGTTTCCTAAAAGATTTATGTAAAGGAATAGACAATCTCCTGGACTCTGGGATATCCATCATCTCTACAAAGTCAGGCTCCTCTTGCTCATCCAAAGCCTCCTCTAAAGGAAGCTGGAGGGTTTCAGCAACTTTTTTATAAAACAGAAAATGAGAAGGGGACTCAGCAAGCCTAGGGGAGAGTCTCCAAAGGTCTGTCTGGGGAGATGTCCGTTCAATGGGCACATCCAGACTTTCAAAGTCACATTCACACTGATCATAATCATCCTCCCTCCTCTGGTTCATAAAACTCTCTACATCATATTCTTGAACCGTGGAACCGACCGAACCGACCTTTTGCCAGATAGTGGCGGTTCGGAGGAACTCGGGAAAGTGACTGGACAATCTGTATTGCCCTGGCTATCTCTGCAGCAGTTGGAGAAGGGATTTTGACTCACACCTGCTGACTTTCTAGTTCGCTTTGCTGGAACTGGCTCCTCAGAGTCAGCTTTACGCTTGCCGAGGAAGTCTGGCCCTGGTCAGAGGGCGACTCTCCGTTCGGTTGGCACCGAACCGGGCTGGCCATCCGGGTCAGCGGACTTTTGGCCTCTCGCTCCCTGGAGCCTACCAACTCTCTTATCTAGGGTAGCTGCAGGGAAATTCTTGCAAATCTGGCAGTCTGCATTGAGGTGGTCATACCCCAGACAATAAACACATGTGGTGTGTGGGTCAGCCTTGGCAAAGGCTTCCCCACAGACACTACAGTGTTGAAACCCAGTGGGCCCGGTTTTTCCTTTGGGTTTCTCGGACATAATGCCAGCCTAACCAAAAACTTGCCCTTTTGTTGGCAGTGCCAGGCAAGACACCCTTATCGGTTCCCAACCGTGTCACGGGTCGTGGAAAAAACCGTAATGAAATCGGTTTTTTTTAGAACCGATAAGAACCGGGAACCGCACTCTAACAAGCCTTAAAACGCTTTTAGAATGAAGTTTAAATATAATCTGATCGGTTCAAACCGAACCGATAAACATTTACAAGTTCCACACAGAAAACCTATCTATTATTACAATACCATAGACAGAGCTTGAACTGATCGGTTTACGGTTAAAATAATGAAAATCGATGTTGAATTTAACTGAGAAAAACTCTTTAAACCGAGAAAATGAACCGAGCAGCAGGAGGAATCTCCGGAGCGACTGTTCAGTGAGGCGGAGTAAAGAATCTGACGGTTTCGGTTTGAAATAACCCTGACAGAACTTTCTTAACCGAGCTCGCGCTCCAAGTTCCATGCACTGCATGGAAGTTAACTCTTTCACCGCCGGAGCAGTTCTAATGGTGGGACAAACTGCATTAGTCATAATATAGCAAGACTTTATGTTGTTTGAAGAACCCACGTCCTGAGTACTGAAGTGTGTGTGTGTGTGGGGGGGGGGGTGTTGGCCACAACATTTGAGGAAAGGGACCTTGGAATCATTATTAGTGACTCTCTCAAATAATCCAGTCAGTGCAATAAAGTAAACAGGAAGGCAACAAGGATGCTTGGATGCACTGTGAGGGATTTGAAAGGAGGAGGAAGGAGGTGTACAGGCCACTGAGGAGGCATCGCAAAAGTCAAAAGAGGGCACTCCAGAAAGGATGAAAACAGACTACACTACACTACACTTTCAGTGCTACAAAAAGTGCTGTTTTAATTTTAGTACAGATAAATATGTCAGTGCACATCTGTTACAAACAACAGCATCAGCCTCCACTTCCACTAGGCTACCCACGCCGGTGCTTCACCCAACAGAACTTCATCTGGGACATGCCCAGCATTACAGACAGACTGGTTTTAAAGTCCTGATTCTGCCACGTCATTCTGACATCATAATGTTTCAGTACAAAATACAGTGTCAAACCAGCTGTGCATTTACAAAAAATTCAGTACAGTGAATACCAACACATATTAAGTACATGTAAGATCGGGTTCATGGATTTTATAAGATTCTTTGATACAGTGGCAACAGTGGGACTCAAACCTGAACCTCATGCAGTTCTGCTACATATCAATCCACAAGGTTTTTCTCTGTACTGGGTGTCTAAACAAAACATGGGGACCAGTAATAGCCATCAGGTGACCATACAGTAATTAAGCAATAATGCACGGCAGGGTGTGGGTTCTGCAGGGATAACCTCATGCCTGGGGTGGTTGAGCACAAGGCCAGAGACCGAGTGCATCCAACCCCCCCCCCCAGAAGTGAGGTTATCCCGGCACAACCCACACTCCAGAGTGCAATATTGCTATTATACAATGGCTCTTATTTATTAATACTGTGGGGACCAAAATAAACACATGTAGATGGTTATTAGGCAGAGAAGAAGTGCTGGAACATCCCTTTTATGTGTAGGAACATCTATTTTATAGTATCAGTTGTGCAGTTTTATTTTTTAAAGAGATCCACCAACATGTGTTGTTTCACCCCTGCCACTGATTAAACAGGAGTCTGCCGGTATAAACATTCCCCAAAGAAATGCAGCCTTTAAAAAGTTATTTGCTTCGTCAAATTGTAGAAAATGGGTCCCAAGGACTTCCCGTTTTTTTTTCTCTGCCACCTAGCTCCGCCCCTGCACTCACTAGCATAATGAAGAGATGCCAATGAGAGTGCAGGGGTGCGTCCCATTATATTCAATGAGCAGCAGCTTTTAACTCAATTTTTATTAACACGATGGCCACTTGCTAATAAAACGTGGGCACCGGTTGACTACCAAGGCCCTTGGTGGATGATGGGATGAATATAGATTTGGGTTTTATGTCACATTACACTGCTTAAACAGCTCCTGTTTTTTCACCTGCTTCAGGGACAACACATGAACATATTACTGTGGTACATGGTGGTGTTTCATTATGTTTATATACAAAATGGCTTTATGGATTCCTTGTTACTGGTTACCTATACACTGATTTCACCTCCGGTTGGGTAGGGTGTAGTGGCTGGGTTTGTTTCCCTCAGTTTGGGTTTTACATTTATAGAACTGTTATTTAATACAACAGCAGATTAAGTACATATGGACACATGTTGCTACATGGACATATTAGGATAACAGTATCTCAATTACAAGGGGGTCTGTGTTAGGTTTGGGTTTTGAATGTACACATACACTAGTCACTTGTTACAGAATTGCAGATATACGATGCTTAAGACAATGTAAGTCTGAATATTCATGAGTAATATGAACTTATTGTACAGAGTTTAAGACAAATGTATCTGAACAATACTTGCACTGTGTAAATGTGTAAAACAGTTGGTGAATGCTTAATTTACACTAAGGCAGGTTGTCTTCTAACCTGTTTTTTTTTTTTACTTAGCACAAAGATATTTTCATATTTAGAAGACTTTTAACATTATTTACTATGCATTGCTTAAGCTTATTTTTCCTTGTGTTTTTTTTTTTTTTGTAGGATTGTATTTATCCCCCCCCCATGCACCCAACCGGTCTTCCCTTCAGGCCCCCACATGGATTGCCCCATCCGGCATTCTTGACCCCACCGCCCCACATCGCTGCCAGTCCAGGTATCCCTGATGTATCCCTTCGTCGGGAGGGTCCCTTACTTTCATAGGGGATGAGCCTTTCCAGCCATATCCAACGACCTTGGGTGCTGCTGAGGCGGCTTATGGAGGTCTGGGAGCCCAGGAGTGAGGATCCGGGGAGGCCATCATCTGATCGGCCAGGGCACCGTTTCCGGTATTTTTCCTCTGAGGAGAGACGTGCCATGACGTCTAAGCTGGCGCTGACATCTATCTCTCCCCAAACATCGTGGGTCAGACGTTGTACAGCACCCCCGGCCTCCGCCAGGGGTCAGCAGATGCTGAGCTGCATCCCCTTCCTCCTCCCCGGAGAAGGTGAGCTGTCGGTGGATGCTCCTCATTCTTCCCTTGGCCGGCCCTCCAGCAACCCGAGTCCATTCCTGAACCCGGGTCACCCAGCAGAAATCCAACTGCTGCGCCGGCAGGCTGGTTCCTTGTGGTTTTTAATCATTGTCATTTGCTAATGTTAGCACAGACACACACCGATGGTTTTAAAATGTAGCTTCACTTGGTTTATAGCTTTTCTCAAGGAGTGAACTTTCACTTCAGTGACATCTGACCTTTCGATAACTTTCTTTTGATGAAACTTTTGTTGTCTTTATATGGTTATGTTGTTTTTTTGAATGCAGTTTTAGCCAATGGAGGTCCTAAATAACTTTTCATCTGTTTTTTTTTTTTTTTTATGTATGATCTGGGTTTTGAGACAGTATGTTTTTCCAAAACAACTGCCATTGTTTTCTGATGAAGGATTCTGTGTAATCTGAAAGCTAAAAGCACCTGTGTTCTTTTGTAACAACTCTGTTGGTCCAATAAAAGGCATCAAATCATCTGTTTGTGTGGATCTTGTGTTACAAGGACCAATACGGCAACAGGTTTTCTCTAAATTATATGTTCAAACTAAGTCAGTGAGTGGTTATTTTAAAGAGCCACGGACACCTCAAAGAAAACTTTAAAAAACATAATAATTTGGTACAAATCTGCTTGCATTTCATTTATATTCCATATATTTCTCCTCCCCATAATTTATTACTCAGGAAATCTGTATGAATATATGATCTTTATCCCTTAGAGTTTATCTGCCTCTGTAGCTCACTCCCTACTTCTAGTCATAATCCTCTGTTGTGACATCACAGTCTGTTGCCATGACAGTAACTGTGAGGTCACAAGCAGTGCATTATAATCTCAGGTACGGAGAAAGCAAGAAGAATAGATCAACTATTAAGGAGCAAAGATCCTGTTTTCATGCAAATAACCCAAGTAATAAATAATGGGGGTGGAGAAATATAAAACTAATGTGAAATACAAGGTGGAATGTGTCTAAATATTATGTTTTGTTAAGTTCTCCTGAACGTGTCACCAGCTCTTTAACAATACTAACCAAATGTACTGGCATTTATTGTACCTATTTTTTGTAAATGCACAGCCAGTTTGACACTATTTTGTACTAAAACAATGATTATTATGTATGGCACAATCAGAACTTTAGAACCAGCCTGTTTGTAATGCTAGGTATACCCCCTAACCAAGCTCTATTTAGTGAAGCGCCAGGCGGTAACAGATTTGCACTGGCATATTTATTTGCACCAAAACAAAACAAGCACTTTTTGCAAACACAAAGTGTAGTGTTGTCTGCTTTCACCCTTTCTGGAGTGTGCAGTTCCTTTCGTTACTGTGAGTGTTGTTATCAGGACTTGGCTGGCCCTTCCAGCACACTCTTTGGTCTCAGTACCATTAATACACCCAGAATTACAAAAGAGCAAGGAATGATTGCACCAAATCCATATGTCAACAGAAATCTGTATACTACAAGAAAGCACTCACTGACTCATGGGAAAATGGGAGAGCTTTCTGGAATAACATAAACAATGTCACTGGGAAGGAGTCCAAATCACCCCCAACTGCTCTCAAAATTAATGGGAGTACTACACTGGACCAAAAAGTCATAGCCAACACTTTCAACGATGCCTTCACTGACCTCAGCAACGTCCTCCCCCGACTTTTTTCAACGACAGTGACACCTCCTCCCACCCACCAGACTCCACCCAAACCCCCCACTTCAGAGCAGTTAACAAAAATACTGTCAGGAAATACATCTCAAAAGCCATCAGCAACACCAGAGCAAGTTCTGACACACTGGACCTCAAGCTTCTGTCCTCACACTTGAGGAAGTACTGTGGCCTCTCACCAGGATCTTTAATCCCTCCCTCTCTCTCAGCCAGTTCCCAGATAAATGGAAGTCAGCAACAGTCACTCCAATCCATAAAAGCGGTGACCGAACCACTCATGGGAATTACCACCCTATCTCTATCCTTCCTTCCCTCTCTAAGGACTTGGAACAGATAGTAGCGAACCAGCTCACCGACTATCTGGGCAAATATAATATACTTTGCCAGCAGCAACATGGTTTTAGAAAAGGACACAGCACTGGCGCTGCCCTTTTTGAGTTCACGGGAGCCATCCACAACTCCCTTGACTACGGTCTCCTAACTGGAGCTATATTCATAGACCTGTCAAAAGCTTTTGACACAGTCCACCATCGCCTCTTGCTTCATCAGCTACTGAACACTGGCCTCTCTACTGAATCTGTGGCATGGTTTGATAGCTATCTTGGCAACCGGACCCAATGTGTAAAAATAGTGGACGTGATCTCAGACACTAAAGAGGTACACTCTGGTGTTCCCCAAGGCTCCATCCTGGGCCCACTACTTTTTAGCCTTTCCTCAACTCTCTCCCTGACTCCAGTCCCCAGCAAATTATACTCTATGCAGATGACGCTGTGATTCTTGCCTCCCATCAAAACCCAAGCCACTTACAACAAACCCTTCAGCATGGTTTCACCTCAGTCGAAAACTGGTTCAAAGAACATAAGTTAATCCTTAACCAGAAAAAAAACAAGACCATGATTTCACCAGCCACCAAAACAAGCACACACATCTCCAACTCTCCTTAAACACCTGCCTAGGCAGCCCCCAGGAGCAGGCTGAATCCTTCAAATATCTAGGAATCAGCTTAGACTCCCACCTGTCCTATGCTACCCACATAACTAATGTCGCAAAAACAGTGAACTCCAGACAGGGTCTACTCTACCGCCTACAGCGGCACCTGACAAAAGAGGCTCACGCTGTTGCTGTTCAAAGCTCCGTCATCTCCCAGATTGATTATGGCCTTGTCATCTATGGCGCTGCCACTGCCACGACACTCAGAAGGGTAACCACCACCCTAAACAAGGTCTGTTGACTCATCATTGGGGCTAAACGTTTCACGCACACCTGTGACCTCTACTCAGATGCAAACTGGCTTCAACTTGAAAATAGAATTCAGTACCAAACCTGTGTGGTTGCAAAGAAAATCCAGTTGGGGATTGCCTCCCCCCGGAGTCTGTTCTCTTCTTCAAACAAAAATCAGCTCTAGAACCACCAGAGGATCTAAGCCACAACTGTTTTGCATTCCCCGCTGCCGCACAACCCAGGGCCAACGTTCATTCACCTACAGGGCCCCCACCTGGTTTAATGATCTTGCCAATGATACTATCACCACCACTGGACTAGGTGCCTTCAAATCCAGGCTCCGTAACACCCTTGTCACTTCCAGCACCTGCGATTGCCATGGATAATATTCTACACCACTCCTCCACTGCTCACCTTTACCGGGCCCCGTGACCACCACACTTGCCCTCGCAGGCCTCCATCCCTCCTGCACTTCTGCAACTGACAATGCTGGCTGGCTGCCTCGCACCCTTCCCTGCCCCCCCCAACCATATCCCCCCCTACCATTCTCTCCTCCCTGCTCCTCCTCCTCTGACCTCCTGCTACTGCCCCCTTCTTTTATTCTCCCACCCCCCCTTTTTTCCTATCTCCACCAATGCTTCTTCCTTGCAACATGTGTTATTGTAACCTATGATGTGAAACCTTTGTTATGATGTGGAACCTTTGTAAAAGAGCTCTGGGCTCAAAGGTAAACCTGTAATCCTAGAATAAATAAATAAAAATAAATAAATACTACGATGAGATTGGTGCACACCAGCAAGCTTGTGAGCAAGGTGTAGCACTGAGAAACTGGAGGAGGATTTTTTTTTTAGTATTGGACTCTTCTCAAACAAACAGATGAACAAGGGCCGAACTGCTGGAAAATGCAACATGGCGAGAATGCTGACCTGTTTCAAATGAAACAATAATGAGGAAACAGCATGAAGTGGGGATCCCGGATCCTTATTGCTAGTTCCATTTTAAACAGGTCATCGTTCTTGACATGTTGCATTTCTCCACTGGTTCGACCTTCCCTCCTTCCTTCTGACCCCCTCTATTGTTGCTACTGTAATGCTTGCAATGCTTACCAGCATGAAATATGGCAGCCCCATGTTCTCCACATCATCTAGTATGGCGATGCATCCCAGCAGGTCCTTTCTCACTAAAAGAAACAGCCGGGACTTTGTCGCTGCTGCCAAGAAGCCATCACCAAAACTTATCTCATTCTCCCTGAGCACCAGCAGCGTTGACACAGTGACCATCTTTACTTTGCAGAAGCTGTCCTCATGGGAGAATTTGACCCAAGCCCAGCTGGGGCAAGACAGGCATGTGAGGGCTAAGACCAGAGGAAGGAGGATGATGGGGAACCAGAGGAAGCTGCAGCCAGCGGGACGGCAGGCTTCTGCTGCCTAGCCCAGGAAATCGTCTCTTTGACTCTGTGGTGGGAATACAGCTATTGGGCTTTTTTTTTTTTTTTTTAAACTTAACCGTGTCCTCATATAGTAGCCAATCAGACTAACCCTATTATACATCTACTCTGGCTGTTGCCGGAGGTGCATGATGTCAGAGGACACCAGCGGGTGTCTGAAAACAAGGAAGTGATTGTTGGGGTTGATGGAGACAATGTTGAGAACACTGGCATGTTCCAAATTCCAGAGCATTTACAGGCTGCTCAGGACTTCAGGACAGGACCTGACCAAAGGGGGTAGCACGCTCCCTTGTGGCAGGGCTTCAATCCGCCAAAAGATCTTGACCACAAATTAAAACCAAATGCTTATTGCAGAGAAAGTAGGGGGGGGTTGGCTTGTAGGACGGTGGCGGCGGGGAACAGGGGACAGACCTGTCTGCTTGCTGGTCGGCTTTATGCAAATGAAAGTACTGAAGAGCTCTCTCATTGGAGCGCGTCAGTCCTATCAAGTACACAAAGTTTACACCCATGAAACTGTGACCACCACCATCATACTCTGCTTGTGCGATCATTGGTCTGTCAGGGATAAGCCCAATGAAGATTGCTCTGTATTGGGCTAGTCCATGACACACTTCTGAAATGCCGTTCTCTGAAGCAAATCAAAATATTTCTTACGCATGTGCAAGGAAACATAAAAATAGCCCAGGCAATAACAAAAGAGGACAAGATCTTTTTCAGGTATGTTAGTGAAAGGAAAAAAGACTGAGGGTGGGATTGTGAGACTAAAAGGGGAAGGAGGAAAGTGTGCAGAGGGGGACCAAGAAAAAGCAGAAATCTTGAACAAGTATTTTTTGTTCAGTATTCACAGAGAAAGGGAAAGGGGAGCGACCAAAGTTAGGTGATGGAAGCACCACTGGGAGGGAGGTGGACACCAGTCTATTTAAGGAGGCGAGAGTCTTAAAGGAACTCGCTAATCTGAAAGTGGACAAGACAATGGGCCAGATGGGATACATCCCAGAGTATTAAGAGAACTCAAGGCAGGTGCTGGAAGCACCACTGACAGGCCTGTTCAACAGTTCACTGGAAACAGGTGTGGTACCAAAGGACTGGAAGAAGGTGAATTTAGTCCCTCTCCACAAAAGTGGGAGCAGGGAGGAGGCTGGCAATTACAGACCAGTCTGCCTCACCTCGGTGGTGGGGAAATTAATGAAATCATTACTAAAGGAAAGGCTTGTGATACATCTCGAATCCAACGGAGCACACGATTTAAGGCAGCATGGATTCACAATCGGAAGATGTTGTCAAACAAATCTTGATTTCTTTGACTGGGTGACTACAGAGGTGGATCAAGGAGGGGCAGTGGATGTGGGCTACCTGGATTTCAGAAAGGCCTTCAACACTGTCCCATATAGGAGGCTAGTAAACAAGCTGGGCAGCCTGGGAGTGGGTCCCAGGGAGGTAAACTGGATTAAAAATTGGCTGAGCGATAGGACACACAGAGTGGTGGTGAACAGAGTTCAATCCGAAGAGAGGGGGTGATCAGCAGGGTCCCACAAGGATCAGTGCTTGGACTAGTCCTCTTTAATGTCTTCATAAGTGGCACTGCAGAGGGGCTGGAGGGAAGGTGTATCTCTTTGCAGATGACATGAAGATCTGCAACAGGGTTGATACAGGAGGAGTAGAGAAAATGAGAAGGGACCTAAGCAAGCTTGAGGAGCAGCCAAGGGTGTGGCAGCTAAGATTCAATGCAAAGAAGTGCAAGATCATGCATTTGGGGCACAGAAATGCAGGGGAGGAGTACATGATGGGTGGGGGAGGTACTGACAGCCACCAAACAAGACAGTGACCTGGGAGTAATCATATCTGGTAATCTAAAGGTTACCAAACAATGTGAGGAGGCTGTGAGGAGAGCCAGTGGAATGCTGGGGTGCATAGGTAGAGGCATCTCTAGCAAAAGTTCCTTCCTTCCTTCCTTCCTTCCTCCCTCCCTCCCACTCCCCCTTCCCTCTTGTCCATTCTACCTAAGTTGTCATCTCCCATATTTATTAGGTGTGGTAAACTTACTGTTAAGTGATGCTTCTAATTTATCTCTATATATTGCTACAACCAACCTATTCTACATACTGTACCATGATATTCCTGCTGTTTTTCTATGATGTACTACTTGGATTGATTGTCTGTGATGATTTTTGTTAGGTGTTGTTAAACTTACTGTCATGTGATTCTTTTGCCTTTATGTATTAGTTACAACCAATCTACTATGATGTATCCTTGCACTGACTGTCCGTGGTGTTTAATACTTTGTATCAGGGACCTCCTTGTGAATGAGCATGCTCAATGGAAGCTATCCCTACACAATAAATTGAACTGAACTGAGAAGGAACGAGGTGGTGATGCCACTATACAGAACATTGATGAGACCTCATCTAGAATATTGTGTCCAGTTCTGGAGGCTGCATCTCTGGAAGGACATAGAGCAGAAGCAGTTCAGAGAAGGGTGACAAAAATGGTGCGGGGGTTGCACCAAAAGTCTTAGGAGGGGAAACTGGAGGATCTCAATATGTATTCCCTGGAGGAGAGGAAAGAGAGGGGGGCTATGACAGAGATTTTCAAATACCTCAAGGGTGCAAATAAGGTACAAGAGGGTAGCATCTTTACAAAAAAAAAAAAAGATGTTCAAGAACAAGGGACTTAGGAGTAATGTGAGAAAGTATTTTTTCTCTGAAAGGGTGGTGGATCCATGGAACAGCCTCCTGCAGAGGTTGTAGGGGCAAAAACAGTAGGGAAATTCAAAAACACATGGGACAGACATAAAGGAACTCAAAAGATAGGAGAGGGTAAGCCACAGATCATTTAGGATCTGCAGGTATATGAAACAGGTAGGGAAAATGGGCAGACAAGGTGGGCCAAGCGGTCCTTATCTGCTGTCAAATCCTATGTTTCTATGCCCTTGTACAGATCACTGGTGAGACCACATCTAGAGTATGGAGTAAGATACTGGTGTCCATACCTTAAGAAAGATCAGCCTAGCCAGCCTACCAGCACAATGACAAGGCGTCCACATGTGATGCTGACATCCCAGGGATGGGAACGGACCCGGGAGTCGGAGGGTCGGCCGGGTGGGGCAGGATTGAGCAGACAGCTCTACTGCTCTGGGAGGGAGAGGGGTGAGTACTCGGCGTCTCACCGGCCTCTGGCGGACCAACAACGTCCAGCGCCAGGCTAACATAGGAGGCGGGACAGACGCTGGCATCACTTCATGCCCAGCCTCCTAGGGGGACTGCCGCAAGTCAACAAAAAATTCTGGTCCCCCCCCCAAGCATGATGCCCTGCTTTGCCGCTGTCCCCGCTGCCACCAGTGTGTGCCAGGGGGGCCGCTACCGTGGCCCCACCCTGGGGGTAAGCTAGGGCAAGATACCAATGACCATGGGAGAGGGGCCTCCCTTCTCGGGGCAGACCAAAAAAAAAGAAAGAAAGATCAACCTGCTGCAGAAGTTCCAGAGGAGGGCAACTAAGATGACTGCGGATCAGCAGAGTAAAACATATGAGGAGAGGTTGGAGGCCCTGCGGATGTACTCCCTGAAGGAGAGGAGGGAGACAGGGGACATGATAGTGACCTTCAAATACTTGAGCAGGATAAATAGGGTTGATAAGGAGGGTCTTTTTAAGCTAAGTGGCAGCCAAACCACGAGGGAAAACAGTCTAAAGCTGGACGTGGGAAGGTTTTGGAGGGAGGTTTGAAAGCACTTCTTCACAGAGCAGGTGGTGGCCAGTTGAAATATGCTGCTGCAGGAAGTGGTCTCGATGAGCTCAGTGAGCAGCTTTAAGAGAGGCTGGGATAGGCATATGGGGAAACCATGGGGCTTAGGGGGCCAGATGGGGAGGAAGGGGAACTGGTGGGGCACGGTCAGTAGTGTAAGCTGTGGATCCAGCAATACGAGCAGACTGGATAGACTGAATGAATGGCCTTCCTCTGCTGGCTTCTTCATGTGGCTGTATGAAAAAGCTGCGTTAATAGAAGCAGTGAAACGTTGAACTTACATGACTGGTGAGCTGAAAAAATAAACATAGAAACACAGAAACATAGACTTTGACGGCAGATAAGGACCGCTTGGCCCACCTAGTCTGTCCATTTCCCTACCTACTGGATAAGCTGCAGATCCTCGTTAACCAACAGCCTACTTCTTCCTACCCCCCCGCCAGAATTGCCTTATGTCTGTCCCATGCATTTTTGAATTCCCCCACTGTTTTCGACCCACGACTTCCTCAGGAAGGCCGTCCCATGCGTCCACCACCCTTTCTATAAAAAAATACTTCCTCACATTGCCCCTGAGCCGTCCACCCTCTATCTTTAAATTGTGTCCCCTTATTCTTGCACATCTCTTTTTCTGAAAGATACTACTCTTTTGGACTTTGTTGATGCCCTTGAGGTACTTGAAAGTTTCTATCATGTCCCCCCTCTCCCTTCTTTCCTCAGGGGTATACATATTAAGCTCCTTTAGTCTTTCTTTGTATGGCTTCTGTTGCAGACCCTGCACCATTTTAGTTGCCCTCCTCTGGACTGCTTCCATCCTGTCTATGTCCTTGCGGAGATGGGGTCTCCAGAACTGCATGCAGTACTCCAGTTGGGGTCTCACCAACAGTCTGTACAGAGGGATAACAACTTCCTGTTTTCTACTGCTGATGCCTCTCCCTGTACATCCCAGTATCCCCCCAGCTATTCTCACTGCCTTCTCACATTGCTTACCTTTAGGTCATTTGATATGACTACCCCCAGGTCCCTTTCCATTTGTGTTGTTAATAAAATAGACACTTTGCAAGCAAAGTCAATTTACTGAATTTTCTGATAGTTTGTAATTTGCCCTGTCTTGAGTAGAGACACCTCCTAAAGTATTTTATGCATCATGGGGTTGATTCTGCTGTCATGACTGTTTTATATTTTGGACCCTCTCCCCAGTGGTGAGAACACATCCAGTGTCACCCCCCCCCTTGAATGTATCTGAACTAACTGTGTCAGGAATGCTGGAATACCTCTACCAGGAGCTGACTCTTTGCATATCCCCCACTGAGACATTCCAGTTCACATCTGATGTATGGCTCACAGTATCAGTGGCTCCCCCTCAAAAAAAGGTTCTGATGTTTTCTATGACCTCTCCCATTTTACTGTTAATCTTCTGGTTGTGTGACTGTGGTCTAAAAGCCACTTACGTGGCTCAGTTGGTAGCACAGCCTCTGGACCAGAAGGTCATGGGTTCTCGTCCCACACCGGAATTGGACTTGCACCTAAAAATCGCTGGCATCCGAGTGCAGTATTGGGGGTGCTGTACTGCTAGGGTGTGCCGTCTGTCAGATGAGACGTTAAACCAAGGCCCTTTCTGCCCATCCTGGTGTTGTCCTGGTGGGTGTCCAGGTGGAAGTAAAAGAACCCAGGGCACTCTTCGCAAAGAGTAGGGAACATTCCCAGTGTCCTGGCCAACATTGCCCTTCCCATACACAGGTTCATGCAATTATCTAGGCTGAGTGTGGGTGATGATGTGCGATATGGCTGCCACCACACATTCGGTCACTTCACTACCAGTCTAGCATTGCTTGTAAAGCGCTTTGGGATACACTGTGTATGAAAAGTGCTATATAAATGCTGATTCTTCTTCTTACATTCTGATTTTTTTCTCATTGCTGATGATGCCCTTTACACATATGATTTCTAATCCATTTGTCCCTCCTACGTTTTTCATTTCCATGGCCTTTATTTCTTCCCTGATGAAGCCACACATCTCCCCTTCCCATCTCCTTGTCCCTTCTAAATAGTAGACATCACACTGCATTGCCTGGTGCATGCCACCTAAGATACCGAATCTTTTCCATTTTGACATATAAGTTTTTCTTGATGCAGGTTTCCTATCAACTTTCAAAACTTACATACCCTGATTGGCCAAATTTAGGACAGAATACTTTGGTACTTCAAGAACCATGCTCTCAAATGAGGTGACCTGAGAACTGGGTGAAACACTCTAACCAGAGACAAGAGATCTTGTCTAAGTGGCAGTTTTATAAACATTTGCTGTGACACTGTCAGCACAGTTGAGTACCAAGCCTCCCATGCCCAGACTGGCACTACAGGACCTTTGCTGCTCTCTTCTCAATTTCAGCAAGACCTTGTGGTTTAGTGGAAAGAGAGGGATGCATAAAGAAATGTGCCCTTCCATGGGAAAACAAGGACATCCTATGGAACAGTCCCCACTGAGGAAGGTCTACAACGTAATTTGGGCAGTTTCCTGTTGTTCCAAGTGGCAAACATATCCAACTCTGACACACCCCATCTCAGAGAAACTGAAATCAGCACCTCTTGGTTCAGAGACCATTTGTGAGTAATGTGGCCCATCCTGCTGAGTGAATCTAATGGTGTATTTTCCGCCTGACAGGTGTGCTGCCGATAGGCTCACATTCAGTGTGTATGCCAGGCTACATTTATTTATATAAAAGTTTGGTAACCAGGAAAGGCACACTGAGCCGAAGATTATTTCCAGGTGCAACCCGGGAGAAGGTGAAAATTGGAACAAAACAGCGGCAGTTATTTATTTATTTATTTAAAAGTTGATAACTGGGAAAAGCACACTGAGCCAAGGCTCATTTCCAGGTGCGACCCAGGGCAGGGGAGAGGGTACAATATACAGGTACATACTGTAAATGGTAATTGTTATAGTTCACTACAGTTAGCAATTGTACTGGATACAAATTACACAGTGGTGCTTATGGTAGTTAGCAGTAGGTACAAGACTGTGGGAAACTTGCTGGCAGTAAATATTGGTAAGGGTACAGATCCTCAGGGTGAGGCAGTGCTATAACAAAGCAGCATGGGTAGGTACAGACATGGAGGGTGTGTGGTGACAAATGCATGACAGTGCAGGTAGTATAGTTGGGGTTTGAGATGGCACACTTAAAAATATTCGGACAAAAATAAGAGCTAGTGTTGGCGCGAGTTAAAGGTGGTGGGGTAGAAGGGCAGGGGGGGAAGGTGTCCGGAGGCTTGAGATCGGGGTTGGGGGTGGCAGAGACAGGGAGGGAGGGGGAGGCACTTGAAGTGGTTTTTGATTGACACAGCTGTAGGCAAACTGCGAACATTGAAGGGCAGTGGGTTCCACAGCGTAGGGAGCCGGTAGGCAAAGGCTTGCTTCCCAGCAAGAAAGTGAGGAGTTGCTAAAGAGAAGAAGTGTTGGTCGTGGGAGTGCAGAGCATAGCCAGAGCTAAGGGAAGGGACTTGGAGAGAGGAGCGGTAAGAGGGGAGGGTGTTGAACCAATATTTGGAGATGAATGTTGCGCAATGTGCTAGCCTACGGTTAGCTGGGGAGGGGGGGACAGATTGGTAAAGGAGGCAGTGATAAGTGCAGTAAGGAAGATTTGTGGCAAAGTGGCAGAATGCGTAGAACAGTGGGTCAGGCTTGGAAAGGGAGGACTGAGGTGCTGAGCTGTAGACCACATCGGCATAGTCGATGGATAGGAGGATAAGCTTAGTAATAATTTATTTCCTGATGGGGAGGGAGAAACAGTTTTTGTGCCTGTATAGCATGCCCAGTTTGGGGTGGAGCTTAGTGTGAATGGAGTCAAGGTGTAGTGAGAAATCCAGTCTGGGGTCAAGACATACTCCCAGATACTTGTAGCGATCAACTGCTGAGATTCTGGACCCATCTAAGTCATGGAAGGAGAGGGCGGTTTGGCCAGCCTCTGGGCAGAGCCAAATGCCATTGTGACAGTTTTTTTTGTGTTACATTTGAGAGATTTGGTGTCAAGCCAATGCAGCAAGTTCTCAAAGTTAGAGTGAAGTACGGTCTTGATTTGGGGTAGGGAGGGACCAGAAGCGAAGATCACCGAGTCATCAGCATACATTTGAACTTGGGAGGATGGACAGACAGAAGGGAGACTGTTTATAAAGATGGAGAAGAGAGTGGGGCCAAGGATCGACCCCTGTGGAACACCTTCTAGGATGGGGAGCGGGGTAGATTTATTTTTGCCCAACTGTATGTACTGAAACCTGCCTGAGTGGTAGGCCTTGAACCAATTGATGGTAGGTGGGGAGAGCCCTATAGATACAAGGTCAGCTATTAGAATTTTGTGGGCAACAGAGTCGAATGCTTTCGCAAAGTCTATGAAGATAGCCAATGTCAGGTGACCCTTATCCATAGTCGAGTGGATATGGTTAGCGAGTCGGAGAAGGAATGAGGAAGTGGAGTGGTGTCGCCAAAAGCCTGATTGAAAAGGGATCAAAATGTCATTTGAAGCCAGGAAGGAGTTTAGTCTTTTGTGGATAAGAGTTTCAAGGATCTTAGAGAGGGAAGGGAGGAGACAGAAAGGCCTGCAGTTACAATGAAATGAATCAAAATCAGCAGTTTTAAAGTGTAAAAATACAGTGGAGGCATAAAAAAAGATAATAGAATAAGTACCCAAGGGTATAAAAGTAGCATTACAATAAACAGTGTCAAATAAAGATTTCCAAAAGGTGCGGGGGGGTTAGATCTGGAGGGTTAAAGTAGTGAGGCAAGGCCCATGGATGAGGGAGAGGGGAGTGTGAGAGAGCAAATCGGTAAAGGGTGGGACATGCAGTGGGAAGAGAGGAGGGGTAGGGCAGCGGAGGGGGGAGAGGAGGAGTGGGGCAGCAGAGAGGAGAGAGAAGGAGGAAAGGGGTTGGGGAGAGAGACAGCAGCAAGTGGAGGGGTTGGCTTTAGTAAACGTTTTAGGGATCGTTGGGATGGTGCATGGTGAAGAAGAGGAGGGAGCTGGTTCCATAAGGAGGGGAGACGATAAGAGAAGGCTGCTAGACCAGCACTTGAGCGATGGTAGAGGAATCAAGAAGGAACAGGAGTCTCTGGAATGAAGGGGACAGGAGGAGGCAGCAGAGGGGGAGAGTAGAGAGGCTAGGTGGGGGAAGAGGGAGGCAAACCAGTATTTTCCAATGAGGAAGGAGCAGTGGGAAAGATGATGCGAGGGTAAGGGGGTGATAGCGAGAGTGGAATAAAGGGAGCAGTGATGCATGCAGGGAGGAGAATTAGTAGCAAAATGACAGAAGGCATTATAGAGGATGTCCAACCTAGTGAGAGTGGAGAGAGGGGCTACACTGTAGACTACATCAGCATATTCAAAAATGAGGAGGATCATTTTGACAAGCAGGTCCTTGTACATGTCAGCAGGGAGACAGTCCTTGTTTCAGTAGAGGATGCCTAGTTTGGGGCAGAGTTTTGAGTATTTAGCATCGATACAGACATTCCACTCCCTGCTTGTCCACTTGATATTTTCTTTTTTTTGTTTTACACATATTTTATTGGGATTTTTCAGGGACTGAAACAAACAATGTAATGGAGTACACAAAAAATACAGGCTCTGTTAGCATACATGTGTTCATTATTAAAACTGATACAACAAACATATTGCACAGCCGGAAATTAAAGATAAATTAATATCAATGGGTAAGGTTAAAATACCAACTCAAAACTGATATAGCTACCACAGTGTCAAAAGTAATGGAGACAGATAAAGAACAATGAAAAAACTATACTGTCCCTCTGTCAACCTCAGCAGAAGAGTTCGTATTTGTCTAGTTCATCAGATACGCCCCCCCCCCAATCTGGCCCACTGCATCAGAACGTTAAGGCTGTCACCATCATATCGAAGGTGTAACTTCATGCACATTTCTTCCACAATTTGGATTTCCTTCACTAAATTAATCCAGTTGCTGACCATGGGAACAGGTAGAACCAGCCATCTCCGGGTGATGGCCTTTATTGCAGCCATTACTAATATACAGTGTAAGTAACATAGAAACATAGATGGTGCCAGCAGAAGGAGACCCAGGGTCCATCTAATCTGCCTGTATAAAGTCCCATGACCTTCTGTCAGTCAGGGGTCCTGTCCCCCCTCCTATTGTTTCCCTGGATCCCCCCCCCCCCCAAGCCGTGAGACTGTGTCCATACCCAATCCCACGGTGTTTGACGCTTGTTACTGTTATGGCTTTCACCAGCTCCAGCAGCAGTCTGTTCCAGGGCTCCACCACCCTTTCAGAAAATAAATACTAAGGTTTCGATCATGTTCCCCCTGTCTCTCCTGGTCTCCAGTGAGAACATGCCCATTGCCTTAAGTCTATCCTCATAAACCCGTAAAGGCCATGTATCATCTTTATAGCTCTCCTCTAAACCACTTACAGCCTATCAATGTCCTTTCTGGTCTCCAGAACTGGACACAATACTCCAGATGAGGTCTCACCAAGGATCAATACAGAGGGACTATCACCTCCCTCTCTCTGCCCCTTCCTATGCATCCCAACATTCTGCGGGCCTTGTTGTATGCCTTATTACATTGATTCTGCTGTTTGAGGTCATCTCTGATAATGACCCCCAGATCCCATTCCTCCACTGAGGAGTGGAATTGGACCCCATTTAGCTAGTATCTCGTTCCTGGATTAGCTCTACCCAGGCGCATCACCTTATACTTCTTTGCATTAAATCTCAGTTGCCAGATTTGTGCCATTTCTCCAGTTTTTTGAGGTCTTCCTGTAGGTCTCTGATGCCCTCTGGAATATCCACCCTCCCACTAAGTTTAGTGCCATTAGCGAACAGGACGATATTACCTTTGATACCCACTCCAATATCACTGATGAACATGTTAAAAAGGCTTGGTCCTAGGACCAAACCCTGAGGCACTCCACTAGTGACATCCTTCTCTGCAGATTTCACCCTGTTTACTACCACCCTTTGCTTTCTACCCTCAAGCCAATTTCCTACCCATGCTACAATCTGATCCACCACCCCCAGGTCCTCCAGTTTTTTAGAAGGCGTTTATGCGAGACTGTGTCAAACGACTTACTGAAATCAAAGTAAAGTAGGTCTACCGTATGTCCCTTTATCAAGCTCCTTGGTGACTTGATCGAAGAATACGATCAGGTTAGTCTGACATGATCTGCCTGCTGTAAATCTGTGCTGCTTGCTGTTGTTTAGGTTGTTGGCTTCGAGGTATTCTACCAGATCCTGTTATACTATGGATTCCATTAGTTTACCCACGACAGACGCAAGGTTAACTGGTCTATAGTTTCCCATCTCCTCCCTGTCGCCACCCTTATGAAGCGCCACGTCCGCCAATCTCCAGTCCCGTGGCACCACCCCAGTCTAAAGTGACCTATTGAAAAGGTATGCCAAGGGGGCTGCCAGCTCGTTTGCCAGCTCCTTTAAAACCCTGGGATATATTCCATCAGGGCCTGGTGCTTTGTTGGGTTTAATGCCCAAAAGACCTTTCTGGACTCTGTCAGTACAGAACTCTTCAGTGTCTATTTTTGGTATCCCTGCATCAGAGGCCTTGATACCACTGTCAGGTAAGGGACCTGACTTTTCCTTAGTAAAAACTGACATGAAGTATTCATTAAGGGCTTCCGCCTTTTGACCGTCATCCTCTATATCCTTTCCTCCAACCTTTAATCTTACAATCCCTCCCCCCCTTCTTTTTCTCACTGATATAGCGGAAGAATTGCTTGTCCTGTTTTAATCCCCTGTGCAGTCTGAAGCTCCTTATATGCCTTTGCCCTTCTGGTTTTTTTTTTTTGGCCTCCTTGCTGCTCTGTAAGTATTCCTCCACTCCCTTTCCCCCTTGTGCCATTTAAACCTCTCATAGGCTTTCCTTTTGGTACTAATCACTTCTCTTATGGTGGGTGATAACCAAACAGGTCCCTTGTGCCTATTTTTCTTGGTTACCATCTTGATGCGGAGTCTGGTAGCCTCCAAGACTGCCCCTTTAAATATCTTCCCATATATTTTCCACCTCCGACCTCCCTTTGATGCACTCTAGCCTTTTTCTTACCTCCTGCCATAATCTGCTAAAGTCTGCCCCTATGAAGCACAGTACCTCCATCTTTGAGCTGGGTCTTGTATTGTTTGTGGTAATTTAGAACCAGATAGTACTGTGGTCACTGTTTGCAAGTGGCTTCCAGATAGTGACCGATTTGATGCTCTCAGAATTAGTGAGGATCACATCGAGGATAGCATCTAGTCTGATGGGATCATTCACATGTTGCATCAGCAGGCAGTCCTGTAAGGTATCCAATACTGCCTGGCTTCTGGATCTATCTTATTTATTTATTTAAATGTTTCAACCAGGACAGCGTACTGAGCAGACTACCGCTCGAGTCCAGACTTAGACCGGGGAGCTGGATAGTACAGACAGAAATATAACTACAACAATAATACATAAAACATTCATAAACATCAATTACACAAGTACAGTATATACAGGTGAGTTATTACAGACATCATACAATGCAGGAATGGATAATTAGGCAATATTCTGAATATAGGACAGTAGGATGGCAGGTTTAAATCCCAGATGATCACTGTCTCACTCTTTCTGACCACCCTCCATATTTCCTCAGACATTTGTGTGTCTTTTTCCTCCCTTTGCCCCGGAGTCCTGTATATAACCTCCATTCTCAATTTCTTTCCTGATTTGTCAGCTAACTGTATCCATTGTGATTCAATATCCTCAGAGTCATTCTTGTTACTAACGTCTTCCACCATTTCAATTCCATCCCTCATATAGAGGGCCACACCCTCACTTTTTCCCACTCTTCTGTCCCTCCTGAACAGAAAATATCCAGATATTATGAGGTCCCATTTGTTATTATCTGATGCCCAAGTTTTGGTTATAGCTATCAGGTCTATGTTAGCTTCAGCTACCATAGCCTGGAGTTCAAGTAAGTGTTCTGAGGGGAACTCACTTCTCTAGGGAGCACTCACATAAAGAAAATTTCAAACGTGTGGGGAAGTGTAACTTCCAGGATTTCCGAGATGGCGGTTGATACATCTCTCCAAAAATGGTGTATTTTGAGGCAGGACCAAAATATGTGAAAATGGTCCCCTTTAGCTCCACAGTGTCTCCAGCATCTGTCAGGGCCCCTGGGGGTGTAGTGTTAGGTAATGGTTGGGGTTCGGAAAAAATTGATTACTTTCCACCTGAACTCCTGCCCTTGATAAGAGCTAGCTGTCTTGTGTACCACTGCCCAGGATTTAGTCTTTATCTGTGGGTCTATTTCTGCAGAGAAAGCTGTTTCCCATCACTCCCAAGTTGGGAGATTATCCCCATGTCTATAGTGTTGTAAGAAAGCACAGAGATGAGAGTTTATATGGGATTCCACAACCACCCTCCTTTCTTGTGAGAGACAGTGTTCCAAAGTAATAAGATTTCTACTTGTAATTTGTGTTAAAGAGAGGGAATTAATATACTTTCTCACTTGCAGAAAGCAAAGGTGTTATGTACTGGGCAAATTATATTTAAGTCTGAGTTGTTTGAAACTCATCAAGAGTCTCGGTCAAAGAGGTCATCCACAATTTCAATGGCTCGAAGGGACTACAAACAAAAGCCCAGGTCCGTAATCCCTGGGGCAAATTCCCCATAACCACGGACTGGGGCAAGATAGCCCAAACACTCTGCACCTCCCACCAAACTGCAGAACCTGCCCCATTCATGGAAAGAGTGTACTGTCCACAGGTTTGCTGACTTACGAAATCGAAGTTGAGATAAGGATAATGGAGGGGGCGGGGGCACACCCAGGGGGATACCTGGGAGCTGCTCTTCCTCGCCTTCAAGCCAAACCGTATCAGACTTGCGTTTCAGTTCAGAATGGCCAGCACTGGGCCGTGAGGTAAAAGCCTTTTAAGTTAGGGAGAGCCAAGCTACCAGCAGGTTTTCCCTGTCGCAGGAATATATATATATTTCTTTGACTTGTGGGTGCTTTCCAGTCCATATATATCTAGATATCATCTGGTCCAGCTGTTTCCAGAAAGTTTCTGGGGGTTTGACCAGGAGCATGCGAAAAGCATATAAACATCTAGGCAAAATACTCATTTGAATAGACTCAACCCGAGCCCCGGGGGGGCGGGGGGGGGGGGGAATGTCATCTTTCTAAATCCTTCTTAGCGTCAGCTAATATGATTTTATGATTTTTTTTATCGTATAATTCTTGCAGATTAGTGGTGCTATTCAGCTCAAGGTAGCGAAACCGCTCCCATGACCACTGAAAGGAAAAAGGCCATCATTTTGAGGGTTAAATGAGCCACTTAGCAGTAAAGCTTTAGTTTTATCATAGTTGATCTTAAAATCGGGGATAGCTCCGAACTCTGCGAGGGTATGCAGAAGATGGAGGAGAGATGCTTTGGGATCTTCAGGAACAACAAGGTGTCGTCAGCATAAAGTGTGATATTGTGCATTATTGGACCAGTGCAAATACCTTTAATGTTGGCATTTTGTCTGATATGGGCTGCCAGCAGCTCCATAGCCAGTGCAAAGAGCAGAGGAGACATAGGGCATCCTTGGTGGACCCCTCTTTTAAGATGGAAAAAATTGGAAAAGGTTCCATTGATGCCTACCCTAGCTGAGGCGCCAGTATACAGAGTCAGCAGGTTCCAGGTGAAATCCTGGAAAAAACCCAAAGGTGGCTAGAACTTCCTCCAAGTACTGCCAGCTGAGCTATCAAAGGCCTTCTCCACATCAGTTGTAATTGCCAGGTTTGTTGTATTGCTATGCTTCGTGCCTGTAAAGATATTTAGCAAATGTTGGACATTATTATATGAGTAACGGTGTGGTATGAATCCTGTCGTATTATGATAGACTAGCTTAGGGATCAAGCTTTGTAGCCTATTGGCCATAATTTTAGCATAGATTTTGGTATTGGTGTTGATTAACAAAATTGGGCAGTAAGAAGAGCAAAATTCTGTTTTTTCTTCTAGGTTTGGGAATCACCATTATCATAGCCAATTTCCATTCCCGTGGGAATATATGATGTTGCATACGGTAAGAAATAGCTATCTGGAGAGGTCCAACCAGGGTGTCTAAAAATGTTTATAAAATTCAGCGAGGAACCCATCATCCCCAGCAGCTTTTTTAGTTTTAAGACTCTTTACCAATAAGGTGATTTCTTCCTTAGTCACCGGTTGATCTAGATAATCCCTCTCTGCCTTGGACAGGGTGGGGAGATGTAGGCACTGGAGAAAATGCCTTATTCTCTCTATCCTTCTTGTGTTGTTCAGAGGTATAGAGTTTGTTGTAAAAATGAATTCTGCAGCTATGTCTGAAGGCCTGGTAAGGGTTTGAAGGTCTGGACCATCTGTGCAAAGTTTACGGACTACTCTCCAGGCTTGCACTTTCTGGAGATGGAGAGCGAGAAGTCGTCCCGGCCTACTACCTTGGGAATAATATGTGACTTGTGTGCTGGAGCACTTTCTCTGCCTTGTCTGTGGATATTTTAAGTATCTGGGTTATGATGTCCTGAATTTTATTTAATAAATCAGAACCCCACTCAGTGTCATGCTTTGTCCACCTGATATTTTTTTTTCAGTCTTCTTGTCTATGGCTGCAGCTGAAGTGAGTGCAGACATGATTTTTGATATGATTTTCTTAAGTGGTTTATGTATGGAAAGTAGCATTCTTCTTGGTGGAGCTACTCCCAACGTGTCCATATCTAAGATTGGTTAGTGAGGCAAGTAGGGTTGTATAGAGGGCTAAGGCATAAAAGGAACTGCAGATAGCTGTGGGAATTGAGAAGGAGAGAAGGCATTTTTTCCCTATATAAGTGAGAAAAAGACAAGAAGGATCGGATTTGTTAGGCTTTGGAAAGGGGAAGAGTGGGTGGAGGAGAACAAGGGAAAAGCAGAGGTACTGATCAAATACTTCTGTTCTGCCTTCAACAAGGATAAAAACAGACCAGTGTCTACAATGGGGAAGAGAGGAGTGGGGACAGAGGGGAGTGTGGATGTAGTGACAGAGGAAGGCTGAGTGAGGGAAGGGCTGCTAGCACTAAAGGTGGACAGATCACCAGGCAGAGATGGCATGCACTCAAGGGTACAGAGGGAGCTGGCAGAGCAGCTTGCAGGGCCACTGGTGGGCCTGTTCAGTAGTTCACTGGAGTTAGGCATGGCACCTCAGGACTGGAGAATGACACATATGGTGCCCCTGCACAAGAGTGGTCCCAAGGATGATATGAGGAACTACAGAATGGTCAGTCTGACCACAATCATGTGCAAGCTCACAAAGACCATACATAAGGAAAGGTTGGTAGAATAGCTAGAGGCGTATGGTCCCCAGGATGAGAGGCAGCATGGGTTTTTCAGAGAGAGATTGTGTCAAACGAATCTGATCAACTTCTTTGATTGGGTCACTAATGCAGTAAACAGGGACCAAGCTGTGGACATCCTGTATCTGGACTTCAGCAAAGCCTTTGACTCTGTAACCCACAAGACGTTGATCACGAAGCTGTCCAATCTCAGGGTTGTGGAGAAGATGACCAGATAGGTAGAAAACTGGTTGAGGGACAGGACACAGAAGGTAGTGATGGGGGGGAGAGTTACCAAGCACCAGGGAAGTCACCAGTGGGGTCCCACAGGGCTCGGTGCTGGGACCAGTGTTGTTCAAAGTCTTCATCAATGACATTGGGGATGACATTAAGGGCAAAATGTGCCCTTTTGTGGATGACACCAAGCTCTGTGGTAGGGTGAACACAGTCAAAGGGATACAGGACCTACAGGACGATCTAAAAAAGCTTGAGAGGTGGTCTGGGATCTAGCAGCTTGGCTTCAAAGCCAAGAAACACAGAATTATGCACACTGGATCCAAGAATCCCAGGACAGAGTACTACCGGGGGGGAGGGGTCCAGGTTATCTACAACAGAAGAAAAGATTTGGGGGTGATGATCACTAGTGACCCGAAGCTCTCCATGCAGTGCAAGAAGGCAGCAGCAAGGGCAAATAAGATGTTGGGATGCCTAGCTAGAGGGATCAGCAGTGGGCGAGAGAAGGTTATACTGCCCTTGAATAGGTCACTGGTGAGGTCACATCTGGAGTATAGAGTACAGTACTAGCGCGCTCACACCTCAAGAAGGGCATTAGACTGCTGGAGACAGCCCAGAGGAAAGCAACAAAGATGATCATGGATCAGTAGGGTAAAGCATACAAGGAGAGGTTGATGGCACTGAATACGTACACACTCTGGAAGAGAGGAAGGAGGAGGGGACATGATTGAGACCTTCAAATACTTTAAAGGGATAAATAGGGTGGACAAGGAGGGTCTCCTTAGGCTAGGTGGCAGCTGTAACACAAGTGGACAGTCTTAAGCTGGAGTGTGGGGTTTAGGAGGGAGATTAGGAGGCTCTTCTTCACAGAGAGGGTGGTGGCCAGTTGGAATGTGCAACCAGATGAGGTGGTCTCATTGAAGATGGTGGACAGCTTCAAGGAAGGCTGGGACAGACATAAAGGGAAGGGAGAATGAGGGGCAGGGTCAGTAGCTTAAGCAGTGGACCCTGCAATATGAGCAGACTAGACAGACCAAATGGCCTCATTCTGCAGGCTTCTTCATATGTTTATAGTATGTTCATATAAAATCAGTATCCTCTTCATCCTCCTCTGTCTCTAGTGAGGGGATGCTGAGGGTAGCAACCATTTGTCTGACAAATGAGGGAAAGGATGAGTAAAACTCATAGGCCCAGATATTCAAACTGCGCCATTCTGAGGCGCAAGCCCCTCCGCTGCTCAAAATAGTTGCGCAGGGGTGTGGCCGAGGCGATATTCAAAGGAGTTGCGCTATTGAGCAACTCCTTTGAATCATCACCCAACCACAGCATGCTTGTGCAGTGGAACTCTTGCCCGCAAAGTTGCCAGATTGAGCAGTAAACTTGCGGTGGCGCAAGTACCATTGCATGTCATGCCAAATTTCCGATATTCAAAGGTGACATGCAAATGGGGCCATAATTTATGCAAGCGCGGGGTGCCATTGCATCTATTTATGGCCCATTTATATCTCGTCTTATGATGTGCCGATCCCGAGGACTTGCGCCCGGCCGCCTGCCAGGCAACGGCCGTCGAGGACGGCGCGCCTACCAGCTTTCCGATCGCGGGCAGTATCAGTGTATACATTCCCCACACACACATCTCCGAAGCCCGATCGTGGGCATACAGTAACATGACCCCCGCACACATCTCCCGAAGCCCGATCACGGGCATACAGTAACATGACCCCCACCCACACATCTCCCAAAGCCCGATCGCAGGCATACAGTAACATGACCCGCCACACATCTCGAAGCCCGGTCGGGCATACAGTAACATGACCCCCACATCTCCCAAAGCCCGATCGGGCATACGGTAAAATCCCCCACACATCTCCCAAAGCCCGATCGCGGGCAGAGCGTATATCAACCCCCAGTGCCCGATCACGGGCAGAATGTAAAAACCCCCAGCGAATATCTCCCTGGTGGTCCAGTGGACGTAATGCCAGATCGCGGGCAGAATGTCAAGGTTAACCCCCAAACATCTCCTGGTGTCTAGTGTCCCCCCCACCCACAGCCCCTCACCCGCCCCCAGCGGCGGGTGGCAGCATCCAACCGCCTGCGCCCGCCGCCCGCCCGACTGACTGTCGGTAGGGCTGCCGCCCGATGGTGCAGAGCTACAGCCAGTAGTGCAGCCCGCCCACCGTGACAAGTCGGTATAGGCTGCACGCCATTGGCTGTAGCCTGCACCATCGGGCGCAGCTCACCGACAGTCAGTCGGCGGGCGGCGGGCAGGCAGGCGGTGGATGCTGCCACCCGCCGCTGCTGGGGAGCGGGTGGAGGGGCTTCGTGGGGGGTGGGTGGGGACACTAGACACCAGGAGATGTTTGGGGGTTGTAATTTGACATTCTGCCCGCGATCGGCATTACGGTCCACTGACCACCAGGGAGATATTCGGGTTGGGGGCTTTTACATTCTGCCCATGATCGGGCACTGGGGAGTTGATACACGCTCGCCCGCGATCGGGCTTTGAGGCGGGGCCATGCCCGATCGGGCTTCGGGAGATGTGGGCGGGGGTCATATATTGTATGCCCGCGATCGGGCTTCGGGAGATGTAAGGGGGTTGTTTTATGTTCTGCCCGCGATCAGGCTGGTGGGGGGCACAGGGACCGAGTTGGGGGCCAGCCAGGGTGGTAGCTGCTGTGTTGCGCCTGCAATACAGCAGCTCACCTGTGGGTGGCCCTCAACTTGATCCTTTTTGGCTCAAGGTTGTGCAGGCGCGAGGTTGGGGTGCGCGATGCACAACTCTGCACAACCCGACTGAATATTGGTGCGCGGTTTATGCATGGTTCCTCCCTCCTGTTGAGCATGCATTCATTTGCATTGCGCTGTTGCGCAACCTGTTGTCAGTGGCGTAACTGCCTCCTGCTGAATATCGCAGAATGACGCATTTTGGACTTGCGATGTAGAACCCTGTTACGCATGGCTAAACCTTTGAATATCTGGGCCATTATGCCTGAAGGAGGCTCAAAATCTTGCTCAGGTGCAGGGCAATTCCATGGGGTCACCTTCCTCCATTTGTACATAATATTCATCCTTCTCCTTCTCATCCACAGGCAGATAGGTTGGAGCCTGAGCCGCCGAGCCAGGGAGGGGGGTCAGGGTAGCGGTTATCGTATTAAACTTTCCCATGGCCGGATCATCTGGAAAACTGCCACATTTCTGATGAGCCCTAGCTCTGATGAGGGCATTTATTTGTGCTATCTGCCTGCTACTTTCCTTGTTCAGGAAGAGTGGCAGTGACATTCTTTTCTTTAAATTTCTTTTGGCAGACACCTTTCCAGTGTCTGCTCTGAGGCTCCTTCATTTATATTTCTGCCATCGCTGGATTCAGAGTTCCCCTTTTGAACACCCCGATGTCTGATCCGCCTTTATCTAGCCTATCTGATGCCTGTGCAGCATTATCTTTACTTGTCACCTTTAACATTATTTGCTACTGAACATAAGGAAATGGACCCTTCAGATGCATGTTTTCCACCATCGGTGGGACCAGCCTCACAGCCTTTATTATTTTTTCCCGTTTTGGATTTTAAGCTTTTTAGCCCAGTTTGTTTTCCCTGAGAGTCCTGGGACCCAGAAGACACAGCAGTGTGTGGCACGTGGAGGCGCACACGCACTCCAGGTACTGGTTCAGCCTCTTCTGCCCCACCCCAGGCTATTGCCGGGCCCCCATAGCCTGAATTGCCATCTGTCCTCCACCAGGTGGCAGCCAAGGGCAGGGAAACCCCTCATCCCTCTCTGGGAGAGGACAGCCATCTCACGACAGCTCAATCCTGCTTGACACCTCCCCACTGATTCCTGACAAACTGTGCTTGTTTCCAACCCGGTTGCAGTGGCATGAGGTGTGGCATCCAGCGCCTCAACCTCTCCTTTATTATTTTTAGATGACAAAGAAGCAGACTGAGAAGGCATGCTTTTTTTAAAATTTTACCTTTTAAATGAGGTTTTGGGGCAAAAATATGACAGAACTTGCTATTTTTAAAGTCATGTTGTGGACCCAGACACTTTAAATAAAACTTATGGCTGTCTGCCCTTGTCAGGGTCTGGAAACAATTTTGACAATTTTTTGAATGTCCACAATGTTTCTCTGACATAGCAGGTTGACAGTACTATTACAGAAAATGATTTCAAAAGCAATGCAATACAATAGGCCAATGCAAAATGGTTTTGTACTGTGGAAACTGTGCCAAAGGTCAAATCGTGGTTCCTGTAATGGGAACCCATCAATTAAGGAAAAGAGCACAGAAAGAAATGGAAAGTAAAAATGCAAAATAAAAAATCATTTAGTAGCTAAAACAGGCAGAAAATAAAATGTTAGCTATCTGGGATATTCTCTGGTTCCTGGGAATCAATAGGAAGCGATGAAGCCTTAAATTACTGAAAAAAACCCTAGCTAATGCTGAGTAATTGAAAAACTAACTTAGATTACACTTTTCATAATATTATTAAATAAAGAACTCAAAAGGAGAACCAGCCATAGCTGCTCTCTTCAGGCAGAGAAACTGATCTGAACGCCAGAGTGGAGTGCAGATGCAAAGTTTGAACCTACATTCCAAATTCTAAAATTTGCACAGGTTCTGTCTCCGGGTGTCATTTTCAGCCAAGATGACTGCATAAAGTGCAAGCATTAAGTGAGTTTTGGGGCTGGAAACATAGTACATGTATTAATTTTTAAGCATTTATACCAGGTAAGGCAAGGTAGAAGTGCAATCCTGTTACTAAAAGTAACTTTATTTGAATACATTAATGAGGGTAGCCGAGAGCAAACTAACAGGTGTCTGCATGAACATCCATCTTGGATCCTCTCTGGATCAGTACAATAAACCAGTAAGAAATGAAAATGGTAACTGTGAATATTCTGAGGAGGCCTGACTTTGTAAACAACTTTAGATCTGGTTAGTTTTATTCTTGCAAATATTTCAGTTTGGGAAAAAAAAAACAATCACAGGAAAGTGAGACAAAAATTGTGAACAAATTAAAATTGTGAGACAACTGCAGTTGAGCCAGTCAGGATGCAGTGCAGTGTCTTAGGTTACTGCATGATAAAAGGGATTATCTGCTACTGAAATTGCCTTGTTTCCGTAGTTACTCTACTGCAGTTTTTTTGTAGTATTGTGTTGCATTATGGCCAGTGTGACACTTGGACAGCTGGTTCTGATTAATCCAGTAGTGTACCCGAGTAGGAAGTTATTTCCCAAGGAGCAGGCATACTCTACTGTGGAAAAAGAATGTCTTGCCATAGTGTGGGCCCTAAAGAAGTTGGAGCCATACTTATATGGGCAGCATTTTGTGGTGCAGACTGACCACAACCCCTGGTTTGGCTGACACAGATGGGGAAAAATAATGGTAGATTGCTAAGATGAAGTCTTGGTTTGCAAGGGTATGATATGGCAATTTTACATAGGGCTGGAGCCAAAATCATAACTCCGATGGGCTGTCTCTGAGTGTACGAGGTGAACTGATTTGAGAACCTCATCCCATGCAGGGGATAGAGCCCCAAATTCAGTCTAGGTGGGAGGACTGTAACGCTTGGACAGCTGGTTCTAATTTATCTATGCTTTTGTAATATAAAATGTGTTATTGAGTGTCTCTCATGAGGCATGATGAGATAGCCTGTGGTTAACATCCCTCCCTCCACCAGGTTTAAGATGAAAGCCAAAACATAATTACAGGCTAGAAGAGACTTAAAATTAAGGATCTCCTGTTTATGTGACTAATTGCAGCTTGCCAACTGCCAAGATAGATCATAAACTTTCATGACGTTCACAGGAAACACAGTTAATTTCAATGGTGATACAAAGCATGTTGCACCTCTGTGAGATCTGGCAGAGAGTCATAACAAGTTCTTTGATGTCCTGGAAAGGGGAAGCTGCTCATAAGATCAAATGACAAGTTTTGCTGAGGTCACAGAATTTTAATTTACTTTCTGAATAAGACATCCTGTTGGTATGATTTTTTTATATTCTGACAGAGAGGAGCTAGGTGGCCTTACATAAAGAGGTAGGCAAAGCCAGTTTTTAAACAGTATTCTGTTTTCCATTTAGACACATGTTTGGACTCTCTTTACAACAACATCTGTCTATCAGCACTATTAGAAGAGATACATTAGATGTAAGTCTAATTGTCTGGTGGTTGGAATGATGCACTTTTTAACCCTTGTTCTTTTAAATGACTGTATGTTTTTGTGATATGTGGTTCTGTACTTGCATGTAACATTTTTTTATCTATCTTTAAGTAAACCTCTACTTTAGAGACTACTTGGTATGCCTTTGAAATTATTTTTCTTGACAAGTGAAGCATACATGGCTAAAGTTGACACTGTACAAAGCTTACTGGTTTTACCAAACTGGGAAAAGGCAAGAGTTTATTCTGGGTCTTTCATAGAGTTTTAAGGGTTCATTTTGTACACCTGGTTAGGTGCCCATAGCCCCGAAGAGCAGAATTATCTGAGCCTGTACATTGGGTATGCTAGGTAGAGGTTCACAGTTTGAATCCCTCAGAACTTGAGACCAAAGTTTGATTCAAACCCACAAAACAGACAGGAAGGTTACCTTGTTCTGTTAACTGTTCATAAGACTGTGCTCAGAGGTTGGCACTGTGGGAGCAGAGGGCCTGACCTGCTGAGTGGGTTTGTGACAGCCAGCACCACTGTACATATTGCTTTTCTGTGAATGAGATGTGGAAGAACCTGACGATGTGTAACTTATTTCTGCTGTGGACATACTTGTTTGGCAGCATACTAACAGAGCAAGAAACCAGAATGATCTTATGACTGAGAGGAGGGAACAACCCCAGGGTAAAATGAGTACTGGAGTATTTTTTTTTTTTTAGGCTTTGGTAACTGGTAGGCCAATTAGGCACAAGTGCCTGTTTTCAGGGTGACCTGGGATCACTGGGCAGTTAAGGAATTGCTCAGAGTCACACAGTATGCAAGTGGAGGTTGTGAGAATCAAATCAGGGTCTGGTCTGCTGGATGTACCAAGCTCGTTCACAGCTCATTACTCTAACCTCTAAGCAATACAAAGTTATTACTAGACCAACATGAATCACCTGCTACTACTGCAAAGTACTAGCTAAGAAAAACCTCTGTGAATAAAGAAACAAAAGTGTCACATTATCAGGTAGAGTGAATTGAAAGATTTAAAGAAACGTGATTTAAGGTAAAAGTAACTCATAAATTACCTAATGTTGTCCACTGGTCAGAGAAAGTGGAGATTAACTTCAGGCTGGAAATTACATCTGGAGCTTTAAAAATGACTGCAAATTAAAATGGAATTCAAGTTAGTTTTAGTTATAAGTTACAGCAAACCACTCTAATCAACAAGCATAAACAAAATGAACAGGTTACTCACCTGTAACAGTAGTTCTATAGAGTGGTATATGTTGTTCATCCACACTCTTTGGCTTATCCTTCCCTTTAAATCCTGCTGGAAGTCTTCAAGCTGGCTCCTCCCACCCGGTGGTATATACCTTGGCTTCACCCCATGACGCCAGATCTTGGCTCGCTGGAAGCCGGGTGTGTGTCCACAGCTGGGGAGGTTAGGGTGTCATGGATGAACAACATATACCACTCCTAGAACTATTGTTACAGGTGAGTAACCTGTTCTTCTAGGATTGCGGATATGTTGTTCATCCACACTCTTGGCAGACTCTAGCAGTTCTCCGGGAGAAGGAGGCAAGGCACACACCCATACTTAGGGAACAGAGATTGGAGACCTAAGGTCCCAAAACCAGCATCCCGTGTGACTCAAGATTGATATGGTAGTGGGTGATGAAGGTGTTTGCTGACTTCAGGTAGCAGCCAGACAGATTTCCTGGATAGGGATGTCTCTGGAAGCAGCCACCAATGCAGCAGTATGGCAGGTAGAATAAGCTTTTATCCCTCTAAGAGGCTCCATGCCCGCCAACTCATAGCACAGACCTATGCATGATGTAATCAATCTTGCAATAGTCCGCTTCACTGCAGGTCTGCCAGAAGCGGCTTCAGCATAGGTGACAAACAGCTGGCAAACCTCTCCATGAATTTCCGCGTCCTATCCTTATAAAGGAGAGAGCACGTCTCAGGTCCAAAGTATGGAGCCTGTACTCGGCCTCGAGGTGTAATTAGGGTAGTATACTGGCAGAGCTCAATACCTGGTTAAAGTGAAAACTCTGACGCCCACCTTCTGAAGGAATTTCGGGGTGGGGCACACGACATCTTTGTCCCTGTCGAAGACCAGATAAGGAGTCCACCGAAGTGCCTGGAGCTCCTCTGTCCTTCTGGCAGACATGGTAGCCACCAGGAAGTTTGTCTTCCACGACAAGTGTGACAGCTCACACTTGTGCATTGGTTCGAATGGCTTGCCCATGAACTTACCAATACCAGCAGTAAATCCCATGGAGGTGAAGGTTCACGATCGGAGGATATATGATCCAGGCCTTTGAAAAGCGCCTGACCACTGTCTCCTGTGCCAATGTCGACTGACCGCCCACACCTGGTAAGCAGAAATGGCTGCCAGGTGCACCCTTAGGGTCGATGACCGTGAGACCCCCTTTGGAGAGACTAAAGGTAGATCGAGAATGTTAGCCACAAAACATGATAAGGGGTCCAGACCTCATTCTGACACCAAATGGAAAACCTTTTCCATTTGAAGGCATAACATTTCCTGGTCGATTCCTTTCTAGGTGCCTCCACCATGGTGTAGATATCTTCGATAGACCCAAAGTCTGGAACTCTAGCTACTCAGGTACCAGGCTGTGAGGTGCAGGGATTGAAGGTCCGGATGGAAGACTTTCCTCTGGTTCAGAGATATCAGGTCCGGGCATGTACAAAGCCACTCCGGGGGCCTGCAGCTGAGGCTGAGAAATCTGGATACCAGAACTGCGCCTGACCAGTCTAGGGCTACCAGAATCATCTTAGCCTTGTCCCTCCTCACCTTGAGTAACACCTTGTGGATCAAGAGAAATGGAGGGAAGGCATAGAGGAAACCTGGGTCTACGGCCTCGAGAAGGCATCCCTGCAGTAAGCCCTGCTGAAGGGGCAGGAATGAAACAGCTTCAGCTTGGTGTTTTCCCTGGAGGTACACAGGTCCACTCCCAATGGGAGAACAGGCAGTAAGCTACCTCTGGATGGACAGACCACTTATGGGATGTCTGGTCTAAGCGGCTGAGACATCCGCCAGCTGGTCCGAGGCTCCTTCCACACGGATAGCTAGGAGATCCACTTCCAACCGCTCACGAGGGTCCAGATGCAGAGTGCCTCCTTGTACAGCAGATGGGAGTGCGTGCCACCCTGTTTGTTGAGGTAGTACATGGTTGTGGCATTGTCCGTCTGGACTTGAACCACTTGACCCCAGAGCTGAGGAGCGAAAGCTGACAGTGCCAGTCTGACTGCTCTGAGCTCCAACAGGTTGATGTGACATTGGGACTCATTGGGGTCCAGAGCCCGTGGGCCCTGTTGCCCCGTGTGGGCTCCCAGCCAATGAGAGAGGCATCGTCATAAGAAAAATTACTCACCTTAGTAATTATATTTCTTCTAATGGAGTCTTGCTGTATTCTGACAATTGCAGTGATTCCCAACCTTTGAACTGCCCCGGAGAACTAGGGTTAACTTTCCATGCAAAGCATGGGCAGCTGCCGTCGAGCTCGGTTGAAGTCTCTGTCTGGAGTGTTTTGAACTCAAACTGTCAGATTCTTACAAGCCCAACTAAACTAAAAATTCTATGTGGAAATTGTAAAACTCTACTAGCCAACTGGCTGAAAAGTTTTGGATTCCCAAGGAAGACTCAAGTCAGGAAACCTAAAAACTAAACCCAATGTACTCAAAAATAACAATAATAAATAAGCACCCAAACAAAAGGGAGGAGGGTGCAAGCAAATACACCCTAGGGTGCAACACTGCACCTGCCCACCCACTTCCCAAAAACAGGTTCTGAGAGGGAGGCAGGAGGGAGCTCAGAATACAGCAAGACTCCATTAGAAGAAATATAATTACTAAGCTGAGTAATTTTTCTTCAAACAACATGAAGTCTTGCTGTATTCTGACAATATGCAGACTACAAAGCAGTACCTCCAAGGAGGAGGGACAGAACCTACTTTGGGAATAGGCTCTGAAGTACTGCTGTGTTAAACCGAGCATCACTCCTGGCCTGGATATCCAGAGAGTAATGCTTGGTAAAGGTATGGACTGTTTTCCAGTTGGCTGATTGACAAATTTCTAGGAGAGGGATATCCCTGGCTGCAGCCAGGAAGCAGCTGTACCTCCTGTGGAATGAGCCTCAGGCCTGAGGGTAGAGATTTTCCCAGTTTTTCATAGCAGAATTGAATACAAGACTCAATCCACCTGGCAACAGATCTTTGGTGGCAGGTTTGCCCTTCCCACTTCTCCACAAGTGAGGAACAACTGGAGGAGTCAAACCTGTGACCCTTGTATGCTCTATGTAGTAACTAAAGGCTCTTTGACGTCTAAACTGTGTAGCCTCCTCTCTCTGAGGAAGAATGATCAGTGAAGAAAACAGGGAGAGACAAAGACTGGTTTAAATGGGTCTGAAACCACTTTGGGCAAGAACCTTCTATTGGTTCTAAGGACCACTTTATCCCTATGAAAGGAGATAAAATCAGGTTTCACTGACAGGGCTTGCAATTCACTGATATGCCTGGCAGAGGTAATGGCTACCAAGAAAACAGTTTTCCAAGTCAAGTACTTAAGCTCTGCTGAAGACATAGGCTCAAAGGGGTTGCATAAGCTGAGCAATGCAAACATTCAAATCCCAGGCAGGGGCAGGGTCTCTAGAAGGGGTTGGTGTGAAACAATCCTTTAAAAATTACAGAACACAGGATGGGAAGATAGTGAGGAAGGCTTCCCACAGACAAAATGCAGAAACAGCTGACAAGTGTACCTTGAGAGTAGCTGGTCTGAGGACTAGGCCATTAAGATGGACCATATAATCCAGAACCGTAGGCAATTCGGCAGTGTCTGGAGAAATATTCTTCTTAGAACACCAAATGCTGAATCTTTTCCATTTGGGTTGTAAGTCTTTCTGGTGGAGGGCTTTTGAGAAGCCTTGAGATGTCCAGAACCCTTGGGAAAGATGCAGATCTGCAAACTCTAACTCTTCAAGAGTCATGCCTTGAGATTGAGAGACTGAAGACTGGGGTACCAAATCCTTCCCTGAGAGGATGTTAACAGGTTGTAATTCCTGGGAAGAGACAGGGAAGATGGACTGCTAGAGACAGCAACAGAGGGTACCAGGGCTGTCTGGCCCAATCTGGAGCAACCAGAATCACCTTGCAAGGTTGAGACCTTATTTCGACTAAAACTTTGAACAGGAGTGGGAAGGGGGAAGGCATACAGAAACTTCCTTCCCAATTCAGAATCAGGGTGTCCGGGACTGAGCTCAAGACTGGAGGTCTGCCACAAAGAGAGGGAGTTGGTGATTGTCTAGGGCTGCAAAGAGATCTATCTCTGGAGTGCCCCACCTTGAAAAATCACTTTCTAAACCCGAGGGTCCAGGGACCATTCGTGATGGCCCTGAGAAATCCTGCTCAGTGCATTCATAGCACATTGTCCTTGCCTGGAAGGTGAACTGCTACAAGAGAGGCTTGCAGGAATAAGCCAGGGACCACAACTTCATGGCTTCTGTGCACAAGGACATGGACAGGTGCCTCCTGCTTGTTGATGTACCACATGGTGGTAGTGTTGTCTGTTCTGACTTGAACCACCTTGTTCTGAACTGACTGGAGAATGCTTTTAGAGCTAGAAAACTTCCTGAGCTCTAGAAGATTGATGTGGAGAAGGAATTCTTGGGAGACCACAGGCACTGGGCAGCAAGGGATCCCAGGTGGGCTCCCCAGCCCAGAAGAGAAGCATCCATGGTAAGGACCACTGAACAAGGCTGAGCAACAAAAGGAACACCTTGCCTTAAATTGTCCTGATCCTACCACCACTGGAAGGCCTGGATCAAGGTCAGAGTCACTGGAATCAGTTTGGTAAGAAAGTCCTTTCTCGAGACCAGAAAGCTCTCAGGTGGAACTGAATATCCCTCATCTGGAATCTTGCCTTGGACCACTGCTGTTGAAGCTGCCATGTGGCCCAAGAGCTGGAGAAATGCCTTGCTGGTCGAGATACCTGAAGACTGAAGGAAGAAGCTAGTTACATAAGAGCCCTTGCCCTTCTAGAGGAAGAAAGGTTTTGCTCTGAGTGTGTCCAGTTCTGCCCCTATAAGGTAAGGAGCTGGACTGGTTCAAGAACTGACTTAGGAAGGTTGAGAATAAATCCTAGGGAAGTGAGCACTTGCTGGGTCACTTGCAGGTGAGACTTGACTTGGTCTGGAGACTGAATCACTAATAGCCAATCGTCCAGATAAGGAAATATGGAAATCTTTGCCTTCTTAGAAAGGCAACTACTACTGTCAGGCACTTTGTGAAAACCCTTGGGGCTGAGGTTAGGCCAAAGGGCATTGCTCTGAACGGATAGTGACCTGAGGGCAACTCTGAAACCTGAAGTACTTTCTGTGGGAGCACCTGATGGGAATGTGAAATTAGGCATCTTTGAGGTCCAAGGAGGCTAGCCAGTCCCCTGACCTTAGAGAGGGAAGGATTATTCCCAGAGTTATCATCTTGAACTTTGTTTTAAAAGATGTTTGTTCAGATATCTCTAGGTCCAGGATGGGTCACCACTCCCCTGTTCTTTTTGGGGGTCAGGAAGTACCAGGAGTACAGTCCTTTGCTCCAGTGTAGGGTAGGTACTCTCTATAGCTCTTAAAGCTAGAGAAGAAACCTCTGCCTCTAGGGCAAGGGTTTTCAAAGACTTGCAGGTGGAAAAGATCTGGCTCTAATCTTTGGAAATTTTTGAAGCTGAGAACCAGTCCTGGTTTACTACTTCCAGGACCCGCTTGTCTGATGTAATAGACATCCAGTCCTGGACAATGTAAGCCAGCCTGCCCCCTACTGGAATAGGAGAGTCGACCGGGCAGACCCATCAGGGTGTCTACTTGGCAGGTGCTTTAGGCTGAGGGGTGGATGCAGGCCTGCTCATCCCTTCTGCCTCTCCTCTGAAGAACTCCTCTGCAAAAGGAAGAAGAGGCCTGTGCTTGGTAAAGGCCTTTGAAAAGGCCTACCCCTGCCCCTAGACTGCTGCCTTTGAGGAGTTGCCTGCCTTTCCTTGGCCTCAGCACCCCTGTAAGTGGTCCTGTACTGGTTCATTTTCTTCATGTAATTTTCTGTCTGCTCCCCAAACAGAGAACTACCCACTACAGGAAAATTCATAACCTTAGCCTGGGTGTCCTATGAGAGGCTAGTACATCTGAGCCGAGCCATCCTCGAAGAGTCACAGATGTAGCCATAACTCTTGATGAGACATCATTAGAGTCCACAGCAGCATGAAACTGAACCTTAGATGCCTCAATCCCATCTGCAACCACACGCCTCCAGCTCCTTGGCTAGCTGGGGAGGCCTGTTTAGCCAGTGCCAGTACAGTGTCCCACCTGGACTTCTGGTACCTGGCTGTACAGGCCATGTAATTCGCTGCCTGAGTCCCAAAGAGATGCCATGTACTGCTTCTTTGCCAGGCATCAATCTTCCTGGAGTCCTTGTCAGGGGTGTGAAGCCAAGGGAATATTTGTCTTGTCACAGGCAGCAGTCTGCACTACCCCAACATGGCTGCATTGCTGATATAAGAACTCCATGTCTGAGCCTGAAAGTGTATACCTCTTGTCCATTCTTCTATCACAGGAGGTATAGTGTTAGGAGACTTAAGATTTTTGTGTCTGTTTCCCAAAAGATTTATGGAGGGAATAGACAGTCTCCTGGACTCTGGGATATCCATCATCTCTACATAATCGGGCTCTTCTTGATCTTCCACAGCCTCCTCCATAGGAAGCTGGAGGGTTTCAGCCACTTTTCTGCAAAACATAAAGTGGAAGGGGACACAGAAAGCCTAAGAGGAAACACCTGATGGTCTGTCTGGGAGATGTCCGGTTCCACAGACACATCCAGACCTTCACTTACATCATAATCCTCAAATTCCCTTCCTCTT
The DNA here is from genome assembly GCA_016271365.2 of Neoceratodus forsteri. Taxonomy (NCBI): domain Eukaryota; kingdom Metazoa; phylum Chordata; order Ceratodontiformes; family Ceratodontidae; genus Neoceratodus; species Neoceratodus forsteri. The sequence continues at coordinate 337,171,621 of CM057459.1, forward strand.
CAAACTCCGGTTCATAAAATTCTTCAAGGGTATACTCTTGAACCGGGGAACCAACTGAACTGAACCCCTGCCAGAAGGAGCCGGATCGGTCGGAACCAGACGGAGCGATTCCACAATCTGAATTGTCCTGGCTATCTCTTTGGCAGTTGGAACATGAACCTCTGTATCCGAACTGGTGGATTTATCTTTGCGCTTTCTTTTTGTTGGCACCGACCCCTCAGAATCGGCTCTCCTTTTGCCCGAAGAATATCGGCCTGGTCAGGGCACTCCTTCTGGTTCGGTCGAACCGAACCGGCTGGCCATCTGGGTCAGCGGACTTCTCGCCTCCTTTTCCCTCAGTCTACCTAATCTCTTCTCAAGGGTAGATTTGGGAAAATTTTTACATGTTTAGCAGTCTGAATCGAGGTGGTCAAACCCCAGACTACAATACAAGTGGTGTGGTGATCGGCCTTAGCAAAGACCTCCCACACTCACTGCAGTGTTGAAACCCAGTGGGCTCATTTTTTTCTTGGGTTTCTCAGACATGGCCAACCTAACCAAACTTACCTTTTTGGCAACCGCTAGACAAGACTCCCTTATCAGTTCCTAGTCGTGTCATTGGTATTGGAAAACGGTTAAAACACGCTTTTTAGAACCAATAAGCACCAGTAACCACACACTAAATATAGCAAAATTCACAATCAAATGGTCGGTTCAGCCAAACAGACCGCACTTTTACAAGTTCCACACATAAAAATAGAACAATTCCTATCTACTACTCACGGCACCACAGACAGAGACTGAACCGACTATGCGGATACTTTTTTCGGTTCAAACCGATGAAAACTGAAAACTTTAACCGACTTCGAACCGAGCTGAAGGAGAAATCTCCAGAGCGACCATTCAGTGAGGCAGAGTAAAGAATCTGACGGTTTGAGTTCAAAACGCCCAGACAAAGACTTCAACCAAGCTCGAAGCTCAGCGCTCCATGCTTCAGCTGGAAAGTTAACCTTAGTTCTCCGGGCAGTTCTAAGGTTGGGAATCACTGCAATTGTCAGAATACAGCATGACTTCATGTTGTTTGAAGAACGACCGTCGGCTCGGAGTGGACAAACGGGATCCCTTCCTGCAACCGGTCTAGGGCGGTCCACCACTGGAGAGCGTCCCACATCTTCTGGGTTACAGTGATCAGCTGGTCAAAATGACTGTGGCACTGAGTCCACTGGGCGGCCAGCTCCCATTGGAGGGGCACATGTGCAGCCAGGCCCAATGGACCACTGAGGTGCATGCCATGAACCCAGAAGGCACAGAAAGTCCCGGCAGGTGCAAGTGCCCAACCAGAAATGATTGGGCAAAGGAGGAGAGAACTCCACCCTGTCCACCGGAGCTGAGCTCTGGCTTGACTAGAGCCGAGCTCTGTCCTGATGAAGCCCATCACCTGAGAAGGCACGAGTTCCAACTTGTCCTCGTTGATCAGGAGGCAGGGCTGGAGAAGATTTGGAGGCCAGATCCTGGACCTCTCCACCTCCTGTTGGGTGGAAACTTAAAGGAGCCAATCGTCGAGGTAGGGGTAAATTCTGACCCCCGATGCCGGAGATGGGCCGCCACCACTGGAATGCATTTGGTGAAGACCCATGGGGTCAAGGACAGGCTGAACGGCATGGCTCGAACTTGTACAGGGCCCTTCGACTCTGAAGCAGAGGAACCGCTGATGGATGGACGGATTGGGATGTAAAAGAACACGCCCTGCAGATCCAGTGAACAGAACCACATGTTTATCTCCAAGGATGGTTGATCTGGGACAGAGTGACCATCCGAAAGGTGCGTGACCTGATGTATTGATTCAGGTCGTGAGATCTAGAATGGGGTGCCAGCCCCCTGTCCACTTGGGCACCAGGAAGTACCTGAGACAAAGCTTGGGTCTGCAGATGGATCCTCCACAGAGTTTCTGCCTCCTTGAGGAGGAGCTGAGCAATGTCGTCTGGAAGAGCCAACTGGGTGCATGCGGAAACCGTTCTTCCCGAGGGGCGGGCTCAGATGGGGGTATTGCTAGAATTCTAGAGGCAGTCCCTGACCCACCACTTTGAGAACCCACCTGTCTGTAGTGATAGTGGACCAGGTGGAAAGGAAGTGGTGGAGCCGGCCTCCACGGGAAGACCCAGAGCTGGCGTGACAGGAATAGGGGTAGCAACCTCCACCCCATCACTGAGCAGGCTTGGAGGAGGAGGAAGCTCCAGGACCTGAGCCTCAGCCTCTTCTGTGGGCCTGTGGGGTCCAGGCTTGGGCCAAGGGCCAAGCTTGAGCCTATGCTGATGCTGATGCTGCTGTCCTCCCTGGAAGGAGGACTGCTGAATCGCAGGGAAAAAGTGCCAAAAGGCTTCTTCTTTTCTTCGGCTGGTTCTTGCCTGAAGAACTCTTGGCAGAAGTGGCATCCAATGTGGCATTGGACTGCTCTATGTGCTGTAGGTGACCGCCACTCCTGGGCCAAACAAGTCGGTCACAAGGAAAGGGACATCAGCTAACTTGTGCTGAGTATCCGCCAGGAAGGAGGAGAGCCTCAGCCAAGCCCTGCAGCGAGAGGCAACTGCGGGCGCCACTGAGTGGGCAAGAGTCTCCGATGTCCAGGGCTATCTGGAGCTGCTGTTTAGCAACAGCATGGCCCTCATCTCGAACCTGCTTAACTGTAGTCTGCATGTCCATGGGGAGATGAGTGAGGACTTCATCCAATGACTTGGGAAGGGCAAGGAGAAGTGTGCCATGATGATGGGCGAACTTGCCTGACGGAAGGCCTAAGGAAGACGCTGCATAGAGCGTCCTCACTTCCAAATGGTCCAAGTGCTTGGACTCTGTCGGGAGGTCGGGTCCATGTCAGCAGAACTGCCAGTACGCCTGCACACAGAGGTGGTCACCAGGCTCTTGGTCGAGGGTGCTCTGTGAACCCTGCATGGGATCCCATGGGCACTGCATACTTGAGGGCTATGCAGGCAGACGGCACTGGACAGGAGACAGGACGCTGCCACAGTTCGAGTGCCGGACCAACAATGGCCTTGCCACAGGAAAGGCCTCCGTCGAGGTATCCCTCTCTTGAGGATGTCCGCCAGAGGGTACGCCGCCATTTTCTGGATGGATTCCAGGGGCATCCCTGTGGAATCAGAGATGAGATGAAGAATCCTTTGAAGGAGGAAGGACCTTCCTCCATCCCTGTGCCAATGGACGACTCATCATCCCCTGAATGAGAGTGGAGCCTGGTGACATTTAAGTCCGAAGAGTCGGAGTAGAGTGGTTACCCTCTAATCACCCTCGACCCGCCGAGGGCGGATCCAGGGTGATCGTGACCTGACAGACAGATGTCGGGAAAGGCCGGTAACTGGTCAGTCCTTCTGGAAGGAGCCTCCCACAGCTGCTTAGGCGGCGGCTCCACTGCTATCAGTGGAGAGATTGGAATAGCCCAAACTGGAGGATGGGCCAGCCCCGCTGGGTGGAGAAACAAAAGGCTTCGTTCCAAGGGGTCAGCTTCAGCCTAGAAGGTGAAGGCCGAGTAGTGGCCAGGGTAGGAGTCAAGTCATCTTGTGTCCGGACAAAATCAGCTGTTGCCACATGAGGTCCTCATAGCACCAACGGAGTTTCCGCCGGAGCCTCTCCTTATCCGAGGAGGAGACAGGACCACCGTGGTGTCGCTTCTTTTGGAGTGCTTGTGGCTCTTCCTCGGACGCCTGGACGAGGGGGTTTTAGACCTCACCAAGATCGGACAGGCCGACTCGGTCACCGAGACATTCATGGACCAGTGATACCCAGGATCCAAAACGGGTCCTCAATGGTGACACCAGCAGGCTGGGTCTCCTCATCGGGAAGACAAGGACCGGAGTCCTTTCAAACAGTTGTCGAAGTGGGCCGGTGACAGTGGGTCGATGGGGTCGAGGACAATCTCGACCTCATCAGCCGCATCCTCGGTCATCTGGCCCAATGGAAGGTCCGTGAAGCCTGTGGCTGAGGAAGCTATCTCGACCGAGGTCGAGACTGCGTGCTCCTGGGATCGAGACCCTCTGGTCCCAAGAGCCGCCTTCATCGAGACAAAAGACGACTCTCAGTTCCTTATCTCTTTACAAGATCTGGAGGAGGCGAGCTCAGGGCACCTCTCCCGGTGGGAGACTGACACAACTCCTTGAAGGTACCCTAGAAGGTGGAGCCCAGGTTGAGTGGAACAAAAAGCTCACTTTCCAAAGCACAGGCGGCTTCTTCTTCAGATGCATTCCAGTTGCTCAGCGGAACTCCACGTGCGTGGAAACCGCCCATCTAGCCTCCTTGGACTTCACTGGAGGATTCTTTTCTCCGGTCTCCCAACTTTAAGCATGCCAGGCGGTCATCCAGAACATTGGGATGGAAGGCCAGCAAAATCTTTCAGGACGAGGTGTCATGGCCGACACCTAGGCAGTAGATGCACGTGAGATGGGGATCAGTGCGCGACATCTTCTGGCTGCAAGGACACCAGCGAAATCCTGAGAAGATTTCTTCCATGATCGAGGACACAAAAGCACGATCGCTAACTTGGATGAGTTTTCATTTCTGTAAAACCGGTATTGAAAGCTAGGGCTACTTAAATGCGTGAGCACAAGGGAGGCAACTCTTTATCTTCCAGCGGAAAGGAAGATCTAAGGCCATGAGTCGGAGCCGAGGTTTATACTACCCGGTGGGTGGGAGGAGCCAGCTTGAAGACTTCCGCAAGATTTAAAGGGAAAAGGGACATGCCAAAGAGTGTGGATGAACAACATATCCACGATCCTAGAAATTAAGTTGTGGCTTCACAACCTACAAAAATATGGGTTGGTTATAACCAAGTTTGAATACAGTAGCACTTTCAAGTTTCAAAGTGATGGTAACCTTGATGCACACCATCGCCATGGTCTGTAAAACGGAACATTTCATTATCATAGCTGTCTTTGGCAACAATAGTGAGGTCTAGAGAAGATCTGAGTCTTCAAACTCTAGTATGTCCAGACTGGTGCTGCTCAATTTCTCACCCATAATTAAAAAACACAAGACCGCATGAACCTTGTCTTCAGAAATCTGGAGTGATCTCCAGTTACCTTCAGGATTCAGTTTGAAACTTAAACTTACCCACCTTGTGCCTGTACCAAAGGAAGGAAGATGGCGCACGCTGGGCCAGGCATCGTTGTACTTCTGCAGCTCTGCAGTTCTATTTCTTTAATTCATTTTACTTATTTTAGTATATCGCAATCTTACTGTTTTTGAAATTGGGGCCAAGTGCATCAGATGGCATAGCGCGATCTATCTGCAGTTGTTTTCATTTCCCGATCGATGCGCCGTCAGTTAATGCCCGCTCGCTTTCTCCTCAGTCAGGGATTTAAGTCGGGACCTGCCTGCTATTTTGGGACTTGTCTGCTATGTTTAGTTGGGACCTGCTCATTATAGAATTGGTGATGTGAGTCGGCCACTGTGACGGGACACCATTGGACTGCTTGTGGGACTTGTACTGCAGGGAGTGCTATGCCTAACTGCATTAGCGGTGATTTGTTTCGCTTTTGATCAGAGCACCGTTTACGTTGGAGTGGGATTTGGCAGTCTGGGTCCAACTGTGGAATTATCGGGACGCCTCTGAAGCAGCTTTTCCTGGATTTTGGAGTTGGTCGAGCAAGGGTTGTCAAAGTAAAGAAGGCGTGGCCAGTTGGATCTGCTTACTGAGATTTAACTGAAACTTGCCTGGTAAAGGAGCTGTTCAGATTGGACTGCTCCATATTCCTTTACTTTCTATCAACCCTGGATTGCTTTGTGGTGCCTTTTTCGGTACTGGCTTTTGTCCTTGTTTACTCTTTGACTTGTGGGCTACTAGAGGCTACTGGGAATTTCGGGGTCTCTGGCTCTACAGGGTTGGGGAGGAGGGCTGTTGGTGGTCCGTGTTCTGCTCCCTCCTAGATTTGATGGGTGGTCAGTAGGAGGGCTGGCCTGGCCTCATGTTGTAGTGGTGCGCCACTGATCTCCCGAGATATTTCCCTTTATTCTGCAATTGAAGATATCTGTGGGCCCTGGAGGATCCTGGTTGACTTTTCCAAGTTTGACAATTTCATTTCGATTTTCTGACTTCATTGAATCTCTGTTTTGGCACCATGAACATTTATATTTCTGTTTGACCGGATTTAATGTGTTTTTTCCGGTCTCTGTATTTCTTGGATTGCAAGTACTTTTATGTTTTATGTATCTCCAGCTTGTGTCTTCCCTATCATCAAGTTTTTATAGTTGGAAATTAGTTTGGGCAATGAGAGGGCCAGTGAAAACTTGTAATTTCACCCTCCGCTCAGTTTAGTGTGAGAGACTAACCTGGAGGGTGGATTACAAAACTTTTTCCTTACATTTTATTGTTTTGTTTTATTTTGTTTGTTAGTTTGGGTGTGTTCTTATTTTTTGTTCAGTGGGGTAATTTAGGGTATGATAACAAGTTACCGTAGCTGTTGTTAGTTGTTATCTGGTTTTAGGTATTTGTGGAGTGACGGAGGTGAACCTCAAATGTGGTGGATTTTAGGGGTACGATATTACTGGCCTGGGATATGTGTCTGCCTGTATCCCCGGTCGAAGTGCTATTCAGCCTCCACTTTTCGCTCCCTCCACTCTTTCATCCCCTCCTTTGGCTTCTCTATTTATCAACGTTGCCGTGCCTCAGGTATTGCCTGTAGGGATGGGGTGGGGGAGTGAACAGTGGAGGCTGGAGGAGGAGGTGCTCCCATATGAGTGGTTGCCCAGAGGATGCCCTGGGCCAAGTGGAGCTTGGAGCGTGGACAGTCTTGTTTGGTCCCCATACCCAGAGGCACCATCATTGGTGATGGGTAGGTAGCCAGAGCAGTTCAGGAGTTGTATCCAATCGAGCGCTGTTGTGCAATGCTAGATCTGTCCGAAACAAGACTGCTGTGATTTTCAATCTTGTTGGTTTGGCAGATCTGGCTTGCATCACCTAGACCTGGCTGGACGATAATGCGGGCCCAATACTGGAGACTGCAATTCTAGCGGGTATACAGTGATACATCGCCCTCGGTTGGACCGCTGGGGGTTGCAGTCTGTTTTAAGACTAAATTGGCACTCACTAGTGTTCCAGTTGTGGAGACCATCTCCTTTGAATATGCTGTTGTAGCAGGTGTGGGCTATCGAATTGCTTTCATCTACCGCCCACCCGGAGATGGGAAGCATCCTTAAGGAAGTAGCGACTTCATCGCGACCTGGCTTGAGTCTCCCAGATTGATGGTTCTGGGTGATTTTAATGCCTGGATCGACGATGAACTCTCACAATTTGACAAAACTTCCTCCAATTGATGGATTCACTGGGCCTAACACAGGTGGCTACCACTGCTACACATAAAGGTGGCCATTCCCTGACCTGGGCTTCCTTCTGGGATCGAGGCTTCTGATGTGGGGTGGAACCAGTCGTGATGGTCCGACCATTACACTGTGAGATTCAATTTTAGCATCCCACCTTGTAGGCCGCCCCTGTGGAGTTGGTCAAGTACCGCCTTTGTGGAATATTACCTCCAATGGCCTTACTGCGTCCTTGACCTATCACAATTTCCTGTGCATTGCAACGATCCAGAGGCATTGGTTTTGGCCTATAATAACACCATCACATCTGCCTTGGATTTTGTTGCTCTAGTTCGTGCGCTTCTCCCTTCGACCTCAGGCACCTCGGTTTGACGGGACCTTGATGGAGTTGCGCGACTTGGACGCAGGTTAGAACGTTGTTGGCGGAAATCTGGCCTGATGCTAATCATCTTAGACTGCTAGAACATTATCAATTCTATCAGTCAGAAATTTCTCATAAGAAGGCAGAATTCCTGTCCAGGGAAATTTTTGCTGCCCAGAACCGACAGCTCAGCTCTTCAGGAACCGTGGACAGATTGTGCAACCCAACCTGTCTGCAGCTCAAGAGCATTTTCACAATTACAGTGTGATGAGCTTGCTCAGTTTTTCGCTGATAAGGTGATGGACATCAGGTCAGAGATCCTCTTGACATATTCTATGCGAGTTGTTAGTGATCAGGACTTGGTCGCTGCCCTTTCGCTTTCCTGGAGTACCTTCGACTGCCCGGAAATCGTAGATGTTACTGCGGATTGTCCTAGGATTCACCTTATGTGCTGTAGTTTAGATCTGGGTCCTACATCCCTTATTTGGGTTGTGGGGAGGCCATTATCCCAGTTCTAGCACAGACAGTCTGGTGCTCCTTGACTCGGTGAATACCCCATTCTTTGAAAGAGGCGGTGGTGACACCCTTGTTGAAGAAAGTTTCATTGGACCCAGACTGTCTTGCTAACTACAGGCCTATCTCGAATCTCCCCTTTGTAGGGAAGGTGATCGAGAAAGTAATGATGGCCTAGTTGGAGAACCATGTGACCATCCATAGCATCTATGAACTGCTGCAATCAGGTTTTCGAAAGAGGCACAGTACTGAGGCTGCACTGGTTTGGGTGCTCAATGACCTCCAGAAGGTGAGAGACCAGAGAAACGGTCCATTTTGGTACTATTAGATCTGTCCTCAGCATTTGACACCATTGACCATGGGGTCTTTCTTGAGCGCTTGAGATATATTTGTGGGCTTTCTGGGATGGTCCTCAGATGGTTCACCTCATACCTCACGGAAGAACTCAGAGGGTGGTTTTGGGGTCTTTTCTTCTGATCCACCTCTCTGCCTTTTGGGGTTCCTCAGGGCTCTGTTTTGTCCCCCATGTTGTTTGCGTGTATATGCTTCCCTCGGAGACATTGTGAGATGGTGTGGTCTGAGGTTTCATTGTTATGCTGATGATACCCAGCTACACATGTCTTTGCCCCCACCAGGAAGGAGCCGTCTCGATATTTAATAGCTGCCTCAATTAAATCCAGGATTGGATGAGGTCCAGTTGGTTGAAGTTGAATTCAGGGAAGATGGAGGTGTTGGTCTTGGATCTGGATCGCGGATAGGGGGTCCAGTGGCCGCTCCCCATCTGGATTGTGTCTTGGGGCTAGCTAGCCAGGTCTCTGAACAGGTGGAGACCTGGGGGTGATATTGGATGCTGGGCTGACACTTCAGCCTCAGGTGTCAGCTGTGGTTAAGACATCCTTCTACCATCTAAGAAACATCGGCAGGATCAAGCACCTTGTTCCATCCGGTGATCTGCCAACTTTAATCCATGCCTTGTGACCTCGTGCCTTGACTACTGCAACTCGCTTTATTTGGGCTTCCAGGGGTTGATATCCGCCACTTGCAGCTGGTGCAGAATTCTGCAGCATGGTTGTTGGTGGGAACTCCTAGATCTTCCCATATCACACCGGTGCTGCGGGAACTGCACTGGCTGCCAGTTCAGTGGTGGATCACCTTCAAAGTCGGCTTACTGACTTTTAAGCCCTGCATGAACTGGGCCCTGATTACCTGAAAGAACTCCTGATTCCTTACCACCCTGTGAGACCACTCTGCTCTGCTGACGAGGGTTGCTAGAATTCCAAGGGTGACTTTAAAATCTGTTGGGGCCCGTGCGTTTATGTTTGCGGCCCCTCCTTTGAATTCTCTACCCAGTCAGATTAGGAGTGCATGACCGTGGGGAGTTTTGAACAGGCTCTGAAATCTTTCCTCTGGGAAAAAGCATATGGATGTACTATTTATTGAACTGTATTCATTACGTGGCTGAATCTGTTGGATTTTATTTTTTTTTTTTTTTTTAATACTTCATCTTTTATTCAGTTCAAGTTAAAAGCAGTACATTATCACTAATGTACAATTTTCAATGTAGCCATTACATTTGATACAGGAAAGAAATGGTATATCTTACTGGATATTACTGTGTACTATTTGATTTAAGCACGTTATATCTTGTATAATGATAGCAAAGGTAGCATTGCTGTTCGTAGTTTAGATAAAATTTGTAGCTACTGCTAGTAGGTATTAACTAAACCCGAGACTAGATCTGAAGTAGGACAGGTAATCAGTGCTAGTGTTTAGGTACAGAAGAAATATAGTAAAATATTAAAAAAACATACATAACTTATAAAAGTAAAACATTTGGCTAGTCAGCTATGTGGGTATAAATTCTCTAGGATCAGCTTTACTATTAGTATCAAGATGAAGGCGATCTTTCTCTTACAGCCTGGTCAGTAAGATAGAGGGTCTCTACCCTTGTTAGAATGTTGTGGGTATTGGGGTCTCTGCTCTAGATCACCCAACTAGGAGCTGTCCAAGGTCATGTTTCTGGGACGCTCAAAATCCACCTAGACCACCGATTCATATATAGTGTGGGCTTATCTTGTAAATTATGTGAGATGTTTCTATATTCTTGAAGGCCTTGACATGGTCCACTATGCTCTCCATTCGAGATGATGGTTCAGGGGGCTTCTTGTAGCCATTTCCTGGTTATTGCTTTGTAGGCCACAGCCAGCATTATAGACCAGAGGTACTTCATATCTTTGCTTAAGGGATTCCGGAGGATACCCAAGACTAAATTCCATGCCGTCAAAGGTTCATCAAGAGTTAATATATTGGAAATATACTGAATAACTGCAGACCAGAAGGTTTGAAGTTTAGGACAACTAAAAATATATATGCATGGGTTGCCCTTTCTGTATCACAAGCCCTCCAGAATATGGATGGGAGGTTAGGATTTTTTAGCTAGTAGCTGGGTGTTAAAAATTCTTGTTCAGACTTTCCAGACATATTCATGCCAATTTGAGATGAGGTAGTGGACCAAGTCATCCGCCATATCTTTGCCCATTGAGATTGGAGTATTGTAATTTGAAGGTCCCGTTCCCATGTAACTTTAAGGGGTTCTAACACATGCTCCTGCAAGGACATCAGATATTTGTATATGTGAGATATTGCATGGTCTCCCCTTAGCATTCAGAATTGGTAAATATGGAGCGTGTCCGAATATCTGAGAATGGGACTGACTAAGCCTATACAGAGAGTTTACATAATCTCTAATTTGAAAGTGACGTATTCTCCTCCCTCCACCCATTTAAATTTAGTCCTGGCTTCTTCAAAGGATATCATGGTGTTTTGCCTCATAAGCTGCCAGGGCAAACATTCCTCCGTTTGTAGGTAGTGTACCAGGTAGATTCTCCAGCCGGAGGAAAGTCCGGGTTATTAATAAACCATGTGTACTTCCAAGCATGCTCCTTAGTACGCTCCAGGGGTGTCCCTCCTCCAACCCTCCAGAACTGGAACGTGATGTCTTGGGAGTATCTAGTAGGGCTTGCCTAATAGGGTTTCCTGACAACGAGCTGTAGAGGTACATTTCAACCTCTAGTTAGGCCTATTTGTTTCCAGTGAGCTTCATAGTACTTACTGCCCCACAGCAATGCAACTCTCATCTGTGCTGAATTCCAATATGAAGATAGCTTAGGAATGCAATTCCACCCTGTGATTTAGGTAGATGTAGTGCCTGAAGTTTAAGTCTGGGTTTCTGCCTTGCCATATAAAGGCAGTGGATATTTGTTGCCAGGCCTTAAGGTCACGTGTGGGTATAATACAAGGAACCGATTGGAACAGGTACAACAGCGTGGCAAAACATTAAGTTTTATTGCTTGATTCCTAGCATAAAATGACAGTGGGATTATATTCCACCTTTTAATATCTCTTTTTATGTTATTAACCAGGGGTGTAGTTATTGGAGAATAATTGGCTGAGATCGGCTGGTATTTGAATTCCCAGATACTTTATTGACGAGAGGTCCCACTTGAATAAGAACTGCTTACGAATGGGCATAGGTATTGGGTAATTGAGTGGTAGTGCTTCAGTTTTGGTCGTATTCAGGGAATAGTCAGATAGGGCGAGAACTTTTCAAGCTTTTGAAAAAGAGCTGAGAGGGTCGTGAGGTTTGTCAAATAGACCAATACATCGCCGGCAAAAAAAAAAAATCACTCACCTTAGTAATGTTGTTTCTTCTAATGGAGTCTTGCTATATTATGACAATTGCAGTATGACCGCGGGTTAGAACTGCTCGGAGGTGAAATAGTTAACTTCCATGCAAGGCATGGAATCTTGAGCGACTCGGTTAAGGAAGCTCTGTCTTTGCTTTCAAGCGAAACTCCAGATCTTCTAGAGCTAAAACCATGCTAATGTTCGTGTGGAAGCTGTAAACCTACACTAGCCAACTGGCTACTACCCTAACAAACACACACTTGTTGGTCTCGAAAAAGACTCAAGTCAAGAGACCCAATAATGAAATAAAACACACACTACCCAAGGGAGGGTGAACAAAAACAACAAAGTGGAAAGAAAACAGAGTGCCAACACTGTGATGCCCACCCACAGCGCAAAAAACGAGGTTCTGAGAGGGGCAGGCTGGGAAGGAGGTCATAATATAGCAAGACTCCATTAGAAGACAACATTACTAAGGTGAGTAATTTTTCTTCAAACAACATGAAGTCTTGCTATATTATGACAATTACAACTTCATCGCAGTACCCCCATGGAGGAGGGACAGAACCTCACTTGAGGAATAGGCTCTGAAGGACAGCTGTGCCAAACCGAGCATCACTCCTAGCTTGAATGTCCAGGAATAATGCTTGGTAAAGTGTGAACTGTTTTCCAGGTAACTGCTTGACATACCTCTAGAATGGGGATGTCTCTGGCAGCAGCCAGAAGCAGCTGTACCTCTGGTAGAGTGAGCCCTCAGGCCTGAGGGGAATCTTACCCAACTTTTCATAACAGAATTGATACAAGAGACAATCCACCTGGCAATGGATCTTTTTAGTGGCAGTTTCCCTTTCCAACCTCACCATAAGTGAGAACAGTTGAGGGAGTCAAACCTGTGACCCTTGGCACGTCTCTATGTAGTAGCTAAGGGCCTCTTCACATCTAAGCTCTGCAGCCTCTCACCAGAGGAAGAATGGTCAGTGAAGTAAACAGGAGAGAAATAGATTGATTAAGGTGGAAATCGAAACCACCTTAGGCAGGAACTTCCAATTAGTCCGAAGGACTACCTTATATCTTGAAGGAGATAAAGTCTGGCTCCAACGGACAATGCGTTTGTAATTCACTTATGCGCTGCAGAGGTGATAGCTACCAAAACACAGTTTTCCAAGTCAGGAACTTAAGCACAGCTAAAGACAAGGGCTCGAAAGGAGGTTACATGAGCTGAGCAATGCAAACATTGAGATCCCAGGCAGGGGCAGGGTCCCTGAATGGAGGGTTAGTGTGAAGCAAACCCTTAAAACTCTGGCAAACACAGGGTGAGATGAAAGAGAGAGGGTTTACCTGCTGAAAGAAAAACAGAGACAGCTGCCAACGTACCCTTCAGGTAGCTGGTCTCAGCCCTAAAGTGTTTAGATGGACCATATAATCTAGAACTGTGGGTAAATCAGCAGTGTCTGGGAAATATTCTTTTCCAAGCACCATATGGAAAAATCTTTTCCATTTGGAGTTATAAGTAGCCCTGGTAGAAGGCTTCCTAGAAGCCTTGAGTATATCCATTACACCTTGAGAGGTGTGTAGGCCAGCAAACTCTAGCTCTTCAAGAACCAGGCCTTGAGATTGAGAGACTTGAGACTCGGGTACCAAACTCTTCCTGGGCACATGTTAACAGATTGTGATTCTTGGGAAGGTACAGGGGAGGATGGACTACTAAGGACAGGAGGAGGATACCAGGGTCACCTGGCTCAATCGGGGCAATCAGAATGACCCCGCAGGATTGGGCTCTGATTTTGACTAGCACTTTGAACAGGAGAGGGAAGGAGGGAAGGCATAGAAACTTCCCTTCCCAGCTGAGGGCTAAGGCGTCCAGAGGGACTGAGCCCAAGACTGGGGGCCTGCAGCAAAAGAGAGTGTTGATGATTGTCTGGAGCTGCAAAGAGATCTATTCTTGGGGTGCCCATTTGGCAAATACCACTCCCAGAACCAGGGGATCCAGGGACCACTCGTGATGGCCCTGAGAGATCCTGCTGAGAGCATCTGCCAGGACATTGTTTTGCCTGGGGGTGAACTGCCATAAGAGGAGGTGTTCAGGGAGTCGCCAGAGACCACAACTTCGTGGCTTGGTGCACAAGGCCGTGAACCGGAGTGCCCCCTGCGTGTTGATGTACCACATTGTGGTGGTGTTGTCTGTTCTGACCTGCACAGTCTTGTTCTGAACAGATTTTGAAAAGCTTGAGTGCTAGAAAAACTGCTCTGAGCTCCAACAGGTTGATATGGAGCAGAGATTCCTTGGGACCACAGTCCCTGGTAGTGAGATCCCGATGGGGCCCCACCCCAAGAGGGATGCATCTCAGTAGTAGAATTAATGAGTGAGGCTGGTGTATAGGGAACTCCTTGTCTCAGGTTGCTCTGATCCTGCCACCACTGAAGGCTTGGATCAGGGTTCGAGTTACTGGGATCAGTTTGGTAAGAGGATCCTTCTTTGTGACTAAAAAGGCCCTCAGATGGAACTGAATGTCCCTCATCTGAAACCTTGCTCCTTGCACTACTGCTGTGGAAGCAGCCATGTGCCTTGCTGGTCTGAGAGACCTGCAGGGTGAATGAAGAGGCCAGGGAGACTAGGGTGTTTGCCCTGTCTAGAGGGAGGAAGACCCTGGCTTCCTGGGTGTTCAAGCCTCTGCGCCTATGAAGGTTAGGAGCTGGACAGGCTCCAGTACTGACTTTGAGAGATTCAGAAGGAAACCTAGTGTCGAAAGCAGTTGCTGGGTTATCTGAAGATGTAGGTTGACCTGATCTGGGGATTGTCCTACTATGAGCCAATCGTCCAAATAAGGAAAGATGGCAATCTTTTGCCTCTCTTGGGCAAGCCTGCTACTGCGAGGCACTTGGTAAATACCCTTGGCAGCCGAGGTGAGTCAAAGGGCATTGCTCTAAACTGGTAATGGCCTGAGGTGGCTCGAACCTGAGGTACTTTCGGTGGGAGCTTCTGATGAGAATAAGAAATAGGCATCCTTGAGGTCCGGGATGCTAGCCAGTCTCCCTGGCCTTGGGGAAGGTAAAATGATTCCCAGATCACCATTTTGAACTTTGGTTTTAAAAGGTGCTTGTTTAGGTATCTGAGATCCAGGATGGGCCACCATTCTCCTGTCTTTTGGGGTAAGGAAGTACCTGGAGTACAACCCTTTGCCCTGGTGTGAGGGTGGAACCTTTCCACGGCTCTGAGAGTGAGGAAGGTGGATACCTCTGACTCTAAGGCGAGTGCCTCCGATGGAGATGCTTGAGGAAAGATCTGGTCCTCAGCTTGGAAGTTTTAGGCTGAGGACTGTCCTGGCTTACTACTTCCAGGACCCACTTGTCTGATGTGAGAGACTTCAGTCCTGGACAAAGTAAGCCAGCCTGCCCCGGTAGAGGAGAAGCGGCCCTGGCTACCCCATCAGGGTGCCTGCTTGGCAGGGGCTTTGGGCTGAGGGTGGAAGCAGGCCTGTTTGAACCCCTCCTGCCCCTTCCTCTAAAGAATCCCTCTGGGCATAGGAGGAGGAAGAGGAGGATTGAGCCTCATAAAAGGCCTATGAAAAGGCCTGCCTCTGCCCTGGGAGGCTGCTTCTGAGGAGTGGCCTGCCTTTCCTTGGCTTGTGTGCACTCCGATAAGTGGTCCTGTATTCATCCATTTTCTTTATAATTCTCTGTTTGCTCCCCAAACAAAGAATTGCCAATCATGGGAAAATCAATGGCTTTGACTGGGTGTCCTGTGACAATGTGGTGCATCTGAGCCAGGCCATTCATGAAGTGCCACAGAAGTAGCCAGTAACTAGAAGATGCATCATTAGAGTCCACCTGAGCATGAAATTGCATTTTGATGCCTGACTACCGCTCTAAAGCCACCTGTTCCAGATCCCTGGCAAACTTGTCAGGGAGTTGTTCTTGACTAGAGCCAGCACAGTATCCCATGTGGATGTATCTGGCAGCATAGTCATGTAATTTGCTTGTCTGAGCCCCAAGGATGCTGCTATGTACTGTTTCTTTGCACATAGCATCAATCTTCCTTCAGTCCTTTTCAGGAGGATGTGAAGCTAGGGGATATTTGCCTCTTACAGGCTGCAGCCTGCACTACACCCACATGGCTGCATTGCTGTGTGAGAAATTCTATGTCAGAACCTGACAAAGTATACCTTCTGTCCATCCTTTTATCCACAGGAGGTATAGAATGAGGAGTTTTAAAACTTTTACTGTTTCCTGAAAGATTTATGAAGGGAATAGACAGTCTCTTAGATTCTGGAATATCCATCATTTCTACATAATCAGGCTCTTCCTGATCATCCACAGCTTCCTCAACAGGAAGCTGAAGAGTTCAACAACCTTCTTGTAAAAGATGAAATGAGCAGGGGACTCAGAAAGCCTAGGGGGGAACCCTAAAGGTCTGTCTGGGGAGGTATCTGGCTCAATAGGAGCATCCAGATCTTCCAGACCATAATCACTCTCTTCATACTCTCCTTCCCCACGGTTCATAAAATTCCTCAAAATCATAATCCTGAGCTGGTGGGGCCTGGTGAACCGAACGCTCCCAGATGAAATCGGTGCAGGAACCGGGGAAAGAGACTGGACAATTTGGATTGCTTTGGCTATCTCTTCAGCTGTTGGGAAAAGGACTTTTTCCACAGCAGCGGACTTTCTAGTCCTTTTGCAGGAACTGGCTCCTCGAGCCAGCTCTTCGCTTGTCCAAGGAAGTCTCGCCTGGTCAGAGGTGCATTCTCAGGTTCGGTTGGCACGAACCGGCCGCCATCCGGTCAGCGGATTTTTGGCCTCTTTCCCTGAGCCTACTAACTCTTTTCCACGGTGGCAGCAGGGAAATTCTGAAATCTGGCAGTCTGAATCGAGGTGGTCAAACCCAGGCAATAAACACAGGTGGTGTGAGGGCCAGCTCGGCAAAGGCTTCCCCACAGACATCGTAGTTGAAACCCAGTGAGCCTGGTTTTTCTTTTGGGTTTCTCAGACATCATGCCAGCTTAACCAAAACTTGCCCATTTATGGCAATCCACTGTTAAAGACTCTCCTATCGGGTTCCCAACCGTGTCACGGCCATGGAAAACCGTAATGAAACTGCTTTTTAGAACCGATAGAACGTGAACCGCACTCTAAAAAGGACTCAGCAATTGAAAATGTAACCTAATCGGTTCAAACCGAACCAATAAATGTTTTTACAAGTTCCATACAGAATGTATGTAAAACTATCTATTACTTACGTTATCACAGACAGAGCTTGAACCGAATCGGTTGCGGTTAAATTCAGACGAAATTTAATATTTTAAACTGTTTTAAACCGTGAAATGAACCGAGCAAAGGAGAAATCTCTGGAGCGACTGTTCAGTGAGGCTGGAGTAAAGAATCTGACTGGTTTCGGTTTGAAAGCAAGCAGACAGAGCTTCCTTAATCGAGCTCACGATTCAAGATTCCATGCCTTGTATGGAAGTTAACTATTTCACTTTCGAGTAGTTCTAACTCTGTCACATACTGCAATTGTCATAATATAGCAAGACTTCATGTTGTTTGAAGGGCCAATTTATGTTCTTTCCCCAAAGTTATTCCCTGTATGTCTGTTGCTTGTCTAATATACTGGGCCAATGGTTCAATGTAAAGGGCAAACAAAGAGGGGAGATTGGGCAACCCTGTCGAGTCCCTCTACGTAGGGAAACTGCGAAATATGACCATTTGATCGGATGTACGCTGGGGGTTCAATAAAATTTGAAGATGAGGTCTACAAAATTCTGGGAAAATCAAAGGCAGCAAGGACACCCTTAGAAATTGCCATGACACTCTGTCAAATGCTTTTCAGCATCTAAACTTATAAGGATCGCGGTATCTTAAAATTTTGTATGTGTTCCATTAAAAAATGGTACGCCAGATATTATCCGAGGCCTGGCAACCTGGGATAAACCTACACTGGTCCTGATGGATTAGGCCAGAGACAGGTGTTTTAGCCTCTGAGACAGCACTGAAGTAAATATTTTATAATCTGTATTTAGTACCTAGATAGGACGGTAAGAACTAGGTAAAGTTGGGTCCTTGCCTGCCTTTGGGATGACTGATATAATTGCTTGATCCCAGGATGGGGGTTCTTCTTTCAGGGCTGGGGATATTACCAACAATCCAAAGAGAAGGAGTTACTACCACTTTAAGAGATTTATAAAATTCTCCTGGGAGGCCATCTGTCCCTGGACACTTTAATGTTTTCAATCTCCTGATCTCAGACTCAATTTCCTTAACTGTTATAGGCTACCAGGCACAATCCCAGTTGTTTAGGTAGTTTTGGCAATCTGAGGGTAGACAAAAAGTTTTATTTGTTCCTTTCTCCTGGGTCGGGGGCAGCGATAATTGTGTATAGTACTGCACAAATGTATCAGAAATTTTCTCCACCATGTGACTAGGGGATGTTGATGGGATCACCTCAGGGTGGATATTAGTGCTTTGGCCCTTTGTTGTCTGAGATGGCCAGCCAACAATTTTCAGAGAGCGTGGCGTCCCATCATAGTATTTCTGCTTGAGAAACATTAGTTTCTGCTCAATTCTAAGATCTAGTATGGTGTTCAATACTTGTTTTAGTTTTTAATTTCTTTGAAGTCTCGAGTTGGTCTGGAATATCTGTTGAAGCTCTAATTTTGTATTCAGGCAGTCAAAGCACAACGTTTTGTTCCCTTCTTGTTCATTTCTAGCTGATAGTTCGATAAATTTACCCCTGCAGATCGCCTTGATAGTATCCCATAAGATTGAGATATCGTCCCAGGCGATCATTTTCTCTTTCAGCCTGTTTGATTACCTCTTCCATTGTGTGAATGATGTCCTTGCTAGAAGCAGTGAGAGGTTAAGCCTCCACATAGTATTTTTCCTAAAAGTATCAGAATCTAATCTAAAAAACTGGGGCATGATCAGATAGAATAAAGTCCCCATCCAAGTCTTATCCGCCAACTCTAAATGCTCTTGGGATCATCAGCATATAATCAATTGTTGTATAACCCGAGTGGTCTGTGAGAAAAGGTGGCATGCTTAGCTGTTCCATTTAAGTATTTCCACGTGTCCATATACCCCAGCTCCTGAGCAGTTTTGATAGTTCCTTGTTTTTTCCCCACCATCTTGCCCTCTACCCCAACCATCGAAAGATCTAAGTTAAAGTCGCCCATATACCGTTATACCCTCTGCCCATTGTGACATGAGGAGGAAAAGCCCAGTAAGCCTTAAACTCAGTGGCTGGAGAGAAATATACTGAGGCAAAGGTGACAAGTCTACCATTTAGTTTCCTTTGACCAATATATACTGCCCTTCTTTGCCACCTAGTTGATCTTGGCATTCGAATGGCACCCTAGATGGTAATAATATAGCTGTGCCTCTTCTGCGTCCACCCTTAAAGGTTGAAGAATAAACCTGGGGAACCCCAATCGCTTAAACTTTTGTGCTCCCCATGTGACAAGTGGTTCTCCTAGAGAAAAGATATATCGTTCCTGAATGGTTTAAATATGAAAGTACCTTGAAATGCTTAATCAGGCCGATAAGCCATGAACATTATATGAGCAAATATTACAACCCATTGTGGTTAAGTACTAGCAACATTCTCACATTAACATGAAAACTTTTTCCTTGTGTAAGGAAGATCACGGATACTATTTCTGCTGACCCCATAAAAAAAAAAAAAAAACGAACAAAATCCTCATCATACATAGCTGATTGAAACAATAAACCAAAACCAGTTGTGCTAACAGTGCACTATCATAAACATTTTAACTGACTTCCAGGTAGGAGGTCTAACTTATACAGAAACCTCTTGTCCCACCTAACAGATGGTATTGGTGGGGGAAGAGTCTACTGATTCCTCAGACCATAAGGAACTATTCCTGAGCCCTTACATTAAAGGGCTCCTGTGATATGGTTCTCGCCTCAAGACCGACCATGAGAGCTGTATTGCCCCGCCCACTATTGATAATGAAAAAAAGGAGAACCTCCTCCCCCATGCCTGTTTAACCTTTAATTCCTCCTCCCTTCTCCCCACCCACCGATGTCCTCATCCCTCCAGCACTCCCCTTCACCCAGAGGACGCATGTAGAGGAAATGGGGAAGGTATTCCCACTAGGCTCCCTCCTCAGTGCGTCTCACCGTACTAATTGATTATGTCCCACATATAGTAGGATAGTCCCTCTGATTATTCCCTACATAGGTTGCGTCGAAGGAGGACGACTTCCAGATGTATAAATGCATCCATTTGCTTGCAGGGAGCCGTGTATTTATTATAAGTACTGCCCATATTTCAGAGACTCCCCCCATCAGGGAGTTCACTCACTACGATTAGGGGGACATTCATATCTCGGGGCAAACTAATCTGGTATAGAAACCCAACAATTAAGAAAAGGCCCAGAAGTCATCCTCCCGCATTTAGTGAGCACCTCATCCCCTGCCGAATCGCTAGGCTCTAGATGTTCTGAGGCCCAGGTAAGTAAGGCATTTATATTGGCGAAATTAAACCTAATATACATCTCCCTGGACGCTGCACAATATTTCTCCATTAATATGCAGTGTGTTTAATTGTATATTGCATCATATAGTCGGGGGAGAAAGAAAAGAAAAAAGTCCATAAGTTCTGGGAGCTTCTCGCTTCTCCGAGTCCGACCATGCTGCAGGGTGACCATTTCCCTTCACAGCGGGATCTCTCGCACTCTCTTCTCCAACGCACTCGGAGGAGATGGAAAGTAAACCCCACAAGAGTGACTTCAGTTTGAGCTTCAGGGGGCGCTGGGTCGAGTTCGGCAAACTATAAATCCAGACAAGTTTCTGGTGAGTGTGTTCATCACTGTACTAAAGTCTAAAAGGCCCGTGCAGTATCTTCAATCCAGTCCCAGACCACAATTGTAGGTTCAATCAGAAAACAAAGGGGCCTGAATTACTCATTCGAGAAGGGCCATAGCATACACGGGGGAGGGAAGAAACGTAGCTCAGATATTGTCAGCCTAGAATCCGGGCATTAAGGGGTATTTATTATATATATATATATATATATATAGATATATATATATATATATATATATATATATATATTCGGAGGTGAAGCGGTCAGTTCTCATTTCACAGCCCAAGCATCAAAAGAAGCAGAGTTTATGGTTACAGCTCTCACCATCTGCATTCTCAAGGTCTGATTCCGAGACTCCAGGCAATTTCTTTATTAATTCCATGAATTGTAGGGTTGATGTGATTGCATTGCTACTCAAAACCCTATTTTTCCTTGGCGGGACTATATGCCAGTCCTCAGTGGGTTCCTTCCTCTTGGGCTGGGGGCTTAGCAACAATTGGTACCTCGATCCCTGGCACACTTAGCTTCACTGGCTTTCTGTAGGTATCATACAATTCAAGCCCTCCTTCCAAAATACTCTCAATTTCGCTGGGTAAGGAGTTTGAATTTGAAGTTGTTTATTTCTCAAGAGTTTAATAATGGGATGTACCCATACGCTGCTTCTGTATAACTGGAGGTAATCTTGCTCAAAGAATAGACGGAGTCAAGGTATTTGACTTCTTTCTTAGCCCATGCAGCGGTGGAGTATGTCTTCCTCAGTGCAGTAACTCGAATTTAATAATTATTGATCTAGGTCTAGTGGTTGGGTCTTTGGGGAGTAAGGCTCTGTGGTCTCATTCGATCTTCAGCTTGTAACTTAATGGCAGCTCGGACATCTTTCAGTAAGTCAGTGACAAATTCAACCATGTCCCCTTTCTCAGCCCCTCCTTCAGACCATAAAGGCACAGGTTGTCTTGTCTAAATCAACTTTCTAAGTCTATGCACTTCTGTTCAGTTTTATGGCATGATTGCAGAGGGCAAACAAGGTGTTGCAGGCCATCCTCCGCTTGAGATTCTATCCCCTCCCTGAACACGACCCTCCACCATAGAAAGCTTCTGGTTTAGTTGTTTAAATTCCTCTTTATTTTCTGCTCGCATTTCTTTAAGCTCCTTCATCAGGGATTCATATCGGTTTCTCGATAGGTGCTCCGCTTCTTCATCAGTCTCGTAGTTTTTGGCAGCCATAATGCTTCTAGATTGGCCCAAACTGCGTGCAGGGAACAGAACATGAATCTCTGCCTTCTCTTTCAAATCTGGACTGCATCACTTTAGACCTCCCTCCTCGATCTCTTTGCGAACCTCCTCCAGACATTTTATTTAATTTTGACTTTTCCAGCAGGTTTTTAGGTTTTAGAACAGGCAAGGCAGAGAGCTGTTCGTTTAGCTGCTGCTATGTGCCGTGAGAACCGAAGTCCGAATTTATTTTCTTATTGTACTGCGCCTTGATGCCTGAAAGGGGCATAACAAATAAAGTATTATTATTATTGTCTTAATAACTGATAACAGCTATGTCCTCCTATACTGCTCTGACTTGGGACCTGCCACACAGGTAGCAATGTGTGATGTTGCAAAACAGGGTGTAAGAGGCTCTCTTTTGTGCTACTGTACTTTTTGCAATACACAAATATGATGCATTTTCAGAGGGGTGGAACTCACTCCTGTGACTATGTGGCTCAGCACTAAATGTAAATTTTCTTATAGGGCACATATTCAATTCCGCCTAAACAAAGGAGACAAACAACCAGTTTGGAGAAAATGGCTACAGCCATGTATTTATTGTACCAAACTGTAATTATTAATACATCCAATCAGCATGATGCAAGCAGCTAGGTAGTCTTGGAAATCTTGAATCAGCTTGTTCTGATTCACCAAAGTGGTCGACCTCCTCTTATTAGAGGCCACCAACCAAATAATCCCAAACCCGCAAGAGGCACCAGCTCCAGGGCATGAGGATGGCTCCCAAGACTGGCTTTGGATGTGTCCTCCCCATCAGAGGACACCACCGTGCACATAAGCACACGCCTCCAAAGGCCTGCCATCCCACTGTCCCCCTTTTACCAGAGAACCCTGTCGTCTGGCACTGACCTCCTGTCAGCCTCAGGGGATTCACCTGCATAGTCTCATAATCCCGCTACCCCTCTGCACATTCCTTCCAAGACTACTGAGCCACTCTGCAACACTTACAATAACACAGCTGCGACATCCTAATCTAAAACTAACTACCAGTCTATCACCTCCCTCCTGGCTGGAGAAGGCAAAATCCAGAAAACCCAGTGGGGAAAAAATAGGAAATTCCTTCTCGACCCCTATTACGATCTCACATATTGGGTCAGCAAGGTCCCTATACCCCAAGTTCCTCCTGCTTTCTTTAGGGTGAGGTTCGGGTGGGATTGAAACTAGGGAGCAGCCTGGAAGAGAGGGATCCTCTCTTCAGCAGCCTATTTTTAGGCTTGGCTCCTCCCTGTCTCTCACCACCCTCCCAGGAACCTCCCACCTTACCTGTCCCTTCCCGCCCCTAGTGGGTGGCTACCTACCCTACCTGCCTGCCCAGGTGTACCTCAATACCTGCCCCCAGGCAAGCCCACGCCCCTGCGATGCCTTGTAGGCTCCTTTATTGTCTAATAGGGCACATATTTATTTCCACCTGAACAAACTGAGACCACAACCAGTTTGGAGAAAATGGCATAGCCATGTATTTATTGTACCAAACTGTAACTATTAATACATCCAATCAGGTGATGCGCGCAGCTAGGAAGTCTTGGAAATCTTGAATCAGCTTGTTCCGATTCACCAATGGTCGACCTCCTCTTATTAGGAGGCCACCAACCAAATAATCCCAAATCTCTTGAGGGCACCAGCTCCAGGGCATGAGGGATGGCTCCCAAGACCAGCCGGAGGACACCATCCTGCCATGAGCATCGCGCCAAGAGGCCTGCCATCCGACTGTCCCCCTTTTTCTGGGAACTCCTGTCATCTGACATCGACCTCCCGTCAGCCTCATGGGATTTGGCTGTATAGACTCGTAATCCCTGTTACTCCCTCTGCACATACCTTCCAAGACTACTGGGCAGCCACAGGGTGAGCTTTCCCCTGCTCACACCCCCACAAGCACATAACGCCAACACTTTCTCCACAACTCGTTGTATATCATCTAAAAATTCTCTAAACCTATCTCTGATAAATGCACCCCATCTTTCCAATACAGTTCCCCTCTCTTCATCCAATTTCCGGGTGACACACTGTGGTCCTGCCAATGCTGGCCATGAATGTCCGCATAGCCCCATTGTGCAACCTCGCACCTTTTCGATTGCCATAGGATTGCAAGCATGGCACCATAACCGCCGCTGAATAATGTCAGACCATATGATGCACATTTTGGCCACATGCCCTTCAATCTTGACAGGTCATTCTTTACCAACAGTTGCAGCTCGAGACTTCCCCGGCCCAGGTCATAGTCCCCTTAAGTGAACTACCAGGACATCCAGAGGAGCCTGCCTCCCCGCACTTGACTCTCAATCTTGGCAACAGCTCTGCTCATTTCATCCCTCATTGTCCTAGCCAGCTCACTTCTGTTCACCTGGTATCCAAAACAGCTCTTTGTCCCCTTTCCGCTGCCCGCCTGTATTGGCCCAATGTATAAATGAGTGTCCGCACACCCACATTTGCCTTCTGTAGGCCATCACCTGTCAATAAAGTACAAACAATTAGAACATCAGTGGTCTGACAAAACTCTCAAAGGCTTGGGACCTCCATCTTCCCAGGGCCTGAATCTGCACATCTATGAGCCCTTCCGCCCTGGCATGCGGCGTTGCCTATCTAAATGAATGCATGTTGAAGTGGTTTGCCTCCAGCCCCAGTTGCTGCAGCGCCTTCTGCAACATGTGGTGGAACTGGTATACCATCATCAGGGACCCATCCTAGTGTCTAAACTAGGTCACCCCACCCTTGTCCGCCAGACCATACAGTCTTGCACCCATGCCCAAACATCCACTGCACTCCGTTTGGAGCTTGCCTTCATCAGTGACCCTGAGTGGACTGGTCTGTCTTGCTCTTTCTTAGTCAGGCGAAGAACCCTGCCATGGTTGATCGCCACGTGCTCGTCGCCCAATACCAGCTGTTGGCGGGCTTGCTTGGTTGCACCAATTCGAGACCCGAAATGCCCCAAGAATGCCATGAGGTAGGCAGTTCTGAATAGGTGCATTCTCCTCCTGACGAACAGACCCCAGGAGGGCATCCCAAATATGTTTAAATGGGTGGGGCTAATTGGTCATCGCTGATCCAGTAACTTTGGTACCATCCACACCCAAACTTACAGCATCTTGCGAAGGGAAGGCTCTTGTGGTATCCATGTACCCCATGGCCTTCTGGAATCAGGCTATACCTTCCACGTGTTGTTCCACCATAGCTCCCTCTCTTGTTTTTAAGCAGCACATATTCACATAGCTGTTCCACGGGACCGACCATGCCATACTCCACCCCTGCGTGTGCTGTACTGCCAGGAAACTGTCCAACCCCTTTTATACATCACCTGCATATTGGGTGCCAGCACGTTCCTGATCGATTCCCATGCTTCTGCATTACCAAACCCCAAAAGTATGTTGGGACTTCCCTAGGTGTCCTTCTGCTCCTGGCGCCAATTCTAGAAAACCTCCTCCACTGTGAACAAGAAAGAACATCAGCTATACCGTTTTCAACTCCTGGGACATGCACTGCTTTGAACTGTATATTCAGCAAAGACATTTCAAGACAAACACCTTCATGAGGTTACCCATAGGGCCCTTTCCCACAACTGACCATTAATGGCATATACCGCACCAGTGTTGTCTGACCGAACGTAATGGCTTGTCCCTTAGCTGGTCACCCCACACCACCAATGCCACCACGATTTGGAAGAATTCCAAGACTGTTATCTGCGCAGCACCCTGACGATTCCAGTCCTCAGGCCATTGGCCAGGCACCACTTCCCTTGGAAGTATGTTCAAATCCAGCCCCCAGATGCGTCCAAGAAGAGTTCCAGCTCCTGACTGGACACCGCACTGGCCATATGGCTACCCCATTGAAGCAATTTAGAAACGGCCAGATACTTAAATCGCCCTCATTCCCTCTGTTACCCAAATCCTGTGGGTTTCGTGCTGCCAAACCCTATCCCTGAAATCATCTCAGGAATGTTCTACCCATGGAAGTGCCTGGCAGGCAAAGTTCAAGTGCCCTATTAGCTGCTGCCATTCGCACAATGTAACCTCATGCCCTGGCCACCCTTCCCAGGAGCTCTCTTCAGTGCCGCCAGCTTGTCCTGCAGTAGCTGAAAGACCTGTCTTGTCATATCGATTTCTATGCTTAGAAAGGACAACCATGTGCATGGACCCTCTGTCTTGTCCTGTGCCAACGGGACTCCCAGCTCCGCACAAACCTCGTGGAATGTCCTCATCAGCTGCCCACAACGCTGTGTTCCTGCCTTGCCCACAAACAAAAAAAATCATCTAAGTAATGTACCAACTCGCCTGTTTCGTCTTTCTTTATATTATATTTTATTATTATTATTATTATTAATATAGCTTATATTACATGAAGTCCTAACTGTACATTTTATATCCTAAAACAATTGCATCATTCTTATGTTGCTATATATCTTCAATTAAATTTATAGTATAAGCTGGATGAAATTCTGCAGCTAGCATCAACAATATCAAATCCATCACGTCTAAGATCCAAATGAAAGAGATTCTCTCAATAATAATAAAAAAAAAATAGCAAGTTAAAATGTTAGGGCAGCTCTCGAGGGATGAATGTCAGGTCTTTCTCTGAAATATATGTAACCCTTAGGTGGCGCTATCCTTGGGCTACTATCCTGCCTGCTTGGCTACTAACAGGTTAATTGGCCTGAGTTCTGAAGCGGTGCCTCCACCCAAAGGTCAGGGTTGGTTTGGGTTACGCTGACCAGGCCACAGCCCTCTGGGACACTGTAACCCTCCTTTTCTCCCACTAGTGGCCCACACCGTATACAACAGTGACTCTCCCAATACCCGGATATGCAAACCACATACACTTAGAAACATAGAAACATAGACTTTGGCAGAAAAAGGACCGCTAGGCCCATCTAGTCTGCCCATTTCCTACCTACAGGATAGGCCGCAGATCCTAGTTAACCAACAGCCTTTATCTTCCTGCCCCCACAAGAATTGCTTTATGTCTGTCCATGCATTCTTGAATTCTCCCACAGTTTTAGACCCCACAACTTCCTCAGGAAGGCTGTTCCATGCATCCACTACCCTCCTGTGAAATAATACTTCCTCACATTGCCCTGAACCGCCCTCCTTCTATCTTTAAATTGTGTCCCCTTGTTCTTGCAAGTCTCTTTTTCTGAAAGATGCTACCCTCTTGGACTTTGTTGATTCCCTTGAGGTACTTGAAAGTTTCTATCATGTCCCCCTCTCCCTTCTTTCCTCAAGGGTATACATAGTAAGCTCCTTTAGTCTCTCCTCATACGGCTTCTCTTGCAGACCCTGCACCATTTTAGTTGCCTCCTCTGGACTGCCTCTATCCTGTCTATGTCCTTGGAGATCGGGTCTCCAGAACTGGACACAGTATTCCAGATGGGGTCTCACCAACTGTCTGTACAGAGGGATAACAACTTCCTGTTTTCTGCTGCTGATGCTCTCCCTATACATCCCAGTATACCCCGGCCCTCCCTACTGCCTTCTCACATTGCTTGCTAACCTTAAGGTCATCTGATATGATTATCCCCAGGTCCCTTTCCTGATTTGTTGTTGTTACTACCTCCCCACCCATTGTGTATTCTTCCCCTGGTTCTTGTTTCCCAGGTGCATTATTTGCACTTTTGCATTGAATCCTAGCTGCCATACATCTGACCATTCCTCCAACCTTGCTAAGTCCCTTTTCATCCTTTCCACGCCTTCTTGTGTATCAACCCTGTTGCAGATCTTTGTGTCATCTGCAAAAGACATACTTTTCCTTCCAGTCCCTCTGCAATGTCACTGATGAAGACATTAAAAGGACTGGACCCAATACTGAACCTACGGTGCCCACTAGTAACAGCCTTTCTTCAAGTGGACTCCATTTACAATTACCTTCTGTGTTCTGTTGTCCAGCCAATGTTTTACAGGCTACCACCCTGGGACCCACTCCCAGGCTGGTTAATTTGACTATCAATCTTTGTGTGGGACTGTGTCAAATGCCTTGCTAAAGTCTAGGTAGGCCATGTCCACAGCCCCTCCTTGGTCTACTACTTTGGTCACCCAGTCAAAGAAATCTATTAGATTCGTCTGACATGACCTTCCCGCTGTGAACCCATGCTGCCTTGGATCCTGTGCTCCACTGACCTCTCAGGTACTCAACTATTCTTTCCTTCAGAAGGACTCCATCACTTTCCCTACCACAGAGGTCAGACTGACAGGTCTGTAGTTTCCTGCCTCTGTCTTGGTCCCACTTTTGTGAAGGGGAATCACATCCGCCTTCCTCCAGTCCTCGGGTACCACACCATCCTCCCATGATTTATTAAAAGAGTAGCCAGTGGTTTCACTAGTTCCTTCCTTAATTCTTTTAGAATTCTGGGGTGAATTCCATCAGGACCCATTGCTTTGTCCACCTTCAGTTTTAGGAGTTCTTGCAGAACCCTTTCTTCTGTGAAAGGACTGGGATCAACCCCCTATCAAGAGTGCTTCTGTTAACTGGATTAGGCACTTCCCCCGCCTTTGTGAATACTGAGCAGAAATATTCGCTCAGTATTCCTGCATTTCACTGTCCCCTCTGCCCACCCACCGTTCATTCTATTCAGCCTCACTATCCTCTCTTTGTCTTTTCTACCGCTGATGTACCTATAAGGTTTTATCCCCTTCTTAACTGAGTTGGCTATCTTTTCCTCAGTTTGGGCCTTCGCTATTCTGACTTCCCTCCCTGCTTCTTTCTGCCTTAACTGGTACAGCTCTCGTCCTGCTCCTTCTGTGTTTCCTTATACTTCCGGAATGCTATCTTTTTCTTCCTGACTTTCACAGCCACCTCTTGGAGAACCATAGTGGCTTTTCTTTCATTTTGATTTGTTTATTTGCTTCACACAAAGGCTTGTTGCGTCTGTGATGGCAGTTTTGATAATTCCCCATTGTTGCTCCACACCTCCTTCTAGCCTGTTTGCTAGTGCTTTTCTGAGGCACTCTCCCATTTTGCCAAAGTCAGCCCTCCTAAAGTCCAGTACCCTCACTTTTGTATGGCTTGACTCTGTAGCTGAGTTTAACGTGAACCACACTGTTTGATGGTCACTTGTCCCCAGATGGCAACCTACTTCTAGATCTGAGATCCTCTCACTGCCCCGTTTGAGAGTACGAGGTCTAAGATTGCTCCCTCACGAGTGGGTTCCAGAACTAGCTGTCTAATGCCTGCCACCTGTAGGGCATCAAGAATGGCCCTGCTCTTGGATGTGGCTGCAGCAAATGTGCTCCAGTTAACATCTGGCATATTCAGGTCTCCCATCAACAGTATCTCCCTTTCTCTGCCATTCTAAGAATGCCTTCCATCATATCCTTGTCCATTCCTTCCCCTGACATGGGGGTCTGTACACAACCCCTATGCGGATTGTGGTGCCCTTTCCAGTCTCCAAGGTGACCCACAGTGCCTCCTCTCCTCCCTGTTTACTCTTTTGTTCAGTTGCTTTTATCCCTTCCTTTACATAGAGAGCTACTCCTCCCTGCCTGTCTCTCCTGTAGGTTATGTATCCTGGTATGTTAACATCCCAGTCATGGTTCTCTGTGTACCATGTTTCTGTGACTGCTTACGATATCCAGGCATCCCTTTCCATTAAGGCCACCAGCTCAGGGAGCTTGTTGCCCAGACCACGGCATTGGTACTCATTACCCTCCATTTCTGATGGCCTTACCCCTTTTGCCCCATCCCTGTCCTTCTTGCCTTTGTCACTTTCTCCATTTACCCCTGCCCTTCTCCCTATCGACACCTCCATGTTGGTGTTTGCCACACTTACTACCGTGATTGTTTGGGGGCTAGGATTTTCCTGCTCCTTTCAGTGCCTCCCCTTGGCTAGTTTAAAAGCTTGCCAATGAAGCATTTAAACCTATCACCTAGGATCCTGGTTCCCTCCCGGACAGATGCAGCCCATCATGCCAGTATAGGCTTGCATCACTCCAGGTGGACCCCAGTCCCCAATGAAGCCAAATCCCTGAGCTCCACACCAGTTTTTCAACCACTGATTGAATCCCATGCGGAACATCCTAGCCTCTCCTATGCCATAGATGGTAGCACCTCCGAGAAGGTTACCGTGCGTGCTACTCGACTCAAGGCCCCGCCCAATTCCACAAACTCTTCCTGCACTTCTCTAATCCCTTTCTTAGCAGGTCATTTGTCCCTAGGTGGACAATGATATCCAGCCCCTCCCTCCCCTGTGCAGCTGCTCCGGCAATCCTGAGGATTCGCTCCCTGTCCCTCCAAGCCATGGTGCCAGGCAGGCACCTTACCTCCTCTCCCCTTCCTTGCCCAGTTCTACCTTCCTAACAATGGAGTCCCCCACCAGGAGTTGTTTCCTTCCCCTGCAGGGTCCCTGCCACCCTCCTGTGGGTCTCCTTTGTGGAGGTTCCCAGCATCCTCCTTGGTCTCCACTGTAGGTGCCTCCATGGAGGAACTACACTTTGCCAGAACGGCATAGGAATTGTGGAGAGGTACAACTGGAGGGATGTGCTCTGTTCCACCACCCTCACCCTCCCTGAGCCCACTGTGGTCCAACCGCTCCTCTTTCTTGGCAACCTCTGAGGCAACAGCAGTGGCACTGGTGCTCCCTGGATGGAAGAGGAGGTCCCACAAATCCTGGCCAACTCAGCCTGGAGATGAGCAACCTCCTCCCTCAGCCCAGAGGTGCATGCAGATGGGACAACACCGCATCCTCCAGAATATCTCCGGAAGACTGCTGCTCCACAGCCACTGCACTGCACCACTCAATCATGTCTTATTTCTGACCCTTAACTGTTTGCAATCCTTACTCTTTCGTCTGTTTTCTCTCTCTCTCCTTACTTTCTGCCTGTGTGCCTTTAAGCTCCTGATTGTCCTGTTCTGAGACAAGAATATCCTATATTTCTCAGTAGACCACTTACTTGTTCAGAGGCAGACCTCCAGCAGCTAGAGGGGCGGAAAGCTACTCTTGCCCTTCTAGGATGGTGGGTCCTTGGTGGTTCTGTGATCACTCACTTCCTGCCCCTAAACAGGAAGTTCCTGTTGTCAGTCAAATCCTGTGCCTATAAAAACAGAACTAGCTTTGGGTGGAGGAAGGAGGGCAATATAGTCCCAGCAGAGAAGTTCAGTCACACAGCAGTCCTTTCTCCTGGTGTCTTCTGCCAAGCTATTAGCAGAATCTTTCTAAGGCAGTCTTTAAATGTAGCTTCCTTCTAGCTAAGCCACTCCCCTACTTACCAGATCTTTCTACAAGTAATTTAAACCTCACAGCAGTTAAGTCCTTTCAGTCACCTGACATCTACACCTAGATGACTTTTCAGTTACCCATTCAGTTCAGTTAACCCAAACACACACTTTTTTTTTTTTGTTTTATGTTAGTTTTTACCCTAAATTAAAGGTCCAAATACAAAAGTTCTTCTACTTTAGTCCCAGCAGAGAAGTTCAGTCACACAGCAGTCCTTTCTCTTGGTGTCTTCTGCCAAGCTATTCACTTGTACTTGACACTTACCCCCAGGACTGGTTCCTTCAGCTGGACTCTGGGGACCCCTGTAAAATAAGGTGATGCAGTACAACAGCAACAGTGCAATACCTTCAGCATAAGCTGACACCACAGTCAAAGTAATTTGCAGAAACAAACAGATCTGATTTATTCAGGGGTCTGTAACAAGGAGGGAATAATCAGGTTAATTAGCTTGAATCACATTAATAATCACACTACTTTGCATGCGCGTAGAGGTCCAACTCAGTCACACTCTCTGGGTACCCAGGATGGGGGAAAAGGCTAGCCAGGACCGATGCCGGGGTAGGCTGGCAATGCAGCTGGTTGGGGCCCTGTGATGGAAAAAGAACATGCACATATACACAATTTGTAATCCGAGCTAGAGGGCTCAGTTTGTGGTAAGAAAAGCACAAGACAAGCAAATGACACACTTTGATTAAATAAAGTTGCAGGGAGCTACCCTGATAATTACTCATAGTACCCAGACTAAACACAGGAGGGCTGGCGATGAGGAACTTTCTGGATTGCGGAGGAAGCAGGGCCCACCTGAGTTGTTTTGGTTCTGTTCTTGTTCAGGCAAGGTGTAGGGCTGGTCCCTGGCTGGTCCCTCATCGATGGATCTTTCTCTGTGCAGCAGGGTAGTAAGACAAGACCCTCATGGCAGGGCCTATGTCAGTCAGACAGCACAGATTCAGTCTGATTCTTGCTGGTAAAAAATTTCAGCGTAGCACACAGTTTACAGGAAATGGGGAAATCAGATTGCGATCCCCTTCCAGCACATAGCACATTCATATGTAAAGAAAGTTTACTGTACCAGGCAAACGACTCCTCCAGTCCCGACCGCAAAATCACTGCTAAACCCGGGAGCACTACAGTAGCTAAAGTTCCTGACAGGCCGATCGCTTCAGCAAAATCTTCAGTCTTCTACAGGGTAAGCCTGGTCCGACAGCAGCTTGCTTCGTTTTCTACAACTTTGGATTCAGTCCGAAAAGTCCTCTTCTCCCTCTCAGGGCAGAAATCAAGCAAGTAGGCCAGAAGTCAGGCCTTCCACGGGTCTCCGCTTGAACTACAAATGGCCGCTTGAACACATAGAGGTGCTGCTCCTTCAGCTTCCAACCTCGAATATGGCTTGCCAACAGACAGCAGGAGGCATTTCCCCAGAATCCACAAAGTCCAATTGGCTGGTTCGCTGTCAGTCACAATACCTCCCCTGTTGGTGCAAAAGGCACCAGCTGTCCCAAACTACAATTCCCAGAGTCTGGCACCACCAATTCCACTTTATCAGGCTCCATGTTAGAGTTCTGGCAACCTCATTAGTCCAATTCGCAGTTCGGGACCAAAATTGTCGAGCACAACAGAAACAGTCCATGCTGCAAGAAGGCAGGTTAGGCAAAACTACAATTTTATTACTGCTCTAGATAATTCCCAGCAATCAGTTACATCATTCAACTGGGTTCCTCTGCACATTTAGCGAAGGCAGAAATGGAGCGATTAGTCAGCAGCCGGGCCGGACTTGGGCATACAAACACACAGTCCCCCATTCAAACTAATTATGGCTGCAAGCAGGCAGTCTTAAAGAGACAATACATGGTGGCCCTAGAAGCACTTGCTGGCAGTCACATTTAAACGGCTTTAACGTCAACACCATCCAGGATCTGAACAATTAGGCAAGCTCTTGGAAGACTTTTGGGAACCCCCATTTGTAGCGGGTTACACCCTTCCTGGCCTGGAAAAACTCGTGTCTGCATCAAGTAGGTACCCTTATAATAACTTTAAATACAAATCATCATATACATTTAAAACTCCATTACATCAACTCCATAACTTCTAAACAGTAGTCAGCATATCAAACCTTTACTACATACACATTTTCTGTATTTCACAGTACATCACTTTTATACAGCATTATATATACATTATAGTTTGAAATCAGGTTACTACTTCCTGCACATGAAACCTGGAGAGAGGGGGCCCTTCCTATCAGCTACCTCAGGGCTAGATTGGACAGGTGCACCATACCTGGAGGGCAGAACAATTAATCGTGAATTTGCACTTATGCTCAGTTTTGGCAGTGAGCTCTGGGACACACACTCCTTTATGGACCACATTGAGATGCAAATCCACAGGTCTCCTAGGGAATCATAGCTGGAGTCACTACTGGTTTTACAGCTCGACCAGTCTTCCTGGGGGAACAGTCACAGTCTCTGTACGTTTTGCTTCACTCTCAGCACTTTTCTTACTTGAAAGAGGAGTCTCTATCTGAGCAGAACAGTCTGGCATTGTCAGCCCCGGATTTGCAAATTCTGGTTCCACAGCACTCAACTCACTTGGAAGACACTCCAGCACTGGAAGGAAACTGTCATTGCACTCAAAGTACTCTTCCTGATCTGGTAAGTCACCAATTGGTCTCAGCTCATCTGTTTCTTCCTCAGGAAATCACACAGTTCCGCCATACATAGTGATTCAATATCATCAGATGTGACACTCTGCACTTCACTCTCAGGGGCATTAGCTCCATGGATAAAGCTGGGGCTTAGGCAGTCCAGAAGGCCCAGCTTTATCCCCTAATTGACCAGGGATTACCTTGAAACAACTGACTTAGTTCAAAGGAAGGATAATAACCATAGTTACACTCACTTTTATCCGAAACAGACCGACAGTCATTTTCAATCTGGGTTTGCTGTGGAGGAAACCTTAAAATCAGAAACTACAGGAGCAGGCTTTGTCTGTCTCTGTCTTGCTGCAGCCCTTGTCACGGTCCAGGGAGAAATTTCTGAGGGTGCAGATTCAATCATTATCTGTCCAATGGGCAACAAATGGCTACGGTGCATTGTTCTGACATCCTTTGAGTTGTTCTCAGGCCGCACTTTATACACTGGTAAGTCTTTTAATTTTCCCACTACTATATGAGGAGATGATGCCACCTGTCAGCAATACTGTGTTTGCCATGCAGTCCCATATTTCTTAACAATACACGATCCCCACTTGGAGCTCTTGGGCCTTCACCTTTTCATCATATCTTTCTTTATTGGACAAATTTATCTTTGCAGCCATGGTCTGAGCTAGTTGGTATGCATGATTCAATTGAACTTTTAACTTTTGCACATACTGTAGGTAGCTGTCAGCTCGGACCTCATCGGGAGACTCCAAAACAAACATCCACTGGCAACTGAGCCTCTCTTCAAACATAAGGCGGTAGGGGAGAACCAGTGACATCATTTCTAGTGCATTTGTAAGCATGTACCAAGGTGCTAATTTGCTGGCTCCATCTGGGCTTATCTTCGGGTGGAGTGCCTAGCATGTCAAGCAGAGTGCAGTTAAAGCGTTCTGGCTGTGGATCCCCTGGGGTGGTAAGGGGTGGTTCTAGACTTCGCACTCCCACAGAGAGCATTTCCTTGATTAAGCAACTCTCAAAATCTCGTCCTTGGTCACAATGGATCCTCTGGGGGGCCCCATAATGAACAAAAGAATTCTCCACCAGTACCTTGGCCACATGGATGCTTTTTGGTCCTTGGTGGGAAATGCTTGACGCATAACTTGTAAAATGGTCAGTGACCACCAGCACATTACTAATATTCCGCTGATCAGGCTCCAAACTCGAAAGTCAATACAAACTAATTCCATAGGGGCTGGTGGTGATGTTGACAAGGGGTGCAGCCCTCTGGGGCAGGGCCTTTCTCTGCAGGCGACATCAAGTCATATATGATGCTCAACATCGGACCCCATCTTAGGCCAGTAGAATCTAGACCACACTAGATCAACAGTACGGTTTCATACCAAGGTGCCCCATGTGGTTGTGTAGGGACCTCAGCACCAAGTCTCTCAAAGCAGTGGGCAAAAGAAAAATTACTCACCTTAGTAATGTTGTTTCTTCTAATGGAGTCATGCTGTATTCTGACATATGCAGTTAGGTCCTGCCTTTCAACTGCCCCTGAGAACAAAGAGTTAAACTTTCCATGGCAAGCATGGAATGTTCACCACGAGCTCGGTTTAAGCCCCTGTCTGCTATTGTTTAAACTGCAACCGGCTGATCTTTACGAGCAAAGACTCACAAGATGTTCTGTGTGAAAACTGTAAAATTCTTACTAGCCAACTGGCAACTATATCTATATAAAAGGTTTTTGGTTTCAAAGGAAGACTCAAGTCAGGAAACCCTAAAACAAAACACATCCAAAACACAACCCCTCACCCAAACCAAAGAGGGTGAAAAGGACACCCCTAGGTGCCAACACTGCTCTGCCCACCCACATCCCAAAATCTAGGTTCTGAGAGGAGGGGGAGGTCAGATTACAGCAAGACTCCATTAGAAGAAACAACATTACTAAGGTGAGTAATTTTTCTTCAAACAACATGAAGTCTTGCTGTATTCTGACATATGCAGACTACCAAGCAGTACCTCCATGGAGGAGGACAGAACCTACTTTGAAACAGGCTCTGAAGTACTGCTGTGCCAGTCGAGCATTACTCCCTAGCCTGGATATCCCGAGAGTAATGCTTGGTGAAAGTATGGACTGTTTTCCAGGTGGCTGTTTGACAAATTTCTAAAGAGGAATATCCCTGGCAGCAGCCAGGGTAGCAGCTGTGCCTCTAGTGGAAAGAGCCTCAGGCCTGAGGGTGGAGTTCTACCCAGTTTTTCATAGCAGAATTGTATACAAGAAACAATCCACCTGGCAACAGATCTCTTAGTGGCAGGTTTGCCCTTACCAACTTCTCCATATGTAAGGAACAACTGGAGGGATTCAAACCTTGACCCTTGGTATGCTCTATGTAGTAGTTAAGGGCTCTTTTAACATCCAAGCTGTGTAGCCTCCTCTCTCCCAAGGAGGAATGGTCAGTGAAGAAAACAGGGAGAGATATAGACTGGTTGAGGTGGAAATCTAAACCACTTTAGGTAAGAACTTTCTGTTAGTTCTAAGGACCACTTTATCTCTATGGAAAGAGATGAAATCAGATTCCACTGACAGGGCTTGCAATTCACTGATACACCTGGTAGAAGTAATGGCTACCAAAAACACAGTTTTCCAAGTCAAGTACTTAAGCTCTGCTGAGGACAAAGGCTCAAAGGAGGTTGCATAAGCTAAGCAATCCAAACATTAAGGTCCCAAGCAGGAGCAGGATCCCTAAAGGGGGATTGGTGTGAAGCAATCCGTTGAAAAACTTACAAAATACAGGATGGGATGATAGAGAGGAAGGCTTGCCTACTGACAAGAAAGCAGAAACAGCTGCCAAGTGTACTTTAAGGGTAGCTGGTCTGAGGCCTAGACCATTAAGATGGACATATAGTCCAGAAGAAAAAATTACTCACCTTAGTAATGTTGTTTCTTCTAATGGAGTCTTGCTGTATTCTGACAAATTGCAGTGAGTCCCAACCTTCAACTGCCCGGAGATGAAAGAGTTAACTTTCCATGCAAGGCATGGAACGCTGAGGTTGAGCTCGGTTGAGACTCTGTCTGTGCTGTTTGAACTCAAACCGTCAGATCTTTACTTAGCTAAACTCACTGAGTGTCCTGTGTGGAAGCTGTAAACCCATACTAGCTAACTGACTACTAAATATAATAAACATATTTTTGGTCCCAAACAAAGACTCAAGTCAGGAAACCCAAAAATGAAATAACACAACACCCAGTCACCCAAAGAAAAGGGGTGATAATAAAAAGGTGGGGCACCTCCTGAGTGCCAACACTGCTACTGCCCACCCACATCCCAAAAACAAGGTTCTGAGAGGGAAGGGAGGTCAGAATACAGCAAGACTCCATTAGAAGAAACAACATTACTAAGGTGAGTAATTTTTCTTCAAACAACATGAAGTCTTGCCGTATTCTGACAAATTGCAGACTACCAAGCAGTACCTCCATGGAGGAGGGACAGAACCTACTTAGGAAATAGGCTCTGAAGCACTGCTGTGCTAAACCGAGCATCACTCCTAGCCTGGATATCCAGAGAGTAATGCTTGGTAAAGTGTGAACTGTTTTCCAGGTAGCTGCTTGACATATCTCTAAGATAGGAATATCCTGGCAGAAGCTAGGAAGCAGCTGTACCTCTGGTAGAGTGAGCCCTCAGGCCTGAGGGTGGAATCCTACCTAGTTTTTCATAGCAAAATTGAATGCAAGAGACAATCCACCTGGCAATGGATCTTTAGTGGCAGGTTTTCCTTACCAACCTCACCATAAGTGAGGAACAGTTGGAGGATTCAAACCTGTGACCCTTGGTACGCCTATGTAGTAGCTAAGGGCTATTTTCACATCCAAACTGTGCAACCTCCTCTCGCCAGAGGAGGAATGGTCAGTGAAGAACACAGGAAGAGACATAGATTGATTAAGGTGGAAGTCTGAAACCACCTTAGGCAAAACTTCCTGTTAGTCCTGAGGACCACCTTATCTCTATGGAAAGAGATAAAATCAGGCTCCACTGACAGGGCTTGTAACTCGCTTATGCACCTGGCAGAAGTGATTGCCACCAAGAAAACAGTTTTCCAAGTCAAGTACTTAAGCTCTGCTGAGGACAAAGGCTCAAAAGGGGTTGCATAAGGCTGAGCAATGCAAACATTAAGGTCTCCAAGCAGGACAGGGTCCCTGAATGGCGGATTGGTATGAAGCAATCCCTTGAAAAACTTGGAGAATACAGGATGAGCTGAAAGGAAGAAGGCTTACCTGCTGAAAGAAAAGCAGAGACAGCTGCCAGATGCACTTTTAGTGTAGCTGGTCTGAGTCCCAAGCTATTCAGATGAACCATATAGTCAAGGACTGTGGGCAGGTCAGCAGACTCTGGGAAATATGCTTCCCAGAGTACCATATGGAGAATCTTTTCCATTTGGAATTATAAGTGTTTTCTGGTGGAAGGCTTCCTCGAAGCCTTTAGAATATCCATAACACCTTGAGAGAGGTGAAATCAGCAAACTCTAACTCTTCAAGAGCCAGGCCTTGAGATTGAGAGATTTGAAATTGGTACCAAACCCTCCCTGAGCACAGGTTAACAGGTTGTAATTCCTGGGAAGAGACAAGGAAGGTGGACTGCTAAGGACAACAGGAGAGGGTACCAGGGCTGTCTGACCCAGTCTGGAGCAATCAGAATCACCTTGCAGGGCTGAGACCTGATTTTGACTAGCACTCTTGAACAGGAGAGAGGAAGGGGGAAAGCATACAGGAACTTCCCTTCCCAATTGGAGAACCAGGGCATCCAGGGACTGAGCCCAACACTGGGGCCTGCAGTAAAGAGGGAAGTTGGTGATTGTCTGGGGCTGCAAAAGATCTATCTATGGGTACCCCACCTGGAGAAGATCACCCCAAAACCAGGGGATCCAGTGACCATTCGTGATGGCCCTGAGATATCCTGCTGAGGCATCTGCCAGGACATTGTCCTTGCCTGGGAGGTGTACTGATGTAAGGGAGGTGTTCACGGAATAGGCCAGAGACCACAAGTTCATTGCTTCTGTGCACAAGGCCGTGGGACCGAGTGCCCCTTGCTTGTTGATATACCACATTGTGGTGGTATTGTCTGTCCTGATCTGAACAACTTTGTTCTGAACAGACTTGGAAAAAGCTTGAAGTGCTAGAAACACTGCTCTGAGTTCTAAACAGATTGATGTGAAGCAGAGATTGCTGAGGAGACCACAACCCTTGGGTGGTCAGGTCTCCCAAGTGGGCCCCCAACCCCAAGAGGGAGGCATCTGTAGTAAGGATTAAAGAGTGAGACTGAGTGACAAAAGAACTCCCTGTCTTAGATTGTCCTGATCCTGCCACCACTGCAAAGCCTGGATCAGGGTTGAGTCACTGGGATCAGTTTGGTCAGAGGGTCCTTTTCTGAGACCAAAGGCTCTCAAGTGGAACTGAATGTCCCTCATCTGAAATCTTGCTCCCTGCACCACTGCTGTAGTAGCAGCCATGTGCCCCAGGAGCTGCAGAAAATGCCTTGTTGGTCGAGACACCTGTAGGGTGAATGAAGAGGCCAGTGTGATAAGGGTCCTTGCCCTGTCCAGGGAAGGAAGGCTCTTGCCTTTTCTGTATCTAGCTCTGCGCCTATGAAGGTGAGGAGCTGAACAGGCTCTAGAACTGACTTTGAAAGATTCAGAAGGAAACCTAGAGAAGTGAGCAGTTGCTGAGTTATCTGTAGGTGTAACTTGGCTTGGTCTGGGGACTGGCCTACTATGAGCCAGTCGTCCAGGTATGGGAAGATGGCAATCCTTTGCCTTCTTAGGAAGCAACTACTACTGCCAGGCATTTTGTGAACACCCTTGGAGCAGAGGTTAGGCGAAGGGCATTGCTCTGAATTGGTAATGGCCTGAGGGCAGCTTGAACCTGAGGTTATTTTCGATGGGAGCTTCTGATGAGAATATGGAAATAGGCATCCTTGAGGTCCAGGGAGACTAGCCAGTCCCCTGGCCTTAGAGAGGTAGAA
This sequence comes from Neoceratodus forsteri, assembly GCA_016271365.2. Taxonomy (NCBI): domain Eukaryota; kingdom Metazoa; phylum Chordata; order Ceratodontiformes; family Ceratodontidae; genus Neoceratodus; species Neoceratodus forsteri. The sequence continues at coordinate 337,211,422 of CM057459.1, forward strand.
TTATTCCCAGAGTCACCATTTTGAACTTTGGCTTTAAAAGGTGCTTGTTTAAATATCTGAGATCCCGGATGGCCACCATTCTCCTGTCTTTTGGGGTGAGGAAGTACCTGAGTACAATCCTTTCCCTTTGTGTAGGGGTGGAACCCTTTCTGCAGCTCTGAGAGCCAAGAGGAAAGAGACCTCTGCCTCTAGGCAAGTGCCTCTGATGGATTTGCAGGTGGAAGGATCTGGTTCTCATCTTTGAAATTTTTGAAGCTGAGAACCAGTCCCTGGCTTACTACTTCCAGGACCCATTTGTCTGATGTTAAAGACCTCCAGTCCAGGACAAAGTAAGCCAGCCTGCCCCTACAGGTGGTGGAGAATCGGCCCTGGCAAACCCATCAGAGTGCCTGTTTGGCAGGGGTTTAGGCTGAGGGGTGGAAGCAGGCCTGCTTGTACCCTTCTGCCTCTCCCTCTAAGAACCCTTCTGAGTATAAGCAGAAGAGGAGGCCTGGGCTTGGTAGAAAGGCCTATGAAAGGCCTGCCCTGCCCCTGGGATGCTGCCTCTGAGGTGTGGCTTGCCTTTCCTTGGCCTGAGCACTCCTGTAGGTGGTCCTGTATTCATCCATTTTCTTCATGTAGTTCTCTGTTTGCTCCCAAACAGAGAATTACCCACAACAGGAAAATCCATGGCCTTAGTCTGGGTATCCTGAAACAGGCTAGTACATCTGAGCCAAGCCATCCTATGAAGACAGATGTAGCAATGACTCTAGATGAAACATCATTGGAGTCCAATGCAGCATGGAATTGCACCTGGATGCCTCAATGCCATCAGCAGCCACCTGCTCCAGCTCCTTGGCAAGCTGGCCGGGGACCTGTTTAGCTAAAGCCATTACAGTGTCCCATCTAGATTTCTGATATCTAGCTGTATAGGCCATATAATTGGCCTGCCTGAGTCAAAGGATGCTGCCATGTACTGTTTCTTTGCCATGGCATCAATCCTCCTGGAGTCCTTATCTGGGGGTGTGAAGCCAAGGGTATCTTAGCCTTGTCACAGGCTGCAGCCTGCACTACCCAACATGGCTGCATTGCTGGGCAAGAACTCCATATCTGAGCCTGACAGAGTATACCTCTTGTCCATTCTCTTATCCACAGGAGGTATAGAATTAGGAGTCTTTAAAATCTTTATTGTCTGTTTCCCAAAAGACTTGTGTAAATAATAGACAGCCTCCTGGACTCTGGGATATCCATCATTTCCACATAGTCCAGCTCCTCCTGGTCATCCACAGCTTCTTCCATAGGAAGCTGAAGGCTTCGCCACTTTCTTGTAAAACATGAAATGGGAGGGGACTCAGAAAGCCTAGGAGGAGACACTGAAGGTCTGTCTAGGGAGATGTCCGGGTCAATGGGCACATCCAGACTTTCATAATCACATTCACTTTCCTCATACTCTCCTTCCTCCTCCTCCGGTTCATAAAATTCCTCCAAATCATAATCCGGAACCCATGGAACTGGCGAACCGACGCCTTCTGATGGTGCGGTTCGGTTGGAACCAGGAAAAATGAACAATTTTATCGCTTTGGCTATTTCATCAGCGGTTGGAGAAGAAACTTTTGGATCCACACGGCTGATTTTTCCCTTCTTGTTCTCTTAACCGAACCGACTCCTTTTGCTCAAGAAGTTTCGCCCTGGTCAGAGGGCACTCCTTCTGGTTCGGTTTGAACCAAACCGGCTGGCCATCCGGTCAGCAGACTTTTTGGCCTCCCTTTCCCTGAGCCTACTGACTCTCTTTCCTAGGGTAGCTGCAGGAAAATTTTTACAAATCTGGCAGTCTGAATCGAGGTGGTCAAACCCCAGACAATAAACACAGATGGTGTGGGGTCAGCCTTAGCAAAGACTTCCCCACACACACTACAGTGTTGAAACCCAGTGGGCCCGGTTTTTCTTTGGGTTTCTCAGACATGGCCAGTCCTAAACAAAACTTACCCTTTTAATGGCAATCTGCCAGGCAAGACACTCTTATCGGTTCCTGACCGTGTTATGGTCGTGGAAAACGTATAAAATCCGTTTTTATTTTAGAACCGATAAGAACCGTAACCACACTCTAGAAGTAAAGATTTTAAACAGCTTGATCGGTTCAAACCGAACCGATGAAACGCTTACAAGTTCCACAGAGAATAGAAAAACAATATAAACCTATCTAGTACTCACTGAATACCACAGACAAAGACTGAACCGACAGGTTGTGGTTTAAATTTGGTTGAAAACCGAGAAAACGGTACTTTAACCGACAAATTGAACCAAGCAAAGGAGAAATCTCCGGAGCGACTGTTCAGTGAGGTGGAGTAAAGAATCTGACGGTTTGAGTTCAAACAGCACAGACAGAGTCTCAACCGAGCTCAACCTCAGCTGTTCCATGCCTTGTACGTAAGCCATGTGGGCTCTCTCTGCCTTTCTCTTGCCTCTCCTTCTCCTCCTTGCTCTGGCCCCCTCTTCTCTCTCCTGGTCCTAGCCACCCCACCCCCACCCTCCCCGCCACCCTCTACTCTGGTTTCCACTGCTACTCCAAGGAACTCTCCACTTCCACTTGAGTGTTGTGCTTGGTGCACCGATTGGATATTCCTGGTTACTAACCCGACCACTACTCTCAATAAGTGTGACCACCTCTCTACACTGTACCACCTTGCGGTCCATATGGGACACCGCCTGGAACCTACAACCTCTACCCAGGAAAAACAACCAAAACTATTTCTCAAAGAGCTGCGACTCTGCTCTTAAAACTTCTACTCCTCCTCCTTCTCATCTCAGGCAGCATCCATCCTAATCCTGGCCTAGAAGCTCAGGCCACACACCAACTCAGGTGCCCTTATCCTTGCAACTATTAATATCTGCAGCCTACTACCAAAGCTGGATGCACTCCAAGCCTTCATGTGCCAACACAACCCTGACATCCTTGCAGTGGTGGAAACTTGGCTGACACCTAAAGTTCCTGACTCAGCAGTAACAATACAGGGCTACAATGTCCACAGGCTGGACCGATATCCAAAAAGCGGTGGTTGTGCAATCTATAGCAAAGGCTCCTGTCTTGGCACCCTGTAGCAACTTCATCACTTTCTGCCTCAGCCCAGATTCTGCCAATAAAAATCATCCTAGGTCCCAGCCATAAAGCCCTGACTATTGTCTCTGTATATAACCCACCCAGGGACCCTAAACATGGATTCAATGACGTCCTAAACTTTATCAACTCTCATCCTTCCAAAGCTGAACTTATTCTACTAGGATTTCAACAAACTGGTTAGCATCGAGTGCCAGTGCCTATAAAGACCCATCTCAGCTGCTAACCTCATGCAAATGGTAAACTCCCCTACTAGGATTAACTACAAGACTGGCTCCAGTACCCTCTTGGATTGGGTCCTCACCACTCACCCCACAAGGATTTCTCGAACGACCATTCTCCCAGACTCACTCAGTGACCACTCACCAGTCATGTGCATGGTCTAACAAATTCCTTAAGCCCCCTCCCAAAATTATCACTAGCAGAGTCCTTCCTCGTGGAAAACTTCCACATCTCAAACAACACCTGCTTCTACAAGACTGGCTACCAATTTATGAAGCAACAGATGTTAACTTGGCTCTTGATCACTTCATCTCAATTTTCAACAAAGCTCTGCACCTCTTTGCCCTGCTAAAGGCGCAAAACAAAATCTCTCTCTAACCCATGGGTCACCATGCTCTTCTCTCACAGCTGAAACTAAGGGATCACCTCTGGCAGTTGCCAGGGCCACTGGCAAACAACTGGACATCCAAATTACAAACAAGCACGAAATGCCTGCACAAAAGCCATACGGCTAATGAAATCCACCTATTACAAAGACGCTCTCACCAATACATGGGGATATAGTCGTTTTCTGGGACAATGTCAAGGATGTCACAGGGAAGCAGCCAAAACCTCTGGCCATGTTAATGGTTGATAGATCCTCAACCCTTGACCCCAAGGTGATCGCAAACATCTTTAACACGGCTTTTTCAGACCTTAGTGCTGTCCTACCCCATGACTTTTTCGAAAATAGGGCCTACTCCCCAAAGACCTCAGCCCTCAGTCTAACCATCCTCTCTTCTACTTCAGGAAGGTAAGGCTGAATGAAGCTCACCGCTATATTACTGCAGCTATCTTTAAATCTAGATCTAGTAGCACACCCTGGACCTTAAGCTTCTGTTGCTCACCCTCGATGAGGTAATTCATCCATTAACAAAATCCTAAACCTCTCTCAGCTGTGGAAAATTCCCAGACCTATGGAAAACAGCCACCGTGACACCTGTCCATAAAAGTGAGGACAAGACGATTCACTCAAATTATCGCCCTATCTCCATACTGTCCCCACTCTCTAAGGCACTTGAGCGCATCGTAGCCGATCAACTTACCCACCACTTGGATAAATACAATATACCTTGTCCACAACAACACGGCTTCCGGAAAGGTCACAGCACCACCACAGCCCTTCTTGAGTTCACTGGAGCTTTGCACAAATCCCTTGACAACAGCCTTCTCAAGGGGCTGTTTGCCGCCTTCTCCAAGGCCTTCGATACAGTACACCATGGACTACTAATACACCAACTACTGAATGCCGGACTATCACCTGACTCTTCTCTCTGGTTTAAAAGCTACTTAGAAAACCGTCACAGAGAGTAAAATTAGACGCTCTTTCTAACACCCTGCCTGTTCGCTCAGGTGTCCCACAGAGATCCATACTGGGACCCCTCCTTTTAGCCTTTTCTTAAACTCCTCCCTTACCACTGCTCTGAGAAGATCATACTATATGCCGATGATGCTGTTGTATTCTCCACTCACAAAGATCCTGCAACTCTTCAACACAACCTTCAACTTGGTTTCAGTTCTGTAGAGTCATGGTTTCTTAATCATAAACTGGTCCTCAATGATAAGAAAACCAAATCTCACGCTCTTCTGCAGCTCTCATAACCCACACAAGCTACACCACTTGGCTATCTCCACCACACAGGGCAACACTCTAGATCAGGTGGTGTCCTTCAAATACTTGGGATTCAGCTTGACCCTAATCTCTCTATGGACTTCATGTAGATAATGTAGCTAGAGCTGCTAATACACGGCTTGGTCTCCTCTACAAACACAGACCACACCTCACGCCAGAAGCTTTGAAGGTTGCAGTCCTGAGCTCTGTGATCTCTGTAATAGACTATGGTCTCATCATTTATGGCTCGGCCACAACCACAACCCTTAGACGCCTCTCAACTGCCTTAAATAAAGCATGTCGGCTCATCACTGGTGCTCACCGTCTCACCCACACATGTGACCTGTACACTCAGACCGGCTGGCTCCAACTATCAAACCGCATAAAGTTTCTCACCTGCTCCATGGTCAAAAAATCTACCTTGGCCTTGCACCTTCTGGGGTCTCAACTCTGTTACAACACCGAATTAACAAACGGTGCCTTAGGAGATCCACGCTACAGCTACTGAAAGTCCCCCACTGTCACACTTCACAGGGACAACGCTCTTTGCTTATCGAACACCACTCTGGTTCAATGGCCTCAGCCCACCCATCTTCTCTGCCCCAACTATTGGTATGTTTAAAACTAGGCTCGGGACTATCTCACTACCAACAGCTCCTGTGACTGCCCAACTTAACCTTGTTCTCCACTTCCTTTCTGCTCTAGTTGTCCCTCCTCTCCTCCCCTCCTCACTGGATTCTACCCTCACATCTTGGTATACCCAATGCTGCACTTTTCACCCTCTTGACACCGCTCCTACATTCCTTCTCCCCTACCCTCTTCCCTCTCCCTATGACTCTGGCACTTCTTATCTGTTGTCTGTTTCTCTGACAAATGCCGCTGGCTGCCTTGTTACAATGCTACCCTTGAACTGTATTTAACTGTACTAATCTGTACTCTGTTTGCAATGTCCACTTTGTTGTAATGCCGCCTTGATGTTCCCCATAATTTGTATTTCTCTGACGTGGAACCTTTGTAATAGAGCCATGGCTCAAAGGTATTTGTAATCCTAGACTTGATAAATAAAATAAAAAATAAATAAAATGCCTTGCATGGAAAGTTAACCTTTCATCTCTGGGGCAGTTCAAGGTTGGGACTCACTGCAATTTGTCAGAATACAGCAAGACTTCATGTTGTTTGAACCGAGGGCAATCCAGCAGAGTCTGGAGAAATATTCTTCTCAGAACACCAAATGCTGAATCTTTTCCATTTGGAGTTGTAAGTCTTCCTGGTGGAAGGCTTTCAAGAAGCCTTAAGGATATCCAGAACCCCTTGGGAAAGATGCAGATCTGCAAACTCTAACTCTTCAAGAGCCATGCCTTGAGATTGAGAGACTGAAGATTCGGTACCAAATCCTCCCTGAGAGGATGTCAACAGGTTGTAATTCCTGAGAAGAGACAGGGGAAGGTGGACTGCTAAGGACAGCAACAGGGGTACCAGGGCTGTCTGGTCCAGTCTGGAGCAATCAGAATTACTTTGCATGGTTGTGACCTTATCTTGACTAACACTTTGAACAGGAGAGGAAGGGGGAAAAGCATACAAAGTTCCCTTCCTAGTTCAGAATCAGAGCATCCAGGGGACTGAGCCCAAGACTGGGGGTCTGCAACAAAAGAGAGGAAGTTGGTGATTGTCTGGGGCTGCAAAAGATCTATCTCTGGTGTGCTCCATCTCGAGAAAATCACTTTCAAAACTAGAGGATCTAGGGCCCATTCGTGATGGCCCTAGGATATTCTGCTCAGTGCATCTGCTAGGACATTGTCCTTCCCTGGGAGGTGAACTGCTATCAGAGAGGTTTGCAGGAATAGGCCAGGGACCACAACTTCATTACTTCTGTGCACAAGGCCATAGACCGAGTGCCTCCTTGCTTGTTGATGTACCACATGGTAGTAGTGTTGTCTGTTCTGACCTGAACCACTTTGTTCTGTACAGATTTGGAAAGTTTGCAGTGCCAGAAACACTGCTCTGAGTTCCAAAAGTTTGATGTGAAGCAGAGATTCCTGAGGTGACCACAGTCCTTGGGTGGTAAGATCCCCAAATGGGCTCCCCAGCCCAGCAGGGAAGCATCTGTGGTGAGTATCACTGAATGAGACTGAGTAAATGGAACCTCTTGTCTCAAATTGTCCTGATCGTGCCACCACTGCAAGGCTTGGATTAGGGTTCAAGTCACTGGGACAAGTTTGGTAAGGGAACCTTTCTTTGGGACCAAAAGGCTCTTAAGTGGAACTGAATGTCCCTCATCTGGAATCTAGCCCTTGGACCACTGCTTGTGAAGCTGCCATGTGTCCCAGAAGCTGAAGGAAATGCCTTGCTGGTCGAGACACCTGAAGGGTGAATGAAGAGGCTAGTTCCATAAGGTTCCTTGCCCTTTCCAGGGAAGGAACGCCTTGCCTTTACTGTATCCAGTTCTGCACCTATGAAGGTGAGGAGCTGTACTGGTTCGAGAACTGACTTGGAAGGTTGAGAAGGAATCCTAGAGAAGTGAGCACTTGCTGGGTCACTTGCAGATAACCTGACTTGGTCTGGAGACTGACCTACTATGAGCCAGTCATCCAAGTATGGGAAGATGGAGATCTTTTTCTTCTTAGGAAAGCAACAACTACTGCCAGGCACTTTGTGAAAACCCTTGGACTGATATTAGCCAAAGGGCATTGCTCTGAATGGATAGTGGCCTGAGGGCAACTCAACCTGAGGTACTTTCTGTGGGAGCACCTGATGGGAATGTGAAAGTCACGATCTTTGAGGTCCAGGGAGGCTAGCCAGTCCCCTGGCCTTAGAGAGGGAAGGATAATTCCCAGAGTTACCATTTTGAACTTTGGTTTCAAAAGGTGTTTGTTCAGATATCTTAGGTCCAGGATGGACTGCCATTCTCCTGTCTTTTCGGGGTTAGGGAAGCACCTGGAGTACAATCATTTGCCCTTGTGTAGGGTGGGAACCTCTCTATAGCTCTGAGAGCTAGGAGAAAGAAACCTCTGCCTCTAGGGCAACAGTCTCTGAGAGATTTGCAGTGGAAAGGATCTGGTTCTCATCTTGGGGAATTTTTTGAAGCTGAGAACCAGTCCCTGGCTTACTACTTCGGGACCCACTTGTCTGATGTCAGAGACTTCCAGTCCTGGACAAAGTAAGCCAGCCTGCCCCTACTAGTATGGGAGAATCGGCCGGCAGACCCATCAGGGTGTCTGCTTGGCAGGGCTTTAGGCTGAGTTGTGGATGCAGCCCTGCTAATCCCCTTCTGCCTCTCCCTCTAAAGAACCCCTCTGTGAAAAGAAGAAGAGGAGGCCTGAGCTTGGTAAATAGTCCTTTGAAAGGCCTGCCCCTGCCCCTGGACTGCTACCTTTGAGGAGTTGCTTGCCTTTCTTTGGCCTGAGCACTCCTGTAAGTGGTCCTGTACTCATCCATCTTTTTCATGTAGTTCTCTGTCTGCTCTCCTAACAGAGAATAACCAATTACAGGAAAATCCATGGCCTTAGCCTGGGTATCCTGTGAGAGGCTAGTACATCTGAGCCAAGCCATCCTCTGAACAGCCACAGATGTAGCCATGACTCTTGATGAAACATCATAGGAGTCCACAGCAGCATGAAACTGTACTTCGGTGCCTCAATCCCATCTGCAGCCATCTGCTCCAACTCCTTGGCAAGCTGGTCAGGGCCTATTTAGCCAGAGCCAGCACAGTGTCACACCTGGACTTTTGGTATCTAGCTGTATAGGCCATAGTTAGCCTGCCTGAGTCCCAAAGATGCTGCCATGTATTGTTTCTTTGCCATGGCATCAATCTTCCTGGAGTCCTTGTCTGGGGTGTGATGCCAAGGGAATATTTGCTTTATCACAGGCAGCAGCCTGCATGACCCCAACATGGCTGCATTGCTGAAAAAGAACCCGTGTCTAAGCCTGAGAGAGAGTATACCTTTATTTATTTATTTATTTAGTTTTTGTTGACCGGGTAAGTGCACTAGACAAATCCTGCCTATTTTCAGGCATGACCCGGGGAGGGTATACAGATGAATGCCAACTGACCTTGAAACCAGATTAAGCTGTTGGTGGTATTTTTAGTGAATGAGGGAAATTTGGCCAGGACACCGGGAAATTCCCTACTCTTTTCGATAAGTGCCATGGGATCTTTAACATCCACCTGAACTACCACCAATCCAGGCAGATGGGACCTCGGTTTAACGTCTCATCCGAAAGACAGCACCTCAAGTGCAGCACCCCTCTCATGCTGCACTACAGTGTCAGTACTGGGATATTAACCCAAGTGCCAGATGTGAACTGAACCCACAGCCGCCTGATCTCCCGGCCTCTTGTCCATTCGTCTGTCCACAGGGGGTATAGAATTAGGAGACTTAAGAATTTTATGTGTCTGCTTCCCAAAGGATTTGTGGAGGGAATAGACAGTCTCCTAGACTCTGGGATGTCCATCATCTCAACATAATCGGGCTCTTCCTGATCCTCTACTGCTTCCTCCACAGGAAGCTGGAGGGTCTCAGCCACTTTTTGTAAAACATATAGTGAGAGGGGACTCAGAAAGCCTAGGAGGAGAAACACCTGAAGGTCTGTCTCGGAGATGTCCGGGTCAATAGGCACATCCAGACTTTCATAATAACCATAATCATCCTCATACTCTCCCTCCTCCTCCTCCAGTTCATAAAATTCTTCCAAAGTATAATCGGAGCAGGGAACCGACCAAACCAAGCCCCTGCCAGATGGTGCCAGTTCGGTCGAACCGAACTAGCGATTGTACAATCCTTATTGCCTTGGCTATCTCATCGGTGGTCGGAGTATGAATTTCTGGGTCCGAACCGGACGATTTATCTTTTCTCTTTCTTTCACTGGAACTGACTCCTCAGAATCGCTCTCCTTTTGCCGAAGAAGTATCACCCTGGTCAGAGGGCAATCCTTCTGGTTCGGGCAGAACGGAACTGGCTGACCATCCGGGTCAGCTGGACTTTGGCCTCCCTTTCCCTCAGTCTACCTAATCTCTTTTCCAGGGTAGATTTGGGAAAATTCTTGCAAATTTGGCAGTCTGAATCGAGGTGGTCAAACCCAGACACAACACAGGTGGTGTGGGGATCAGCCTTGGCAAAGACTTCCCCACACACTGCAGTGTTGAAACCCAGTGGGCCCGCTTTTTCTTGGGTTTCTCAGACATGGCCAATCCTATCCAAAACTTACCCTTTTTCGGCAATCTGCCAAGCAAGACTCCCTATCGGTTCCTGACCGTGTCACTGGTCTTGGAAAAAAACGTAATTAAATCCGATTTTTTTAGAACCGATACGGACCAGTTACCACACTCTAAATTAAGCACATGCTTTTTACCTGAAACTGATTGGTTCAGCCAAACCGATCCACAATTTACAAGTTCCATACAGAAACAAAACAAAAACCTATCTAGTACTCACAGTACCACAGACAGAGACTTGAACCGACTAAGCGGTAACAGCAATTCGGTAGAAACCGACCGAAACTGACACTTCAACTGACTTTTGAACTGAGCAGCAGGAGAAATTCGAGCGACTGTTCAGTGAGGCGGAGTAAAGAATCTGACGGTTGCAGTTTAAACAACAGCAGAAGGGGGCTTCAACCGAGCTGCGTGGTGAACATTCCATGCTGGCCATGGAAAGTTTAACTCTTTGTTCTCCGGGGCAATTGAAAGGCAGGACCTAACTGCATATGTCAGAATACAGCAAGACTTCATGTTGTTTGAACCAACTGTTGCTTGTCTACTAGTCCCCTCTGTCTACTGTTTCTCTATACAGCAATCGGTTAATCACTTTCAGTTTAGGGCCTTCTTTATACAATAATGCAGTTCTCAAATCAGAGGCGCAACTTGGACACATCTTTCCCTGCGTGAGGGCTTCAAGGGTGATCTGATCATAGGGTCTCAGGATTGAGCCCGCTGGAGACTGTCATTATCAAGCTGAGGCAGAGCACTAATATTTAATGCAGAAAAGTGGCAATAAGCAGCAGGTATACAATTGTCAGAGGGCCCCAAACAATCTACTAGACAGTCCACTGCATCCATGGACATTTGTTCCTCCTTGTCAAACTTCTGGCATAGCTCGAATATCAGGTTCTGACAGTTTGACCCAATCACTTCTGGAAACAGGCCTCCAGAGACAGCATCAGCATCTACGTGATTCAGGCCTGCTCTGTATTCAATAGCGTAATCGTAGGTAAACAACGCAGAAAGCCACCTATGGTCGAGTGGATCCAATCTGGCTGAAGTCTGCATATAAGTCAAAGGATTATTATCTGTCTTTACCAGTATCTTGGCCCCATACAAGTATTCGTGGAATTGGTCAACAATGGCCCACTTCAATGCCAGGAACTCCAATTTATGCACAGGATAGTTTTTCTCGGATGGAGTCAGACTTCTGCTGGCAAAGGCCACTGGTCTCAGGCCATTCTCATGCTCTTGATATAACACAGCCCCAAGCCTTGTAGGCTAGCATCAGTATGTAATATGTAGGGTTTTGCAGGATCAGCATAGGCAAGGACAGGAGCGTGAGTGAGTTGGTATATGATTTCATGAAAAGCAGCTTCACAATCAGGCGTCCATTGTGACCCAAAAGACTCTTTTGGATGTAAGTACATCCTCTCGACTTCAGTGGAGGCCACTCTCTTGTGTATTTCTTGTTGGTGGGAGGGTAACCTTGGGTAAGATTCAGAAGGTAAATCACCCTTGAATAGTCCTTAATGAACTGCCGTAATAACCACAGAATCCTAGAAATCTTGTAATTAGATTGCAGGGCTGGAGCCAGGTGGTCAAGGCCTCAACTTTGCTAGGATCAGTCTCTATCCCTCGGTGGACACTATATGCCCCACATATTTTACTGATATCTGAAAGAACTGTCATTTGTCGATGGATAATTTGAGGCCAAAATCTTCCAGGCGGTCCAACACTTTAAAAGTCTGCTTTCATGTTTCTCCAATGAACTCCCAAACACTATAACATCATCTAGATATACTAGGCACTCCAATAAGTTCACGTCCCCACTGCACGCTCCATCAACTGTTGAAAAGTGGCTGGGGCACCGAGATCCCTTGGGGCATCCACATAAATTCATAGAACCTAAGTAGACATATAAGGCCATCTTCTCACGGTCTTCTGGGGTCATGAGGATCTGGTAGTACCCACTGCGAAGATCCAACACTGAGAACCACTTGCTACCATTCAAACAATCTAAAGCATCCTGAGTACGGGCATGGTGTATTGATCAGGGATGGTCCGCCTGTTGAGGGTCCAATAATCCACACATTCGGACTGTTCCATTCTTCTTTCTCACTACGACAAAGGCGAAGCATAAGGGCTTCTGGATTCTTGTATCACACCAGCCACAAGCATCTCCTGTAGGTGCTGTCTCACATCATCTGTATCAGCAGGTGCCAGGCGTCGAGACCTCTCACGGAATGGCCACTCATCATGCAGCTGGATATGATGCTCACCTCTTTGCACACATCCCACGTCCCATTCCTTTAGTGAAAATACCTGGTCTCTCTCTGGGCAAGTTTCTCACTGATTCTCATCTTCCATTTGACTGGCAATGGAAGTCACCAAAATCAAACAAGTCGAGGCGTCACTCTGTCATTCTCCCGAATACTTGTTACTGGGTAACACTGCAGTGTCTGCACAGTGCACGTGAGCCAGGGTGCAGCCTGTATTCACCCAAATTTCTCTGTCTGACACATTGTGGACTGGGACCATTACCCGTCGAGCATAGGCATGAGCCCGGCCACTGTAAATCTAATAACTGATCTAATGCCAATATTATATCCTGCCAGTATTTTAGAAGTCTCCGGCAACCCCAAAATATACGGGAGAGATTTGCTGGGATCGCCACAGCCCCTCAAGCATTTACCATACTGAACAGGGAGAAATTTCATTAAAGCTCCAGGAACGAAAATACCTCATACAGCATTTCCATTGGAATTCCTTCCTGTAAGAAGCTTGGAAGGCTTTCATCATCGGTGTAATGGGGGAATCCATGTTTCATATGGAACCGTAAGATCCAACTCTATATTCCATGCCAGTAGTACGAAACTTGTACTTTCAGGCCATAACTCTCTAAGTGCCTTACATGACAAACCTATCAAATGTGGGTAAAGTAGGCACTGAATAGCGTACAGGAAGAGCTTAAGTATATCAGGTATTGGGGAGGGAAGTTTAGAAAAAGTGGATCCTTTTGTTGCAAATATGCCCTGGCTTGCAGATAGTAAATATGATCAGAATTAGGAAGCTGGTAAGCCTCTTTTAACTGCACAAATGGTACCACCCCATCATTATCCATAAATTGGTTACTATATGATAGGTCCATCTACTCCACTTTCAAATGCCAAAGTCATTTGACCTGGAGCAAACCCCGTGTCCAGATACAATATTTTTAAGTAGTATAAAGCACAGTTACGTAAGAACTTACCATAACAGTAGATCTTGAGAGGAGCTCTTGCAGGTAATACCATTAGGACTAATGCCGCCGGTGTTAGGACCCCACGGAAAACTTCTAGCTAGCAGTCTTTAGCGGGGACCGCCCGACGTCGGCTCCATCCAAGTCAGACGTGGTATAAAGGGGACGATCCCTTGGTGCCATCTCAGTTCTCTTGCCGGAGACCAGCTAAAGAATTACTGGAGAATCAGACAGGAACTCCACAACCTTACATGAATGTAATGATACCGATTCCTGGGGATGGAGGGTGGGAAAGCCACCTGCTGCAAGAGCTCCTCCTCGAAGGGTCTACTATTATGGTAAGTTCTTACGTAACTGTACTATCTAACTCTCGAGGTGGAGCTCTTGCAGCAGGTAATACCGTTAGGACTGAGTCTCAAGTAGTACCCAAGAATAGGCCCAGGTCAGTTTGGGAGGTGGTGAGAACTAAATGAAGTCAACAAGACTGAATAACTTCAGGAGAACAGGCCTTGCAGGATGGCTAGTCCAAAGCCAGCCCTCCTCCTAGAAGCAATGTCTAGGCTGTAATGCCTGATGAAGGTGTTGACCGTGCTCCATATCGCTGCAGTACAGATGTCTGCTGAAGAGACATTTTTAAAGAGGCAAAGAGGTGGCCCCAGCTCTCGTGGAGTGACCCCTAATGGGTCCAGGAAGGGTCTGTTATGATTCTGATAACAGAAAGAAATACAGTGTACTAGCCAATGGGCTAGTGGCTGTCTGGAGACAGGAGCCCTTGTCATCCTTTTGCAAAGGAGATGAACAACTGGTCCATCTTCCTGAAAGGCTGAGTCCTGTGGAGGTTCTATCTCAGGATCCTATGAACATCCAAGATGTGCAACAGGGCTTCACCTTGGTTAGAAAATTCAGGGTAATTAACCGGAAGGTTGATGTCCTAGTTTAGGGTCAGTTCTGCCACCACCTTCAGTAAGAACTTAGGGTTTGTACGCAGGGTCACTCTATCCCTGTGGAAAACAATGTAAGGCTTTTGCATATTAAGGCCTGGAGCTCAGACACTCTTCTAGCAGAAGTAATGACCACTAACAGAGGAGCTTTCCAAGAAAGGAAGCGCAACTCATAAGAGGAGGGAGCATGAGCTTCTCAAGAACGAAAAGCAAATCCCACAGAGGAACAGGGTCTCTCCTGGGAGGCCTAATGTGCAAAAACCCTCTGAGAAATGTTTTGCAGACATTTAGTTGTGCCAGAGTTCTCTCCTAAAGGGACATAATATGCAGACACTGCACACATGTGCACCTTGATGGACAGTAGCTTAGCCCCAAGTCCAGAAGGTGACAGAAGTATTCTAGCATATGTCTGACCAGACAATCCAGGGGATCCAGGGCACAAGCTGTTGCCCAGAGGCAGAAACACTTCCATTTCATCGCAATGTAGCTCTAGTGGAAGGTTTCCTTGCTGCAACCAGAACTTGCCACCCTGCTTGACACTCCTAATCTCTCCTCTGCTAAGACTGCAGGTGCCAGGCGTGTGGGTGAAGAGAGTCAAGAGCAGGACGGATGAGTGTCCCCTGCTTCTGTGAGAGCAAGTGGGTTGAGAGAGGCAACTGCACTGGAGGTTCCAATAACAGTTGCTGGAGCAGCGGATACCAAATTTGGTGGGACCATAAAGGAGCTATGAGGATCACCCGGCTCCTTCCAACTGCAATTTGAGCAGTACTCTCTGGTTGAGTGGGAAGGCGTACAGAAACCTTTCTGTCCAAAAGAGGGACAATCGTCTTACAAAACACCAGGCCCTGGAACAGTGAGCAGAAATTTTGCAGTTTAGCGTTGTATGGGGACGCAAAGAGGTCCAACTCTGGGAGGCCCCAGAGACCAAAGAGGTCGTCTGTGACTTCCTGAAGTATTTCCCACTCATGGCTCAGAGAGAGAGAGAGAGAGAGAGAGCGACAGACGGTCAGCGAGAAAGTTCTGGACCCTGGGTAGATGAACCGCCATGAGGTCTAAGAGGTGTTCTACTGCCAAATCCCCCACTTTCATGGCCTCCCTGCAAAGGGCGAACAGTGGGTACCCTTGTTTGTTGATGTAGAAGACCACTGGTGTGTTGTCTGTCTGCACCAGAAGAAGACCCGGGAGAGCTGGTCTCAAAAAGCCTGAGGCGCATTCAGGATGGCTCTCATTTCCAGGACATTGATATGTAGAGAGCACTCTGTGGGAGACCAGGACTCTCGAGTCCTGTGATCCCTAGGTTAGCCCCACAACCTGTCAATGACGCATCCGTGTTCAGGATGAGGGATGGGGTTGGTCTCTGCAAAGAGACTCCTCCCTCCAGATTTTGTGGCAGAGCCACCAATCGAGGAGTGCTGGACTGCTCGAGATACCCTGACTGGAAGATAGAGGTCGTCCACTGCCTGATCCCATTGTACCCTGAGGTGCCATTGGAGGACTCTCATGTGCAACCTGGCGAGTGGGACCATGGTTATGGCAGCCGCCATGTGGCCCAGCAGCTGCAGAATGACCTGAGCAGGTACGGTGGTGGCTGCCCAAATTCTGCATGCCAGAGCCGCAGAACATGTTGCCCTGTCCAGGGGCAGGAAAGCTTTTCCTGCTTGGTGTCCAGGATTGCCCCTATGAACTGCAACCTCTGAGATGGCCAGGGTTGTGACTTTGGCCAGTTCACCATGATCCCCAGGAGCAGAAGAGGTCTTCTGTCCTCTGAGGGTGACTTGTCGACTCTGTTCCATTGGAGCTGAGAGAAGCCAGTCGCTCTAGGTAGGGGTAAACAAAGAGGCCTCTCCATCAGAGGGCCACTGCTACCACTGCCAGGCATTTGGTGAAGACTCTAGGGGCGGAAGAAAGCCGATGGTAGAATCCTGAACTGGTAATGCTGCTTCTGAAACTGGAACTGAAGAAACCTTCTGTGATGTTTCAGAACTCTGATATGCATGTAAGCATCTTGCATAGCGAGGAAGCATAACCAGTCCCATTGATGGAGGAAGGGAACATACTCGCCAGAGTGTCCATCCAAATCTCTGGTATTTGACCAAGAGATTGAGTTGGCTTAAATCCAGAATAGGGCGAAGGTCTCCTGTTTTCTTTGGAACCAGGAAGAAGCAGGAGTAGTAACCTCTGACCCTCTGCATCAGAGGAACAGGCTGGATGGCCATTTTCTCCAGGAGCTGTTGGATTTCCACGCTAAGAGTAGAGGTGAGTCGGCGGACAATTGACAGGTGTGGGGACTGTCTGCTGGGACAGAGAAACTCTATCGAATACCTGTTTCGAATGGTATCCAGCACCCACAGGGCTGTGGTAATGCTGGACCAAGCGAATGGGTAAGGGCAATCTCCCTCCTACCTTCTCACTCTGTGACTCCTGAGAGGTGGGGAGAAAGAGGCAGTGAGTCAGGCAGTAGGAGTAGCGGGGCTTGAGTCCTGGGAGCTTTGGGCTGCCTAGGGTCTTGGGAGCCTTGGGGTTAGGGTGACCCCACGTCTTGAAACCCCTGCCTTGGGGGTCTTGCCTCCATGTCCCTGTCCTTGTGAAAGGGATGGCATGGGATTCCTGAGGCTGGGACTTGTACATGCGGTGCACATCGGCTACTGCCTTCCTGACTCTTTAGTTCTTTGACCAGAGATTCCACCTCTGGCCCAAACAGCACTGGTCCCTGAAAAGAGGAGTCCAAAATGGAGTCCTGAAGGTCAGGTTGGAAACCGGAGAGTCTCAGCCATGAATGCTCACATAAGTATGCCCCTGAGGCCACAGCTCTAGAGGCCATATCCACTGCATTATAAGAGCAGTGCAAGACATGCTTGTCTACATCCAGGCTTGACTGGGCACAAGGAAGCACTTCCTCTTTGTTTCAGATTCAGGCATGGACTTAACCAGTTCCATGGTCTTTGCCACAGAGATTGCTGATAAGTGACCATATGGGCCATGAAGTTAAGAGACCATTTGGCCTCTGTGGCAAAGAGAAACTTTCTGCCCCAGCTATCGATTTTTGGGAGGCTGGGTCCGGGGCTGAGAAATCAAATGTTTAGGTTTGGTGTCACGCCATGAGCAGCACTGAGCACCAGTGAGTTGGCTTTCAGTTGCTCTGACAGAAAAGGCTCTGCTCTGGGAGGCTTATACAGCCTGTCGGCCTTTTTAGGAACCACCGTAATGAGGCAGGCATACGCCAGGACAGGCAAAGCGTCTTGGAAAGGCTCAACAAGTGGTGGTATGACCAGCAGTTTCAGTTCCTTGTCCCCCAAATTTTGCTAAACGTTTATGTTCTGGGTCCCATTCTACAGATGTCTTGGCTGTGCCTCATGATGTCTAAGAATGAGGGATCATCCGGGGTGGGAGGGGAGACCTGGAGAGTTTTTGGGCCTGGTGAAGGAGGAAAGAACTCATCCCCAGAGGAGTCAGGAGAAGAATGATCCACATCTCCCTCGCCTGAGGAAGATGTAAGGCTAGTAGAAGAGAGAACAGGAGAGCGCTTCTTTCCTTTTTCCTTTGAATCCATATGGTGTCTCGCCCCACCTGTAACTGGTGGAGTGGGGAGGTCCCATAGGTGGAGAAGGTGGGGTGGGATCTGAGGGTCTATAAAGTAGGTCCCCTTGACTGTATTCCACCATATTGTAAAGAGGATCCTATGTCAGCCACCGGACGACCGCCGGGCGCCGAGTGCGTGGGGCTCAAGGCCTGGGTGTCCTCGGGACCAATGTGTAGGGTTTGGGTTGATGTCCATATCCAAGCGACCATTATCTCCTTCACCTGGAGAGCTGATGTCCAGAGTTGGTGCAGGCTTATCAGGTGTCCTACCTCCCGGGAGGTGCAGACGTAGGTCCTCCACTGGCGACTGCCCTTATCAGGCCAGGGTGCCGGATACTAGGGAAGGTGACCAGCCTCGGTCGGGTGTATGGAGGAGGGCGGACCTTAGCTGGCGGGGCAGAAGGGGCATCCGGCGTCGGGTGGCCTCTGGTTCCTTACGCTCTTCCCGTGCTTTGGCGTGGACTGGGCCTGTCCTTATGCCTATCCTTGGACTGGCCACTCTGGGTCAACTCTGAGGAGGATTTGTAGGGTCAGTGGGCCAGAGAAGATGAAGAAGTCCCAGAAGGGCTGACTCCCAGAGCTTTCCTGACAAGAGGCGGGAACAGACTTATCCTTGTGGAAAGGTTCGGTCGCATGGGCCGGATCGAGCCGACCTCCGGCCGGAGGTCGAGGAAGAAGAGGCCTGTTTGAGGGCGACTTAGGGCGACTACCTGACCTGGCCCTATCCTTGTCCTGGTGATGGCCCGTCCCTCCTGATAACTTCCTGTGGGTGGGGAATCCCTAGCGGAGAAGATGAGCTGGCCCCAGAATCACAGCTGTATAGCCCCCACTTTTTCCTCCAAAAGGTGTGCTTTGAGTGCATTGGCCTTCTTATCTTGGTCTTCTGGTTAAAGTTTTGCAGTGCGGGCATACGGCGGGCCGATGGTCGAGGCCTAGGAAATGAGACAGGCCAGTGGCCATCCTTCACTGGGATCTGCTTCCCACACGCACACTTAGATTTTCATTATGGAGGAGAAGGTGATGACATAAACGGGTAATCGGAGATTTTGTGTGAGAAAAAGAACCGGTTACTCACCTGTAACAGTAGTTCTTGGAGTGGTATAGTTGTTCATCCACACTTATTGGCATGTCCCTTCTACTTTAAATCTTGCTGGAAGTCTTCAAGCTGGTTCCTCCCACCTACCCGGTGGTATATACCTCGGCTCCGCCCCATGACGCCAGATCTTAGCCCGCTGGAAGCCAGGTTGTGTGCATCCGCAGCCGGGAGGTTGGGTGGGTCTGTGTGATGAACAACATATACCACTCCTTGAAAGTACAGTTACGTAAGAACTTACTGTAACAGTAGATCTTCGAGAGAGGCTCTTGCAGTAGGTAATTACAGATAGGACTGAAGCTGGCAGGCGCCAGGACCCCATGGAAAAATTTCTAGCTAGCAATCTGGCGGGGACCGTCTCCTTTACCGCCAGGTGACCGGCGTCAGGCTATCTCAGATAAAGGGTATCCCCATTCCCTGCTCTTCCAGTTCTTTTCCTGCCAAAGGCCAAAAAGGCAAGACAAGAGAGAAGCGGATGTTTCCTCCCTGGAAAAGGAGCTGGAAAAGCTTAGGGGATGGAGGGCGGAAGGTATTACCTACTGCAAGAGCCTCTCTCAAGATCTACTGTTACAGTAAGTTCTTTCGTAGCTGTACTACCTTACTTCGAGAGGACTCTTGCAGGTAATTACAGATAGGACTGAGTCCCAAGCAGTCTGGAACAAGAAGAAGAAAGTGGAGGAGGAAACTACCCAAATGAAGACCCTCTGGCTGTGAAGGTCTTGGGAAAGAAGACCTTGCAGAACAGCCAACCCAGCCAGCTCCACGGAGAGAGGCAATGTTCAAACTGTAATGTTTCATAAAGGTATGGACAGAAGTCCAAGTTGCTGCTGCACAAAATGTCTGTCGCTGACACATTCTTGAAACAAGCAGCAAAGGCAGCGACCCTCTGGTGGAATGGCCTCTGACTTGACCCGGCAGGGTCTTGTTGTACTTGTCGTAACAGAAAGTGATACAATGAGCCAACCATTTAGAAAGGCATTGCTTAGAAACAGCATTGCCTTCTTTTACGAGCAAAAGAGACAAACAGTTGATCAATCTTTCTGAGATCCTTCGCCCAGGTGGTGTATTATCTCAGAATTCGTGAACATCCGAAGTATGCAAGAGGTACTCCTTGATTGGAGTTCTCATGTAAGAAAGCAGGCAGCTCAATGGATTGATTCTGTGTAGATTCTGCTACCACCTTAGGGAGAAACTTAGGGTTGGTACGCAGAGCCACACATTCCTTGTGGAAAATCAAATACGGATTTTGCACATGAGGGCCTGGAGCTCGGAATCCTTTGAGCAGAAGTAATGGCCACTAGGAAGAGAGTCTTCCATGAAAGGAACTTTAGGTCTGCTGAGGCTGCCAGCTCAAAAGGACGAGAGTAAGCTTCTCAAGAATAAAATTCAAATCCCAAGGAGGGCAGGAACACGAATAGGGATCTCAAGTGGAGAACCCTCTCAGAAAAGTCTTAGAGACTTCCAACTGTGCAAAGGTTCTGTCTCCAAAAGGAACATGGTGAGCAGAGATGGCCATGTGAACCTTCAGAGAGGAAATGACTGAGACCCAGATCAAAGAGATGGTGCAAGTAGTCCAGAAGCCACCCAACAGAGCAAGAGAATGGCTCAAAATCTTTTGAGGTGGCCAAATAGAGAACCATTTCCATTTCATGGCATAGGTAGATCTAGTGGAGGCGTTCTGACCTCCACCAGAATCTCAGCCACCAGCGGGAAACCCCGACTCGGGCTTGAGCTATGTCTGCAGGAGCCACATGTGCAACTGAAGGGACTTGAGGCCTGGATTTACCAGTGTCCCCTGATCCTGGGTAAGCAAAAGTTGCAAAAGAGGAAGAGGAGGTTCCTCTGAATACTGTTGCAGAAGAGAGACCAAACTTGCCTGGGCCAGAAAGGAGCGATTAGATCATGCGAGCTCCTTCTGAGCTGAGTTTCTGTAAGACCCTCGGAATCAAGGGGATCAAGGGAAGGCATAGACGAATCTGCCCCTCCAGTTTAGAGACAGAGCGCCCTCCAAAAATGCTGCGCTCTGGAGCGAGCGAGCAGAAGGCGGAAGTTTTCTGTTGTGAGGGAGACGCAAACAGGTTTACCTGTTGTGTTCCCAGCGTAGGAAGATATCATCTGCCACCCCGATCCAGTTCCCACTCTTGAGCGTGAGCAGGCGACCGACTGAGGTGGTCTGCCAATGTGTTCTCGATCCCGGTATGTGAACTGCCGTGAGGTGAAGTTGTGCTGCACTGCCCAATCCCAAACTCGCGATCGCCTCCTGCAGAGAGGGTACGAACGCAGTTCCTCCCTATTTGTTGATGTACCAGACTACACATGTCCGTCTGACAGCCAGATGCCCGGGGAACAGATACAGATGCAGAGCCTGAAGAGCATACAGCACGCCCAAAGCTCTGAGCACATTGATATGAAGTGATTGTTCGAGCCTGGGTCAGGAGCCCTGGGTCCTGTGATACCCCAGATGGCTCCCCCAACCCTCGCCCAAGACGCCTGTTGTCAGGGTCTGAGGGGAAGCAGAAGGAACCCCAGCAAAGGTTCTCCTGAACCATCCACCATTGCAAGTCCCGAACCATAGGGTTGGAGACCAGAACCTGTTGATCTAGGTCATCCACCAACTGATCCACCTGAGACCAAGGGTCCACTGAGAGATTCTCATGTGGAGTCAAGCGCGAGCGACTGTCGGAATAGCAGCCACCATGAGCCTGAGGAGGTGAAGGACTGACCTGACGCTGACCCGCCTGTGGTTGGACAACAAGCTGACCTGAGCCTGGAGTGTGGCCGCCTGTCCAGTGGCAGGAATGCCATGCCAGAGGTCATGTCCAGGATCGCCACAATAAACTGGAGCCCTGGGACGGATCAGATGGGACTTGGCCTGGTTGATGGTAATACCCAGGCTGGTGAAAACCTGCAGGGTAAGGAAAGGTAGCACAGGAGCTCCCCTGGACGCCGCCAGAGCCAGTCATGGGAAAAACCTGAACCCCTGGGTACGCAGGTAGGCCACTACCATCGAAAGACATTTGGAAACACTCAGGGCGCCGAGGAAAGACCAAATGGGAGGACCTTAACTGGTAGTGGTCCCCTGGAATGAAAAACGAGGTATTTGCGTGTGGGAAGGGTGAATAGGGATATGCAGGTAAGCATCCTGCATGTCCAGAGTGCACAGCCACTGTACCGGCAAAGGAGGAGCAGAAGACTCTGCAGAGAGCATTCTGAACCTTCTGTACTCCACGAACAAGCTCAGGAACTGAGGTCGAGAATCGGCCTCACGCCTCCTGACTTCTTTGGGACCAGGAAGAAATGGGAGTAGTAACCCGTCCCCGCAAGATGGGTGGACAGGCTCTGTCACCTCCTTCAGAGGAAGAGAGGATATTTCTTCCCGGACCAGAAGAATGTGTTCTGGGGAGTAAGATGACCGGGGTTCGAGGTGGTTTCTGAAGAAACTCTATTGAGTGTCCTTCTGCAATCAGCTGGAGCACCCAAGTGTCTGAAGTGATCCTCTCCCAACCCGGTAGATGGAAGGAGAATTTCCTCCTACCGGTTCCTCTGGGAGGCCCAGAGGCTGTGGGAGAGGAGAGGAGTCAGGAGGTGGAGGCAGCATCACGGCTGAAGCTCCCGCCACTTTTTGGGCGGGGGCTTGGCAGCTGGAGGGGCCCGACGCTTGTTGACCCGCTTCCTGAGGTTTCACGCCTTGGCCGAGAACATCTGCGAAGGGGACGATACTGAGCTTGAGGGGCTCAGGCAAGGAGTCAACAGACTTAAATGCAGTACCTTCTTCGTAGATCGCTGATGATGTCCTTGACATCACCACCAAACAGCACTGAATCCCTGAAGGGCGATCCTGGATAGCAGACTGCACCTCCAGGACCAAACCTGACACCCACAGCCAGGCATGACGCCTAACCCCACGGCAAAAGCTGAGCACCGACCAGCAGCGCCCACTGCATTGTACGTGGCACGAAGCATGTGTCAACTGGCCGTACACAGACTGGACTAGGTCAGCCACTTTCTGCTTCGCCTGAGACTCAGGAAGGAGTCCAACTTAGTTTCCACCTCACTAGGTATCACCTTCTGGTAATCCCCCATGTGAGCAATGTAATTCAGAGGCACTTATTCCCAGAGTGGAAGAAGCATAGACCGTCTTCCCCCTGGTCCAGAAGGCGGATTCCTTGTCGGGTGGTGATAAGCACAAGTGCTTGGGGTTAGCTGTCCGCCATGAGGCGCTAATCACGACCAAAGCAGCTCTGGGGTGTGAATTCAATGAGTCAACACCTCCGGAGCCTGATATAGCCTGTCCGACTTCCTAGGAAGGGGGTTAATGCTGACGGTTGCATCCAAATTGTGGACACAAGGTCGGCATGAGGCTCAATCCAGGCGGAACCAGAGTAGGAGCGGTTTCAGGCAGATCCAGGTGCACAGCAAGTTTCTTATGCTGTGGATCCAGCTTCAAGGATTGCCACTGATGAACAGCCTGGATTTTACACAGCAACTCCATGAAGGAAGGGGACTTCAGAGGAGTCCTTGGCCTGGCTTGTCTGGAGTGCGTGGCTCATCGTCCGGATCGGAACAACTGTCGGAGTCATCCGAGGTCTCCGAGGAGGATGAAGAAGAAGAGAACTACTCCTCCCGGCACGGGAGAGAGCGGACCCTGGGAAGCCCTCAGGGAAGCATATCCTGCCCTGCCCTGGAACCGGACGGGGAGGGAGTCTCGCCTCCAACGTAGGGGTCCAGAACCGATCTGGCATCGGAAGATGGTTTTCATTTCCTGGTGAGCTGAGCCTAGCCTCAGCCCACCAGGAAGCCAGACTCTCCTTCAAATCCACCGTGGCTGAGGGGCGGTGGAGGTAGGAGGAGGTGGGAATCGCGGATACTGGGGTATCTGTACAGCGATCTGTATCCTGATGGCGGAAGCCGGTGTCGGGTACTGGGGCACAGTGTACTCGCGGCGCCCGGTAGGCCGACATTGGGTACTGGGGTGCAGGATACTATGGGCCTGGGTAGGACGGCGCGGATACGATGGGGTCGGATACCCAGGTACCAGGGGCTCTGAAGGAGCAGAGGGCAATGGAAATGGCCCAGCAGGCGGGTCTGGAATGGGAGACCCGTGTAGGGGCAGCGTCCAGCAAGGGATGTTGCCGGGTGTCGGGTAGGCTGGCGTCGGCGTCCGAGATCCGGCGTTGGGTCATCCGCCCAGCGGGAGGAGACCCAATGGCAGCATGCTCACATCCTCCGTGTCCCCGGAGAAGAAGGTTACCATCCCTGGAGTCCAGCAAAGGAGGCGCTGGAGCCTCAGAATGCAACAAAGCGCTGCGGCGGCTTGGGATGACAAAAGGTCGAAGGTCCAGCATTGGCTCTAACGCCGAGCAGATGTCGAAGAAGCGAAGTTTGGCTTACCAGCGGGATCAGGCAGGCGCCGGAGGAGCCGGGCGTCCGACTTACTAGACCCTCTTGCTCGACAAAGGTCATGATGGAGGGAAGGGCCCTGTGGATGGAGGTCAAGACGCTCGAAGGGTCGGGTGTCTTATCGGCCTTACCCGGTGGGCATTGGAAGAGCCGACATCCAGTTTACCAGGGCCACTGGACCAGAAGGCTACATGGCAGCAGCCTTACTGGGAACGGCTGCTTCCTTTGACCCGGAGACTCCAGTGGCCCGAGCGCAAGCCCGATGGGACAGTCGCTGCTGCCTTGGAAGCCTTCAAGACAGCTGTCGTGGAACTGTCTCCCGGGAGACGTTACCTGCAGCACCGCACCCCAGCCGAGGTTGCGGCGACCATAGAAGAGAAGTCCTGGTCCCGGTGCTTCTTCTTGCGGTGGCCCTCTGGAGAAGTAGAGGCCTGCATGAGTTTTTTCAACTCCTTTTCCATGGAGGTCATCTTGAGTTTTAGAACGGGCCTCCAGGACTGCTGCCTATGCTCGGGTGGCCACGCTTGAACTGTTGGCAGAGCTGGCACTTCTCCATGGGGTGGTCGGAACCTAGGCAATCAAAGGCACTGGGAGTGTCCGTCCTTGTGCGGAGCTGGCACCACAGCAATCGCACTTGTTTTTGTGCCTGAGGGAGTCGGGATGACATACATGGCAGCTGAGGTAAAGGCTGACTAAATGCTGAAGAAAAAGTGAAAACAAGTGGTAAAACTACAGACGATTGACTGTGAGCAGTGAACTTAACCACGAGGCGCAACACGAGCTAACGGCAGGAAAGAACTGAAGGCGGGCGTGGGGACTGCCCCTTTATACTGACGCTCATCTGACGTCGACTGACGTGGGGCGGTCTCCACCAGAGACTGCTAGCTCGAATTTTCCAGGGGTCCTGACGCCTCGCCGGTTTCAGTCCTATCTGTAATTACCTACTGCAAGAGCCCCTCTTGAAGTAAGATCTACTGTTACAAGTGAGTAACCTGTTGTTCTAGGATCGTGGCTATGTTGTTCATCCACACTTACTGGCAGACTTCGGGAGGAGGAGGCAATGTACACCCTCAATACTTGCTTGGGGAACAGAGATTGGAGAACTGAGGTCCCAAAACCAGTATCCCGGGTGACTCAAGGTTGATGTGGTAGTGGGTGATGAGGTGATTGCTGACTTCCAGGTAGCAGCCCGACAGATTTCCTGGATAGGGATGTCCCTGGAAGCAGCCACCGATGCAGCAGTATGGTGGGTAGAATGATCTCTTATCCTCTGGGAGGTTCCTTGCCTGCCAACTCATAGCACAGACTCATGCATGATGTAATCCATCTTACAATAGTCTGCTTCGCTACAGGTCTGCCAGAAGCAGCTTCAGCATAGGTGACAAACAGCTGGCGAACCTCTCCACGAATTTCTGCCATCCTCTCCTTATAAAGGAGAGAGCATGTCTCAGGTCCAAAGTATGGAGCCTGTATTCGGCCTCCAAGGTGTAATTAGGTAGTAAACAGGCAGAGTCAACACCTGGTTAAGGTGAAACTCTGACACCACCTTCAGAAGGAATTTCACAACTTTGTCCCTGTGGAAGACCAGTTAGAGAAGTCCACCGAAAGCATCTGGAGCTCCCTGTCCTTCTGGCAGACGTGACAGCCACCAGGAAGGCCGCCTTCTATGACAAGTGTGACAACTCACAGTTGTGTATAGGTTCAAGTGGCTCACCCATGAGCTTTGCCAGTACCAGCAGCAGATCCCACGGAGGTGGAGGTTCACACACCAGAAGGGATATGTGATCCAGGCCTTTGAAAAAGTGCCTGACCACTGTCTCCTGCGCCAATGTTGGCTGACCGCCAGCACTGTAAGCAGAAATGGCTGCCAGGTGCACCCTAAGGGTCAAAGACCTAAAACCCCTTTGGAGAGAGAGAGCCAAGGTAGTCGAGAATGTCAGCCACTGAACAGGATAAAGGGTTCAGGCCCTTACCTTGACACCAAATGGAACACCTTTTCCATTTGAAGGCATAACACTTCCTGGTCGATTCTTCTAGATGCCTCCACCACAGTGTAGACATCTTCAGAAAGACCCTAAGCCTGGAACGCTAGTCGCCTGTGGTACCAGGCTGTGAGGTGCAGGGACTGAAGGTCTGGATGGAATACCTTCCCTGATTTGGTGATATCAGGTCCAGGCATGTACAAAGCCGCCTCGGGGCCTGCAGCTGAGGCTGAGAAGATCTGGATACCAGTACTGGCACAGCCAGTCTGGGGCTACCAGGATCACCTTGCTTGCCCCTCCTCACCTTGAGGAGCACCTTGTGGATCAAGAGAACTGGAGGAAGGCATAGAGGAGGCCTGGGGTCCACGGCCTCGAAAAGGCATCCCCTGCAGTGAGCCCTGCTGAGGGGAGGGCATGAAACACCTCAGCTTGGTGTTTTCCCTGGAGACAAACAGGTCCACCATAGGTTTTCCCAATGGGAGAATAGGCTGTAAGTTATCTCTGGGTGGAGAGACCACTGTGGGATGTCTGGCCTAAGGGCTGAGAGCATCTGCCAGGTGGTTCAAGGCTCCTGTTACATGGATGGCTAGGAGGTTGGCCTCCAACCAGCTCACGAGGGTCCAGATGCACAGCACCTCCTTGCACAGCAAACAGGAGTGCGTGATGCCCTGTTTGTTGAAGCAGTACATGGTCGTGGCATTGTCCATCTGGACTTGAACCACTTGACCCCGGAGCTGAGGAGTGAAAGCTGACAGTGCCAGTCTGACTGCTCTAAGCTCCAACAGGTTGATGTGGCATCGAGACTCCTAGGGACTCCAGAGCCTGTGGGCCCTTTGTTCCCCATGTGGGGTCCCCAGCCCATGAGAGAGACATCAGTCGTGAGGACGCACCGTTGGCTCCAGACAGACAAACGGGATCCCTTCCTGCAACCATTCTGGGGCGTCCACTATTGGAGAGCGTCCACATCTTCTGGGTTACAGTGACCAGCTGGTTGAAATTACCACATTGCTAATTCCACTGGGCAGCCAGCTCCTATTGAAGGGGCGCATGTGCGACTGGGCCTAATGCACCACTGAGGTGCATGCCACCATGTAACCCAAAAGGGGCAGAAAGTCCTGGCAGGGCACAAGTGCCCAACCAGAAATGATTGGGCAAAGGAGGCGAGAACCTCCGCCCGTCCACTGGGAGCCGAGCTCTGGATTGACGAGAGTAGCTCTGCCCGATGAAGCCCATCACCTGAGAAGGCACGAGTTCTCGACTTGCCTCATTGATCATGAGGCCGAGTTGAGAGCAGGTTTGGAAAGCCAGATCCTGAACCTCTCCACCTCCTGTTGGGTGGAACCTGCAAGGAACCAATCATTGAGGTAGGGGTAAATTCTGACCTCTCGACGCCAGAGATGGGCCACCACCACTGCAATGTATTTGGTGAAGACCCCATGGGGTCATGACAGGCTGGAAAGCATGGCTTAGAACTCGTGCAAGGGCCCCTTCGACCCTGAAGCTGAGGAACCACTGATAGGATGGACAGATTGGGATGTGAAAGAATGCGTCCCTGAGATCCAGTGAACAAAACCACATGTTTTGCTCCAAGGATGGTATGATCTAGGACAGAGTGACCATCTGAAGGTGTGAGACCTGAGATACTGATTCAGGTCGTAGATCTAGAATGGGGCGCCTGCCCCTCAGGCGCTTGGGCACCAGGAAGTACCTGGAGACAAGCCTGGGTCTGCTGAAGGATCTGTCACTGGAGCTACTGCCTCCTTGAGGAGGAGCTGAGCAATGTTGTCTCGGAGAGCCGACTGGGTGTGTGCAGAAATCCATTTTTCCTGAGGGCCATGGACTGGGCTGGGAGGGTACTGCTCGAATTCTAGAGGCAGTCCTGACTGACCACTTGAGAACCCACCTGTCTGTGGTAATAACAGACCAGGCAGAAAGAAAGTGGTGGAGCCGGACCCCACGGGAAGACCCAGAGCTAGCATGACGGGAATAAGGGTGGCAACACCCACCCTGTCACTGAGCAGGCTTGGAGGAGGAGGGAAGCTCCAGGACTGAGCCTCGGCCTCCTTGCCTGTTGGGGTCCAGGCTTGGGACAAGAGCCAAGCTTGAGCCTGCTGCTGATGCTGCTGTCCCCTTGAAAGGAGGACTGCTGAGCCACAGGGGAAAAGTGCCAAAAGGCTTCTTCTTCTTCTGCCGGTTCTTGCCCGCAGAACTCTTTAGGCAAATTAGCGTCCAAGGTGGCATTGGACTGCTCTATGCGCTGGAGGTGACCTGCCACTGTGGGGCCGAACAAGTCAGTCCCAAGGAAGGGCACACTAGCTAACTTGTGCTGAGTATCCACCAGGAAGGAGGAGAGCCTCAGCAAAGCCCCTGTGGCGAGAGGCAACTGTGGCAGCCATTGAGCGGGCACAAGAGTCCCCCATGTCCAGGGTCGTCTGGAGCTGCTGTTTGGCAACAGCTCAGCCATGGTCTCAGACCTGCTTGACCATGGTCTGCATGTCTGCGGGAGATGTGGGAGGACTTTGTCTAATGACCCGAGGAGGGCATGAGAGAAGTGTGCCATGATGATGGCCGAACTTGCCTGACAAAGGCCCAAGGAGGAAGCCGCAGAGACCTTCATCCCGAATGGTCCAAGAGCTTGGACTCCTTGTTGGAAGGTCGGTCAGTGTCAGCAGAAATGCCAGTATGCCAGAACACAGAGGTGGTCACCAGGCTCTTGGCCGAAGGGTGCTCTGTGAACCCCACAAGGGACCCCATGGGAACCGCATACTTATGCCCATGGCAGACGGTGCTGGCAAGAGGCAGGATGCTGCCACAGTCCGAGTGCTGACTGACAATGGCCTCAGCCACATGAAAGGCCTCCATCAGGTTATCCCTTTTAAGGATGTCCGTAAGAGGGTACTCCGCCTTTTTCTGGATGGGTTCCAAGGGCATCCCTGTGGACTCAGTGATGAGGCTTAAGGATCCCTTGAAGGAGGGAAGGACCTTCCTCCATCCCTAGGCTAATGGCTACTCATCATCCCCAGGATGAGAGTGAAGCCTGGTGACATCCAAGTCAGAAGAGTCAGGGTACAGTGGTTCACCGCCCAAATCACTCTCGACCACGAGGGCAGTCCAGGGCGCACTGTGACCGACAAACGTCAGGGAAGCCCAGTGTCTGGTTGGTCCTCTTTGGAAGGAGCCCTCCCACGGGCTGCTTAGGCAGCAGTTCCACCATGATTGGTGGAGAAACCAGCTTAGGCCGAACAGGCAGTCGACTGGCCCCATTGGCAGGGGAACCAAGGTTTTGGCCCAAGGGGTTGGCTTCGCCTAGAGGTGAATGCCAACTAATGGCCGGGTAGGAGTCGAAGTCGCTTGTGCCCGGACAAAATCAGCTGTTGCCACATGAGGTCCTCATAGCATCGGAGTTTCCGCCAGAGCCTCTCCTCATCCGAGGAGGATGAGGACGCACCAATGGCGCCGCCTCTTTTGCAGAGCCGCTTATGGCTTTTCCTCTGCCTTCCGGACGAGGGTCCTAGATCTCGACCGAGATCAGGTGGTCCAACTCGTCGCCGAGACACCGCAGGACTGGTGATACCTGGGGTCCAGAATCGGTCTCTCGATGGGGACTCCAGCAGGCTGAGTCTCCTCATCGGGAAGACAAGGACTGGAGTCCTTTCTAAAGAGTCATTGACCGGGGCCGGGCGAGCAGGTCGATTGGGTCGAGAATAATCTCGACCTCATCGGCTGTAACCTTGATCGGCTGGCCTGACGGAAGGTCCATGATGCTCTGCGGTAGAGGAAGCCGATCTTGACCGAGGTCAAGACCACATGCTTCTGGGACTGAGACCTCTCGGTCCCAAGAGCTGCCTTACCAAGACGAAGACTTACAGGTTCCTTATCCCGCCACGGACTGGGAGGAGGCGAGCAAGGAGGCCTCTCCCGGGTGGGAAGAGTCTGGCACAACTCCTTGAAGGAGCCCAGAAGGTGGAGCCCAGGTTGAGTGGAACGAAGAAGCTCGAGAGTCCGCAGCACGAGCGCTTTCTTCCTCGAATGCCTGCATGCATTCCAATTGCTCGGTGGAACCCACAGCCATGGAAACCGCCCACCTAGCCTCCTTGACTTCACCGAAGGTTCTTTTCCGTCTCCCCAGTTTTAGACATGCAAGACGATCATCCAGGACGTTGGGATGGAAGGCCAAACAGAAGCTGCAGGATGAGGTGTCAGGCCGACACCGAGGCAGTAGACACCGTGAGGTGGGGATTGGTGCACAACATTTTTGTACAAGGACACGGCGGAAATCCGGGGAAGATTTCTCCTCCATGATCGATGATGACGCGAAAGGCTTATCGCTAACGCAAAAGATTTTAATTTAGTAAAACTAAAGTTTTGAAAGCCACAGGGCTCACGAAATGCATGAGCACGAGGAAGGCAAACCTGTATCTTCCAGTGGAAAGGAAGATCTGGTGTCATGGGCGGATCCGAGGCATATACCACCCAGTTGGGTGGGAGGAGACAGCTCGAAGACTTCCAGCAAGATTTAAAGTGGAAGGGACATGCCAGTAAGTGTGGATGAACAAAATATCCACGATCCAAGAATAATATTTTGATGAAATTTTCTTTAGAGCGGTTGACTGCAAAGAAGGTCCATGGAGCCAAACTACGAGGGTCTGACGGAAAAGAACTGAGATGGCGCCAGGACGGCCCCTTTACCACATCTGACATCAGGCAGAGCCGACGCCGGTGGTGTCCCGCTACAGACTGCTAGCTACAATTTTTCTGTGGTCCTAACGCCTGCTGCCTTAGTCCTAATCATATTACCTGCTGCAAGAGCTCCACCTCGATGTCAGATCAGGGGTTCCAGCGTTGGGAGGACCTTATTTTATACCAAGTCATGAGTATCTCTTGTACATGACATGAATGCCTTAAAGTCTGAGGCGCAGTTAGTGGGGCAAATAGCCACTGTGCAGTGTCAAACATATCATTAAGAACAAATTCTATATATTTCCAGATTCCTTCATATTGAGGATTAAGCCACAACAAGATCATCTTAAGTATTACAGCTCTATGAAACTCTTCTAAATTATGCATATTTAAACCTCCATTTGCTATAGAGAGCTTTAACAAGGACCATCTTAACTGAGGTTTTCTACCTGCCCATATATATCTTGACAAGGCTCTATTCCATGAATTAAAGTAAAGCTAACGGGTGTCAAAGGAAGGGTCTGGAATAAATATAACAACTTTGGCAGTATTATCATCCGCCGTTTCCACTCTGGCATGTAGTGAGAGAAAAAGTGTGACCATCGACCCAATTCTGCTTCTATATTTTGTGTCAGTTCATAGTTAAGTAGTTCTAAATGTATAAGATTCTTTGGCAGATAGACCCCAAGATATTTAATTAATGATCATCCCCATCTGGCTGAAACTGGCCTTTAAGAGCCATAGGGGTTTAAAGTGAAGGGCCAGTATCTCTGTTTTATTGACATTAACCTGGTACCCCGATAACTCTGGAGAAAGTTTGTAGAATCTTGTGGAGGGTCACAATGGATTGTTCTGGATTTTAACAGGGTTAAAGAACATCATCCTCATAAGGGCTAGTTTAAAACACACGTCCACCGGTGGGATTCCTTCTATCATGGGGTGCTCAAATTAGAGCTGCTAGGGGTTCAATATAGATGGAAAAAGCAGGGGGAGGGACACCCTGTTCTCATACCTCTAGTTAAGAATATGGGAGAAGATAAATGGCCATTTATACGAACATACGCTTTTGGAGCATTGTAAATGGACTTCAACCAAGTAATAAAATTTCTGGGAATTCAAATACCTCTAAAGTTTTCCACATATAGGCCCAAGAACACGGTCAAAGCCTTGTCTGCATCAAGCTGACCAGCGTCACTGGGATCTGTCTTTAGTTGATGTAATCTAATAAATGGATCATCGTCTGACATCGTCATTTGACAAGTACTTATGAATCCAAATTGATCAGGATGGATTATCGTAGGAAGTATATTTTATAGTCAATGGGCACAAATTGCCATGCTAAAATTTGTAATCCATATTAAGGATGGATATGGGTCTGTAGAAGAAGTTAAAGTGGGATTTTTCCTGGTTTCAATATGGGTGATAAAGTGGCATATGCCCAGGAAGGAGGAGGGGGATTCTCCCCTGAGTCTCTCTGAACACATTTAGAAGTGCAGGCATCAAGTACCAGCTATAAGCCTTATACCACTTGGATGGGAGCCCATCTGGACCAGGAAGTTCTATGTTTTAGCTTCCTTGACTACCACTTTGTTTGTCTATCAAAATCGGCCTAAGCAGAGCATCCCTTTGTAGTTGAGACAAAGTCGGAGGGAGAGTTTAGAAAATAATTGATCTATTGTTCGCACTCAGGAGTATCAGAAGCTGTGTAAAGTCCTGTGTAGTATTTTGAAAATCAGTTAGAATTTCCAGGAATTCAGACGTCAGCCCAGGTCTACCTTCAGCTTAGATCTGGGGTATGGTGGCTGCTACTTTCTGTTGTCTTAATCTCGGCTAAATTTCTGGCTCCCCTGGGACCCCCTTCATACCTATATTTCTTTAAGTAAAATAGTGCCTGTTGGACTTTTTCATCTAATGTTTTCTGATTTTCCTCTTTAATTGTCTGATTTGGGTGGACCGATTCAGTTCCTAAATCTGGAGAATGCTGAAGAAGGCCAAACTCCTCTTGTAGTTTTATATATAAAGCCTCTCTTGTTTTCTTTTTTATGAGAGACATATGCAATTATCTCCCTCATAGTACCACCTTCAGCATGTCCCAGATAATGGCAATGAGACCACTGCCGAGGCATTCTCTTTCAGTATTTGAGGGAGTTTTACCTGCATTAGGTTCTTAAAGCTGGGGTCTCTGAGATACGCTAGATTCAAGCACCACTGGCATTGGTTTCAGGGTGCTGTATATCCAGTTTCAACAGTAAGGGAATGATCTGATAAAAATGAGGTGGGGTGAGAGATCTCTAACTATTCCAGTATGTTCCTTAGTTATAAAAAATAATCTAAACTAGGTTGAGTTTAAAAACGGAAGGAATAGTATGCATATAATCTAGCAGTGGGATATAGGAATCTCCATATATCCGTCATTCCCAACACCTCCGGCTATGTATGAAATAACCTTTGAGAAGGTGTTATCCGATGTTGTCTGGACACAGAGGTGTCTAATTGCTCATTCAAGGTTAAATTTATATCCCCACCCATTATTAGCATGCCTTGATGCAAGTCCATGAGTTTATTAAAAAGGTAAGGTATTTCTTGGGGAGAAAGGGTGGAAATAAACATTAACTAACGTCACTAGGTTCCCAAATAATAAGTATAACAAAACTGCTCTGCGGGATCTATAGAGTCTTTGTGCAAAACAAAAGCAGTGGATGTAGGGATGAGGATTACAACACCCCATGTTTCCCACCCTTATATGAAGAGGCATGTATTCGATATCTGCCCCCAGGACAGCTTCAGATGGTTCTCTGCAGTGAGATGGGTCCTTCTGCAGATATATGATGTCGAGGTCTGTTTCCGGATATACAGCATCACCCTGGATCTTTTTATTGGGTTATTTAATCCATTTATGTTAATGGATAGTATCCTTGTGGGGTCTCTCCATTATAAGTCCTTAAAAGGTAAAGCAGCTTGAATGGAGTAAACCAATGTACAGTTGTCCCCAAAAGCTCTGAAATATCCCTATGTTATAGCAGCTCGACATAAGGGGCAGCTTGCTAGCATCCCGATTATTCGGTTCGGAAAAGCACCCCTTCCACCAGAAAGACATAGGAAGCTGCCCTTCATTCAAGCAAGCAATAGTTACACTGCAGGCGTCAAGCTTAGGGTAAAATTCTGGACTACTCCTGCATATTGATATAACTGTTAAACTCTGTCCAAACTGTCTAATAAAGTATAATAACAACTCTGTGAATTATTCCAAACTGCCATACTACAGAAGCAACTACAACTCTTGGTTCTAGCTCATACAGAACAAGAACTATATAATTATTTACAGTATATCTTATTCCAGCCTCAGGAAACTGCATGTTATGGCTTTTCAGCCGATTGCCACAACCTGTATTGAAAGGTTGGAAGATATTCAAGGAATGTGACTTCAATGCTGGGGATGCCTTGTATGGCTTCCTGTAAACATAGCAATAATGGGAAAGCTACATTGGGGAGGTAGTTCAGGAAGAATCTTAACCTGAGCCTCCCGGGGTATGTTCCCGCTTAAATAAAACAAAAAGTTTGGTGCTGCACTACAAATATGCATTGCTGCAGACAAAACAAAATAAACAAAGTGCAGTGGACCATCGAGAGGAGCTGCGTTGCTCTCCCAACAGACATCGCTATGAAATCGCTCATCTAATAATGACTCACTGAGCATGTAACTTATGAATTAAATATATAAAATCATTCCAGTCTTATTTCTGGGCAAAATATGATCTAAACTTTTCTTGGTAAAAGAAAGAACATAACTTTAAGTCTATCCAGGTCAGAGTCAAGAGGACTACATGCAGTATCAGAGATTTAGGAGAACTTAAAACAGGACCCCCAAGTAGTAACAGTTTGAAGTTCCAAATTAATGATTGAAATGGTATAAGGTTATTATTTCCGGTCGGCCGCAGTAGGAACAGAGCACCATAACCTCTGACAGGGCTGTAGGCATAACATAACATACAAATACCAGTCAAAAAGTCAGGGTTTCCTCTTGCAGATCTTCTAAATGAGGCCAACTTAGTTGCTGGAGACAATTTCCTCGATCTTGGGTCTTTCTAGGGGACTTGTTTTCCGGCACTGTCTGCCAAAATGGGGTTGAGGCATGGTTCGCTGTGAGTTTGCTGACATGATTTAACTGCAGGTAAGCTCCATGCGGGCCTCGTCTGCGTTGTCGAACTCTTTGCGACCCTCTGGAGTTGCACCATGGGGCGAGCTGGGTAAGGGGTAAAAGCGTATACCCTTTTCTTTTAGAACCAGTAATATGTCCGCATATGCGCTACGATTACGTAAGTGTCTGGTGCATAATCATTGTCTAGGTATATCCTAGTCTGCCTGTAGTGGACTTTCTGCTTCCTCCAAGCTGCTAGAAGCGCCTTTTCCTTCATGGCATAATCGATCTCGGCGGCCTCTGGAGAAGATGGTTTAGGATCCAAAGCCCGATTAATCCGCTCCATATCCAGGGGCAGATCAGCTGGAAGCTCCAGTGCGGTACACAGTAAGGTAATTGTAAAGTCAGTAATATCACTGCTTTCCACTCCTCGGGGACGAGTAAATTCTAATATTTTTATGTCAGGCTCGATTTTCAGAGTCTTCTTGTCTGGAATGAAATTTTGTTGCTTCTGCATTTGGAGCAGCTTCTCTTCCATGCCATCAACTCTGTTCTCCACCACAGTTATTTGTCTTTCAGATATGTCAGCCTGCTGCTCCAAGGCAACAACATATTTTCGGAGTTCAGAATATAGCTGCTTAACTTCTGTTCGGAAACATAGGATCTCTTTATAGATCATCTCCATTTTAACTTTTTCACCTTGGTGTTTTTCCAAAAAGCAGGTGCTGAATCGAGCGGCCCTCAGTATCAGCAGAGGTCTGTGACTGCTCGAGTCTGACATGTCAGCCAGCGAGAGCGGAGGATCTTAATTTGATTTTTATCAGCTCAGGTATTGTTTAACTGGCACAGTGAGTCTTCTGATTTGTTCCCCTTCTGAAATTGCTGTAATTGTCAGAAATTTAGCTATTAATTCAGATATTTTGGGAATTTCACGAGGTGGGAGAGGAGCTCAGAATCTGTGCTGCCATCTAGGTCTCGCTGTAACCAGAAGTCCTCCGTTTGCCTTTTAATTGTAACCCAATGCAGGAATGAGCTGAACTGCTCAAATACCGTGCGTCACTGCACACCCATTGGCATACAGTTGTCTATGTAATACATCCCATCGAACCTCATCCCCAGCAGTTTTCGGTCCTCTGGGTGGACCGGCGATAGCCTAAAGGCCGCCTTGATGTCCATCTTGCCTAACATTGCCCCTGGCCGCCTGCCTTTCCCCACCTCCACTGCTCATCAAAAGACGCATACGATACCAATGTATGAGTTGGGTCAATGAACGGTTGAATGATTCCTCCTCTGGGTAAGGCAAATGATTGATCAACCGAAATTTCCCCAGTGCTTTTTCAGGACCAATTCAATTGGTGACACCGAGGCCGTGGAATGGGTGGTGCAGCCGTCTGAGCCACTAATCTACCTGCCACTAACTCTTTTTCTAACTTCTTACATACTACCTCTGGTCACTCCTTGGCTGATCTTAGGTTGTCCACCTCATAAGGTATGTGGAAACCAAACCTAAACCCATCAGCCAAGAAGTGAGCAGATTCCTTGTTTGAGAGTTGATCCAGCTAACACTCAAGACGCTTTCCTCTATGGGTGTTGGCAGGCTTGCCCTGTCTCCCGAAAGGAACAAAACCCACTGTTCTTCTGAAATGGACAGGAATTCCCGTCTTTTTTTTCGCAGTGCTGGAATGGATGCTGGCGCCTGCATGCTATGCTTTCGTGCTTGTACCTACACTGTATGACTTTGCAGGATCCCTGATTGTAGTTATAACAATGCCCCCCTCCCCACTCCCTTAGCCTGGAAACCCCTTTTGTGGTGAAGGGCCTGCCAAATCGAAACCTGCTATCAGTGCTGGGACCCCTCCCCATGTCTATGGTTCACAGTAATGGCAGATCCAACATAGCCCAAGACCCCCGTATTGTTCTGTTTCCTTCTCCTGAACTCCTCATCATATTCTAGCAGTGACGTACGCGTGCTCGTGTTTTGTGGAGTAAATACGGGTGGCAGAGCCACACAGTCTGTTTTATATTTTGAAAAGGTATGATACCAGTTGTCTGAGTGTGGCCTTACCAGACCAGCTTATTGTCAGAAAATGTCCCTCATTTTCAGTTGTCTCTCTCTTGTCCTTTCCCTCTGTTTCAGAGAAAAGCCTTGGACCAGGCAACAGGCGATTCAGAGGAAGGAGAGGTCAGTCAGACAGCCTGGGACTGAGAGTGAAGACAATCCAGTTTGGAGAACACTGGATGGGCATCGCAACTGAAGCTGAGACTTAATGGATTAAATCGAGCCTTGCAGCTGCTACTCTCGACAGCTCTCAAAATTACTGTTACTACTGCTATTACAGTTGTTACCAATGCTGGGCTTTAAAATTGAAATCTTCCTGTGACATGGTTTGGGATGCCAGAGATGGACTCTAGAAGTGGGGCATAGAATTGATTCGATAAGTTACGACAAGGACAGTAACTTTTAACACTTTTTTTTTTAACATTTAACATTTTTCTTAGCTGTGGTACGAACTTGCAGACCTTGTAGGTTTTTTTAACTCTGTTCTTACTTGTTCTTGTTACTTGTTGTTTTTTATTTTGTTACGGTCTGTTGATGCGGATACAGTGTTTTAGTTCTCTCCTCGTAATTCTAGGCAGTATTAGGTAGTATTAGCTGTATTGCTGTATACATACACTAGTTTAGTCTTATATATATATATTTATCTGAGAATTATGTTTTACGCACCAGGTTGCTGATCACGTGGACTGCTAATTAGTACATGGTGCGCAGACTCAGGAGCCTGCAGATTCATTCATTCACTCACCTGCTCCAGATGCCAGCTCACTCACTCTAGCTGCACGCCACTGAAAGGAGTGAGGAGTGAGAGTCGAGAATTGTTTTGTAGCTTTTCCTGCTTTTGATTTTAGGATACTAGGTGCCTATTTCTTGACTATCCAGCTACTACTTCTCTTTTGTTTTGTTTTTTGGCATTTTGGCCTCCTGGCTGTTTTTGACTGCTGTTCATTGGAGATTTGTTTTACAAAATGTTTAATTTTAAAGCTGTTACAGCAACAAGCACAGCTCAGTGCCTTAGTCTAATTTGGTGTCAACTGACTTGTGGTGGCCGCTGCTACTTAAGAGGAGTAATTTTGTATTCCTTCTCAACCGTGGAAGTTTTGCCCTGCCTCTCCAGTCTGGAAAGTAAGTTTTAATAGATACAAAACCAGTTAGTTTGACCTCAGTGGTAGGGAAATGATGGAATCACTTCTGAAGGAAAGAATTGTTGAGTACCTAGAGGCCAGTGGGGTACAGGACCCAAGGCAGCATGGATTCACGATGGGAAGAATTAGGTGTCAGGCGAATCTAATAGATTTCTTTGACTGGGTTACCAAAGTAGTAGACCAGGGAGGGGCTGTGGACATGGCCTACCTAGATTTTAGCAAGGCATTTGATACAGTCCCACACAAAGATTAATACACAAGATAGCCAGCCTTGGAGTGGGTTCCAAGGTGGTAGCCTGGATAAAAATTGGCTAGACAACAGGACTCAAAGGGTAGTAGTAAATGGAGTACACAGTGACGAAGAAAAATTACTCACCTTAGTAATGTTGTTTCTTCTAATGGAGTCTTGCTATATTATGACAATTGCAGTTTGTCCCACCATTAGAACTGCTCGGAGGTGAAAGGGTTAACTACCATTCTAAGAATGGAGTTTAGAGCCGAGCTCGGTTAGAGAAGCTCTGTCTGGATAATTTCAAACTGAAACTGTCAGATCTTTTACGAGCAAAACTCACTAAGGTTCTGTGTGGAAGCTGTAACTCTACACTAGCCAACTGGCTACCTAAATATTAACACATATTCCTGGTCCCAACACAAAGACTCAAGTCAGGAACCAGAAAATAATAAAATAATAAAATAAGGTAGAATAAAACACCACACCCCAAAACCCCAAAAGGGTGAAAAACATATAATGGGCATAACCTGTTGCCCATACTGGACTACCCACCCCATACCCAAGTAGAAGTTCTGAGAGGGGCAGGCTTGGGGAGGTTATAATAGCAAGACTCATTAGAAGAAACAACATTACTAAGGTGAGTAATTTTTCTTCAAACAACATGAAGTCTTGCTATATTATGACAATTGCAGAATATACAGCAGTACCTCCATGGAGGAGGGACAGAACCTACTTAGGGAATAGGTTCTGAAGCACGGGTTGTGCTAAATCTAGCATCCTCCTGGCCTGGATATCCAAGGAGTAATGCTTGGTGAAAGTGTGTACCGCTTTTCCAGGTAGCTGCTTGACATATCTCTAAAATAGGGATGTCTCTGGCAGCAGCTATAGACGCAGCTATACCTCTGGTAGAGCGAGCCCTCAGGCCTGAAGGGGAACCTTTCCCAGTTTTTGATAACAAAATTGGATACAAGAGACAATCCACCTAGCAATGGATCTCTTAGTGGCAGGTTTACCTTTTCCAACCTCACCAAAAGTGAGAAAAAGTTGGAGGATTCAACCTATGACCCTTGGTACGCTCTATATAGTAACTAATGGCCCTCTTAACATCTAACTTGTGCAACCTCCTCTCACCAGAGGAGGAATGGTCAGTAAAGAACACTGGAAGGGAGATAGATTGGTTAAGATGGAAGTCTGAAACCACCTTAGGCAAAAACTTCCTGTTAGTCCTAAGGACTACTTTATCCCTGTGAAAGGAAATAAAGTCAGTCTCCACTGACAAGGCTTGTAACTCACTTATGCGCCTGGCAGAAGTGATGGCTACTAGAAAACAGTTTTCCAAGTCAAATACTTGAGCTCTGCAGAAGACAGAGGCTCAAAGGGAGGTTGCATCAACTGAGCAATGCAAACATTAAGATCCCAGGCAGGGCCGGGTCCCTGAAAGGTGGATTAGTATGAAGTAATCCCTTGAAAACTTGGAAAAACAGGGTGAGTGGAAAGAGAAGAGGCTTTCCTGCTGAAATAAAAGCAGAGACAGCTGCCAAATGAACTTTCAGGGTAGCTGGTCTCAGTCCCAAAGAATTAAGATGGACCATATAGTCCAGAACAATGGGCAAATCAGCAGATTCCGGGAAATATGCTTCCCGAGCACCAGATGGAAACCTTTTCCATTTAGAATTATAAGTGGCTTCTAGTGGAAGGCTTCCTGGAAGCCTTCACGATGTCGAGAACACCTTGAGAAAGTGTAGGTCAGCAAACTCTAACTCCTCAAGAGCCAGGCCTTGAGGTTGAGGGATTTGAGATTCGGATACCAAACCCTCCCCTCAGCACAAGATAACAGATTGTGTCTCCTGGGAGGCACAAGGAAGATGGACTGTTAAGGACAGAAGGAGGGTACCAGAGCTGCCTGGCCTAATCTGGAGCAATCAGAATCATCCTGCAAGGCTGGGATCTGATTTTGACTAGCACCTTGAATAGGAGAGGAAGGAGGAAAAGCATATAGAAACTTACTTCCCAATCTAGGAGAAAGGCATCCAGAGGGACTGAGCCCATCACTGGGGTCTGCAACAAAACAGTGGAAGTTGGTGATTGTCTGGGGCTGTGAAAAGATCTATCTGAGGGTGCCCCATCTGGCAAAAACTATCCCCAGTACTTGGGGATCCAGTGACCATTCGTGATGGCCCTGGGAAATCCTGCTGAGAGCATCTGCCAGGACATTGTCCTTTCCTGGGAGGTGAACTGCTATGAGGGAAGTGTTCAGGAATAAGCCAGAGACCATAACTTCATTGCTTCGTACAAGGACGTAAGACCGAGTGCCCCTTTGTTTGTTGATGTACCACATTGTGGTGGTGTTGTCTGTTCTGACTTGTACCACTTTGTTCTGAACAGATGCAGAAAACACTTGAAGTGCTAGAAAGACAGCTCTGAGTTCCAGCAAATTGATGTGAGCAGAGATTCCTGAGGGACCACACCCTGAGTGGAGAGGTCGCCATGTGAACTCCCCATCCCAGAAGGGATGCATCCGTAGTGAGGGTCAAGGAATGCGACAGAGGGATGAAGGGGACCCCAGTCTTAAATTGCTCTGATCCTGCCACCACTGAAGGGCCTGGATCAGGGTTCAGTCACTGGGACCAACTTGGAAAGGGATCTTTCTCTGAGACCAAAAGGCTCTCAAGTGAAACTGAATGTCCCTCATCTGAAATCTTGCTCCTTGCACTACAGCTGTGGAAACAGCCATGTGCCCTAGGAGCTGTAAGAATGCCTTGCTGGTCGAGAGACCTGCAGAGTGAAGGAGGAGGCCAGGGCCACCAGGTTCCTTACCCTCTAAGGGTAGGAAGGCTCTGGCCTGCTTTGTGTCTAATTCTGCACCCATGAAGGTGAGTACCGAACAGGTTCCAGAGATCTGATTTTGGAAGATTGAGCAAGAAGCCCAGAGAGGTGAGCAGCTGCTGGGTAACTTGCAGGTGTGATTTGATCTGTTCTGGAGACTGGCCTACAATGAGCCAGTCGTCTAGATAGGGAAAACAGCAATCCTTTGCCTTCTTAAATGAGCAACTGCTACTGCCAGACATTTTGTGAATACCCTTGGGGCAGAGGGAGAGGCGAAGGCATTGCTCTGAACTGGTAGTGACCTGAGGGCAGTTCAATCTGAGGTACTTTCGTGGGAGCTTCTGATTAGAACATGGAAATAGGCATCCTTGAGGTCCAGGGAAGCTAGCCAGTCCCCTGGCCTTAGAGAAGGTAAAATCATTGCCAGAGTCACCATTTTGAACTTTGGTTTCAAAAGGTGCTTGCTCAGATATCTTAGGTCTAAAATGGGCCGCCATTCTCCTGTCTTTTTGGGGTAAGGAAATATCTGGAGCAGACCCTTGCTCTGGTGTAGTTGGAAACCCTTTCTCAGCTCTGAGAGCTAGGAGGGTTGAGACTTCTGTTCTAAGGTAAAAGTCTCTAGAGGGTTTGCAGGTGGAAAAAATCTGGCCTCTCATCTTTGGAAATGTTTTGAAGCTGAGAACCAGACCCTGGCTTCTACTTCCAGGACCCATTTGTCTGATGTTAGAGACTCCAGTCCTGGGTGATAAGCCAGCCTTCCCCTACAGGTAGTGGAGAATCAGCCCTGGGCACCCCATCAGGGTGCCTGTTTGGCAGGGCTTTAGTCTGAGGGGTGGAGCAGACCTACTTGCACCCTGTCTGCCTCTGCCTCTGAAGAACCCCTCTGAGCATAAGCAGAAGAAACCTGGGTTTGGTAAGGCCTGTGAAAGGCCTCACCTCTACCCTTGGGGTCTGCTTCTGAGGAGTGGCTTGCACTCCTTGGCTTGTGCACTCCTATAAGTTGTTCTGTATTCATCCATTTCTTCATGTAATTTCTGTTTGCTCCCCAAACAGAGAATTCTCACCACAGGAAAATCCATAGCCTTAGACTGGTATCCTGTGACAAGTTAGTACACCTGAGCCAAGCTAACCCACGAAAGGCCACAGATGTAGCCATGACTCTAGAGGATACATCATTAGAATCTACAGACAGCATGGAATTGCACCTTGGAAGCCTCAATACCATCAGAAGCCACCTGCTCCAGCTCCTGGCAAGCTGGCCAGGGCCTGTTTAGCCAAAGCCATGACAGTGTCCCATCTAGATTTTTGTATCTTGCCACATAAGCTATGTAATTTGCTTGTCTGAGTCCCAAGGACGCTGCCATGTATTGTTTTTTAGCGATGGCATCAATCTTCCTGGAGTCCTTGTCAGGAGGATGAAGCTAGGAATATTAGCTTTATCACAGGCTGCAGCCTGAACTACCCCAACATGACTGCATTGCTGTGAAAGAAAGTCTGTATCAGGACCTGACAAGTGTACCTCCTGTCCATCTTTTGTCAACAGGAGTCACAGAATTAGGGCTTTTAGAATTTTATTGTTTGCTTCTAAAAGACTTATGTAAGGGATAGATAATCTCCTAGACTCTGGGATATCCATCATTTCCACAAAATCAGGTTCCTCCTGCTCATCCACAGCTTCCTCTAATGGAGCTGGAGGTTTTCAGCAACCTTTTATAAAACAAAAAATGAGAAGGGACTCAGAAAGCATAGGGGAGATTCTAAAGGTCTGTTTGGGGAGATGTCCGTTCAATGGGCACATCCAGACTCTCAAAGTCACATTCACACTGTTCATAATCCTCCCTCCCTCCTCTGGTTCATAAAAATCTCCAATATCATATTCTTGAACCGGTGGAACCGATCAACCGACCTCCTACCAGACAGTGGCAGTTCGGACAGAACCGAGAAAGTGACTGTACAATTTGTATAGCTTTTGTTATTTCTGCAGCAGTTGGAGAAGGAATTTTGGACTCCATACCTGCTGATTTTTTAGTTTCTTTGCTGGAACTGGCTCCTCAGAGCCAGCTTTACGTTTGCTC
The DNA here is from genome assembly GCA_016271365.2 of Neoceratodus forsteri. Taxonomy (NCBI): domain Eukaryota; kingdom Metazoa; phylum Chordata; order Ceratodontiformes; family Ceratodontidae; genus Neoceratodus; species Neoceratodus forsteri. Next base: position 337,254,974 of record CM057459.1, read on the forward strand.
AAGGAAGTCTCACTCTGGTCAGAGGGGAAAGACCTCCTCCGGTTCGCTGGCACCAACCGGGCTGGCCATCCAGGTCAGCAGACTTTTGGCTCTCGCTCCTGAGCCTGCCCACCTCTTATCCAGGGTGGCTGCAGGAAATTCTTACAAATCTGGCAGCCTGAATTGAGGTGGTCAAACCCAGACACAAACACATGTGTGTGGGTCAGCCTTGGCAAAGGCTTTCCCACAGACACTACAGTGTTGAAACCCAGTGGCCCGGTTTTCTTTGGCTCTCAGACATGATGCCAGCCTAACCAACAAACTTGTCCCTTTTAACGGCAGTGCCAGGCAAGACACCCTTATCGGTTCCCAGCCGTATCACGGGTCGTGGAAAAACCGTAATGAAATCTGTTTTTTTTAGAACCAATAAGAACCGGGAACCACACTCTAAAAGCTTTAAATGCTTAAACTTTAAAGTTTTAATTAACCTGATCGGTTCGAACCGAACCGATAAACATTTACAAGTTCCACACAGAAATAAAACCCTATCTAGTACTTACAATACCACAGATAGAGCTTGAACCGATCGGTTGTGGTTAAAAATAATAATACTTATGTGTTGAATTTAACCGAGAAAATACTGTTTAAACCGAGAAATGAACCGAGCAATAGGAGAAATCTCCGGAGCGACTGTTCAGTGAGGCGGAGTAAAGAATCTGACAGTTTCAGTTTGAAATTATCCAGACAGAGCTTCTCTAACTGAGCTCGCTCTAAACTCCATTCTTAGAATGGTAGTTAACCTTTCACCTCCGAGCAGTTCTAATGGTGGGACAAACTGCAATTGTCATAATATAGCAAGACTTCATGTTGTTTGAAAGGAGAGTTACTAGCGGGTACCGCAGGGTTCAGTACTGGGACCGTCCTTTTAATGTCTTTATAAGTGACATTGCAGAGGAACTGGAAGGAAAAGTATGTCTCTTGAAGATGACACAAAGATCTGCAACAGGGTTGATAACACAAGATGGAGTGGAAAGGATGAGAAGGGACTTGGCAAGGTTGGAGGAATGGTCAAATGTATGGCAGCTCAGATTCATGCAAGAAGTGCAAGGTAATGCACATGGGGAACAAAAACCCAGGGAAGCGTACACAATGGGGAGTGAGATACTGACAACAGTAAAATAGAAAGGGACCGGGGTAATTATATCAGATGACCAAAGGTGGGCAAGCAATGTGAGAAGGCAGTAAGAAGGCTGGGGATACTGGGATGCATAGGGAGAGGCATCAATAGTAGAAAACAGGAAGTTGTTATCCTCTGTACAGACAGTTGGTGAGACCCCATCTGGAGTACTGTGTGTGTCTGAGACCCCATCTCCACAAAGACATAGACAGAGTGGAGGCTGTCCAGAGGAGGGCAATTCAAATGTGCAGGGTCTGCACCAGAAGACATACGAAGAAAGACTAAAGGAGCTTAATATGTATACCCTTGAGGAAAGAAGGAGAGAGGGACATGATAGAAACTTTCAAGTACCTCAAGGAATTAACAAAGTCCAAGAGGGTAGCATCTTCCAGAAAAGAGATGTGCAAGAACAAGGGAGCAATTTGAAGATAGAAGGGGACGGCTCAGAGGTAATGTGAGGAAGTATTTTTCACTGAGAGGGTTGTGGATGCATGGAACAGCCTCCCTGAGGAGGTCGTGGGGTCAAGAACAGTGGGGACTTCAAGAATGCATGGGACACGATAAGGCAGTCCTAGTGGGGGTAGGAGGAAGTAAGCTGTTGGTTAACTAGGATCTGCAGCTTATCTGTTAGGTAGGAAAATGGGCAGACTAGGTGGGCCAAGCGGTCCTTATCTGCCGTCAAATTCTATGTTTCATGTAATTGTAAACAGTGGGAGTCTAGGCGCTCCGTAGTTTTCTGTTGTGCACAGTCCTCTGCCTTAGTAGAAAGCTAGTTGCCCGCTAGTCGCCAGCTTTACAAAAACTGCTACTAACTGTTACAAGTTGCTGAATTTATATAACATTATAATGATATAATAACATAATATTATATTATAACATTATAGCATTATACATTTATCCTTGTATGTTTAAATTTGTCAAAAGCTAAAACAACTCCAATACATGAATTGCACTGACTGAACTGATTATTGATTGGATTAATTGAGTTGAACAAAGTGAAGTGAGTCTTTATTTGTCTTTTGCCCTTTTCCTAGTGGCTGACCTGTCTAGTCTGGCTTGGTTTGATTATAAAAGAGCTGTGAGGATGACTGCATCTTCAGAACACCTGTCTCTTTTTACTGGATGGGCAATGGAGGAGAATTACCAGATCGCCCATATTAACTGTGTTGGACACTTGTGATATCACAAGTACTTTTTGGGGTCATTTTGGACAGGTTGGACATATTTATCTCCATACAGTGTTAGAAGGCTCACACTTTCACTAAAAAATAGCACTAACAGCTTAATCTGGTTCAAGATCAGTTGGCATTCATCTGTATCCTTCCCGGTCGTGCCTGACAAGAGGCAGAATCTGTCTAGTGCACTCACCCGTCAACAAAAAACTAAATAAAAATAAATAAATAAAATATAAATAAAGACCATTTATTACATCCAGGACTAAGAACTGCATCAAGTTTGCTCCACGTTTGATCCGTTTGCACCTGCGAAGACAATCCTAGATAACCCTAGCCGTTTGATGGGAGCTTAAATGGACTTTTGATCTGATCTGATTAAATGTTGTTTACATTGTCCATATATATTGCAGTAGTTTTTCTGTTTTTTCTCTTCTGGTGATAGCAGTGTTTACTGCTTTATGTAGCTGTATTTAGTGTACTTTGTGTACTTAAATACTGAAACAGTAAGGACTGCAGTAGTAAAGATTGTATGTTTGTGCTGCTTTAATCTGTCTTAATACTGAAGACTGTGTTTTCTTATCAAAGGAGGTACCAGTTCCCTACAAATATAAAATGAGAACAAAAAGTAAGGGGACTTGGGATATTTGAAGAATAAGGGGAACAGAGATGAGCTTGATAAAACATCTACAAGTAAAAAATGGAAAAAGGGAAGAAGCTAACTAAAGAGTCACTGGCTGAGAGAGGAAGAAACTAGATAAAATTCAGACGAATTGCATGGAGAGAAATGGTTAGGGAGAAGTTAAATGAGATTTAAAAGGTCAATCTTCATAACAAAACACTTCTAAAGGGAAGTGCTTTTAGAGAATAGCTCAACCCCCATTATAGACTTGACAAAGAAACAAGATACTACAAGTGATTTATATCAACAATCCCCAAATCTGCCACTGAAACAAGCATAGTTAGTAGTGTGGGGTTGGGGGTAAAACAAGTAATCCTAAATCACTGATTTTAAATTACACCTGAAAGGCAGATCTCAGCCCCAAAAACACAATATAGACAATATAGAGGATTGTGTAGGATCGCTCATACACAAGGGTATTTTTTACTGAGAGGTTTCCATGGTAACTGGAGACCTCGCGGCAGCTTGAGAGGTCTTTTACCATGTAAACCCCGAGAGCTGAAAATACCCTTGATTGTGTATGAGCAATCATACATAGTCTTTATAGTATATGGAACTCATACAACGACTGCCCTTACTTTCCTGCTGATTTTGTGGTGCTTTTCACATCCTCTGCCAGTTTCACCACCATGGCTGTTCACAAGCGATCACTGGTCGCCAAGAACGACCACTTCTCAGTGTTATGCTGCACTAACTACATAGCTAGTGCAGCACAACAGCTATGATGACGTAGCTAGTGCAGCATAACAACGTTATTGAAGGGATGGATTTCCATCCACAACAACATTCCACCATACACTATATACAGAATGAAAGCTTCCAATTGCAGCTAAATGAAAGCTATCAGCAATTGCCTTGTGACTGCTCCTAACAAGGACAGACTGGGGCAAGGGATAAAGAACTAAAACAGATAAGAGATGATTTGTATAATACAATAGTTGGTCTTAAAGATCTTATGGAGACCGCAGAGAAAGAATAGCCACAAAATGATAGTAAACCACTTGTCTATAATAATTTTCTGGACAATGATTTGGCAGAGGTCTTAAGACATCCTCATATAGCTAATGTCGCTTTGATGGAACAGTTGATACTTATTAGGAGTGAACTTATCACAATAAGAACTGAAGTGGCCTTTAATACAAAACATCTAGACAGATTACAGGGTTAGAGACTGGAAGTGAGTAAGGGACAGAGTGAGGGAGAGGTGTTAAACACCCCTTTAATTGAACAAAAGAGTCCCTGAAGGATGAAGTACTTAATACTGAACAAGGAACAGGAATTAAGCAGAAAATTGCAGAAAATACTAAAAGCTGTGATAAAAAAATAAGACAAGGCCTACTAAAGAATATAAAAAGAAAGGAAAAACAGGCCAATAAAAAGATAATAAGAGGCAAGTTGTGATAAAGAACAAGAAACAAATGTATTGGATAAGGAGACATCTGATAATATTCAAAGACTATCCAACAGTATCGATCTGAGGGGAATAGTTATAATTGGAGATGGAAATGATGATGGTAAAGCTGGAAAACAACAACAAAATATACAACAGCAAGCTGATGAGGTAATTTCATGTGATGAATCCACACCTGAGGACCACTTTATGGCTAATGCAGAAGCTCATAATTGTATTAAGAGGGGTTCAGAAGGAAAAAGGAGAATACTCAGATCAGGATAGAATTAGGGAAACTGATATGAAGAGAATTTTTAGATTTGGAGCTACTAGATGATGACATTGTTGATGCAATAAGAGCAGATGACTTGACGCTCAAGGGATTTTTTTTAAATATAGTAGAGTTGCACAATACATATGGAGAAATTCTGAAGCTTTAAGTAGTATGGATCTAGCAATGTATTATCCTACAGAAAAGGAAATTTAAAAACAATGAGAAATGACAAAATCGCATCTAGTAGTACAATTAAGAAGCTCCACTTCCCTAAACAACCTCTGGGTTTCGAGGACACCATTCAGTCAGAAATGACACTTTCAATATTTGAATAGAACGCATTGGGACAGAATCACACTTAAAACTGAAAACAATGATGGTCTGTCTAATTGCCAACTCCTGACATTGAATTTTATGAAGATGATATAATTAAGGTAAAACGGATATCTAGAGATTGGATGGAGGGAATCAAATTGATTTAACATTATAAAGTAAAATGTTGATCAAGAAAATATTACATGCTAGTACAAACTGGACAGTATGCATATATTAATTACTAATTTTAATGAGGTAACAAAAAGCAGAGCGTCATTAGGAGGAAGTCACAACAGGAATTAATCTATAATATAGAAACAACGAATAGGTTTGAACTCCTGGCAAAAGAAAGTAACAGTTGACAGGCAAGAATTAAAAGACCTGCTCAGGAGATTGTGCAATCCCAAGATAATAATATATTAGATGAAAGTGGACTCCAATACTTAAGTATAAATGCTGGTAGAATAGGCTTTATGACCTGGAATGTTGCTGGTTTAATACCCAGACTTGTTGATGGAGAATTTGTGAATTCTTGAGGAAGATGGATGTGTTAGGATTTCAGGAGACTTGGCATGGGGAAGATCAAGAAGAATATATATGTTTAAATGGATATACTCGATAACACACCGGCAAAGAAATTTAAGAAAGTAGGAAGCGATGGGAAGATTAGCTTCTATGTTAAGATAACCAATTACCTTAAAGTGACTGACTACATAGTCAAACTATATAATTGTCATGTTAACAGTATGGGATGTGAAATTAATGGCTGTCAGTGTATATAACCCACCAACTACTTCAAAGTCATATGATAAACCCTTAATGGAAAAGATGGTGACATTAGGAAGTTGGATGATGGAAAGTATGAAAATTACTCACCTTAGTAATTATGTTTCTTCTAATGGAGTCTTACTTATTCTGACAATTGCAGTGATTCCCAACCATTGAAATGCCCTAGAGAACAAAGAGCTAACTTTCTATGCAGGGCATAGAATGCTGAGCTCTGAGCTCGGTTGAAGTCTCTGTTCTGTTTTTTCTGTGTGGAACTTTGTGTGCTGCCTGCTCGGTTGAACCAGCCATTTGTTAGTGAAATTTGTGTGTTTTACTTAGTGTGTGGTTACCGGTTCTTATTGGTTCTAAAAACGTGTTTTAAATGTTTTTTCCAACACCTGTGACACGGTTAGGAACCGGTAGGGAGTCTTGCCTGGCGTTGGGTTGTAAGGTACGCTTTGGTTAGGTTGGCCATGTCTGAAAACCCAAGAAAAACTGGCCCACTGGGTTTCAATGATTGCAGTGAGTGTGGGAGGTCTTTGCTAAGGCCGATCCCACACCACCTGTGTTTACTGTCTGGGGTTTGACCAAGTTCCACACAGAAAAACAGAACAAATGCTATCTAGTACTCACGGCACCACAGACAGAGACTGAACTGACTATGTGGAATCCTTTTCGGTTTAAAAACTGATGAAAACTGATACTTTAACCGACTTTCGAACCGAGCTGAAGGAGAAATTCCAAAGCGACTGCTCAGTGAGGCAGAGTAAAGAATCTGACGGTTTAGGTTTGAATCACTCCAGACAGAGACTTCAACCGAGCCTTCCTAGCTCAGCATTCTATGCCCCATGAGAAAGTTAACTCTTTGTTCTCCGGGCAGTTCAAACGTTGGGGATCACTGCAATTGTCAGAATACAGCAGGACTTCATGTTGTTTGAAACAGAGCTTCTCCTTTTAGGGACTTTAATACTAGACTTGGGGAAGAATAGAAATGGAATATGAAGAGTTACTCTGTGCACTGATGATACCTAAAAGAAGTACACTGGATAAAAAACACAGATGTACATAGGCAAACGAAATATTTACTTGAGACACTCCAGTTATTAATCCTAAATGGTGGCCTTGAATCGATAACAGAGGAGAATTAACGTGTGTCACCAGTAGGGGTTCAACAACAGTGGATTATATGATGCCTCCATTTCTGATTATGATAAGTAAGAGGATCTTAAAATGATAAATAGGCCAGAATGTGATCATCTTCCATTGGTGCTGTTCAGAAGGACAGATAAATCTGTAATAAGGGAGGAGCAACAAATAATCTGGATGAATAATTAAGAAGAATCAACATTTATATAGCGCTTTTCATCATACAAAGCACTTTACAAGCAATGCTAGACTGGTAGTGAAGTGACTGAAGTGTGTGTGGCGGCCATATCGCATATCATCACCCACACACAGCCTGGACAAAATTAACAAAACAAAATAAACTGGGATAAATCTCTAGGGACAAGGTTATTAAGTTAGCAATAGGTATATACAGGATGTAACATAACAATATAGAAACAGAATTTGACGGCAGATAAGGACCGCTTGGCCCACCCAGTCTGCCCATTTCCTACTTCCGATGGATAAGCTGCAGATTCTAGTTAATCAACAGCTTACTTCTTTCCTGCCCCCACTAGAATTGCCTTATGCCTGTCCCATGCATTCTTGAATTCTCCCACTGTTCCTGACTCCACAACCTCCACAGGAAGGCTGTTCCATGCATCCACAACTCTCTATGAAAAATACTTTCTAACATTACCTCTGAGCCATCCCTCTATCTTCAAATTGTCCCCTTGTTCTTGCACATCTCTTCTTCTGAAAGATACTACCCTCTTGTACCTTGTTAATTCCCTTGAGATACTTGAAAGTTTCTATCATGTCCCCCCTCCTTTCCTCAAGGGTATACATATTAAGCTGCTTTAGTCTCTCCTTGTATGTCTTCTGGTGCAGACCTTGCACTATTTTGGTTGCCCTTCTCTGAACAGCCTCCACTCTGTCTATGTCTTTGCAGAGATGGGGTCTCCAGAATTGCACACAGTACTCCAGATGGGGTCTCACTAACTGTCTGTAGAGAGGGATAACAACTTCCTGTTTTCTACTGTTGATGCCTCTCCCTATGCATCCCAGTATCCCCCAGCCTCCTTACTGCCTTCTCACATTGCTTGCCCACCTTTAGGTCATCTGATATAATTACTCCTAGGTCTCTTTCGATTTTTGTTGTTGTTATTAACTCATCCCCATTGTGTACTCTTCCCTGGGTTTTTGTTTCCCAGATGCATTACCTTGCACTTCTTTGCACTGAATCTGAGCTGCCACGATTTGACCATTCCTCCAATCTTGCCAAGTCCCTTTCATTCTTTCCACCCCACCTTGTGTATCAACCCTGTTGCAGATCTTTGTGTCATCTGCAAAGAGGCACACCTTTCCTTCCAGGTGCTTCCAATGTCACTTATAAAGATATTAAGAGGACTGGTCCCAGTACCCTGAACCCTGCGGTGCCCAGCTAGTTACCCTCCTTTCTTCACTGTGGACTCCGTTTACTGTTACCTTTTGCCCTGTTGTCCAGCCAGTTTTTATCCAGGCTACCACCTTGGGACCCACTCGCTGGCTAACTCCTATATTAATCTTTGTGTGAGACTGTGTCAATACCTTACAAAATCTAGGTAGGCCATATCCACAGCCCCTCCCTGGTCTACTACTTTGGTCACCCAGTCAAAGAAATCTATTAGGTTCATCTGACATGACCTTCTTGCTTGAAACCAGGCTGCCTTGGGTCCTGTGCCCCACTGGCCTCTAGGTACTCAACAATTTGTTCCTTCAGAGTGATTCCATAATTTTCCCTACCACTGAAGTCAAACTAACTGGTCTGTAGTTTCCTGCCTCTGCCCTGCTCCCACCTTTGTGAAGTGGAATCACATTTGCCTCCTCCAGTCCTCAGGTACCACTCCATCCTCCCAAGATTTGTTAAAGAGAGTAGTCAGTGGTGTTACTGGTTCTACCCTTAGTTCTTTTAGTATTCTTGGGTGAATCCCATCAGGCCCCATTGCTTTGTCCACCCTCAGTTTCAAGAGCTCTTTCAAACCTTTCTTCTGTGAATGGACTGGTATCGACCCCCTATTCAGAGTTTCTCCTTGTTCGGTTTAGGCACTCCCCTCCTCATCTGTTGTGAATACTGAGCAGAAATATTCGTTCAGTATCCCTTCTTTCACTGTCACCCTCTGCCTACATTCCTCTCCCTTTATTATGTCTTTGTATCCCTCCTTGGTCTTTCTTCGCTCCCTAATGTACCTATGAAAGGTTTTATCCCCTTCTTAACAGAGCTGGCTATCTTTTCCTCAGTTTGTGCCTTTGCTAGTCTGACTGCCTTCCCTACCTCCTTTCTGCTTTAACTGATAAAGTTCTCTGTCCTGCTCCTTCTGTGTTTCCTTATATTTCCTGAATGCTATCCTTTTCTCCTTAACTGTCCCTGCCACCTCTTTTAAGAACCATAGTGGTTTTATTCCTTCGTTTTGTTTATTGATTTGCTTGTTGCCTCTCGATGGCTGTTTTGATTATTCCCCATTGTTCCTCCACCTCCTTCTTGCCCATTTGCTAGTGCTTTTCTAAGGCACTCTCTCATTTCCCAAAGTCAGCTTTCCTAAAGTCCAATACTCTGTTGTTTTTGTGGCTTGACTCTATGGCTGTGTTTATTGTGAACCACACTGTTTGGTGGTCACTTGTTCCCAGATGGCTACCCACTTCTAAATCTGAGATCCTTTCTTCTTTCCCATTTGAGAGTACCAGGTCTAAGATTGCTCCCTCCTGAGTGGGTTCCAACACTAGGTGTCTGAGACATGCCCCTGAAGAGCATCAAGAATGACCCTGCTCTTGGATGTGCCTGCAGCAAAGGTACTCCAGTTAACATCTGGCATATTCAGGTCCCCATCAACAATGACTCCCCTTTTTCTGCCATTTTAAGGATGCCTTCTATCATTTCCTTGTCCATTTCCTCCCTCTGAGATGGGGTCTGTCACACAACCCCATGCGGATTGTGTGCCATTTCCTGTCTCCAGGGTGACCCATAGTGACTCATCAACTTCCTGTTTACTCTTTTAGTTCTGTTGCTTTAATCTCTTCCCTTATATAGAGAGCTACTCCTCCTCTTTTACCCCCGTCCCTCCTGTAGACTGTGTATTCTGGTATGCTGACTTCCCACTCATGGTTCTCTGTGATCTCAGCGTGGCTCAGTTGATAGCACATCCGCCTCTGGACCAGAAGGTCGTGGGTTCTCAGCCCACACCGGGATTGGACTTGCACCTAAAATCACTGGCATCCGAGTGCAGTATTGGGGGTGCTGTACTGCTGAGGTGTGCCGTCCTTCGGATGAGGCGTTAAACCGAGGTCCCTTCTACCCATCCTGGTGTTGTCCTGGTGGGTGTCCAGGTGGAAGTAAAAGAACCCAGGGCACTCTTCGCAGAGGTAGGGAACATTCCGGTGTCCTGGCCAACATTCCTTCCCATAAACCGTTCATGCAATTATCCAGGCTCTGTGTGGGTGATGATGTGCTATGGCGCCACCACACATTCAGTCACTTCACTACCAGTCTAGCATTGCCTGTAGCGCTTTGGATGTATGAAAGCGCTATATAAATACTGATTCTTCTTCTTCTTCTTCTTCTACCATGTTACAGTGACTGCTACAATATCCAGGCATCCCTCTTCCATTAAGGCCACTAGTTTAGGGAGGTTGTTGCACAGACTACGGGCATTGGTACTCATCACCTTCCATTTATTTTTATGGCCTTACCTCTTTTAGCTCCATCCCTGTCCTCAACACCTTTTCTGCATTTATCCCTGTCCTGCTCCCTACTGACTTCTCGGCCTTGATGTTCACCTCTCTAACTACTGCACTTTGTTGGGGAGGCTGGGATTTCCCTGCTCCTTTCAGTGCTCTCCCTTGGCTAGTTTAAATGCTTCATGAATGAAGCATTTAAACTCGTCACCTAGGGATCCTGGATCCCCCTGGACAGATGCAGACCATCACACCAGTATAAGCCTGCATCCCTCCAGATGGTTCCCCAGTCCCCAATGAAGCCAAAACCCTGAGCTCCACACCAGTTTTCAACCATTCATTGAATCCATGGTGCGGAATACCCTAGCATACATCATTCTTGCCATAGACAGGCAGCACCTCGAGAAGGTTACCGACATGCTACTTGTCTAAGGCCCTCCCAACTCCACAAACTCCTCTTGCACTGCTCTGATCCCATTCCTAGTCAGGTCATTTGTCCCTAGGTGGACAATGACATCCAGCTCCTCCCTGTGCAGCTGCTCCTGATCCTGAGGATTTGCTTCCTGTCCCTCCAAGCCGTGGCACCAGGCAGGCACCTTACCCCTATCCCTTCCTCCCCATGTGTACCCCTAATGATTGAGTCCCCACCAGGAGTTGTTTCCTTCCCCTGTGGGGTCTTGTGCCACCCTTCTGTGGGTCTCCTTTGTGGAGGTTCCAGCATCCTCCTTGGTCTCCACTGCAGGTGCCTCCATTGAGCAGAGTTTTAAATAACTGATTAGCATTTTTTCTTGGGACTATACTAACTGTACAGAATGTATTTATATAGATTTTCTAGAAGTGCTGTGTTTGTCAAACACAGTGAGGCAAGAGCTATGCATTTTCACAAAGATTTAGCACTTTTATGAGCAAAAGCTAATCAATTTTAGAGTTAAATAAATCCCTGTAGAGGACCACTCTTTGCCAGAATAGCATATGAATTGTGGAGAGCTACAACTGGAGGAAGCACCTCTGTTCCACCACCCTCTCCTCCCTGAGCCCACCTTGGCCCAACCGCTCCCTTTCTTGGCAACCTCTGAGTAACGTGGTGGTCCTGGTGGTCCCTGGGTGGGGGAAGAGGTTTCACTAATCCTAGCCAGGTCAGCCTGGAGACGGGCAACCTCCTCCTCAGACCAGAGAGGTGCCTGCAAACAGGGCAGCATCGCAGCCTCCAGAATGTCTCCCTGAACACTGCTGCTCCACAGCCATTGCACTGCACCACTCCCATCTTGACTTATTTTGTGTCCTCTCCTGTTGCTTTGTATGCTTATTGTCTCCTCCCTCTATGTATTTTTTATACTTACTTTCCTACTGCCTATGTGCCCTTACAACTCTCACCCTTCCTGTTCTGGGACAGGAACTTCCTGTAGTCTTCAGTAGTCTCCTTCCTCCGTGTTGGCTCAGACCCAGCAATGGAGTGGAGGGATAAAGAGGTTTTTTTGTTTGTTTTTTAGGTTCCTTTAAGGTTGCTGAAACTAATGTGTCTCAGTGATCCTTCCTTCCTACTGCCAAACAGGAAGTTCCTGTTGTCAGTCAAATTCAGTGCCTATAAAACTAGAACTGGCTTTGGGTGGGAGGGTGGAGGGTGGGAAAGAAGGAAATTAGCAAAAATCTGTAGTTCTGGACTTCTGTTTCTTGCTCTGCAACCGGTTCTCTTCTGCCAGAAACAGCCAGAAGCTGTAATTGGAGACAGCTGCTTTTGTACACCTAAGCTGCTAAGCCACCCCCAATTAGATTCACTCTCTGCTCTCAGTAGAATTTATGTGATACTGCTCCCTTCCTCAGAAAAAAAAAACTTTTTTTTTACTTAAATGAGACCCTCTTCTAATAAAGTATCTGTTTGCTTAATCCAAACAGGTACTACTTCTGCTGAGACAGAAGTGATTAATTAGTAAAAATCTGTAGTTCTGGACTCTGTTTCTTGCTCTGCAACCAGTTCTCTTCTGCCAGAAACAGCGGACAAAAATTCTGTGTGGAGCCCACAATTATATATGATACAATAATTACGCTGTACAATATATTTTAGCGCAGTGCTCACAAAATAACAGAAGATTACACAAAGGCAAGGTTATGACAACTGGTTCCATAAGAATTGTAGAATTGAAAACAGGTAAGTGGCCAAACTAGCCAGGAGAGCTAAAAATATCCTACAAAAGAAAGTAAGATTGAGTTAAATAAAGCAAGGAGACAGTTTAAAGTACATGTTAAAATACAAAGATATAGACATTAGAAAGAGCTCTGGGGCATAATGCAAAGGGCAATAATAGACAAAGATGATAAAACATTTTGGAATCTGGTGGCCAAAGAGATCAATTCTTTTAAGAAATATTATGATGTTTACATCGAGCCAGACACATGGACAGGCTACTTTAAAAATATATGCAAACTAGAACAGATAACAAATAAGTTTGAAGATAATGAAATAGATGGTAATTTTGTCTGCTTCACAGATACAGAAGTTAAAATAGCTATAGAAAGTTTCAAGAACCACAAATCTCCGGGACCGGATAATATATCAATAGATTTTATAAAATCAAATACAGATTGGTGGGCCAAAGTTCTTTCTGATTTCTATAACAAAACAGTAATGTATGCATATACACCTGATAGCTGGCTGGGAAGCTATATCTCCCATTCATAAAAATGGTTCGTTTAAAGATCCTGCAAATTATAGGCCTATTAGTCTTCTGGATGCCATAGCTAAAATTTATGCTAAGATGTTATTGAGCAGATTAACTTTACGGCTAGAGAAAACAATGTCATCTCTGATTATCAAGCAGGATTTTGGAAAAATACCAGTACCTTAAATCAGATATTTTATTAGATCACATATTTGAAAAGTACTGTAAAATAAAAAAAAAACAATATTTGTGGCATTTGTGGACTACTCTTCCGCATTTGATATGATAATAAGAGAACTTTATGGGAACAGATGAAGGATCTGGGCATCGAACTAAATCTAATAATACTTATAAAAGGATATATCAGAATACTTGGACAAAGATAAAATATTCACTAGCTGGCGCATTGACAGGTAAAGTAATAACTGAAATTGAGTTAGGCAGGGCTGTGTATTAGCCCCCTACACTTTTAATATCTATATAAATGATATTATTAAGAGAATCGATGACCCAGTTTTTCACAACCCAAAAATAAGGAATAGGAGACTTCCAGTTCTGGCATGATGCAGACGATCTGGCAATTTTATCTACAAGTAGACTGGGATTGCAGAGGGCATTGAACAAGATGGAGGAAATGAGTAAAAGACACAACCTTAAATCAAATATTAGTAAAACAATGGTGGTGATATTTCACAGTAATAAGAAATTCAGGAACCTGACTCTGCTAAACAAACATCTTGAGTTTGTGAAGGACTTCTCCTATCTGGGAGTGACTTTCTCTAAAAACCTAAGATGGAACAAACATATACAGGAATGTATTAAGAAAATGCAGAATTCGGTAAAAACACTGAAAGATTTAATTACTTGTATGGGGGACATATGGTTGAACCCATGATTAAAGCACTAAATGCTAAAACTATTCAACAGGCAACTTATGCCGCTGAGATTTGGGGTACTGCTAGAATAACTAAAATTGAAAGTATATTAAATAAGACCTATAAGCAACTATTAAGACTACCAAATAGTACATCAAGCTCACTTGTTAGAGCAGAACTAGGCCAAATAAGTTTTCAATACTTAGTAAATGGTAAATTAATTAACTACTGGGTAAAATTAACATCTGAAAACAAGAACTCATTAATGGAGACATGCTTAAAATAAAAAATACAGCTACTGGCAATAAGAAGGATGGATGGTTAAGCTCTGTATATAAGGTAATAAGAGAATGATTTACAATACCTATGGAACTGGGTTATCCAGAAGATTAATATTAGTCCAACATATACAATATATATTACCAAACTGATGAAGGCAAATTCCAAAGTAGCAGATTTTAAAAACATAGCAAAATTGAGAGTTGCCCTTGGCTAAGAATAATATAAAGGACATGTTTAAGACCATACTTGAATTTGGTTCAGGACTTGGAAAACAGAAGTGCCCTTACCAAATTCAGGTTTGAGATGTTCCCTAGTAATATATTAGACTTAAGATATCATAAAGATCATGATTGGGAAAAACAAGAAACTGTTATTGTAATTTACAGGAACCAGAGGACTTAAAACATGTGGTACTTATCTGCCCGTGGTATAAACATATTCTGAGAAAAATTGGGGCATATATTGGAACTCTATATATGCCAACAAGATACGTTCTTGATTCATTATCCAACGAGAAAATCCTGAGGTCCTAAACAATTTAGCCATATACTTAAGAGAGTGTATAAAGCTAAGAACAACAAGAATACAGGGCTTTAAACTATAGGATTTGGGACTAACAAACCAGAGGCTGTAAAGTCCTAATATTTATAGCATTAATCTTTCCCTTTCCAGAGCTATAAAATGAACTGTACTGTCTATATGAGTTGCTTTAGTATATAAAACTTAAAAAGAAAACTATAGGGATTTGATGTATTGACAATGTCATATACTTTTAAGTAGGCCTTTAAGGAATTGAATTTTAGATAACAAAGATGCATCAATATGCAATACTGTTATTATTATAACAATTGCAAATGATGAAACTGTATTTTATCTCTAATGAATATTTTAAGATTTTGCCTTTTTGATACTATAATGGCTTTAAGCCAATCAATAAACTTTAAACTGATATTCCAGCCAACTCCCCCTGGTTTGCTGCATGCATAGTCAAGATTCAACTAAGTACACCTGGCCCTTAGGCTTTCACGGGTTGCCCTGGGTGAGGAGGCCTGCATATATTGCAAAACCCGTTTCCCAATTTTTCCAGGTCGTCGGACCAATGCCTTGCACTTCTTTTCCACCCGTCATCCTTCTCTTTTTATTCTTATTTTTGCCTCTTCAAGCTCCTTTGGCCAGTTAAGGAATGAAAAAACATCCATGTATACCCCATTTACTATTTGTTGCCTAACTTTGTCAGGCAAATGGGACTCATCAGTTCACCCAATGATACAAACCCCAGCTGTGCTGGCTGTGAAGCCGCCAGCTGGGTCACGGGTGTTAACACCAGGTCCCCGAGTTCAGCGTTCCCACTGACTTGCGGGCGCTAACCACCGCCGGTAGTTCTTTATCTGGGAACAGGGCTAATAAACAGTCGGGCTTCTGCTCCAACGCTGACTACGCTGCAAACACCGGCATTGCTTGCTGACATGCCTCCATTAGCCCTGCCCAGACCCCATGTTAGACTCAACCCTGGTACACCCAGTGGCAGCCCGCTTATTGCAGCCACTATCGTTCTCCTCCATGGCTCCCTGTGGTGGAATGTGTCCATGTGTTGCTAACAACTGCCCGGCTACTTCCATCTCTGGCACCCCAAACTCAAAGGTGGTGGGCTAGCAGGTGCATTAGGATGCCCGTCAGGCATCCCATACCCTGCCACCTTTTTCCTTCCTAGTTGGTCTCTGGTTTTAGCCATTGACCCCCTGCCCCTCCCTGATGGATCAAGGCCCACAACTCTTCTGCAGAGAGTCGTCAAGGTCAAGCCTACCTGCTTGCGTGTCTGGAATCACCACCTCTTGTTTTTCTTTCGGGCCTGTGGCTTCTTGGCTGGTGGCAGCCACTCTTGGTTCTCGACTGGTGTTGTAACACCTTCTGTGGGTCCTGTATCACCACTACTGGCTCCTCTCAACCAGGGATATCGGCTGGCTGTGGCGGGACCTCTAATTCTGTGTCAGGGCCTGCCCCATGTCTGGCTGTGGCTGCTACACTAGTCCAGATGTGCCTGGTGACTCGCTCCCACCCTGGAACAGCACATCCCACCACGCCTTGCCTTTAGCTTAATGACAGCCGCCAAATAGCTTTTGAAATCCATCACTCGTCACTCTGAAATATATGAATTTCGTCTTTAAGATCGACCCTTGCTGCTGTTTTGACTCCGCCTCCACCACAACAATGGGCCTTACTACCAGGGTTGAATGTTATTCTTCTACTAATGTACCTGCTTTTTTTGGGGATATTCACTATTAAGTTACTTGCTCAGGATCAGGAGTTGGAGAGCTTCAACTCGGTCTCCATGCCTTCAAGACACCTGCCTTGCAGTTGTTATGAGGCCTTACTCCAGTCTGCTTTTATATTTATAATTATTAAAACTGTGAGCATGCATCTGAGATGTTCTACTCAGGACGATCTTAAAGGTGACCATTGTCTATGACCATATCCTGCTTAACTAAATAATCAAGTTGAAATTTGCAGTGATGCACCTCAGTAATCCATAATGCATAATGTTACCAACAGATGTCTCTCTGGACCTGCAACTACACTGATTATTGCTCTGGGAGCAGGGTGTGAAACATAGCCCTCCATTGCTGACCATTCCATAACGTCATGAATTTTACAGAACAGTTTTATTGGGCATGCCCAGCAAAGCTAAAAACCTGGCTGGAGGACCGAGATCCCAAAACAGTGCAAGAGGCTGCTGAACTCTCGGACCACTATGCCAAGAACAGACCTGCTCTGAGAGCAGATAGAATTAGGCGTGGCAGCGCAGAAAGGAAAAAGTGCACCTTCAGAGGCTAAAACCCTCCGCCTCCACCAAAATCAGTTAGCCCCAGGTTTCAGAGAAAAGATTTCTCTGAGAGAAGAAATGAATGTTGGTTGTGTAAAGAAACTGGGCATATTGCCAGACAGTGTCCCAAAAGGTGAGCAATAATACACAACGGTGCTAGAAAAGTGGGTTGTTTGTGTGTCCCTGGAAGCATGCCAGGGAACACATGCACCAGTCATGGTGAATGGTGTACAGTCGCAGGGGTTAAGGGACACAGGAGCATCTCTGACCTTGATAAAGGGGGATCTGGTACAGCCTGGTCAGCTTATACCCAATAAATATGTCACTGTACAGGACTTTAGCGGTGGGAGAAAACATTACCCTGCTAGTGTTCTCTTAGACTGGGGTGAAAGCGGGGAACTGTGCAACAGGTGGCTGTAGCTAAATGTTAGCAGTGGATGTGATCCTGGGCAACAAACTCAAACAAGGATGGTGTGTGCAGTTATCCAGTAGCCAAGCAGCAAGGAAAACTGCAGTTCCCTGAACCCACAGAAGCCATTGTGGAAACCACTAAAGGCTGGTTCCCAGCCTGTGTCTCCTGATATGGAGATTAATGAAGAGGGGGTAGAAATTTCCCAGTAGCAAGTAACCACACAGCTACAGAGGTTACTCGAAGAGGAGGGGTGACCCCTTGTCACAGGGTTGGGATTGAAGTGATCCTGGGGTGTCCTGATGCCAGTGCTAGGGACCCTAGTTTAGCGACTGAAGGAGACCTGTCCCATGCCTTGGGAATGTGTGAGGGGTCTGCAGCTGCTCAGAGAAGTGACCCTAGTTTAGAGAAGCTGAGGGCTTGGGCAGACTCAAGACAGTGCACAGGGAGATGATGGCAGACATAAGGTTTATTAGGAAAATGGACTTATGTATACTCAGGCTGTGCAGTCAGAGAGGGGGTGCTAGGCAGGCAGCTTGTTGTTCCTCAGGGGTATCGTGAGCAGTTACTCAAGATTGCACATGACATTCTCTTGTCTGGTCATCTGGGAATCGCGCGCACTACGCAGCTGTTGGCCCAGAATTCTATTGGCCTAACTTCACCCAGCAGGTGAAGGAGTATTACAGGTCTTGTCACCTGTGCCAAGAAATAGGAAGGCGGCTAGAAAACCCAAGCCGCCTGATTCCCTTGCCCATAGTGAAGGAGCCATTCCAGAGGGTGGGAATGGATATTGTAGGCCTTTCAATACCCCAGCTCCTCCGGAATAGATTCATCCTGACTGTGGTGGATTATGCCACCCGGTACCCAGAGGCAGTCGCCTATCTCACTGAGGACAGACAAGTGGCAGATGCCTTACTTGGGATTTTCTCCGTGCTGGGTTTCCATGAGGAGGTTATCACCGATCGAGGGGTTTCTTCATGTTGGACCTGATGAAATGTTTATGGGAGAAGTGCGGGTGGTGCAGAGATGCACGACGCTGTATAACCCACAAGGCAATGGACTTATGGAATGATTCGATGGTATCCTGAAGTCAATGCTCCAGCATTTGCTGAACAGCATGGGAGGGACTGGGACAAATACCTTCCCTACCTGTTTGCATACAGGAGGTGCCCCAAGAGTCGACAGGATTTTCCCTTAGAACTCTTATATGGAGCGCGGAGTCGTGGGCCCTAGACTTGATCCGGGAGGACTAGGAAGGCAAGCACGCCATCCAGGGAACTCTCATTGTGGATTACGTCCTTAGGTTTAGGGAAAGTCTGAAGGAGCTTATAGGGACAGCCCAAAGCAACCTGGCAGCTGCCCAACAGAAACAAAAAGTGTGGTACAACCGCACAGCCAGAGCTAACTCGTACATGGTGGGTCAGGAAGTCATGGTCCCTATTCCGATCTGGAAAGACAAGTTGCAGGCTGAGTGGGCAGGACCGTACAAAGTGGTTAGGAAGGTAAATGATGTGAACTACATTGTGGAGTTACCTGACCGAAGACAGACAGAACGGATGTACCATGTCAACATGATGAAGTCATATGCAAATAGGGCTGACATGGTGTTTGCAGTGTGTAGTCCTGGGGAGGGATGGACTAGAGACCCCTTCTGGACTTGCTGGAGAAAGTAAAGTGAGACCTCTGTGGAGGCAGTAAAATTGTCTCCCCAGCTGGCCCTGGACCAGATCCAGAAAGTAAGAGTTTTAGCAGACTTTGCCCCATTGTTTAGCGCCAAGCCTGGGCTAACCCCTGAGCGACGCACGTGTGGAGACAGGGACACAGAGATGCTCATATCAGGACAGCATATTGGTGTCAGAGGCTGTCCAAAAGGACATTAGAAGGGAAATGGAGGTGATGCTGGATGTAGGGTAATCCAGAGATCCCACAGCCCTGGGCCTCACCCGTAGTCCTTGTGCCTAAGCCAGATGGCGCTACTCGTTTCTGTGTGGACTATCATGGACTGAATGCAGTCACGAAGTCAGATGCCCACCCGATGCCCTGGATGGGCGAACTTCTGGACAAGTTGGGAGGCGACCTACCTCACGACCACTGACCTGACAAAGGGGTATTGGCAGGCAGAGTTGACAGACA
Source organism: Neoceratodus forsteri (assembly GCA_016271365.2). Taxonomy (NCBI): domain Eukaryota; kingdom Metazoa; phylum Chordata; order Ceratodontiformes; family Ceratodontidae; genus Neoceratodus; species Neoceratodus forsteri. The sequence goes on from CM057459.1 coordinate 337,274,723, forward strand.
GAGTTAGGAGAGGTCGGCCTTCATCACTCCAATAGGCTTATTTGAGTTTAAAGTAATGCCTTCGGAATGAAGAATGCCTCGCCACTTTCCAAAGGTTGGTGAACCAGGTGTTAAATGGTGCTGAGGAGTGCGCGTGGCATACCTGGATGACACTGCAGTCTTTAGTGCCAGCTGGGAGGAACACCTGTCCCACCTTAGGGAAGTGCTGGGCAGGATACAGAAGGCGGGCTCACTGTCAAAGCAGAGAAGTGCCAGGTGGCCATGGGGAGGTGACATACCTGGGGACGTGTGGTGAGCCGGGGACAGCTGCGTCCTAACCAAATAAAAATAGAGGTAATCCAGGCATGGCCCAGACCAGAAACATAGAAGCAGGTCAGGGGTTTTCTAGGGACAGCAGGATACTACAGGAAATTTGTACCCAATTACAGTGCCCTGGCTGCTCCCCTATCTGACCTGACAAAGAAAAGGATGCCTAAGAAAATTATCTGGGGCCCAGCCTGTGAGGAAGCCTTTCCAAACTAAAGGAGGCACTGTGCAGTGCTCCTGTTTTGACAAGTCCTGACTATAGCAAACCCCTTATAGTTCAGACTGACATCTCAGACGTGGGTATTGGGGCAGTACTGAGTCAGACATCCAGCCAAGGGAGGGATCACCCAATAGCATACCTGGTAGCAGTTACTTCCCAGGAGCAAACATACTCCACTGTGGAAAAAGAATGTCTTGCCATAGGTGTGGGCCCTAAAGAAGTTGGAGCCATACTTGTATGGGCAGCATTTTGTGGTGCAGACTGACCACAACCCCTGGTTTGGCTGACGCAGAGGGAAAAACAATGGTAGATTGATAAGATGGAGTCTTGCTTTGCAAGGGTATGATCTGACATCGCATATAGAGCTGGAGCCAGAACCAGAACTCAGATGGTCTGTCTCGCGTGTATGAGGAGTGAACTGATTTGGGAAGCTCATCCCATGCCGGGATAGAGTCCCCAAATTCAGTCTAGGTGGGGAGGATTGTGACATGTAGACAGTCAGTTCTGAGTACACTATGATTTTTGAAATATAAAATGTGTTACTGATTGTATCTGCTGAGAAATCTGGTGCTCTTGGAATGACCTCACTCACCCCCTCCCCAATGTCTCAGCTAAAAGATGAAAGCCATGAGCTAATTACAGACCAGGGCTTAATCAAGGATCTCCTGTTTGTCTGAGTTAATTATAGCTGTAGTTGCTGAGCAGGTTATGAGCGTTTTAGTGCGAAGTCATAAAAGATGCTTTGATGTGCTGGAAAGGAAGATGCTCATAAGATCAAAGAAAATCCTTTGAAGAAAATGAGTTGTACTGAGCATTGCAGAATTTAATACTTTGAAAAGACATCCTGTTTTTGTATGGATATATTTTTTATATATGCTGACAGGGAGGAGCTAGGTGACCTCATGCAAAGAGGTAGGCAAAGCCAGCTTTTAGACAGTATTCTGTTTTACTTCAGAGACACACTTTTATCTATGCTCTGACAAAGAAACATCTTTGAGCACTTTAAGCAGGTATTTAGAGAGAGAGACAAAATCTAAGTACTGTAGCAGGAATTGCACTGTTAAAATCTGGTTCTTTTAAAAGATTTGTATGTTTTGTGATATATGGTTCTGTATTTTATGTTTTACATATGTTTTTATCTGTTTTAGTAAAACTCTGTTTTAGAGCCTACTTGTTCTGTCTTTGATTTCTTTTCTTTAACAAGTGGAGTATATATGTTAAAGCAGACACTGTGCATAAGCTTGAATGGTGATACCAAACTGGAAAAAGGTAAGGGTTTAAGCTGAGGCCTTTTATTAGAGTTTTAGGGTTCATTTTGTACACCTGGTTAGGTGCCCGTGGGCAAAGATATCTGGCCCCGAGGACAGAATTATCTGAGCCTGTGCATTCTGCATGCTAGCAAGAGGTTCATAGTTTGAATCCCTCCAAGACTTGAAACTGAAGGTTGATCCGAACCCACAAAACAGACAGGAGGTTACCCTGTTTCTGTTAACTGTTCACAAGACTGCGCCGGAGGTTAGTACTTTGGGAATAGAGGGTTGACCTGCAGGAGTGGGTTCGTGACACTTCCCTCCTCTGTTTTACTTGGTATATATTCCTGTCCTCTTTCCTCTGCATTTCCTTATACCTCCTAATTGCCACCGTTTCTTTCATTCACACGCCTTGGCAATTCCTAGAGAACCATAACATGCTCTCTCTTTCTTCTGTTTTTACTCACTTCCTTCATGCAGAGGCTGGCTGCCTTAATTATGCCTCTATTACTGTTCTCCGCTGTGTCTCTACCCTCCCTGGCAATCCCCCACAAGTCAGTTTCTGGTGGCTGTCTCCCATTTCTTTTAAGTCAACCCTTCTAAAGTCCAGGACCATTGTCCTAATGTTGCTCTTATCTTTATGTTAAACCACCCAGTACAGTGATCACTGGTACCAAGGGGACTGCCCACTGTCACATCTGCTGTGCTGCTCCTTTCTTTCAACACTACCCTGTCCCTAGTGGGTTCCTTGACTAGCTGTCTGAGAAAAGCATTTTTGTAGGGAGTCAAGGATGACCCTGCCCATGGTGACGCTATCGCTGGAAGGCTCCACTTCACATACGGCAGACTGAAATCACCAACTAGAAGCACCGCCTCCTTACTTACACTTCTAATGATGGCTTCCCAAGTGCCTTATCCCACTTTTCTCCCCTGCTAGAGGTCTGTATACTACCCTGGTGTGGATGGCGGCCCCAGAGTCGTCACTCAATGACTTACAAGATTCAGCACTTCCTTTGCCCCCTGGTGCCTGCATAATTTTTATTTATTTATTTGTAAAATCGGTTTACAACCTTGAGCCAGAGGTCATTTCCAAAGGTACCTTGTCACATTGAGGACAAACGTAATAAATTTAGTTTACAGAATACAAGTAACTGAAATTAGAGTTACACATATTGATTTCATACATTATACACTTTAATACAATTACATTGATACAGCTAGCACAAGCTGGTTTTAACAGAAGTAAGATGCACGGGGAGAGGTGGGGAGAGGTGGAGTGCCGCCGGGCGTTGTCAAGTGTGAAAGATCGAGGCCACATTTAGAGACAGAAGCAGCTGCGAGTGTTAAAGAGTTGGTCTCAAGGGGTTTTGAAGTTGGAGACTGTGGGGCATTGGAGATGGGAGCAGGAGAGAGTTAAACCAGGATGGGGCTCTGTAGCAGAAAGACCTCTGACCATGGGTGGTTCTGGATCTGGGGACCGGTAGAGTGGTCTTGTTGGAGGTTCGGGTTGCGATAGTGGGTGGGTATGGTGGATGGAGGCTGTCACCCCAGGAGGGAGAGCCAGTGGGGTTTTTTTTGTGAGGAGGCAGGTTTGATAGTGTAGCCGTTCATCTAGGTTAAGGAGTTTAGCCTCATCATAGATGTGACGTGTGTGTGAGCCTGGGGGCACCAGTGATCAGCCTGCAGGCCTTATTTAGGGTGAGGTGAATTTTGTTGAGGGATCGTGTCAGTAGCACCATAGACTGGCAGACCATAGTCTACAGGGACAGTACTGAAGACGAACAGCAAGTCGGAGGGCATTAGGGGAGGCCGTTTTATAGCAGTAGAGGATGCCAACCGTGATATTAGTGGTGGATGCAAGGGCATCAATGTGGGTGTGGAAGGTGAGGGCTGAATCGAAGGTAACCCCAAGGTATTTGTAGGAGCAGACTTGTTCAAGCGGTTGTTTGGTACTAGGGAGGATAGGGGGTGGGTGGTTGCTGGCTTTGTTTTGGGGTGGGCAAGAGCATTGTTTTTTTTTTTTTTTTAAGATTAATGATGAGTCTGTGTCTTATACCAAGCTTCAGCATCACTGTAGGAATGTTGTAGGGAGTCCTGGAGGAGATGGGATTGCGGGGTGACAAAATGACAGCATCGTCTGCATACATAAGAATTTTGCCAGAGCATGCACTGGGCAGGGTGTTTAGATAGAGTGAGAAGAGAAGGGCCCAGGATGGAGCCCTGGGGTACCCCTGAGCAGATGGGACGGGTTTCAGAGAGTATCCCATTGATTTTTACACACTGTGAGCAAGCAGATAGATAGCTCGTGCACCATGCGAAGGGACAGCAGAGAAACCAGTGTGGCAGAGGGCATCCAGCAGAAGAGTGTGGGAGACAGGGTCAAAAGCCTGCGAGGTCAAGCAGACACTGCACCAGCCTAGGGGCTGGTGTCCAGGAAGTGTCTAGCACATCTAGCAAAAGTGCGGTTGAAATGTTCAGGCTGTGTGTCCCCTGGGGAGTGGTAAGGGGTGGTTCTGGACACTTTGCACTCCCCACAGAGAAAAGCATCTCTTTGATCAGACGACTCTCAAAGTCTCTCCCTTGATCAGAATGGATTCTTTGTGGAGCCCCATAGTGAACAAAAAGTTTTCTACAAGTACTTTTGCTGCAGGGGACGCCTTCTGGTCCTTGGTGGGGAAAGCTTGGGCGTATCTCGTAAAATGGTCAGTGATCACCAGCACATTACTAATATTTCTTTGATCTGACTCCAAACTCAGAAAATCAATACAGACCAGCTCCATGGGTGCACTGGTGGTTATGTTAACAAGGGGGCAGCCGGCTGGGCAAAACTTTCCTTTGTAGCAGTGACTACAAGTTCAAATGTGTTGCTCCACATCAGCCCCCATCTTAGGCCAATAGAATCTGGATCTCACCAAGTCAAGCTTTCTGTCTATACCAAGGTGCCCCATGTGGTTATGTAAGGACCTCAGTACTGAATCTCGAAGGCAGTGGGCAGCACTAGTTGTCGTTTGTCTACTTGCCCTCCTCTGTCTACTGTTTCTCTGTATAACAGTCTATTGATCAGTTTCAAATTAGGACCTTCTTTGTATAACAATGCAGTTCTCAAATCAGTGGAACGTAATTTGGACATATCTTTCCCTGCACATAGGGCTTCTAAAGCTGATTTGATCATGGGCTCTCGGGATTGAGCCAGCCGAATACTGTCATTGTCCAGCTGAGGCAGTGCACCAATGTCTATTGCAGAAAAGTGGCAATAAGCAGCAGGTATGCAGATCTCAGAGGGTCCCAAACAATCCACCATACAGTCCACTGCGTCCGTGGACATTTGTTCCTCCCTGTCAAACTTCTGGCAGAGTGCTTTAATATCAGGTTCTAACAGTCTGACCCAGTCACTCTGGGGAACAGGCCTCTGGGAGACAGCATCAGCATCTATGTGGTTCAGGCCTGCTCTATATTCAACTGCATAGTCATAGGTAGATAAGGCAGAGAGCCACCTATGGCCAGTGGCATCCAACTTAGCTGAAGTCTGCACATAAGTCAAAGGATTATTGTCAGTCTTTACTAGTATCTTAGCCCCATACAAGTACTCATGGAATTGATCAACAATGGCCACTTCAAAGCTAGGAACTCTAACTTGTGTACAGGATAGTTCTTTCAGAAGGGGTCAGGCTTCTGCTGGCAAAGGCCACTGGTCTCAGGCCATTCTCGTGCTCTTGGTACAAAACAGCCCCCAACCCTTGCAAGCTAGCATCAGTGTGCAGGACATAAGGTTTTGTTGGATCAGCACAGGCCAACACTGGAGCATGGGTAAGTTGATATATGATCTCATGAAAAGCAGTCTCACATTCAGTCCAGCGGACCCCAAATACTTCACTTGGCGAAAATACACTCTTTCAGTCTTGAGGACGCTGACTTTTGTATTTTTGTGGGTTGGGGGATACCCTTGAGTAAGGTTAAGTAAAGGGCGGATCACTCGAATAGTCTAGAACACCGATAATAACCACAGAATCCCAGGAATCTTTGCAGTTCTTTAGATTTTTGGGTTTTGGCCAGGTGGTCAAGGCCTCGACTTTACTTGGGTCGGTCTCTATTCCTCGGTGGATACTATGTGTCCCACATACTTTACTGATGTTTGAAAGAACTGACACTTATCAATGGACAGTTTAAGGCCAAAGTCTTCCAGTCGGTCCAACACCTTGAATAATCTGCTCTCATGTTCCTCCAGTGAGCTGCCAAACACAATAACATCATCTAGGTATACCAGGCACTCTAATAAGTTCATGTCCCCACTGCACGCTCCATCAGTCGCTGAAAGATGGCTGGGGTGCCTGAAATCCTTGAGGCATCCTCAGGAATTCGTAGAAGCCAAGCAGACAGATAAAGGCCGTCTTCTCATGGTCTTCTGGGGCCATCGGGATCTGGCAGTACCCACTGCGAAGATCCAGCACAGAGAACCACTTGCTACCATTCAGGCAGTCCAAAGCATCCTGAATGCGGGCATTGTATACTGATCAGGATAGTCCACGGTTTAAAGTGCGATAATCCATGCACATCCTTACTGTCCCATTCTTTTTCTCACTACCACAATGGGGAAGCATAGGGGCTTCTGGATTCTTGTATTACACCAGCAGCTAAGCGTCTCTTGCAGATGCCGTCTCACATCATCTATGTCAGCAGGGGCCAGGCGTCGAGACCTCTCATGAAATGGCCTTTCATCATGTAGCCGGATGGTATTCAGCTCCTTACACACATCCTATGTCCCATGCTTTTAAGGAAAACACCTGGTTCTCTGGGCAAGCTTCTCACTGATCCTCACTTTCCATTCAGCTGGCAACGGGAGTCACCAAATCAAACAAGTCAGGCGCTACTCTGTCATTCTTCCCGAACTCTTGCTGCTGGGTAGCACTGCAGTGTCTGCACAATGCACATTAGCCAGGGTGCAACCTCTATTTACTCGAATGTCTCTGTCAGACACATTATGAACTTGAACCATTACCCTTCTGGCATAAGCATGAGCTCTAGCAGGCAAAATACTAGGCTTGACCAGCAGTCCTCCGCAATTTCCCATCGCCTAGTGCATCCAACATGAGGATTTTATTCTTGACATCCTTTCTGATACGGACTTCCCCTGAGGGTACACTGGGCATTTGGCACCAGGATCAGAGACTCAGGATCCTTTTCCAGACAACTCCAACTGGTTCCTCTGGTTCCACTTTGTCAGCATTCTCTGTGCCTCAAAGGCCTTCTTGATCAAGGCCGAATTCTTAAAGCTCTACTAGTCCTTGATCCCTGTTTTCATAACACAACTGTGCCAGCCATCCAAACATATGTGCATTAGTCCCAATTAGTAAAGGAACCCCATCATACAGTCCAGTAGGGGGACCCACTAAGGCCAGGATCTCTACTGACTCTGCCATTCCAACCACAGAGGTGGGAAAGACAGCCAAATTCAGAGATACCCCAGAGTAGGGGTGGCCTTCTCACTTAACCCCCATACATGCAGTCCTTCTAATGGTTGTAAGGGTACATCTGACAAATGCTTCTGATACCAATCCTGGAACATAATTGTCACTTGGGAGCCACTGTCTAATACAGCTTTGTAGACACTCCATTCACCTTTACAGTGGTCTCCATGGAGGGACCCACTATTCTGCACCAGTCTGGAGAGGCGGTAGGGGGGCCTGGGCAACTGACCTTGCCACAGAGGGACGTGAAGTTAGCATTTTGGGACCCTCACTGGGACCATTTCTGCATCTCTTAACCACTGACTTGTTCTCCGAAGCTTCTCCTTGTAGCCGCTCACCACTCCCTCTAAGTCTTTCTGAGACCGGCATTCCTCTTCATGTGCCCATCCTTCCCACAATTATGGCAAAATACAGTCGTGGCCAAAAATATTGGTGCCCTTGTACTTTTTCAAATAACTCAAATTTCTCTAAACATATAGTAAGTTGAAATTAACAACAGTATTTGGTCTCCACAGTTCTTTATTTCTCTGTTAATATTACAGAACCTTTGTTTTTGATTCAGAATTTAATACTGTATATCCTTTTAAATCAGAAAATGAAAAGAAATGGCATTGACAAAATTATTGACACCCTAAACTTAATATTTGGTAGCACAGCCTTTGGTCAAAATTACTGCAATCAACGCTTCCTATAGCCATGGATGAGCTTCCTGCACCTCTCTACTGGCAGTTTGACCCACTCTTCTTGTGCAAACTGCTCCAGTTCTCCCAGATTTGAAGGTGCCTTCTCCCAACTGCTGTTTTCAGATCTCCACAGGTTTTCAATGGGATTTAGATCTGGACTCATTGCTGCCACTTCAGAACAGTCCAGCGTCTTGTCTTGAACCATTCCTGGGTGGTTTCTGAGTGTGTTTGGGGTCATTGTCCTGCTGGAAGACCCATGACCTTGGACAAAGACCCAGCTTTCTGACACTGGGTTCAACATTGCACTCCAAAATGGCCTGGTAATCTCCAGATTTCATGATGCCATGCACACTTTCAAGGCACCCAGTGCCAGAGGCAGCACAGCAACCCCTAAAACATCACTGAACCACCTCCATGTTTGACTGTAGGAAGGTGTTCTTTTCTTTGAAGGCTTCATTTTGTTTTCTGTAAATATAGAGATGATGTGCTTTACCAAAAGCTCTAATTTGGTCTCATCTGTCTACAGGACATTCTCCCAGAAGGATTTTGGCTTGTTCAGGTGTGTTTTGGCAAACTCAGTCGGGCTTTCTTATGTCTCTCTCTCTCTCAGCAGTGGGGTCCTCCTGGGCCTCTACCATATATACAGGTTACTCACCTGTAACAGGAGTTCTAGAATGGTATATGTTGTTCATCCACACTGTCTGGCAGGCTCCTTGCCACTTTAAATCTTGCCAGAAGGTCTTCAAGCTGGCTCCTCCCACCCACCCGGTGGTAAAACTCGGCTCCGCCCCATGACGCCAGATCTAGGCCCGCTGGAAGCTCAGGTTGTGCGAAGCCGGGAGGTCAGGTGGAATGTGGATGAACAACATATACCATTCCTAGAACTCCTGTTACAGGTGAGTAACCTGTATTTCTAGGGACATGGATATGTTGTTCATCCACACTGTCTGGCAGACTCTAGCAGTTCTCCGGGAGGAGGGAGGCAAGCACACTCCTACTTAGGGAATAAAGACTGAGAACCGAGGCCCCAAAACCAGCATCCCGGGCGTGACTCAAGGCGCATAGTGGTAATGTAATGAAGGTAGCCGACTTCCAGGTAGCAGCCCTGCAGATATCCTGGATAAGGACATCCTGGAAGCAGCCACCAATGCAGCAGTATGGCGGGTAAAATGAGCTCTTATCCCTCTGGAGGCTCCATGCCCGCCAACCACAGCAGAGATCTATGCAGGAGGTGACCCACCTGCTCTATCGTCCGCTTGGCTGCAGGTCTGCCAGGTGCGGCTTCAGCGTAGGTGACAAACAGCTGGCAAACCTCTCCCGAACTTCAGCCGACGCCTCCTTAAGAAAGCGAGCACTCAACTAGGGTCCAATATGGAGCCTATATTCGGCCTCCGAGGTGTGATGGGGTAGAACACCAGAGAGTCACACACCTGGTTAAGGTGAAGCTCCGACACCACCTTCGTAAGGAACTTCAGGTGGGGCGAGGACAACCTTGTCCCTGTGGAAGACCAGATAGGGAGACTCGAAGGGCGCCTGGAGCTCTCCCGTCCTTCTGGTTGACGTGATAGCCACCAAGAAGGCGGTCATCCACGACAGGTGAGAGATATCACACCTGTGCATTGGTTCAAATGGCTTGCCCGTGAGCTTGGCCAATACCAGCAGTACATCCCACGGAGGTGGAGGTTCGCACCGAGGGAAATGTGATCAAGGCCATAGATAAGCGCCAGACCACCTTCTCCTGCACCACCAACTGCTTTCCGGCCTGTGCCCGGAGGGCAGAGATGGCAGCCAGGTGCACCTTAAGGTCATCGAATGAAGCCCTTGCTGAGAAAGGACCACAAGTAGTCCGAATGCTTGCCGAGGAACAGGAGGAAGGGTCCGACCGTTTCTAACACCAAATGGAGGAACTCTTCCATTTGAAGGCATAGCATTATCTGGTCAACTCCTGATGGGACGCCAACAACATTGAGGACCTCGCCGAAGACCCAAGGCCTGGAATCCGCGCTCAGGAACCAGGCCATCAGGTGCAGGGATTGAAGGTCCAGATGGAATACCTTCCCTGATAACCGAGATCAGGTCCGGGCGGGCTGGAAGCCGCCTGAGCCTGGAGCTGAGACTGAGGAGAGCTGGATACCAGAGCTGGCGGAACCAGTCTGGGGCTACCAGAATCACCTGCACCTTGTCCCTCCTCGCCTTGAGAAGCACCTTGTGGATCAAGGGAATGGGGGAAGGTGTAGAAGAGGTCCGGGGTCCATGGCCTCGAAAGGCATCCCCTGCAGCGAGCCCTGCTGAGGGGGCGGGCAAGAAACAGTCTCGGCCGCATTCTCCTGGAGGGAAAAGGTCCGCCCGAGGCATGACCCAGTGGGAGAACAGATCTTGTGCTACCTCCGCGGAGAGAACCCCTCGTGAGACACAGCCCCTATCCGGCCTAGGGCATCGGCCAGGGTGTTGGAAGCGCCTGCCACCTAAATGGCTAGGAATCCGCCTCCAGGCTGCACATGAGACCATATGCAGAGAGCCTCCTACACAACAGCAAGGAGCTGCGACGTCCTGGCGGTTTAGGTAGCACATGGTCGTGGTATTGTCTGTCAGGACTAAAACTACTTGACCCGTAGAAACGGGAGCGAAGGTGGTAAGAGCTAGGGGGGACCGGGAGCTCCAGCAGGTTGATATGGCATCGGGACTCCTGAGGGGACCAGAGGCCGCGCGCCTGTGCTCCCCCAATGGGTACCCCAACCCATCAGAGATGCATCGTCGATAGAGAGACCGCGACTCGGGGCAGACGAACGGATGCCCTCCTGCAGATGTATGGGAATGGTCCACCACTGGAGAGTGTTCCACATCTCCTGGGTCGCTGTCACGGGCTGGTCCAATGGATCGCAGCATTGTGACCACTGGCCGCCAGTCCCCATTGAAGGGGACGATGTACCAGCAGGCCCAACGGACCACGCTGGAGCTGGCCGCCATAAGGCCCAGGGAGGCGCAGGGAAGTCCCTGCAGGCGCGATTTCCCAACCAGAAATGATTGAGGCAAGGAGAAGAACCTCGGCCCTGTCCGCCGGGAGCCGAGCTCTGGCTTGAAAGAGTCGAGCTCTGCCCTGATGAATAGTATCACCTGCTTCGCACGAGTTCTGACTTGGCCTCGTTGAAGAGGAGGACAATCTGAGAGCAGCCTGGAGGGCCAGAACTCTGGACGCTCCACCTCCGCTCTGGAGGGCTGCAATCATTCAGCTGTCCAAGTAGGGTACACTCGGACCCTTCGGTGCCGAGGAATGCTGTCACCACTGCTATACATTGGTGAAGACCCTGGGAGCTGGAGAGGTCGGAGGGCTGGCCCGGAACTCAGAAGGGATCCCTCCGCCTGAAGCGGAGGAATCTCTGATGAGATGGATGGATCGAACGTGAAGAAGGCATCCTGGAGGTCCAGAGAACAGAACCACATGCCTCATTCCAAGGATGGTATTATCTGAGCCAGAGTGACCATCCTGAAGGTCCGAGACCTTAGGAACCTGTTCAGGTCGTGCAGGTCGAGAATGGGGCACCAGCCCCCATCCGTCTGGGGACCAGAAAATACCTGGACACGAACCCGGGTCTGGAGGAGGATTCGCCACCTTCCTGATCACCTCTATCCCGAGGCACAGGGCAATATCGGCTCAGCCGAGCCGACAGCAAAACCGGACCTGTGCCCCTGTGCGACGGTTCAAGGGAAGGGCCTGTTCAAAACCGAGACAGGGCTCTCCACTACCACCTCCCACACCCAACGGGTCCGTGGGATAGCGGACCAGGTGGAAGGAAGTGAGTGGAGCTGCCTCTGGGGGACCCAGGAAGGGTGGCGAGGTTGGGGCGAAGCCTCAACCCGTCACTGAGCAGGCTTGGAGGAGGAACCAGCCGAGGGAGCTCCTGGGCCTTTACCTCCTTGCTTCCCATTAGAGGAAGCCGCTGGCTTGGGTTTGGGATACAAGCGCAAGCCTGCTGGCCCTCGTGCTGGTGCTGATGGGCCGTTGTGCTGCAGGGGCCGAAGGATGAAGGGACTTACGCTGATGTTGCCAATGGCCCTTGTCCCTCTGGGCGGAGGTGACCAAGTCCAGAGTGGCGTTGGACTTTCGATCCACTGGAGGTGTCCCTCCACCCAGGGCCGAGAGGTCAGTCCCCAAGAAGGGATGTCTGCCAACTTGTGCTGGGTATCCGCCCGAGAAGGTGGATATCCTCAGCCAAACCCTGCAGCGCATGGCCAGCGGCCGCTACTGATCTGGCACAGGAATCACCTATGTCCAGAGCAGTGTGAAGCTGCTGCTTAGCCACCGCCTTCCCTGGTCTCACCTGACAGGCTGTAGTCTGCAGGTTGGTAGGGAGATGAGGATCACCTTATCCAGGGAGCCCATGAGGGATGGGAGAAGTGTGCCATCAGCGGCTGAGCTGGCCTGCGGGAGGCCGAGGGAGGACACAGCGTAAACCTTGCACCTGACATAGTCCAGTCTTTTGGACTCCTTGTCGGGAGGCCTATCCACATCCGAGCGTCCGAAGGCTGGAAGACGTTATCGGTAACTAACCCCTCAGCAGAAGGGTGCTCCGAAAACCAGGCAAAGAGCCGACAGGGACCGCCACTTCCTGGCCATCCTGGCCAAGGCGCAGGACAGGGAGCAGGCAGCTGCTCAAAGCTCAAGGCTGGGCCGACAATGGCCTCAGCCACAGGAGAGGCCTCGTGCGTGAATCCCTCGGTCTAGAATCTCCGTCAGGGGATAATAGGCCCTCTGGACGCGGGCTCGAGCTGCATCCCAGTAACCTCGAGATGAGCATAAGCAGACCCAGGAAGGACGATGGGTTATCGGCCCAGAGACTGGCCCGGAGGACTCCAGGCCCCCCGCCTGGGGAACACGGAGGAGTCGCCATCGGACTCCGAAGGGTCTGCAAAGAGCTGCCTCAGACCTGAGCCACCCTTCACCTGCGAGAGCGGCCAGGAGTGAGGTGAACACGACAACCTCAGGGCAGGCCGTGACCTGCCGAGGTTCCACCACAATCGGTGGGGCAGCTAGATTTTGGTCGAACAACCGCCCAGAAATGGGCATCTCGACTACAGCGAGCAGTTGCTTCGTTGCTCAGGCAGCAGCCACTTGATGGCCGGGAATGAATCGGAGTTGATTGATTCCCGGACAACAGCAACTGCTGCCACATGCTCTCGTAACATCGACTTAACTAAGGCCGAACCTCTCCTCATCCGAGGGAGGATGATGAGGAGGAACGGTGTTGCCACTTCTAACTCAGTGCCCAGACCGAGATCAAGTCATGGAGCGACTTGACCGAGATGAAGACCAAGACCGAGCCCCTCGGTGAAACCGAGGCTGGTCTGGGAAGGGGCGGCACCCACTTTCCTCTCCCCAACAGCAATTTTGCAAATTTCTCCTCAAAGTTTCAGATAATGGGGAGACTCGTTCTCCTTGGGGTCTTACTGTCTTTGGTTATCACTCTCCAGACAGTGAGAGTTTCCCGGGGATAACAGTCTGTGGCACTTTAGAACTGTCTACAGGGTCCTTACACTCTATTAGGGCCATGAAAGTTTGGGTGAGCAGATCATCCTGTCGCCTCTACCACAGGGTCTCGTAAACATTCAACCTTGGAAAGAACTCCTCTACAGTGTCCGTACTGGTACCCAGCAGGATATCCAAGATAAGTATAGCATTTTGGGGTCGATCTCCTCCCTAGTACACCACTTCACCAGCTGATGTACAGCCACTTCTGTTGGGGTACCCATTTATTTTTTAACAGTAATTGTAAATGTGGCCACTAGAGGACGCTAATCCCAGCGGTGCCTCCAAGATGTAACCCCTAGGTGGCGCTATCCCAAGGGCTACTACCCTGCCTGCTTAACTACTAACAGGTTGAGGGGCCTAGGTCCAATGGTGGTGCCTCCACCCAGAGGTCAGGGTTTGCAGTAGCTAAACTAACTTGGTCACAGCCCTCTGGGACACTGTAACTCCCTTTCTTCCCACTGGTGGCCCACACAATGCATCAGAAATATCTTCACACTATGCACTTACCCCAGGACTGGCTCTGTCAACTGGACTCTGGGGATCCCCTGTAAAACAAGATGATACAGTGCAAAGCCACAGTACAATACTTTAACATAAACGAATACCTCCAGTCAGTGTAACTTTGCTGAAACAAACAGATCTGATTTATTTAAGGAGCTGTAACAAGGACAGGGGAAATCAGGTTAATTAGGTTAAACACATTAATAATCACAGTACTGTGCATATTAGGAGTCCCAAATTGTCACTTTCACTGGGTACCCAGGATGGGGGCTAGCCAGGATCGGTGCAGCTGGTTGGGGCCCTGTGATGGAAAAACACTTGCACAATACCCAAATTGTAATCCGGAGCCGTTGGCTCAGTTCGTGAAGAAATGAAAAACAACAATTAGATAACACACTTGCAATTCGATAAACAGATGGCAGGAGCTACCCTGCTTTGTACTCACAAACTCAATGCTGGGAACTGGATGGAAGGCAGATTGTCCTGGATTGCCAGGAGGAGCAGACCATGTGGACAAGGTCCTTGTGACTGGATGTAGTCTGGATTAAGCTAGGGTTTACCTCCAGCTTCAGGCACTCAATTCACTGTAAAGGGATTCAAACGATTCCCCACAAGCACTACACACATTTATATGTAAAAGGAAAGTACTATACCAGGCAGGCTGCTTCTCTATCCCGATCGCAATTACTGCACAATACCCAGGAGAACACACACAGCAGATTCAGTTCCTGACAGACCGAAAAGCATTCAGCAATTTCTCCAGTCTTCTACAGGGTGAGCCTGGTCTCCTCACTACTGGTGCTTCTTTCTCCTTACAACTCTGATTCAGTCCACACTGGCACTCACAAACAGTTGTAGGCCGAACTTCAGGGCCCCACATGAGCTTTCCGCGTGAAAACTCAACAGCGCAGGAGCCCGGAGCTCCTTCCCTCTTCACAGTCACAACTCATCTGATCTTTCCAGTAGACAGAGCCGGGCATTTCTTTTGAGTTCCACCCAGTTCAGTTGGCTGGTTTGGCTGTCACTCACAGTAAACTCCCCTGTTGGTGGAAAAAAGGTGCCAAGTCCAAACTACAATTCCCAGAAGCATTGGCCATACAGTACATAGGTGGCTGGCTCCACAATGAGAGTCCGAGTTCTGATTTGCCAGCAGCAGGCTCCATTTCAAAAGTCCCCCAACACTGATTGGTCCAGTTCAGCAGTTCAAAACTAGAACGGAAGACTAGGCAAACATAGTTCTGACTGCAAAGAAAAGCAGGTTAGACAAACTGTATTTTCGCATTACTCTAAATGATGTCTGGCAAGCGGTTACATCTTTGAAAAGTGCTTACTCTGCCCACTTAGTGACGGCAGAAATTAAACGATTTGGCAGCAGCTCAAGTGGGACTCAAGCAGGAAACACACAGACCCCCATCCAAATTATGTCTGCAGGCAGACAGCTCTTAAAGAGACAGTACCAGAGGCTCTAAAGTACTCACAGATAAGCGGCTTGGGCGCGAGAACACCATCCAGGCTTGGAGCATTCAAGCAAGCTCCTGGAAGACTTTTGGGAACCCCATTTGCAGGGGGTTACACCAGAATGAGGTTTTGCTGTGGACTGGAAAATGTCTTGTTTTGTTTAGCCTTTGAAAGTTTACAAACTGAAGGACTAAACCCCTAGCCCACAACTTCCGGACCTGCTTGTCTGTGGAAATGTTTTGTCACTCCTGGATGTAGCAGGTCAGACACCCTTCCACTGGCAATGAGTCTATGCCAAAATTGTCAGAAACTGGACAAAATTGTCAGGTTTTTTTTTTTTTTTTCGCATAAGGTTAAGGAGCTGGTGCTGGTTTTATTTGGCTACCTTTCTGTCTCTGCCTCTTTCAGTGCCACTCTACTGGATAGTCGTAATGGGCGTAAGTCTTTGATAGATAGATACTTCAAGAAGTCTGTAAGAGTTTGAGACCTTCTTTTTCTCAGTCATATTTTTGTAAATGAATTTTGCTTGTCTACTTCTTTCATGTATGTTTCTGTTTTGTCGCCAAGATGAGATGACTCCTAAAAGAGAAAATCTATTGCTATATTTTGGGTATCCTAGGTCAGATTAGTTGTCCTAAGCAGTAGAACTTCCTGAAAGCAACAGATTTTTCCAAGGCCCTGAAACTGTGTCATTAGTATCCACTGCCATTTGAAACTGACAGCATGTGGCCTCTAGTGCTGCTTTGGCTGTGCCTACCAAATTATCACTTTCTTCACGTGAAAGTCTTTCACTCAATGTTATGACAGTGTTCCACAATGTCTTCTGATATTGGCGGTGTATGCCTTGTAAGCTGTTTCTCTCAGCTTCAAAGTGGCTGTGGTATAAACCTTCTTTGCCATGTGGTCCAGTTTTCTGGAATCCTTTCTGGTTGGAGGGCTTATAGGAGATCTCAGCCTTCTCATAAGCTTCAGCTTGCACCACTCCCTCATGGTCAGGATGAACATGTAGGTATTACAATCACTGTTTCTCACCTTAGTACAAAGTCTGAATATTTTGTCTATGCCAAATGCTGAGTGTGGGGCTGCCATCACTCTTGCTGTTCCTTTTCTGAGGGATTTACAGATGGGCATCAACAGTCTTTTGTAGATGTCAGACCCAACATACTCATGAACTCTGCCCCTCTATATTCTCCTCTGTTTCAATGGAGGGATATTGAGAGTGTCACCATTGTCAAACAAATGTGGAATAAATGGAAAAATTGTAATTAAAGAAGACAAGTCAGCACTAAAGCCCCCACATCCAAGTGAGGGGCCTGTCCCAATTGCAGTTTATGGGCAAAAAACTTTTTTTTTTTACTTACTGTTTACTGCAGTATTGTAGATTGTATCAGACTGATTCTGCCGACTCACAAGCTGATATTTTCTGTAACTCTGATACACAGAATCCCTTCATTTAACAGGAGGGCTGCAGCAGGGAGATTCAATAGTCTGTAGTGCATGTTAGAGTTT
This sequence comes from Neoceratodus forsteri, assembly GCA_016271365.2. Classification (NCBI taxonomy): domain Eukaryota; kingdom Metazoa; phylum Chordata; order Ceratodontiformes; family Ceratodontidae; genus Neoceratodus; species Neoceratodus forsteri. The sequence continues at coordinate 337,291,642 of CM057459.1, forward strand.
TTATATGCTTCAGCCAGAGGTCTGCCAGTCCGCTCTTCTCCCAGGGCTAAGTACAGTTCTCTGGGAGTTTATAAAAATTCTAACATGTACTGCAGGCTATTAAATCTCACACTTCTGTAGCCCTCCTCTGGGGTCAGCTGCAGAGGATTCCGGATTTATAGTTATAGAAAAATAATAACTCACTGTAGTAATGATGTTTCTTCTAAAGGATCCAACAGGGATCCATCCAGCCAAGATATTGCTCAATGGTGAGACTTCACCTGGAGCAGTGTGTCCAGTTTTGGAGGCTGCACCTAAGAAAGGACATAGACAGGGTAGATGCAGTCCAGAGGAGTTTTAAAATCGTGGTCAGAACCCAGACACTAAAAGCATGGATTGTGACAGGATTTCAAATTTTAAAATCCCATAGGCCCTATTTTCTTTAGGTCTATCAGTCATGCCAACTGACTGAAATCATTTCAAAATCAAAAAAAAAATTGCTCCAAAAATATATGCAGTTAAAGCTACTAACAAATAAAATAATTTTAAAACACTTTCAAACCGTTTTACTCAGTTCCTTACCACCAAGAGGAACCAAAGAAAATAATGATTTAAACATAAATAATCAATCGATCAATTTTTATACTGGATAGTATGTGAGCAAAATGCCCATTTTCACAAACGTCCAGTTGCACAAAGTAATTACAAAGATACAAGAGAAACAGTTTACAGTATACTTAGTACATACAGGTTGTGGTGACATCTCATACACTGGAACTAACAAATAGGCATGAGAGAACTACATACAGGTATTGGTAACATCTTATATACAGGAACTAACTAACAGGCATGAGAGAACAAAAGTGCATAGTAGAGTAATGATTTGCTGGACAAAATTTACAAAAGCGTTTGGATTAAATAGTATAAACAGGATAACCAAGGCAATAAAGAGGAAGGAAACCCAGGAGGAGGGTGGAAGGTGGAAGGAGGAAGTGCAGGAAATGGAGAGGGGTGAAGGATGATGGACACAGATGGGGAGAAGAGGGTGAAGTGGGGGGTTAGGGAGCAAGAGTTAGGTTCTGTCTGTACTAGGAGAACAAGTGCACGCAAGTTTTGCTTCAAGGTGGCTCTTGAGGACATTTGAAAGGCAAATGTAGTGCTACAGGTCAGAAAGGAGCAGGTTATAATGTTTTGTACAATTATAAGTAATGGAATTTGCACAAGTGTGGTGTGGAAGAATGGGACTCTGAAAACACTGCTAGTGGCTCCTCTGGTTTGGTGGGCAGGAGCAGATTTGGGGAAAAGAGATGTCATGCTTGGAGGTAGTTTGTTCAGATGAATTTTATGGAGGAAAGAAAGATTTTGTGGGTGAAACTCCCTCAAGAGGAAGCCAGTCCAATGCTTTGTGCAGAGTGCAGTGGTATTCTCCAGGGAAGTCCAGTAACAAAGTGGAAAATATTATTGTAACTAGTTCTAAGTTTATAGAAGAGTTGAGTATTGATTGGGGGCCTAAATGATGGATCCATATTCCAGGAGTGGTATATTTATGAGTAGCCACTACAGGCACTTCAGAGATAAGAAGCTAGTGTAGGGACTATACCGAAAGGGTACCACCGTGAAGAGGTGTTATAGCTTGCTCACTTTGGATTCAATCTGAAAACCAAGAGGACCCCCTCTTTACATGGAGTTTAAAGTAAGTAAAGCCAATAGGCTATTAAATTGTTTAAATACCAATATGTGCCATGTCTTTGGGGGTGAGAGTTTGTTGCACTGGTATTCTGTTTTTGGTGGTAAGCGAAAGGAGCTAGCCAGATGGAGTGTAGATTCAGGGATTAAGAACTTCCGGATCCTGTAGGCGAGCCCTAGCCTCATGTGAATCTTATTTATAACATTAGAGACATGAAAGGATGAAAGACAGGTGAGGATCAAGCAGAATACCAAGGTATTTAAATTCGAAGACTTGCTCTATCGATTTCCATGGTTATCGAGAGGTTAGTGAGGTTGGAAGTTTCCTGGGCCCAGAGAAACCATGTATTTATTTATTTAGTTAAGGACCATGCCTTTGTTGGTGAACCATAAATGCAGATTCTGGAAGTCCAGTTGTAAACTGGTGAACATCTCGTCTGGGTTTCTGTTACTGAAGTACAGTGCAGCATCGTCCATGTGGAGGACCATTCTGAGTTTTGTTACAGACTTGATAAAGAGGGTGAAAAGGAGAGAGCCCTGGGAACTCCGTATTTAATAGAAGATTCAAGGACAGCTGCTCATCTATACTGACCATCTGTGTTCTGTGGGATAGATAGTTCTGAACCCATTTGACAGCTGATTGGAGAAATAGATATCGTATTAGTGTGTTCAGGAGCAGATCGTGGTCAACAAGTTCGAAAGCCTTAGTCAGGTCCACAAAACCGAGACAGAGTACAGGCCGTTGTCTATGGCTCCATAGATATCCCTGGTGAATCTAACTAGGGCAGTCTCAGTGCTGTGAGTTGCTCTGCAACCATGTTGGGCATTAGTGAGGATGTTATAGCCGTTGAGAAAGGAGGTGACTTGGGGATGAACTGCTTTTTCCAAAATCTTGGCATACCAGTATAAGTAAGCAATAAGACACAACTGGGTGTGCATTGTGCGCTAGAAATAACTGCCGCCTAGGGGCACAGTATTGCAGAGGGGCATGAGCATACTTTCAGCCTCTAGAAGTGTGGTTATTCAGCACAATGCAGAACCCTCAGAGTATCTTACTGTGCTTATAAAATGGGTTTTGACTGGTAGATAAACGTCTAATACTTAAAAAAGTATGAATACATAAAAATGTAGTTTTATAATTTGTTTTTTTTTTTTTTTTTTTTTAATAGTCCTTCCACCTGTAGGACCTTGTTTGTATAATCATTTTGACTTAGGACATTTGTCTTTCTTTGCATACTGAAGTTGTAGTTCATCACATGTACTGTATAGTTTCCACCCCTTTCTCTCACAGAAACAGAAATCAGCACACACACACCTTTTATTAAATTTAGGGTTACATGTGCAGATCCTCTAATTAGGTCACTTTAAGCTAAAGTTGTGGTGAGAGTTTGTAGACATTTGAGTCAACTGGCAGTGTTGGTGGCTCAAAGCGGCAGCTGAAAGTGCAGACAGGATTGCTGAAACTGAGGTTTTAGGAACAGCTTCTGTGCCTGGCTTAGAGACCCAATAGCTCTGTATGAAGTCCAAACTATCCATTGATTCTCCTGATACAAAATGCCCGCCCAGGGTATAATGAGTTAAACAGCTGAATAGAACAAGACTGCTTAATGACTTAATTTAGCCTGTCAGCAGCTCAGAGGAGCGGTTGAATGATATGAATACATAATCAAGGTTTTAGGAGCAGTGACTGTGCTCTGACTAGGTAAACTCATGGAGGGCAGAAAAATAAATCATTGGGTGGGGTTGACAGAGAAATAAATCCTTGGGTGAGAGGAGGTAACTGTGCAGTAAAACTAAGAGGCTAAAACAGACTGTCTCACTCTCGGTCTTCTCATCCCCAGCAGTGCAACAGAAGCAGTGTACATGTTAAGGATCAAGTGCTGTGCAAACCGTAGTTGGCAACTGGTGTTCCTGCTTAAAATATATATGACACAAGAAACAGAGCAAAGTATTTAGTAACAGATATGTACAGGCTGATTGATTGACCACTTGGATTACCTACTCTCTACCATTGCATGTTTATCCAAATGGTTACAGCTCCCTCGACCTGTAGTTCTGGACTGTGCTTCTCTGAACTAGCATTTCTCTGTATGTATTAGCTTTGTGCTTATCCAATTCAGCACTTACTAGATATCTGTAGAGTATATACTAGTCGATTACTTACTGTGTTGATCTCACTTACTTATGTTATTGTTTGTCCTCCCTAATCTTGCATTCCCTCCCCAGGATGCTTCTGGAAACAAGCTGGTCACAGCTCATGTTGCTTTCCTGGTGAAATATTTTCAAATAAATAAATTAATTAATTAATTAACAGTCCCCGGCAGGTTTGGGCCAATAAAGTTATGGGATTTTTAGTCCCATTCTATAAATGAAACTAAACTAATCTAATGCAAAGTATTGAAAACTAACTAAAACTGAGTTATTAAGCTTTACATTTATAAAATAACAAAACTTAGCCAGTAGTTCTGGGACAGGACTCTGGGGCATCTGCTCTTTTCAGTGGCAACAAAGTACAAGTTATGCAAGAACTTACCATAACAGTAGATCTTCGAGAGAGGTTCCTGCAGTAGGTCACAACATCTAGGACTAAGCTACCCGGCATCAGGACCCAACGGCAGACTTTTTCAGACAATGCCCAGCGGGACGCCCACCCGGACGTCATATGACAACACTGCATGACCCCATATAGTGGACGGCCCCACGCCTACCCTCCAGTTCTCCCGTTGGAGCCTGGAAGGAGAGAAAGCTTGGTCTGGAGGAGACCCAAAAAGCAAAAAAAAATTTGGGAGAAGGAGGAGGAAAACCATGACCTACTGCAAGAACCTCTCCGAAGATCTACTGTTACGGCAAATTCTTACGTAACTGTACTAACTTACCTTCAAGAGGGTTCCTGCAGTAGGTCATAACATGTAGACAGAGTTCTCAAGCAGTCTCTCCAAAGAGAGACTGAGAGAAACACGTGAGGAACAACTAAAGGTCAGAAAAGAACCAGCCTAAGACAGAAGGCTCCTGCAGAACAGCTAGGCCAAACCGGGCTTTTGCCTAGACGAATGTCCAGACTGTAATGCTTGGTAAAGGTATGGATGGAACTCCAGGTTGCTGCCACACAGATCTCATCGCAGAAACATTATGGAGAAAGGGTGCAGATGCAGCCACGCCCTAGTGGGGTGAGCCTTGACAGACCCCGCAAGGGTTTTCATACTTCTGATAACAGAAACAAATGCAGTTGGCTAGTCACTTAGAAAGACACTGCTTAGAATCGGCTTTTCCCAAAGACTTGGGAGCAGAAGAAACAAAGAGTTGATCATCCTTATGCTGCCTCTTTGGTCCAGAAGGTATAACACCGAAGGATACGGTGTGCATCCAGTGTATGCAACAGAGACTCTCCTCTATTTGTTGGGGCCAGATAATACACCAGAAGCTCAACTGACTGGTTCAGGGTGAGCTCTGATACCACCTTAGGAAGAAACTGAGGATGAGTTCTGAGAACCGCCGGTCTTTGTGAAAAATAAGAGTCTGGCTCTTTACAAACATGAGCCTGGAAACTCAGAAATCCTCTGAGCCGAGTAAGGGCAACCAAAAACAGTGCCTTCCAAGAAATGTAGCATATCACAGCTCATTGCTGGTTCAAAAGGAGGGAGACTGAGCTTCTCCAACACAAAATTAAAATCCTAATGTGGTGTAGGGTTGTGGATGGGGGTTTTAGATGGAGAATACCTTCAGAAAGGTTTAGGAGAGCTCCAACTGGGCCATGGGTTTACCATCCACCAGCACGTGGTAGCGAAATGGCAGACAAATTAACCTTTAAGAGGAGTATGAAAGCCCTGAATCTGAAAGATGAAGCAGGTACTCCATTAGCTGTGGGGCTGAACAAGTGAAAGGGTCCCAACACTTGGAGGCCTCCCAAATAAAAAGCGTTTCCACTTCATGGCATAAGTGGATCTTGTGGAAGGCTTCCTGCCCTCCACGATAACCTGAGCAACTCCTGAAGAGACCCCAAAGTGAGAGAGAGATAGCTATGTCTGCAGGAGCCAGGCATGAAGATGCAGGGTCCTGAGCCCTCAGGTACACCAGCTGACCCTTGTCCTGAGTTAACAGGCTGTGCTTCAATGGAAGCAGAAGTGGGGGTCTCCAGACAGCTGGAAGAAGGGAACCAAATTTGTCTGGGCCACGGAGGAGCAATGAGGATCATTCGGGCTCGCTCTCTGAAGTTTGATGAGTACCATCTGAAGAATGGGGAAGGAAGGAAGGAAGGCATATAAGAATCTCCCTATTCAGGAGAGAGACAACGTGTCATGCCAGAAAGCACCATGCTCTGGAATGAGCGAGCAAAAGCTGGGAAGCTTTATGTTGGATGGGGAGGTGAATAGGTTGAGTTCTGGTCACCCCATCTCTGGAACAGTGACTCCGCCACTTCCTGATCTCGTCCCATTCGTGAGCAAGGGTGAACAATCTGCTTAAACTGCCTTCCAAGATGTTTTCCACTCCTGGAACATGCACTGCTGTGAGAGACAGGTTGCGCTGAACTGCCCAGTTCCAAACTCTCATTGCTTCTCTGCAAAGGGGATAGGAGCCGAGTGCCTCCCTGCTTGTTGAGATACCAGACTACTGAGGTGTTGTCCATCTGGATAAGCAGTAGTCCCTTGGGGAGAACAGTCTGAAATGCTTGGAGAGCATACAGGACATCTCAGATCTCCAAAATGTTGATGTGCAATGACATCTCTGACCAGGACCAAAGCCCCTGAGCCTGATGGTCCCCAGATGGGCCCCAACCTAGATTGGAGGCATCCGTGGTAAGGACTCCAAGGGGCTGAGCCTCAAAATGGAAGCCCAAGGACAGGTTCACAGGATCCTCCACCACAGCAGGTCCCTCTGAAGTGCAGAGGAAATGAGGACCGCTAGTCCAATTGGTCCTGGAGCTGATCCCTCTGAACCTCAAGGACCACTGAGATTCTCATGTGGAGCCTCGCCAGGGGAACCATAGAGACAGAGGTTGCCACTAAGCCGAGAAGACGAAGAACTTCTCTGGCCAGTACATGTCTGGAAGAGGCCACCAGGGTGGCCTGTTCGATCAGAGTGTCCCTCCGGTCCGAGGGAGGAATGCTCTGCCCTGGATCGTATCCAGAATAGCTCCAATAAACTGAAGCCATTGCAAAGGAGTCAGGATGACTTGGGGACACTGACTGTAATCCCCAGATGGGAAAACAGGTCCAGGGTGACCGAAGGGCCTCCGAAAGGGACTTTCTGGATGGGGCAAAAATCAGCCAGTCGTCCAAGTAAGGAAAACTGCTATGCCCTGTCATCTCAGGGCCACAGCCACCACCACTAGGCACTTGGTAAAAACCCTGGGTGCCAAGGAAAGGCGAAAGGAAAGAGTCTTGAACTGAAACTGTTCCCCAGGAAGGTAAAATACAGGAAGTGGCGGTGACCTGGAAAATCGGGATGTGCAGGTAAGCATCCTCCATATCCAGAGTGCACAGCCAGTGATTCTCCTGCAACAGGGCAGGAGGCTCTGAAGAGTTAGCATCCTGAACTTTTTGTACTGACGAACAGGTTGAGCCTACTGAGGTCGAGGATGGGTCTTAGGTCGCCTGTCTTTTGGAACCAGGAAGAAATGGGAGTAGAACCTTCGCTTCCTGCCAAGAGGGACTGCCTCTGTTTCTTTTTGACAGAACAGCCTGAAATATCCTCCCTACTAGAAGTACCTGGTCTGGGCGAGTAGGCGGACCTTCGAGAAAGAGACTCTGCCCTTTGGACACTAACTGCAGGACCCATTTGTTGGAGGTGATGCTCACGCCTCTCTGCACATGGCGGGCAACCTTCCCCACGGCTCCTCACTCAGTGGCTGAGGAGAGAGGGGAAAAGGTGTCAGGAGGTGGCGGAATGGGGGGGGAGGACCCCCAAACTGGCGCTGAATTTTGGAGGCAGGGTGTAGACACTGTCCCCTGTGGCCTTACATTTACCCTGTTGATACAGGGAATGCTTATGCTGCCTCAGGTGTGCTTCTGAAAGGGCTAACTATGTTGTTTGCCCAGTCGGTACATGGACCTCACAGACCCTAACAGCCTGGCCAATGCTCTTGAGGTCTGTGATGATGTCTTTGGCGTCCCCTCCAAAGAGCACCGAGCCCCAAAATGGGGGCATCCTGAATAGCCGACTGGACCTCGCTGGCAAGGCCTGAAATGCAGAGCCAGGCATGCTGTCGAAGCAAGACAGTGGTTGCCAAGGGTCAAGCCACCGAGTCAACAGAGTTGTAGGTGTCCGAAAGAGCATGCCTACATGAAATCTTGGATTGGCGAACATCCTGGGTGAGCTCCACTTTGAGTTCGAATCCAGCAATGACTGGATTTGGTCCACTAGCCTGGCTAGGGTGGCTTTCTGGTGGGACACCATATGGGCTCACGAGTTCAGGGACCTTAATGTGCACGTAGCTAAGGAGAAAACTTCTTCCCTAACTGGTCAAAATGTTTCACTCTTTGTCTGGAGGAGAAGTGCTCATATGCTTAGGTACGTTAGCACGGTCCTGAGCAGCCGAGATGACAACAGAGTCTATCTTAGGATGCGCTGTCAAGAAAAGGGCCTCCTTAGGTGCCCGGTAAGTCCTGTCACGCCTCTTGGGGCAACCGATGGAGGGCAGTTGCCAGATGGTCGTGGTGAGGTCCAAGCCAGGGAGGAATCGGATGGGGACAAAGACTCCAGATCCAAATGCTTGGTGAGCCTTGCCGCATTGGGTCCTGTTCCTCCGACTCCCACTAAAATATTTTTGAATGGACCTCAGCAGGTCCAAGAAAGAAGGATCCTCAGGTGGAGATTTGTGAGAATACTTCCTGCTGGAACCAGACATTCAGTGACCAGACGATTCTCCGAAGATTCCACCCCAAGTCTGGATCATCTCTGGGTTCAAAATCCAAAAGTGGTACATACCAGTGTCAGTTCCCTGGATGTGGACTGTATCGACTGAGAGTCCACGGGAAGAGGACCTAGGAGAGGGAAGGAGGCTGAGGGAGTCTGCTCTCCAGGTCCGCTACTAACTCGGCCCACGCCTCCTACCACCAGGACTTGATAACAGACCTGACATCTGGTTGAAGTGCTGAAGGGGATGGAGGAATGGGAGGAGAAGGTGGAGGCAGGGGTGAGGAGGAAGAGGATAGGCACAGGTGGAGAGTAGTGATACCCGTGATATCCCTGGGGAGCATAGCCCGGTATGGATTGTAGTCCAGAAAATAATGTCCCATGCTGTGCCAATCAGGCAAAGGCCCAGCCGGTATGGCCCAAAGGGAACCCTGAAGGGTAGTGAGGAACATAGTGGGTCTCAAAAATCCCCGACATCAGAGGAGCTGACATCGGGCCAGCCGCTGTGTACATCGGGGCTGGTCCAGCAATGGATAGCCGACGCCGGAATCACTCATCGACGGAGCAGTGGGTGTGGCATCAGGAACGGATCTGGCGTCGAATAGGCTGGCATCGAACCCATCACAGGATATCCGACAATGGACCCGGTCTGCTGTAAGATCCCATGGCGGAGGA